>CANJKZ010000998.1:0-1200000 GCA_947471745.1 Closterium sp. Naga37s-1
GTGGTGGTTATACACATGCATGCACGGGATGCACGCATGCACACAAGGCATGCTCCCTCGCCACCCTGCACTTTCACCTCCTTCTCTCCCACTCCCCTTCCCCGCTGCAGTGGATGGTGCGGCGGTGGGCCGACAGGCTGGGGTGGCGCGAGGCAGAGCGGCTCATGGAAAGCAACAACGCTCGCCCCGTCTTCTCCCTCAGGTGAGACTACTTCTGTGGTGCCCCTATAGAACGTCTTGCTTTAGAGGCGCCTCAAAAGCCGACAGACTTTTGAGTCGACTCAAAACGAGATGACTTTTGAGTCGACTCAAAAGCTACTTCTGTGGTGCCTCTATAGAACGTCTTGCTTTAGAGGCGCCTCAAAAGCCGACAGGCTGGGGTGACGAGAGCCAGAGCGGCTGATGGAGAGCAACCCCTCAACGCCCGCCCTGTCTTCTCCCTCAGGTGCCCAGCCTCTAAGCTTTGTAGACTTCCGTTCCAAAGCTATGCTCCCACTCGTTTTGCAGGCTTCTAAACCATGACACTTGTGATTTTTTTCCCCCTCTCTCACTCAGCTCCCTCCCCCTCCCGTTCTAATTTTCCTCTCTGCCCCTTCTACCAGCATATTAATCCCCCCCCGTCCCCCCCTTCTCTCCCAACACTGCCATGGCCATGCATGAGGGCCAACAGTGCAAGAAGTCATCAGACAGAGCACCAGAGTGCTGCAGTTTCCAGAAGTCCATGGTCCATTACCACCATGACCATGCGTCAGGGCCAACGCTGCCAGAGGTCATTGGACAACAGCACCTAGGACTGCAGCGCCTAGGACCTAGTCTATGCAAGTTGCTCTCTCTCCCCCCTCTCCCCCTCTCCCCCTCTCCCCCTCTCTCTCCCCCTCTCCCCCATCACCACCACGACCATGCATCAGGGCCAACACTGCCAAAGGGGTATCGCGATCCGATCTGCACTCCTTGCTGCTGGCGCTCCCTGAGGTAAACTGCTTCACCTGATGCCTTCTCCGTGCCAGCTCATTCCGTCTCGTGCCACCTCATGTCATCACTATGCCAGCTCGTGCCACCTCATGCCACAACCATGCCAGCTCGTGCCAGCTCATGCATGCTCTTGCGAGTGCTTTCATGTGTCTACATGTGTGTGTGTTCACCTGCCCGCCTCTCTCACCAACCAACCACAGGTGGAGATGGAGGATTCATCATACCTGGACGATCTCGTCCGCGTGCGTGCGGGCATGCAGCATGTTCTTACAGCAGGGCTCATAGGGTCTGTCTGTGTCCATGTGCGTCTACGTGTGTGTGTGTGTGTGTGTGTGTGTGTGTGTGTGTGTGTGTGTGTGTGTGTGTGTGTGTTTTCGTACCACTCTCAACAACCAACCACAGGTGGAGGTGGAGGATTCACCGTACCTGGACGATTTCATCCGTGTGAAAGCGGGCATGCAGCATGTGCTCACAGCGGGGCTCATAGAGGACGGCTCGTGCAACGTGCAGGATGAGAGTGCAGGTGGGGTGCAGGTAACCAGGTAGCCAAGTAACCAGGTGGGGATGACGGGTGGGGGAGTGCAGGTGGGGAAATTATGGTAATTAGGTAATGCAGCATGTGTGTTCACAGCAGGGCTTATAGAAGATGGGTCGTGCAACGTGCAGGATGAGAGTGCAGGTGGGAGTGTGATGGGTGCATGTAACCATGTAACCAGGAGAAAGTGCAGCATGTGCTCACTATAGCGCCCATAGAGGATGAGAGTGCAGCACAGGATGAAAGTGCAGGTGGGGGAGTGGTGGTGGACCGTGGAGGGGTGCTGGTGCCGAAACCAGGAGAGGCGGTGCTGGACTGCTGGTACCGCCTCTCCTGGTTGTGGCACCGCCTCTCCAACTTCCAAGACGTCTCAACCCCCCACCCTCCCCTCCCCTGTCTCGCCCTCTCCGCTACCCCCTGTGACTACAGGGTTGGTGGTGCGAGTGTTGGATCCCCAGCCAGGGGAGACGGTGGTGGACTGCTGTGCTGCGCCGGGGGGCAAGGCTATGTATGCCGCTGGGCTCATGCAGGGGACAGGTGGGTCATGGAAGCAAGGTGTGTGCGATCATGGGTGTGTGCATGCTTGCTACACGTCATTGCCATAACTCACCACCACTGGTACATCGCATTTCATCTCATCTTGTCACATAGCGTTATATCTCACCTCATCCCTCTCTCACCTCTCACGTCTCCCGTCTCCCCTTTCCCCTCCCCTCTCTCGATCCCTCCCCTCTCTCGATCTCTCCCCTCTCACCGGCAGGGCGGCTGGTGGCAGTGGATGTGAACGAGGGGCGAGTGCGCATGGTGGCGCAGGCAGCACAGCGGCAAGGGCTGCAAAGCACAGTGGAGTGTGTCGTTGCTGACCTACGGTCCTATGCGGTGAGCCACACACCTGTGCTGGGTTGTGTACGATGTAGAGGTGTGCTGTGCGGTGCAGTGTGTCGTTGCTGACCTACGGTCGTACGCGGTGAGCCCCATGTATCCACTGCACTGCCTTGTTCTGTAACGCTGTGTAACGCATGGATACCATGGGCAGAATCCATTTCCTCTATTCTCCCTTTCCCGTGTGTAGTGAGTCGATTTTTGAGTCGATTTTTGAGTCGACTCAAAAATGGATACCATGGGCAGAATCCATTTCCTCTATTCTCCCTTTCCCGTCCCCCAACCCCCCGCACCCCCCTTCCCCACCAAGGCCCAGGCCCCCATCCAAGCGGCATGACCGCTGCATGTGGCAGCAGACAGAGTGCTACTGTATGCACCTTTGTAATTATCGAATGTGACTATAACAACGTCCTCACCTCCATTTCCGTCCCGGCACCCGCCTTCCCCACCCTACCCACCCACCCCACGCAACCCCCCCAACAGGCGGCATGCCCCCTGCGTGGGGCGGCAGATCGAGTGCTGCTGGATGCCCCCTTGAGAGCTCTCATAAGTGATTCATTCAAACTTCTTCCTTCATCCCCTTCCGTTCCTCCGGTACCTCCCCACCCCACCCCACCCCACCCAACCGTTTCATCCAGGTGTCATCCCCCCTGCGTGGGGCGGCAGACCGAGTGCTGCTGGATGCCCCCTGCTCCGGCCTTGGAGTGCTGGCCAAGGTGGGCATGGGGAGAGGTGACTGTAAGCAGTGGTGATTGTATGAGGAGGAGAGCGAGGGGATATGTGATTTTAAGGAGTGCTGCTGGATGCGCCATGCTCTGGCCTTGGGGTGCTGGCCAAGGTGGGTGGGCCGAGATGAGTCGCGGCGAGGTGAATGGGGGGAGAGAGAGGTGCTCGTAATGTAAGGTGAGTGTAAGCTGAGCTGATAGCTGGTAGATGTTAACAATGTGACTGAAGCAGAAGGCAGAAGTGGTGCACACAGCACAGGCCACCAGGACTGAGCACACGACACATGCTGACAGTTTCTACCCCACACACGGTAACAGATTCTACCTTCACCTCTCACACTGCTGGCCTTATCTCGTGCCCCGTTACCATCAGCCATCCCCCCCCCCCCCCCTTCCCCCCCCTCACAGAGGGCGGATCTGAGGTGGAGGCGGACAGTGAGGGGGAGGCGCAGCTCACAGCCCTACAGGACGACCTGCTGGATGCTGCTGCCAGGTGGGGTGCTGACGTGGATGCTGCTGCCATGTGGGGTGCTGACGTGGATGCTGCTGCCAGGTGGGGTGCTGACGTGGATGCTGCTGCCAGGTGGGGTGCTGACGTGGATGCTGCTGCCAGGTGGGGTGCTGACATGGATGCTGCTGCTGTTGCTATGTAGGATGCGCATGTCACAGAGGGAGGCGACACTAACGTGACGTGACTTCCGCCGCTCTCCCCATCCTCCCTCTCCGTGTCCCTCCAACTTTCTCTTTTTCTACACACAACAACCCCCTCCCCTCCATTCTCCCCCTCCCCCTCCCCCTTCCTTCGACCGCCACCTTGTTGACCAGTTTGGTGCGGCCGGGGGGGCTGTTGGTGTATTCCACATGCTCCATAGAGCCATCGGAGAACGAGGACAGGATCACCACCTTCCTGCAATCACACCATGTATGACTCTTGCTCATCCCCGCTCTCCGGTATCATTCTGTGTGGGATCTAAACTTTTCCAAGTGTTGTTGCTGGTTTGATTCTTTTTTCCTACATACTCGTCGCCAGTGCGTCATGCTGAGTAGTAGCAAGCATGTGGCATGCTGAGGTGTCTTACTGAGTCATGTCTGTCGTTTCATTCAGTTGAATGTTAAATCGTCTCATTTTTTGTGCTCATGCGGGGTAGCCAAATCTTTCTTCCATGCCTGCAGGAGTTTGTTTTGGAGTCACTAGATGCGTCAGTATTGCCCGAATCGATGATCTCACGCCTTCGTTGCTTTGCATCACTACCGCACCGCCACGCAATCGACGGGGCATTTGCTGCTCGTTTACGAAGGCGGGAGTTGTGATATTAGTGTTTCCTTGGTATTGTCCTTGGGTTATATTTGTCAGATGTTGAGAGGAAGCCATAGAGAGTACAAAACGGAAGAATGCTGGTCATATATTAACATACATTCGCATGTGCTGTACTGAACTGCAATAACGAGCTACGGAGGTTTGTGAGGACGGGGTACCGTACCCCAGGGCAGTGGCTATGGTGTTGCTAAACTGCAAACTGGGCACCCCGAAACTTGCAGCTTTCCGCTGTCCACTTTTCTTGTCGGGAGGGAGTCCCTTTTGCAAACGCCGCCTTTTGGCCGTAGCGTTGACAATTTTCGAAAGCCCCGGGCAACAATGGGACGGATAAGGGCATGTCCGAAGTGACATGTCGATGGATGTCGACGGATGTCGACGGATGTCTGGGTAGGTAGGTGAGAATTTTCAGGCCGGCGTTGTGTCCGAAGTGATTCGACATCCATCCGACATCCATCCGACATCCATCCGACATCCAGCCCTGCGTAATCATTACAGTCAAGGGTGCCGCCAACAGTGATATCGGGCTGGTCAACGAGGAAGTCAACGAGCCCAATTTTTGATAGCAAAATTTGAGGGGGAAACCTGGCGAAAGTAACAGTGGGTAAACGACAGCCCTTGTGACTTGCACGGGGTGACGAAAAGTTCGCGAAATTCGTTAGATTCAAAATTGAACCTTCAATATTCTCTCTGGTCTGCCCTTGCTGGCGCCAACAGTGCCGGACGGCATTGTTTCGGGCAGTTATGTCGCCGGCAGTGTGTCCGAAGTGCCTCGACATCCATCCGACATCCATCCGTCATCCCCCGGTCATCCGCCACAGACATCCGTCCGATGACGGATGAATGACGGATGGATGTCGAAGGGCACTTCGGAATGTGCATTCCATCCCCTGCTGTCGCTGGAACGCGTTTCGCCTACTTTCCCCTCGAGTTTTTGCCAAGTTACCCTCAACCACCTTGGGTACACCGGGCGCTCGAGTGCGCATCGCCAGGAAGGGACTGGGTGTAGATCGAAGACTTGTCCCGCCAGCAGCCTCGCGCTGACCACAGGCCACACATGCCACATCAGAACGCGACGCATTGACTAATCACTTGTCGCCTTCCCTCGCGCGGAGAAACCGAGGCCGGGCTATCTCATCCGCCAATCCTGCACCGCGCGGGTCATCTTTCGTACCGCGCGCAACCTTGGGATTTCGAGGGACTGTTCATCGGGGCTTCCGCATTCTTTTGGGACTTGCCGGGGTTCCTCCTCCTCTCTCTTCTGCCCCACAGCCAGCGTTACCTTCCACTCCACCACGTCACTCCCTGTGCCTCGGCGAGGTAGGCGAGCCACCTGGACCCGAGACGTCAAGACGGACTGTGTAGGGAAGCGCATCCCGCGCGTGGTTTTCCTGTCGAGTGTCGTTCGTTGACACCAGAGCTTGAGTTGAGCGTGGTTTTCTTCACTCTCCGAAATTGTTAGGCACTATTCCTGATTACGAGACCTAAGTGTCGGGCTACTTCTAGTCGCATTTCTCTGGTCCGGTTTTATTTCTTCAAAGCGTAGTATTTCTTTTCTGGCAATGGACGCGTCGTCGCAGTTTTTCCGTCAGGCAATTGAGCAACGCTCGTCGCCTCCCTCGCTGCCTGACTGCAAGGCATGTAGATGATACGAGCCGCCAATCGCAGCAGCATCAGTCTTCACAGCAACAATCCTAGCCCTTAAATAGAGCGCTTTGGGAGGTAATTAGTAGCATTTTGATACGGAAAATAACAATGCTGCCACGTCTCTAAGGTCCCGTACCCCTAGTCCGTAAATCACTACCTCGAAATCTACTTACGTTAATTTAAACACTTAGACTGATCGTGAAGCTTCATTATTTTGTCGTTTTGCTGGGAAGCTTGGCTGAGGAAGGATAACATCCTGGCATCTGCTGTAGCTGGCAATGTCGTGCCAGGGATTGGCCATGCTTGATCCTCCTAGAGACAGGCAGGGCTTTCCCGAAGCTGCAGGACGCGGGGATTTTGTAGGTTCGGGGACAAAGCGGAGGAGGTTCGGCGAGAGGAGGAGCAGGTTCGAGGGGGAGAACCGACTCCGCCTATGGAGTCGGGGACGGAGGCGGAAGCGGAGAAGGAGGCGGAGCAAGCGGAACAGGACCTCCTGCATTGCCCGCGCGCGGAGGAGGTCGAGTGTCCGCTATCCGCAGCTTCTTTCCGCGCAGCCGGTCGGTGTCCGTGGATTATTCCGCCTCTTCCTCCTCTCCTCTAGGTATCCCCGGAAGCAGCGCCAGCTCCAGGCGCAACTCCGAATCCGAAGATCCCCGCCGTCCTCCCCCCTCGGGTCCCCTGGGGGGCAGCGCGGCGGGGGAGGCGGAACACGGCGGGGGACCCGCGGCAAAGCGTCCCGACCTCCACCGCGCTACGATCCGCGCATGGGTCGGCATTGTTCCCCCCTCGGCGGTTCCGCGCTGTCCCCCGCTCCCCGCCCCCCATCCCCGCTTCTCGAGTTCATCGCTCCCCGTCTCAGCAATCCAATCAGACCCTAGCGCCACCGCCGCCGGCGGCGATGGAGTATCCGGGAGACCAACGAACAGTTCCGTTCAACAGCTGCGGTCGAACCGCCACCTACGCACACATTCGGTCGACGTATCGTCCATCGATTTTCGCCTTCCCACGTTCCCGATCAAGGGGGGCTGGAGGCGCATGGGGCACCGGGCGCAGCGGAAGGAGTCGGCGCAAGGGGAAGCGCGGGGGAAAGGGCAGCGGGCCCGCCACCAAAGTCCCCCTCGGGGTTCAGATTAGGGTTTGGGCTGGGTATTCGCCCCAGCAGCAGCCACGGCGGCCGCCCCAACACTAGCCACGGGCGCTTGGGAGGCGGAGCAACGTCGGCGAGACCGGGAAGCGGGGGAAGCAGACCGGGAAGCGGCGGAAGCAGACTGGGAAACGCGCCGAGGGGAACGGCGGTCCGGAGCAGAGTCAGGGGCGGGGCGGGCGGGCGCACGCGCGGCGGGCGTCAGTGGACTTCGGGTCGATGGGCGCAGGTATCCCCGCTTCCGCCAGTGAGCCGCTATCCCCGTTTGAAGCAGCCAAAGCGTCGCTCTTTGCGAGTCAGCAACGCCAGCGGGCTGGGATGGGGGGAGGGATGGCGGAAGGGATGGGGGGAGGGGCGGGCGGAGGGGTACCGAGGCGCAGCAGCGTCGACGGCTCCGGGCGCGCGATTGAGTCCCCCCGGTCAGCGGCCAGGCGCGGGCTGCAGTACGGGTTCGGTTCGGATAACCGCGGAATGGAGGTTCGGGCTGAGGCTCGGAGCCCTATAATGCTCGGAGCACGCGCTCGGCACAGGCTCTCCGCAGGTTCGGACTCTGTTGATTCAGGTGGGAGCGAGTCTCCTGCGTTTTCACCTGAGGGTTCGGTGTCCCCGCATGGGGGGGCGCTGCCGGGGAGCAGGAGGCACGGGAAGCGCGCCGATGGGGGGATTCGCTGGGGGGATGGGGGGTGCGCTGTCTAGCTGGGGAGCTAGGCGCGCGGGGATCAACCCGCCGCGGCTGCAGGTGGAGGTTCACGCGGAAGAAGAGGAGGGGGAGGGGGAGGGGGAGGAGGGGAATGTGTATGTGGTAGATGAGGAGGAGGACGAGGGGGAGGAGGGGGGTTCGAAGGACGCACTGTCCCCACTACCAGGAGCAGAGGGGAGAACGACAAAATCGCCCGCCCACAGCGGGGAAGAGCAAATCGCCTCTCAAGTCCCGGATAGCCGCAGTGGCGCGGACCTTAAAGCACGGGCTGCACAGCCCCGCGGCTGGCGCCATGGGGGGAATCGGAGGCAGGTTCCGCGGGGGGGGAGGTGGCATGGGGATGGGGGGGATCGCGGGGGCGTTGGGCGGAGGGGGAGGCGCGGAAGCGGGAGGGGCTGGCGCGGGGGGTAGCCGCAGGCACAGGCGCGCAATTTCGGTGGATTTCAACCAGGCGCCGGTGTTCACCGCGGCTTCCCCCGTGGGGGGCCGGCGGAAGGGGCGGAGCCAGAAGAGGGGGATCTCTCGCTGTCCCTCTCCCCCCCCCACGCGCTATACGCCTCTGGCGGCGCGGACCCCGTGTTTGACGCTATGTCTCCCCGCCTGCTCACCCCCAAGGGTTTCAGCACTGGGTTCGGCGCCGCTGCTGGCCCCGGGCCTGCTGGCTCGGGGCTGCTAGGTTCGGCAGCGCCAGGCTCGGGCGCTGCTGCAGTGGCTGGGCGGCAGCTGGCCGGCCAGCACCGCCGGCACCACTCGTTCGCGGACCAATCCTGGGCGGCAGGGGGAGGGGGGATGGGGAGGGGCAGGGGGAGGGGGAGCAATAGAGTCCCCCAGGCGGATGGGGAGCGGGGGTGGGCGGGCCAATTCTTCCTCCGCGCAGCCCTTTAACCATGGGGGGAGGGGGCAGCGGGGCGTGGGGGGATAATTTTAACATAGGGGAATTTACCCCTTCTGCTTTGCAATCACCCAAGCCCCCGCGCTCGCCTTTCCACAACGAATTCTCTCAAGACAGGGCAGCAGCCGCTGCCGCCGCCTCCGCCGCGGGGAGCGCTGCTGCTGCTGCTGGCGCAGGCCAGCTGCCCCTCACGCCTGGGCGGAACCGTGCGCTGGTAGCTGCGCGCGGAGGCGGGGGAGGCGGAGGGGCGCTGATGCGGGGCAGCGCGCGGGAGCGGCCGTCCCCTGAAATGGACGAGGAGGACGACGTGTGGGGCGCTGCTGCTGCAGTAACAGGGGGAGCAGGGGGGGCAGGGGGGGGCAGGGGGGGGTGAGAGTGGGGGGGGGCGCGTATGAGCTGCGCAAGGCGGGGGAGCAGCAGCCGGCTGGAGCAGGCGCTACAGCCAGACCACCGCGTGCAGGGCTCCCTGGCCTTCAACCGCCTGCACTCCGCGCGCGACCCCCACGCCAGCCCCCCTGCGCCCGCCTCCCCCCTCACCCCCTCCGGCGCCCCTGGCAGAGCGCTCGGCGGGGGGTATCAGGGGTCTGGGCGGGGGGGGTGGCGGGAAAGACGCGGAGAGGAGCGGGTCGGGGGCGGGGATGGGCGCGGGGCGGGGGGGCATGGGACGTATGGGCGCTACCGCTACCGCTGCTGCTGCTGCTGGTGCTCATGCTGCTGGTGGTGCGCGCAGCAGTGGCGGGGCACTGGCAGCGGCGGCAGGGGGGGAGTAGTGCCTGCTTGCTCCTCCCTGGACAGTGCTGGCCTGGACGCCTCCCCCCTTGCATTTCTCTCCCACGGCTCTATCCCTGATCGCCCCAGCACTGCCTCTGGCCCCAGCGGTAGGCTCAGGGCAGCAGCGTGGGGGAGAATGAGAGCGGATGGGGGAAGGAGGGACGAGAGGGCGGCGGGCGTGGGTGGGTGGGAAGGGGGAGACGGGGAAGGGGGGGAGGAGGGGGAAGGGGGGGAGCGAGAGCCGCAGCAGCAGCAGTGGCAGAGGAGGCAGGGGAGAGGGCAGGCGGCTGGTGGTGCTGGTGGTGGCGGTGGTGTGGGTGGGTGGGGGGGAGACATCATTGGCAGTAGCAGCAGCAGCAGCGACGCTATTGCTACCAACCCTGCCAGTTCTGCTGCTGCTAATGCCAGCACCGGCGGCGGCGGGGGTAGTAGCAGCAGCGGGGACAGTGGTAGCGCCAGGCGAAACCTGAGGAGGAATATGAGCACGAATTGCCTTATTGCGGCGGGTAAGGGCGCAGGAGCAGGGGCGGGAGGAGGAGGGATGGGAGGCGGAGCCGCAGGGCAAGCAGGTGGAATCTCAGGTGAAAGCACAGGGCTGGATAACCAGGCACAGGGGCACGCAGGGCAGAGGGGGGAAGGGGTGCGGAGGGCAGGCAGCGTGGGGGGGGTCGGGGGGGGAAGGGCCAGGCGGGGGGGGAGGGGATGCGGGAGGGGGGAGGTGGGGGAGTGGGGGATGGAATGCGGGTGGAGAGGCGGAACACAGTGGATCCCCATGCAGAGCAGTTTCTCAAGAGCCTGAGTCAGTACATCAGCCGGGGGCTTACTGGGGAGCTGGGGCCGTATGGAGGCGAGGGGGAGGGCGAGAAGGGCGATGCGGAAGCCGACATGTGGCAGGTGAGTGCGGTTGTGTGCGGTTCTGTGTGGTTGTGTGTGTGTTTGAGTGTGTGCGTGGGATGAGGCACAAGGCGAAGAGCCTGAGTCAGTACATCAGCAGGGGGCTTACTGGGGAGCTGGGCCGTATGGAGGCGAGGGGGAGGGCGAGAAGGGGGATGCGGAAGCCGACATGTGGCAGGTGGGTGCGGTTGTGTGCGGTTCTGTGTGGTTGTGTGTGTGTTTGAGTGTGTGCATGTGATGAGGCACAAGGGGAAGATCCTGAGTCAGGACATCAGCCGGGGCTCACGGGGGAGCTGGGGCCGTATGGAGGCGAGGGGGAGGGCGAGAAGGGGGACGCTGAAGCCGACATGTGGCAGGTGAGTGCGGTTGTGTGTGTGTGTGTACGTCCCTGTGTGTGTGTACGTCCCGGTGAGTGTGAGAATGGATGTGTGTGGATTTATTTGTGTCTGAGTGTGTGTAAGCATGTGTGTGTGAGTGAGAATACCTTGTGATGTCAAACTGCGTCCCACCACGCGGTGTCAAAGCATGAGGTGGCAGGATTCCATTCTGTGATGCCGTATGGCCATCAAAATCAGCAGGCCATCAAACAATTCCCCACCCAACCCCACCTGTCCCCACCCATCCCCACCTATCCCCACCCATTTCTACCCCGCTTTCTCCAGGTGATGAGCTCTGGCAGCATGCGGTGGCGGGATTTTATCCTGCGCATGCCGTACGATGACGTGAAGAAGTTCTACTCGGTCAGCGCCACCAAGATCGGCAGCGGGCGGTACGGCGTCATTCGCACGTGTCTGAGCCGCAAGACTCGTGTGGTGCTGGCGTGCAAGACGATAAGGAAGGACCAAGTCAAGGTGAGGGGATGGGTGGGCTGGTGCAAAGGAGGGAATGGGAGGGCTGGGGAGGGGAAAGGAGGTAGTGGGCGCCACCAAGATTGGCAGCGGGCGGTACGGCGTCATTCGCACGTGCCTCTCCCGCAAGACCCGTGTCGTGCTGGCGTGCAAGACGATAAGGAAGGACCAAGTCAAGGTGAGCGATGGGAGGGGATGGGAAGGTTGATTGAAGAGGAGAGGGGAAAGTAGGGAGTGGGTGAGAGTTTGGGAGTGATGAGGCACGGGCGGTACGGCGTCATTTGTACATGTCTGAGCCGCAAGACTCCCGTGGTGCTGGCCTGCAAGACGATCATCCTGGGCATGCTGCGCAACCACCCCACATTGCAACCTCGCACCCTTTCCGCCCCTTCCCACCCCTTCCCACCCCTTCCCACCCCTTTCCACCCCTTTCCACCCTTTCCCGCCCCTTCCCTGTCCCGTCCTTGTCCTTTGCGTTTCCCCTCTACCCCCCAGTGCATGGAGGACGCAGAGGACTTGCGCACAGAGGTGATCATCCCCCCTCACCCTCTTCCTCTTCCCCCTTCCCCCTTCGCCCTCCTTCCCCCCTCCCCCACTGCACCCCCCTCCCCAGTGCATGGAGGACGCAGAGGATGTGCGCACGGCGGTGATCATTCTGGGCATGCTGCGCAGCACACCTCATGTCACACACCCCTTCCCACCCCTTCCCATACCTTCCCGGCCCTGCCCCCACCCCTTCCTGCCCCTTCCCCCACCCCTCCCCTCTTTCCCCCTCAGTGCATGGAGGATGCAGAGGACGTGCGCACGGAGGTGATCGTACTGGGCATGCTGCGTAACGCACCTCAAATCACATCCCCCCACCCCCTGTTGGCACACCCCACTCATGTCACATCCCCCCACCCCTTGCCGTGACCCCCCACGTGCTGCCAGTGCATGGAGGATGCAGAGGACGTGCGCACGGAGGGGATCATTCTGGGCATGCTGCGTAACCATCCCATATTGCAACCACCACCCCTTTCCACCCCTTCCAACGCCTTCCCACCCCTTGTTCCCGCCCCACCAGTGCATGGAGGACGCGGAGGACGTGCGCACAGAGGTGATCATTCTGGGCATGCTGCGCAACCACCCGGGCATCATCAGCCTGCACGACGCATTTGAGGATGCAAAGGTACCTACGGCACCAGATTGCTGCTCATGGCATACCATTCCATGCCATGCTGCGCAACCACCCAGGCATCATCAGCCTGCACGACGCGTTTGAGGATGCAAAGGTATGCGGGTGTGCTCGTGTGAACCTCGTGTGTCACCATGCCATGCCACACACACACCGCATTGCCTTTCCCCTCATGGCATGCTGCGCAATCACCCAGGCAGCATCAGCCTGCACGACCCGCCTTGGAGGATGCAAAGGTAACCATGCTATTGTGTGCCGCTCTCTCGCCGACGCGCTGCTGCACTCTGCGCTGCTGCACTCTGCTCTGCTGCACTCCGCTCTGCACTGCCACTCCCTTCCAACAGTGACTAATCAAGCCCGCTCAAACCTCCCCCCCCTCTCCTCCCCCACCTGCCTTCCTTATCTCCTGCTCCCCCTGCCAGTATGTACACCTGATAATGGAGATGTGTCGCGGTGGGGACCTGTTCGACCGGGTGAAGCTGCGGGGGCAGTTCAAGGAAACCGACGCGGCCATCGTGTGCCGCTCTCTCGTGGAGGCGCTGCTGCACTGCCCTGCCCTGCTCTGCTTTGCCCTACCACTGCCCTTCAATGGTCACTTATCAAGCCCACTCACCTCAAACTCCTCTCAGTTCCCTCCCTCCCCTTCCCTCTCCCCATCCCCCCTTTCTCCCTCTTCTCCTGCAACCCCGAAACAGTATGTACATCTCATCATGGAGATGTGTCGGGGTGGGGATCTATTCGACCGGGTGAAGCTGCGGGGGCAGTTCAAGGAAACCGACGCGGCCATCGTGTGCCGCTCTCTCGTTGAAGCGCTGCTGCACTGCCACTCCAACGGGGTGATTCACCGCGATGTGAAGCCCGAGAACGTGCTCATGTGTGACAAGGACGTGGACACCAAGATCAAGCTCATTGACTTTGGTGTTGCCACATTCTACAAGCGAGGTGAGAGTTGTGTTGGTACAGGGGCTGCTGCTGCTGCTGCTGCTGCTGCTGCTGCTGCTGCTGCTGCTGGTTGAACGTGCTCATGTGTGACAAGGACGTGGATACCAAGATTAAACTCATCGACTTTGGTGTTGCCACCTTCTACAAGCGAGGTGAGGCTGGGGTTGCTGCTGCCTGCTGCTGTTGCCTGTACAAGGGAGGTGATGGAGGGTGGGGAGGGAACGTGCTCATGTGTGACAAGGACGTGAAAACCAAGATTAAACTCATTGGCTTTGGTGTTGCCACATTCTACAAGCGAGGTGAGGGCCGGTGTGGTTGGGACACGGGCTTCTGCTGCTGCGGGTCCAGCCACTGCCGGTTACAGGGGAGGTGAAGGGGTTGCTGATGGAGTGCTGTTTGAAGCTTAACTTTAGGGGAAGAGCTGACACAGTAGAGTACACTGCTCCAGAGGTGCTGGATAAGAGCTACCGGTGCAGGAAGTGGGGTCATGCCTTAGATTATCACTCCCCCTCCCCAAACCCCCACCCACTCGCCCCTCACACCCTCTACCCCCTTTTCATCAGGCGTCCCCTGCACGGAACCAGCAGGCACTGTGAAGTACACTGCTCCAGAGGTGCTGGATAAGAGCTACGGGCGCATGCAGTGAGGTCATGCCTTAAATCAGCAGTCTTCCTCCCCGCCCCACCTTCCTTCCTCCCCTTCCCCCTCCTTCCACCATCAGGCGTCCCCTGCACAGAGCGAGCAGGCACAGTAGAGTACACTGCTCCAGAGGTGCTGGATAAGAACTAGGGGCGCAGGAAGTGGGGTCATGCCATGCCTTACCTGAGCTCTCCCCCTCCCCAAACTCCCCATCCGAACCCCGCTCCCTATCGACAGGCGTCCCCTGCACAGAAAGAGCAGGCACAGTGGAGTACACTGCTCCAGAGGTGCTGGATAAGAGCTACGGGCCAGAGTGCGACATCTGGAGCGCGGGTCACCTTCCCTAACCCCCCCGCCCGCTTCCTTCTCCTCCAAACCTTCATCAGGCGTCCCCTGCACTGAGAGGGCAGGCACAGTAGAGTACACAGCACCAGAGGTGCTGGATAAGAGCTACGGGCCAGAGTGCGACATCTGGAGTGCAGGAGTCGTCCTTTATATCCTCCTCTGCGGCTTCCCGCCGTTCTGGGCGGCGACCAACGCTGAGCTGGAGCAGAGCGTGCGGGCGGCGGCGGTCGACTTCCGCCACCCGCGCTGGGCGGCGGTGTCGGACGGCGCCAAGGACCTCGTGAAGAGGATGCTGACGAAGGACGTGAGGCGGAGGATCTCCGCTCTTGAGATATTCGGTGGGTCCGGTGGGGAGGGCTGCGGGCTAGTTGTGTGCGAAAGAGTGGTTGTGTAGATGGGAAAAAGGGGGGGAGGGGAGGGGGGATGGGGAGAAAGGGGGGAAGGGATGGGGGGAAGAAGGCACAGGGTTGCTTACAGTTTACACAGATACCTCCTGTCGAGTAGCCTGATTGGACGGGTGGAGTTCCTTCTGGAAGACCATGTGGGTGTCAGTTTCCACTGTTGCCCTTCCCACTCCCACTTTTGTCCTTTCCCCATCCACTTTCACCCCTTCCTATTTTCCACCGTTGTGCATTCCATTACAACTGCTGCCCTTACCATTCCGACTGTCGCCCTTCCCATTCATTTTGCACCTGGCGCTCCTTATGTCCTTCCGATCCGACTCCTCTCCTCCGTGCAGCACATCCCTGGATAAGAGCTGCTGAGAAGCAGCACAGACTAGACAGCAAGCCGCAACCTCCAAATGGTGACTCGTCCTTGTAAAACATAAGCAGCACGAATTCACAACGCAACTAACCTTGACCTTAGGCTCATGCGGACAGGACTTGAGTGTTTTTCATTATTTTCCGTTTGCCCTTAGGCTGGTGGATTCATAACAAAAGTATAAAGCAGGTTGTTATTGAAGGGATGCTGTATTGTACACCTTGTTAAACTTAACAGGTTCTCTTATGCCTATTGTTGTCCTTATCCTTATCCTCATTAGCTAAGTAACACCTGGACTAGCTGTTCCGCTGCTGGTGTTCTGTCCATTCATTTCCCATCGGCATATTCCTGACAAGATCAAGACTCGGCAGCTTCTCATGTCAGGTGGAGGCTTTCTCGAATCTTTTGCTGCAACCGTGGCAAGTTTCTGTGGTCGCTAATGCTTGTGTGGTCGTTCCTGCAGCCGTCATCTGCTCGGGTCCTGGTCAGCGGGCTTGTAGCAGAATCCGTCACGAGTCCCGTCCCGTCCCACCCAAGTCCTGGCTCCAGCGGGCTTGTACAGATGCTCCCTCTGCCCGTTCTGTGCACCCAAGTGGGGTGGCTGGGAAGGATGACCTGCCTAGCCAGTTGCTCTGCTCCACCAACCAACCAACTAGCCGAGCCTACGCATTTGACTAGGTCAATAAATATATCGTTCAGCACAGAGGCTGGGGTCTCGACTCGAAGGGTTGTCTCATTTGGTGAACTGTACAGTGTCGATTTGAAGATACACCTGGTCCGCGGTATTTTAACCACCCGAACTTTTTTGTTTCAAACATCCTGAGTGCATTTTAGTTCAACGGAATGGGCACCCAGAGACTTCGGGGCTATTAGAATACAGCCGGGAAGTTTTCCGTTTGACAAAACCCACACTTAGTGCTCCGAGATAGGGTGCGCATTGGCATTAACAGAGTTGCAACTTCCGTGATCTCGCTGGGTACGCTTAACTATACCTTCATAAATGTTTTGAACTACCCTTGTATTCAATATTCACCATGGAGTAGTACCCCCGCGTGGTTAAGATAGCGGCGGTTAAAATACCGCGGACTAGGTGTAGCAATTGCGGTACTGCACGGTGCCAATCTGTGTCGCATTTTGCAACATCCTTCTGAGTTTCGCCATTTTCCAACCGAAGTCCCACAGTGGCTGCCGAGTCTAGCTGGTTGGGCAGGTATCCCCTCCTCGGCACCGCCTACTGTAGTTCGTTCTCGGCAAGGTCAGGAGGTGGGGGGTGCACGAAATGTGGGGGGGAATGACGAGCGTAGCGGGGAAGAGCCACAACAAGACTTGAGTGGGCTACTGGAGCTGTTCCGACAATTGCAATGCTCGGAACAGTACGATACGAAGCCTCTCTCGATGATGTGTACGGTTCATGCGTCTTCGCCCTGAGATCGCAGTGCTGGGGTACACCCGTAGACGAGAGTAGCAGGTGCAGATACTCGAACAATAATGTTTAGAGGGTATCTTTACTTTTTACTCTGATTCTCTCAGCAAAACCAACAGTGGTATTCTCCTCTTTTGGTTTCTTCGTCTGGAAGCCTTACCAGTAATATATAACATGGCCTATTGAAAGCATATGCAATACCTGGACTGGTTTGTTAGAAGTTGGTGAAAGCGATCTAAACAGAAATCCACCCCGCTCTTCCTCAAAGCTTGGACACCCGTCGAGTGTGATCTCTCTAGGCTCACTGAATCCCTGGAGACTTGCCATGCCAACCACATCTCAGCCTGCCTTCAATTTGTACACTGGAAACAGGTACTAACTCTGTCGTATACCCTGGTAAAGCTGCGGGCAGTCGAGAGCACAAGCTGGCTCCGCGGGCAAACCACGCGGCCCCTCCTCCTTTACAGTACAGTACAAGTATCGTATCCCCCACGTGATATTTTCCCAGCTCCCGCGTGACCCGACACCGCCGCGCCCAACTCGACACTCCTTGTGGGGAGGGGAGGATGAGCTCACCCAACCCAACCAATCGAATGAGTTGCAGTGGCGTGGCAAAGGGAACAAGGACAGGAGTCGTGCGCATGGGTGCGCAGGAGGGGACGGGAGGCGGGGGAAGCAAACGAGAGGTTTCTGAAGACCAAGGAATTGACTAGCCTCGGAACGAAATTGGTTGAAGCTAAAACAGGCGGGACTTCCAAGTCAAGCCAAGTTCGTAGCATTTCTAAGGCTGCTGAGTTTCGCCCGAACCTACTCTTTTTTTTTAGAGAGAAAGAAACGCCGTTCGTACTACCTCTAGGTTGGCCTGATGAACACATGTACTTACGAAACAGAGCTTCGCCGCCAGACGCGACGCTGTTAATACGGTACTATACTCGAAACGAGAACTAGGTTTTTTTTAATCGTTTCACTACTAGTAAGTTCGTTTTCGTAACCACGGGTCGCACGATGGAGTTCGAGAAAGATTCGCCTCCCGCGGGTGCGCCGGACTCGCCGGACCTGGAACGGCACGATGCGAAGGAGGCGACGGATCGAGTCGTTAACTCCGACGGATATCGATGGCTCAAATACGGCTCCAAGTTCCTGAAACGAGGCCTCGGTCAGAAGAGGTGATGATCGTATAGAATTATACTACCGTAGTACGTAACGTACTCCTAGTACACTGGCTCATCGCAATTCTGGGGCTGGGGAGTTGTTAACGACTCGCAATTCGAGGAGAATACACCGCATCAGTCGTGCTACTACTACCTCACGCGTTCCGCCTCAAAATTCACGTTCTTACGGATTTAGCACATTTTTTTGCTGGCAAACCTTTTTCTATTACCAGAAAGCTGTTCAATGGTCTCGTACTATATCTCGTGGTAGTAATTATCATTTTTTCGCAATGGTGGAAATTATCCTGCCTTATCCAACTCAACCCGCGCCTTCTTTTCCTGCAAAATCGCCTCTTCCCCAGAGCTTACTACCGCTGCGCGGCGAGCAACCCGCAGTACCGCTCGCCGGGCGCGGAGCCGTGCAGAGCGCGGAAGCAGATCGACTACGACGCGTCCACGGGGATTGTCCACGCGTCCACGGCCGTCGTGCACCTCGCGGGGTCCCCGCACAACCACCCCCCGGTGTCCGTCATCCCGGCCTGCGGCGCTGCGTCTGGCGCTGCTGCCGCGTCTGGCGCTGCTGCCGCGTCTGGCGCTGCTGCCGCGTCTGGCGCTGCTGCCGCGTCTGGCGCGGCTACAGCTGCGGCTGCAGCGGATTCGCCGGCTCAGCGGAAGGTGCAGGAAGAGGGTCTGGCGGGTGGTAGAGGGGGGATTCAGGATTCGACGGCGCAGCAGGACTCGTTGCATGTGCATGTGCGGCTGCAGCAGCACCAGCAGCAGCAGCAGCAGCAGCAGCAGCAGCAGCAGCAGCAGCAGCAGCAGCAGCAGCAGCAGCAGCAGCAGCAGCACCAGCACCAGCAGCAGCAGCAGCAGCAGCACCAGCAGCAGCAGCACCAGCAGCAGCAGCAGCAGCAGCAGCACCAGCAGCAGCAGCAGCAGCAGCAGCAGCAGCAGCAGCAGCAGCACCAGCACCAGCAGCAGCAGCAGCAGCAGCACCAGCAGCAGCAGCAGCAGCACCAGCACCAGCAGCAGCAGCAGCAGCAGCACCAGCAGCAGCAGCACCAGCAGCAGCAGCAGCAGCAGCAGCACCAGCAGCAGCAGCAGCAGCAGCAGCAGCAGCAGCACCAGCAGCAGCAGCACCAGCAGCAGCAGCAGCACCAGCAGCAGCAGCACCAGCAGCAGCAGCACCAGCAGCAGCAGCACCAGCACCAGCAGCAGCAGCAGCAGCAGCACCAGCACCAGCAGCAGCAGCAGCACCAGCACCAGCAGCAGCAGCAGCAGCAGCACCAGCAGCGACAACAGCAGCAGCAGCAGCAGCACCAGCACCAGCAGCAGCAGCAGCAGCAGCAGCAGCAGCAGCAGCGACAACAGCTACAGCTACAGCTACAGCAACAGCAGCAGCAACAACACTGGCAGCACCATCAGCAGCAGCTACAACAGCAACACGAATGGATGCAGCAGCAGCAGCAGCAGCAGCGACAACAACTACAGCAACTACGACAACAACAACAGCAACAGCAACAGCAACACTCGCAGCACCATCAGCAGCAACAGCAGAAACAGCAGCAGCAACAACAACAGCAACACAAATGGATACAGCATCAACAGCAACTGCAGCAGCATCAGCGTCAGCATCAGCAGGAGCAGCAACAGCAGCAGCAACCGCAACAGCAGCAGCAGCAGCAGCAACAACACCAATGGAAACAGCATCAACAGCAACCGCAGCATCAGCAGCAGCATCATCTTCATCAGCAGCAGCAGCAGCAGCAGCAGCAGCAGCAGCAGCAGCATCAATGGTACGGAACGTCTCAGACTGTGCCTATGAATCATACATCTCCAACTTCCCCAGTTCACCTCTCGCCACGTCGCTCCGATACCGCGCCTTTTCATTCTCACAACAGCATGCCATGCCGCTTGAATCTGTCGCCTCTGGCTCGCCCAATCAGCCGCCAGCACCACCACCCAGCAGCACCCAGCAGCACCCACCACCACCCAGCAGCACCCAGCCTTGCCAGCTCCGACGGTTCGAGTCACGACGGCAACAGCAACGGGAACGCTACTAACGCGGACGGGATCCGGAGCAGAACGCCGTTCAGTCTCGCGTCGCTCTTGCCGGTTACCACATGCGGTGGCGAAAGAGATATTCGTCATGGTGCTGGTAGTAACTTTCGCCAACCCGGTTCATGGGTCAACAGTGTGAGTCGGAACGACCCCAGCTCTCGCATCGATGCGAGCAGTGGGGACTTCGATCCCACCGGGGGTCCTGGTGCCAATCACAATGCTGGCTGTGGCGGTGGCGCAAATACGATCCGTAGCTATGATGGCAATGGCGGTCGTATTCACGTCAGGGGCGGCAGCGGTGGCAACGGCGGGGGCGGTGGCAGTGGTGGTGGCGATGGCAACGGTTTGGCAGCAGCACCAGTAGCGCCGTGTGAAGTGGCTCAGGCGACCAGCCCCGTCTCTGCTGCTTACCATCATCTCTCTGCTGCTCCGTTGCTGCCTTTTGCTTCTGCTCCGCCTTCCCCCACTGCTCGCAAACACCAGGGTGTCGTTCCCTGTACTTTCCGGGCTGTGGGTTCTGCTGTTTCTGCTGTCTCTGCTGTCTCTACTGTCGCTGCTTCTGCTTCACCTCCACCTGCCACGGATGCTGCTACAACGGGTGCCGCTACTGCTATTTCAACGGTTGCTGCAGCTGCTGGCGCTGGTGCTGGTGCTGGTGCTGCTGCCCCTGTTGCCAACGTAGCTGCTGCTGCTGCCGCTGCTGTCATTCCAATTGCTGCCTCAGCTCCTGCTACAACTGCTGCTACAACTGCTGCTACAACCGCTGCTACAACCGCTGCCCAGGCGTTCAGTCAACGGCCTCACTCCCAAGCCACAGGACGACTCGTTTCTGGTTCACCCCTTCCCGCCTTCCCACGCCTGCCCATGGCTAACGGCACCGAACCTACCACCAACCCCGAGAATGCTCAGAGATTGGGTGCTACAAGCAACGGTGGGCACCCGTTGCGAGACGACAATGCGGGGGGAATGAAGAGAAGGGAAGGGCCGGCCTTTGAGGCGCCTCAAGGCCCGGCAGGGATGACAAGTATCCCTCTTGTGTGGCTTGCTAGCCGAGCCTCGTGGATTGGGGCCGAGGTGGGTCGGAAGCGGAAGGGAAGAGCGGAGAGGGGCGAGGCGAGGGGGGAGGAGAGGGCGGTGAGAATACGAGGGGGGATGGGGAGGGAGGAGGTGAGTGCGGAGGGGGGATGTGATGGTGTGAGGAGGGGAGAGCTAGAGAAGGTGAGGGAGAGGGTGAGTGATGGAGGGGGAGCGTTGGAGAACAAGGAAGAGAAGAGGACGGGGGAGGTCAGAAATGGAGAGCAGAAGGTGATATTGGGAGGAGGAGTTATTCTTGAGGATATTAAAAAAGAGCGGAAGGTGATATTGGGAGGAGTTATTCTTGAGGATTCTCAAAGGCAGCAGAAGGTGATATTGGGAGGAGGAGACATGGGTGGTGTTGTTAGAGCAAGAGCAGCAGCAGCAGCTGCTGCTGCAAAAGCAAAATCAACAGTAGCAGAAGCATCAACGGCAGCCGAAGCAGCAGCAGTTACAGAAAGAGCAGCAGGGAAGGAAGCCGCGAGTGTTGAGGCGGTTAAAGCTTCATTCTGCAGCGATATGTGCATTGAGACAAGTGCGTTGAGTTTGAGCCGACTCCAAAGTCACCATGAGACAGGCGTTCTTGACGCTCCTCAGCGGAAACCTCAGAAGGAACTCGTCCCAGCTCTGCGCTACAGCGATGTGTGCATGGAGGGGGTTTGGGATCGCAATGGGGAGGACAAGAAGAGCGAGGAGGGTGGGGGAGACGAGGCGAGGGGGGGAGAGGTGGAGAGAGAAGAGGAGGAGATGAGAGGAGGTAGGGAGATGAAAGGGGATGGAGGTGCGGGGGGAGAGTTGGATTTGGTAGGAGATGGCGGGACGGGGGGCAGGGGAGGTACGGAAGGGTGTGGGAATGAGGATGGTCGGGTTCAGGCTGGGGAGATGAGGAGAGAGGGGGGAGCAGCAGAAGGCGAGGGAGCAGCAGAAGGTGAGGGAGCAGCAGAAGTTGAGGGAGCAGCAGAAGGCGAGGGAGCAGTGGAGAGGAGGGAAGGATGGAGGGGAGAGGGTGGATCGGAAAGGGGCGGATCTAGGGGGGTGGAGGAAGAGGGCGAGACAGGAGGTGCAGCTTCTGCGCTGATTGCTCTGGCTGCTGCTGCTGCTGGGATCAGCCGTCACTCCCCCTCTACCGCCCTCTCACAACCTGTTTTTGAGGCGCCTCAAGAAGTCTCTGCTGCTGCTGGGATCAGCCGTGACTCCCCCTGCACCACACTGCCAGCCGCACCAGCCCCATCAGCCCCATTAACAGTATCAGCAGCATCAGCAGCAGTAGCAGTTGGGAAGCCAGCAGGAGAGGCTGTACCTGGGGAGGCTGTACCTGGAGAGGCTGTACCTGGAGAGGCTGTACCTGGAGAGGCTGTACCTGGGGAGGCTGTACCTGGGGTGGCGGAAGCAGGAGGAGGAGGAGAGAGTGGAGCAAGAGAAGGGGGAGCAGGAGGTTTTGAGGTTGCAGAAGGGTGGGGACCAGGAGGAGGGGGAGCAGGAGACAGGGAACCAGGAAGGGGAGGAGCAGCAGGGTTGGTGAGAGCAGAAGGGCGGTGCAGACCAAGAAGTGATGGATGGGGGAGAGAAGTCGTGTGGGGGCCGCAAGCGTATGCATTGGACGGCTGGGGGGGGGCAGCAGGGCAGGCCGTGCAAGGCTGGGGGGGGCTAGCCTTAGCCCCTCACAGCCGCACCCGCACACCCGCGTCCGTCTCACAGCCTCACAGCAACCCCTTGGGTGTGGTTTCTTCCCATTGGGAGGGAGTGCCTTTCCCAAGAGAGAGTATGGACTGGTATGGTCGCATTCCCGTGGCTGCTCCTGCTGCTGGCTTCCCGTGTGCGGGGGCTGTGAGGGTGCCACGTGGCATGCCAGGAGGGCTAACACGTGGAGCACTGGCGCCCCTGGCGTCAGCTCCTGTGTTGCCACCTGGCGCACTGCCATGTGGCATGATGGCGGCGCCAGCGGTGCGCGTTTTGCCACCTGGCATGCTGCCAGGTGGCGGGGACCGGGGATCTGTTAATGGTCTACTAGACTGGAGCCCTAGCCTTGCTGCGTTCCCTCGCTTAGCAATGGGAACTGTGAGCGATGCAGCAATCTGGGTAGCGAAGGGTGGAGCAGCAGGAGTAAGGAAGGACGCAGCAGAGGGAGCAGGGACGGGTGCAGCGGAAGGAGCAGGGAAGGATACATCAAGGGAGGTAGAGAAGGGCGGTTCAACAGGAGTAGGGGTAAGGAAAGAAACAGCAGCAGATGCAGGAACCACCACTACTGCCATGCCCATTGCCCCTGCAGGGACTGGCTTGAGCAGCATTGCTACGCGCATTGCATCGCTGGGAACTGGCGTGAACAGCACTGGCATGCTAGTTGCATCGCTGGGGGTCGGCAGGGCAAGCACTGGCAAGACCACCTCTGGCACGCGAATTGCACCCACGGGGAGTGGGAGGGCAAGCACTGGCATGACCAACACTGGCAACACTGGCACTGCCAACGGATTGACCATAAGCAGCATGAGTGCGGGCTGTAGGGTAGAAGAATGTGCAACCTTTCTGCTAGACACAGCTGTAGCTGCAAGGGGAGGAGCGGCTGGGGGAGCGGCAGGGGGAGCGGCAGCACCAGTGGCAGCGGCGACAGTGGCGGGAAAATTAGGATATTTAGGTGCACGAGGAAGGGGAGGAGAGGGGGCAGGGGAAGGGGCAGGAGGAGGGGCAGGAGGAGTGGGAGGAGCAGTGATGGCTGTGCCAGCACTGGCTGTTGCAAGACCAGCTGTTGCAGTGGCCGTAGCAACATCGGGGTCGGTCTGCTGTAGCAGCATCTACTCTACCACCAGTGGCAGCAGCAAAGGAAAAATCAACGCTGGTGTTGCTGCTGGTTCTGCTACTGTTCGTTCTGCTGCTGCTAGTGCAGTTGCTTTTGCTGGTCATATGAGAGGGGGAGAGGGGGCTTTGGTTGTGAGTGGGGTAAAACGGAGGCATGGAGTGGTGGATGCGTGTGGGGGACGTGGTGTACCCAAATTCGCTCTCACTCTTCAAAGCTTGATGCCAAAGCACGGTCTGTGATACCTGTCCACAGGATAGCCGACCATTGTACTATTTGTTGGAAACAAGTACTTTAACGCTTCCTATGTGTCGTAACATCGAACCGTAAACGAGGCAAGCTACAGCGAAGCAATGGCGAGTCAACCGAGGAGGTTGACAGAAAAGTAACAACCGGAGGTTACGTGAAGGTCAAAGGTCAGCGACCTTTGACTCGACAAATACAGCGCGACAGCAAGGACAAACAACTGACTCGATCTTGAACAGTTGCCCGAGTTGCCACTGTATCGAACCGCAACAGCAACAGCAAAACGGTTATTGCATCCCTTCATATTAGCTTGTATTACCTCTTTATAATTAATCTATCTTGCTCTCACACACTAGCGCAAGGTGGTTCAACAAGTTCTTTATTACAACGCTTCCGCAATACAACATTCCTACCAGAGTCTTAGCCTTGAAAGATCCTAAGAGCTTTTCTCAGCCCAACACTATTCTGTTACTGTAATCCCCTGCATAGTCCTCTGAAGGGTGCATGGATACCGTACCGTATCACCATTTTCAAAAGAATGGAAACATTATTTATTGACAGTCCCACTCAATTCCGGGATAAGGAACGCGTACTGTGGGAACGAAAAATAATATCACTGCCCAAACTCATACAAAGTTTATGGATCACATATTGGATCTATAAACTGTGTATGAGTTTGGGCAGTGATATTATTTTTCGTTCCCAAAATGAAATGCAAAAATACAATACAGATATCAAATTGCATGGAATTCGGGACAAACTGCCTTAGGTATTACCAGGCCGTTAGCTATAACGTGGTACAGTACAGAAAATGATATTGATGGGTGTCTGTAATTGTGATAAAACCATATCTAACAGGAGAATACATATTGTTTCTGAAAAAAACATTCGCGAGAGGATCATTCGGCGTGGAGCATTCGCGTTTTGTGAACCAATCATCAACCAGGTTTCCCATGAAATGTTTCGCGCTTTTGATGGGCGCTTGGGGGAAACACCAGACATGCGAACAAGATTTGTGAGGCTCTCGCACATCTGGTTACTGTCGCACGCAATCTATGCTCCTGAACAGTTGATCCGTGCACTCGTTTGCCTGACAGAAGCTGGCAAGTGACTAGGTGTACCTTATTCCAGCCGTGGAAAGGGTAGATCGAACTTCTCGCTCCTAACCTTCAACTCGCACATGTGTTTGAATGACGATCGGAGGCTCTGATTATTGAACACTTCCATAATTTGTTTAAGGTCCAGCGCCGCTTTTCTTACAAGTTTGGACAGTACCCCGCTTTGACGACACAAAAAACGGGGGCGGCTGGTTAGTTAGCCCACAAAAAGACAACGTCCAACAATGCCAAACACTGCAGCCTCCCGCCGCAATATTTCTTGTTTGCTACAGGTTGAAGACGCCTCTCCACCGCCTCTTTGGTCCTTTCCGAGGAACCTTTCGGGGCCCGATAAGGTGTCGTTTTCTCAATGGGCACCGTCAATGAACTGTGCTGCAAAGTTTCCCCGTGACGTCTCGTCATCCCCACGGTCTGTCATTTGCATGTAAAACAGTCCAGCTTGAGCAGCAAGTGCTGCAGCAGATTGGGGGAAATTTGCGAGCGATTGATATGAGAAGGAAGATTGCACCTTTTTTTGGACCGGTCAGACGCAGTCAAGTCAAGAAGCCCATTGCGGTGGGGTGGCTAGGCTAGTGTTCCCACCGATCTTGTTGATGTCCTCACAACGTAAGGGGAGAACACAACCGTCGGGCAGACGATGCCAGAGTTGCTCAAAATTGTTCACAACATTGCATTGCAACTGACTGGTGGACGTAAACATGGTCACGGGGCAGGTATCAGCCAGAGCTTGACGGAGCTGATGTGGACCAATCATTTGAGAGCTCAAAACCGCAAAGACGGAAGCGCATTGCGCAGAAGGCAGCAGGCGGACGTGGATCTGCCATGAATCCTGTCAACTTCCCAACGGCATTCTTCAGGGTTCCAGAATCCATGGCTGCTCCGCTGCGTTTTGCTCAGCTTCACGACAGAGGCAGCAAATAGAGATAGTAGACAACAAAACCAGACCCGCATGCGTTTTTTGGAAGCAGCAGAAATTGTTCGGAGGGCAGCTGCAGGATGAGCAGTGCTGCAGTGGTCTTCAGCAATCTCTGGACGACCTCCCAAACGGGCGACGATATTCAGCAGCAACACTGGTGATTGCTCGTGACTCGTCGCGACGCAAATGCGGCATAGTGTTTTTTTTGTTTGGTCTAATGTACTCCTCTGCTTCTAGAGCGCGAACACTGCTTCTAGATAAGTCGACGTGTTTGATTGGAGTGGAGAGAGTCGCTGCACGCTGGATCTCCGGTTCGGTCTAGTAGGCCTGCACCCACTCACGCCAACGGAGTCCTTTTGTTGACGTTGAAAGCAGTTTACATTCGACAGGCGTCGCCATTTCAGCTCTGTCGCGGACATTGAATCATCAGATTGCATCAACGCAGCCATAGCTGGTTTCTCCAGGTTTCCTTGGCTCCTTCGCCTTACCTATTGCAAGCAATCATCCGCACGGTCAGGCACAGATTGGCAGCACGAAAGCACCATATTACCAGGCCAACATCCATCGTCGTTTCCTGGACTGATTGGTAGTAGGACTAGTCCACTCAACGTCAGTGGTACTAGCGACTCCACTGGAAGCGCTACCGCGGCACCACACAGCAGTGCGCGGCAACGCTCATAACCGCATCGCACCGAATTGCATCTCGCATCGCGACAGCCACCGTGCCTGTAAATTTTGCACCTGACCCGATTCCGCAACCACTTCAAATTTTCGTGCAGTGCCTTCACCGGCATCGGGGTTCGTATCGTCCAGGTCCGTGCTGCGCGCTAGCCACTGCCGAGACGAGTTATCGCCAGCCACTCGGTTACGGGCTCAGTCACACGCGCGTCAGACTATCATCATAAGAGACGTCACTTTCTCGGAGAGGTCATTTTCGAATATTCTCCTTGTCTGTTCTCGACCTGACGCTTGCAATTTCCGCGGTAACAACCCGCTTGAAACGCCAACCACTACTAACAGCTCTGTGTGATTCAAGAGAGTCTCTTGAAGAGGTTTGCCGTCGCCGCCATGAATCATCCGCCGTCTTTCCGCGAGCTAGCAGCGATGGGACCTCCCGCACCCTTCACCCAAGTCCTTGCGCCAAACGCGGCGCTCGGACAGTTCTTCTACGGGTTTGCGGCTCCGCCGTCCGCGCCGTCGCCGTCACCGTCGCCGTCGTCGGCGGCCGCAGCGCCATCGCCGGCGGCAGCGGCATCGTTCCCCCCAGCGCCGTCAACATTCCCCTCGTCATTCGCCGCGGCGTTGAACGACATGGCGATCCTGAATCGCACGGGCTTATCTGGAGCACCGCCGGCGACGATGTCGCGAATGTCGCAAGTGTCGCTCGATGCGATTCCGCAGATGACGCCCGAATTGGTTCGTCAGATACACCTCCTCGCGAGAAGCCAAGGCGCGCCGTGTTTCCCGCAAGGCGGAGGCTGGAACACTCGTTCCGACCGAACCGACGAGCGGGGGAATGGCGCCGGAAGTGGAGTTAGCGCTTCCTCCACGATCGCAGCAGCAGCCTCCGCAGCGGCGAATCATAACCAGCCTTCGAGCACTTTTGCCGACCGCAATGGCTCATTCGGGAACCTCCCTTTTTCGCTCTCGGAGAGGGAGATGGCGGTCGGCTTACCTGGTGGTACGACTGCTACTATTCGCGGAATTTTCGAGCAGCCGGCGCGTTCTGATTATCTGTTGCAAACTCAACATCCATCCGCGCCGTTCAAGTCGTTCGCGCCGTTGGATCCATGTGCTCCAGTCGCTCCATCCGCGCCGTCCGCCCAGTTCGCGACCTCCCGAGGCTTTTCCGCCTTCCAGCAGCCCTCAGGCTTTCCGCCGCTCGCTGCGGCGGCGGAAACAGGCCAACCCGTAACGCGTCAGCCCTTAACGCGTCGCCCATCGGCGGATGGTGCAATGGATACGTCGGCCGAGGTTATGACTGTCCCTCCTAGTAGGAGAGGCGTTAAAAGGACCAGCGGCCCAGGTGCTAACTCGGCGAATAACAACACGACCGTGCTACCTGCCACTGCCACTGCCCCTGCCTCTGCCGCTCGCCGCCGCCGCAGCGAGAGCAACGGCCCCTCCGCGGGTGACGGCGCAAGCTCTGGCGGAAGTTCCAGCGGAGGTGGCGATAGCCCCCGGGCGGGGGAAGAACCCGCGGAAGTAGGAGCGACGGCGCCATCGGCGGCAGCGGAAGCGACGGCGGCGGCGACGGCGGCGTGGGAGCAGCACCAGTGGTCGCGCGGAGTTGCGGAGCTGGTGAGCGCGGACGGGCACCGGTGGCTCAAGTACGGCGCTAAGAAGCTCAGCACCAAGAACGGCGGCCAGCGCAGGTATCCACCGCCGCGCACTCTGAGGCTCAGAACTGCGAAGCTTCCTCGTTTCGTGATGCTTTCCTGTGTTTGCCCCGTCGTGTCCCCCAATTAGCGCGCAAGGTGGCGGTGATCTCGCACCCCCTGTCCTCACTCTCTTCCCTCCGCCTGTATCTTCCCCCCTCTCTCCTACCCCTATCTCAGGGCGTACTACCGCTGCGCAGCCAGCTCTCCCCACCACCGCTCGGCAGGGTCCGCCCCGTGCCCCGCGCGCAAGGTGGTGAACTCACACCCTCTGCGCCCCTTCGACCTGAGCGCTGTCACTGTGGAGTATCTTTCCGAGCACAACCACCCTGTGGAGGGAGGGCGCGTGGTTGTGCGTGACTATAAAGGGCGCCGGGTTCCTCTTGCTGGGGATGATGGTGCTGCTGGTGGTGAGGATAGGGTGATGGTGGGGAGTGCTGATGTGAGCCCAGCCGTTGCTGCTGATGGCGAAGCCTGGACTGCCGCGGGTGGTGGTGCTGCTGCTGCTGCAGCTGCTGCTGCTGCAGGCGATGACAGGGTTGTATCGCATGATGAGTCTCCTTTTGAGGAGGAAACTCCCCAGCTCAGAGATTTTATGGGTGTAGGTGGCAAGGAGTCTTGCCGAGGAACGTGCGAAAAAGATGCGGCGGAGCACGATATATCTCGCAGCAACAGTAGTGTTACAGAACATTGTGTGGAATCTGTGGAGCAGCTTTTATTGAGGACTGGTGCAGCAGATAGGGGGAGTGAGGGTGTTGATGGTCAAGTGGATGTGGAACTGCATCTAGCCTGCTCGTATGGCAGTGCAGAGCAGGGAATCAACCTGTTTGCTGGGCAAGGGGTTGAAGTTTGCCAAACAGGTTTCAAAAGGATGAGGTTCAGTGAGGGTAGCTGCTACAGTGGGCTTTTTGGAATGGGTGCAGTTGCATGAAGGTTCCACAAAGCATGCACGAAATTTTGGCTTTATCTTGATCGTTTTCATGCTTGGGTCATGCTTGCTTATATGGTGTTGGCTTGTGTTCGTTTCTAGATATTGAGTTGCTTCTTATATATTGTCTTGCATAAACTTGTAATAGAAGTTGGCATAATGCATTTTGTTGAGTTCTACAGAAACCACACTAACTGGGTCCCCTAGAGGTTAGCGAACCACGCAAACTCGTTATGGGTCCGAGTCAAGGGTGGCGTGTGTTGTGTAGTCCAGGGCCCAGTTCGGCAGGCATTAAAAAAACGGTTTCCCCGGATGGGCTACAGTAAAACGACCACCCTGGAACCTTCTTTGATAAGCGCGTGAAAGGTTATCTAGGCTCGATATAAGCGGATCATCGCCGAACCAGACAATAATGGAATGCCAGCCGAGCACCCCTTTTAAAGCGACGGGCAACTTTTGGCAGTGTTGGGTTCAGAAGTTTTTTTTTTGAACCAGGCTTGCCAGCGCGAAAGTGCTGGCTGGCGAAAACCAGGATTTCGTGCGGACACTTTCCATCCGCAGTAACAGTTCGCCAGGGTTCTGGGTTTTGGCTGGCAAATGTGCACCGTCGCTTTAACGCTGGCAATTTCCACCAGTAGAACCTTCCTCGAACCATATTTCTCAGGCAAACTGTCCATTTTCTCATCCGCAGCACCATGCGGCCTCGAGGTCCCGCACCATGCGGCCTCGAGGTCCCGCACCATGCGGGGGATCATTGATTCGGGGCAATCACACCTTGCCCTGAAAAAAATAAATCCTGGTCTTTCTCACCCCTCTTCGTGCCCGCTGGAAAATCACACATCACCAACACACCATCACTAACACATCGAACGGACAGTTTCCCTTAGCCGATTTTTTTCGACGACCACCGCTGGTTTGCAGGGCTGCCCGGGCTGCCAAAACAGTGATTCTGCGCTCCATCAGCGCGGCTGCATACAGGCTTCTCCGAAGTGTCGTTTTCGGTTGATGCCATTAAACTTGGCTCAGTTAATGCCAACCGAACCCTCGGGCCCATTTTTCCGAAGTTTCACTGCAGCTACAGTCTGTTTCTTGGGGCCATTTTTTGGGGGCCCGTTAAAAATGCCCATAATGGCGATAATGGCGAGAATGCCTGCCGAACTGGGCCCAGGTGTGGGTGGAAGTCAGCCCACACCTCCGCTGACGCTTTGCTGCTCACGGCTAGCAAGGGACACACCACACCACACCACATTACCACCGACCAATCACAACGTGGTGGAACCTCGATCAGAATTGCGAAGCTGTTCGCGAAAGTAACATCTTCTCCTTCCCCTCGTTTCAGTCAACAGGTCTTGAGGACCATCTCTGGGATTACCGACGGCGCAATCTCTTGCAACCGAAACGCGTTCCTCTTCTGCCTCCCAGCCTGCCCGTACCGCCTTGTGTGAACTGGCTGATCACCCGCCGGACCATGCTGAAGGTGCGACCGCAGCAAACTCCGAACCTCCACTACACCCTCACCAAGCCGCTTTTCCACCCTCGTGGGATGACTGCTTGCGCAAACCTGTCACCCCAGGGCTCAAAACAAGCAGTTCGGCTCGGCAAGTCTGTTGCGCGTCAAAATGGTACCATTCCGTACCCCTTTGCCCTACGTCCCGAGCAGCCCGCAGTCCAAGTCGCCCCAACGGTTTGGAGGAACTGTGGCCATAACCATGGATGCCCGTGCGGGCAGCCCAACGAAAAGCAGCAGGCAGTGTGTGCGGGTGGCCCAGCTTGACTCTGCCTGCCTGCCCCAGTAAAAAACCCGTGGCATGGAGCCCATGAAACCCCGCAATCCGCCTAACGCGCATAGACCAATGGTAGAACAGCAGAAGTTGGTCAGAAACACGGACGGACGGACCGGATGAAACAGGCTTGACCCGATGTCTTTTTGCCTGGGGTAGCAAGCGGCTGGTTCTAGACTTCAGGCCCTAGAACCAGCTTACTGGATTGCAGTATATTCGATGCGATAGGCTGAAGAAGGCTCCGTCAGCTAGTGAATGACGTGGAAGGATAGCAAGTGGGTTAGCTTCCTCCCTCTCTAGCGGCTGCAATTAGTAGTAACTGGTGACGTCACGGCCTTTGGGTTACAGACAGCAGCGTCCAGTCAGGGATGTGGCGATCTAGTGAATCACTAGTTAGATACCAGGAGGTTTCTCCGGGCTTAGTTTCATGGTTCAAGTCGTAGACGCTGACGAATACATGAGTCGGTAGCACCTGTTTTTGTTGGACAACTGAGAGACTCATGGGATGACAAGTTAGGGTTACAAGCATTTCAACGACAAAATCTCCAGCCATGGCTTCTGACTATCTAATTAGAAGAAATTTCGTTTTCGCATTATTGTTCCACGAGAGACGTCCGAAGACCTTCGTACTTAGTTCGTTTCTTATTGTCCTATTACTACCCACCCTCTATCTGGGCGTAGAATCATTCTCCTTCCACATCTCGCACCATACTCGTCGACCAACCTCTGTAAAATACGTCCGAGCCTCTTCCCGAGCCTCGTCCCAATCTTCGTCACGACCGTTGCAATCCTCCTGGGCGGAGCGGCCGCGACACGACAATGATACCAGATGGCCTCCGCCGGTCGTATCCGTTCTGCGTTTCTCAGGCGCCGCTGCTCTCGAGTCCAATTCGACGGATCAGATGTCGCCACGTGGACTGTCAGAGATGCAGTCGCGGCTTCATGGAAGCATCCGCACGGACGGGTACGTTCTTATCGGAGGTCACACTGCGATACGCCTGAATTCCGATAGATTACTTGCAGAGTGAGAATGCCTTAGGATGCAGTTAATCGTGGGTTTGCTCGATGATTTCCTTCTGTTATGCGAAACCCTAACCTTGCAACACCATAACTTCCACGCTCATTCGGTTGCTTCATTTATCTCACCAGCACCTGTTTCTCTCTCGTTATACTCTCCCCTCCCTTGTATAGCACCTCCCTGCGTGATTTCTTTCCTATTTAACTCTCCCCCCTTCTCCTCCCCATCGCCCCACCTCCCCCCCCTCCTCCAACCCCTCCTTCTCCAACCCCCCCTCCCTTCTCCCCTGCTTCTAGCTTTTCCCCGCCCTCCCGATCTCTCCCCACTTCCCCCTCCCCTCCCCCCCCCCCCCCCACCCCCCCTTTTCCGCGCGCAGTTATTACTCCGTGGACGTGTGGGCCAGGTCACATTTCTTACTTGCCTCAAAATTCCTTCCCCCTCCTCCACCGTCGCCCACCCTTCCCCCCCCCCCCTCCCCCACCCCTTTTCCGCGCGCAGGTATTACTCGGTGGACGTGTGGATCGGGTCACTTTCTTTGAGGCGCCTCAAAGTTCGTTCCCCCACCCTCTCCCTCCTCTCCCCGTTTCTCCCCGTTTCTCCCCCCCCCCCCCCCCCCCTTCTTCCCTCCCCCCCGCGCCTCCGTGCGCAGCTATTACTCGGTGGACGTGTGGATCGGGTCCCCACCGCGCAAGTTCTCTCTCATGGTGGACACGGGGAGCGCGCTCACCATCGTGCCCTGCTCTTCCTGCTCGCCGTGTGGCGCTCACATGGTAAGGCGATAGGGTTACCACGTAACATGTGCGTGTCCGCGCCGCGCAAGTTCTCTCTTATGGTGGACACTGGAAGCGCGCTCACCGTCGTGCCCTGCTCCTCCTGTTCGCCCTGCGGTACTCACATGGTAACCGCTGGGAAGGCTCATAGGGTAACCTTGTAACTTCTCTGTGTTTCAGCCACGTAAGCTCTCGCTCGCGGTGATAGCATGTGACATTGTTAGGCTTTTTAAGTACTGTAACGCCCGCGCGCCAGTTTTATCTCGGAAGCCTGATGACTATTGGGGTGTTGCATCAGTTGTCGAAGGTAAGTGAGCCGTGTAGGGTTGCGAGGTAACGGGTGAGTAATGCTAGGGTTACAAGCAGTGGACGGGCGAAATGCGACATGCGCTGACTCTGTTCTCCGATCCCACTCCCCTCTCCCCTTTTCCGCCCTCCGCCCTTGGCAGAATCCACCCTATTCCCCCTCCGCCTCCGCCTCCTACCTCCCCGTGCCCTGCCGCGGAGGTTCCTGCGCGGGGAACCGCTGCGACCGCCAGCAGCGGTGCGCGTACTCGCGGCGATACGCTGAGGAGAGCACCAGCGACGGCTTTCTCTCCTCCGACCTCGTCTCCTTCTCCCCTCCGCCTCCCCCTCCCGCGCCCGCCGCCTCCGCCGCCGTCCCAAAGGAGAAGCGCGCTTCCGCGCACGAAGACCCCCGGCCTTCCGCTTCCTCCTCCTTTTCGTTCTTCTCCTGGTGGTGGTGGCCGTTTTCCCCCTCCCCTTCCGCCGTCGCTTCCGCCTCTTCCGCGTCGTCTCCCCCTTCCTCCTCCGCCCATGCGCAAGCCTCCTCCGCTTCCCCCTCCTCTTCCTCGATATCTTCCGCGCAAGCCCAGTCTTCCGCTCCAGGCCCCGTTCCGCCCCTTCCGCGCGTGCTATTCGGGTGCGCGGAGGCGGAAACGGGCGCGCTTTCCCGCCAAGCGGCGGACGGCGTGCTGGGGCTCGGGCGGGGGGCGTACAGCCTGCTGGCGCAACTAGTGAGCGCGCGCGCAGTCGCCGCGGAGGTCTTCTCCATCTGCTACGGCGGAGGGGGGGGCGCAGCGGAATCCGCGGAACTGGCAAAAGGCGCGGGGAACGAGGGGAGTGGCTGGGGAGTGTGGCGGCGGAAAGGGGGGATGGGGAGTGGAGGAGGGAAAGGCGGAGGCGGGGCGGGAGGGGAGGGGGAAATGGGGAGGTTGGGGGGGGAGCGCGGGGCGATGATCATGGGGCCTGTGGGGCTGCGCGCGCCTGCAGTGATGCAGTACACGGCGTTCGACCGTATGCGCGTGTGAGTAGTGATTAGCGAGTATGAGGGGATGATTAGCGCATGTGAGGGGGTGTTATTTTCGGGTGAGCGGGTGCTTGTGCATGTGAGCGGACCGTTTGCGCGCGCCTGCGGTGATGCAGTACACAGGCTTCAACCGCATGTGCATGTGAGGGGGCGCAGGAAATTTGTGCGCATGCCAGGGGACGATTTGCGCGCATCTGAGTGGGTGTTTGCGTATGTGAGGGGGCGCAGGTGATTTGAGCGCATGTGAGGGAATTTGCTCGATTCAGTGGGTGATTTGCGCACAAGCCAGTGGGTGCTTTGATCGCCTCCCCCTCCCTCTCCCTCTCCCCCCTCCCACTCCCTCTCCCAGAGGCACGCCCTTTTACCAGGTGGTGGTGTCCCAAATCCGCAAAGCAGGGGATCCTCTCCCCGTGGAGGACGCCCCGCTGCTATTCTCCTCCGGCTGTTTGCTGACTGCTTGCTCTCCTCTCCCTCTCCCCCCCCGCCCTCACCCCCAGAGGCACGCCCTTTTACCAGGTGGTGGTGTCCCAAATCCGCAAAGCAGGGGATCCTCTCCCCGTGGAGGACGCCCCGCTGCTATTCTCCTCCGGCTGTTTGCTGACTGCTTGCTCTCCTCTCCCTCTCCCCCCCCGCCCTCACCCCCAGAGGCACGCCCTTTTACCAGGTGGTGGTGTCCCAAATCCGCAAAGCAGGGGATCCTCTCCCCGTGGAGGACGCCCCGCTGCTATTCTCCTCCGGCTGTTTGCTGGCTGCTTGCTCTCCTCTCCCTCTCCCCCCCCCGCCCTCACCCCCAGAGGCACGCCCTTTTACCAGGTGGTGGTGTCCCAAATCCGCAAAGCAGGGGATCCTCTCCCCGTGGAGGACGCCCCGCTGCTATTCTCCTCCGGCTGTTTGCTGACTGCTTGCTCTCCTCTCCCTCTCCCCCCCCCGCCCTCACCCCCAGAGGCACGCCCTTTTACCAGGTGGTGTCCCAAATCCGCAAAGCAGGGGATCCTCTCCCCGTGGAGGACGCCCCGCTGCTATTCTCCTCCGGCTGTTTGCTGACTGCTTGCTCTCCTCTCCCTCTCCCCCCCCGCCCTCACCCCCAGAGGCACGCCCTTTTACCAGGTGGTGGTGTCCCAAATCCGCAAAGCAGGGGATCCTCTCCCCGTGGAGGACGCCCCGCTGCTATTCTCCTCCGGCTGTTTGCTGACTGCTTGCTCTCCTCTCCCTCTCCCCCCCCGCCCTCACCCCCAGAGGCACGCCCTTTTACCAGGTGGTGGTGTCCCAAATCCGCAAAGCAGGGGATCCTCTCCCCGTGGAGGACGCCCCGCTGCTATTCTCCTCCGGCTGTTTGCTGACTGCTTGCTCTCCTCTCCCTCTCCCCCCCCGCCCTCACCCCCAGAGGCACGCCCTTTTACCAGGTGGTGGTGTCCCAAATCCGCAAAGCAGGGGATCCTCTCCCCGTGGAGGACGCCCCGCTGCTATTCTCCTCCGGCTGACTGCTTGCTCTCCTCTCCCTCTCCCCCCCCGCCCTCACCCCCAGAGGCACGCCCTTTTACCAGGTGGTGGTGTCCCAAATCCGCAAAGCAGGGGATCCTCTCCCCGTGGAGGACGCCCCGCTGCTATTCTCCTCCGGCTGTTTGCTGACTGCTTGCTCTCCTCTCCCTCTCCCCCCCCGCCCTCTCCCCCAGAGGCACGCCCTTCTATCAGGTGGTGGTGAGTCAAATCCTTATCGGGGGAGACCCTCTCCCCGTCGAGGACGCCCCACTGCTCTTCTCCTCCGGGTACGGGGTCCTCGTTGACAGCGGCACCTCCTTCTCCTACCTGCCGGCGCCGCTTACTCACTCCACCACCCTCTCTCTCTCTCCCTCCCTCCCTGCCTCCATCCCTTCCCTCTCCCCCAGAGGCACGCCCTTCTATCAGGTGGTGGTGAGTCAAATCCTTATCGGGGGAGACCCTCTCCCCGTCGAAGACGCGCCGCTGCTATTCTCCTCGGGTTACGGCGTCGTGGTGGACAGCGGCACCTCCTTCTCCTACCTGCCGGCGCCGCTCTTTGAGGCGTTCAAGCACAGCGTGATGGCGCGCGTGGCGCGGGGAGTCAAGATGCTGACGGATACAGAGCCGCAGTACCAGAGCATGTGCTTCCGCTCCACCACCTGGACTGCTCTGTGAGTGCCTCTGCTGCTGCTGCCCTTTGGGTACCTGTCTTTTGAGTCCTAGCTTTGGGATCACCCTTGGCAATGAGTGGCCCGTGGTCTCAAGATGCTGACGGGTACAGAGCCGCAGTACCAGAGCATGTGCTTCCGCTCCACCTCCTGGACTGCATTGTGAGTGTTCTGCTTCTCCTGGTGCCGCTGCTGCTGCCACTGTCCTGCCATTTCCCCTCTGAGATCACCCTTTGAGATCCCTGTTTTCCTCCTCCTTCACCCCCTTCTCCCTGTCAGGCAAGCCTCTACGCTGGCGTCCTTCTTCCCGTCGGTGGAGGTGGTATTCGGGGAAGGCGCCGTTTACTGCCTGGACCCCATTGTTCACTTCCTCTACCTCCCTCCTCCACTCCCCTCCTCCGCCGCTCCCCTCTTTCCCACGCAGGCAAGCCTCCACACTGGCGTCCTTCTTCCCGTCGGTGGAGGTGGTATTCGGGGAGGGCGCCATCTACCGCCTGGACCCAGAGAACTTCCTCTTCCAGCACCGCAAGCACCCTGCTACCTCCCTCACCACTCCCCTGCTGCCCCCTTGGGATTGCCCCACACCTACCCCTCGTCTCGTCTCCCTGCAGGCAAGCCTCCACGCTGGCGTCCTTCTTCCCGTCGGTGGAGGTGGTATTCGGGGAGGGTGCCATCTACCGCCTGGACCCAGAGAACTTCCTCTTCCAGCACCGCAAGCACCCTGCTACCTCCCTCACCACTCCCCTGCTGCCCCCTTGGGATTGCCCCACACCTACCCCTCGTCTCGTCTCCCTGCAGGCAAGCCTCCACGCTGGCGTCCTTCTTCCCGTCGGTGGAGGTGGTATTCGGGGAGGGTGCCATCTACCGCCTGGACCCTGAGAACTTCCTCTTCCAGCACCGCAAGCACCCTGCTACCTCCCTCACCACTCCCCTGCTGCCCCCTTGGGATTGCCCCACACCTACCCCTTGTCTCGTCTCCCTGCAGGCAAGCCTCCACGCTGGCGTCCTTCTTCCCGTCGGTGGAGGTGGTATTCGGGGAGGGCGCCATCTACCGCCTGGACCCCGAGAACTTCCTCTTCCAGCACCGCAAGCGCAGCGGCGTCTTCTGCATTGGGGTGTTCCCCAACCCCGACCAGGGCACTATTCTTGGCGGTGAGTGGTGCGACTTGAGTGACTTCCTGTGAGTGGCCTGGTTGCGCATGAGCGTTGCACTCTCCTCTTCTCCCGGACCAGGGCACCATTCTCGGCGGTGAGTGGCTGCACTGGTACCTTTCACACCTACCCACTCTTTCAGCACCGCAAGCGCAGCGGCGTCTTCTGCATCGGGGTGTTCCTTAACCCCGACCAGGGCACCATTCTCGGAGGTGAGTGAAACAGTGGCACTGTGTATGCGCTCACAGTGATTCACACTCTTCCATATCCGTTCACACCTCCGCTCAGACCTCGTCTTTTGCAGCACCGTGCTTTTTGTTGAATGCGTCAGTGGGTTTCTGGCTCAGCCATTCGGGGACGCAGTGGGTCAAGGGGTCAGTGCCTTGCTCATCCTCTCCCCACCACCCTTGTCTCTCTCCATGTGTCCAGGTCTCATGTTTCGCAACACCATGTTGACCTTTGACCGGGTCAACGACCGCCTTGGCTTTTGGAAGACCCCCTGCGACCAGCTCATGACCCACATTGTGTCGCCTGGCGCGCCTGGTTCGGAACCAGGTCCGGAGCCAGGTTTGGGTGCAGGTTCGGAATCTGGGTCTGGATTAGAGGAGGAAGGCTCGGATATACGGCCTGCAGCAAGGACAATGAATCCGTTAGGGAGGGGCAGGGATCCTCGGGACCCGTACACAGAGGAGCAGGCTCGGTCAGGTGGAGGTTCGGCAGCAGGCTTGGGTGCAGGCACAGGTGGACCCAAGCCTGACGTTGGCACCCACCCAAGCAGCATTACCACACAGGATGCCACTACAAGGGGTGTGTCTGCCAGGGATGTGACTGTAAGAGGCGACAGCAGCAGCAGCAGTGCGACCAGCAGAAGCAAGCGGGCGCCGGATGCAGGGCCAGCAGGCAGCGATGACGACATGGCGATGGTGTGGGCTGTAGCGGATGCCATGCCATCATACCGCCCGGTGGACTCCACGGGGTGTGCGGGGTGCGCCAGCCACGTTGACATGGAGCTGCGGTTTCCGTTGCTCTCGTCCGCACAGCTGGACGCGCTGGAGGGGCAGCTGACTGATGAGCTGATCCGAGAATTATTGCTGGAGCCGGGACAGGTGAGGGCACAGGGGGGCAAGGGCAGGTATGGGCAGGGGGGAGCAAGGAGTGGAAAGGAATGGGCTGGTGAAGGGCAGGTGAGATGGTGTGGGCTGTAGCGGATGCCATGCCGTCGTACTGCCCGGTGGACTCCACGGGGTGTGCGGGGTGCGCCAGCCACGTTGTCATGGAGCTGCGCTTCCCCCTGCTCTCGTCCGGCTCAGGAACAAGCTGATCTGAGTGCTCATGTGCGAGCCAAACGTCCTCCTCCCCACCGACCCCCCAACAACCTCCTTCCACCCCCGGTTCTACCCCCCCCCCTCGGTTCTGCCCCCCGTCCCCACTCGAGCAGGTGGTGATTCAGAGTGTGTGGGGCACGAGTCCCAGCGGGGCAGCAGCGGAGGTGTGGCTGGTGCCGTATGCCGGCACCACCTTCCTGCCCGCCATCACAGTGCAGCGCGTCAACTCCACCATTCGCCAGCACGCCATGCACCTGTCGCCTGCGTTTGGCCCCTACAATCTCAGCTCATTCAACGCGCCGCCGCCTGACTTCTCTGGGTGAGTGTCAGGGTGGGTGTCAGGGGGTGGGTGTCAGGGGGTGGGTGTCAGGGGGTGGGTGTCAGGGGGTGGGTGTCAGGGGGTGGGTGTCCAGCTGATGTGAGGGTCATGTGAAGGGGTGCTTCCTGCTTTTCAATCCATCCCCCACGCTGCCATGCACCTGTCACCCGCGTTTGGGCCCTACAACCTCAGCTCATTCAACGCGCCGCCTCCTGACTTCTCCGGGTGGGTGCGAAGGTGATGTGAAGCTGATGCCATGCCATGATGAGTGCTTGCTTGCTGCTTCTCGTGCCATCTGCCACCATGCCATGCACCCCCCCCCTTCCCCCTCTCCTCCCCTCAGTCACCCCTCGTTCGTATTCCCTTCCCACTCGCCTCTTCCTACCCTCATCCATCTTCCATTCCCCTTACCCCCTCCCCTCCCCCCTCCAGCAGCGCGGCTCAATCCCATTCCAAGCCGCAGCTGCGGTGGCTGTGGTTCCTCGTCGCAATCCCCCTCTTCCTCCTCTGCATCGCTGCTGCCGTCTGGTTCCGAGTGGGGCGAAAGGAGGGGGAGACCGAGGCCGGGAGGAAGAGATTTGTGACGGTGGGGCGGCGGTTGCAGCAGGAGGCAATGGAGAGTGTGAGGAGCGAGAGGATGGAGAGGCATGATAGAATAGAGCGGTTTGAGCGGCATAATAAGATGATTGCGCTGACTGCCCAAGGGTCTGGCTCGTCGCCGAAGCAAGTTCCTGGGTTTGGGTTGATGAGCGGGAGTGTACATTGACTACTGATTATGTACCGACGATTTATACGTTTTGTTGTAAAGAAATGATACAACAAATGCAATTTTGGTGGATGGCAGGCATGTACCGGTAGCTCTGTTGTACTCTGTTGTACTTTCTCATAAACTGGAGTAATGGGTATACGGTACATGGTAACTGTTTATTTGGCGTAATGGGTATATATATTACTGTTTACTTTACTGGTATGCTAGGAGGAGATTAGTTTTCCAGCTTTTACTTACGGTAGCTGCATGTTACTTATCCACTAGATTAAGCTAGAAAGCAAGGTTAGGTCATACATTTGTAGTAAACAGAGCAAACGATGAGATGAATATTCCATAATTCTTAATTTCCTATTCAAGCTCCTTCAACAGCCGACTTTCAGGCAGATTTAATGGTGTAGACGACTAAACAGACTCTTTTTCTCCCACCTACAGCTCCTGTCCTGCAGGCAACCATCTCCGATACAAAGGAGAGATATGGCAAACACACAAACAAGTTTCATCTCTCCTGTAACTACACATGCCTGCCATTATCTCAATCAACGCGTCTTGAACACAATGACAGCGTTTCTTCAACGCATCTAACCCAATCCTTCAATGCGCCCATCCCATGCCTGTCACACATCCGATCCGCAAGAAGTGCTTCGATCCGAAGCTGTTAACAGGTGGTCCTTCCACAGCCGTGTCAGGCGTCTTATCTGCCAGCGTGTCAAGTGTTCTTTTCCAGCTGCGCGAGGGCAGGTGTGAGGTAGTTGTTGGCTCGATCAGGTAAATGTGCCACCTGTTAGAGGAGATAGTGTGTGAGGGAGATGGTATGAGAGGGAAACCGAGACAGGGAGGAAAGTGAACAGTTGTAAGAGGAAATATCATTTTTATTATAACAAACAACAATGCAGAAGAGACCGAAGTGCAGGAATTGAAGCAACGGAGTGAGACCAGGTGTGTTGCACTCACCAGTTCATACAGACCCGCATTGTCTGTATACTCATAGCAGATCTGCAGAGAAGAGCAAATCAGAGCACACATGAGCAGATCAGACTAATCCATGATAGCCCAGTTTAGTGCAAACAAGCACAGAGGAATTAGAGAACAGGAGGGTTTCTATGCAGAAAAACAGAGAGTAAATTTGGAATAACAATCCATATGGACAGCACAGAAGCAATCAGTGCAGAGAATAGTACACACGGTTACCGCATTCGCATGGTTACCGCATTTCACATGGTTACCGCATTCACATGGTTACTGCATTAACATGGTTACTGCATTCACATGGTTACTGCATTCACATGGTTACCGCATTCACTCACATCAAAGCTCTTGTTACGGGCCGTCGGATCGTGTAGAGCCTTCACACACACGTCTGCCACGTCAGCACAGCTGATGCCCTGATGTGTGCGTGTTTGGGGGACGATGGGTAAGGCAAGGAGGGGTGAGGGGTGAGGGAGGGACGTAAGCACAGCTGATGCCCTGATGTGTGTGTGTTGGGGGGACGATGGGTAAGGCAAGGAGGGGTGAGGGGTGAGGGGAGGGACGTAAGCACAGCTGATGCCCTGATGTGTGTGTGTTGGGGGGACGATGGGTACGGAGAAGAGGGGAATGGGGGTTGGTAGGAATGGGTCGGGGAGGGTAGATAAGCTATCAAGTTTCACAGTTTTGTGCACAGATTCGCAAACCACACCCTCCCAACCCCTCCTTTTCCCATCCCACCTACCCACCTACCCACCTACCCACGCACCCACCTGGGTAATTCTATTCCTGTGGTCGAACACCAGACCAGACCAGAGCCTTCTGAACCATCGGCTCCCCCAGCAGGGGCCCTGGCACACAATGGTGCATCTGTTATTTGAGAATTCCAAGAAAAGACACCCACCTGCGTGATTCTGTTCCCCTGGTCGAACACCAGAGCCTTCCTCCCTCCCGGCTCCTCCAGCAAGGGCCCTGGGCGCACAATGGTGTACCCCAGCCCGCTGTTGCGCAGATGCGTCTCTGCTGCCTGCTCACATGCAAGTGTGTGGCGGGGGAGAAAATGACAGAAAATTAACAGTGTGCTTTTGCCACTCTTAATAGAGCCCGGATCCTCCAATAAAGGCCAACTGACTGCTTGCATAGAGGCCCTGGGCGCACAATGGTGTATCCCAGCCCACTGTTGCGCAGCGTCTCTGCCGCCTGCAATGCATGTGGCAGGCAAAAGACAAAGAGAGGAAGGGGGTCTCATAACCGGTTCGCTCAGCAGAGGCCAATTGATTGCTTCAGCAGCCCACTGTAGAGGTGAGTGCATAATGGTAGCCAGCACCGCACTGCACCGTACTGCACTGCCAGCAGCACTCGTGCGTGCTGACTCTAATGCCTGCACCACAGGCGGAATGCACTCACCACTCTCCTCCGGCTCTCCAGCTCGTTTCAAGTGTGCAAGTGATACAGAGTGAGCACACCTGCACTGCCAGCAGCAGGCGTGCCAGCAGCATGCGTACTGGCAGCACTCGTGCGTGCTGACTCTAAAGCCTGCACCACAGGCGAAATGCACTCACCATCTTGGCCTTGACAACTGTCTCTCTCCTCTCCTCCGGCACTCCTGCTCCCGAGCATGACACCAGCACAAAGTCCGTCTCCTCTCCTCCCTGCACTCCCACATACAGGCATACACACATACACACAAACAGAAGGGATATGTACACAAGGACAGACAGAGACAACGAGGGAGTGAGTGAGTGATACAGCATGCCATGCACCCGAGCAAGACACCAACACAAAGTCCGTCTGCTCGCCTTCCTGCGCTCCCACATACACACACACACAGAAGGCCAAGTGGAGGGGAGTAAGCGAGTGATACAGCATGTCATGCTCCCGAGCAAGACATAAACACAAAGTCCGTCTCCTCTCCCTCCTCATCCCCTCTTCCCCCTTTCTTTTTTCCCAACCCTCTCCCACGCCCTTTCTCCTCCAATACACACACACTCACAGAAAAGGCTATCACGGATTGCAGAACCAGCCTGAACATGCTTGGGCTAGCAGATGCAGCAGCGTAAGTTGCACAAGCACATCAAAACCCACCCCTCCACTTCACACCACCTCCCTCCCCTTCCCCCTCCCCTTCCCCCTCCCCCACGCCCTGCCCTCCATAATCTTCCCTCCCCTTACACAGACACTCACAGGAAAGGCCTTAACGTATTGCAGAGCGAGCTTGAAGCTGTTTGGGTCGGCAGGGGCGGCGGCGTTGTCCCCTTCTGCGCCAGCCTTGGATGCCGCCCGGCCCGGAGGCAGGGGCGCTCCCACGGATGGTTTCTGGTGAAGTTGAAGGGAGAAAGAGGAGAAGAGAGCGGTGAAGAGGGGTAGAGTGTGGTGAAGAGAGGGAGAGTGGGGTGAAGAGAGGGAGAGTGGGGTGAAGAGAGGGAGAGCTTGGTGAAGAGTGGTGGAATCCGGCAGTTAAAGGATACCTTGCGATTTGTCGAACCTCTTCTGCACTTCAACGCTTGTTAATCCCGTTCTATCCCTCAAGGCTCATCCACCCTCTCCACTGAGTGTAATTCACCATGCAAGTGTAATTCACCATGCAAGAGTAATTCACCATGCAAGAGTAATTCACCATGCAAGTGTTATTCACCATGCAAGGTTGCTTGTATCGCAGGGCAAGTGAGGAGATGAGACTGTAATCGAATGATCTGCAACATAATTTCTAGCCCTCAATGTTTGAGAACCCCATTCCACTGTCTGTGACTCACCGTGCAGCGTTGCTCGTATCGCAGAGCGAGGGAGGTGCTGAGGGTGGGACCAAGCGGTTTGATACCCCATTCCAGATTTGTTAACCCCATTCCACGTCCCAGGTCTGTGAACCCCCTTCTAATGCATGTAACTCACCGCGCGACGCTGCTCGTATCGCAGAGCGAGGGAAGAGATGAGAGAGGGATCAAGCGATTTGGTTACTCCATTCTACCCCCCAAGATTTGTTAGCACCATTCCACAGCATCACGCAACTCACCGCGCGACGCTGCTCGTATCGCAGGGCGAGGGAAGAGATGAGAGTGGGATCAAGAGGCGGGTCGGACGGGGATGATGCGCGGAAGGCGGAGAAGGGGACGCGGATCTGAGGAAAAACAGGGAGGGAGGGGGATGGGAGGAAGGTGGGGGAAGGAGGTGTGTGGGGGTGTGGGAGGGGGGAGCGGGGTTAGAGGGTGGGAAGGCGTGGGTTGGACGGGGATGATGGGCGGAAGGGGGAGCAGGGGATGATGGGCGGAAGGGGGAGGAGGAAATGCGAATCTGGAGAAAGAGCGGATGGGGAGGAGGAAGGCCCCGAAAATGGAGGGGACAGGAGGTGAAGGGTGGGTTTGATAAAAATGGGGGAGAATGGGGAGGAAGAGCGGAAAGGGAAGTTAGGAGTCAAAAGAAAAGGGAGGGGAGGGAGGGGAGGGAGGGTGTGTGAGAAGGGGAAGCGACAGGGACTCGTGGTGATTGCGAAAATGAGGCGGGAACTGGACATGAGATTGCTCTACGTGCAAGCCAAGAGCAGGGAATGCAGATCTTCTTTTCCCACCTCCATCTCTCACACATTCTGCTCTCCCCTCTCCGTGTCTTCACAACAGCCACGCACTCATGCTCCTCCTCCACCTCTTCTATCCCCTTTACCTCTACTCTACCTCTTGTGACTCAACTCATACATCACATCCTTTCCTCCCCCACTCACCGTGTTCTGCCCTTTCCTTGTCTTCACAACAGCCACATACTCATACTCCTCCTCCTCCACCTCCTCCTCTTCCTCCACCACACTCTCCCCATCCTCCCCCACTCTCTCCAGGCGCGTTCCATCCTTCGCCACCCGCAGCACCAGCGAGTATGGCTTGCCGTCTGACACGAACCGGAACACCAGACCCTCGAAGCTGAGGGGACAGCAAAGGGAGATGAGGAGTAGGGAAGAGAAAAAACAAGGTTACCGGCCCATCCGCAGCACCAGCGAATATGGCTTACCGTCTGACACGAACCGGAACACCAGGCCCTCGAACCTGGAGGGACAGGGGAGCGCGATGAGGAGTGGGAAGAGGAGAAAAGGGGGTATCAGCCAACCGCAGCCCCAACGAGTACGGCTTGCCATCGGACGCGAAACGGGACACCAGACCCTCGAAGCTGGGAGGACAAGCGAGGGAGTTGGCAAAGGGCTTGCCGCCTGATACGACACGAGCAGGAACGGAGCACGTGATGCGGGGAAAGGGGGTGACGGGGTGAAGTGGGGGAGGGGGGGGGGGGGGGGGGGGGGGTTGGGAAAGGGGAAATTGGGGAGGGGGAAGTGGGGGAGTAGGCCCGGGGAAGGGCATAGGGGGATGGCGAGGGGCGGAATGACGTCACTCATGAGCCAACTCAGCCATCACTCACCGTCCGAACGACAATCCCTCTGGAAGCTTAATCCGTCTCTTCGCCTCCACATACCCTCCCCGCGTGAACACGTATCCGGAAAACACGCCCCTCCCGTCCTCCGTGATACTAAACTCCGCGTCCATTCCCGCGCCGTACCGCAGGTCTATATCGTCTTTGATAGTCCGCCCCTCTCCTAACTCCCACCCTTCCTGGAACCGCTCTTTGCTGAGTCTAAGCACCAGAGCTTTGCTCTTGCTGCTGCGCCCGGCGCGGCGCTGCGCTAAGTGGTGATTATAGTCTAGGAATGCCTTGGAGAGATTAACTACGCCCATGTGGTCGACCCGTTGAAGGTCAGCGGCCATGGCGGAGCGAGCCGAGGCGCAGAAGACGACCTTATTGCACCCCTCCACCGCCTTCTGAAGCGCCACCTCGTCGGCCAAATCAGCGACTGCCACCTGGCACGCACGTGGCAGCTGCTCGAGCGTCTCAGCGTCTGCGCTTCTTACGAGGGCTTTCACAGTGTACCCGCGCAAGAGCAACTTTCTTACAAGCACCTTCCCGACGCGGCCCGTCGCCCCCGCTACAAGCACAGTCGTGAACTGAGCGCTAGGGACGCCGAAATCGGCGTCTAAACCGCCCCGCACCAGCTCGGTATAATCCTCCGCGTCCACCGGCGCCGGACGCGCTATCTGGCCCAGCTGGATCAATCTCCGCCACACATCGTCAAGAAACTGTCGGGATCGACGGCCAAGATCCACAGGGTTCACGTCTTCAAGTGACAGCTGCTGCTGCTGCTGGGAAGCTTCGCCCGATTGCTCCTGCTGCTGCTGCTGCTTCACGGCCTGAAGTTGCTGCGCAGTTTCGTCAGCGGCGACGGGGTCAGCCAATAGAACATCGGCCTTGATTGGCCGGCTTGCTGACGGTGCTGCTGCGGAATCTGCAGATTCGGGACTCGCGGAATTCGAGTTCACATTAGAGCTCTCGTCTTTCTCTCCAGCTGCTCGTGTGCGCACTACGTGATAACGCCGCGAAAGGGATAATGGATGCTTCTTGTGGAGAGGTCTAGCGCGTCTAGTGCTAGCGGAAGACGAAACGCGCGGGGAGATGCGGAGGAACGCGACTGGATAGTCGCTGCGCTGCGACGTGGAAGAAAGCGCGGCAGCGGTTACACTCCCCGCGCTAATCCGCACGGGAACGGCGGGCGAGGTGAGGGCAGCCATGGCAAGAGTGGCCTTACGATGAACAACTGAACAGCCAAACACGAATGACTCAAAGATCCTAAATAAATAACAGCTCGTCCTCGCTAGCGAATCGAAGAGAAGGCAGGGGTCGCACTGAGCTGGGCTTGGGAATTTTGCTCAGGTAAGCATTGGGATTTGCCCAGTTAGGCCTTGGGCTTGGCTGTTGCACCTTGGGATTGGTTCGTTCAGCTTGGGACGCGTTGAAGGGCGACGTGGAATTGCGCGCCAGGCTGGGCTCCCGAAGGTGTGGTCGCAAAGCAGCCATTGAGACCTTATATGGGTCCACATAGGATCCACATGACGTGGAATAAAAGGCTTCCACGACATTTGGGCCACGATCGACGGTGCAACGTGGTCAGAGCAGACGCCAGAAACTTCGCACGACAATGCAGATAGTCGAAAGTAGTACTTTCACGGCAGTGTACTTCACGACCAACAAATAGTACGCTGAACAGACGAGAAGAGAGTTTGCACGTTTCTTATTTCCATCAAAACAAGGCGAATAATGGTGTTTCTGCAGCATCAGCATAAGACTGATGAATAGTTAAGCACTACAGAAATATTTCGTAATATTTCATTTTCCTAAGCATAAACAAAAAGCCTACAAAAAGCAACTGCCTCTGGTTCACCAGCACCAGCCACTTGGAACTGTTGCAGACCTAACAACCCTACAACCACAACTGGAAATTACACTGCAGAACAAGCTTTCAAACACCCCTATTTCACAAGCTCAGTGATGAGGACGTCCGGTCCCACAGGCGATTCTTGCACACTGAAACCCACCACGCACCATGCCAATAAAAAACCTCTTCCCAAAGCCATCATGCAGCCAGTTATGAAGCTGCTCCAAGCAATTTCTGCTCCTGACCAAGAATGGTTCAGCCAGTCACAAATAACGATCCGCCCAGTCACTCAAAAGTCTCAGATGTCCAGCCGGCACAAGCACTACCCTTTTCATCCAGAGAAAACGATGGAGGTCGAGATTGCAGAGTTTGGTGCATTCACTGGTGGTTAGAGTATGACACATCCACACTTGGCTGACTCGGGCTGACAGAGAACAAAAAGGGAAGACGAGATGGGAAAACCAAATCAGTCTAGGCAGAAGTAAGGTCTGACACAAAAGACGAACGGAAAGAACTAGAGAGGCCGTGATAACACTAATCACAAATGGAGGAAAAGGAAACGACCAGAGAGGCTGTGGAATGACCTGGAGAAAAAAGAACCATAGTCCACCTCGTTCAAGAAAAGGATTCTGCTGACGTATGCAGGTCGAACGAGCTGGATTTGACGAAACTCAGAACTTCGCTTTATATCAACTCATTGGAGTCGGATATCTAAGTCCGTATTGCGTCACTAGAATACCAAATCGGCAACTTTTCGCAGCCGCACAGGCTTGAAAATAAGTTAGGCAGGATGTTAGTTGATTGAAGCTTACCTCAGGAGGAGCATCTTTGTTGACCTTCGTCTTGTGGGGCTCCGGGAATGCCGGTACTCCTCCACCCGAGCTGACGTCTCTAAATTGTGCAGTGAACCCGCCTCCGCCCTTCTTGCCACCTCCCCCTGTTGGCGGCATCCCGCCCTCCGACTGAACCGTGAAATGTGAGAAATAAGAGAAATTTGATATTAGAGAGGACATGGGAGGATGGGTAGGAGGAAATACGCGACGGATTGGTACGAGTGGTGGAGGGAGGGGTGGGATAAAGGTGGACTCGAAGGCGAGACTTGTGAGTCACTTTGAAGGTATCATGCGGAGACGGAAGCGCGCGATGGAGAGGTGGTTCCCAAGAGAAGAACTCGGGGTACGGATGGTACAAGTGGAGGTACGAAAGGTTCAGATTGCAAAAACGAAGGGAAAAGAAATGGATAATGATGAGGACAGCAACACAACATGACAGAAGGACAGACTTTGGGCAAACTTGGAAGGAAGGAAAGACAGACTTCTGACAAAACTTGAAAGGACCAGCTTTCCAGGAGACGTGAGGGTATGGTAACTTATGGTTGTTGAACAGGTATTACTTAGAATGAAACCTACCGCCATGGCCTGGATGGGCCTTCAAAGTCAACGCGAAATGGAAGGTGTAGGTAACCCTAAAAAGCGTAGAAACACTACTAAACTACTTCGCAGCAACCACCCGAAATGGCGTAAACTACAACCTTCTGCCACCCAGCGCGATGAGCATCGGCAGATAAGATCACTACACGCGCCCGATACGAATATGTTGGAGCGAAATGTTCCACCAGAACGTAACCTAATGGTTTGTAGAGCAGAGCAGAAACAGCAAAACGCGCAAATGCATGATTCAGATGCAGAAGAGGTAGTCGTTGGAGCGTGGCTCCGGAAGGTTGGTGAAGGCGGAGAAGGGGAGGGAGCATGAGGGAAGTATGGGGGGAGAAGTGCGGGAAACTGGAGAGGGAGGCCCTAGTTATTCCCCCCAACCCGCACAACAAATCTTTCCGCCCGCCCTTCCTTCTGGAGCATCCTGTAAAACCCGCGGAGCCACCATCAGGCCTACACACGCAAGTGCGGAGAACGCTGGCACCGGGAGGAGAGGTGATGGCGGGTTGCGGAAGGCCCAGCGTGTGTAGGGGTTGGTGAGGTGAACGGACTTCTGGAGAAAGAGTACACTACTTTTCCACGTGTCGCGCGGTTACTGCATGTATGTTGCTGCGCCTTCCCGCTCTCTGCGACGTGCGCGACCACGACTTGAACTGCTGCTACGAGTCGCCCCGACCTCCAATGCACTTGCAGCCTCTGTACTAAAAAACGATTCGTGAGTGTGCAAACCGTTTTCGTAATAGCGATCAGGATAAAACAGATGGATGGCGGCTTATGTTACATGTCAATCAGTAAAACAAAAACGATTTTCTTACCCAACCAAACACAAGCAAGCTAGCTTCTAAAATACGGCACTCTGGGGACCGTCCGTTCCCCGTGGAGTGTTCGCCTCACTCTTCACCGCTTTCTTCCCTGAAAATCCCCCCATCACAGACTTCCTCCACCCAGTCTTGCTGCCTAATGTTCCCCGCCCTAATGTTCCCCGCCGACCCTTCCCTTCTCCCTCCGGTCTCTTCATGCGCAATGGAGCAGGGACCCCCATGGACGCCTTGAGTGAGGGAGGCGGAGTCCCTGCAGCTGAAGCAGGCCCGTGGATCGGCGTTGCGACCGCAGAGGACGGCCCTGATTGGCCCGCACTCATAAAATGCCTTATCGCACGGAGCTGGCCCGGGTGGAACTCTGCGATCTTGGCGAAAATGCCACTGTCTTCTCCTGGTGCTGTTGACAGAAGCCCTGAGGTGGGGATCGACGGCATACTCGCGCGATTACTGTCCGTATTGTAAGACGCGCTTCTTCCTGGAAACATCCTTGCAGCAGACGGACCAGCATCACTGGCAGCTGCACCAACAGCACCAGCAGCACCCGCAACAGCAGCAGCAGCTGCTGCAGCTGCAACAATCTCCCCCTCTTGACTCCTCCCTACCAGAGACGCCTCCCTCCATTTCCTCAGAGTGTCCGCCGCTTCCTCTTCAACCCGCTTTTTCCGAATCCGAGCCTCCTCCCTCCACTTCCGAACCTCGCCTTCCAGAGCATCCAAGGTTCGGCGAAGCGCCCGAACCTGCAGCCGAAGCTCCCCTTCCGCATCCTTAGCTGTCTTCAACTCTCCCTCAACCGCAGCCATCTTAGCAGACATCTCAGCCTCCATCTTCCCCTTCTCCACAACCACTCTGTCCTTCTCAGCTTCCGCAGCAGCAGCAGCCACTGCAGCCGCCGCCGCAGCCTCGGCCGCAGCAGCGGCTGCAGCAGCATCCTTGGCTCTCCGTTTCTCCTCGCCCTCCTTCCACTTACGTTCCAAGCTTCCTTGATTCACCCTGGCCCGCCATAGACTAGCAGCCAGCCGCACCGAGCCCCCAGTCTTGGCCTCTTCAGCTGCTGACCTCGCTGCTGCTTCTGACGCTCTCAACCCCTCCATCTCCCTCTGCACCGCTTCCAACTCCCCCTCCGCTGTGCCCGCACGTTCCCGAGCCTCAGCAGCTTCGGCCAGAGCTGTTTCCGCAGCTAGTCTAGCCTCGGCAGCCTCGGCCTGGGCCGCCTCTGCCGCCTGCTTAGCTTCTGCGGCTTCGGCTTGAGCCAATTCTGCACCCTCCTTCGCCCTTCCAGCTTCCAACTGTGCGTTAACTGCTGCCACTCGAGCCTCTTCCTCCCTCCCCTTCGCCTCTCCTTCTCGGCTCCTTGCTTCCTCTGCTGCTGCCTCTGCTGCCACAACCGCTGCTGCTGCTGCAGCTGCCACTGCCTCTGCTGCTCTCTGTGCTCTTTCCGCTGCTGCTTTCCCCGCCAGAGCCGCTTCTTTCTCTGCCAGAGCCTGCCGCATCTGCTTCTCCCCTCCCGCTGCCACTGCAGCAGACGACGCCAGTGCTGCTGTTACCCTTGTTTCCGCCTCCTCCTCCAGCTCTTTCACTCTATCCCTCTCCTTCCTCAACTCTTCATCAAGTTCTTTCACTCCATCCCTCTCCTTCCTCAACTCTTCATCAAGCTCTTTCACTCTATCCCTCTCCTTCCTCAACTCTTCATCAAGCTCTTTCACTCTCTCCCCCTCCTTCCTCAACTCTTCCTCCATTCTCTCCCTCTCCTCCTCAAGCTTATCCCTCTCCCCCTGTACCCCATCTCTCTCCCTTTCTAATCGATCCCGTTCCTCCTCCAGATCCGCAATCCTACCGGCCAGTTTAACTCCTGCTGCCTCCAATCCACTCCTTCCCTCCTCCAAATCGCCCATCCTCTCTGTAAGCTGCCTCACTTGCTCCTCTAAAACGCCCTTCTCCTGCTCCATCTGACTCCGCAGCTCCTCCTTCTCCCTCTCAGCCTCCCCGACAGCCTCCTCCTTCTCTCTCCCCAACCGCTCCACCTCAGCCGCCCACTCCCCTCTCACCTTCTCCAGCTCCTCCTTACCCCTCTCCACCTCCTCCTCTCTCTCCTTCAACCTCCCTCTCAACCCCTCCATCTCCCCTTCCATTACCACCACCATCTCACTCCCTCTATTCGCTGCCATCCTCGCAGCCTCCCTCGCCTCCTCCTCTGCTTCCTTAGCCGCCGCCAACTCCTCCCTTAACCCCGTCTCCCTCTCCTCCACCTCCCTCCTCTCCCTCTCCAAACCCTCCATCGTTTCCAGAAGCTCTTGCACCTTCCTCTGTGCCTCTCCTTCAGACATCTTAGCGGATTCTTTCACAGCAGCTGCAGTAGCCGCAGCAGCAGCAGCAGCAGCAGCAGCTGCAGCCGCAGCAGCCTCCTTAGCCTCAGCACTGGCTCGAGCCTCTTTCAACTCTTCCTCAAGCCCCGCTACCCTCTCCTCTTTCTCCCAAACCTCCCCAGTCAACCGTTCCACATCGTTCTTCACCTGCCCAAGCTCTTCCTTCACCTGCCCGAGCTCCTCCTTCACCTGCCCCATCTCCCGCTCTTTTTCTCCCAGCTCCCCATCCTTAGCAGCCGCCGTCGCCACTGCTGCCGCCGACGCAGCAGCAGCCTCCGCCCTAGCAGCAGCCTCAGCTGCAAGAGCACCCTCCAAATCCTCCTCAGCCTCCTTCCTCCCCTCCTCACTCTCCTCCAACTCCCTCCTAACTCCCTCCAGCTCTCCTCTCATTTCTGCGAGAGTCTTTTGTGTCTCTTGCAGCTCCTCCCTTGTCTTTTCATGAGCATCTACCTCAGCAGCCAGCCCATGCTTGGTCCCATCCATCCCCTCTAAAAGCGTCTCCACTTTCTCTTTAAGCCGCTCGTTCTCTGCACTTAGTTCTTCCTTCTCACCCCTCTCCCTTGCCAAAGCCTCCTCTAGCTCCTTCCTCTCCCCCTCATTATTCTCCAGTTCCCCCTTTATAGTCACAATCTCTTCGTTAGCAGCATCAAGAGCTGCCTGGGTCTCCCCAACCACAGCCGCAGCCTCGTCCCGAGCCTGCTCCAGCTCACCCGCCCGCACCTCCGCAGCTACGGCCCGAGCCAACAGCTCCTTCTCCTTCCCCTCCGCCTCTCTCCTCCTCTCCTCCGCCTCCTCCCTCTCTCCCTCCAACTCCTTAACCGTCTGCTCATGCTTCTCCTGCCATCTCTTCACCTCTTCTTCCACACCCTCCTTGGCAGCTACCACCCCAGCCAGAGCAGCAGCATGGCTCACAGACAGAGCCTCTTTTTCCTGAGTCAATCTCTCCATGTCTCCCTTCAATCCCTCTCTTTCCTTCTCCAGCTGTTCTATCTCCCCCCTTGCCTTCCCCACTTCCTCCTCCCGCTCGCTTTTCTCCTTCGCCACTCCTTCCAGCTCGGCCCGAACCTCCGCCAGCTCCGCTTCCCGAGCCTCTGTTGCAGCTTCGGCAGCTCCAAGGTCGGCAACCGCAGCGGCGAGCTTTCCTATAAGCTCTCCGTTCTCTTTCTTGGAAGATTCCAACTCCCCCTTCAACCCCTCAACCGTCCTTTGTGTCTGCTCGAGTTCAGCTGTCAAAGCCTCTTCTCTCTTCTTTCCCTCCTCCTCTCTCTTCCTCCCCTCCTCCTCTCTCTTCTTCCCCTCGTCCCTCTCCTCCCTCACCCTGTTTATTTCCTCCACCAGCCCCCCTGCCTCTCCAGACTTACTCTCTAAATCGCTCTTCATCGCATTGTACTGCTCATTCAGTGCCTCGTGGTCTTTCTTCAGGGAATCATGCGTGGCAGTCAGCGCTTCCAGCTCAGCACTATAGCCAGCCAGGTCAGAATACGATTCTGCCAGCTCAGCAGCTACAGCCGCCCGTCCCTCCTTCTCCTCCTCAAGCTCACTCATCAACCCTTCCTTCGCTATAGTCACCTCCTCAATCTTGACTGCCAGAGCTGCCTGCGCTGCCGCCAGCGCAGCGCATTTTGAAGTCAGATTTTCGTTGGCTGACTTCAGCTCCTCGTGCTCTGACATCAGCGCTTGGTGCTCTGACGTCAGCACCTCATGCTTCCCCTTCAGCTCTCCCAGTTCCTCCTCCCTTCCCCCCAACTCCCCCCTCACCTGCTTCACCTCCTCTTCCAACAAACCCTTCGCTTTAGTCACCTCCTCTATCTCCTTTACTCTCTGCTCCAGCTCTCCCTGTGCTGCTGCCAACTGACTCTCAACCGCCTCCCTTGCCGCAATCTCCTCCTTCCACATTCGCTCTGTCTCCGCCTTTTCGAATTCCGCTGCCTCCCTCCCCATCCCCATCTCCTCCATCCTCCCGTCCATCTCCTCTATCCTCTCATGCAACTCCTCCCTCTCCCCTCTCACCTCCTCTAACTCCCTCCTCACCTCATCTCTCTCCTTCACCAATTCATCCCTCTCCCTCCTCACACTCTCAAGCTCCTTCTCACTCTCCTCCCTCCCTCCTCTCTCCCTCTCCACCTCCTTCTCTAACCCCCTCACCTTCTCCTCCAAACCCCTAACCTTCTCCCCCAAAACAGCCACCTCCCCAGTCGCGACCGCAAGCGCCCCTTCAGCCACGCTCTTCCCCGTCCTCTCCTCCTCCACCTCCTTTTCCAGCCCCTCAACCCTCTCCCTCAGTTCCCCCATCTCCCCATTAGCCGCAGCCAAAGACGCCTCTACCTCCCCCTTCCCCTTCCTCTCCTCCTCCACCGCTCCCTTCAAACCTTCAATCTCCTTCCCCTGCTCGTCTAACCGCTGCTGTAGCTCGTCCTCCCTTTGCTGCATTTCCTCCACCCTCTGCTTTAGCTCTACCACCTGTCCATCTCTCTCCACCACCTTCTCCCTCAGATCTTCCCCTTCCTTCACCGCTTCTCTAACAGCTGCTTCCTTTGCCTGTAATTCCTCCTCCTTCGTCCGAATTTCCTCGTCCTTCTCCCGTATCTCCTCCTCTTTCGCCCTTCTAACCTCCTCCAACTCCTGCCCCAGCTCCTCATGCTTCCCCTTCCACTCCTCCGCCTCCCCCCTCGCCTCCTCATTCCTCCCTTCCTCTCCCCTCTCTTTCAACTTCCCCAACTCCCCCTCCGCCTCCTCAACCCTCGCTTTCAGCTTCCCTACTTCCTCCTCTGCCTCCCCTTTCTCTCCTCTCAACCCTTCCAATTCACTCTTCAACCCCTCCACTTCCCTCTGCAGCTTCTCGTCCCCGTCCTCCATATCATGCAACTCGATATTCGTCTTATCATGCAGCTGCTGCAGTTGCTCCAGCTCCCGCCCTTGCTCCTCGCACTTGCCTCTCATACCCTCCATCTGCTCTTCCAATTCCCCCTTCTCTTTCGCCAATACCTCTAGTTCTTCCCCCCTGGCCTCCCACTCCCCCTTAACCGTTCCCAACTCCTCCGTTACCTCTTTGTTCTCACCCCTTAGGGACTCTATCTCCTTTTTCAGCCTTTCTAGCTCCTCACACGTCCCTTTATGCTTCCCTTGTAGCCCCTCCAACTCGTTACAAGCCTCCTCGTGTTTCGTTTTAAGCTCATCCAGATCCTTTTCCGCCTCGGCAGCCCCTTTCCGAACCCTTTCCACCTCTTCCCTCGCTTCCTCCAGCTCGCCACGTGTCACCTTGTGATTCGCCTCTTCCTCACTCAGCTGCCCGGAAACCTTCTCATTCTCCGACTCAGCAACCAACAGCTCCGCTTCCTTCGCCGCCAGGGCAGCCTGGGCAGCTCCCAGCTCAGCCGTCAAAACTTCCGCGGCTGCCCTGAGAGACTCGACCTCAGCCTTCAACGGAGCCACCTGCCCGTCCTCAATATCTTTCAAAGCTGCCCGAATTGCTTCTTCTGTCTTGGCCGCCTGTTCCTCCTCCATCTTCTTCCTCATCTTAACTTTGGCAGACTCAAAGGATGCCATCTCCTTCTCCATTGCCGCCAGTGCAAGCTGACAGGTGTAGACGAAAGGGAGGCGTGGGGCGGAAGGGGGGGGAGAGGGGACAGACTCGAAGGATGCCATCTCCTTCTCCATAGCAGCCAGTGCAAGCTGAGCGACGTAGGCGAGAGAATCTGACCAAAACGAAAGAAAAACACGAAAGAAAGAAAGAGAGGGAAATGGGTGGGCGGGCAGGGAGGGGGGAGAGGGGGGTGGGGGGAGGAAGGGAAGGGGAAGAGCGGGAGGGGTCGGATGAGGCTGAGGCTGTGACAGAGCGCCAACCTCCAGCGTTTGGAACTTGCGTGCTTGCACTCGCACATCCCCCCATGCACTGCGTGCTCCTCTTGCGGCGTCTCAGACGCAGCACCTCACTCGCCCTTGTTCCCAGTCTCCTATTGGGGTGCTTCAACACGCATCTCAACACGTGCCTTACACCTGCCTAACACGCATCTCAACACGTGCCTTACACGCGCCTAACACGAACCCTGGACCACCCTCCTCCGCGCTCACCTGCAGGCTCTTGTTGCGCTGCTCCCTCTCCAAGTGCCGCGCCTTCACCGCCCACTCATCCACCCCTCATCCGAACCTAAACCAGCCCTAATCCGAGCCTACTCCGAGCCTGATGAGTCACCTGCAGGCTCTTGTTGCGTTGCTCGCTGATGACGATCTCCTCCTCCTCCACCTTGAGGCGGCTGACCTTCTCCATGTGCCGCGCCTTCAACGCCCCTCACCCACCCTAATGCCGAGCCTGATCCGAGCCTGATCCGAGCCTAATCCGAGCCTAACACCCCGCGCACCTGCAGGCTCTTGTTGCACTGCTCGCTAATGACGATCTCCTCCTCCAAAACCTTGAGCCTTCAGTGCCCCTCACCTCAACCACCCTTATTCCGACCCCACTCCGAGCCTAATCCGAGCCTGATTGAGTCACCTGCAAACTCTTGTTGCGCTGCTCGCTGATGACGATCTCCTCCTCCACCACCTTGAGCCGGCTGACCTTCTCCATGTGCCGCGCCTTCAGCGCCGCCAGCTCGAAGTTACTCAGCTCCAGGTCCTCCTCGAACTTGTGCAGCATCGTTTCCATCTGAAAGGAGGAGAAGGGTGGGGTTGCAGTCGAGAAAGAAAGGTGAAATTCCGTTCCGCGTGATTGATTTTCCAGGTTAATGCCACACATATCGAAAGCACAAACTCACAGAATGGTGCATTCTCTTCGTGCTTACATGCATGATCCAGGCCGGCACTACCTTACGGATTTCATCTCGCGTGTAGTTCCCGCCCGGGGAAAACGACCGTTGAGTTGGCGACGACTTCGCAGCAGCAGCCTTGGCGGACGAGCCTGGGGAAGGCAAGCCTAGCGGCTCAGGCTCGGCACCCGCGCGGCTTTTCGCCTTGGTTCGGGAATCCCGAGGCGATTCCTTCGTCCCATCCCTGACGGAACCAGAGGAGCCTCCCACAGGCGGAGAATCCTTCACCCCAACGGATACGTCTTTTCTCGCTGCGACTGAATCCTTGTTTCCAGCAGATGATCCGGCCGTCGTGTGACGTAGCTTAACCTGAGGCAAAAAGGACGAGGAAGACGACGAGGAGGATGATGGACCTTTCGCGCTATCGCCTGACGATGGTCGTGGCCCTTTAGCCGCGCTAGACCCAATCGGCCTGAGCCCTAAGCGGCCAGGTGCCGGCCCTTTGGCTTCCTGCTTCACATCTCCCTTAATATCGTCTTTAAAGTCTCTGGGTTCTGACGCGTTTCCGTCGTAAGACTGCGGACTAGCAAACCCGCCTGACGGATGGCGGATCAGACCTTCCGTGCTGACAACCGGTCCAGAGGACCGCCGCGTGATTTTCGGAAGGTCGCCGGAGGAGCCAGCGCTCGCATTGGCTGCGTGGAGTTTCGCCACGTAAGCAGCGGGAGCTCCTTTATTAGCCGTGACTCGTTTACCGAAGATGCTGCTGAGCTCCTTTACAGACTTGTTGCTCGGCTCGTCTGGATCCGACGACATTGTGACGTGATTGAATAATTAGGTTTTTCAAAACGGAGGAAACGATGAAATAAACAAACACGCAAACAAGAAAGCACACAGGAAAAACTACTAGGCCTGCACAGGGAGCTTCATAAGCTGGAGGACAAGCATAGGAGAAGTTTCCGAGAACGAAAGTGCAATTCTATCCGAAACCGTCGCGCCCGTACACTACGATGCTATGACTACCAAGCGTCTGTCTCGGCACAAGAAGTCAACGAAACAAACAGTGTCATGAGGACAAGGTGATCTAAAACGAAAATCGCACACACGACCGACAATACCACAGCTGAGCCAAGCCACTGTCGTGGCACCTATATCTGCACTGCTGCTACTGCAGCAAGCAAGAAGAAACCTTTCACAGCAGCAGCATAGGTACTGCAACACCTCCTGGGATCTTGTTTCAACACTGGAAGTGGCCGTGTTGTGCTGCAACGGTGATGCTGTTTATTGTTGGTTTCTGTGCTATTTGATGCGGTGGGGTGGGTATATTCTTCGCTCCCTTCTGGCATAAGAACTGCGACATTACCGTTACGGTTGTGAAACCATTGCCGAATAAAACGCGGCAAACCGATCTGCACCTGAGGGTATGCTGGTTAAAACCAGGCTCATCAGGTTTCCTCTTGCGTGGGGATTGGATGAGAGCAAGTTATGAGTCATATTTTCGCGGGAACTGCTGGCAAAAGCTATGTACCAATACAGTGATTCCTCGATTCCCGTCCCGAGATGTGTGACTAGACAGAAGGTCATCTGGTTCGCTTCACTCACTGGGATGATGGCGCGGAATTTGGGACCAGTCACCGCCAGGTCGAGGAGCCTAGCGGGCGGGATGTGTTTGAAATTTCTGGGATTCCTGCTCACGCCAGTGCCGTGCGGGTGATGTGATGCCATGAGCTGACCACCCCCGCTCGCATCTCTCAAGAGTCGAGAGGCCGCACCACACGCACCGCCACGTTTCCAACTTGTCAGAGACGCTGTTCGGAGAAATGCTTCTGCAGACAACCCTGCCGTCCGGTGCTGGCCTTTCGTTACGACTTGTCAGTGACGTGAAGAAATGCTTTGACATTTATAATCAAAAGGAATATGATGCAACATTTGCAATTTGAAAATGAAGCATCAACTACATAAGCTACAGAAGGCACACATCGTGCCTATAATATATTCCCTTTCCACTCGGAAGTCAAGTTAACAACTATCTTGCCATTTCATGGCTCGACGAACCTAACTCAACAACTATTTTACGTCATAGAGCACCTTTACTCATGCGGCACTTCAACTCGTGCGAGGACCCTCCTCGAACTGTGACAAACGACTGTTTAATCCTATGCCTTGTTAGCATCGCCATCGGTCTCCTCCGGTGCAAACATGTCCAGCACACCAGACCAGTCCCGCTTCTCCCGGCGCTCCCAGTAACCCCCGGTGTACCGCCACGTGTTGTTAGGCCCTGAGGGCTTGAACCACCGTGGGCCCCACCCTGGTTCCCCGTCTTTGAGCGCCTGAATTGAGAGGGTTATGAGGGGGGCCATATGGTTGTAAATATTAAAAAAAGGACCCGCTTCCTTCCCCGACCGCGAGGGGTGGCAAAAAGAGTGGGAAAGCACAAGAAAGTGGGTAAAAGAAAGGGGTTAGAGGGCTTGGTGATTGAAATCACGTATCGGTGCAACAAAGCAGTGTAGTCCTGGGCACGTGATGCACCTTGCGCTGGTGCTGCTCCAGGCGGCACTTCTCCTAATTGGCAAAGTGTGTTTCGGGTCGACTCAAAGCACACCTAGACAGTAGCATGCCTGTGCACAGTATGCGACGCACCTCGCGATGGCTCTGCTCCAGGCGGCACTTCTCCTGGTTGGCAAAGTGTGTTTCGGGTCGACTCATAACACACCTACAGAGTAGCATACCTGGGCACGAGCCTCACCTCGCGATGGCGCTGCTCCAGGCGGCACTTCTCCTGGTTGGCAAAGTGTGTTGCGGGTCGACTCATAACACACCTACAGAGTAGCATACCTGGGCACGAGCCTCACCTCGCGATGGCGCTGCTCCAGGCGGCACTTCTCCTGGTTGGCAAAGTGTGTTTCGGGTCGACTCATAACACACCTACAGAGTAGCATACCTGGGCACGAGCCTCACCTTGCGCTGGCGCTGCTCCAGGCGGCACTTCTCCTGGTTGGCAAAGTCGTACCGCCCCTCCTCCAGCGCCCTCTGATCCTCCCTCAGCCGCGAGTCCGTGGGGGGCAGACACCCCTGCCGAGGGAGGAAGAAGAGAGGGAGAGTAAGAATGAATGGAAGATAGGTCTAGAGGCGCCTCAGAAATTGTTGTCCCCTGGGGCACAGAAAAGCCCGCGGGGTGCCAACAGGCCTGCAGGGTGCAGAAGGGAGGGGTGAGAAGGGGGGGGCGGGGGGGGGGGGGAGGAGGGGTGAACTGATAGAACCGCAGAAAACAACTCACCTTCTGCAGATAAGTTGGTTATAGGCACCTGGCACATCATGTTAAAAAGACACATCAAAACTCGATCCAGGCCAAGCCACAACCTCCCCACCACCCCCGTTCCCCCTCCCCCGCGACTCACTCACTTTCAGTGTGGGAATGAGGTTGTTGGACGTGAACTTGTAGCAGGTGGTTTTGGAGAGTTCTCTTAGAGGAGAATTCTCAAAGGAGAACTCTCGAAGGAGAATTCCCAAAGGAGAGTTCTCAGAGGAAAGTTCTCAAAGACCAAGGACGGGGGACACACACGCGCCGACCCACTGACCTTGAGCGAGGGAGTGAGCTCGTTGAGTGTGATTGTAAAGGGCGTGAACTTGTACTTGGTGTTGGGCGGCACGGGGTTTTTCTTCCAGATGAGCTGCGCCGTGGCCAGCACCTCGCTCTCCTCCTTGGCTGTCTTGCTCGTCAGGTCCCCCGGCACGTAGTGCATGTGCTGGTCCCACCTCCCCATCAGCGTCCCCTGCTCGTCCCCTGCCTCGTTCTGCACCAGCCCCCGCACCTGGGGGGGTGGACGGGAGAGGGGACGGGTGGGGAAGGGAGGGGTGACATGGAAGCAAGGGAGGAATGAGTTTGTCAGGTCTCCTCCCCTCCCTCCTCCCTTAAACGTAGTGCATGTGCTGGTCCCACCGCCCCATCAGCGTCCCCTGCTTGTCCCCTGCCTCGTTTTGCAGGGTTTAGGGCACCTGGAGGGGTTGAAGGAAGAGTGGAGGGAACATGGAAAGGAGGAACGAATACAGGGCTGGGATGAGTGGAAAGGCTATTTTCAGTTCCCTTCCCACACCTCCATCTCCCCCGGCACGTAGTGCATGTGTTGGTCCCACCCCCACATCAGCATCCCCTGCTCGTCCCCTGCCTCATTGCTCCCCGGTGTGGTTTGTTCCCATTTCTGATGCGGGTTGCTCTCGAACCTAGCGTCTGTCTTTCCCGTACCTGGTACATCTTGTGAAGATTGTTACCTAGTGGGGATTCCTATCGAAGGTGGAGCGCTCTTTGAAGCGCAGGCGGGCAGAGTACCCGCGGTTGCCCTCGATGCGCATCGTGCCGTAGTGCTCCCTGATGCCCGTGACTCAAGACCTCACAACCTCACATCATCAGTGCCGTAGTACATACTCTTGATCATGCGATTCCGTGTGCATCTGTGTGCTGCAGCTGGTGCAGCTTGTTCGGAAGTCCCAATTGATCCCGTACCTGGTGCGGGTTCCTGTCAAAGGTGGAGCGCTCTTTGAAGCGCAGGCGGGCAGAGTAGCCGCGGTTGCCCTTGATGCGCATGGTGCCGTAGTGCTCCACGAAGGGCTTCCCCAGAATGAGGTTCTGAATCAGCACCGTCACCTGATGGGGCATGGGGGGAGAAGGATGGGAAAGGGCAGTCCGGATGGTCAATCCTCAAAATTGAATAAAAAGACATCAACATACACTCCTGGAACTCACATCATCCCACTCGTGCATCTTCCTATCATCAAGCTCCAGTCAGCTCCCTCACTGCATCCACCTGGATAAACGGCCCTCACAATCAAATCCCAACGTCACAGTAACCCTGAAAATGGATCAACATGCACTCATATAACTTCGGCAAAAGTGAATACTAAAGTGTAACTCACATTGCTCCACTCGTACGTCTCCCCGTCGTCAAACTGCACAGTCAGCACGCCCACAGGGTCCAGCTGGATGGACGGCCCCCAGAATCGAATCTTGGGGCACACGTCGCCCCAGAACTTCCACCCTGTGCCGTCGACGTGCCAGGCTATCATTGGCGGATAGTGCACCACCTGGGGAAAGGCGAGGAGGGGTGGGAGTGGGATGAGAAAGGCAGGGATGGATGGAGAAGGTGAGGAGAAGAAAGGGGTGAAGAGGAGGGAAAAGAGATATATGTAACGCATTGTCCACATGTCAGGCTATCATTGGTGGATGGTGCACTACCTGGGGAAACGTGTGGAAAGGTGGGCTTGAAATGAGCGGAAGTGGGGAAGGGGGATGCGGGGGAAGGGGGGAGATGATGGGAATCCTCACAACTCAGAGATGTAACTCAATGACTCGGAGATGTAACGCACCGATTTTGAGATGTAACGGATGCCCTTGTCAGGGTAGTCCCCTTCGGTGGTCTCCCCCAGCAGCGGATTGAAGGGCTTGTGCACGCGCCCCTCGTTGCCTGAATACAACTTATGTCCGACTCGCATCCCGGGTACCTACTCACCAAGTCGGAGATGAAACTCGCTAAGGAGGACATGTAACTCAGTGACTCCAATATGTAACTCACCGACTCGGAGATGTAACGGATGCCTTTGTCGGGATAGTCCCCTTCGGTGGTCTCCCCCAGGAGCGGGTTGAAGGGCTTGTGCATGCGCCCATCGTTGCCTGAGTATCGTGACACTGCGAATGCTGCCACATGTGCTGCTCTCATCAACCGGTTGCCCTGCTTGTGAGGGAGGGAGAGCGGCGGCGGGAGAAAAGAAAGGGTTGAAGGGTTTGTGCATGCGCCCATCGTTGCCTGAGTATCGTGACACTGCAAACGCCGCCACATGTGCTACTCGCATCAACCGGTTGCCCTGCTTGTGAGGGAGAGGGAGGAGGGAAGAGGGAGGAGAGAGGAGATGGTGGAAAGTGGTTTTTTATTTCTGCATGTGCCTTTTATAACTGAAACTGCACCACGTGTGCTGCTTGCATCAACTAGTTATCATGCTTGGGAGGGGAAGGGGAGAGAGCAGGGAGATGGAAATGTTTGAATAGTCCTGCAGACTCGAGTACTCAAAGCATATCATGGTACTCGTTCCAAGTTTCAACTCAACCCAACGCAACCGGACCAACCCAACATAACCCACCAAACCAGCCCAGCCAAACCCAACCCAGGCAAACCCAACCCAACCAAACAGAACCATGACTCATCCTCCGGCCATAGCCATGAGTACTCCAGCATTTCCAGGTATTTTTTTGTTCCAAGTCGCAAATCAACCCAACCCAACCAACCCAACCCAACCAAAACCAACCAGCCTAATTAGAACTCACCCTCCGGCCATACTCCGCCGCCCGGTCGAGCAGCCACGAGTATTCAAGCATCTCCAGGTATTTCTGGCTCGAGCTGAGCGGCTCGTTGAAGCTAACGGGCAGCGAGACCTTGAACATGTCCTTGCCCATGCACTCCTTGAGCACGGACCACAGGCTCAGCGGCTTCTCCTCCTCCTCCGGGTCGGGCAGCTTCACTCGCCTTGGTACGTGCGGGTAGCTGAACCCCACCTGGAAAGAAGGGGGGGGAGTGACGCCGTGAGGGGGAGACGGGGGGAGGCAGGGAGGCAGGGAGGCAGGGCAGCAGGGAGGGAGGGAGGGGGGGAAAGGAGGGGCATAAGGGGCCGGGTGTGGTGGGTGGGAGTGGAGGGGCAGCGAGACCTTGAACATGTCCTTGAGCACGGACCACAGGCTCGCCCCTAGCAGAGCTCACCTCCTCGATATCCAGCACGCGTTTCACCATGCCCTGCCCTGCCAACTCCGTCATCGCCTTGTACAACTCATCGTTACAAGCGCTGTCCGTGTCCCCCTCGTCTCTCTCGTCTCCCGATTCACCTCGTCCCCCTCATCTCCCCCCTTTCCCCTCCCGGCAGCTCACCTCCTCGATATCCAGCACGCGTTTAACCATGCCCTGTCCAGCAAACTCCGTCATGGCCTCGTAAAACTCGTCATTACAGTCACTGTCCGTGTCCCCCTCGTCCTCGTCCGTATCCCGCACCGTCGACGTCAGCCGCGGCTGCTTCCGCGCCCTGCCGCCCCCGCCAACGGCCAGCGCGCCCGGGTCGTCGTCCCCCTCGTCGTCCCCATCGTCGTCGTTGAACGTGCTGTCTGCATCGTCGTCCTCTTCGCCCACTGGTGGGTGTAGAGAGTGGAGGATGGAGAGGGGACGGCAATGACAGGGCACAAAGGCAATGTGTTTAGCAATGAAGCAGTCGGAGGGTGGGGGGGAGGAATGTGAGGGGAATGGTGTGGGTGGGGGGGAGGAATGTGAGGGGAATGGTGAGGGTGGGTATTGAGAGGGGGAATGAGGAGGAGAGGGGAGAGAAATGGGATAGAGTGGAGCGACGGTTACGAGGGCGGGAGGGGGGGATGGAGGGAGGGAGAGGAATTTGCACACGTAAGCATCTTGCACACAAGAGCAGGGAATCAACACACTAGAGGGACAAATATGCATACGACACAGTAAAAATTACATTGCCATGCACTCACGTAGCATGGCGCTGCTGCTGGGTTGGCCCTGCTGCCTCTTCTCGTCCACCACCGCCGTTTCCAGCTCCACCTTCTCCGCCTGCAATCACCACATTCCGCCATTGTCACATCAGCCATTGTCACATCTGCAGTGTCACATTCCGCCATTGTCACATCAGCCATTGTCACATCTGCAGTGTTACATTCCGCCATTGTCACCCCCAACCATTGGGCACGTGGCACAAGTCATCACGTGGTAAATGCAATCATGCAGCACAAAGTCCTTGCTCCACTGCAGCACCTCCCATCTCCCCCTCCCACCCATTTCCTCTCCCCCTCGTGACCCACCTCGAGTTGCCGCAGCAGCGTCAGCAGCTGCAACCGCTTCCTCTGCTCCTCCCGTAACTTAGTCTCGAGCCGCACCACCACCTTCCTCCGAACTAGCTCCTCAACGCCGCTTATAATCTCCTCTTCCACCCCGTTCCGCTGCATGTACGTCCTAACCGCGTCGAAGCACACGTGCGACGACACGTCCACCTTATTCGGCGCCGCGTGGAGCCTCTTAATTAGGTTCACGCGCGCGTTTTCTATGGCTTCCATCCAAAGCGACCGCCCCGCTTTGGATTCCGTTCTAAGACCCAGCGTTCTGTGCCCGAACACGTAAAACTTTCGGTTGTCCGTCGTGCTTGCGCGGATGGTTGACACGTGGAGCTCGATCTGCCCGTGCGGCGTTCTGTCGCCCAGCACGCCCAGCGACGTCGCCAGCACGCCGTTTTCGCGCTCGATTCGCACGTAGCGACGAATCTCGTCGCCGATCAGTCGCGCGCCTGGCCGCCGCTGCAGCTCGTGAAGCACGATGGCCTTATCTGGACCGTCCAATTTGAAGAAGGACAGAGCGCCCTGGAGGAAGGGGAACGGGTTGGGGGGAAAAGGAGGCGAGGGGGAGGGTATGAGGGCGGTAAAGGTGGGCGGAAGAAGGGTAATGGGGGACAGAAGAAGGGTTGGGGGGGGCGGAGTTGGGGGGACGAGAAACGACGCAAAACCAAGAGAGAGAACGGAAGAAAGGGACAGAACAGAAGAACGGGCCGTCAAGAGAGCTTACCCCTTCTAGGACAAAGAGTCGCATGCCCCAGCCACGCCCGAGATTCACCCACTTCCACAGTATCCCCATAACCACGTCGGAGCTCTCTTGCGCCATTGCCGCGGGAACCATTAACCCCCCCGCTCCGCCCCGCGCCTGGTTCAGCATCTCCCCCCACCCTCCGCCAACGGGGACCAGCGCAAGCGCGTTTCCGTGCGCCGCCACGTCTTCGCCCTTACTTGCGCTCCGCACAAGCCCCGTCTCCCCGCGCAAGCTTCCGCTTCCGCTACGGGGGAGGATTTCCGCGCGGCCCTCCGACCGTCCGCTGCTTGTGCGCGATGCAGGCTGATTCACACCGCTGGTCTGCTTTCTCACTTCTCCGCCGTCGATCGAGCATCTAGCGGATGCTCCTCGATCCTCCGCAATCGCTGCCGCCTCCGGCGCTCCTCGCCCCTCTATTTGCTGCTCCTCTGCCCCGCTGTCTCTCTTTCTCGGATCATAAGGGGACGACATTCGCGACCTACTGCGATGGGGACTGTTACCTCTGCGATTCGTAGGGTTACCAGCAGCAGTCGAAACGTCAACCGGAACTGTGGTGGTAACATCCTCGCTGCATACTTGTAAATTTGCTTCGTTGCTGGGCGTGGAGGGATTTTCCTTGCTTCGCCGGCGAAACGGATTTCCTAAGCGAAAATGCGACATTCCTAATTCCGGAGTGCTCGCGGTCTCAGAGATGCTCTCATGTTGCCGGTCAGCCGTCCGAGTTACCGGCCGGTAGGCAGAAAAGTCAACGGCGCCGGTGATAGAGCTGGTGGAGGCTGTCGCAGCGGTGAACGCAGTGGACGCTGACCGGCTAGCCGACAAAATTGGATGAGGATTGGACTTTTCCTGACGGTTTCTTGACGACCGAAGGCGACCAGCCGACAGCATGAATATACTTTCCACTGATCTTCTGCCGGGAGAACCGAGCATGGCTGGGGGAGCGTCAGAAACGGGTGCGGTTCTCGGAGGTGCTTCAGACTGCGAAAACGAATGGGAGCGGCGGAGGAAAGGTTTGGTGCCATCGGAAGGGGTTGACGCTGACGGTATCGGCAACGGTGACGGCGATGACGATTTTCGTTGAGGTGAGGAGCCGGCTTTTCTGCGGCGGAGGAGCGGACTGGGCATTCGCCGCGGTTTGACGTCCTCATCTGGGGGAAGGGGGTCCACCCTCGCCATGGCTACTCGGCCGCTGTACGGGTGTTCTAAACGGTCAGAAATAATCTTGGCGGTCAGAATTCTTTGGTGTTACTTATGTCAACACTCTTGGACGGCTGATAATCCTAGAGGGAATGGGGGGAGGTGAAGAGGGGGGATTAGCTAAGTCAAGGTGTTTTACAGGTGGAATTAGATTCTGTACTACCGAGTGGCATTCGCGTCTCGGAAGGACAGGTATAGGGAGATTTTGATTGTCTCCATTGATCCGTAATTGCTGCACTAGGAGTAGAATCTTGTGCCGTAAGACCTGGCACAGCTCAGCCTCGCACTAACTTCATGACTACGTTAATCCCAACGTTGGGGGTTACTAATGCTGAACGCCAGTTTCGAGATAAACGGAGATGCGAGGATGGCTTTACAGAACCGTCTCGTGGTGGGTCGTGGTATTGCGCTATGGATTCCTTGAAATGTGCTGTGGGCGTGTGCTGGCTATGTGCCCTGGATAATCTCCCTCAGCAGCCTGTTGACCAGCTTCCATGACAAAATCGAGGGAACGAGCCGTGGTGATTGAGAAAGGAAGGGTTGAGGGTGAGAATGGGGGGTTGATGGACAGGAGGTGAGTAGCGAGAGAGGGAGGAGGGGAGTGTGTGCTGTGAGGTCAGCAGGATGGGGAAGAAACGGAGGGGATGGACAGGAGAGGGAAAGGGCAGGGCAGGGGAGCAAAGCGACTGGGAGACTCCCGAGGGAATTTTGGCGTCATCGGAACCAGAAACTATTTTGTGCGATGCTTGTGCGAAGGTACTGCTTGTCTGAGACAGCAGCGAAAGCGAGCCGAGGGGTGCTGCTGGGGAGGAGAAAGTGTCGCATGGGCCAGGAGTGTGGCAAACGGGAAAGGACATGCGACGGGGTCGCCATCGCAGGGCCAAGAGCTGAAATGTTTCAAGCCTGGCGATGCGAGCTAGAGAGAGAGGAATTCCGCATTTCTCGAATTGGTGGAGGTCGTCGAGCGTATGGATTGGCCAGCGAAACTGCGCGAAACTGCAGGTTGAGGTCGGGGCTCGGGCAGGTGAAACTGCAACATCGAGGCGCACCGCTAATCGGTTTGATGCGAAGTGGCATTTCGAGTCGCTCTTCCACGACATTGAAAAATTCTCCAGTTCCCGCGCCTATTTGGCTCAAGGTGAGACGCGACGCCGCCTTTCTCGATTTTTCTGACGAGCAACGGATACACCAAGTGATATCAATCAAAGCCGGCCTGATAAATGTTCGTTTGGGGTCAATTGCTGAATGGAAACGCCCAAAATCAAAATTACACGCACCAACTCTTTTTTATTGTCTGACAAGCAAATATTCAACAAATATATTTCACATTACTGCACTCATTACAACAAGCAGATGCTTACGCCCTTCTGGTGAAAGCTGTAAGCTGCCACTCAGGCAACCCACCATCATGTCTGGCCTACATAACGCATGAATGGCACCTTTGCTTACTTTCCCACCTTGAACATAAAAGTAGCCCAGTTAGCCTCGTTAGTGCGCTCCTTACCCGAAACATATTGCACTGTGGCCCAAGCACTGCCCTGTGGATCTACACTAATCGATTGAGTCTCACCAAAAGCAGCATACTTCCCAGACAAAACCTCAAGTGGGGCTTGGCCGGGCCCAACGGCGAATATACTATTACCAATAACTCCTTTTTGATTTATGCGGACATAAGCCGCTGTAGGGAAGTACTCAGAGCCAATCAGCGTCGCTGCAAGAATGCCCCTGCCCTTGCTGGGGGTGACGTAAAGACAAAGTAGGGAAGCAGGCGGAAAGAAGGTGAGGGAAGGCAAGCTCATGTTTCGAGAGAGGGGAGAGCAAAAGAAACACAAACCATATCACAAACCAAGACACAAGTCATGTGCTTCCTCTGCTGCTGTTTCAAGGAGAAGGGTAACGAACACTTTGCTAACCAGAAAAGAGCTTGAAACCACATGTGCATGAGAAGACAAGGAGTGCTTACAATCCCTCACTAACCTGTTGAAGCCAATCACAGGGCTCAGCAGGCTCTGCCCCGGCACTCCATAAATCCCGAACTTCTTCACCAGGGTTGGAAACGACCTCTTCCCCCGCAGGAACGGCTGAAGCTTCACCAGCGCTACAGACGGCACCGAGGTCGGGTCCAAGCTGTAGCCGGACGGAAACGCCATCCACACGTGCCCCTTGAACCACGCTACAGACGTGGACGTCGGAGGAACCACATCCTGGGGAGTATCATACGGTGCCGGCCCGGCCTTCTGCTTGGCATAGTCTGAATCATAATACGCGGGAGTGTTGATGATAGAGTAGCGGAGCCGGAGGGTGGGGTGTGGGAGCATGAGGGAGGAGGTATCGGAGAGGGACCAGAGGGCGAGGGAGGTGTGGGGGAGGGGGAAGGTGAAGGAGATGTCGATGCAGCCAAAGAAGACTGTGTCCTGCCCGCGGTAACGGGAGAGGCGGGGGACTCGGGGGGACTGCGGCTCGAGGCCGAAGACAGGGAAGCTGTTGTAGTTGATCATGGGGATGGCGAAGCGCACCACCCGCTTGGATGAGCGCAGGTAGAGCTTGGGCTTGTGTATCGCACTGGGAGGTGGGGTGGGGTGGGGTGGGGTGGGGGGCGGGGGAGGAGGGGTGGGGAAGAGCGGAGGTGGGGGAAAGGGGGAGAAGGGAGAGGAGGTTGAGGGCGCAATTTTGGTGGGAGGGGATAAAGGTTTTGGCTGGGTGAGCAGGAGGTTGAATTTGCTGCAAATTGTGAATGCTTTTTCTGTCGTCTCCCTCCACTCCATTCCCTCCCCCTCTCCCCCCCCACCCCGTCCCCTGTCCTCCTCCCTCCCCTAGATTCACATTGCTATTTAGCCCCTTTAAATCAGCATCCTGAACTCACTATATGTTGCTGCCCACGAAGCGCCCCAGCTTCCCCTGCATGGCATACTGCCGCGTGGTGAGGTACACTCCGTAACGGTCCACCGTGATGCGAGGGGTGGCCCCCCAGTAGACCCTGCCGGGGTATCTCAGCGGCGGGGCTGTGTCGTTGTGAGACTTTACCCCGTCGTTGCTGTGGGAGGGCGGGGCGGGCGCAGGGGCACAGATAGGGGAACTTGAGTAGAGTGATGCGTGGCGTGGCTCCCCAGTAGACCCTGCCGGGGTATCTGAGAGGCAGGGATGTGTCGTTGTGCGACTTTACTCCGTCGTTGCTGTGGGAGGGTGGAGTGCAGCAGGGGCGGGCGCAGCAGGGATGGATGGATGGATGGAGGGGAGCGGAATAGGAGGGGTGTGTGGTGAGGTGCACGGAGGGGTGTGTGGTGAGGTGCACGCCAAAGCGGTCCACAGGGTGAGGGCGGAGTGGGAGCAGGGATGCGGGACAGAGGGGAAGACACAAAGATGAAAGGGGAAGGCACAGAGATGAAAGGGAAAGGCACAGATGAAAGGGGAAGGCACAGAGATGAAAGTGGAAGGCACAGAGATGAAAGGGAAAGGCACAGAGATGAAAGGGGAAGGCACAGAGATGAAAGGGGAAGGCACAGAGATGAAAGGGGAAGGCACAGAGATAAAAGGGAAAGGCACAGAGATGAAAGGGGAAGGCACAGAGATGAAAGGGGAAGGCACAGAGATGAAAGGGGAAGGCACAGAGATGAAAGGGGAAGGCACAGAGATGAAAGGGGAAGGCACAGAGATGAAAGGGGAAGGCACAAAGATGAAAGGGGAAGGCACAGAGATGAAAGGGGAAGGCACAGAGATGAAAGGGGAAGGCACAGAGATGAAAGGGGAAGGCACAAAGATGAAAGGGGAAGGCACAGAGATGAAAGGGGAAGGCACAGAGATGAAAGGGGAAGGCACAGAGATGAAAGGGGAAGGCACAGAGATGAAAGGGGAAGGCACAGAGATGAAAGGGGAAGGCACAGAGATGAAAGGGGAAGGCACAGAGATGAAAGGGGAAGGCACAGAGATGAAAGGGGAAGGCACAGAGATGAAAGGGGAAGGCACAAAGATGAAAGGGGAAGGCACAGAGATGAAAGGGGAAGGCACAGAGATGAAAGGGGAAGGCACAGAGATGAAAGGGGAAGGCACAGAGATGAAGGGGTCCCTGGGGGTCGCAATGTTCTCTACCCATACTCAAGCATATCAATTACCTGGCAGGAATGAAGAAGACATTCCATGCCATCATGGGCGTGAGGAAGGAGGAGGAGGGCACCACAATTTAAGTGCCGATGAGGATACCACATCCCTACTCACACCAGCATAACAACTGGGGGGAGGGCATTCATACCTGGAAGGAATGAAGAAGACGTTCCAGGCCATCATGGGCGTGAGGAAGGAGGAGGCGGCCACCACGATCCCATACCCCGACGTGCTCCCATCCGCGTTCCTCCTCGTCTGCCCAAACCGGTCCCACTTGTTGCGATACCCACCCGACTGGGAAGGGCAGGGGAAGTATGAAGGTTGGGTGGGAGGGAGGGAAGGAGGGGAAGGATTGAGTGATGTATATCTTCAGTTGAGAGGGGGAAAAATAGGCAAGACACGGGTGGCACAGTGGAAGGAAGGAGGAGCTGGTAACTGATCAGGCAGGCAGGTAACACCCCCTCTTTTTGGAAAGAAAGGAGGGTGAAGAGAGCGAGGAGGGGCGGAGAAAGAGAGCACTCTCGAGCCATGCAGCTGCGAGGAAGAAGCGGCCTGAGGAGGCGTCAAAGACGCACGTGGCCTTGTTGATCAAGTCAGGCAGGTGATCCCCCTCTTAATGAGAAAGAGAGAAGGGTGGATGAGAGCGAGATGGTGAGAAAGGTCACTCACGAGCCATGCAGCAGCGAGGAAGAACCGGCCTGACGAGGCGTCAAAGACGCACGTGGCTTTGTTTATGAAGTCGCCTGGGCGGGTGGAGTTGGCCGGCATCACTCCAAAGAACTGGAGGGGGTGGGGAGAGGAGTGTGGGGGGGCGAAGGGGTGGGCGGAGGGGCGAGGCGATGGGTGTCGGGAAGTCCCCTGGGCGGGTGGAGTTGGCCGGCATCACTCCAAAGAACTGGGGGAGGGTGGAGAGAGGAAGGGGGGGTGTGGGGGGTTGGGAGGGTGGGGTTGTGTGAGTGGCGTGAGGGAGCGAAGGCGGAGGGCTCATGGGTGCGATGAAGTCGCCTGGGCGGGTGGGGTTGGCTGGCATCATTCCGAAGATCTGCGCGAGAGGGGGATGGGGGAGGGAGGAGAGGCGGGAGGGGGAGGGGCGGGAGAGATTGGTGAACGGTGTTCTTGTTGGGAGTGGAGCGGGGGAGTGGTGGTGGAGGAGGGGAAGGGGAGGGCGGCACGCCACAATGACAGGAGAATGGGGCATGGGCAGTGGGGCATGGGTAATGGGGCATGGGTAGTGGGGCATGGGTAGTGGGGCATGGGTAATGGGGCATGGGTAATGGGGCATGGGTAATGGGGCATGGGAATGGGGCATGGGTAGTGGGGCATGGGTAGTGGGGCATGGGTAGTGGGGCATGGGTAGTGAGGCATGGGTAGTGGGGCATGGGTAGTCGGGCATGGGTAATGGGGCATGGGTAATGGGGCATGGGTAATGGTGAATGGGTAATGGGGCATGGGAATGGGGCATGGGTAATGGTGCATGGGTCATGGGGCATGGTAAATGGGGCATGGGTAATGGGGCATTGGAATGGGGCATGGGCAATGGGGAACGGGTAATGGGGCATGGCCGCATGGGGATGGGGTATGCGGAATGAGAAACGGAGGGCAATGGGGCATGGGGAATGGGAAACGAGGGATTGGGGAAACGAGGGATTGGGGAAACGAGGGATTGGGGAAACGAGGGGAAACGGGGCACGGGTAGTGGAGGATGGGACATGGGGCATCGGGAAAGGCAGCACACAGCGCTGGGGCAGCAAGGCAGCAGTGTGCATAGCATACCTCGTTGAGTGGTTGGGGCAGGCGAACTATCTTGCCTCGCTTGTTGTATATCACAATGGCTGCAGCACAAGCAACAAGTGCAGAGCAATAAATGGCAAGGGTCATGCTGAGGGACAAATGAAGCAATAAATGCAACAGTGTTGGCTACGCCGGCGTGGAGGGCAGAAGGGCTAAAACGATATGGAGCTGAGCCTGATAGGAGTGAACAAAAGGAAACCCGCTTTTTTCTAAAAAACCGACAATGGACCAGAGTCAGGTGGTATAGGACGAAGATTGCGCAGCGAAGGTGAAACGTGTTCCAGGGAAGGTGAAACGTGTTCCGGGGAAGGTGAAACGTGTTCCAGGGAAGGTGAAACGTGTTCCAGCGAAGGTGAAACGTGTTCCAGGGAAGGTGAAACGTGTTCCAGGGAAGTTGAAACGTGTTCCAGGGAAGGTGAAACGTGTTCCAGGGAAGGTGAAACGTGTTCCAGCGAAGGTGAAACGTGTTCCAGGGAAGGTGAAACGTGTTCCAGCGAAGGTGAAACGTGTTCCAGGGAAGGTGAAACGTGTTCCAGGGAAGGTGAAACGTGTTCCAGGGAAGGTGAAACGTGTTCCAGGGAAGGTGAAACGTGTTCCAGGGAAGGTCAAACGTGTTCCAGGGAAGGTGAAACGTGTTCCAGGGAAGGTGAAACGTGTTCCAGGGAAGGTGAAACGTGTTCCAGGGAACCACGCTTCCATTCTTCTTTTAACATTATGTCACCTGCAAAGCACCGGACTGCATCTCTCAACACCGCACTGCATCGCTCACCGTAGTTGACGATCTGTACAATGTAGAGCCTTCCAACGCACACAGCAGAGTCGGGAATCCACGGGTCGAACTGCGAGGGACGAGGAGAGAGGGAGGTGAGGAGAGGGAAGTGGGGAGAGGAAAGAGGGAGGAACCGAGGAATCATGAAGGGCATGAGATTTTGTTCATAAACGGCAAGACTGGACTGTTGATGAATTTTTGCAATGCCGCTGCACACCCTTCCCAGTGTTTTACTGTATAAGGTTCATCTGCAGCACCTGTCTCAGCACCGTGGTACTGCTCCTGACTCAATTGCATGTCGCTCCTATCTCACCAGAACCTCGCTCATGTCTGGTGCCGTCCCTGTCTCACCTGAGTGCCGAACCTGTCTCACCTGAGTGCCGAACCTGCCTCACCTGAGTGCCGATCCTGCCTCACCTGAGTGCCGAACCTGCCTCACCTGAGTGCCACTGTAAGCACGGTTCACGCCGGCCACAAGCTGCCGTTTTCCACAGATGAGATGAGAGGCATTGGTGTGGAAAGCGAATATCGCTGTACATCACACCTGCAGTCCCGCTCAAGTATCGCTCCTGTCTCAGCAGAACCTCGCTCCTGTCTCAGCAGAACCTCGCTCCTGTCTTAGCAGAACCTCGCTCCTGTCTCAGCAGAACCTCGCTCCTGTCTTAGCAGAACCTCGCTCCTGTCTTAGCAGAACCTCGCTCCTGTCTTAGCAGAACCTCGCTCCTGTCTTAGCAGAACCTCGTTCCTGTCTTAGCAGAACCTCGTTCCTGTCTTAGCAGAACCTCGTTCCTGTCTTAGCAGAACCTCGCTCCTGTCTTAGCAAAACCTCGCTCCTGTCTTAGCAGAACCTCGCTCCGGTCTTAGCAGAACCTCGCTCCTGTCTTAGCAGAACCTCGCTCCTGTCTTAGCAGAACCTCGTTCCTGTCTTAGCAGAACCTCGTTCCTGTCTTAGCAGAACCTCGTTCCTGCCTTAGCAGAACCTCGTTCCTGTCTTAGCAGAACCTCGTTCCTGTCTTACCAGAACCTCGTTCCTGTCTTAGCAGAACCTCGCTCTTGTCTTAGCAGAACCTCGCTCCTGTCTTAGCAGAACCTCGCTCCTGTCTTAGCAGAACCTCGCTCTTGTCTTAGCAGAACCTCACTCTTGTCTTAGCAGAACCTCGCTCCTGACTTAGCAAAACCTCGCTCCTGTCTTAGCAGAACCTCGCTCCTGTCTTAGCAGAACCTCGCTCTTGTCTTAGCAGAACCTCACTCTTGTCTTAGCAGAACCTCGCTCCTGACTTAGCAGAACCTCGCTCCTGTCTTAGCAGAACCTCGCTCCTGTCTTAGCAGAACCTCGCTCCTGTCTTAGCAGAACCTCGTTCCTGTCTTAGCAGAACCTCGTTCCTGTCTTAGCAGAACCTCGTTCCTGTCTTAGCAAAACCTCGTTCCTGTCTTAGCAGAACCTCGTTCTTGTCTTAGCAGAACCTCGCTCCTGTCTTAGCAGAACCTCGCTCCTGTCTTAGCAGAACCTCGCTCCTGGGTGATACTCACCGCCTGGGTGATACTCCTGTCTCACCGCCTGGGTGATACTCCTGTCTCACCGCCTGGGTGATACTCCTGTCTCACCGCCTGGGTGATACTCCTGTCTCACCGCCTGGGTCATACTCCTGTCTCACCGCCTGGGTGATACTCCCGTCTCACCGCCTGGGTGATACTCCTGTCTCACCGCCTGGGTGACACTCCTGTCTCACCGCCTGGGTCATACTCCTGTCTCACCGCCTGGGTGATACTCCTGTCTCACCGCCTGGGTGATACTCCTGTCTCACCGCCTGGGTCATACTCCTGTCTCACCGCCTGGGTCATACTCCTGTCTCACTGCCTGGGTCATACTCCTGTCTCACCTGAGTACCGTTCCTGTCTTACCTGAGTGCCGCTGTAAGCGCGGTTCACGCCGGCCACCAGCTGCCGCTTCCCAGAGATGCCCTTAAAGCCCAGCTTCGGCCGGCTGTCAAGCACGCCCAAGGGCGTGGCGTCGGTGTACTGTACCGCCGGCGTTACTGTACCCGTGCCTGCCGTTCTTAACGCGCTGTTCTGTAGCGGGGACAAATACACAGGGGTCACGAAACCTGGAAGTATCAGGAGCAAACTCGGTGTAAGGGAAACAGCGAGATTGGTTGAGTCAGAAGTACTCCTAATGCACGTCAAACGCATATTAAGCGCTTATAGAGGTATATGGAGTGTTTCAGTGATTGAGCGCTAGAGCGCGCATAGCCGGATGTTCGGTAGCCTCTGAAGACGCGAAGCCCGCACTCAGTAAGGCAGAGTATACGAAAAAAAAAAAATGTTTTAAGAAATTGCTGGACTGACATTGCGTGGAAGATAAATGTTCGATTGTTCGCCAAACTCGTTGGCTGCGACAGTGTTGGCCACGCCGGCGACGCCTGAAGCTTCTCCTGCGAACCGTCGCAGAGACGCTTCGCGAGCCTGGATTCGCTGCTCTAGATCGACGGTCAGGAGGTGTTCGTACAACCCCCGGGATCGACGCTGCTGTTCTCTCACCCGCCAGTTCTCTGTAGGCACCTTCTCCCTCTCCTCCACCTCCCCCTCCTCCACCGCCTCCCCAGGTATCGCCGAATCCTTTTGCTGCGCTGCTGCTTGTTTCACTCGCGTCTCCTGCTTCTTCTGCTGCTCTATTAATCGTTGAAGACCAGAAATGGGATTTGCTGACAGCAACGAGTGCTCCAGTTGTGATTTTATCGAAGGTTGACTGCCTGTCGAAGTTGACTCCGGCGACTGATTTTGACTCCTGGATTGCTGCTGCCATTTCACTGTACTTGGTCCTTTTAGCGATTGACCTTCTATCGGGGCGTTAACACGTGTTGCTGTGCCAGTGGACGGTGGAGGAGGTATGACGTTCTTTAAACGAGCGGTTCCCGCAAAAATAAGACGGTCGGAAAACCGATAAAACGATACCCTATCGCAGTCACAGGGATCAGCTGTGAAACATAAAAACGTTAGCGCTAGGAAAACCCACACTCTAGTTCGCAAAGCTGGAGCCATCAAATGCAATGAAAACGCGTGAGGAAGACGAGGTTCGCCAAAGCGGATGGCTTAAGGGAACTCATTAGTCCACTCCTGTTCGTCAAATTTGCGAGCCAGAAACTAATAAACACCATACTCTACCGTGCGTCTAGCTCAAAACTCAGCTTCGGCCATTACGACACCAATACCGTAGCCACGCTGGCAATAAGCGCTTGATGAAGAGCTGAAAGAAGTGGTCTGCTCCAATGGGGAAAATGGCGACCTAGAAAATGCCGGACCTCCCCTCATCTTGCAGCGTTGCTCGGTTTTGAGAGCTGTTGTTTGGAAGAAGAGTCCAGAACAACAAAAGCATGCCCTGGGGTTGGTTGGGGAAAACTGTACGCACTAGCGAAATGTGCGAAAAGAGAACGAGAAGTCCGACGAACCTCGTGTGTCTCGGTACCGACTGTGAAGGGAGAAGTGACAATTGACAGATCTCACCAACTCGGCAAGGTTGCTGCCCATGTTGGAAAGAGCACATTTCCGAAATCCTTGCCGGAACTGATGTCTCCTGCCCTTTTTCCCCTCATGCTGCAAGCACCATCCTAGGATCCCGACTGATGGCCCGACTTCACCGAGAACACTTTAAACAATTATTCAGACTTTACACCCAAATCAGAAAATGCACTTGCTTTCAACACATGTTTCCAGTCCTACAAGAGCAGGAATTCTACAAAATGTTCGTGCCCTGACCTTTCGCTCAAGGCACCCTGCCGTGCCCTCGCACCGCAGCCTACTCAAAGACACGTGGAACAACAACCCCTACTGCACGCCCAGAGTCTCATCGTACGAGCCTTGTGCTTGCACCGAATGCAATCCAACGGTCCACATAAAAAATGACTGATAGCTTCATGACTGACAGACAACATTCTCATGGGCATGTGCTGGTGGAAGGCATGCGAAGCAGAATTCTGGCAGCTACCAGATATTGTAGTTCGCTAACGCGGATACGGTAGCTGCAAATATGCTTCCATGTAAATTTGCATAACTGTATACATTGTGCAGTTTTTGGAGTGGGTGGGGCGCATGAGAGCATCTGGTAAAGTTAACACGCAGCAATCCATTAGACAGTACACTAACAGATCGGACAAAACATGCTTAATTACTACATCTTTGGACTCTACAGACGGGTGTTCTAACAGGACAGAAATGAGAATGCATTCAGATGTGTCCTTTTTTTGGGAATGTCAACCTTACACAGGTCCTCTGATGTCTCTTGAGTTACACCCAGGCGTAGAGATGCGCCAAACTCCAGTTTTTTGTCGCATACTGGATGAGGGCTCTCTGTCGGCTGCTCCCATGGCTGTAACATCACTCGAATGTAACCCTGCTGTAACTCCAAGGTTGGATTGCATGTACATGAGTCTGGCCAGCATAGCTGCTGCCTGAGGAGGGGTGAGGGCGAGGATAGGCGCGAGAAGGTGGCTAAAGTTTTTGGGTTGTACGGTGGCTCCGCTACCAGTAGCAAACGACGCCACATCAAGCAGTGCATCACTGAGATGCTCAAGGTTGGGAGGAGTGAGGTTCGAGAAGATTAGGTTTGGATGCACTTCATCAGTAGGCTTGGCATCGAGAGCTGTGATGATGGGTATCAAGGAGGTGAGCGGTGCAGCAGCCAACCAAGGCAACGACTTCGAGGCGACCAAGGAATGCACAGACGGTTGAGTGAAAGCAGAAGGTTCCGAAACATCTGCTGCTGCCGTCGAGAATGCCGATGCTGAGACCAGCGAGAGTGAGAGAGGCGGGATTGGAGGAGCCTCAGCAGCAGGACGAGAGGCACTAGCAGAAGCTGGGGCTTCTGAGGCAGGTATCAAGCCGGCGGAAGAGGAGGGTGTTACGGCAGTCAAAGCAGAGGGTGTTAGACTCAGAGATGCGGAAGCAGAGGCCAGGAGAAGGGAAACGTGAGACGGGGGCAGAAGAAACGTGGACGACAACGGTGGGGCACCACAGTCCTCCATACAAGCGCCCCCTCTTTCCTCTACAAGCTCGAGCTTGTGCGTACACATCCTTAACGGTCCATCCTCCTCCTGAAAATTAAAAGCAGGGGTTTTTGGAACCTCAAGCGGGCGGTTGGTTGCCGGCCCGACTGATGGGCTCTCACGATCCAACGTTGGGCTTGTTGACCTGCCCGTTACAATCACGCTGTTGTCGAGACTGGAGTTGTAACTGCCGCCACTGTGGTAACCACTGGAGTAACCACTTCGTTGATCATTGCCGCCGTAACAGTCCCCGTCGCTGCCGATTTTGCCCTGAGATTTAGGAGCCGCGGTTGGGTCAAAGCCCACAGAGACGTGGGACGGGCGGGCGAGAGTCTGAATTCACCGTCGGAGAAAGATCGCCGCATCCGCTTGCTCCGCTGCTGCTTCTGCTTCTGCTGCTGCTGCTGCACTTGCTGCGGCGGCGGTTGTTGTGCTTGCTGCGGCGGCTTCTGCTGCTGCCTTTGTTGCCGCAAGGGCTGCATCTTCAGAGACTGGGGCTCGCCCGCCATTCCTGCGTCAGAAGTAGCGGCCCCTGCCGCCGCTGGCGGTGGTGTTTCCGCCGTCAGCTGCTTCCCCTTACGCCGGCCGGAGCCCACGCGGACGTTGCGCAGACACCCGCCGGCGGTCCAGTAGCGGTGACAGGCGCGGCAGAAATGGCGCGGCTGGTTCACATTGTAGTTGTTGTAATAGCAAAATTTGGTGGCGCGGCTCGAGCACCGCGGGCACGCCAGCGCCGCCGGCACTGGCGCCGGAGCCTGCGGCGGCGACAGCGCCGGCGGAAGCGGGGGAGCTGACGGCGGGAGTTGCGCGGGCCGCTTTGATGGATGGTGCGATTTTGTCGCCGCTGGAAAGTCGGGGGTAAGTTGATCACCATCATGATGCACAGTGGTGGTTCGTCCCGTGGCGGCACTAGCAAGGGATGGTAATGTGGCAATGTTTCCCGCGTCGCTGTCAGAAGGCGCAGCGTTATCATGTCGAGCGTCGCTCGGCGACGAAGAGCCCGTCGACGGAGCACCCGACGGCACGAATTGTTCTGACGCCAAATCGTTAGCCGTTGGCTTTTGAATCGTCCGTCCGAATAGCCGGAACTCGTTAACTTCTTCCCTGGGGAGTATCATACTGGCCGATGCTTGGGAAGGGCTCGGCTCGGCGGAAAGGTAAAGAATCATGTTTCAGGACACAACCACATGCGCTGTCGCAGTGGTAGCTAGTTACCTAGGTACGAGGCAGACGGGAATTTAGTTTTCCGTAAGTGAAGTTTGAAGAATCAGGTGCGTTTTTGTCACTCAGGAAACTCAACGAAGAATTGTGAAAGGCCAACAGGACGGTGGCGAAAAAGGCTAGGACCTCGGACTGACTAATGGGCTGACTCAACGCTGCCGTACGCCTTTATCTGCTGCGAGAAAGGACGGCTTGAAAGTGGGAGGATGTTGATTTTGTGGAGGTTGAGTTGACTCAGGAAACGCAGCAACATGATACTATACGTGAATTTGAGCATTTTTTACTCGCCTCTCGAACTTCTCATGAAATTGCGATTATGGTTCCTCCCGATGCGACAATGCAGCGCTGGGCCGAAGCTAGCCACAAGCATGCATGCATGCAGTAATGCGGGCACACATAAAGACGCCTGATACAATCAGATGCAGTACATGCAGCTTGAATGCGTGATCGACTGCGTTCTGGTCCTGCGAAAAGGTAAGGCTAGCAACGCACTGAGTGTATCTTGGAACAGAAGGAAGCGCAGCGAAGGCAAGAATAGTCCCACAAAAGGAGTTGATTTTGCCCCATTCACGTGCTTGCTGCTCTCCTCGCCACTCACCTGCATTCAACGTGGGTGCAATCAAATGTCGCATTGGGGCTGAACTGAATGCGTCTCGAACCAGAGAAATTCACGGCTCGGGGAGGGGCTTTGCTTTCCGACAGCATGTGAGGAGTTGAGGTGATCCATAAAAATCTGTGCGACGGAAAGGATGACGTGGATTTTGCCTGGCAGGAGGCTCCCCGCCGCAAATGAACGTGGCGCCGGAATGGCTGTCAATGGTGCCCCCACAATGAAGATTTTATAAAAAGGAGTTAGCGGACGGGAACGAAGCGGATTCTGAGCCACCAATCCAGCTTCTGCTCACTGACAGACTATGATATTTTTTTCTCAACCGATCCAACATCGGGGGCACAGCCAATGCACGCACTGTACTGGCCGAACTTGGTCAACCGAAAATGACCATAAACGCAACCAAAAAGCACTGTACCTGGTTTTCTTTGTAACTGTGACAAATTTGTATCCTTCTGTGCACTGGGGGGGAACCAGCTCGGGCGTCCCACACACAGAAGGGTCACTTGCAGTCAACGGTACAGCCCTCTCTGTAGAGCAGGGTGTACTGTATTGTTTGAATGCGGGAAACTCCGTTGAAATTTTGTTCCTTTTTGCAACTTGAAACTCCGTTACTGGATAAGTAACGGTATCGGAGAGGTGAGTTTCATCACCCTAGTTGCAAATACCTCGTTCACCCTGCAGAAATGCAGGAAGCTATAAATTTAAGCCCACGTTATTACGGACAATCATGATGCGTGCTGAACAGACAAACCCCAACCTACTGGACTCTACACTGTACGGCAGCTGATGGCGCGTATGAACGAGTGCAGGAAAAGCTCGAGCCAAACGGCTGACAGTAGTGTACAACACTGTCTTTCCTGAAGTTAAAAAAAACCTTCCATTACCTTAGGATCACAAGAATGCTCTCGCACCGAGAACCACAAAACATTGGGAAAATATGTCAATGGTAACTTACATGTGGCACTATAACGCGTACGGTAACAATTTCAACGCGTTTGGTAACTCGCTTAACGCATTTGGTAACTCAACACTAGCAGCCCATCACGCGAATGGTAATTACATGAAATTCCCGCCGAAATTGAGCCTGATTCTGGTTTTTCCCACTCGCGTCAGAATAAATTGACGAATCCTGAAGCAGAAACCTCTGACACACTCTCCGAAATTCTGACACAGCTTTCCGAAATTCTGACACACTTTCCGAAATCCTGACACACTTTCCGATTTTCAAGCTAATTGCAAAAACGTAAGTTTTGTAAAAACAATTGTTCATACATAATTGATATTCTGGCGCTCTTTCCGCAAACTGTTTGTAATTTATTCTATCGTACAGCCGGGGCAAACAAATCTATACCCCTTTCAGATGGCAAATAAATTTGAGAGCAACAACCCTTAACTCCTTGCGACCAGACGTTTATGGTTCTTTGTTTTAAAAAGGAAACATGCAATTTTAAAGAGGTGTATTGTTCCCACATGCAAAAATTCTCCAACGCTGCAGTAATTATAAAAAATAAAAGCCTCGAGGTCCTTTCGGGAAATATTTTTTTTATCGTTTTGCAAGTTCGCAACCATGCTATCAAAAAAATGATTTTAACCTTTTTTGTACGAGCTACATATATATATAAAACTGCTCTGAAACATTTCGGTCCGTGGTAATAGAACAAACGGGGTCCTTCAAAATCGCGGCGGGACTTGTTGAGAATAATAATACTGTGCGTAAAAGCTTTCAAACTTGATAAATTCCTTTTTGTCAGGATCATTTCGGCGGAAATTTCATGTAGTTACCATTCGCGTGATGGGCTGCTAGTGTAGAGTTACCAAATGCGTTAAGCGAGTTACCAAACGTGTTAAGCGAGTTACCAAACGCGTTAAGCGAGTTAACAAACGCGTTGAAATCGTTACCGTACGCGTTATAGTGCCCCGTGTAAGTTACCATTGACATATTTTCCCCAAAACATTTTCTAGGTGAACCATCCGAACTAGAAACTTCGAGCTAACATCGGATTGGGCATCTCCACACGATGCTACGGCCACTGCTCACTTCCTTATCAACTACGCACCCTATCATGCGGCAACAGGTGGCATCGGCGCAACGACATCAGTGATGGCCAAAGGGAGAGCCAGTTTGAGTGACTGGGCAAGAAGTGTGAACTCCTGGAAAGCGTCTTGATCAGGGCTGATTTTATCAGACTATTTTAGTCTGATTGTCTGAAATCTCAGACTCTTTTTTTCGCCTTTCCTGAAATTTCAGTATTCCTGTATTCTGAACTCTGAAGGCCTCATACCTGTTAGTTTTTCAACTCTGAAAATTTCAGAGTACTTCATTGTGCGATACTGAGACTCGAGACTACAGGGAGTATGGCCCCTGAATTTGCCGAATTTCAGTCCTCCCCCCTCCCCCTCTCTCGAATTACATTCAATTCCCCCCCTGCCCCCCTCCCCCCTCCCCCTTCCCCCGCCCCCTCTTACTCCTGCTTCTCGCCAACTCCGCAACGTTTTCCCTAGGCCAAACTCGCTTGACAGATATTCGCTATTCACCAACTCGGATGCAGTTTTACAAACTTAAAACTTTTCAGACTAATGATTTTTTCAAACCTGACATTTCAGAGTACTCAGAACTTGGGAAATGACCCTCAGACTAAACGAAATCTTTTTCTCCCCTGCCTCAGAGTGGGTTTTTTTGAAACGTCAGCCCTGGTCTTGATGAACTTTATAGGCACATGTGTGTGTGTGTGTGTGTGTGTGTGTGTGTGTGTGTGTGTGTGTGTGTGTGTGTGTGTGTATGTGTGTGTGTGTGTGTGTGGAGGGTTCAGTAATAGGAATGCAGGCACATTATACATGAATACCGGTACAAGCTTGTTCTTGACTTGGATTGCAGGCTGCAGCACAATCATTCGCAGCAGTGTGCACATTCAGACCTCAAATCTAAAAAAACAAGCCCATTCATCCATGCCTACTCGGCGCCGACTCATTTAGAACGCGGGGACCGGAGCGGCAGCGGCAGGAGGGGGGGCAGCAAAGGCATCGGGCACGGCGACGGGGAGAGCCAGCTTGTGCGGCTTGGCGAGGAAGTCGGTGAACTCCTGGAAGGGCGTCTTGGTGAACTTGGTCGCGTGCCAGAGGTCGGGCGTGAGGAAGGCGTATGTGTTGAGCAGACACGCGAATGTGGCCTGTTCGGGTAGTGGGAGGTGGTTAAAGAGAACGGGAGGGGAAGGGACGGAATGGGAGGGGAAGAGAGGGAAAGGAATGGTAAGGATTAGGATGGCGATGGAAGACGATCAATGCACGTGCAGCTTGGTGGCATGAGGAAGGCGTGAGGAAGGCGTGAGGAGGACATATGTGTTGAGCAGACAGGCAAAGGTGGCCTGTGGGAGTAGTGAAAGAGAGGGAGGGGAAGGGAAGGAGAGGGGAAGGGAAGGGAAGGGGAAAGCAAGGGTCAGCATGCGAGGGAAGGTTGCATGCCTAAGGTCGGGAGAAAGCATGTGCGGAGGGTGAAAGAAAGAGGGTAAGAGGGGGGAAGGGGAGGGTGAGAAAGGGGAAAGAGGCCAGAGAGGAAGAACGAGGTTGCACAAACGAGACCAGAGGTGAATGGGCGGCAATGGTGCACTCAGCCCTAGCCCTGGCTATGCACGTTAAACTCAACCATATAGCCTCACACCTGTGCACCCACCCCCATGCCTCCAACCGCCTGCTGCACCCACTCCCTTGCACCCACTCCCTTGCACCCACTCCCTTGCACCCACTCCCTTGCACCCACTCCCTTGCACCCACTCCCTTGCACCCACTCCCTTGCACCCACTCCCTTGCACCCACTCCCTTGCACCCACTGCCCTGCATTCGACTGCACTCCCCTTCACTCACCTGCATTCCCCTGCACTCCCCTGCACTTTCCAGCACCCCCCTGCACACCCCTTCACTCCTGCACACCCCTTCACTCCCCTGCACTCCCCTGCACTCCCCTGCATTCCCCTGCCTTTCCCTGCCTTTCCCTGCCTTCCCCTGCGCTACCACTCACTGCATTCCCCTGCAGTCCCCTATTATGCGATACCACTCCCCTCTATTCCCCTGCACGCCCTGCACACACCTTCACCTTCCTGCTCCTCCCTTCACTTCCCATGCTCTACCCCACACCGTCTCCCCTGCATGGTCCGCATCACAACACCTTTCACTGAGTCGCATTTCTGCAAGCCTGACGGTCCCTGGCTCACTAACTCACCAAAATGCTCATAGAAGACTTGTGACGTATGCTTTTCCTCCCTGGCACCTAGCTACCTAACGCCGCTGACTTGTTCGGACTAAGCTGATGGCGCCTTGTTCTCTGAGATTAATCTGACGGCCCATGGCTCCCAGTACTAATGTGGCATCAGGCAAGATTGCAGGCCGGGCTTTAAGGGCGTAACCTTAGACCGACATCACACGCTCCCAGTTACCGCTAATCTTCCCCCAGAATCGGGCTCCCACCACGTAGACTGCTATGGTAACGCTCCCTGCACGTTCCTAACAGTTCCTGCACGCTCCCTGGACGCTCCCTGCACGCTTCCCTCTTTCTTGAAGAGCAGCCGACGGGAGCAGCCGACACACCAGCAGCAGTCACCGTTTCACCTCAACACCTACCTTTGCTTCACCTCGGAAAGCCTACTATTGCTGCTGCCCCCCACTGCAATCCTGCACTGCCGCAATCCTGTCCAGCCTGGACTACAAAACCCTAAATCCCTTTAAAGTGACAGTTACGTCCAGGTCGAAGCTTCCAAGAGTCTTCCCCCTCACCCTTCCATCGCCCGTGGTTGAAAGTGCATTCGCCTACACTGTCTCCAACGACCCCCTTCGCTTGGAATGTTCCAAATTCGAACAATAGGTTCTCACTCATCTCACCTTCACGAAGTTTCCGAGCGTCTTCGTGGAGCCGCGGGACGAGGTAAAGACGTCCTCGATACCCGCAAACTGGAGCACCTTCTTCGGCACGCGAGCCGCCACAATCCCGGAACCGCGAGGCGCGGGGACGAGGCGCACAGTGACCGAGCCGCACTTGCCAGTGACCTTGGTAGGCACCGTGTGAGGCTTGCCGATCTTGTTACCCCAGTACCCGCGTCGCACGGGAATCACGGAAAGCTTAGCGAGGATCAGCGCGCCGCGAATGGCGGTGGCGACCTCCTTTGCGCACTTCACGCCGAGCCCGATGTGACCGTTGCAGTCGCCGACGACGACGAATGCCTTAAAACGAGTACGCTGCCCGGCGCGCGTCTGCTTCTGCACGGGCATGATCTTCATAACCTCGTCCTTAAGAGTCGGCAGAAACGCCTCGACAATCTGATGCTCCTTAATCGGCAGCGAAAAGAGGTAAATGTGCTCGATGGACTTAATCTTCCCCTCCTTTACGAGGCGACCCAGCTTCGTCACGGGAACCCATGCCTCTTCCTTATCGTCCGAGCGTCTGCGCCCGCGCCCGCGGCCCCTGTCCCCGCGGCCCCTGTCGCCGCGCCCGCCGCGGTCACCGCGGTCGCCGAATCCGCGCCCGAATCCGCCCCTGTCTGCCATGACTGTCAAATTCGCCCGGAAGACGGAGCGAGAGAAGGGAGAGAAAGTGAGGAAAGGAAGGAGGGAGGGAGGTCGAAAACCCTAAAAGCGAAGAGGGCGAGCGAGAGGGGCTTGGCGAGGTGGCAAAGGCGAGGGGAACGCGGAGGGTGTTGGGAGAGTGGGGAAAAGCGCGGGGAAAGGGTTGGGGGGAGGGGGGGAATGCCAGGAGAGGCGAATTGGGTGCACACTGCAGCTGGGAGGAGAGACTCCTCGGAGGTCCGCAAATTGTACAACTTTGTTGCATCTTCGAGTACTTTTTATTCGTAACGAGGCGAATCCTTGTTGCGCGTACGACTTCTGATTTCCCGCAAAGCTATTTTTGTTGCAACCATTTCTTGTTGTCGCGACGCCTTGTCACCACTTGTCGTAGAGGCTTTGGATCGTTGACAGTGTATATATAGGCAAAATAGGTTTTCTTAAACGATTAAGCTACGGTTAGGCGATTAGGTCAAGACCGCGAGAGCTTGTTAGGTTGAAGTCCGTCGTTCCAAGGTTAGACTGCGACATGGACGACGATCCTATGGCTGGCGACGGCCCGTCGCTTCAACGAATGCCGACGATTCACGTTCGCGAGATTCGCGAGCGGTTTATGAAGTTCGAGCTTCGCGATACAGACGTGTCTGTCGCGAACGTGCTTCGCCGAGTTATGATGGCCGAAGTACCCACCATCGCCATCGATCTTGTCGAAATCGCGAACAACACCTCCGTGCTAAACGACGAATTTATCGCGCACAGGCTAGGCCTCATCCCATTGGTCAGCGACCGTGCGATGTCCATGAAGTTCTCTCGCGACTGCGACGCGTGCGACGGCGACGGCCCGTGCGAGTACTGTGCCGTGGAGTTCACTCTCAACGTCAAGTGTACGGGAGATGAAACGCTGGACGTTACAACTCATGATCTGATTCCATCATCGAGTGATGACAGTGACGACGCTGTCCTTCCTGTTGATTGCACGAGACGAATCGAAGGGGAGGACGGCGAGGAGAAGTAAGTAACTAGATTGAGGAGTTAGTAAGGGGGAAGAATGACTACAAAGAGCTGAGGGAATATGCCTACCACATTGGTCATTGGTGGAGAGAGGGAGGGAACCCTCTCTCCAACCCCCCTTCTCCCTCCCTCCCTCCATGTCCCTTCCTCCCTCCCGCCCTCCCTCCCTCCCTCCCTCCCTCCCTCCCTCCCTCCCTCCCTCCCTCCCTCCCTCCCTCATTCTCTGTTGCATGATTGATCCCGATCCTCCGCTTTTGCCCAGCTTGCCACAACTTCCTTGTGCCCCTGTGCCGTCAGCGCTAAACAGGCATAACCTTCATGTTATGACCCTCTGAACGCTCAATGGTTTTCTCTTCTCTCCCCCCAACCCCACCCCGCTTGGCCTCCCCCTTATTTCCCAATCCTCCTGTTTCTGCCATTAACGCCTTTTTTGTTTTTCCCGCCCTCTAATGCACCTCAGAGGAATTGTGATCCTGAAGCTGCGGAAAGGCCAGGAGATTCGCCTGCGTGCGATCGCGCGCAAGGGCCTGGGGAAGGACCACGCCAAGTGGTCGCCGGCGTCGCCAGTGACGTTCATGTACGAGCCAGAGATCACCATCAACCACACGCTCATGGATGGCATGACCCTGGACGAGAGGCGCGAGTGGGTGGACTCCTGCCCCACACAAGTCTTTGGGATTGACGAGCATGGACAGGTGAGGTTCGGTGCGGCATACAGATGTGCCTGTTAGCAACACGATCTTACAAGTCGTTTTGGCAAGAGGTTGTTACAGCCCCCCCTTTTCCAGATTACCAGATGTGTGAAAAGTGTGACAATATTTATCTTGGGCCATTGCTGTCGTGGCTTCCTGCTGATGATCATGTTTCAGGTGTATGTTGAGAATGCGGAGCTGTATGCATATGATGATGAGGTAATTGTCAAAGCAGAGGAGCTGGGTCAGCCCGGTCTTGTGGAGATTCGGCCACGTCAGGACAGCTTCATTTTCACGGTTGAGTCCAGCGGAGCTTTATCTGTAGAGAGAATGTTTTTGGACGCCATAGAGGTTCTTCGGCAAAAGATTGAGGGAGTGAGGCTGTCAGGGGACGGGGATGAGGGTGATGATGATCATTTGGCCACATTTATGCGCCGTGGTTAGCTGCTCAGCTGTTCTAGCTTCTAGTGTGATGCATAATTGCTGGCTTTGATGTATAAGTGTGTATGGTTCCTTTGTCTAGCGTTTGTCCCACTCAACTCTTATAAATAATCAGTCGAAAGCTTCTGTGATTTCGTTAGTGGAGCGTGGAGCACCCATTCGATCAGATAAAAGCTCCCCAGAATCCCGGATCTCCAACGCAGCCGCGGTTCGTGAAACGTCGGTCAGCATCCTGGGCATTCCCCGGGTGCACCATTCACCACAAGTATATCCACGTGTGCTGCCAGCCAGTCAAAAAGATCCCGTTGAACCTGGGTGACTGGCCCTGAAAGGTGGCATTCTGCAGAAGTCTTCCACAGCATCCAATCAGGCCGATCGGAATTCACGCTAGACGAATTAGCACTCCACAAACTCATAGCTCAGCCAATCGTAACTTCACACCTCACACGCAAAGCCAAGCCTGAGGAGTAGGTGCCTGTTCGGCTCAGCTCTGCCCTGTATGTGCAATTTCTTCAGTTCGGAACAACTGTTCAGCTCCTAACTCACTGAATTACTGTTAGCATTACTATTATGTGTACTCAAATCCTCCATGGCTTCACTCTGCTCCATTGCTTCGCCACGTAGTCGCTCCGTTTCTGGTATCTCTCACATTCAATCCTTACGTATACGGATCGCAATTCGCGAGGCAGGGACATTCTCAAGTGCTTCCTCGTCTTTTACCTCTTTTCCAGCTCCTTTTTCATCGGGCACCTGAGCCACTTCGGAATGAACTAGATCGCTCGCACTGTGAACCAAATATTGTCTCCAGTTTGGGACAGTCTAAGTCGAAGTGTGAGGTCTACCTCGCGCTTGAGATATCGCAAACCTAATAGCACAAGAAGCCGACTCGAATCTTGTGAATCAAGATATCAGCGTTGCACCTAAAACGCTTATACAAGCAACGCAGAAGCCCAGTAAAAGTCGGGAGGAGGAATCTTTCGCTTTGAAAGCAAGCGACCAGCATGGTTCACGAGACGCGCCCCGAGCTGCATCACCCGCCGGCGCCGCACCACGAGAACGCGGCGTGGAAGGGGTTCGTGGAGGGCGGCGTCGCGTCCATGATCGCCGGCGTCGCCACGCATCCATTGGATCTCCTCAAAGTTCGCATGCAGGTCCGTCGGATGCACAGTTCTGTCGCATGCAGGTCCTTCGCATGCTGGTCCGTCGTATGCTTGTCCGTCGCATGAAGATGCGTCGCATGCAGGTGCGTTGCATGCAGGTCCGTCGCATGCACTTCTCTTTCCCCACCCTCCCCACCCCACCTTCCCTAATCGTCACTCCCCCTCTCATTGTTCTCTCGCTTTCAGCTTCTAGGTGAAGGCTCCGCGAAAGCGGCGGCGGGGGCGACGGGGGCGCCGGGCGGGGCGCTGCGAGTGGCGGCGGAGGTGGTGCGGGAGAACGGCGTGAAGGGGCTCTTCACCGGCGTCTCTGCGACCATGATGCGACAGGTGGGCGACAGTTGAAAAGCGTTACCGTTACGGCAAGCCAGTTTGAGAACGGCGTGGAACATCAAATTGGCAACATGAAGAATTTTATTGTGAACTTGGATTCGAAATTGAAGCGTCAACGTTGAGAGCACTTTTGTGGTCAACGCCATTGCCCACCTTCGCCTCCCACTTCAGATTCTCTACAGCGCGACGCGCTGGGCGGGTACGACATCTTAAAGCACGAGATGGAGGAGCAGCCGCGCATGTCTCTGACGGGCGGAGATCAACCCGTTCCCCCTCTCACCCTCCTCCGCTCCCCTCCGCTCCCCCTCCCCACTCTTCAGATCCTCTACAGCGCGACGCGAATGGGCATCTACGACATCCTGAAGCACAAGATGGAGGAGCAGCCGCACATGGCGCCGGGCGGGCTGCCCATGTACAAGAAGGTCGGCGCGGGGCTGCTCTCTGGCGCCATTGGCGCGGCTGTTGGCAATCCTGCTGACATGGCAATGGTTCGCATGCAGGTGCGTCCGCATGCATGTGTGCAGGCGTTACCTTGTCCGGCGCGGCCTGCCCATGTACAAGAAGGTCGGCGCGGGGCTGCTCTCCGGCGCCATTGGCGCCGCCGTCGGGAACCCCGCTGACATGGCCATGGTTTGCATGTAGGTGCGCGCTGACAGGTTCTCGTGTTGGGTGCCGGCGGGCTGCCCATGTACAAAAAGGTGCTCTCTGGCGCCATCGGCGCTGCCCTGTTGATATGGCCATGGTTCGCATGCAGGTGCGCGCGTGTGTGCTGTCGTGTCATATCGAGGAGTGATAACCGTGAGATGAAACAGGAAGCCTAGGTGGCTCTGTTCTGTCCTCGCCTGCCCATATCTTCTGACTCTTCTCGCATCATGTTCCCTCATCGCGCCTCCGCTCCCTGTCCTTTCATTCCCAGGCGGACGGGCGACTGCTGATAGAGCAGAGGCGCAATCACAAGGGCGCGCTGGACGCCATTGCGCGCATCGCTCCTCCCTCCTTCACTCCCTTCGCCCCTCCCCCTCCCTTCCCCTCCCACGCCGCTCCCTCGTCTTCCCCCAGGCGGACGGCCGACTGCCATTAGAGCAGAGGCGCAACTACAAGGGCGCGCTGGACGCCATTTCTCGCATCCGCCGAGAGCTGAAGGAGAGTCACAATCCCACGATGCTCCCCCTTCCCTCTCCCTCCCTCTTCCGTCCTGTCTGCAGGCGGACGGCCGACTGCCATCAGAGCAGAGGCGCAACTACAAGGGTGCGCTGGACGCCATTGCACGCATCCGCCGGGAGGAGGGCTCTGCAGCGCTGTGGCGGGGGTGTGGTCCCACTGTCTACCGCGCCATGGCTGTCACTGCTGGCCAGGTGCGTTGACTCCCGTTGCCTATGGTTGACCCCCGTTGACTGTGGTTGACCCCCGTTGACTGTGGTTGACCCCCGTTGACTGTGGTTGACCCCCGTTGACTGTGGTTGACCCCTGTTGACTGTGGTTGACTCCCGTTGTGTGCAAGAACCAACTTTCTACCATCCAGCAATTCTCCATGATAAGGGAGCTGCTTGCACTCCATGTCTGCTTACACTCCATGTCTGCTTACACTCCATGTCTGCTTACACTCCATGTCTGCTTACACTCCATGTCTGCTCAGTCTTATCCCATTCTTGCTTCTGACTTCTTCCACCTCTCTCAATTTCCGTCCACCATCCAGCCATTTTCTCCCTCCATTCCATCTCTCCAGATTTCAACGTACGATCAAGGCAAGGAGGACCGCATAGCCTGGGGGTTACATGAAGGAAGGCCTTGGCGCGCACTCTGTAGCTCTCCTTGCTCCTTTCCAGCTCTCCCTGTTCCTCCCCCTCTCACAACTTTCTTCCAACTCTCTCCCTCTCCCTCCGCCCTTACCTCACCAGCTTGCAACATACAATCAAGCCAAAGAGACCCTTATAGCACGCGGTTACATGAAGGAGGGGCTCGGCGCACACACAGTGGCAGCATTCACAGCTGCCATCTTTCCCAACTCCCTCCCTCTGCCCAATCTCACCAGCTTGCGACATACGATCAAGCCAAGGAGAGTCTCATCACGGGAGGTTACATGAAGGAGGGTCTTGGCGCGCACACAGTGGCAGCATTCACAGCAGCCATCTTTGCATCGCTAGCCTCGAACCCCTTTGACGTGGTGAAGACTCGCCTCATGAACATGCGCAAGCCGGAAGGGGGAGGGCCGGCACCGTACTCGAGCCCCTTGGATTGCGCCATGAAGACAATCAAACTCGAAGGCCCGCTTGCACTATATAAGGTACAGTGATGATGCAATAACGGGGATAGAAGGCACCTGGTCCGTTGGTGATTTCAGGAACCACAATGAGGAGGAGAGCCGTACCGTACTCGTGTCAGCAAGCTCGAAGGCCTGCGCGCTGTGTGTAAGGTTGGCTGATGGCGCAAGTTGTGCTGCTGATACCAATTCATGGTATCGCTTGTAAGCAGCACTTGCATTGCTGCCATGTCATGGTCGGAATGCCCTACCAGGGATGGGTGATGATGACCTTCCTGATGGCATGCATTGCAGGGCTGTTGCCTTGCGAGATTGCAGGGGTTCTATCGTTGCATTATTTTCCCTCATTCCCTGCCGCTTGTTCCCCCTCGCCCTCTGAACTGCTTGCTTGTGCTCTCCCTTTCAGGGCCTCATTCCAACCATTGTCCGGCAAGGCCCTTTCTCGCTCATCCTCTTTGTCACACTAGAGCAAATGAAGAAGATCATGGAAGACATTTAGTGTGGAGACACAGTGAGCACCATACGTAAATCCAAACTTTCAATCACTTCGTACACTAAATGTATAGGATGGACACTTGCCACAGTCGTGTCAAATCGAGAACAAAAGTATTTCCTTCAAGTGAGCTGTTCTTTACTGTTTGGGGCGATGCGAATAGTTACACATGCCACATATGCGATTTGAGCTTGCACCAAGTATGGACACACGGGAAAAGGATGCGTCTGGATAATGAGTTAAATGTTTTTAGTTTTTCTGTTTCTGTTCTCTGTACAGATGTATTACACTTGCATGAATACATCGTCAGCTGTTGCTGAACAATGAGTTCAATGTAGTGTTTGGCTTGTTACGTGGGGATGGATCCATCCTGCGCCAGCCGCATCTTCCTATAGCGACAAAGTTGTGCACACCAGATTCCGTCACCCCAACCACAAACGGAGGTGACGTCATCTCAATTTCCCCAGCCACGTCACCCTCCACGTTTGGGGGTATGTGATGAGCTGTCGACATGCCTCCAAGCCAAAGCAAGCCAGCATAGCATTCGCTCCTCGATTCACGGTCGAAGAGACAAGAAGCAGGGTGGTCGGGGCAGGAATGGCGGCGCGTAAACCAATTCTTCTCGCAGCTACCGAGGCGCGCGAGCTGCGGCTGAGGGAAATTCAATTTAGGTGGAGCCCCAAAGAAATCTTCGTTGGGCGAATGAATGGTGGCAGGGCCTCCAGGGTCAGGGGGGTCAGGGAAAATCACGGCAACACCTTATCTCGGGGTTGGGCAAACATGCTGACTGCCGGATTTGGGTCTTCGATGGGCTTGGATATCGGGTAACCACAGCATTGCTTCCATTTGCACATCTTACACGTGTACACATTCACGTGGATGACGTGTATTCCGCGAACTAAGAAATGGGAGCAGTTCCAACCACATATCTATCCAGTTCCAACCACATATCTATCCAAACCACATGCTTGATTCTAAGAAGAGAACACATCACTCGTCGGACGCGGCTCCCAGGTCTGTCGGTCAGCCTTCTTGAAGCTGCCATGCCAGCCACCCGTCAACTCGTATCCTGCATCCATTTGCTGCCATTTGTTCGTTCTGCTCCGCCCACAGGTCGCCCGACCACGATCACTTGCCTGATGATTGCAGTACACGTGGCGTGCTTCTCTTGGTGCGTGCCCGATCGAGCAGATAGCAATCAGCTTGTTCAAGAAGCAACAGAAACCACAAGCGGGAAAGAACATTCCTGCGGCGCGGCCCTCGAGCCGAGCAGCGTTTGCACATATCTTGGGTTCTAATTTCTAAACCAGAGACATTTCGTCCCCCATGGTTCAGCAGAAGAAGCAACTTCCAGTACTTCGCGTAATTTTTGCACCATGTTTTTCCATGACGCGACAAAGGCTCCAAACGGTGGAGCAGCCACGAAATAAATCGAGGCGCAGGATGCCTGCCCATCACGCAAGTCGTGGTAAATATTGAGAGAGAGCAATGCTTCTAGTACTGCGCCTAGAACTTCGAATCCGTGAACCGTAATGAACAGTTTTTCCATACAGGTTGTCGGTCTGTGGTCGTGGATGCATGTCACTTGCCACCACAAGTCAATTCTCGGACGAGTCGTCTTTTCTAAGTAGATTCAGTTTAGTAGATTACCTACCTTCTATCGTCACCTTCCTTATATTTTCATCAGGTCATTATCTAAAACTAACGCATGTGATCTTCCTCGTGACCCGTTTCACTCTCCCTTAGATTGGTGAATGAACCACCCGACTCTAATACTCCTTAAAATTCTCGGTATAAGCACTCACTGACATAGCAAGCTAGGCCATGGATGTCCACAGTGCGCAGTGGCTCACAGCTCAGGCTTTCTCAGATTACCCTCCCCAGTCGCACGCGATGCCGCCGCTACCGCTCCTCTTCACTTCAACCACTTGCGCCCTCTGCCCCTCCCCCGCCGCCGTGCATTGCGCCGCGGACGGCGCACACCTGTGCGTCGCGTGCGACCAAGCAGTCCACGTGGCGAACGCTCTCGTCATGAAACACCTGCGCGCGCTTCTCTGCTGCTCCTGCAATCAACCCACGCATGTGCAGTTCCTCGGATTTCCTACCGCTCTCACGCTCCCCTTAGTTTTATGCCATGGCTGCCGTTCCACGGGGTTTGCCGTTGCTGGTCTTCAAACCCACGTGACGGTAGGATCTGCAGCAGCTGACGTGTCGCTTAGCCACGTGGCAGGTGCGCGTTTCCTCGGCGTTTGCCATGCTGGATTCTGTCCTGCCGAGCTGGTTGGGGATGGTCGAGGATGGAGTGTAGTGGCTCGGAATTCTCATGAATATAATAGCCAACTGGGTCTCGGGATGCATCGTATCGAATCACACTGCAGCGGGGATAGCGGCGGGCCTGACGGCGCGTCCCCCGCGAGTGGAGTCACCACGGAGTGTTGCGAACCTCTGGGTGTTGCCAGTGGTAACAGTCACGACATGCAGTCGATGTTTCGCGAGCAACTTTCGCAGCTGCAGCGGTCAACCATTCTGCATCAGCCCGTGATCCATTTCACCAGTCAGAAACATCAGAGCCGTCCGCATCCACAGCATCAGCCGGAAACTCAATCTGAGCCGTTGCAACAGGAAGGGGCAACGGTTCTGCAGCTCTTTCCACAGATCCCGGAAGTCGCGGGGCTTCGCGGAAACGGAACGTCAGAGGAACCACGTGTCGCCGACGCGGCCCAAGAACCGTCACTTAAACGTAGACGGACGGATAACGGATCTGAGTGTTGCGTTACGCGCGGCGAAGCCGCTGAGGCCGCGAATGTGAACGTACACGGGGCAGCTACAACGGGGGCTGATACTAACGCAACATCTCTGCGTGGCGACCGAAAAAGGTCGCTGCCTGAATTGCAGCAGCAGCAGCCGTCGCAGCCACGTCAGCTGCAACAAGCGCCCACGTCAGACGGCCCTGCTCTCGGCCAAACCGCCGCGGCTCGACTGAAACGGGTGCTTCATTCATGGTGCACGCGGCTCCATCTCGCTTCTAGCAGCGCGGGAGCGTTGGCCTTCCACATGCTTCAGCGCATCTTGCGGAAGCTTCGGCCGACTGACGTGGCAGCGGACGCGCTCCGGGTGGTGCTTGCCACGTGTCTGTGGGTGGCGATTAAGGGTCAGGAGAGCCAAGACGCGGTGCCGCGAGCAAGCCAGCTGGCGGCTGTAGCACGAATCACGGCGGATTCGCTGGTGGGGATGGAGATTCAGGTGCTGAAATTGCTGGACTGGCGACCACTAGAAGGCTTCCACGTGGATGGAGGAGTGGAGTAAATGGGGTTAGAAGTGTATCAACAAGCAGAGAACCGATTTGACGCATCCAGAAGATTTTGAGTACCATTGTAAACTGGAGATGGGGGAAACGACATGGTACATGACACATCTGTGACCATCATCTCTCTGACTGATACTGCGGTGTTGCTGTGAAGGCCTCCCCTCTTCTCTGTGCCGCTTGATTCCGGTTTGACTGCCAACCACCCAAGGCAGGCAGTACAATTTTGGTGCCCTAGGCAGCTAGCTTAGTACCATGTCAGAAGATGCTTTGGATGATGTTATACCCATTTAATATAGCATCAATCTTACTCCTCCCTTTATACCGTACCTCTTAGGCATACCACTGAGTACAATACTGAAACCACATGAGAAACGCTTCAAAACAGTTGCCCCCCTATCCTGACATTGTCCAGTAGAACCTGCTCTCTCTCCCCTGGCAGCAGAACAAGGAACCCCCTTATCCCCTTCTCCTGACATCTGCTGTCAAACAATCAACACCTCCTGACACGCACGTCCAACTGGACCTGCTCTCTCTCCCCCGGCAGCAGAACAGAGCGAGGGAACCTCAGCGGCACTTCAAAATCACCGATGGAGGAGAGAGGCGCAGACAGAGGCACGTTTGCTTCGGATAGATGGATGCCGAACTGACGCCGAATCTCGCTGATGATGTGGCGCTGCGTGATTGGTTCCCGCAGCTCGGAGGATCTCTTGGGTGTGACGGCTCGGATGGACTGCGAGGGTTGGTTGGGGAAGCGAGTGAGAGGGAAGGGAATGAGATGGAAGGGAGTGAGAGGGGAGAGAGCAAGATGAGAGAGAGTGGGAGGGAAGAGAGTGAGAGGGAAGAGAGCGAGAGGGAAGAGGGGGTGAGAGGGAAGAGGGAGTGAGAGGGAAGAGGGAGTGAGAGGGAACAGAAAGGGAGATGAGAGAATGCAAGGGGAAAAGGCTGTGGCTGAGAGAAGGAGAGCTGCGAGGGTGAAAGTAAGAAGCGAGAGAAGTTGCTGACGAGAGCCATAATTCGAGAGAGGGAGGAGAGAGGAGACAGAGGAGAGAGTGGGGAGAGAAGAGAAAGGGTGAGGAGAAAAAGAAGGGAGAGGATAGGAGCGGAGTGGGGGAGGGATAACGGACCAATCGTTGGCTGTCGAGTCGTCTTGCAATCTCCTCAGCCTCCTTCACCCTCTCCTCCATCGTAACCACCTCAATCCCCTCCTCGCCCCCTCTTCCCTCTTCCCCCCCCCCTCCCCGCGCCTTTTCACGCGCTTCCGCCAGGTCCTCCCCCCGCGCCTCCCCCCGCGCCGCCTCCCCCCGTTCCCCCTGCGCCTGTCCCCCCGCCTCCCCCTGCGCCTCCATGGCCAGGCGCACCTGGCGCAGGAACTTGGGGATGGCGGGCAGGGCGGCCTTCTGAGGGATGAGCTTGTTGCGGGCGAAGCCAGCAGGCACGTTCACTTGATCGCCCGCGAATCCGAGCCCTTCCACCTCCTGATGCGCGGAGGGGGAAACGAGGAAGGGAGAACAGAGGAAGGGGGATGAACGGTGGTGGGGAAACACGGAGAGGCCGACCTTGTGCCCAACCTTGACCTTACCGCCCTGGGAAGACGAATTTTGAGGCGCCTAAAAAATCGGAAACATGGGGAGGCCGACCTTGTGCCCAACCTAGTGCCGATCTTACCGCCCTGGGATGACGTTGAGGATTCAACAGGTCTCCATCTGACCGGTCTGCGCGGAACTTACCGCTGTCAGCACGACGCGCAGTTTCGGGCGAGTGCGCACCCCGCGCGCAAACGAGAGGCGGAAGGCTGACGCGGAGGGGGGAGAGGCGGCGCTTTGCGCGGATTGCCGCATAAATGCGGCGCTGGTGCTGACAGCATCGGGGGAGGGCTGAACGGCGAACCGCGCCTGAAAAGGGTTGCGGGAGGAGCGGGAGGAGAGGGAATAGCGGGAGTAGCGGGAAGTGCGGGAGTTAGTTAAATCGGCGCGACAGTGCCAAGGTGTGCGATCGCTCCCTGTGACCCCTCATCTGGCATGGTTACGAACCAAAGAGGACGCGACACGCGAAGCCGCCGAGATCGCTTCCCTGTGACCCCTCATCTCGTCGCTCGTCGCGTGGCGAGAATGCGACTAGCGAATTGCGGCAAAAATGAAAGGACACTCGCGTGGTGAAAATATGGTCGACCTGCGGCAGCGTCGGTCTGGAGCATTAAGGAACACTGGAAAATGAAACGCGAGGCGGGGGCGAGGTGGCGGGAATCTTGAGGCGGAGGGAAGAGGATGTGGAGCTGGGAGATCGGGACAGAAAAATAGTGCATATGCTGCTTACTTTGATCCTCGCTACCGTCAGATGCGTTTGCCTATAGCTTGCTAGCTAGGTCTAGTAGGGAATTTGTGCAACCGAACTGCACACGGAGGGTGGAATGATTACAGATGCCTGAAGATTACCTGGGTAGTTCGCCTAAAGATAAAAAACCCGTATTTAACAAAGTGGCAGCGTTCTCCTGCAAAGCTAAAATATTGCATTTTTGTGTACAATCTTATTTATGCTGGGCTGGAGGGGTACTTTTTACACCTCTGACGAAACTTTCAGGCAAACATTCCTTTTAGCCGATCATTGGCTGATGAATTGATGAGTCCCGTTGGCTGGTTTTCCCTCGATTTCTCCGATTCGACGGTTCCCAGGGAAGGGGCCAGGAGTCAAGATTCTAGAATCTAGAACGGCCTGGAGTCGGGAATCGCTTCTTTTCCTTGAATTAAAATAGATCATGCGTTGTGACCGTTATAGCATCCTGATTAGTTAGGGTTCCTGGTCTTGAGAAGGCGGCTTGACATTCAAGCCTTCGAGGACGTTTTTTTTTTTTTCCCGGGGGCTGATAACACCTCCCGGTACCTAGAACGCCATCTGATTGGCTACATCGTGTGTAATTCGTGCCAGACATTGCCTGGGGTCTCTAGCTCCGTTCCTGCTTCTGCTGTCACTTAGAAGCTTCGTCTTCTCGACGGCCAGCGTCGAAGTCGGAACCCGATTTGCAACAGGCATCGCTCGTCGACCGGATTTTCAGTTCCTTAAAGCGCCACGATTATAGATATCGGATGGCCCTTTATCGAGACGCCACGCAGCAAAGATGGTACGCGATTCCTTACTAAAAGTTAACATGTATTGCTACTTGTGCCTGACGATTGCGACTGACTGCGAACAACTGTTGGCCAGCGACTGTTGGCTCCTCGTCTGCCGGTCTCCCCCTCACCTCCAGGCTCCACCCCCTTCCCCCCCCTTTCCTCCCCCACCAGGAAGGGCAGCGAGAGCCCTCTGTTCGGCCCCACAGCGGCGGAGCTCCCGAGTTATCAGCGCGACGTGGAGGACCTGCTGGTGGAAACCACCGCCTCGCCTTGCCCCTCCGCGCACCGCTCCAGCAAACTGCTGCTGTGAGTGACGCGCCTTCCGTCTCTCTTGCTCCCTGCTTCTGTTTTGAGTCGAGTTAAACCACACCTGGTGGAAACCACCGCCTCGCCCTGTACCTCCGCGCACCGCTCCAGCAAACTGCTGCTGTGAATGACGCTTCCCTCCCTCTCGTTTTCCGCTTCTCCTTTGAGCCAGCCTTTAAACCACACCAGACCAGACCAGACCAGACCAGACCACGCCACACCACGCCAGACCTGGTGGTAACCACCGCCTCACCCTGCCCCTCCGCCATCCGCTGCAGCAAGGTGCTGCTGTGAGCAACGATGGCGATGCCGCTCCCCTCCTCTCGCTCCCTGCGTGTGTTTTGAGCCGACACTTAGAAGTTAGAACCACGCCATTCCACTCCAGACCACGCCAGACCTGGTGGTAACCACCGCCTCGCGCTGCCCCTCCTCCCATCGCTGCAGCAAACTGAATTCGTGAGCCACACGCCGTCCCTTTTGTGTTTGTTGCTCTTATTCCCCTTCTGGTCTGCCTGTTGCTCCTTTTCTCGTCCTGCTCTGCCTGTGCTTGCCTTCAGGAACGAGATTTTGGACATCTCAGCACCTCTGAACGAAGCAGCTGGTGCCATAGTCGATGTGAGTATGAGTGAAAAGCAGTTTTGAGGCGCCTCAAAACTGAGAAGCAGCATTAGATTGCCTTATTGGGGCAGACAGCTCAAAAGGCATCAGGAACGAGATTTTAGAAAAAAAATCACCTCTGAACGAAGCAGCAGGGGCCATAGTCGATGTGAGTGCAAGAAGAAAAATCAGAAGTTACGTGCTGTAACGGGTGGTGAGTTTGACGGTAGGTTAGGACACTATATCCGATGAAGCTTTTTTTCTAATCCTTTAGGCTCAGCAGTCATCTCAGCGCCTTTTTCCCACCCCCTCAATCCCGTTCCCCCTGGATTCAGGACTCCCTCTGGCTACTTCAAGTCCAACGAGCCTGAGCCGTGGAACCGGAACCTTTACCTCTTCCCACCATCGTCTCTCCTCCTCTCCTCCGTCCCTCCCCCCTAACTTCCCTATTACCCTCCTTGCAGGACTCCTTTTGGCGCTGCTTCAAGTCCAACGAGCCTGAGCCATGGAATTGGAACCTCTACCTCTTCCCCCTCTGGTGCTTTGGCGTGCTCTTCCGCTATGCCATCCTCTTCCCCATCCGGTGAGATCACTGTGCTTTCCCATTTGGTGAGGCCACTATGATTTCTGATTTCCTTCATTCCATCCTCACCCCATCTCATCTCCACGTACCGTTAACACACATCTCCCCTTTCCGCATGCCAGGCTGGTGCTGCTGCTGGTGCTGCTGCTGGGGTGGGTCATCTTCCTCTTGCTCTTCATCCCCATCCACTTCATCTCACCCTCATCCCCTCCTATGCATGCATGTCCCTTTACCCCACCCCCCATTCCACTTTCCAGGCTGGTGCTGCTGCTGCTGGGGTGGGTCATATTCCTCTCGCTCTTCATCCCCATCCACTTCATCTTTGCCGGATACGACAAGCTACGCCGCAGCCTAGAGGTAATGCTTCACGCATGTTGTGCGTGCGTGCGCGTGTGTGTGTGTGTTTGTGTGTGTGTGTGTGTGTGCATGCGTGCGTGTGTGTGCGTGCGTGCGTGTGTGTGTGTTTGTGTGTGTGTGATTTCACTCCTCCACCCTTTCTCCTACGTTGCTAAATACGAGTACCGAGTATAATACGTTAGCGTATTATACGCTTGGTATATACGCGGTACGCCAAGGCTGGCGTACTGCTGATACGCAAAAATACGCTGGCGGGCAGCTAAAACTTTTTTTCCCGGGCAGGTATACAAAAACCTGTTTCAGGGGGGGGGTTCAGGCCGACAACAACACATGTCAATATTTTATTTCATAAATATCCAGAAATACATAGTTCATCCACATAATCCCCACCCTCTAGCGAGCTTCCCCACAGCCTATTTCCTTGCGGGGCTTTTCCACCACCACCCCTTCCCCATACTCATCCGCCAGCACTGCATCATCTCCTTCCCCCCCCAGCAGGTCATCCTCCTCCTCCTCGTCCATGTTGTAGCCGCGGGGGATAGGGGCATCCGGGATGTTCCCGGGCACAACCGTGCTGGCCCCATCCTTGTTGTACCAATTGCGCACAACGTTCCAGTTGTGCGCAATGTAAACCAGGTCCGCACACTTGGCGGACCCGAGGCGGTTGCGGCGGGCGGTGTGGACGCCTTCCCACTGCGCCCAGCCACGTTCGCATGAAGAAGCCGAGACGGGCTGAGTGAGAATCCGGCATGCGAGGGTGGCAAGCTCAGGGTACTCGGTGCTGTGCCACGACCACCACTGCACCATGCTCATCTCCCCTTTCTTCACTGCCTCCCTTGCAGCTATGGCGCTCAGCTTGCCAAAACTGCCCTCCAAGTTGATGTAGGCCAGCAATGCCTCCTGCAGCACAAGGGAGGCGCGGCGAGGGGCACCATCCTTGCCGCGCCTGAAGGTGACGTGGTCATAGTGGCGCTCGATGTAGTCCTTGAACACCCTCGTGCACTCCACATCGTTCCTGAAAATTCCCTCCTCCTGGTTGGCCGGATTCAAGATCCGGCCAACCACATGCATGGGGCAGGCAAGGGAGTTGTCCCACCTGTCCTTCACAATCTTGGTGATGTCTGCCCTCTCTGTCCGAGTCAAGAAGTCGCCTGAAGTGTCGAGCTTGTCATTGATGTCCTCGGTAAGCTGTAGCATAATGTCATACAGCTTACCCATCATGCCTTTCGCGGAAGAGTCCGTGGCCCGCATGGCCTTGAATGGCACCGCCATGAGAGAGGAAAAGAACTCCGCCACCCCCCACCACTCCTCATCCATCACAGCAGCCCTGAATTTCTCGGCTGCAGTCTTCCTATCCTTGTCCCCCGCTGCCCACACCTTCCACTCGTCGCTGAGCACCATCGCCGCCAGCCCACTCCTCACCTCACATAGCCGGGCCATGGCTATGTATTGTGTCCCGAACCTGGTTCCCGCAGGCTTGAGCACCTGCTTCCCCCCCACTTTCTTCATATAGGCACGGGTGAAGTGGTGGTTGCGCACGAAGGTAATCATCTCCCCTCCTTTCTCCACAAGCCCCTTCGCCCATCCCATTTTGCCCACATCTTCCATTAACAGGTCCAGGACATGCGTGGCACATGGCACATGCTCAATGTGCGGCCATGTGCCCGCAATCTTCCGCGCTGCCGATGCATAGTTGCTGCCGCCATCGGTGCAGACCGCCACCACATTCTCCGGCCCCACCTTATCAATGACGGGGCGGAGAAGGCTGGCGATGTACCCCCCCGTCTTCGACTCCATGTTGCAGTCCACGGCCTGCTCGAAAACTACGCCGGAGTCGTTGACAAGGAGTATGTTGGCCTGCGGGCGGCCACAACGGTCGGTCATCATGTCCGACGACACGGTGACACCGTCCCGCTTCCAGCTCGCGGCAACGGGGGCGAGCGCTGCCTCCATTTTCTGCCGCACTTTCTTCAAGCCCGCCCCTCCAACGTAGCCCCTCTTGGGGGGAACATACCCCGGTCCCGCGCGCGCAAAGCACTGGACCGCGTAGCGGAAGACCGGATCATCCACGATGCGCTCTGGAAGCTTCAGCGCCGAGATCATTAGGCAAAGCGCGTTATCCGCGTCCTCCTTGGCGCACGTTGCCTCGTCGCCGAAGAATTCTGTTATCTTCCCCTTCTTCTCCGCACAAGCAGTGACCGCGCCCAGCACGGAGTCGAGTGCTGCAGCAGCCGCCCCTCGTTTCATGCTCTTGTTTTCCTCCTTGTTTTCGTACATGGCACGCACTTCGTCACGGACTTTCGGGGACACGACCTTGCAAAGCCTGACAGGGCGTCCATCTTGCCCTTTCCATTTGGCGAGGTGAACTGCGCAGCGAGTGGTTCCGCCCTCAAACTTGAAGCCACAAAACTTACAAAGCTTGGGATTGCCTTTGGTGTGGGGGGGAATAAGAAAATGTTTCAGAATGGGGTTCGAAAGGCCAGCCTCAACAGGCTGCGTGTTGATCGCACTACTAGACGCGTGACCAGAAGCTACATTGCTCGTCGCGCTAGGAGGGGTGGAGTTCGACGCCATGGGGCGCGACTAAGGAACGGTAAACTGCTTGAGGAAAACGGGAGATCAGAGCTCGGGAATGAAATTGAGGAGGAGAGAAACGAATGAAGGATAGGAAGGCGTCAACGAGTAAATGCTCACATGACGTGCTGGACATTTGAGAGGGGTGGTTGGATATGAGAGGTTTGGTGGGGTGGTGTGTGGTTGGGGTGGTGGGAGGTTTGGATTCTGAATTTTGAATTTCAGACGTGGGTTGGGCGATGTGCTTGGTCGCGTAACCAGTCGCGAAGCCCTAATAACCGTCGCATTTTTTTTTCAATTTCGATTTTTTTTTTTTCGCCGGGCTGCCCGCGCGTTTTTTCACGAATTCGAAGCGTATTAGCGTACCACGTACGTACGCAATCGTATATACGTGGTACGCCACCCTACCCAGAGCGTATTTGGCAACGTAGCCTTTCTCACCCTCTTTTCGTTCCCCCACCATCCTCCGATTCCCACCCCCATGGCAGCGAGGGCTAGTGGAGTTCATGTGTGGGGTGTTCGTGGCGTCATGAACAGGCGTCATGAATCATCACTGTTGAGGCGCCTCAACGCCCCTCTCATCCTGATTCACAACCCGTTTATCCCCCTCTCCTCCCCCATCCTCACCCCCATCGCAGCGAGGGTTGGTGGAGTTCATGTGTGGAGTGTTCGTGGCATCATGGACGGGCGTCATCAAGTACCACGGGCCTAGGCCTGTGCGCCGGGCCAACCAGGTAGGCTGGGCACTAGTGCATGTGGTATTGCATGTGATATTAGGTGACTCACGTCGTGTGTACCATGGACCGAGGCCAGTGTGCCGTGCCAACCAGGTGGGCTGAGCAGCTCTCGTGTGTGTGGTATTGGATGTGTGGTATTGGATGTGTGGTATTGGATGTGTGGTATTGGATGTGTGGTGGTGGCTGCTGTTGAGACCACTAGGTCACGGCATGAGTGTGAGTGGCAGCAGTAGGTGGGTCACTGTCTCACATCATGGATGGGCGTCATCTAGTACCATGGACCAAGGCCAGTGCGCCGGGCCAACCAGGTGGGCTGGGCTCTCTATTCTCTCTCATGTCATTGCATGTGTGGTGGAGCCAACTCATTCCATGTGTGGGTGTGGCAGCAGGTGGGTCACGGCATGGACGGGCGTCATCAAGTACCATTGGCTGAGGCCAGTGCGGTGGGCATGAGTGGCACATGGTATGTGCGGCATGTGGCATGTGCGGCATGTGGCATGTGTGGCATGTGGCATGTGCGACTAAGGTGTTGCCCACCAGGTGAGGCACGGCACGGCATGTGTGGGTGAGTGTGGTGGCAGTAGCCTGTAGGTCACTGAGGACTCTCAAAAGCGATTATCGTGGACGGGCGTCATCAAGTAGTATGGGCCTCGCCCTGTGCGTTTGTTGACCCCAGCCTTTGAGTCGAGTCGAATAACACGCCAATGACTAGCGCTCATGCTCTCCTTGTACTCTCCGTGGTGCTTGCTTCCGCCCATAACAGGTGTACGTGGCGAAGCACACGTCGATGATCGACTTCATCATTCTAGAACAGCTCACGGCCTTTTCACCGAGCCTTTTGAGTTGAACCACACGCCAATGACTGGCGCTCATGCTCTCTGTCTGCCTTGTACTCTCCGTCGTGCTTGCTTCCGCCCATGGCAGGTGTATGTAGCAAACCACACGTCAATGATTGATTTCATCATTCTAGAGCAGCTCACGGCCTTCGCTGTCATCATGCAGAAGCACCAGGGCTGGGTCGGTGCGTGCAGGGTGGGGTGGAGAAGGGGTGAGGGGTGGTGGAGAAGGGGTGAGGGGTGGTGCTCAGTATGTGTTGGGGTGGTGTGTGTGGTGTTGGGGGCTGGGGGGTATTATATTGTTCTGTGCATCATTCTGGAGTAGCTCACTGCGTTTGCTGTCACCATACAGAAGCACCAGGCTGGGACAGTGCATGTGGGGTGGGGTGGGATGGAGGGGGGCGTATGGGCCGATGCGTGTGGAGTGCTTTGTTCAAGTCATCTGATCTGAGTAATGGTTCACGAGTGAGTGATGGGTCATGGATCGCAAGTCATCAGTCTTGGTCATGGTTCAGAGGTGATGGGTCATGGGTTATGGGTCGTGGGTCATGGGTCATGGGTCATGGGTTATGGGTCATGGTTCATGGGTTATGGGTCATGTGTCATAAATTATGAGCGTTGGTGGTGCGAGTGTAGTGTAGTTCAATTCCTCTACCTACCCCTCCCAACCGCTGTGCACCGCACCAATATCTCTTTCTGCTGTGAGCAGGGTTATTGCAGAAGACAGTGTTGGAGAGTGTGGGGTGCATCTGGTTCAACCGCACAGAGGCCAAGGACCGAGCCATTGTGACAAACAAGTAGGTGCCCATCGCTTATTAAAGCACAGGGCACTTGAGCCTTTTCTTGATTTGATTCCCCTTTTTCCGTGGACACCTGTCGTTCGCTCAATGTTTTTTCCTCTAGGCTGGACTTTGCCGTTATCTTGTATGTTGGAGCATTTTTCATTATCCTGAAATTTCCCATCCTTTGCAGGCTTAAGCAGCATGTTGCTAGAGCGGATGCCAACCCGCTGCTTATATTCCCCGAGGGCACATGTGTTAATAACGAGTACACAGTCATGTTCAAGAAGGTGCGTCGAGACGAGTGTGAGCATATGTGCTGTTAACAATGTCGCTTGTCTTTGCTGAAATCGATTGTGAGAGTATGCATTGGTATGGAACCAGGTACAGGTATGTGCTCAAGCTCATGGCAACTTGGCATGGCAACAATCCCCTTCATCCCCCATATAGTGTCTGTTGGCCGTCCATCCACCATACGTGTAACATGTATACATCATGCATCTCCATCCCCCCCACTCCCCACTCCCTTCACCATCCGTGCACAATTGGTTAGGAGAGAGAGATGCGTTTGCTTTTAGTACAGATTCTTGATAGATTCTTGTAACCACCACATGGAAGTTGCTTTTAATACGTCTACACCAATGTCGTACACTTACAATTCTATTTTTCTTGTATAGACCCTGCAGCGAAGGGATTTTTATAGAGAACCAAAAAACAGATCTTTAAGCAAATTAGATTTGTGAAGACATATTGGAGCTTCATGTGGCGGTTACGAGAGCCCATCAACCACAGCAGCAAACGCATCCCTCTCGAGTTGAAGTGTGTCCCGTGCCCCATAGCCAGCTGTTGTGATCTCCCGTACATTCACCATCCACCTTCCCTGCCTCCCTCCCTCTCCTCACCATGCGTGCAGGGAGCATTCGAGCTGGACTGTGCAGTGTGCCCCATCGCCATCAAGTACAACAAGACCTTTGTCGATGCCTTCTGGAACAGCCGCCAGTACGCATCTCCACCCACCCCCCACCATTCCTCCCTGCCCCTCTGCCCCCTGCCCCTCTGCCCCCCTTGCTCCCTTAACCCGTGCCTCCTTGCTTCCTCCCCACATGTTCCCATGCCTTTCCATGCCTTCATGCCCCCATGGCCCCACGTCCCACCCTTGGGTTATCTGCACGCTTGTGTTTTCCCCAACCTCGTGTTAGGCCCTCTCATGGTGCAACCTCGTGTTATGCCCTCTCATGCTGCAACCTCGTGTTAGGCCCTCTCATGCTGCAACCTCGTGTTAGGCCCTCTCATGCTGCAACCTCGTGTTAGGCCCTCTCATGCTGCAGCCTCGTGTTAGGCCCTCTCATGCTGCAACCTCGTGTTAGGCCCTCTGCCCTCTCATGCCCCACCCTCGTTCCCCACCCCCATGCTCCATCCTTCTGCCCCACCTTATGTCACACCCCTCATTGCCGCGTCTCGTTTGTTTTGCCAATTGCAAGTGCTGTTTTACGCCGCCCTGCCTCCAATCGAACATGTTTCTCTCTTGCGATTCGAAGCTAGGGTCAAATGAGTGATACCTCAACCCCTGCCTCGTCCTTGCTTCCTCGCCCTCCCTCCTCCCCCTCTCGTCACACCCCCAGGCAATCCTTCACCATGCACCTCGTGCGTCTGATGACGTCATGGGCGGTGGTGTGTGACGTGTGGTTCATGGAGCCGCAGTACATCCAACCAGGAGAGTCGGCAATTGAATTTTCTGAAAGGTGAGAGACACTGAGAGTTTTGGGTTGGAACAGCTCTACTAGTGGTGTGGTGGTGTGCGTGAGTCAACTCAGCTGTGGTGTGCGTGAGTCAACTCAGCTGTGGTGTGCGTGAGTCAACTCAGCGGTGGTGTGCGACGTGTGGTTCATGGAGCCGCAGTACATCCAACCAGGGGAATCAGCAACTGAATTCTCTGCAAGGTGGGAGAAAGAGAGAGCTGTTAGCCGTTCCAGTAGATCGACTTAGGAATGGCCCATGGTGCATGTTGTGTGGTTCATGAAACCACAGTACATCTAAACAGGGGAATCAACCATCAACTTCTCTGAAAGGTGAGATGGGGTAGTGTGCTTGTAGAATCGTCTCAAAAGGATTGACGGCGGTGTGTTTGAGTCAGTTGGACATTCCCAGGTGTGTCACGTGTGCTTCACGGAATGGAACCCCAGTACATCCAACCAGGGGAATCAGCAATCGACTTTTCTGAAAGGTGGGAGACGGTTGTGTGACCTGTGAGTCCATTCAAAAGAATGGGTGGTGGTGTGTATGGGTCAACTCAGCAGGGGTGTGTGACGTGTGATTCACGGAATGGAACCCCAGTACATCCAACCAGGGGAGTCGGCAATCGACTTCTCTGAACGGTTAGGGACAGAGAGAGTTGTAAGACGTTCCAGTAGACTCACTCAGAAATGGCCCATGGTGCATGCTGTATGGTTTCATGGCGGTGGCGTGTGATTCACGGAATGGAACCCCAGTACATCCAACTGGGGGAATCAGCAACCAGCTTCTTTGAAAGTTGAGGGATCATTATGTGATGTCTGTCCGAGCTGATATCAGAAGGATGGTTCATGGAACCACAATATAGGCCGTTGGTGCGTGTAAGTCTACTCAGCTGTAGGCCGTTGTGTGTGCCGTGTGGTTTGCGCATCAATCTGCAGTAGATCTCCTCCTCTTGTCTCCTCCCCGCCATGCATCCACTCCCGCATGCATGGCAGGGTGCGAGAGCTGATCGCACGGAGGGCGGGCATCAAGAAGGTGCCGTGGGATGGGTATCTCAAGTACTATCGACCCAGCCCCAAGCTGACGGAGAAGAGGTATGGAATGAGACAGATGCAGCCACGTACGTACATACACTTCGCACGGCTTGCTCACTCACCCTGCACGGTGATCTTTGAGTCAACTCAAAGGTCACCTTGTAGCCATGTATATCAACTCACCATTCCTTTCTCACCCTGTCACAGAGAGTGCTGCTGGGGCTTTAAGCGGGCCCTCTCCTCCCCTCTCAGGCTTTAAGGCACCTTCTTCCCCTTCTCCTCCATCGCTCTGTTCCCATCGGCCAATCCCCAGGCAAGCCAAGTACGCACACTCAGTCCACTTCACACTACTGGAGATCACAAGAAGTGCTGCTGGTGAACGTTTAAGGGACTCGTTCCCCCCCTTTCCCTCCAACCCCGCACCCATCCCCCAGACAAGCCAAGTGCGCACACTCAGTGCTGCTCACTCCACAGGAGCCACAGGGAGTGCTGCTGGGGCGTTAAGCAGCCCCTCTCCCCTTCTTGCTTTGCCCCCCGCACACACCGCCCACCACCTCTTCCCCTCCCCAGGCAAGCCAAGTACGCACACTCAGTGCTGCTCACACTGCAGGAGATCACAGGGATTGCGGCTGGGTTGCTCCCCTCACCCGATGAAGACAAGCTGGTGCTCTGATACCACAAATGCCGGTTTTGCTTCAAAGGGGAGGGGAACTTCCATTGCAAAGCATGTCCCAGTCCAGAACAAAGATGAAATCACGAATGCGCGCTTTTGAGTAACGGGAACTTATGTGAGGAGTTGGAGGTGGAGATGGAGGGCGTTTGTAGGTAGGGCTGGTCGAGCAGGTAAAGCAGGTAGAATAGGTAGCGCCACTTGTGCCAGTAATGTTAGTGCCAGTTCGATATCTGGGAGTTACTAGTTAGGGAAGGCATATGAATCTGATATCATACATCATACCCATAAGCAGAGATGCTCTTGGATTCACGACCGAATGAGATGAGGCAAGGGAATCATGAGATTGCTAGTGTGCATGACAGCTTCATTTGAGTCCCCAGGTCACCCCCACGTGAAGATAAGAAGTTACTCCTGAAGAACCGAGCAGGTGGGTGGATTGTGTGGGGGTGTGAGCAAAAAAGTAAAATGGGAAAAGGCAAAACTACTGTGCCAGCCGGGAATCGAACCCGGGTCTGCACCGGGCTCATGGCAGGGTGCTATTCTACCACTAGACCACTGGCACTAGACAGATGCAAGGTTTTTAAGTCACATAAACTAAAGCCTGTTCTCAATGGATTGAATATTTCCTAAACGTACTATCATCAAACAAGTTCAATTTTCCAGGAAGTCCGTACTAGGGATGACATATTTACAGAGCTGTTAGTGATGTAAAAGTCAACGTTACATGCCTAGTCACAGGAGACCAGGGAGGGACCAACATGTAGCCACTAACTGTACAACACTGTGTGTTACACACTGAGCCGTGGCACTACATTCGGCCCACAGAACGGCTCTGTTAGCTGATCAGCACATGCCAGCCGAATCCTCTCAGGGGTGGCGGGAGAGTCAAGACGAAAGAAGCCAGTGTGGCCGGCATCCTTCCGGGCGGCGTAGATGGCGTTTTTTATGGCCCACATGACGGATGAGCCAAGGAAGAAAGGAGGCTCACCGACCGCCTTGGATGACAGCACTGCGTGCGGATTGGGGGAGTCCTGTCATGGAAGAGGGTAGAGGGAAAGAGAAGGGGAATGGAATGGAGGGGGTGGGGACGGGGAGGGAGGGGGGAGGACAGATATAGGGGGAAAAAGGGCTGGGAGAAACGGGAATAGTGGCGCCAAAGAGAGGGAAAATATGGTCGAACATTCGCATTCTCTACTCCCTCCCTTCACTCCTTCACAGTCCCACACACTTTCTCTCTCGCACTCACAGCCAGCAGGGTGGCTGAGAAGTCAGTGGGGATGACAGACGCAGCAGGGATATTGTACGTGCCGGGCACACACGTGAACAACAATCCAGTTCTGAGATGACTCGATTTTTGAGTCTATTTTTGAGTCGACTCAAAAAGAGGTCCAGCTCTGAGACGTCTCGAACAGCCAGCCATCACTCCCACACAACGTCACCAGCGCGATCCACTACCCCATCACTCCCTCACAACCCCACACCCTCTCCCACACACACACACTCTCTCTCAACCTCTTTCGCAACTCACCGTCAGCAGAGTGACTCTAAAGTCGGTGGGAATACCAGAAGCAGCCGAGATTTTGTACATGCCGGGCCCACACGATAAGAGCGATCCAGGCACTACCAGTGAACACTCCTTACTCTCTACCTCACACCCACATTCTCACTCCCTCACACTCTGTCTCACTCACAGCAAGCAGAGTGACTCTAAAGTCGGTGGGAATGTCAGAAGCAGCCGGGATCTTGTATGTGCCGGGTCCACAGGTAAACAGCGACCCAGGCGCCACCCAGGGGTGGGCGCTATCACCCCACTTGCTCTCCTCGATCACCGACCACCCCATGCCCTGCACGAAGGCTCCCTCTATCTGCAGAAGCGAGGGGTGTAGGAAAGGAAATCAATGACAATTGTGAGAACCCCACACGTGGAAAGTGATCCAGGTGCTACCCAGGGGTGGGCGCTGTCACCCCACTTGCTCTCCTCTATCACCCACCACCCCATGCCCTGCACGAAGGCTCCCTCTATCTGCACGGATGTGGGGGGAGAGATAAGATCAAGAAGAAATCTCACGGCATATGAGTTGAACCCCCACGCATGAAGAGCGAACCAGGCGCCACCCACGGGTGAGCATTGTCGCCCCACTTGCTCTCCTCGAGTACCGACCACCCCATGCACTGCACGAAGGCTCCCTCTATCTACACACATTAGGGGTGCAGGAAAGGAGGGAGAAGGGGAAGGGGGTGAGAGGCATAGAAACTCGTCACAGGAGGAAAACAGAGCGAGATGCTACCACATATGAGAGGTGCCGCCCCACTTGCCCTCTTCAATCACCGACCACCCTGTTCCCTGCACAAACGATCAAGATTCATGATGGGAGTAGCAGCGAACTTGTCTTCAAATGGGGCGCCTCAAAAGTCTTCAATCACCGACCACCCCGTTCCCTGCACAAACGCCCCTTCTACCTGCAGAAAACGAAGACCAAGGGGGTTCTTGCAACTGACAAAGTGGATAGCTGACTCGCAAGCCACTTGCTCTCTTCCATTGGGAGCCGGGTCTCCCAATGAATTACCTGTCCATTGTCAATAGCCGGGTTCAGAGACCGGCTTATGTCCATAAGACCATCGACTGCAGCACCACGCCCTGTCAGTCAGCACATCAACCACCGCCTCTCTAACCCTATGTTGGCTGCTGCTTGGTTGAGCGTTCAACGAAGCAAGGTAACACCTCTGTCAGCAAACCAGCGTCCTCACCTGCCCAATGTCAATGGCCGGGTTGAGTGATCGCCCCACATCCATGAGAATATCAACCCTCGGCGCCACCCACTCCCCTGTCAGCACATCCACCACCACCTCCGCCACCACTGCTGTGCGTTGCGAGAGCTCACACCCAAGCCACATACCTCATTTAGCATACCTAACCGCACCCAACCTCATTCGACCTCACCTGCCCAATGTCAATGGCAGGGTTGAGTGATCACCCCACATCCATGAGAACATCGACTCGCAGCGCCACCCACTCTCCTGTCAGCACATCAACCACCACCTCCGCCACCACTGCTGCTTGTTTGCCAATCCAAACCCAACGAAAGCATACTTACCTGCCCAATGGGAACACATACCTGTCCAATATCGATAGCCGGGTTCAGCGATCGCCCCACATCCATGAGGATATCCACCCGCGGCGTCACCCTCTCCCCCGTGAGCACATCTACCACCACCTCCACCACCGCTGCTGCTGCTTCAATGTCATTGCAAAACCAAGGAAACTACCTGTCCAGAGGAACATACATACCTGTCCAATGTCAATAGCCGGGTTGAGTGATCGCCCCACGTCCATAAGCACATCAACTCGCGGCGCCACCCACTTCCCTGTGAGAACATCTACCACCACCTCCGCCAGCACTGCTGCGGCTACTCCTAGGTTGCCATTCCAAACCCAAGTCACCCACCTCAAAACACGTCCCTGTGCCATGGGAACACTACCTGTCCAATGTCTATAGCTGGGTTCAGTGATCGCCCCACATCCATGAGAATATCAACCCGCGGCGCCACCCACTCCCCTGTAAGCACATCTACCACCACCTCCGCCACCGCTGCCCCAAAGGTGAAGTATGCAAAGGGCGAGCCTGACGCTGTAGCCCAGTCGAATCCGATGTTGGGGGTGGCGAAGAAGCCTTGGGCTGACAGGTTTATTCGCTCTCTGTAGCATCGATCGGCAATCTGGGGGAATGGGGGGACGGTGCAGGGGGAAACAGAGGGGTGGGTGTGAAGCAGGCAAAGGGCGAGCCAGAGGCTGTTGCCCACTCGAAGCCGATGTTGGGCGTGGCAAAGAAGCCCTGCGCTGACAGGTTTACTTGCTCCCTGTAGCATCGATCGGCAACCTGGGAGGCGGAAGGGAGGGCAGGGGTGGGCAGGGGTGGGCAGCGGGGGAAGAGGGAGGTGCACATGGGGGGCGTGAAGTAAGGAAAGGAGAAAAAGAAGCAGTGGATCAGTAAAATTCGAGAGGGGAGGGAGGGATGGGAGCGTGAAAGGGGAAAGACGAATGGGGGAGAAAGGAGGGACGGACAAGGGTTTGAAGAGGAAGGGCGGGAATTGATGAGCTTATCCACTCTCCTGTCAACATATCAACTGCAAACCACGCCTGTACAGCACACCTGTATATCTCACTCCCCATCTATCGTTTCATCTCACCTACACTACACCGCTTCATCTCACGTACGCCGTTTCATCTCATCCACACCGTTTCATCTCACCCACGCCGTTTCATCTCCCCTACACCATTTCATCTCACCTACACCGTTTCATCTCACCTACACCGTTTCATCTCACCTACACCGTTTCAACTCACCCACACCGTTTCATCTCCCCTACACCGTTTCAACTCACCCACACCGTTTCATCTCCCCTACACCTTTTTCATCTCACCTGCCCGAACGACTCCGCCGGATACTGCTGCCTGATTGGCTCCATCCGCCGCTTGATCTCCTCACATGCTTCCAAAACCGCCCGCCCATAGATGTCTGACGATGCTGATGCAGCCGTCGGAGAGGTGTTAGGCACCTGAAATATGGGGCAGTAGGTAGGAGGGCAGCAGGAAGGGCTTTTAAAGGCCTTTCAACAGTCGTCTGCGATTCAGGGTTCGTAAGTACGAACGAGTTCAGCGCCAGGGTTGTGGGAGAGGTGCTGGGCATCTGAAACAGGTAAGAATCTGGGTAGTAAGAAGGCAGCAGGAATGTTCTCTTGAGACGTCTCAAAAGTCGTCTGCGATTCAGGGTTCATACGTATGAATGAGCTCAAAGCCAGGGCTGTGGGAGAGGTGTTGGGAACCTTATCCGTGCTGGTTTCAGAGATGAACACATTCGACAGCGGCACCCCCAGAGTCTGAGCAGCGATCTGAGCGCACTTGGTGTGAAGCCCCTGACCCATCTCCACCCCTCCGTGTGTCACCAGCACCGTTCCATCCGTGTACACATGCACCAGCGCCCCTCCCTGGTTCAGAAACTTGGCCGTGAATGAGATGCCAAACTTGGTGGGGATCATTGCGAGACCTTTCTTTCGCCACCGGCTTGTGGAGTTGTACGTGTCGATGTCGGTTCGGCGGGATACAAAGGAGGAGGAGCGCAGCAGCTGCGTCCAGATTCGGTGCATCGGGTTGTGAGTCAGCGGCTGGCCGAAGTGCAGAGTGTAACCCTCTGGTTGGAGATTTAGAAACTGCAGGAAAACGGAGGGTGGGATTGAGGGAAGCAAAAGGGGGTGGGAAGAATTGGGTTGTGGGTCAGCGGCTGGCCAAAGTGGAGCGTGTAACCCTCTGGTTGGAGGTTCAGAAACTGCACGAAGAGAGAAGGGGGAGCAGGGGCGAGGAAGGGGGTTGGAAGAAGAAGAAGGGGGAAGGGAAGGGGAGAGCGCATGGAAAGCGATGCTGCATGGCCGCGAGTGTCGGTACCATGGAGCGATTGTGTCCGGATTCAGTGCATCGAATCAGGGGTCAACGGTTGGCTGACATGCAAACAAAGCAAAGTTTCACTCTGAAAAAATCAAGTATCTCACCTGAATCTCTTCCCAACGCTCCTCGCCACTTGGTCAACCACACTCTCCATCACCATCACCATCATGCCCTGTTTTGAGACGTCTCAAAACACTTCTGCTACCACTTGGTCAACCACACTTCCCATCACCATCACCATCATCATGCCCTGTTTTGAGACGTCTCAAAACACTTCTGCTACCACTTGATGAACCACACTCTCCATCACCATCACCATCACCATCACCATCACCATCACCATCACCATCACCATCACCATCAACATCACCATCACCATCACCATCACCATCACCATCACCATCAACATCACCATCACCATCACCATCACCATCACCATCACCATCACCATCACCATCACCATCACCATCACCATCACCATCACCATCAAGCCCTGCTCCACCCACCACCAGTATCACCCGGTACATCATAGACCTTACTCCGCAAAACCAAGACTCACCCTTATTTCCTCCGCACTCTTCCCAACGGTCATCGCCACATGGTCGAGTGCACTCTCCATCACCACCATGCCCTGCTGCCCGCCACTCGTGATAACTCTCCCTGCATATAAGCAAGCAGCTCACCCTTATCTCTTCCGCGCTCTTCCCAAGGGTCCTCGCCACGTGATCAATCACACTCTCCATCACCATCATGCCCTGCGGTCCCCCGAACCCCCGGAACGCCGTGTTGGATGGCAGGTGCGTGCGTGCCATGCGCCCCCGCGCGTGCATGTGCAGTGCTGAGTAGACGGAGTCGCAGTGGAAGAGAGCTCGCTCGAGCACTGCTGCTGAGAGGTCGAGCGTGCAGCCGGCGTTCGACACGAGCAGGACTTGGACGGCCACGAGACGACCAGAAGGGGTGAAGCCCACCTGTCCAGAGCGGGTGAGAGGAGGATGGGAAAAGGAGGGAGGAGGGTTGAGCGGGGGGTAAGAAGGTGTGTGCGAGCCATGTGCCTCCGGGCGTGCATGTGGGGAGCTGAGTAGACGGAGTCACAGTGGAATAGGGCTCTCTCTAGCACTGCTGCTGAGAGATCGAGAGTGCAGCCGGCATTGGAGATGAGCAGGATTTGCAGCGCCACCAGTCGACCTGACGGTGTGAAGCCCACCTGACCAGAGGGGGAGAGAGAGACGGGGAGGGGGAAAGGGGGGGGAGGCTTGAGGGGGGAACAGTCAGGTGCCATGTGCCTGCGCATGTGCATGTGTGGTGCTGAGACGAACTGATGGGGTGAACCCCACCTGACCAACAAAGGGGGCAGAGCAGGGAGGCGAAGGGGGCAACATGCAGGCAAGGGAGAAGAGTGTCGGGTTGATGCAAGCTTCGCCATGCCACACCATGCCATGCCACACCATGCCATGCCACACACACCATGCCATGCAATGCTCGTAACATCTCACCTTGTACCTCACACGAACCATCTCACTCACCTTGAATTTGCCATAGAAGGGGTGTCGCTGCCCCGTGACCTTCATATCATCGTCCCTATCCAACGTGATTCTCACAGCCCTCTGCACCTTTGCGTGTTCCGAGTCGTCTCAGAACACCAAGTGACTCTCACAGCCCTCTGAAAGCACCAACAGGGCATTTCACCTTGTACTAGAGAAACAGCTTCCCACTCACCTTGTATTTGGCGTAGAAGGGGTGTCGCTGCCCCGTGACCTTCATATCATCATCCCGATCCAACGTGATCCGCAGAGCCCTCTGCAACCGCCACGCCGACATTTCACCTTGTACTAGAGAAACAGAGTGTCACTCACCTTATACTTGCCGTAAAAAGGGTGTCGCTGCCCCATGACTTTCATATCATCGTCCCTCTCCAACGTGATCCTCACCGCCCTGTTCAACCGCCAAGCCGGAACACACGCCGCCACCAGCACACTCACTTGAACCTGCCAACCCACCACCCACCTTGTATTTGCCATAGAAGGGGTGTCGCTGACCCGTGACCTTCATGTCATCGTCCCGATCCAACGTAATCCTCACAGCCCTATTCAACCGCCAAGCCGGCACACACGCCGCCGCCGCCACCAGCACGCTCCGTGTCTCCTTCCCCCCAAACCCCCCTCCCAGCCGCTTAACCCTCGAAACCACCCTGTGCATAGGGATTCCGAGGGCAGAAGCAACGTCCTTCTGGTGGTGTGTGGGGGCTTGTGTGGAGCACAGCATATGGACTTCCCTTCCCCCGTCCACGGGCCAGACCACGCAGGTGTTGGGTTCGAGGTAGAAGTGCTCTTGCCCGCCCATTGCCAGCTCGCCTTCGAGTACCAATGGGCATTGGGACACGTCAGCAAGGACGGATTCCACATCAGCAGCGGAGACGGAGGACCCGGTCCGGGCGGCGAGCACTTGGAAGCTTGCTGAATCAGCTGGGGAGGGTTTGACTATGTTGTTCTCTTCTGAGCCGTTTTCTTGATCGGTTTTCTCAGGGGGGTTAGGGACCCTGAGGAGGTTTCTTTCGGTCTGCCCGCCCGAGAACGGGAATTTGTGGAAGCTGCCCGAAGCAAGGGCTTCCTGGATGGTGAGTACTGCGGGCAGGTCCTCGTAGATCACTTTGACCTTTTTTGCGGCTGCCCGGGCGTGGTCGTGAGTGTCGGCAACAACCACTGCAATGATCTGTTGAGGGGCAGAAAAAAAAAGGGATAACCAGAGAAAGAAGACAGCCGCAAAGGGTTGGGGAAATTGACTGTCAGGAAGGAAGAAATATTAAAGCTGGTGGAGTTGAATAAGTAAGAGAGGGAGCTAGGTGAATATGTAACTGCAGACCCCTCTGCCCCTCCCATACCGGTCCCTCCCATACTTGCCCCTTCCACAGATCCCCCACACCCACCTGTCCCACACAGTGCACACTCTCCGAAGCAAACACCTCCTCATCGTGCTCCACCGCACCGAACCGGTTGCTACCAGGCACGTCCTTGGCTCCAAACATCCCCAAAAATCCCGGACAGGTGGCGGCCTCTGATTGGTCGATGGAGAGGATGCGGGCGTGGGGACGGGTGCTGAGGACGAGAGCCCCGTGCAGGGCGGAGGGGGGTAGGGGAGTGTCGTCTGCATACTCTGCTTCCCCTGTCACCTGAAAGAGGGGCAAGGGCAGTTAGGGAAATAAGAGACACAAGAGACACAAGAGACACAAGAGACACAAGAGACACAAGAGACACAAGAGACACAAGAGACACAAGAGACACAAGAGACACAAGAGACACAAGAGACACAAGAGACACAAGAGACACAAGAGACACAAGAGACACAAGAGACACAAGAGACACAAGAGACACAAGAGACACAAGAGACACAAGAGACACAAGAGACACAAGAGACACAAGAGACACAAGAGACACAAGAGACACAAGAGACACAAGAGACACAAGAGACACACACACAACGCGAGTGCTGAGGACGAGAGCACAGTGCAGGGCGGAGGGGGGGAGGGGAGTGTCGTCTGCATATTCCGCCTCGCCTGTCACCTATAGGGGGACGACCAAGGAGAACAAATGAAGGGAGGATGCGGGCGTGCGGCCGGGTGCTGAGGACGAGAGCACCAAGCAGGGCGGATGGGGGGAGAGGCGCGTGATCAGCATACTCTGCTGCCTTTAGCGGCGCCACTGGTACTGCCTTTAGCGGCGTCACTGGTACTGCCTTTAGCGGCGCCACTGGTACTGCCTTTAGCAGCGCCACTGGTACTGCCTTTAGCGGTCCACTGGTACTGCCTTTAGCGGCGCCACTAGCACAGTCGCTGATCTGAACCCACCTGACGAAAGCAGGACGCACCTGCAGGTCAGCAGCGAGGTGAACAGCCGGCACTCCCACCACCTCCCCTGCTGCCTTTCCCCCTCCTCCCTCAGTAGCTGCACCCTCTGCCAAGGGTCTAGCCTCCCATGCTTGCATGCCACGGGGATAGGGGCGAGGGAGAGAGTCCAAAGCGGACAGGTAGGTGGGGGGCGGCCACACGGAAGCTGCGTCGCTGCTGCTGCTGGCGTTGGCTGTGGTGCTGATGGTTGTGAGGGTGCTCTTCTCTGCTTCCAGGTCTGCTCCTGCTCCTCCCTCTGCTCCTGCCCCTCCCTCTGCTCCTGCCCCTCCCTCTGCTCCTGCCCCTCCCTCTGCTCCTGCCCCTCCCTCTGCTCCTGCCCCTCCCTCTGCTCCTGCCCCTCCCTCTGCTCCTGCCCCTCCCTCTGCTCCTGCCCCTCCCTCTGCTCCTGCCCCTCCCTCTGCTCCTGCCCCTCCCTCTGCTCCTGCCCCTCCCTCTGCTCCTGCCCCTCCCTCTGCTCCTGCCCCTCCCTCTGCTCCTGCCCCTCCCTCTGCTCCTGCCCCTCCCTCTGCTCCTGCCCCTCCCTCTGCTCCTGCCCCTCCCTCTGCTCCTGCCCCTCCCTCTGCTCCTGCCCCTCCCTCTGCTCCTGCCCCTCCCTCTGCTCCTGCCCCTCCCTCTGCCCCTGCCCCTCCCTCTGCCCCTGCCCCTCCCTCTGCCCCCGTTCCCATTTTCCCTGGCAGCAGCTGCTGCTGAGTGTGTGCATTCACGCGGTGGGCCACGAGCAGAAAGAACTTGAAGAAGAAAGAGAGAACGAGAGACCCCCTGAATTCAGGCATGCCTCCAGGTGCGTTCTCAGGCACGGAGATCTCCTCCTGAAGCACCTGAAGGGCCACCTGAAGGGTTTCCTGAGTCCAGGGGCGGCCGAGCAGATGTTGCTGCGTGCGGTGGGCTGATACAGTTGTTGCTGCCACGCCGCCGAAGACAAGGGAGCAGTCGATGACAGTAGGAGGGGCGTCTGGAAAGAAGGAGAAGAGGGAGAAAGGGGGAGAAAGGGCAAGAGATTAACAGCAACGTTTGCTTGTTCTGTTGTTGCTGCCACACCGCCGAATACGAGCGAGCAGTCGAGGACGCACGGTTGGGCGTCTGGAAGGGGGGAGAAGAGGGAGAAAGGGGGAGAAAGGGGGAGAAAAGGGGAGAAAGGGGGAGAAAGGGGGAGAAAAGGGGAGAAAGGGGGAGAAAAGGGGAGAAAGGGGGAGAAAGGGGGAGAAAAAAGGGAAAAAAGGGCGAGAAAGGGATGGCAAAGGTTGAGCTGCGGCTGGTTTCAAGTGAGTCGGTACAATACAACGCCGAACTACTGGCGGATGGTTTTTGAGAATTCTAAAAAACCAGCTAGTGAGTCGGTACAATACAACGCCGAACCACTGGCGGATGGATGGATGGGGGGATGACGGATGGCGAGTCAGTGGATGAGCAGATGGGAAATGGGCAGAGGGACAGATGGGTGTACGGGAGGGTGGATAATTTGGCACATGGAAACCCACCTGGTGGGAGCGGCGGATGGGAACCCACCTGGAGTGGGAGGGGAGAGCACCACGCGCAGAGCGGCATTCACGAGAGCAATGTCGTCGTCCTTGCGGTGTGCCTGCTTGACCTTTGACTCGACTCACAGTTTATTTTTACATGTTGGCATGGGCAGCGGGCACCAACCCTCCTGGACTGGGAGTGGATGGGCGCCCACCTCGGCTTGGAGGGGAGGGCAGCACGCGCAGAGCGGCATTGACGAGAGCAATGTCGTCGTCCTTGCGGTGTGCCTGCTTGCCCATTGACTCGACTCAGTTACCTCATTCATATTGTCATGGGCACCCACTTATCTGGATTGAGAGGGGATGTGCACTCACCTGGAGTGGGAGGGGAGAGCAGCACGCGCAGAGCCGCATTGACAAGGGCAATGTCGTCGTCCTTGCGGTGTGCCTGCTTGTATGCCACTATGTGCTCATTGGGATGCGTCCTGGGCATGGAGAGGAAAACAAAGAAGAAGAGATTGAGATCGAATAAAGGGCACGGAAACGGAACAACAGCACGAACGAAACTCCGAGTGGGAAAAAAACAACGAGCGAACAAACCAAAAACATCAGCTGAGTTGGCTTAATTAACGAACACATAACTCTTCTTAGATAAGTCATTGAATACGGCATAAAAGCAAAATGCATAGAACTCAAGTCAGCCTGGGGCTATTCACGCACCAGTCTGAACGAAGTCACCAAGGAATGAACATAGCAGTGAGGACTTCTTTTTTGAGAATTCTCAAAAGCTTTTTTCACCGTACCGATCCCGTCAACCCACTCACCACGGAATGAACACAGCAGTGAGGACTTCGCCCTCCCTCAAATCCACCTTCCGGTACCCCTTGAAGAAATCCCGTGCTGCCACCTGTCGCTGCTCGATTGGACGGGAGGATTGCTGGGCCTTGTCCACGTCAGCACATGCTACCACGTCAGCATCAGCCACGTCAGCAGCCCGAGGTGCCAGCCTGGCGAGGTGGAACGTCGCGTTGGCAGCGATGAAGATGGGGTTGAGGTCGGATATGGGGCTGGCTGTTACGATGTTACCAGCTAGCGTTGCCACGTTGCGAATCTGAAAAGGGAGTGAGGAGAGGAGGAGCAAGGGAGGGGCATAGACGAACGAGAGATGGGGAAGAAGGTAGAGGAATGAGTTTCCATTCCAAGGCAAGGCATGCAGCGCCTGTAACAGAGCTGGTGTTGCCAGCTCGCGTTGAAGTGTTGCGAATTCCAAGGGGGACATGAACGGAAGATGGGAGAGGGGGGCAGCCAGATAGGGTACATCGGCATGCCACATGGGCTATCCCAAAGGGACGCAGTCCAGCAGGTGAATCTCCTTACCTGCACACCAGCGAACCACCTCAGTTGCTCCGCTACAGCCGCACACACAGCCGTTTTGTGAGCTGGTATACCCCCCACTGCTGCCAGCATGGCTTGGCGCAGGGCGGACAGGGAGGCTGCTGCACCCACGGTGATGCCGTGCTCTGATTGGCTGATCTCTGAGAGCGCAGGGATGGCTGCCACGTGGATGTAGGCTGGAGGGCTGGGAAGGAACGGTAGGGGAAGGGGGACAGCGAGACGTGATGGAAGAGGGAGCGAAAGGGGGACAGGGAGAGAGAGAGGCGTGGGGAGCAAGGACAGGATGAAAAAAGAGGGGAGGTTTGGACAGGAGCAGTGGGAGAGAGATAGATGGGAGAGAAAGAGATGGGAGTGAGTGGGAGTGGAGATGGAGAAATGGAGCAGGGGTCGACGGGCGACGCGAATCTCATCCCACCGAAGCACCAAATCAAATCCGTTTCACCCATCTGCACCGCACTCAAACTTAGCTGAGCCCCTTGAACCGCATCTCCACGCCAACCTCCGTGTTCCCTGCCACCACCTTGGCTGCAGGAAAAGCTTCTCGCAGCGCCAACAGCTGGCGCAGTGTGATTGGTCGAAACCACACCGCCCTGCTCCTCTCCTTGCTGCTGCTACTGCTGACAGTGGCAGCAGCACTGGCAGAAGCATGCAGTAGCAGGTAGTTACAATCCCCGAGGCACGATGGCAGTGGGTGCTGGGATCGCCTCAGTAACTCAGGAGGAAAAATCGGCTCTGAGACTCCCAGAAGGTCAGCTTCTATGCCATTCGCTGCTGCTGCTTCTTCAACTTTGGATAGTGCTGGCGGTGCTGCTGCTGATGTTTTCGAGCAGGGCTTGGCGTTGCTGCAACTGCCATCTTTACAGCACTTAGCCTCGTTCCTTTGGGCAGCTGAAAATTTCGTGCACGCACAGGGCAGGCCAGTGGAAGGACAAAGCGCCGCCCCAAGCTGCCCGTCAACAAGCCCATCCCGAAGAGTCACTTTAGAAGCAGCACGTGAAGCACCATGAGAAGCAGCAGCATGGGAAGCTGCAGTGTCAGCAGCATAGGCAGCAGCGTCGGCGCGAGCAAAGGTGCGAAAGGCCTCGAGAATGGGCCGGTAGCCGGTGCAACGGCACAGGTTGCCTGATATTGCCTCCTCTATCTCAGCTTCGGAAGGCAACAAGGAAGATGAGGAAGCAGAGGAAGCAGAGGCGGCTGGGGCGGCGGAGGAGGAGGCGGAGGAGGAGGCTGCAGAGGAGGAGGAGCGGAGCAGAGCATACATGGACATGGCAAACCCCGGTGTGCAGAAGCCGCACTGAGAGCCGTGAGAGGAGGACAGAGCCGCCTGCACCGGATGCAGCCTCCCCCGCGTGCTGCCGATGCCCTCCACTGTAACCACTGCTGCCCCTTCCACGCTGTATAAAGGGGCCAGGCACGCGTTCACTGCACAGTGGCTGGTGGGGAGGGTGCGGAACGGAAGGAGAGGATAGAGCAAGCGCTTCATGCGCTCAGGTCAGTTGCTATGAGTGCTGCCGATGCCCTCCACTGTCACCACTGCTGCCCCTTCTACACTGTATAGCGGGGCCAGGCACGCTTCACTGCACAGTGGCTGGTGGAGAGGGGGGAACAGAAACAGAGGAATGGAAACGCAAGGACAGGGCGTTGTGGTGCGTGCTGTCGATACCCTCCATTGTTGACACCGTTGCTCCCTCCACACTGTATGAAAGAGCCAGGCACGCATTGACTGCACGGTGGCTGGTGGGTGGGGGAAGATGGGGGTTGGAGGGCAGGAATAGAAATAGGAAGGGAACAAGAGGGAAAATTGGGGATTGGGAAGTTATGGCATGAACGAAGTGAGAGATTTGGGGCTTCTACTGCATACCGAGCATCCACCATCCTTACGTCCATCCAATGCGCATGCACACTCTCACTCACGCACCCTCTCACTCACCCATTGAACTTCTCTACCGTAACTCACCTGATTCTTCCTGTCTCCGCGTCTACCCGCGACACCATCACAGTGCACGCCCCGCACCCACCCTCCCCGCACCCCAGCTTCGTTCCTGTCAAGCCATTGTCTGCCGGGACGGGGGGGAGGGGGAGGGGGAGATGGAACGAGAGAGGGGCAGAAGGTGGAAGGGGAGGGGTAGGGGGAGATGGAACGAGAGAGGGGCAGAAGGCGGAAGGGGAGGGGTAGGGGGAGATGGAACGAGAGAGGGGCAGAAGGCGGAAGGGGAGGGGTAGGGGGAGATGGAACATTAGAGTGCACGCCCTGCACCCGCCCTCCCCGCACCCTAGCTTCGAGCCTGTCAAGCCATTGTCTGCCGTGATGTGGGGAGGGGGGGAGGTGGGGAGGTGGGGAACGGGAACGAGGGATGGACACAAGGTGGAAGGAATGGGGTGCTGAGCGGGGGAGTCGAAAGGACGGTGGCCCGGGGAAGGGGGGAAGCGGAGGGTGGAGGATGGAGAAGGATGCACGAGGGGACGATTGCGGGAGTCAGGAAAAACGAAAGAGAAAGGGATGAGAGAGAGGAGAGGAGCGGAGATGAGTTGAATCCACAAGGTGCGCATGTAAGCAACACACTTAACAAAATAATTGTTTACGTAGTGTTTGGTCTTAAATAGGAGATACGGTAGTAACAAAGTTCTAAGCACAGCACGAGCTTAACAAGCTGAATTTCCAGGCAACCCGAGCTTGCTACTAGTAGCTGGTAACTAGGAGTCGGTAACTAGCAACTCGTAACACGTAACCATCAAGTTTATACAGCGAGCATCAGCCGCTGCTACTAGTAACAGTCACAAGCGTTGGCTGCTTTTGCTAGTAGTAGTATTTACAAGCGTCAGCCGAAGCACGCATCAGAAGCGCGGCAGGAGGTGTCGCGCGTGACCCGATAAGCACAAAACTCGCGCCAACTTTTGTAGAAAATTCACATGGCTCACCCTTGGAAGAAATAAACATTAAATAGAACCACCATCACTTAAATTCGAATTCAAACCTTTAAATTTCTGGAAAAAAGGCTAGTCCGGATTCAGCCGTACCGCGCAGGAACTGCAGCAGCGTGGTGTCGGCGTGACCTGCGGGGAGCACGAACCGCCGGCCATTCACGAACACCACGGGCTCTGTCGCCGCGGCTTCGCGAAAGAACGTCGTGAGTTGGTCGTCGTCCATTGCTTATTCGCAAACTACGATGATGAGCAGTACGGCTTGCGAATTTAGATTCAACGGGCCTTATCAATCAAGCTACGTACAAAACTACCGTGAATGTGAGTGAGCAATTCTCCTCAGCACAATCAGAGCACTTCCACGTGTATTTGCCAGCCGAAGCCTTTGCCAGAAAAAGGTGATGCAACGTGGTTGTTTGTGATGCACTCGTTACACGAATCTTACACGTGATGCTAATATGTATTCTCGCATATGTTTATCATATAATTTAGTCATTAAAGGCCTCAAATATCTCATCTGTATACCATCTGGTTGCAGAATCCAGTCTGCTTGCAAGCCTTTCAGCGGTTACAGCTTGATGATGAGAAATAAACTACAAATTCGTAAAAACTCCATTCTACTTCTATAACCAGCATTTATTAGGCAAACGGTGGAGAAATCTCTAGTTCATGTCACAGCAGGTCAGTTCTGATCTACAGTGCAAGCTTCTTGATTCCTGGGAAAGAGGGTCGAATTGATACAAGAGCATCGCCAAAGCCAACCGCATCCCCATCCTCCACGAGGAATTTGACCACCTCTCCCGCACTCTCCGACTGGGTTACACCGAGACAATGCACCAATTAGGAAAACAGGAGCACAATAGGGAGGGGGGTGGGGGGGGAGGCGCTGTCATGAGGCGGTATGCAGGCAGTGTTGCCTCAGCAGAGTGCAGCAGGAGAGAATCGCCAGGTGGGGCACACACAAGGAAATGAACACGCCCATGTCTAGGGTCTAAAACATCTCCTTCAGAAACCAACATGATATGCAAAGCTATATATTTAGGAGGGGCATACCTCGATCGCGAGTTGTGTACCGAGCTGCTCTAGATAGCACACCACCTGCCCCTTCTTTATGGTCGAGCCCTGAGCCAGGAAAGAAACAAACATCAGCACATGTAACACAGGAGAGCCCAATATTTTCATGTTAAAGTGGGTGCTGTGTCAGGAGCGTCATTTCATAGCATGTGGATGGAATGGAAGGCACATGCCAACAATAGCAACGCCCCAGTAAGTTGCACCCAGAATGGCATGACATGCCATGATGCATCGTTAGACAAAAAAAATGGTTCAAAATGAAAAGCAGCACTTTCCGTGTAGCTGCCTTCTCTCCTCCAGATCCACATCACCCCCTTCCGTCACTCTCCTTCCCCACACACTTTCCCTTTCAGCGCCTTCCCTTCTCCCAGCCTCACCTTATCGACGAGCTCTTGACCTTATTGACCAGATTTACCTTATCAGCCAGCCTATTCTCACCTCAGTGACTAGCGCCTTGCCCTTCTTGCCCTTGACCTGCCGACCACGACGCATGATGCCCACCTGTTAATATGGGGAAGGAGGTGGGGGAAGTGGGGAAGAAGGCGGAGAGGGGAGAGGGTCCAGCAGGAACTCTGGTCGAAATGGGAGCACGGGGAGAAGAGAAGAATATGCACAAGTACGAAAACAAGGGGAGAGATATGCGCGGTGGAGGAAAGGCAGGATGTCACTTCGTTTCTAGAGAAGCTGTTACTTTCGTTCGCAGTCCATTTTCAGCAGTGGTAATAATATGCCACGGGTGGTGCCACCACAAACCCCTCCACTGGGTCGATCTACCAATACCGACGCTGTGAAGGCGGTGAGGTCAGATACAAACAAAAAAGCTTTCTCGCACGCTTTTCTCACTCTTTCGGCCGCAGCAGGGCGCAGCTACAGGCAAGGTATGGGCAGCAGCAGCAATCACTTCAGTTCCCCACTGGGTTTGTCTGTCAACTCACCCGCGGCGAGGTCACATATTGAAGCCCTTCATCCACGCCTGCCTCGCTCTCAGCCGCAGCAGGAGGCGCAGCAACAGGCGCGGAAGGGGCGGCAGCAGCTAGGGACGCAGGCGAGTCGAACATGGGGGGAAGGGGGGCGTGCGGCGCAAAGGCTAGCGCCTGCGCGGCCTTGACCCCGCCCACGTCCCTCCGCACGTGTAGCTCCATCTTGCCGATCTGATTGGGCCCGGCAGGTGGGATGATGGGAGATGGGAACGAGCATGGTGTGGCATTAGTTGGCGTGAACAAGGCAGGAAGGAACGGGTGAGGTACGACGCGGAAGAAGAAATGAACTCAATGAACAGAAACGAAATGGTAGCAGCTTGATGGATGTGATTTTCATTCCCCCTTTTTCGTGTCTGATTTTGTGAGTCGCACCTTGATTCTGAGCTCGGCAATCTTGGTTTCGTCGCAGAGCTCCATCAGCAGCGACTGGATCTGAGGGCGCCATAACGGATGGGTGAACGAATGAAATGAAAGGATTCAAAAACCTTAACCCGTGAAATGAGCCAGAACCATTGTTGCAGACGTCCATCAGCAGCATCACGAAGATGTGTACGGATGATTCATAGCCATAACCCGTGTTCCTTTATTGAGAGGGAGAATTGAGGATTATCACTCGCACATAGGAAGACAACTACAGAAACACACCTCGAAGGCAGTCGCACGCTCGCTATTAAGTCGACTAAAATGACACGTAACTACTTGCACATCGGAGGGCATCTAAAGAAACGCACCTCGAAGGCAGTCGGAAGAGGGAGGTCATCATGAATGCTCTCAGCAGCCTCCTCCTCTTTGTCCTGTTCGGCCTTGACCTTCCCCTCTGCTTTATCTCCTTGGACAACTGTATTGTCACTCAAAACGACCAACGGACCAAAGGAGCAGTTAGGAAGAATATCTGACTGACCGTCTAAGCTAACAGGCGTAAAAGCCCTGTACTAGCTCTTTATCGTCCTAAAATCCGAGTGACTTCTCACATCGTCCGATTCGAGAACCCGTAAACCAATCAAACATAGTGACTAGTAGGATTGCTTAGCCGGCTCAGACACTGCGGATCTTACGCCGGTCAGTGGCGACCGCATGCCTTCTCTGGATCGAGGCTCTCCACGATGAGGCAGCGAGTCGCAGAGGCGAGGTCGCTGCGATTCGCGAAGACGACGATTGCGAAAGAAAGCTCGCGGGTTGCGAAGATGACGCGGATGCAGACGCAGCGATGCGTGCTACAGCCGTGGACACTGCTCGGGCAAAACGGGGGAAATCAGAGTTCCATTGAACAGGGCTCGATCGATTTGACTTCGCAAGTTGTTCCAATTTCGTGCATAATTGACACGAGATTAATCGATGGCAACAGCAGATTACGGGATCCACATAGAAAGCCAAGAGCACCTTGAGAGGAGGTGGTGAGAGAAGCCATGTTTCTTTCAGTCTCAGCTGATTCAGGCAATTTTAGGATGAAACAAGCCAACCAGCGCTGTGATTAGGAGCTAGTGACACCAACTGGAATTAGCGCTTGACAAAAGGCCTATGAAGGAGCTGGAGCAAAACGTTGGACCTCTCTCTCGGTGGACATGGCTGGTGGTTCTCTCGTCTCGTCGATCCTGTGACTGCTGCTGATGCGGTTGGAAGGCCATCTGACTCCTCCTGAGGCGAGACATTGAACCAGAATTGCATCTCCCTTGGTTTCATTGCGTGACGGAGATTGCTGTCTACGTCAGATCCAACGGTGTTTAACAGCTGTCGGGTCAGCCGACGCAGTGTATCGACGGTTTAAATTTGTCGTCTTGCTCACTGTCGGGAAACGCTGGGGTGAGATGGCGTGAAACGATGGTGAAAGTGACAAGGGCAGACACGCAGAAAGACAGCCACAGGATGCGGTGGTCCAACCTCGATGGCACATTGGAGGTTGTGCGGTGCGGTCACGTCGCTGCTCAAATTCTGGAAACGATAAGATCCACGGCGCGGGTGCTTAGTGGCCATGGTTGTCTGGTGATGTGGCACTGTCTGCGTTTGTGACAGCTCCGCTGAATGACTCAACATGCCGAGTTACCCAATCAGAATGCATTTTTTACGAAGCACATACAGACAGCCCACCTTCCACGACTGTTCGTGCAATGTGAGTCAGCTATTCCGAGCTCGCATCGTGGCAAGCAGGAATATGCTGGCAATGAGGTGGACTTCATTGGAATGTTGGACGGTTGACCCTCCGAACAGACTACTATTGGTCGAGGTGAGGACAAGGTACCACCACATCAGCAAACCGTGGAAATCTCCTTCCAGGCTCCCTTGAACCGTTGGTTTGCTTGAGCAGTTGTCGTCTGCAGTCTTTACATGGCTCTGGTTTCAGCTTCCACTCACCTAGATTTCTGATACAGCAATAGTCTAACTTTGATTAGGTCACATAGTGGACCCCCCCCGTGAATGTTTGGTTATGGCCTGTAATCCAGCTAACCCACATAGCCAGATAACAGTCCAACAGATAACCGTTCCTTAAGACAACACTAACTCAGATTAGGCATAGTGGACCTTTATCCTAGCCTAATCTGTGTGTGTATGTATCCTGCGGTTGCTTGGTTATGCAGAGGTCACCAGTGAGCTGGCTAGGTTTCTCCAGCACTGACATGCTTGCTGAGAACTCATTATATAAAGCAACATCAAATTCGTCGACAGCTCAAGGCATTCCTACACTAGACAATGTCTTACATCGCACGTTGAGACAAGAAGAGTTGCTCCACTTTCGAACAGGCTCAATGTACTGACACTCAATGTACTGCTGACCTCTCTCGTTCATTCCATTGAGCAGGCTCAATTCTTTTACCGGGCTCAGGTTACTGAGCAGCGTCGAACATGAACGTGCTCATTTCACCGGACATGTTGATTGTTCAGGCTCTAGCTGATCAACAACCTCTGAAGCGTGGCTCAAGCTCTGTGCGGTAAGGTTATGATTTCTTGTAAACAATGAACCGTCTGACAATAATTACTGTCCATGCAGGAGAAATATGATAAATCTGTTGGAAACATATAGTTCACGCTTTTGATGTGTCGAACACTACAACGTAAGCGAAACGAACTACAACTAAGTAACAGCGAGTCAACCAAAGCGGTTGACAGAAAGACAACAGCAAGAGGTTAAGTGAAGGTCAAAGGTCAGCGAGCTTTGACTCGTCGAAAAGCAGCGCGACAGCAATGACATATATCACGCTATTGAGCAGTTACCCGAGTCGTCGCTGTATCGAACCGCAACAGCAGTTACAGTTAAACCTTTCATATTCCTTGTAATCATATAAAGCCTTGTATCTCTTTGCTATAATCAAGTTATCTCACATACCAGTGCAAGGTGGTTCAACTAGTTCACTAAGCCTCTGAGCCTTAGTCTTGAAAACCTTCCTAAGGGCTTTTCTCAGCCCAACATGGTATGAGAGCTTGCAAGACAAGACTCAAATTTGTTCAACTTCCTGCAACAACAGAAGACATGGCACACAGAAAGAAAGAAGCTCGTCTACTGGACCTCCCGGTACTACTCCTACTCCACTGCCAGCCTCTGGACTGCAGACAGAAGGAGGCACAACTCAAAGACTAGCTGCTGAGTCAACGGAAACTCCTGCGAACCAACCGGCCTCGACCCAAGCATGACAGAGAAATTCTTCTCCTTCATGTCGTTCTACGAGCAACATCAACAAGCGGCACCTACGGTACGCAGTCAAACAATAGCGACAACAACAACCGAGTCACTCCCATGAGTCTTAACGGCTCATCTTTTGCGCGCGGAAATCAACAGCCTACCTTCGCACCGTACGAACCTCAACGCGGCTCCGTCAGCTTCATGCCGAATCGACTGTCAGCTAGACAAGAGACGAAGACACTGGATGCACTTCAGTTGCAGTCACAATTCGCACACGTGATGAAACTGTAAACATCAACACCATTTGACGGAAATGACTTCTATACCTGGTCCTTCGAATTCGAGCTGATGATGGAAGGCGCTCAAATTCTTGGCTTCTTCGACGGCTCCCTGCAATATCCAATGCACGAGACACAGTACGACAAGCAGCAGTACATGTACCAGCCACTAATGGCGTATACCATACTCCTGCGAAACATAACGGCAAACGAGTAGCAGAACATCCGGTCTTATCGCGGATACGGAAACTCCGCCGAGCTCGCGTACAACCACCTGAAGATGTAAGAATGTGAACGAATGAATGACTGAACTAGAAAGCAGGTGGGTACAAGTAGCAAACCTAAAAGTGTTGTACCCTATAAGAACTACCCCACTACAGCCTAAACAGACTATAACATATAAGTTTGATACACCCCCATAAGCAAAGTGGGGGAGAACAAGAGGTCACAAGACCAGTCAAGAAAGGCAAAGCAAGCTCAGGGTGGATCACAACGTCACCACGCAGTCTGAGCACAAGCAAATGGCCACAGGGCCAGCTCACATGCAGAGTTATATAAAGGAAAACAAACAATACAGTGAACACAACCTAGCAAGTGTAAGCATGCAGGTATATGTATAAAGAGTACAGGACAAGCAGCGTCAAGAAGAAAGCAAGTGAGGCACAGTAGGTACAAGGCCTAGAACAGTACAGAAACGCTGATGATCACAAGGCTGAAGTGCCTTGGTGAAAACATTAGCAGTGTTGGCCTGAGAGGCCACGTAAGCAAGACGAAGCTGACCACGCTGCTGCAACTCTCGAGCAAGGAAGTAGTGCAGAGCGATGTGCTTCGTTCTGTGCTCCAGTCTGTGCTCCTAACACAAGGCAAGCATTGCCTTGTTGTCGACGTACAGGACTGGAGGAGAACGAGGCGCCTCTCCCAAGTCGGTCAGCAGGTAAGTGAGCCAGCGTAGCTCCTGTGCATCCATGGCCCCAGCATAGATCTCAGCCTCACAACTGGAGCTGAGAACAGAAGACGAGCGGGTAGACCGCCAAGAGACAGAACCGGAGCCAAGACTGAAGGTGTAACCCTGTGACGACCGCTGCGTAGCCAAGTCGTCAACCCAGGAAGCGTCTGCGTGACCAGTGAGGACAACTCGAGCCCATCCTCCAAGCACGAGCCCCATGCCCGACGTACTGCACAAGTAGCGCAACACCCTCTTCGCAGCATCCTAGTGCACCTTTCGGTGACTACCGGGAGCCACGTAGCGAGCCAGAAGGCTGAGAGGGTATGTGAGGTCAGGTCGTGTGCAAGTCATCAGGTACATGAGGCAGCCCACAAGCTCTGGATACGGGCCACTCGGCTCTACGGACTCGTCCGAAGGTTGAGCTGAGAGCGAGTGACCGGTAGGCAGAGGAGTGGACTGTGGCGAGGAGTATGTGAAGCCGAAGCGCTGAAGGACCTGCAGCACCATGTGTGACTGAGTCAAGGTAATGGTGCGCTGTGCTCTGTCCCGGGTGATCCGCAAGCCAAGATAGCTTGTCAGCTCACCCAGGTCTGAGCACGTGTGTCTCTTCTGCAGCTCGGACTTCACGTGGGCGAGTGCCTCAGTGTCAGCAGTAGCAAAGACCAAGTCGTCTATGTACACGAGAACGTAGAACGGCGGCAGAGTGGTGTCAGTGCGTAAAAACAGCGACGGGTCAGCAGTGGAAGGAGCAAAACCAAGAGCAACAAGAGTCGTCCTCAGTGTGTCGTGCCACTCACGGGGTGCCTGGCGGAGGCCGTAGACTGGCCGCCGGAGGCTCCACTGGGTACCAGCAGGAAACGACCCAGTAAAGCCAGGTGGGCGGCGCAGCCAGATCTCCTCATGCAGGCTGCCCTGTAGGAAGGCTGTGCTGAAGTCAAGCGAGTGGAGCTCGTAGTCACGCTGAGCGGCGACGTGCAGCAGTACCCGAAGAGTGGTCATCAGAAGGTCTGGAAGAAGTCAACTCCCTGTCGCTGACTGAAGCCACGTGCAACGTAACGCGCCTTGAAGACAGGCGGAGAACCCGGCGGCCGCTTCACCCTGAAGATCCACATACCACTGACGATGTTCGCCCCAGGCGGGGGAACCTCGTCGACGTAGGTGCCTGTGGACTTCCAGGAAGCCATCTCGGCGTCCATGGCTGCCTGCCACTATCGCCTCTGCGTAAGAGCGCGGGGTCGGGATGTCTGGTGCAGTTGGGTCTCCCTCAGGGGCAAGCAGCATGGACACGAGAGGAGGTACAGCAGCGGCAAAGCACTCAAAGTCCTCCTGTCTGTCCTCAAGAACGTCCGTGCCAAGAGCACACTCACCCCCGACGGACGGAGGACAGACAGACGCAGACGCAGACTCAGCAACAAGACTAGTGGCGAAGTCTAGGCGACGGGCTGCAGCAAAGTCAACAAGCTCAGCAGCGAGAGCAGACGCAGCAGTGGACTCAAGCAGAGGGTCAGTGACAGCAGTGTCCGGAAAGCGCGTGACAGTAGGACTAGCAGCACGAAGGGAGTCAGACTCCGGGTCCGGACCGTCAGGAAGAGAGGACGCAGGAGGAGACGGCAGAGGGACACGCTGTGGATCAGTGGAAGAACGCAGAGTCATAGAGTGAGTGCCAGGGACAGGAGGAGGACGCGGACGCGAAACACGACGACCAGTGCGAACACTGCAGACAGGCGACTCAGAACGAGACTCAGGTGACGCAGGACGAGACTCAGGCGACACAGGACGCGACTCAGGCTCACGACGCTCCGTAAGACCTCTAGTCGGTCCAGAGTAAGGAGAAGGACCAGGCAGTGGAGAGGCCGGCTGGAACTGCGACTCTGACTGGATAGGCGGTGGACTCAGTAAGGGAGGAGGAGGACCAAGAACCTGCTGAAGGAGCGGAACGTAGTACGGCCGCGGCCGCGCAGCGCCTCCAGAAACAGCAGAGACAGCACCAGGACCCTCAGCTCGAGGGTCTCAAGGAACAACTCCCGCAACACCACCAGCTCCAGTACCTGTAGCGCCACCGCCTGCAACACCACCAGCTCCAGCAGCTCCAGTACCTCCAGTACGAGCACCTCCAGGACCAGCGGCTCCAGCAGCTCCAGCACCAGCAGCACCTCCAGCAGTACCAGCACCAGTAGCGCCTCCAGCAGCTTCAGCACCAGCAGCACCTCAAGCAGCTCCAGCACCAGCAACACCAGTACCTGCAGCGCCAACGCTTGCAGCACCACCAGCCCCAGCAGCTCCAGTACCTCCAGTACGAGCACCTCCAGGACCAGCGGCTCCAGCAGCTTCAGCACCAGGAGCACCTCCAGCAGCTCCAGCACCAGCAGCACCTCCAGCAGCTCCAGCACCAGCAGCACCTCCAGCAGCTCCAGCACCAGCAGCACTAGTAGCACGGCGACAGCGTCGAGCGTACCACTCACGAAGCCGCTGCGAAGAGAGGGGCTCCCGCCGCAACGGGACACCCGGAGAACCTCCAGACTCAGCACACTCAGGCTCAGCACCCCAAGACGCAGTACCCCCAGGCACAGCACCCCCAGGCTCCACACGCTCAGGCTGAGCACCCCCAGACTCCACACGCTCAGGCTCAGCACCCCCAGGCTCCGCACCCCCAGTCCCCGAACCCGCGGGCTCAGCACCCCCAGCAGCACCTGAGTCGATAGCTACCTCGACCGGCTCGGTAGGGTCTACCTGAGACACACATGAGGGGGCAGGACCCTGAGGGGGGAGGGGGTCTACCGGAGGAGTACCTGGTGCTAGGAAGAGTGGCGGGGGGGGGAGAGAGGCAGCGCGGTAGGGAAAGAGATGGTAGTAAGACACCGACTCGTCAAACGTGACGTCCTGAGAGGACAAAACACGACGCGAGGTGGGGTGGTAGAACTGCCACCCGGGTGCGTCAGGGGGGAAGCCAAGGAAGACGCAGAGAACGGCACGGGAGGACAGCTTGTCCGCTGAAGTATTGCGGACAAAAGCTCGAGATCCCCAGACACGGAACGCGGACGCATCGCCAACCTTCCCCGTCCACCTCAGAGTAGGTGTGGTCTCCGGCAAGGAGACACGAGGCTGAAGGTTGATCTGATGCGCAGCGTACTGAACCGCGAACGGCCACAGAAAATGGGGAGCAGCCGCATGGATCATGGACGTACGAGCGACGTCCATGACCATGCCAATGCGGCGCTCAGCAATCCCATTTTGCTGTGGGGAGGCCGGAAGCGTGAACGTCTGGCGGATGCCCTCCGCACGACAAAAGGCCCTCAGGAGGTCGGAGGAAAACTCACCACCTCTGTCTGAGTGCAGACGCAGAACAGGAAGGTCCGAGCCGAAACTCGCGCTGAGCTGGCGACGGGCACCGCGGATCCAGTCGATCAACACCTCAGTGATGTCACCCTTGCTGCGCAAGGGGAAGACTGGGGTGTAACGCGAGTAGCCATCAACGACCAGCAGGAAGTAACGCTCGTGACCCTGTCCACGGACGCGGGCTGGGCCCCACACGTCCATGTGAAGAGTCTGCAGGGGAGCCTCGGTCGGAGGAAACGAGGAGGAGTGAGGAGCGGCGCGCTGCCGGCCCTTGACACAAGGAACACAGGTGGGGGCAGGCCCCGGAGGAAGGGGAGGAAGGCACCGGGGGAGACCCGAGACAAGGGTACGGGAGGCCATACCTCGAAGACGAGGCAGGGAGGGGTGACCAAGGCGGTGGTGCCACAGGAGAGTCTCGTGCGTCAGAGGACGACACGAGCAGGGGGCAGACGCATTACCAGACCTGGACGCGGCAGCATACACTTGACTAGACGCGGTTACCTGACCAGACGCAGAGACCGGAGGGGGCGCAGTAGTCAGTGTGTAGAGACTCGACCCAGGCCGACGGGTGAACGTGGCCAGGTGGCGACCCGTCCGAGAGCAAGTGCAGTGGGTCACACGCTGACCTCCAGGGGTGAACTGGTCAACCCACGCATCCTGGAGGTCAGCTCCACTCACCAGGTTCGTAGAGAACGAGGGGAGGTGGAGTCCCGACAGCAAGCCCGACGGGGCCGCAGGACACGGTAGAGCCGTGGAAGAGTGCGCAAAGACTGGGCCCCCAGAGGGGTCAGCCAGGGAGACTGCGACAGGCCGACTAAGCGGCGTGAGCGTGGTGCTGTCTCTAAAGAAAGAGCGCGAAGCACCAGAGTCAAGTGTGAAAGTGTGCAAGGCCTCAGTAGGTGCAGTACCAGAGAGAGCAGACTCACCAGCACCTGGAGCAGCAGACTCACCAGTACCTGGAGCAGCGGACGCACTAGCACCTAGAGCAGCAGCCTCAATGCCCGGGTCGGGCGGGACACTCAGGTAACAGTCACCCTCAGCACTATCAGTCAAAGCATACATGGCAGCAAGGATAGCATCGAAATCAAGATCAAAGATAGCCACATTCTGCCTAAGCAGATCACCCCAACGAGGGAGCTCAACAGCGTCAGAAAACTGGGCGCGCCAGGCGTCAGTCAGGCGACCGAAGCAGCGCTGCGCAGTGTGTGGCAGCTCGCACGTCTCCCCACGACGACTGCCGGTGCGAAGAACGTAAGTGCAGGGACCAGCACCCCCAGACCTCCCACGCCCAGCGTACCACTCACGAAGCTGCTGGGGCGACGGGGTCTCACGGGAACGCGGCTGTTGCTGGCGCTGGCTACCACCAAAGCCTCCACGCTGCGCGGCTGCACCTCGACCAGCACCACCGCCACCACCACCTCCGCCACCGCTGCCGCTGCCTCCACCACCGCTGCCGCTGCCTCCACCACCTCCGCCGCCGCCACTGAAGCCCCCACTCCCGGCACCACCCCCACCTCCACCGCCACCCCCTCCACCTCCTCCACCGCCTCCGCCGCCGCCCCCGCCGTCTCCTCCACCACCCTTGCTCCCCTTGCCCTTGCTGTTGCGGCGTCTCCCACTAGGGGCAGACGCAGCTCCGACCTCCTCAGTGCCAACGAGGTCGACAGCAGCAGTAGAAGCAACAGAGGGGAGAAGGGGGACAGGGGAACACCCCTCAAAGAAAGGGGTGCGACGGTTGCCGCGAGAAGCACCTACAGCTAAGATACTCTTCTCAGCTGCAGCTAGGCGCTCCTCTAGCAGGTCGACAGTGAGCTCGGTGGGGCAAAGGGAGAGAAAGTGGTCCCTGACTGAAGAAAGGGAGTCAGGGAGGCGGGTGACTAGGTAGTAAAGGGTAATGTACATGGGGGGGGGGTTCTTGGCACAGAACTCAGTGGGAAGGGCAGCGCGGTAGCGGGCGTCACTAGTGCGGAGGTGAGCAGTGAGGTCAGCGACTGTGGCAAAGGCGGCAAGGTCAGGGAAAAGGTACGGCAGCATGAGGCGGCTGAGGGCAGCAGTGGCAGGGGAGGAGTAGCGCGCAACTACAGCGTCGTACAAAGACTGAGCAGTCTTGTACTGGCCAAAGTGCGCGCGCTCAGCAGGCGGCAGGTGACTATGAACAGCAAGACGAGCAACAGCGTCACGAGTGGTCCACTGCGAGCGAACCGTACTGTCAGCAGTGGCAGCAGGAGCAGTAGAGACAGAGGACGTGTGATCGAAAAGGGATACCCCATCCCTAGAGTCACACTGAAGAAAGAGCTGCAGGTCTTCAACCCACACGTCAAAGTCAACTGCACGCCCCTCATCATTAAATGTGAGAACAGTAGGGCTAGCCATGGCAGCAGTAGCAGCAGTAGCAGCAGGAGCAGCTAAGGCAGGGCAGTGCGGCTCAGTAGGGCGGCGCGGTTCTGTAGGGCGGCGCGGTTCGGCAGGCGGCGCGGCTCGGCTGGGCGGCGCGGCTCGGCAGGGCGGCGCGGCCCGGTTACTGGCGGCGCGGCGCGGCAGCAGGTGGCGCAGCGCAGGTGCTTACCAGGGGCGGGTGTAGGGCAGGGCAGGGCCGCGACAGGGGCGGCAGCAGGGCAGTGCCGCGACAGGGGGCGGCTGCAGGGCAGAGGCCGCGACAGGCGGCGAAGGCAGGGCCGCGACTGGGGCGGCAGTAGGGCAGTGGCTGCGACAGGGGGCGGCTGCAGGGCAGTGGCCGCGACAGTGCGGCTGCTGGGCAGAGGCCGCGACGGGCGGCAAACAGGCCGCGACGAGCGGCAGAGGGGCCGTGACGAGCGGCAAAGGGGGCCGCGGCGGGCGGCAGAGGGGCCGCAACGGGCGGCAAAGGGGCCGCGACGAGCGGCAAAGGGGGCCGCGGCGGGCGGCAGAGGGGCCGCAACGGGCGGCAAAGGGGCCGCGACGGGCGGCAAAGGGGCCGCGACCGTCCAGGGACGGGCCGGCAAGGGGCAGGGCCACGGTGGGCGGCTAAGGCAGGGCCGCGACGCGTGGCGACGGGCCAGCGTCGGGCGTCTAAGGCAGGGCCGCGATGGGCCAACGAAGGCAGGGCCGCGACGGGCCGGACTAGGGCAGGGCGCAAGGCGCGCTTCGGGCAGGGCGCGATGCGCGCTTCGGGCAGGGCAGGAAAAAATTGTGGTGGGCCCTTAAAAAAAACGTTCCCACTAGGGAACCTGCTCAGAATACCATGTAAGAATATGAACGAATGAATGACTGAACTAGAAAGCATGTGGGTACAAGTTGCAAACCTAAAAGTGTTGTACCCTAGAAGAACTACCCCACTACAGCCTAAACAGACTATAGCATATAAGTTTGACAGAAGAACGTGTATAAAGCAACTGACAGCGTCAATCAAAGTTGTCTCATGGCGCAATTAACAACGGTCCAAATGCAACCCGGCGAAAAGGGAATGGCATATATCAGCCGCTGTCGCGGTCTGCGCGATAGACTCCTTCGATGCGGCGGATCAATATCCAAAGAAGCGTTCGTCACTGTCGTTATCACAGGTCTCGGTCCTCAGTGGCGCTCCACTCGAGCCATTCTCCGAGCCCACAGAAGAATCTCGGAAGCAAATCTCTGCGCCGGAATTCATGCCAAATAACAAGACATGGACTTGCATGAAGAACGACAAAAGAAAAGAGGATCAGTACCGGAGTTCGCCTTTCACACTCTGCGGCGCAACAACAACAACAACAGACAACAAGAGCACTAAGCACGAAGATTACCACCGTTCTGTCATCTCTGCTGAACGTCAGGACACTCTCGTATTCACTGACCGAATCAGCAGCAATCGACACCATCACCACGTCAGCTTCGACCTTCAAGTAGTCAAGTGGCTTCCACACAGCAGCATCCTTCCAACCAGGCGCCGCCTTCAACGACAACGTCACAACCTGCATGAGGAACAAGAAACATCATAAGCTGTATGACAAGAACGGACTCCGGCATCACCGGTTCACCACCGACCTACTCACCAGAAGAATTGCTCGACGAAAGCACACCTCGTCGGGAATCACTGGAACCAAACCCGACATACGCAGCTATCACACAGAGCGAACCGTCCGGTCAAGATGCTTGGTCCTTGGACAGCTGCTGCGGACAACACATGTGCTCGTCAAATCGCTTCGTTCAACGGGAACAACACCTCAACTGGGAAGTCGTGATCACCGTCGCCAACAACCAGAACCTGCGCACACGACGACAAGGAGTAGTTCAACTTCAGTCCCGCGAGACTAACGTCGTTTTACAGATGTCGAAGGTTTTGATTGCAGAAGGACTGGGCTACAACTTACTCAGCGTCAGCCAGCTCATGGCAAAACGGATTCATCTTGAAGCCGGCAGCACCACTCAGGAATTCAAACTATACAACGGGAGGGGCGGACTTTACATCGGGAAAGCGGTCCTGAAGAACAACGTCTTTGTTCTCGACTTCGTCCCAGATCAAGGAACTGCTTACAGCGACGCGATCGTCAACTTCACCACTTGGTCGCACCCACCAGATCTCGACCCAGACTTACAACGCGTGGAAGATTTTCGACGTCTACTCAAAGGAAACAGTTGTTGAGGAACAGTTGAAAGTTAGAAATGAGAAAGAGAGAGGGGTTTCACTAGCAAGCAGTTGAGTACATATAGCAAACCCTAAATTGGGCTGTACTCACTATTGAGTACCCCACTGCAGGCTAGACAAAACATAACATTCTGACACACCCCCATAGCCAAATTGGGGTGTAATCAGCACAACAAGCAAATCAAAACAAGCTCAGGGTGGATCACAATGTCACCACACATTCTGAGCACAAGTACAAGAAGTAGCAGTTTATAGTGCACAAATATAAGTAAAGCTAGAGGCAGTCACAGACGGTAAGTGAGGAGGAGGAGGAACTGTGAGAGGAGAAGAGATAGGAGACGACATGTGAAGCTGCAGACACACGGGCAACAGGAGCGGCGCGCACTGTGGCTACCGGAGATTGTAGCCTCCGGACTACTGGAGTAACTGGCTCCGCGACTAACTCTGAGCTGCAGGAGCAACGGACCCACGGGCGACTGGCGCAGCAGGCTCGCTGGGCTACCGGAGATTGTAGCCTCCGGACTACTGGCGCTGCTGGCGACACGACAGCTGCCTCCGCCCAACATCCTCTAACTGCCTCACCCCCCTTTCACACACCCCCTGCTGCACCTCTAGCACTACTCATACTCCACCCCCTAGCACCACTCCATCGGCTCCCACACACCCACCCCCCTCAGCGGCAGCTGCAGCAGTGGGAGACGGAGGAGGAGGAGGAGCAAGGGATGCCACTCACCCGCCACCCCCCACCCGCCACCCCAAAACCCTAACACAGGGCAGGGCCGTAGATGGCGGGTAGGGAGGGTACGGGGGGGGGGGGCAGGGCCGCGACGAAAACAGGAGGGGCCGACGCGTGGCCCCCTTCAGTAGCCCCTCCCGTCGCCTGTCGAGGCGACCCTGGGGGGGGGCCGCGCGCGGCCCCAATTGGCGCCGCGACGGGGTCGCAATGGGCGACGGGGCAGGGCCGGGGTAGGGCCAGAGCAGGGCCAGGACAGGGCCGGGGCGAGGCCGCGACAGGTCCGGGACAGGGCCGCGACAGGGTCGGGGCAGGGTCAGGGCCGCGACAGGTCCGCGACGGGCGACGGGGCAGGTCCGGGGCGAGGCCGGGGCGAGGCCGCGACGGGTCGCGACAGGCGACGAGGCAGGGCCGGGGCGAGGCCGGGGCAGGGCCGCGACGGGGCCGCGACGGGGGCCACGAAGGGGCCGCGACGGGCAGAAAACCGCCGCGCGCCCCTAGCGCGCGGCGGGAAGAAAAAAGGGCCGCGCGCCATGGGCGCGCGGCAAGAAGGAAGATAGTGCGCGCCCGAGGCGCGCGATAGGCAGGACAGCAGCAGCGGAAGCATTGGTGGGGGCCCATACACAGGATCGACCCGAGAGGGTCGACCTGCTCTGATTCCATGTTGAGGAACAGTTGAAAGTTAGAAATGAGAAAGAGAGAGGGGTTTCACTAGCAAGCAGTGAGTACATATAGCAAACCCTAAATTGGGCTGTACTCACTATTGAGTACCCCACTGCAGGCTAGACAAAACATAACATTCTGACAACAGTAGCAGCACGTGACGTGATTTTCTACGAACGACTCACTCTCCAAACGTACCTGAACAACTTGGCAGCAGAACGAGACCTCACGGGCGGCTTCCGTGGCAATCGAGCCTTCGCCTCGTCAGTAGATGAGGCTGACTGGGATGAACAAAACGTGGACGGAGCATCGGAGGAAGCCGGACCTCTTCCCTACTGTTCGGTACCCGTTCCGATGGACGACGAAAACCCTCGCGAAATCATCAACGCCGAAGTCTACTACGACTTCGCCGATAATGGTTACGTTACACCCCAGCCGGTCAACACGAACGTTTCAGAACGCATAGGCCCCAACTTCTTACCTGATCCAGAAGCGGGAGACAAAGCATTTTATCCCAAGGACCCAAATCTCCCTCGCTACACACAGAGTGGGCTGCAGATTCTTGGGCTCGTCACTGCAGCCCATCGCGCACCAATGCCATAAGAGCCTCCTACAGTTCAGCAAGCTCTGGAGGGGGAGCACAGGGAAAAATGGCGCGAAGCCATGGACAGGGAGTTATAAGCGCTGGAAGACAGAAACACCTGGAAGACAGTACCCATCGGAGTGGCACGCAACAAAACCATTCTCACGGGAAAATTGGTCTTTCGCGTGAAAACGAAAGCTGACGGGACAATTGAAAAATTCAAAGCACGATGGGTCGTACGTGGCTTCGACCAAGAGCACGGACGAGACTTCACCGAGACTTTTGCGCCAGTCAGCCGACATACTTCTTTGCGAATCCTTCTCGCGATAGCCGCCATGAAGCGAAAGAAACGCCGCCAAATCGACGTGGCCCACGCCTTCCTTCATGCTCCCGTCGACGCAGAAATTTTCGTCGAACAACCGCACGGTTCCGTCACAGGTCCTAATCAAGTATGTCAGTGACTGAAGTCTCTGTAAGGCATCAAGCAAGCTCCGCGACTGTGGCAGCAGTACCTACACGCCCGACTAATTCATATCGGCTTTCAACAACTACCACATGACTAGGGAATATATAGACTCACGAAGGAAGCAGAACACATCCTGCTGATCATGTACATAGACGACCTGCTCTACATAGGTGTCAGAATGTTATGTTTTGTCTAGCCTGCAGTGGGGTACTCAATAGTGAGTACAACCCAATTTAGGGTTTGCTATATGTACTCCACTGCTTGCTAGTGAAACCCCTCTCTTTCTCATTTCTAACTTCCTTTGGTTTCTTAACATGGAATCAGAGCAGGTCGACCCTCACGGGTCGATCCTGTGGATGGGCCCACCCAATGCTTCCGCTGCTTCTACTCTGTCCATCGCGCGCCTGAGGCGCGCACTGCCTACTTGCCGCGCGCCCGTGGCGCGCGGCAATTTTTCTTCCCGCCGCGCGCTCTGCCTACTTGCCTGTCGTGCGCCCCGCTGGCGCGCGACGGAGCCCTGCCCGTCGTGCGCCCCGTCGTGCGCGACGGTGCAAAGCCCGTCGTGCGCCCCGTGGCGCGCGACGGTGCACAGCCCGTCGTGCGCCCCGAGACGCGCGGCGGGTTTCGTCGCCTGTCGCGGCGACCTGGGGGGCCTGTTGCGGCCCCGTCCCGGACCTGCCCCGGCCCCGACTCTGCCCCGGCCCTGCTCCAGGACTGTCGCAGCCCGGCCCCGACCCTGCCCCGGCCCTGTACCGGTCCTGCCTCGGCTCTGCCCCGGCGCGCTGCCCCCCCCAGGGTCGCCTCGACAGGCGACGGGAGGGGCGACTGCGGGGGGCCACGCGTCGGCCCCTCCTGTCTTCGTCGCGGCCCTGCCCCCTCCCCCCCCCCCCCCCCCCGTACCCTCCCTACCCGCCTTCTACGGCCCTACCCTGTGTTAGGGTTTGGGGGTGGCGAGTGGGGGTGGCGGGTGTGTGGCATCACCTGCTCCTCCTCCTCCTCCGTCTCCCACTGCTGCAGCTACCGCTGAGGGGGGTGGGTGTGTGGGAGCCGATGGAGTGGTGCTAGGGGGTGGAGTATGAGTAGTGCTAGAGGTGCAGCAGGGGGTGTGTGAAAGGGGGGTGAGACAGTTAGAGGATGTTGGGCGGAGGCAGCTGTCGTGTCGCCAGCAGCGCCGGTAGTCCGGAGGCTACAATCTCCGGTAGCCCAGCGAGCCTGCTGCACCAGTCGCCCGTGGGTCCGTTGCTCCTGCAGCTCAGAGTTAGTCGCGGAGCCAGTTACTCCAGTAGTCCGGAGGCTACAATCTCCGGTAGCCACAGTGCGCGCCGCTCCTGTTGCCCGTGTGTCTGCAGCTTCACCTGTCATCTCCTATCTCTTCTCCTCTCACAGTCCCTCCTCCTCCTCACTTACCATCTGTGACTGCCTCTAGCTTTGCTTATATTTGTGAACTATAAACTGCTACTTCTTGTACTTGTGCTCAGAATGTGTGGTGACTTTGTGATCCACCCTGAGCTTGTTTTGCTTTGCTTGTTGTGCTGATTACACCCCACTTTGGCTATGGGGGTGTGTCAGAATGTTATGTTTTGTCTAGCCTGCAGTGGGGTACTCAATAGTGAGTACAGCCCAATTTAGGGTTTGCTATATGTACTCAACTGCTTGCTAGTGAAACCCCTCTCTTTCTCATTTCTAACTTCCTTTGGTTTCTTAACAATAGGCTCTACCGACGACATCACCACCTGGTTTGAAGGGGAGCTGCAACAAGATCTCTCACTCACGATATCTTCCACCGTAACCCAGTATCTGGGACTCAACATACTCGACGGAGAGAACGCGATATACCTCAGCGCCGCAAAATACGCCTACACAATCGCCAATCGCTTTGGATTATCGTCAGCGGCCATATCCACGCCCTATCAAGACACCGCCGAAAATCACCAGGAAAAGACTAATCCGCTCGGACCTGCCGGACTACGCGACTACCAGCGGAAACTTGGATGCTTACTCTTCGCAGCCGTTACCTGCCGACCGGACATGTCGTACTCAGCAAGCCAGCTTGCTACCTATCTCAAACGCCCCGAAGCAGAGCACATGGCGGAACTCGACCGCGCGTTACACTACCTCGTCAGCACACCAACGATTGGCCTAACCTACCACAAGACTGGAACCACAACTCCAAAATTAATCGGCTACGTGGATGCTGACCACGCAGGCGACTCTGACAACAGGCGATCGCGCACCGACTACATCTATCGACTTGAGCCCGTCGGTCCTATCTCGTGGCAGTTGAGCAAGCAAGAACTAATTGCTCTCTCCTCTGCTGAAGTAGGATACATTGCACTCTGCTCAGCCACCAAGGAAGGACTATTCCTTCGCGAACTACTGGAAGAAGCAAAGCTGGCCCAGTTACCCAGCTTCTCCCTTTTCTGCGACAACCAATCTGCAATTCGCATAGCGAACAAGAGCGGGTTCGCGAACCGAACGAAGCACACTGCCCTGCGCTATTTGTTCGTGAAGGACGAGATCGAGAAACGGAGACTCGAGCTATCCTATTGCCCCACGTCCGAGTAGTGCATGCTGCTGACTGGACAAGGCCACGTCACCAGCAACGAAGGCGATGACACTCCAGAAGCGAAGGGGAGTGTTGGAAACATATAGTTCACGCTTCCGATGTGTCGAACACTACAACGTAAGCGAAACAAACTACAACGAAGTAACAGCGAGTCAACCAAAGCGGTTGATAGAAAGACAACAGGAAGAGGTTAAGTGAAGGTCAAAGGTGTCAGTAGATCTGCACTGTGGATGCCCGATTGATCCTAGGGGGGTTACAGGCGCGTTCGCCTGGGGGGTTATAGGCGCACTCTGACCCGCTACTTAACAAGCCATTTATCCCAGTGGTCTAGTGACAGGGATTCTGACATGGTATCAGAGCGGTATCGGGTTCAATTCCGGGGTTTTGCACATGTAGGCCGTTGCCGCTGTGCTCAGTCCTGGGCCTCCCAGTGTGTGGGGGGGTGTCAGTAGATCTGCACTGTGGATGCCCGATTGATCCTACGGGGGGTTACAGGCGCGTTCGCCTGGGGGGTTATGGGCGCACAAACCCGCTACACAAACAAGCCCTTCTATCCCAATGGTCTAGTGACTGGGATTCTGACAAAAGGTCAACGACCTTTGACTCGCCAAAAAGCAGCGCGACAGCAAAGACACATAACTGACACGCTATTGAGCAATTACCCGAGTCATCGCTGTATCGAACCGCAACAGCAGTTACAATTAAACCTTTCATATTCGTTGTAATCATATAAAGCCTTGTATCTCTTTGATATAATCAAGTTATATTGTTCTCACATGCCAGTGCAAGGTGGTTCAGCTAGTTCACTAAGACGCTTCCGCTAATACATCACTATTCTGAGCCTTAGTCTTGAAAACGATCCTAAGGGCTTTTCTCAGCCCAACAAAATCCTTCCTAGTCGGCAGCTCGGTTAAACGGAACCGACAAGCGCTCTCTCAAAAGTTGGGACTGAAGCAAGCTTTTATGGACCATGGTTGTTCATGGCAAAACAATGGGATGGTCTTTTGGATGAAGCAACACATTTACTACCATGTATCAAGCTTACACGCAACAAGCATCTAGGAATGGATCCAGTGGTAGTAGAGCACAATTGACCTGAGGACCTGCTTGTCCAGAGTCTCTAAGCAGGAGTTTGTTCCTACAAGAGGTCAGGACTCCCCTTCACCCAACGAAAACGATGGGTAAAACGTGGGACTGTCCGTAATCCCATCTATATCCTGCTTGAACGTCCGAATAGGTGTTGGAATGCCATCCATACAACGGCCCTGATCTAGCTGCACCTCTTCTGTACAATGCGCCTGATCTTCAGGCAGATGCTGCTGAGATTCCAAGAGTTGCTGGTTGGGCTCTATGGGATGTGAGTGGCTGGTAGGCGATGGGTTAAGTGTTAGTTGCTGCTCTTCTAGTAACCTCCAAGCCTCCTCAAGACCATGCTGTTGCTGTGCCCCAGAAATCGGGGTTTCCTGCTGCTGGTGCTGGTGCTGCTGCTGCTGTTCCTGAGACCACTCCTGCTGCTGCTGTTCCGTGTACCGTAGCTCTGGAAGCGATTTTGGGCCCTGATCTCCGCCATGGGGAAAGGTTGCACTGGTTTCCAGCGTCTGCTCAATCTGGTGCTGCTGAAACCACCCCCCCTGCTGCTGCTGCTGCTGCTGCTGTTGCTGCTGCTGCTGCTGCTGCTGCTGCTGCTGCTGCTGCTGCTGCTGCTGCTGCTGTGTTAATGGCGCTTGCTGATACCCGGGTTGCTCCTCCTGCTGTTGCTGATTTGAATACTCGTGCTGAGGCTGTCCCTGTTGTTCTGATTGCTGCTGCGCTATTATTTGCTGCCCCTCCTCTGTATGTCCCTGAGCATAACCTGCTGAATTGTTGCTTGATGCGCACATCATCATGGCATCTGATGGCATGGCTCCAGCAGGGAAACCTGATGGACCTTGAATGGCGTGAGGAGAAAGGCCTCTTGATGCCATGACTCCTGACCACGTGGCTTCCGATGGCATGGCTCCTAATGGCATGACTTGTGTTGGCATGACTCCTGATGATGTGGCTAATGAAGCCACATCACCTGATGGCACATGATATGACGGGAAGGAACCTGATGGTACTTGCTGTGATTGGTCTCCAGGATTTGGTGAAACGCCATGCAAGGGCTCAGGAATGTGGTGCATCAGCTGCTGATTCACGCATTGAAATTGCTGCATGCCAGACTGAAAGGGCTGCGGAACTGAGATAGGATGTAAGGGCTGCGGTACTGAGATAGGATGTAAGGGCTGTGGTAATGAGATAGGATGTAAGGGCTGCGGTACTGAGATAGGATGTAAGGGCTGCGGTACTGAGATAGGATGTAAGGGCTGCGGTACTGAGATAGGATGTAAGGGCTGCGGTACTGAGATAGGATGTAAGGGCTGCGGTACTGAGATAGGATGTAAGGGCTGCGGTACTGAGATAGGATGTAAGGGCTGCGGTACTGAGATAGGATGTAAGGGCTGTGGCCTGTTCTCTAAATGACGTTGCTCCTGATGACCTGCACTATCCCTCACATCCCCCATCTGCATATCTTGCCTTGCAGAAATCCGCAACGGCATGGCATCAGGGGGTATGCTGCTGGGAGCTGGCAGGGAGGCGCATGACGCGTGGTGCTGAAACGAATTTTCAGTCGACTCAACAGGAGATGAACCTGCAGGAGGGTGGTGGTGGTGGCTCACGTGCTGGCATGTGCACGAAGTGTGCAGAAGAGTGTTGTTAGTTTTCCAGATGCGGCTCTTGCTGCTCCGGCTGTTGGTGCTGCTGGTGCTGTTGTTGTTGTTGCTCCTGCTGCTGCTGATGGTGCTGGTGCTGCTGCTGCTGCTGCAGCTGTTGGTGCTGCTGCTGCTGCTGCTGTTGGTGCTGCTGGTATTGCTGTTGCTGGTGGCAATGTTCTTCGTGGTGCTGCTGGTGCTGCCGGCTATGAATTGACTCATGGTTGTTACTCTGAAGACAGTTGTTGGGAGCAGTGGCATAGAGCTGCTGCTGCTGGCCCTGAGGGAATGCGTGCTGAATCAGACTCTGCATCTGCTCCAATCCCTGCTGCTCATGTTGTGCCTGCCTGTGCTGCTGCTCATGTTGTGCCTGCCTGTGCTGCTGCTCATGTTGTGCCTGCCTGTGCTGCTGCTCATGTTGTGCCTGCCTGTGCTGCTGCTCATGTTGTGCCTGCCTGTGCTGCTGCTCATGTTGTGCCTGCCTGTGCTGCTGCTCATGTTGTGCCTGCCTGTGCTGCTGCTCATGTTGTGCCTGCCTGTGCTGCTGCTGCTGTTGCTGCTGATCCTGCTGGTGGTGAAGCCGCTCATTTAGAGCTTGCTCTTCCCGCACCCCATCCATTCCCTCCACGCCACCCGTCATATCCCCTCCTCCCTGCACCAACCCATCCTGACCCGGACCCCCATCCACATTCCCTCCTCGACTTTGGTCAAACGAGAACCTGCTTTGAGGTGACTTTTGAGTCGACTCGAACGAAACCTCCACACCACCCATCACATTCCCGCCTCCCAGCACCAACCCATCCTGACCCGGACCTCCATCCACACTCCCTCCTTGACTCGCATCAAATGAGAACCTGCTTTGGCTCGGAGGAAATGCACCACAGGTTTGGGTTGACGAGTTACGTTCCAATGTGTGTCGTCGCACGGAGGGCGCATCTGGGGGAGGCCACGAGTGCGACCCGGACAACGCAGCAGGTGGGGACTGACTGACGCATTGCAGAGACGTGGTGGGGCGCATGAGAGGCGGAATGGAAAGGCGCAAGGGCGAAGGGTGATTTGAGCCTGCGGAGTAGTGTACAGGGGTGTTGGGTGGTCTGTGGAGTGGTTGAAAGGGCACCTGTGGATGGTTGATGGGGCGAGTGTGGGGCAGAGTTGGGAGGTGCAAGGGATGGATTCTAGTTGTGTGGTCAAGAAACGGACGTTTCGCCACTCTTTGGTTTTCGTCTTGCTGCTGCTGCTGCTGCTGCTGCTGCTGCTGCTGCTGAATCTGATCATGAGACTGATGCTGTTGCTGCGGCTGGAGATGGTGATGATACTGCTGTTGTTGTTGGTGCTCTGACGGGTGCTGTTGTTGCTGCTGCTGCATTTGTGGCGTTTGCGGCTGCATCTGTGGTGGTTGCTGCTGCTGCTCCCACGGCTGTTGCTGTTGCTGCTGCTGCTGCTGCTGCTGCTGTTGCAGGCAGGGCCATTGCTGCTGCTGCCATGGCTCTTGCGACACCTTCAGTTCTTGATACTGACGCGACAGGCATGCACCCTGCTCGCTCTGAATGTTCTTCTGCACGTCCTGGTGTAGCTGCTGCTGTGGTTGCAGCTGCGCTTGCCGCTGCATTTGCAGCTGTGGTTGTTGCTGTGGCTGTTGCTGCTGCAGTTGCTGCCGATGCATTTGAGATTGGTTGTACGTTGCTGGCATCGGTTCACCACATTGCTGATTCTGATGCTGTTGATGCTGCTGGTGCTGTTGGTGCTGTTGATCCGACTGCTGCAGCCCAAGTTGGTCTCGGTGCTTCCCTTGTTGCGAGTACACCTGAGAATACTCCTGAGCTTGATTCTGCTGGAACGGTAGTTCCTGCTGGTGGCTTCCAAAGATTGGCGGCTGCATTTTCTCCTGAGCATGCACCTGAAGCGGATGCTGCATGTGTTGCGGCGGCGGCTGCACGTGTAGCTGTTGCTGCTGGTGCGGCTGCGGCTGTTGCTGCTGATGCGGCTGCGACTGTTGCTGCTGGTGTGGCTGCTGCTGTTGCTGCTGATGCGGCTGCGACTGTTGCTGCTGGTGTGGCTGCTGTTGCTGCTGGTGTGGCTGCTGCTGTTGTTCAGTGCGCATTTGGTTCTGCTGATTGTGCTGCTGCGGCTGTGCGAGCACTGAGTACTGCTGATGCTGTTGATGATGCACAACTGGTGCGTTGGGTTGCCGCTGCCACGGCTGCTGCTCTTGCTGTTGTGGCTGCTGCTGCTGCTGCTGCTGCTGCTGCTGCTGCTGTTGATGCTGCCATGGCTGCTGCTGATGTTGTTGTTGCTGTTGTTGCTGCTGCGGTTGCTGCTGCATATGTGGAGCTTGCGGCTGTCGCTGCCACTGCTGCTGCTGTTGCTGCTGCTGCCACGGCTGCTGCTGCTGTTGTTGCTACTTCTGCTCCTGTTGTTGCCCCTGTTGTTGCTGCTGGTACGGCAAAGTTGGCCGATGCTGATGCTGCAGTTGTTGTTGAGAAATTTGCGACACTTGTTGTGCCTGCCATTGTGATTCGCCCGCATTCCTCCACACTCCTTCCTCTACTTTCACCACCCCCATTTGCCCTCTCGCCTCTACACTACTTGCTGCTGTAGCCGACGCTGCTGCTCCCAGCGCTGCTGCTGTCAATGTTGCTGCTGCTGCAGTCGCCGCTGCTGCTCCAGGCCCCATGATTACTGCTCCTGCTGCATTCAAGCTCACTCCTGGCCTCAGCAATACTGCGCCTTGAGTCATAGTAACCGCCACTGTCGACCCCCCTCCCAGCATTTTCCCTCCGGGACCAGCACCCCGTGCTTTTGGCGCGACGTCTGGGGCCCCAGATGCACTCCAAGGGACTGCCGCCCCTCCTGGGCTGGCAAATGCTGCCGCCTCTCCTGGGCTGGCAAATGCCGCCGGCCCACCTGGGCTGGGAAAAGCTGGCGCTGGCGCCCCTCCTGGGCTGGGAAATGCTGCCGCCGCTCCTGCGCTCGCAAATGCTGCCATCCCCCCTCCTTCTGCCACGCCGCTTGCCGCTCCCCCTGCCACCCCACTTGCCGCTCCTCCTGACACGCTTGCTCCTACTCCTTCCACCACATTCCCCTGCCCGAACAGGTTTCCGTTTCGGACTGACCGATTCACTCCAGGACCCAATCCGAAATCCCCAGGCAGTGGGGTTCGGATGGGGGCGGACGGGGAGAGAGGCGAGGCCACAATGGGATGGTTATGCTCGTGAAGGTACGTCACTTCAAAGGAAACGGGGCCCGCACTCGCACTGCCGTCTAGGCTGAACTGCCAGTCTACCTGCTTCTTTGCCGGACATGGCTCAAAATGGCACGTCCCGCCGCCGCCGCTTCCGCCAGTGCAGCCACTTCCGCCGCCACCGCCACCGCTCGCGCTCTTCTCTCCGATCCCGCCGCCACTGCTGCTCTTAGTCAAGGCGGGCCGGGTCATGGGCGGTCCGCTTGCGCCGCTTGCGCTGGTCTTATTCCTGTTGCCGCTGATGGGAGTGCCGCCGCTGCTGGGAGTGCTTTTGCAGGGAGTGCATTTACTGGGAGTGCTGCTGCTGGGGGTGCTTCTCGCGCCAGCGGAAAGAGTTTCGGATGGCGGTGGTGGGGTAACCGCCCTGTCGTGGTCCGGTGTCGACTCCATTGCTGCAGATATACCTGACCCAGATGGCCCGGATGCAGATGGCCCGACTCCAGGTGGCCCGGCGGATCCAAGTGGCCCAGATCCAGGCGGCCCGGATCTAAATGGCCCGGTCTCAGATGGGCTTGACCCAGGTGCACCTGAGCCGGATCCAGCTGGCCCTGACTCGGCCGGTGCAGATCCCGTCGCTAATGCACCCGAGGGCACTGCTGCTGCTTCTGCTGCTCCTCCTCCTCCTGCTCCTTTTGCTCCTCCTGCTTCTCCTGCTCCTGCTGCTCCTCCTGCTGCTGCTGCTGGTCCCAAAGTTTCCGCTGACGTCGTTTGAAGCATCGAGCTAGCGCACTTGAAGTATGACCTGGGGAAGGTAGCAGGGGGGGAATGGGGGGGAATGCGAGCGAAAGGGGGCGGTAAGGGGTGAGGGAGGGTGGCATAAAGGAGGAGACACATCCAGCGACATATCAAGAGGAAAGGACAGACATTCTCCCTCCCGCCCCTCTCCGACCCATTCTTTCTCGTTCATTCCCCTCCCCCTCAACTTTCCCCTTTTCCTCCCTCCTCTCCCCATCCCAGCCTCCCAGATCCACAACTCCCAACTCCCGCCTCCCAACTCACAGCTTCCCAACTCCCGCCTTCATCCGCACACCGCCTGCAAGTGTCCGCCTTCCACCCACCTAATCTTCTTATTTCGGCGAGATTTGTTTTTATACCCTCAAAAGGAGACATTGCGCTTCTCCAACCACCGGATCGTCCATTCTACATGTGTGCCGTCCTCAATGTCATCCCTAGTACTTCTCACCTACCTAATCTTAGAGTTTCCGCTGCGCGCAAGTCGCTTTTCCCCGTATTTCAGCCAGCAGTACCCATCGTCGGGCAGCATATGTGGCTGTTGCTGCTGCGTTTACCATAGCATGTGTGGCTGGTCCCATTCCATTCAAGCTAACCTCCTTCCTGAGCCGATCAGCTTTCACCCGCTCCAGAGCTTGGAGCGTCTCCAACAGCTTGGTCATATTTGCGGGTGGGTTGCAGGTTAGGAGCCCTATCTCTTCTTCCCACTCCTTGGGCAGCCCACTAATGATGTACCCCATCATTTCTCCTTCAGTTTCAGCTGTCCCCATAGCCTTGAGGTCGTCATTGTACCCCTTTGCTCGATTTATGTAGTCAATGACCCTCTCCCTCGGCTCCATATTCAATAGGAGAAGTTTCTTCCGAATGGCGGCTTTGTTGGTATCCGTAAGTCCAAGGTAAGCAGCTTCCATGTACTACCAGGCTCGTTCGGCAGAGTTCTCCTCTCCAGCAAATTGATCCAGCCCCACTGCAATGCTATCCGAAACTGAATGACACAATTGGAAAAAAGCTTGCTTACTCCTTTTTTTGAATGACGCATTTTCTTCTGGTTTTTCTTTTGCAGATGGTGGGACGCCCTCTCCCGTTTCCTTGTCGGGATGATAATACGGCCAGAGATCCACTTCCTCCGCTCTACGAATGAACTTGAGTCGCCACGTGCTATAATTTTCTCCATGGAATCGTTGGGCCTCGCTAAGCCCAATCGTTGGCTTCGCCGTCAATTTAGCTTGTGCTAGCGCTGTTAGGATGGCCTGTAGTTCTGAGCCTCCAATGCTCACAGAGGAGCCCGAACTCGCCTCAGTATGATCGCCCGTCATACTTTCCGCCTATCCTTAAAACGCTAGAACACGCCTTAAACCAGCTCTGATACCAGCTCTTGTACGTGCGCAGCCTTTAGTCTAGACTATGAAGACTATTTAGAGTCTTAGTAACAAGCATATGAAGCTCTGGCCCCAACTGTGTGAAGGAATTTGCTGGAAAACGCCAAGGCAGAAAGTTCAAGTAATTTCATTGAAGAAGGCATACAAAAACAGAAAACACAAAGCAAGTTATAAGCAAAAGGATTTCTGATTTCGCCCTCGCGCCGCGCCTAATTTCGAGCTGAGTTGTACTCGGCTCAATTTCCAAATCCAACCATGCACCGAACGCGCCTCGAGTTCGAATCAGACTTCCTTGGACGCGCCTTTGACCCGGCGTGACTTCTCTTCACGTCGCTTGGAATCTCGACATTTCAGCTGTTTTCTTCTCCATTTCTGCACACTTCCCCTCCTTCTCTTCGATTCCCACTGCAGGTCGCGCCGCTACCGTGTTTCTCCTTCCACCGTCCCAACATAGGTAGCTCCTCTTCTTCTTAGGTCCTCGCTTTCCCTTGGTCACATCGTCAAACCGAATTCTTCTTAGGTCGATGTAGATCGCGTTAGGTCGTTCTAGGTCATGGTTAGCCAACCACCTTCAACAGGCATTGTGAATCCAGTCGCCGCGGCCGGCACGGGGACGCCGCTGTGTCGTCCATCTGCGGCGGCGCCGCAATTTGGTGGCAGTGGCGGCGGCGTCACTGACTGCCGTTGGTCAACGCCGAACGAGCCGCCAACAGCCATGAGCTGGCTATTACTACTATTATGTGAGGTTAAAGGTACTACAGGAGTCACGGAGGTATCGTTAGTACTATTACTACTACAACTAGTAATGCTCCCAACGTTCCAATGTGGAATAGCCTGGGGTGCTGTGAACAACGCAGGGCGACCCGTTGAGCTAGATGGGGGAGATACACTGTCCGGCGCGGGAGCTTTAGAAGGTACGCCGCAGAACCCGCCGCCAAATGCGGCGTGCGCTATAGCCGAGCCGGCGGCGGCATCTGACGACGCGTAAGTGTCCTGTTTTGGCACGCGAGACATCATGACAACGGCATGATCTGCCCTTACAAGCTGTTGTACTAGTAGTGCTGCGGCGACGGCACCAAAACTACTACTATGGATCTCAATCTTGTTTGATAAATTTGTTGCTGTGCAGAAAGTGCTTGCATCCCCTGCCCCCCTTGAAAACTGCCGATAATGCTACCGCGTGAATCGCCGGGCGGCATCTGCTTATTGCCACTGGTCGTCTGGTGAGTCCTAGCTATCCAATGCCAGCCACAACAATGCTCGAGCTTGCTGCGGGTGCCGCGGATGCGGCGATTTGAAAATCTGACAGAACAGAACTCAGAATTTGCGTCAAAATGCGCTTAGGCGGCCTAGCTCGTTGTAAAAACTGCTTCGAAGGTCAACTTGAAAAAGGACGCTGCTACAAAGTCGAGATGGTTACAAACAAGGGCCATGGGGACACAGCATAGTGCCACTACAGTGAGTCATAGTTTACGTGAAACTAGGCCCTGTTGTTTTCCCTGAGTGCTGTTGTCGACGAAGAGGGTCATGCAGCAGATTGCGCGTACTGTATGGGCGAGCATAATAAACGCTTGCTATGGAGGGATGCATGTGGAAGGAACAGGCCCCGCGCGCATGACACCTGAGGCTCGCCCGCCATGATGGGCAGGATTTCGAGGTTGCTGCCTGTCTTGTGATCAGGGCTGGAGAAGCAAGGCCATTTGGCCTTAATGCCCTGAACATTCCGGGTTACGCTTGGAGCAGCTCGACCGTTTAAAGTGCTAGAACGGCATGGCACCCGTGACAGTTAAGGGCTTTGTTCGGGCCTTCCCCTGAATCCAAGTTTTGGTTTCTGAGTTGAGCACAGCCCCCCACCCCCCATCCCGCCGCTGCCCCCCCACCCCTCCATGACTATGCCTACGAACCCCTTCCCTCCCAAATTTTTTGCCTACGATGTAGAGGCTGTAAGATTGTTGAGCACTGAGTATGCACCTCCCCTCTGCTAAGTAGAAGGCACATCCTCCTTTGGACATTAGGGAAAAGTGACTTTCCTTAGAAGCCCGGATTTTAAGCCTTGATTTTGGCCCAGGGCCAGAATTTGAGCACCTCATGACTCAAAGTTTTGGTCCCAGGGACTTCGACAGCCCTGCTTGTGATGCCGCATGGATGCCACGGAACTATCTTTTAGACTCAAGACATCCAGGTTTGCTTAGCGAGGGTGTACTTGAATTGAACGGACACCTCTTTATTACCAACCAGCATTCGTTGCGCATGCACCTCATTTTACATATTGGATTGCATGCGTGCAGAGCTGTAGAGGAGTTCTTCTTCGTCCCACGGCCAACAATTCCTCCGGGAAGGGTTCGCTTGTCCGTTACCAGAACAAGTGACTGTTCGAGTCAAACTTAACCTTCCAAACTACTGTACTGCTCTCCGCGTTGTTGCCATCCATAACAGTATTGAAGGGTGTTCGAGTTAGAGGTAACCCCGCATTTTCTTTCCTGCTGTACACGTACGTTTTCAAGCATGCGTGTGAAAAATTCAACCAGACTCAGTGACGACATTTCCGAGACCACACCCGAATCATGACAGCTGCTGCCAGCTGCTTCCGGGACGAGTCATAATCTGTCACATCGGCCCTCCCCATCCATTATGTAACTGTAGTTGTCACTTACCGACGTCTTCTTCGAGTGTGGAGACAATATCGGCTTCAGATGATTTGAGCTGTTCTGCCCGCACCCCTTCTCGTCGAAGGGTGACGGGCAGGGCAAATGCAATCAGCTGTGCTAAGACAATCCGGATTGCTCAAGTGATTATCAGTGACTTTCAGTAAGGGCAGGGTAAATTGCTGACAAGTAGCGCTTGTTGGGGTGAGGGGAGGAGAGGGAGGGGGGAGAGGAGGGGGGGGGGGGGGAGGGGGGGAGGGGGGGGGGAGGACAAAGCTCTACGCGGCCATTGGTTCTTAGAACTACAGACTTTGATTTTTGTCGTGCACAACTTCATGTGCAGATAAGTGAGCAGAGCAGAATCTGAGCAGAGCGTGGAAATCTGTGACAGGTAGGTCTCGTTCACTTTCGCGATCGTTTTGTTCACAAAACCTAAGAGTGTGGGCAAGTTCTGGAGCTCACAACGCTAAGGGCGCGTGTGATTTTTGATTTTGCCATAAGTTTATGTTTTTGACTCGATTTAAGCATTTGAACATGACTCGACTTTGAGTATTGGCAATGTTCGAACCGCAGGTGAACTTGCTTGCAGATTCACAATCACACACGAAAGTGCGAATTTGCAGGTTCGAGCTTACAGGGGGGGGACCGAGCCACCTATAGGGTGCGTAGGTTACCCGGTGCTCTTCTATTGACAGCGCGAAAGAGTCGCGAGCTTCGCTGGTTCCTCGTACGTGCCTGAAACCACACACGTTCGGTTCAGTGTGCTACACAAAGTTTGTGCATATATTCGAATCTTGTTCACATTTGTATGTTTGCACCTGGTACTCTTGAAATTGTAGTCACCATTGGCGAAATCTCCTGCGAACATTGGCGAAACTGGTTACCACCTAAAGTTCGACCTTAAATACGAACCCCAAAAAAAATCACACGCGCCCTAAGTAGCGGAAACAAGCGTGTTCGGTCCAGGCTCGTGTCGGCTGTCAGGTTCAATGTTGTGACAGCCCTCCTGCAGAGGTGTTCAGTCAAAAGAACTGAAGCACCATGGCGCTTTCGTTTGGTGGTTGTGGTTTTTGGGGGGGATATACGTACGTAGTCAAGATCTCCCCAGCCAGACACAAACAAAGTGTTGCATCAAAGTCAGCTGGTTGTGGGCCGCTCGTCAAATTAGCCAATCCAGGTACAGTACTGTAGCGTATGGTCCCAGGAAACCGGAAGAACTTGGGCGCAGGGAGCTGTCTTTCTGCGGCAAAACAGTTTCCCAGGCAAGCCGACAAACTCTCCAAAACTCTACACAATAAGATAAACCCAGCACGCGCTTTTTACGTAGATGTTCGTCCAAAACTGCTTTTAACCGCTCCACAACCTTATTCATCACCCCCTCGCAGCTTTGCGAGGATTATTCTTCTGGTGCACCAGAAGAATGGGAAGAAACGACATGGCAGCAGAACATGAAGGGATTACTGCAGTGTTGCAAAATAGGACTTGCTCAATAGAATTGTTCCAATAATCCAACAAAATGATATACCGTACCATCATTGCACAGAATACATGTCAAGGTGGACATGCTTATGCTCGTCTTTAGGGGGCATTCTTTTTATTTGAGCATATATTTCGTTTCATCTCCAGCGACAAACAGCCAGAATTGTCAACAACCGGTCAAAGTTCAATGGTCAGACAACACACACTAGGCATGCGGTGGCTGGTGCTGCTGCTGCTGCGGCTGCTGCTGCTGTTGCGGTACAACATTCAATCCCCCAACCAAATTCTGAATTGCACCCAACACACCCGATATGTTGCTTGGATCAATCGGGAGATTGTCAAGCGAAATATTGTATGTTGCTTGGCCGGATGCTTGGTCGGGGGTGAAGGAATGGGGGCCTGACGAACCACCCCAACCAGCCCCGGCAGGCATACCCGCACCAGGCATACCCGCACCAGGCATACCCATACCAGGCATACCCATTCCAGGCATACCCATACCAGGCACCCCCATACCAGGTATACCCATGCCAGGCATGGGGAAACCCCCGAATTGCATCCCACCGGGGAAGGCAAATGGAGGAGGGGTTGGATGGTGGTGGTGTGGCGGGTGGGGGTGGTGGTGATGCTGATGTTGCTCGTGCTGGTGATGATGGTGGGGGTCCCGTGGGGATAGAGATGGGTTTGGAGGGGAAATCGGGGAGGACGCAGACAGGGGGTTGGAGAATAAGGACAAATCAGGCATTTCATATTTGCTGCTTGTGCTGGTGCTGCACTTGCTGTGGCGGGTGGGATGGTGGCGATGATGCTCGTGCTGTGGTGCTGCTGGTGATGATGCTCCTGAAGCGGTGCTTCTGGTGACGATGATGCTGACATTGGTGATGATGATGAAAGGCCGATTGAAAGGAGAATCTTAAGGAAAGTGAAAGGACTGTGAACGGAGGATGAAGGTACGTGTGAGCAGACATACATGAAGGGAGCAGCACGCGCCTCTCCTCTGCTCATCAAGCTTTCGCTTGGCTGCCTGCAATCGCAGAGACGTAGAGGAAGATGCAGGAAAAAAGACGGATGAAGAAGCCTCCTCTTGGCTGCCTGAAATGGCATCAAGGTTGTGGAAGGGCAACAGCAGCACGAAACATGAATGGCAGCAAGATGGGGAGAAGGGCGGGCGGAGGAGGTGGCGAATCAAAAGGGGGCGAGGGTGAGAGAGTGATTCAGAAAATCGGAGACAAGATAATGAATCCAACGGTTGAGAATTGCAGGCTGGCTGGCTGACAATTAAGCCTAACTGTGCAATGCAGTTGAGATTTTTTGTCACGGTGCGGCTCACTTTGAGGTTCTCCTTGTGAGTTGCATTGGAAGAGTCGTGCTGCAGATTTCTGAGGGGCCTAAAAATTGTAAGCGCAAGGAGAATTCCCAAAGAATCACCATAGCCGGATTGCTGAGCTGAGCTCACCTTTAGCTTCTCCTTGTGCGCTGCATTGGAAGGAACGCGCTGCAGGAGCTGTCAAAAGAGGACAGGTGGGCTGCGGAGGCCTTACTTCCATCAACTCGTGTTGTTTTAGGACAACGAAACAAACTCCATGAGAAATGGCGGAAGGAGCCTTGTGCATTGGAAGGAACGCGCTGCAAATTTCTAAGGGGCCTCGGTTGTCAGTCAGCAGAAGGATAATCTCAAAAGCTGGATCGCTGAGCTCACCTTTAGATTCTCCTTGTGCGCTGCATTGGAAGGATCTAGCTCTAAAGCTGCGATGCGGTCAGGGGGGGGCGGAAAGGGGAAGGGGAGGAGAAGAATTTGAAATGTAAACAAACGAATCTGGATATGTGAGTCACAAAAGAGCAGAAACAAGCAAATGGAATGAAATAGTCTCCAACGGACACACCTTTCTTAAAGCCCCACTTCCAGTCTACACCAACAAACACACCTTTCTTGAAGCCCTCTTCAATCGCCTCGTGGTGCCGACCCAGTGCCATGAACGCATGCCCCAGCCGGCTGTACGCCTTGCTGTACCTCGGGTCTACCGCCACCGCCCTCCTGCTGTCCGCTGCAGCTTCCATGTAGTTTCCCAACTGGTGCTGTGCCGCGGCCCTGGTGTTCAAGATTAGTGCAAACCGGCGAAGAAAAAATGTCTTGGAAATGTCATGCACATACACAGATATATACATATATATACATATATATACATATATATACATATATATACATATATATACATATATATATACATATATATAAGTAAATATATACACTCTATAACCTAAAGAAAAATGGCCAGCAATGAAATAAATGCCATGCTTCCGAAACAACCAAGCAGGTGGCAAACAGCTGGCGAAAAAACACCTTACAAAAGAATGACTTCAACAGACTGTTGTTTGGGAAGGGAGAGCACCTGTTGGCATAGTAAATGGCGTTGGTGCCACCACAGAGAGCGATCGCTTTGGAGTAGAGTGATAGCGCCTCCTCATACTCATGGGCTGCCATGGCCGCATTGCCTGCAGGGCAGGATGGGGATGAGGGCGATGTGCAGTGAGTGGGTGAGCCAAGGGAGAGCTAGAGTCGAGGCATCCCATAGTCCTGAGGCGACTCAACGTCAATTCAGAATCATTTTCGGAAATATGTAATTTGGAGATCACACCCCACATCACACCACATCATACCACACCACACCACACCACACCACACCACACCACACCACACCACACCACACCACACCACACCACACCACACCACACCACCACCCACCCTGCGCCTTCAGCTCCTCCGCTTTCTTCTTATCCTCTTCTGTGACCACTGCTGCTGCCGCACCCCCACCCCCTGCAGTCTCCGCAGCAGCAACAGCCGCACCACCACTAGCAGCACCACCACTGGCGGAAGGACCAGCAGCATCAGCGGCTGTAGCAGCAACACTAGCAGTCGTAGCAGCAGTAGCAGCTGAAGCATCTCCCCCCTCCGTCTCCTTCTCCTTCCCCTTGTCGTCCCTTTGACCCTTGCTGCCCTCGCTGCTCTTGCTGCCGTCCTCCCGCTCCTTCTCGTTCCCCTCCTTCTCCCCTCCCTCCGTCTTCCCTTGCTCACTGCCCCCTTCCCCTTGCTCCTTGTCCCCCCCCTCTCTCCGTCCTCCCTGCTGTGCCACACACTGGTGGAAGATAGCTCGTGCCTGCTGCTGCCTCACCACATAATCCTCACTACCCACCACCGTCCCTGCATAGTACCCCGCACTCTCCAACCCCTGCAGAAACTCCTGAAGCTTCTTCTCCAGATCCAAAGCACCCTGGCCCTCCACCTGACCCTCCTCCCCTTGCCGGTTCGCCCCACTCACACCTGCCCCAGCTTCCCCACGAGCCGTTTCCCCTGCTCTTTCTTTCGCTTGTTCCCCCGTTTGCTCAGCAGCCCCCTCATCTGCGTCTTTCATCTCTACTTCCTTCCCCCCCTCTCTGCCTCCGCTGGCCCCGTTGCCTATCCTAGCGTTTTCTGTTCCTGCGGCAACGGAACCTCCCCCAACCCTGTCTCCCAAGTCTGCTTCCCGAGGCTCGGCGCCACCCTTGACCCCTACATCCATAGGTTCGGGCAGGAGGGCAGCAGCCTGAGAATTTTCCACTAGCTGCCCGCCTGGCCGGGCAGCACCGGTTGAAGAAGCATGACCAGTAACAGTGCCCGGTGTGCTGTCCTGAATAAGCTGCAACAGTGTTCCGGGCAGGACTGAATATTTTTCCAGGTCGTCCGGGTTTTGCGGGCTGACCCCAAAAGCTTCGGAAAGGCAGTCTGCAGCAACCTCTAGGGCGTCTGAGTCAACTGAGGAAGGGAGTGGGGCTGATAGGGCAGGGGGGGAGAAAAAGGACGGGAGGGAACGAAAAGAGGGGAATCAGATGGGCGGAGGAATGATTATGGAACATCATAGTCACAAATTTCTGCCAGCGGCAATTGCTAGGGCGTCTGAGTCAACTGAGGGAGGGAGTGGGGCTGATGATACAAGGGGGAAAACGGAAAGAGGAAACGGAGAGTGGAATCGGAGAGAAGGGGGATTAGCGGGTGGTGGCGGTGGAAACCTCTGGGGCGTCTTGCGTCGAGTGAGGGGGGGGTGGGGGTTGATGGGGCAAAAAGCGAGAGAGGAAACGGATGTAGGAAACAAGGGTGACCGGTTCAAATTTCCCCTGTGCGAAAACACATCAGGATAACCATTGCAGCCCTGTAGTTCGCATAAGCGAGGATGGAAGCAGCTTCACGCTTTTCCTACCAGTGCGGAGAGAAGTGAGGAAGACAAGGACTGAGACGTCTTAAAAGAGGACGCAGCAAAGCCTGAGACGTGCTTCAAGCTGTTACCACTAGTACTTGCGCGGAGGGACTGACTGTTGAGTCGTCTCACGTAATCACTAGCAGTACCTGTGCGGAGGAAATCGAGGAATGCGAGCACGGTTCGCCTCTGAGCGAAGAATCCATCCTCCTTATAAGCTGCATCGCTCGGAGACGCCATATCCACCTGCTGCGGTTACGAAACGTTCGCGTTTCGTATTTGCCGGCCGGTTGAATCCCACTTTGCAGAAAATTGCTATGGCGTTTCCGTCTTGCAGTAATATCACGATGCCATTCGCGACAATAAGATTGAATTAGGACAATTCGGCCAGAGGAAGGAAGGGATGGAAAGCCGAGAAGGACGGCGAGAGTGATAAAGCGCGCTGATTCGAGAATTAGCCTGCTGCTGCTGGTGGCGGGACGTTGATCGTTGCTCGAGTTTCAGAATCTGTTATGCGTCGCGCGCTTGGACCCGTGAAATCTGATTTGTCGGTGCTAACGCCGAGCAGTCATGTCAGCCAGAACTACCAGCGAGCAAGGGAAGTGACTTGCTTGGTTCTGCAAAAGTTTCTGGAATAATGGAGTTCCGCAAAAAAGGCTGGAGTTGAGATGAGGTGAGAGCGGATTTTTGGATGGTTCTGGAATCTGAATGACCATAAGAACATACATGAACCGCAATGTATATTATAGGAAAGCCGCAGTATCTTGCTACACCGTACTTTTCTCCTGAACTTATCGGTATTTCCCGCAAAGGCACCCCTTTTAATGAGCAATGAACAAACTAGGACATTGCTTCGTCGAGTGTAGCTTTCAGCTTCTTCACCAAACGCGTCAGAGTGCGCTTATCGCGGATGCTACCTCCCTCTCACCAACCAAGTTTCACAGGCGATCTCGAGGTAATCGCCGGCATTCCCAAGGCTGATGTTCATCACTAGTTTGATCAGAAGGATGAAACTAAATGTGTATGCCGGTAACCGTCTGCCTAGAACCAGCTAAACCTAATTCGTTGTGCGCCATCGTGAGGACTGTCTGACGCTGTAAAAGTTTTTTGTTTTCCCCTTACTAGCTGAACTGGTTCCAGTGCGTCAGGATCGTCGTCCGCTTCGTCATTAATGAATGCGCGTCGCGGGTTTAGAATGACAGGAGCTGTATCGCAGCAAAAACTGACGCTAGCATTCTATTAAGCACTTGTTGCGATGAGGTTAAAAGGAAGAACCTTACACTTGGATAAAACCCGGAGCGCTAGTACCGATAGATTCGGAATGGGAAGTCACGGAAGCTGTCCCGATGCTTGGAGTTCCGCTGCGGAACGTAGTTTTGCTGGAAAAACGCTACGAAGCATTGCTTCGCGGAGCTCAAATCTTTGGAAAAACACGTCTTTCCTCACATCGCCTTTGGGGTCTGCTCTCCTTCTCGCTCTGCTCGTTTCCAGCGCCGTCGCTGGCTCGTCCAGACCATCCGCGTTAGAAGCTTATTCTTTAGCAGAATATCTTCCAGAAACGAGCGACAATTTGCCGATGACGTCACGAGTGCTCTCGCGGACGGATTACGCTACCTGGGAGAGTTCCGCGCGCCGGAGATTGGTGGATGACGTGGCATCAACGGCCAACAGCGTGTTAAGGTGAACCGCTTCAAACCTAGCCCTATTCGAGGCGCCTAAGAAAGTGCGGTTCAAATAAGGCTCCTAAAAGAAGGCGCCTCTTAAACCTCAATTCAAGAACTGGGCTCATGTAGCGGAGCCAGCCCTCTTACTTTTCCGTCTCTCTTCCCCTTCATCCCCTTCATTCCCGGCTCGTCCCCTTCATTCCCCTCTCTTCCCCTTCATTCCCCTCTCTTCCCCTTCATTCCCCTCTCTTCCCCTTCACCTTTTCCCGTTTCCCCTCCCAACCTCTACTTCCTCCACCCCTTCCCCCCACCCCTTCCCCCCACCCCTTCTCCCCACCCCTTCCCCCCACCCCCGTCCCAACTCATCCTTCCCTCAAGTTCCGAGGCGGTGGGTCAGCTGGTGGGGCGGCTGAGGGCGCTGCGGGTGCGACTGGGGGAGGTGGTAGTGCGGGCGAACGCGACCATGCAGCTGCTGCCGGGGATGGAGGAGGAGAACGGCGCCGAGGGCAGCGGGGAGGGGCTAGAGAGCGTGAAGGTGGTTGATGTGGTGGATGACGATCAGACGCCACTGAAGCTGGATTGGTGAGTGAGTGAGAGATTGAAGCTTGAATCAGCTTGAGTGCTGCTGCTGCTGCCGGGGATGGACGAGGAGAACGGCGCAAAGGGCAGCAGGGAGGGGCTTGAGAGCGTGAAGGTGGTTGATGTGGTGGATGACGATCAGACGCCACTGAAGCTGGATTGGTGAGTGAGTGAGAGATTGAAGCTTGAATCAGCTTGAGTGCTGCTGCTGCTGCCGGGGATGGACGAGGAGAACGGCGCAGAGGGCAGCAGGGAGGGGCTTGAGAGCGTGAAGGTGGTTGATGTGGTGGATGACGATCAGACGCCACTGAAGCTGGATTGGTGAGTGAGTGAGAGATTGAAGCTTGAATCAGCTTGAGTGCTGCTGCTGCTGCCGGGGATGGACGAGGAGAACGGCGCAGAGGGCAGCAGGGAGGGGCTTGAGAGCGTGAAGGTGGTTGATGTGGTGGATGACGATCAGACGCCACTGAAGCTGGATTGGTGAGTGAGTGAGAGATTGAAGCTTGAATCAGCTTGAGTGCTGCTGCTGCTGCCGGGGATGGACGAGGAGAACGGCGCAGAGGGCAGCAGGGAGGGGCTTGAGAGCGTGAAGGTGGTTGATGTGGTGGATGACGATCAGACGCCACTGAAGCTGGATTGGTGAGTGAGTGAGAGATTGAAGCTTGAATCAGCTTGAGTGCTGCTGCTGCTGCCGGGGATGGACGAGGAGAACGGCGCAGAGGGCAGCAGGGAGGGGCTTGAGAGCGTGAAGGTGGTTGATGTGGTGGATGACGATCAGACGCCACTGAAGCTGGATTGGTGAGTGAGTGAGAGATTGAAGCTTGAATCAGCTTGAGTGCTGCTGCTGCTGCCGGGGATGGACGAGGAGAACGGCGCAGAGGGCAGCAGGGAGGGGCTTGAGAGCGTGAAGGTGGTTGATGTGGTGGATGACTATCAGACGCCCCTGAAGCTGGATTGGTGAGTGAGTGAGAGATTGAAGCTTGAATCAGCTTGAGTGCTGCTGCTGCTGCCGGGGATGGACGAGGAGAACGGCGCAGAAGGCAGCAGGGAGGGGCTTGAGAGCGTGAAGGTGGTTGATGTGGTGGATGACGATCAGACGCCCCTGAAGCTGGATTGGTGAGTGAGTGAGAGATTGAAGCTTGAATCAGCTTGAGTGCTGCTGCTGCTGCCGGGGATGGACGAGGAGAACGGCGCAGAGGGCAGCAGGGAGGGGCTTGAGAGCGTGAAGGTGGTTGACGTGGTGGATGATGATCAGACGCCACTGAAGCTGGATTGGTGAGTGAGTGAGAGATTGAAGCTTGAATCAGCTTGAGTGCTGCTGCTGCTGCCGGGGATGGACGAGGAGAACGGCGCAGAGGGCAGCAGGGAGGGGCTTGAGAGCGTGAAGGTGGTTGATGTGGTGGATGACGATCAGACGCCACTGAAGCTGGATTGGTGAGTGAGTGAGAGATTGAAGCTTGAATCAGCTTGAGTGCTGCTGCTGCTGCCGGGGATGGACGAGGAGAACGGCGCAGAGGGCAGCAGGGAGGGGCTTGAGAGCGTGAAGGTGGTTGATGTGATGGATGACGATCAGACGCCACTGAAGCTGGATTGGTGAGTGAGTGAGAGATTGAAGCTTGAATCAGCTTGAGTGCTGCTGCTGCTGCCGGGGATGGACGAGGAGAACGGCGCAGAGGGCAGCAGGGAGGGGCTTGAGAGCGTGAAGGTGGTTGATGTGGTGGATGACGATCAGACGCCACTGAAGCTGGATTGGTGAGTGAGTGAGAGATTGAAGCTTGAATCAGCTTGAGTGCTGCTGCTGCTGCCGGGGATGGACGAGGAGAACGGCGCAGAGGGCAGCAGGGAGGGGCTTGAGAGCGTGAAGGTGGTTGATGTGGTGGATGACGATCAGACGCCACTGAAGCTGGATTGGTGAGTGAGTGAGAGATTGAAGCTTGAATCAGCTTGAGTGCTGCTGCTGCTGCCGGGGATGGACGAGGAGAACGGCGCAGAGGGCAGCAGGGAGGGGCTTGAGAGCGTGAAGGTGGTTGACGTGGTGGATGATGATCAGACGCCACTGAAGCTGGATTGGTGAGTGAGTGAGAGATTGAAGCTTGAATCAGCTTGAGTGCTGCTGCTGCTGCCGGGGATGGACGAGGAGAACGGCGCAGAGGGCAGCAGGGAGGGGCTTGAGAGCGTGAAGGTGGTTGATGTGGTGGATGACGATCAGACGCCACTGAAGCTGGATTGGTGAGTGAGTGAGAGATTGAAGCTTGAATCAGCTTGAGTGCTGCTGCTGCTGCCGGGGATGGACGAGGAGAACGGCGCAGAGGGCAGCAGGGAGGGGCTTGAGAGCGTGAAGGTGGTTGATGTGGTGGATGACGATCAGACGCCACTGAAGCTGGATTGGTGAGTGAGTGAGAGATTGAAGCTTGAATCAGCTTGAGTGCTGCTGCTGCTGCCGGGGATGGACGAGGAGAACGGCGCAGAGGGCAGCAGGGAGGGGCTTGAGAGCGTGAAGGTGGTTGATGTGGTGGATGACGATCAGACGCCACTGAAGCTGGATTGGTGAGTGAGTGAGAGATTGAAGCTTGAATCAGCTTGAGTGCTGCTGCTGCTGCCGGGGATGGACGAGGAGAACGGCGCAGAGGGCAGCAGGGAGGGGCTTGAGAGCGTGAAGGTGGTTGATGTGGTGGATGACTATCAGACGCCACTGAAGCTGGATTGGTGAGTGAGTGAGAGATTGAAGCTTGAATGAGCTTGAGTGCTGCTGCTGCTGCCGGGGATGGACGAGGAGAACGGCGCAGAGGGCAGCAGGGAGGGGCTTGAGAGCGTGAAGGTGGTTGATGTGGTGGATGACGATCAGACGCCACTGAAGCTGGATTGGTGAGTGAGTGAGAGATTGAAGCTTGAATGAGCTTGAGTGCTGCTGCTGCTGCCGGGGATGGACGAGGAGAACGGCGCAGAGGGCAGCAGGGAGGGGCTTGAGAGCGTGAAGGTGGTTGATGTGGTGGATGACGATCAGACGCCACTGAAGCTGGATTGGTGAGTGAGTGAGAGATTGAAGCTTGAATCAGCTTGAGTGCTGCTGCTGCTGCCGGGGATGGACGAGGAGAACGGCGCAGAGGGCAGCAGGGAGGGGCTTGAGAGCGTGAAGGTGGTTGATGTGGTGGATGACGATCAGACGCCACTGAAGCTGGATTGGTGAGTGAGTGAGAGATTGAAGCTTGAATCAGCTTGAGTGCTGCTGCTGCTGCCGGGGATGGACGAGGAGAACGGCGCAGAGGGCAGCAGGGAGGGGCTTGAGAGCGTGAAGGTGGTTGATGTGGTGGATGACGATCAGACGCCACTGAAGCTGGATTGGTGAGTGAGTGAGAGATTGAAGCTTGAATGAGCTTGAGTGCTGCTGCTGCTGCCGGGGATGGACGAGGAGAACGGCGCAGAGGGCAGCAGGGAGGGGCTTGAGAGCGTGAAGGTGGTTGACGTGGTGGATGATGATCAGACGCCACTGAAGCTGGATTGGTGAGTGAGTGAGAGATTGAAGCTTGAATCAGCTTGAGTGCTGCTGCTGCTGCCGGGGATGGACGAGGAGAACGGCGCAGAGGGCAGCAGGGAGGGGCTTGAGAGCGTGAAGGTGGTTGATGTGGTGGATGACGATCAGACGCCACTGAAGCTGGATTGGTGAGTGAGTGAGAGATTGAAGCTTGAATCAGCTTGAGTGCTGCTGCTGCTGCCGGGGATGGACGAGGAGAACGGCGCAGAGGGCAGCAGGGAGGGGCTTGAGAGCGTGAAGGTGGTTGATGTGGTGGATGACGATCAGACGCCACTGAAGCTGGATTGGTGAGTGAGTGAGAGATTGAAGCTTGAATCAGCTTGAGTGCTGCTGCTGCTGCCGGGGATGGACGAGGAGAACGGCGCAGAGGGCAGCAGGGAGGGGCTTGAGAGCGTGAAGGTGGTTGATGTGGTGGATGACGATCAGACGCCACTGAAGCTGGATTGGTGAGTGAGTGAGAGATTGAAGCTTGAATCAGCTTGAGTGCTGCTGCTGCTGCCGGGGATGGACGAGGAGAACGGCGCAGAGGGCAGCAGGGAGGGGCTTGAGAGCGTGAAGGTGGTTGATGTGGTGGATGACGATCAGACGCCACTGAAGCTGGATTGGTGAGTGAATGAGAGATTGAAGCTTGAATCAGCTTGAGTGCTGCTGCTGCTGCCGGGGATGGACGAGGAGAACGGCGCAGAGGGCAGCAGGGAGGGGCTTGAGAGCGTGAAGGTGGTTGATGTGGTGGATGACGATCAGACGCCACTGAAGCTGGATTGGTGAGTGAGTGAGAGATTGAAGCTTGAATCAGCTTGAGTGCTGCTGCTGCTGCCGGGGATGGACGAGGAGAACAGCGCAGAGGGCAGCAGGGAGGGGCTTGAGAGCGAGAAGGTGGTTGATGTGGTGGATGACGATCAGACGCCACTGAAGCTGGATTGGTGAGTGAGTGAGAGATTGAAGCTTGAATCAGCTTGAGTGCTGCTGCTGCTGCCGGGGATGGACGAGGAGAACAGTGCAGAGGGCAGCAGGGAGGGGCTTGAGAGCGTGAAGGTGGTTGATGTGGTGGATGACGATCAGACGCCACTGAAGCTGGATTGGTGAGTGAGTGAGAGATTGAAGCTTGAATCAGCTTGAGTGCTGCTGCTGCTGCCGGGGATGGACGAGGAGAACGGCGCAGAGGGCAGCAGGGAGGGGCTTGAGAGCGTGAAGGTGGTTGATGTGGTGGATGACGATCAGACGCCACTGAAGCTGGATTGGTGAGTGAGTGAGAGATTGAAGCTTGAATCAGCTTGAGTGCTGCTGCTGCTGCTGCCGGGGATGGACGAGGAGAACGGCGCAGAGGGCAGCAGGGAGGGGCTTGAGAGCGTGAAGGTGGTTGACGTGGTGGATGATGATCAGACGCCACTGAAGCTGGATTGGTGAGTGAGTGAGAGATTGAAGCTTGAATCAGCTTGAGTGCTGCTGCTGCTGCCGGGGATGGACGAGGAGAACGGCGCAGAGGGCAGCAGGGAGGGGCTTGAGAGCGTGAAGGTGGTTGATGTGGTGGATGACGATCAGACGCCACTGAAGCTGGATTGGTGAGTGAGTGAGAGATTGAAGCTTGAATCAGCTTGAGTGCTGCTGCTGCTGCCGGGGATGGACGAGGAGAACGGCGCAGAGGGCAGCAGGGAGGGGCTTGAGAGCGTGAAGGTGGTTGATGTGGTGGATGACGATCAGACGCCACTGAAGCTGGATTGGTGAGTGAGTGAGAGATTGAAGCTTGAATCAGCTTGAGTGCTGCTGCTGCTGCCGGGGATGGACGAGGAGAACGGCGCAGAGGGCAGCAGGGAGGGGCTTGAGAGCGTGAAGGTGGTTGATGTGGTGGATGACGATCAGACGCCACTGAAGCTGGATTGGTGAGTGAGTGAGAGATTGAAGCTTGAATCAGCTTGAGTGCTGCTGCTGCTGCCGGGGATGGACGAGGAGAACGGCGCAGAGGGCAGCAGGGAGGGGCTTGAGAGCGTGAAGGTGGTTGACGTGGTGGATGATGATCAGACGCCACTGAAGCTGGATTGGTGAGTGAGTGAGAGATTGAAGCTTGAATCAGCTTGAGTGCTGCTGCTGCTGCCGGGGATGGACGAGGAGAACGGCGCAGAGGGCAGCAGGGAGGGGCTTGAGAGCGTGAAGGTGGTTGATGTGGTGGATGACGATCAGACGCCACTGAAGCTGGATTGGTGAGTGAGTGAGAGATTGAAGCTTGAATCAGCTTGAGTGCTGCTGCTGCTGCCGGGGATGGACGAGGAGAACGGCGCAGAGGGCAGCAGGGAGGGGCTTGAGAGCGTGAAGGTGGTTGATGTGGTGGATGACGATCAGACGCCACTGAAGCTGGATTGGTGAGTGAGTGAGAGATTGAAGCTTGAATCAGCTTGAGTGCTGCTGCTGCTGCCGGGGATGGACGAGGAGAACGGCGCAGAGGGCAGCAGGGAGGGGCTTGAGAGCGTGAAGGTGGTTGATGTGGTGGATGACGATCAGACGCCACTGAAGCTGGATTGGTGAGTGAGTGAGAGATTGAAGCTTGAATCAGCTTGAGTGCTGCTGCTGCTGCCGGGGATGGACGAGGAGAACGGCGCAGAGGGCAGCAGGGAGGGGCTTGAGAGCGTGAAGGTGGTTGATGTGGTGGATGACTATCAGACGCCACTGAAGCTGGATTGGTGAGTGAGTGAGAGATTGAAGCTTGAATGAGCTTGAGTGCTGCTGCTGCTGCCGGGGATGGACGAGGAGAACGGCGCAGAGGGCAGCAGGGAGGGGCTTGAGAGCGTGAAGGTGGTTGATGTGGTGGATGACGATCAGACGCCACTGAAGCTGGATTGGTGAGTGAGTGAGAGATTGAAGCTTGAATGAGCTTGAGTGCTGCTGCTGCTGCCGGGGATGGACGAGGAGAACGGCGCAGAGGGCAGCAGGGAGGGGCTTGAGAGCGTGAAGGTGGTTGATGTGGTGGATGACGATCAGACGCCACTGAAGCTGGATTGGTGAGTGAGTGAGAGATTGAAGCTTGAATGAGCTTGAGTGCTGCTGCTGCTGCCGGGGATGGACGAGGAGAACGGCGCAGAGGGCAGCAGGGAGGGGCTTGAGAGCGTGAAGGTGGTTGATGTGGTGGATGACGATCAGACGCCACTGAAGCTGGATTGGTGAGTGAGTGAGAGATTGAAGCTTGAATCAGCTTGAGTGCTGCTGCTGCTGCCGGGGATGGACGAGGAGAACGGCGCAGAGGGCAGCAGGGAGGGGCTTGAGAGCGTGAAGGTGGTTGATGTGGTGGATGACGATCAGACGCCACTGAAGCTGGATTGGTGAGTGAGTGAGAGATTGAAGCTTGAATCAGCTTGAGTGCTGCTGCTGCTGCCGGGGATGGACGAGGAGAACGGCGCAGAGGGCAGCAGGGAGGGGCTTGAGAGCGTGAAGGTGGTTGATGTGGTGGATGACGATCAGACGCCACTGAAGCTGGATTGGTGAGTGAGTGAGAGATTGAAGCTTGAATCAGCTTGAGTGCTGCTGCTGCTGCTGCCGGGGATGGACGAGGAGAACGGCGCAGAGGGCAGCAGGGAGGGGCTTGAGAGCGTGAAGGTGGTTGACGTGGTGGATGATGATCAGACGCCACTGAAGCTGGATTGGTGAGTGAGTGAGAGATTGAAGCTTGAATCAGCTTGAGTGCTGCTGCTGCTGCCGGGGATGGACGAGGAGAACGGCGCAGAGGGCAGCAGGGAGGGGCTTGAGAGCGTGAAGGTGGTTGATGTGGTGGATGACGATCAGACGCCACTGAAGCTGGATTGGTGAGTGAGTGAGAGATTGAAGCTTGAATCAGCTTGAGTGCTGCTGCTGCTGCCGGGGATGGACGAGGAGAACGGCGCAGAGGGCAGCAGGGAGGGGCTTGAGAGCGTGAAGGTGGTTGATGTGGTGGATGACGATCAGACGCCACTGAAGCTGGATTGGTGAGTGAGTGAGAGATTGAAGCTTGAATCAGCTTGAGTGCTGCTGCTGCTGCCGGGGATGGACGAGGAGAACGGCGCAGAGGGCAGCAGGGAGGGGCTTGAGAGCGTGAAGGTGGTTGATGTGGTGGATGACGATCAGACGCCCCTGAAGCTGGATTGGTGAGTGAGTGAGAGATTGAAGCTTGAATCAGCTTGAGTGCTGCTGCTGCTGCCGGGGATGGACGAGGAGAACGACGCAGAGGGCAGCAGGGAGGGGCTTGAGAGCGTGAAGGTGGTTGATGTGGTGGATGACGATCAGACGCCCCTGAAGCTGGATTGGTGAGTAAGTGAGAGATTGAAGCTTGAATCAGCTTGAGTGCTGCTGCTGCTGCCGGGGATGGACGAGGAGAACGGCGCAGAGGGCAGCAGGGAGGGGCTAGAGAGCGTGAAGGTGGTTGATGTGGTGGATGACGATCAGACGCCACTGAAGCTGGATTGGTGAGTGAGTGAGAGATTGAAGCTTGAATGAGCTTGAGTGCTGCTGCTGCTGCCGGGGATGGACGAGGAGAACGGCGCAGAGGGCAGCAGGGAGGGGCTTGAGAGCGTGAAGGTGGTTGATGTGGTGGATGACGATCAGACGCCACTGAAGCTGGATTGGTGAGTGAGTGAGAGATTGAAGCTTGAATCAGCTTGAGTGCTGCTGCTGCTGCCGGGGATGGACGAGGAGAACGGCGCAGAGGGCAGCAGGGAGGGGCTTGAGAGCGTGAAGGTGGTTGATGTGGTGGATGACGATCAGACGCCGCTGAAGCTGGATTGGTGAGTGAGTGAGAGATTGAAGCTTGAATGAGCTTGAGTGCTGCTGCTGCTGCTGGGGATGGACGAGGAGAACGGCGCAGAGGGCAGCAGGGAGGGGCTTGAGAGCGTGAAGGTGGTTGATGTGGTGGATGACGATCAGACGCCACTGAAGCTGGATTGGTGAGTGAGTGAGAGATTGAAGCTTGAATCAGCTTGAGTGCTGCTGCTGCTGCCGGGGATGGACGAGGAGAACGGCGCAGAGGGCAGCAGGGAGGGGCTTGAGAGCGTGAAGGTGGTTGATGTGGTGGATGACGATCAGACGCCACTGAAGCTGGATTGGTGAGTGAGTGAGAGATTGAAGCTTGAATCAGCTTGAGTGCTGCTGCTGCTGCCGGGGATGGACGAGGAGAACGGCGCAGAGGGCAGCAGGGAGGGGCTTGAGAGCGTGAAGGTGGTTGATGTGGTGGATGACGATCAGACGCCACTGAAGCTGGATTGGTGAGTGAGTGAGAGATTGAAGCTTGAATCAGCTTGAGTGCTGCTGCTGCTGCCGGGGATGGACGAGGAGAACGGCGCAGAGGGCAGCAGGGAGGGGCTTGAGAGCGTGAAGGTGGTTGATGTGGTGGATGACGATCAGACGCCACTGAAGCTGGATTGGTGAGTGAATGAGAGATTGAAGCTTGAATCAGCTTGAGTGCTGCTGCTGCTGCCGGGGATGGACGAGGAGAACGGCGCAGAGGGCAGCAGGGAGGGGCTTGAGAGCGTGAAGGTGGTTGATGTGGTGGATGACGATCAGACGCCGCTGAAGCTGGATTGGTGAGTGAGTGAGAGATTGAAGCTTGAATCAGCTTGAGTGCTGCTGCTGCTGCCGGGGATGGACGAGGAGAACGGCGCAGAGGGCAGCAGGGAGGGGCTTGAGAGCGTGAAGGTGGTTGACGTGGTGGATGATGATCAGACGCCACTGAAGCTGGATTGGTGAGTGAGTGAGAGATTGAAGCTTGAATCAGGTTGAGTGCTGCTGCTGCTGCCGGGGATGGACGAGGAGAACGGCGCAGAGGGCAGCAGGGAGGGGCTTGAGAGCGTGAAGGTGGTTGATGTGGTGGATGACGATCAGACGCCACTGAAGCTGGATTGGTGAGTGAGTGAGAGATTGAAGCTTGAATCAGCTTGAGTGCTGCTGCTGCTGCCGGGGATGGACGAGGAGAACGGCGCAGAGGGCAGCAGGGAGGGGCTTGAGAGCGTGAAGGTGGTTGATGTGGTGGATGACGATCAGACGCCACTGAAGCTGGATTGGTGAGTGAGTGAGAGATTGAAGCTTGAATCAGCTTGAGTGCTGCTGCTGCTGCCGGGGATGGACGAGGAGAACGGCGCAGAGGGCAGCAGGGAGGGGCTTGAGAGCGTGAAGGTGGTTGATGTGGTGGATGACGATCAGACGCCACTGAAGCTGGATTGGTGAGTGAGTGAGAGATTGAAGCTTGAATCAGCTTGAGTGCTGCTGCTGCTGCCGGGGATGGACGAGGAGAACGGCGCAGAGGGCAGCAGGGAGGGGCTTGAGAGCGTGAAGGTGGTTGATGTGGTGGATGACTATCAGACGCCCCTGAAGCTGGATTGGTGAGTGAGTGAGAGATTGAAGCTTGAATCAGCTTGAGTGCTGCTGCTGCTGCCGGGGATGGACGAGGAGAACGGCGCAGAAGGCAGCAGGGAGGGGCTTGAGAGCGTGAAGGTGGTTGATGTGGTGGATGACGATCAGACGCCCCTGAAGCTGGATTGGTGAGTGAGTGAGAGATTGAAGCTTGAATCAGCTTGAGTGCTGCTGCTGCTGCCGGGGATGGACGAGGAGAACGGCGCAGAGGGCAGCAGGGAGGGGCTTGAGAGCGTGAAGGTGGTTGACGTGGTGGATGATGATCAGACGCCACTGAAGCTGGATTGGTGAGTGAGTGAGAGATTGAAGCTTGAATCAGCTTGAGTGCTGCTGCTGCTGCCGGGGATGGACGAGGAGAACGGCGCAGAAGGCAGCAGGGAGGGGCTTGAGAGCGTGAAGGTGGTTGATGTGGTGGATGACGATCAGACGCCCCTGAAGCTGGATTGGTGAGTGAGTGAGAGATTGAAGCTTGAATCAGCTTGAGTGCTGCTGCTGCTGCCGGGGATGGACGAGGAGAACGGCGCAGAGGGCAGCAGGGAGGGGCTTGAGAGCGTGAAGGTGGTTGACGTGGTGGATGATGATCAGACGCCACTGAAGCTGGATTGGTGAGTGAGTGAGAGATTGAAGCTTGAATCAGCTTGAGTGCTGCTGCTGCTGCCGGGGATGGACGAGGAGAACGGCGCAGAGGGCAGCAGGGAGGGGCTTGAGAGCGTGAAGGTGGTTGATGTGGTGGATGACGATCAGACGCCACTGAAGCTGGATTGGTGAGTGAGTGAGAGATTGAAGCTTGAATCAGCTTGAGTGCTGCTGCTGCTGCCGGGGATGGACGAGGAGAACGGCGCATAGGGCAGCAGGGAGGGGCTTGAGAGCGTGAAGGTGGTTGATGTGGTGGATGACGATCAGACGCCACTGAAGCTGGATTAGTGAGTGAGTGAGAGATTGAAGCTTGAATCAGCTTGAGTGCTGCTGCTGCTGCCGGGGATGGACGAGGAGAACGGCGCAGAGGGCAGCAGGGAGGGGCTTGAGAGCGTGAAGGTGGTTGATGTGGTGGATGACGATCAGACGCCACTGAAGCTGGATTGGTGAGTGAGTGAGAGATTGAAGCTTGAATGAGCTTGAGTGCTGCTGCTGCTGCCGGGGATGGACGAGGAGAACGGCGCAGAGGGCAGCAGGGAGGGGCTTGAGAGCGTGAAGGTGGTTGATGTGGTGGATGACGATCAGACGCCACTGAAGCTGGATTGGTGAGTGAGTGAGAGATTGAAGCTTGAATCAGCTTGAGTGCTGCTGCTGCTGCCGGGGATGGACGAGGAGAACGGCGCAGAGGGCAGCAGGGAGGGGCTTGAGAGCGTGAAGGTGGTTGATGTGGTGGATGACGATCAGACGCCACTGAAGCTGGATTAGTGAGTGAGTGAGAGATTGAAGCTTGAATCAGCTTGAGTGCTGCTGCTGCTGCCGGGGATGGACGAGGAGAACGGCGCAGAGGGCAGCAGGGAGGGGCTTGAGAGCGTGAAGGTGGTTGATGTGGTGGATGACGATCAGACGCCACTGAAGCTGGATTGGTGAGTGAGTGAGAGATTGAAGCTTGAATGAGCTTGAGTGCTGCTGCTGCTGCCGGGGATGGACGAGGAGAACGGCGCAGAGGGCAGCAGGGAGGGGCTTGAGAGCGTGAAGGTGGTTGATGTGGTGGATGACGATCAGACGCCACTGAAGCTGGATTGGTGAGTGAGTGAGAGATTGAAGCTTGAATCAGCTTGAGTGCTGCTGCTGCTGCCGGGGATGGACGAGGAGAACGGCGCAGAGGGCAGCAGGGAGGGGCTTGAGAGCGTGAAGGTGGTTGATGTGGTGGATGACGATCAGACGCCACTGAAGCTGGATTGGTGAGTGAGTGAGAGATTGAAGCTTGAATCAGCTTGAGTGCTGCTGCTGCTGCCGGGGATGGACGAGGAGAACGGCGCAGAGGGCAGCAGGGAGGGGCTTGAGAGCGTGAAGGTGGTTGATGTGGTGGATGACGATCAGACGCCACTGAAGCTGGATTGGTGAGTGAGTGAGAGATTGAAGCTTGAATCAGCTTGAGTGCTGCTGCTGCTGCCGGGGATGGACGAGGAGAACGGCGCAGAGGGCAGCAGGGAGGGGCTTGAGAGCGTGAAGGTGGTTGACGTGGTGGATGATGATCAGACGCCACTGAAGCTGGATTGGTGAGTGAGTGAGAGATTGAAGCTTGAATCAGCTTGAGTGCTGCTGCTGCTGCCGGGGATGGACGAGGAGAACGGCGCAGAGGGCAGCAGGGAGGGGCTTGAGAGCGTGAAGGTGGTTGATGTGGTGGATGACGATCAGACGCCACTGAAGCTGGATTGGTGAGTGAGTGAGAGATTGAAGCTTGAATCAGCTTGAGTGCTGCTGCTGCTGCCGGGGATGGACGAGGAGAACGGCGCAGAGGGCAGCAGGGAGGGGCTTGAGAGCGTGAAGGTGGTTGATGTGGTGGATGACGATCAGACGCCACTGAAGCTGGATTGGTGAGCGAGTGAGAGATTGAAGCTTGAATCAGCTTGAGTGCTGCTGCTGCTGCCGGGGATGGACGAGGAGAACGGCGCAGAGGGCAGCAGGGAGGGGCTTGAGAGCGTGAAGGTGGTTGATGTGGTGGATGACGATCAGACGCCACTGAAGCTGGATTGGTGAGTGAGTGAGAGATTGAAGCTTGAATCAGCTTGAGTGCTGCTGCTGCTGCCGGGGATGGACGAGGAGAACGGCGCAGAGGGCAGCAGGGAGGGGCTTGAGAGCGTGAAGGTGGTTGATGTGGTGGATGACGATCAGACGCCACTGAAGCTGGATTGGTGAGTGAGTGAGAGATTGAAGCTTGAATCAGCTTGAGTGCTGCTGCTGCTGCCGGGGATGGACGAGGAGAACGGCGCAGAGGGCAGCAGGGAGGGGCTTGAGAGCGTGAAGGTGGTTGATGTGGTGGATGACGATCAGACGCCGCTGAAGCTGGACTGGTGAGTGAAAGTGGCGAGCTTTCATACATTGCAACACAATATGACGCAGACTGTAGCGCGGACAGACAGGCAAGGCTGTGAGTAGGCTAGCGGGGAGGGGCTTGAGAGCGTGATGGTGGTTGACGTGGTGGATGATGATCAGACGCCACTCAAACTGGATTGGTGAGCCTTGGGATCAGTTGCCAATGCTTTGGGGTGAGTGTGGGTGAGTGGATCAGCGGGGAGGGGCTGGAGAGCGTGAAAGTAGTTGATGTTGTGGATGATGATCAGACTCTACTCAAGCTGGATTGGTGAGACGTGTGATTTGACCCCAATGCATTGGTGTGAGAGCGTGTGTGTGGGTGGGTGAGTGGACCAGCGGGGAGGGGCTGGAGAGCGTGAAGGTGGTTGATGATCAGACACCGCTGAAGCTGGACTGGTGAGTGAAACGAGGCAGATTGTAGCGCGGACAAGCAGTCTATGCTATGGGTAGCTGTGGGGCTTGAGAGTATGAAGGTGGTTGATGTGGTGGATGACGATCAGACGCCTCTTAAGCTGGATTGGTGAGACGTGTGATGAGTCGCCAATGCTTTTTGGTTTGGTGCAAGTGTGCAAGTGTGTGTGTGAGTGGGTGAGTGAACCAGCGGGGAGGGGCTGGAGAGTGTCAAGATGGTCGACGTGGTGGTGGATGATGACCAGACGCCGCTGAAACTCGACTGGTGAGACTTGTGACCAATCGCTAATGCTTTGGTGTGAGTGTGTGTGTGTGTTTGTGTTGTGAGGGAGGGTGAGTGAACCAGCGGGGTGGGGCTGGAGAGCGTGAAGGTGGTGAATGTTACGGTTGACGATCAGACGCTGCTCAAGCTAGACTGGTGAGTGAATGTGGAGCGAGAAGTCATGCATTGTAGCTTGAAACCAATCAGCCAGCGGCTGTGCAGGTTACCAGCGCGCGGAAGGCCAGGGGTTACGTTTCGACTACTACGACGGGGATCACGCTCTGTAGCTTCACTTTGGTCGATAGTGCTGCTGTTGACCTTATCGCGAACCCAGCGATCCTCTCGTCGGCCCACGTGCACCGATCGCTCAACCACGTTTCGCCTCTGCTCCCACTCCCTCGTCCTTCCTCCACACTTCCCCATCCCTTCACCCATCCCCCCCACCAGAGGTCGGGCTGTGAGCAAGGAGCAGAGGGAAAAGGAGGAGAAGGACAAGTGTCAAGCAGTCAGACTTCAATTTGACTCAGGAGTCACTTTTACTTCAACCCTCTCCCTTCCGCTGCTCCCCCCTCTCTTCGACTGCCTCCCCCAGGGGTTGCGCTGTGAGCAAGGAGCAGCGGGAGAAGGAGGAGAAGGACAAGCAGGCACAGGGGCGATGCCCCTCAAAATATCAAATTGGCTCAGAATTTGATTCACTTTCGCTTCGACCCTTTCTCTCCCTTCTTCCGCCCCCTCTCCCCTGTCCTCCCTCCATGGTCCACGTGATGCCCCCTTCCCTTCACCGAACCCTCCAGGGGTCGGGCTGTGAGCAAGGAGCAGAGGGAGAAGGAGGAGAAGGACAAGCAGTCGCAGGGGCGATGCCCCTCAGACGCTCAGGCAGGAGGGGGCACAGGCGGTGCTGCTGACGTGGCAGCGGCTCATAGGCTGGCGGCACATGCGGACTGGAGGGGCGGATTCGCGAATGGGAGTGTGCCATGGGTGCCGGAGAAGGATAGATACATTCTCATGGACTGCCATAGGGGCAAGGTGTGTGTGGGTGGGGGGATGGGGGGATGAACGAGATGTGTGGGTGTGGCAAGGTGTGTGGCGAGGGAGGGAAGGAGTGCGGGTTATTTCTCGTGGGAGCTTGCAGGGGACACTAGAGACGGATAGATACATTCTCATGGACTGCCGTAGGGGGAAGGTGTGTGCTGGTGGGGAAGGAGAGACGGGGCGAGGTGTGTGGGTCTGGCGAGTGTGTGGCGAGGGAGGGGAGAGTGCGGGTTGAATCTCATGTGAGCTTGTAGGGGCTGGCCATTCCTCCCTCCCTCCCTCCCTCCCTCCCTCCCTCCCTCCCTCCCTCCCTCCCTCCCTCCCTCCCTCCCTCCCTCCCTCCCTCCCTCCCTCCCTCCCTCCCTCCCTCTCTTCCCTTATGCATTACTGACGATGCATTCCCACTTTGCCGTTCCCTGCAAACCTCCCCCCTTCAATCCTTCCTCTGCCCTCCATGCCAACACCAGTCCAGCACTCGCATCCGCCGCTTCCGCAACTACACGCTTCTGGCTGGTCTGGCAAACCGCACGCTGCTGGTGCCCATGAAGGCAGTCTCCCATTCTCCCCTTCGCCCCTCCCTCCCCTCCTCGTCCCCCCTCCCCATCACCAGTCCAGCACGCGCATCCGCTGCTTCCGCAACTACATGCTTCTGGCAGGCCTGTCAAATCGCACGCTGCTGGTGCCGATGAACACCACGGAGGTGGCATCTGGGTACGACCGCCGCATCGTGTTCGACTTTGACCACGTGTGGAGGTGGGTGGTATGGTTGGTTGGGTGTCTGCGTGTAATGGCACATCAATTTGTTCTCCAAGGAGACCTTGTCTCCGATGAACACAACACAGGTGGCGTCTGGCCGCATTGTATTTGACTTTGACCACGCCTGGCGGTGCGTGGGACATGGGGTCATGGGGCATGGGGTCATGGGGCATGGGGTCATGGGGCATGGGGTCATGGGGCATGGGGTCATGGGGGCATGGGGTCATGGGGGCATGGGGTCATGGGGGCATGGGGTAATGGGGGCATGGGGTCATGGGGTCATGGGGTCATGGGGGCATGGGGGCATGGGGGCATGGGGTCATGGGGCATGGGGTCATGGGGGCATGGGGTCATGGGGGCATGGGGTCATGGGGGCATGGGGTAATGGGGGCATGGGGTCATGGGGTCATGGGGTCATGGGGGCATGGGGGCATGGGGGCATGGGGTCATGGGGCATGGGGTCATGGGGGCATGGGGTCATGGAGGCATGGGGTCATGGGGGCATGGGGTCATGGGGTCATGGGGTCATGGGGTCATGGGGGCATGGGGTCATGGGGTCATGGGGGCATGGGGCATGGGGTCATGGGGCATGGGGTCATGGGGCATGGGGTCATGGGGCATGGGGTCATGGGGGCATGGGGTCATGGGGCATGGGGTCATGGGGGCATGGGGTCATGGGGGCATGGGGTCATGGGGGCATGGGGTAATGGGGGCATGGGGTCATGGGGTCATGGGGTCATGGGGGCATGGGGGCATGGGGGCATGGGGTCATGGGGCATGGGGTCATGGGGGCATGGGGTCATGGAGGCATGGGGTCATGGGGGCATGGGGTCATGGGGTCATGGGGTCATGGGGTCATGGGGGCATGGGGTCATGGGGTCATGGGGGCATGGGGCATGGGGTCATGGGGCATGGGGTCATGGGGCATGGGGTCATGGGGCATGGGGTCATGGGGGCATGGGGTCATGGGGCATGGGGTCATGGGGCATGGGGTCATGGGGCATGGGGTCATGGGGGCATGGGGTCATGGGGGCATGGGGTCATGGGGGCATGGGGTAATGGGGGCATGGGGTCATGGGGTCATGGGGTCATGGGGGCATGGGGGCATGGGGTCATGGGGCATGGGGTCATGGGGGCATGGGGTCATGGAGGCATGGGGTCATGGGGGCATGGGGTCATGGGGTCATGGGGTCATGGGGTCATGGGGGCATGGGGTCATGGGGTCATGGGGGCATGGGGCATGGGGTCATGGGGCATGGGGTCATGGGGCATGGGGTCATGGGGCATGGGGTCATGGGGACATGGGGTCATGGGGCATGGGGTCATGGGGCATGGGGTCATGGGGCATGGGGTCATGGGGGCATGGGGTCATGGGGGCATGGGGTCATGGGGGCATGGGGTAATGGGGGCATGGGGTCATGGGTTCATGGGGTCATGGGGGCATGGGGGCATGGGGGCATGGGGTCATGGGGCATGGGGTCATGGGGTCATGGGGGCATGGGGTCATGGAGGCATGGGGTCATGGGGGCATGGGGTCATGGGGTCATGGGGGCATGGGGGCATGGGGGCATGGGGTCATGGGGCATGGGGTCATGGGGGCATGGGGTCATGGAGGCATGGGGTCATGGGGGCATGGGGTCATGGGACATGGGGTCATGGGGGCATGGGGTCATGGGGGCATGGGGTCATGGGGGCATGGGGTCATGGGGGCATGGGGTAATGGGGTCATGGGGTCATGGGGTCATGGGGGCATGGGGTCATGGGGTCATGGGGGCATGGGGCATGGGGTCATGGGGCATGGGGTCATGGGGCATGGGGTCATGGGGGCATGGGGTCATGGGGCATGGGGTCATGGGGCATGGGGTCATGGGGCATGGGGTCATGGGGGCATGGGGTCATGGGGGCATGGGGTCATGGGGGCATGGGGTAATGGGGGCATGGGTCATGGGTTCATGGGGTCATGGGGGCATGGGGGCATGGGGGCATGGGGTCATGGGGCATGGGGTCATGGGGTCATGGGGGCATGGGGTCATGGAGGCATGGGGTCATGGGGGCATGGGGTCATGGGGTCATGGGGGCATGGGGGCATGGGGGCATGGGGTCATGGGGCATGGGGTCATGGGGGCATGGGGTCATGGAGGCATGGGGTCATGGGGGCATGGGGTCATGGGGCATGGGGTCATGGGTTCATGGGGTCATGGGGGTATGGGGGCATGGGGTCATGGGGCATGGGGTCATGGGGGCATGGGGTCATGGGGGCATGGGGTCATGGGGGCATGGGGTCATGGGGGCATGGGGTAATGGGGTCATGGGGTCATGGGGTCATGGGGGCATGGGGTCATGGGGTCATGGGGGCATGGGGCATGGGGTCATGGGGCATGGGGTCATGGGGCATGGGGTCATGGGGGCATGGGGTCATGGGGCATGGGGTCATGGGGCATGGGGTCATGGGGCATGGGGTCATGGGGGCATGGGGTCATGGGGGCATGGGGTCATGGGGGCATGGGGTAATGGGGGCATGGGTCATGGGTTCATGGGGTCATGGGGGCATGGGGGCATGGGGGCATGGGGTCATGGGGCATGGGGTCATGGGGTCATGGGGGCATGGGGTCATGGAGGCATGGGGTCATGGGGTCATGGGGGCATGGGGTCATGGGGTCATGGGGGCATGGGGGCATGGGGGCATGGGGTCATGGGGCATGGGGTCATGGGGGCATGGGGGCATGGGGTCATGGGGCATGGGGTCATGGGGTCATGGGGGCATGGGGTCATGGAGGCATGGGGTCATGGGGGCATGGGGTCATGGGGTCATGGGGGCATGGGGGCATGGGGGCATGGGGTCATGGGGCATGGGGTCATGGGGGCATGGGGTCATGGAGGCATGGGGTCATGGGGGCATGGGGGCATGGGGTCATGGAGGCATGGGGTCATGGGGGCATGTGGTCATGGGGCATGGGGTCATGGGGTCATGGGGGCATGGGGTCATGGAGGCATGGGGTCATGGGGGCATGGGGTCATGGGGTCATGGGGGCATGGGGGCATGGGGGCATGGGGTCATGGGGCATGGGGTCATGGGGGCATGGGGTCATGGAGGCATGGGGTCATGGGGGCATGGGGTCATGGGGCATGGGGTCATGGGTTCATGGGGTCATGGGGGTATGGGGGCATGGGGTCATGGGGCATGGGGTCATGGGGGCATGGGGTCATGGGGGCATGGGGTCATGGGGGCATGGGGTCATGGGGGCATGGGGTAATGGGGTCATGGGGTCATGGGGTCATGGGGGCATGGGGTCATGGGGTCATGGGGGCATGGGGCATGGGGTCATGGGGCATGGGGTCATGGGGCATGGGGTCATGGGGGCATGGGGTCATGGGGCATGGGGTCATGGGGCATGGGGTCATGGGGCATGGGGTCATGGGGGCATGGGGTCATGGGGGCATGGGGTCATGGGGGCATGGGGTAATGGGGGCATGGGTCATGGGTTCATGGGGTCATGGGGGCATGGGGGCATGGGGGCATGGGGTCATGGGGCATGGGGTCATGGGGTCATGGGGGCATGGGGTCATGGAGGCATGGGGTCATGGGGTCATGGGGGCATGGGGTCATGGGGTCATGGGGGCATGGGGGCATGGGGGCATGGGGTCATGGGGCATGGGGTCATGGGGGCATGGGGGCATGGGGTCATGGGGCATGGGGTCATGGGGTCATGGGGGCATGGGGTCATGGAGGCATGGGGTCATGGGGGCATGGGGTCATGGGGTCATGGGGGCATGGGGGCATGGGGGCATGGGGTCATGGGGCATGGGGGCATGGGGGCATGGGGTCATGGAGGCATGGGGTCATGGGGGCATGGGGTCATGGGGCATGGGGTCATGGGTTCATGGGGTCATGGGGGTATGGGGGCATGGGGTCATGGGGCATGGGGTCATGGGGGCATGGGGTCATGGGGGCATGGGGTCATGGGGCATGGGGCATGGGGCATGGGGTCATGGGGCATGGGGCATGGGGTCATGGGGCATGGGTCATGGTTCATGGGCCGGGGGTCATGGGTCATGGATTATTGGTCATGAGTCATGGGGTGATGGGTTTAGGTCTGTGTAAGTAAGCACACAGACACACGCAGACTTACTGCATCCCAAAATCCTCCTTTTCAAGCAGAAAAAACTCCTACCTCTCCCCTGAACCCTGTCCCTCCTATTCGCCCCACCCAGGTGCTATGGCCCCCTCTCTGTGCTCTCTACACAAGATTTTCTCGACTTGAACAAGGGGGGAGCAGAGGAAGGGGGAGGAGGAGTGAAGGACGGGAAAGTAGTGATCGATCAAGTGCTGTGCCTACGAGCTACCTGTTACAACCAGAAAGGCCATGGGGACCCGGGCACTTTAGTTAATCTGCCCGAGGCTGCCCTAGCTGAAAATATTACCTGGAGCACTGTGCCTTCCACGTTGATCAAGGAGCAGAAGTTTCACCTGCCCGAAGTTGTCGAGGTTGCGCGCGAAATCCTTCCGTCTGCCCGAGTTGTGGTTCTCGGGGAGCTCGAACTTTTCTCGTTTGACCGGTCGCTCGAGGCCAAGGGCGACGTTCCTTTTATTCGCCGCCCGGGCTGCCCGAACTCCCTCGCCATCCAACCGCATCCCGCCGTCCTACTCTCCGCCGAGCGGCTTATCCAAGCCAAAATGTGGACTCTTATTGCACTAAACGCCACTTTTAGCCACACGCCAGCTAACTTCACAATCAATAACACGGGAGCGGACGGGGGGAGTCGGGGAATGGGGTGGCAGAAGGACAGCGAAGTGACTGAGATTCAGGATAAGAGATTTGTGGCGGTGCATTGGAGGAGGGGGGAGATGGGGATGGGGTGCAAGGAACCGGGGGTGGTGTGTCACGTGCGGGCGGCACAGGCAGCTGGGTGTATTGCGAGGGCGATGGAGAAAGCAGGGGGGATCAAGACAGTGTTTCTCGTGTCTGATGCCAGTCCCAAAGTGGTAAGGGGGTATCTGGTCCCAATGAGGTACGTGCGTGTGTGGTCCCAAGGGTGTGAGTGTGTGGTTCCAAGGAGGTATGAGGTACTGTTGGCTTGTAAGGGGTATGTGGTTGTAACAAGGTATGTGTTTCTGGTGTGTGATGGCAGTCCCAAGGAGGTACATGTGTGGCTAGGAGGTATGGGATACCGTTGGCTTGTAAGAGGTATGTGGTTCCCAAGGGAATTTGTTTCCATGAGTTAACTGAGCGTTGCCTCATCAACTCATATGCTCTCTTCCACATTCAGGATCTTCGCCTCATCATGCTGCCTCCTCCTCGTGATCCTTCCCGCCTTCTTTTCCCTGCTTTCCGTCCCCCTCTCCTTCCACCCCTACTTCCCTCTCTCCTTCTCCTTTTGGTTCCCCTTTCTTCCCAACCAGTTAACTGAGATTCGCAATCAATTATTCCAACACACTCAGGACCCTTGCCTCATCATGCTGCCTCCTTGTCCCGTTCTCGTTTCCCATTCGCTTCCCCATTTGGTGACCCCTTTTTCCTACCCCCAACCAGCTAACTGAGATTCGCAACGCTCTCTTCCAACACATTCAAGACCTTCGCCTCGTCATGCTGCCCCCAAACCTTCGCGGGCAGAAGTGGGCTGCCAGGCTTAAAAGTTACGACTTTCAGCACCAGGGGCTGATAGTTTCCACAGTAGACAAATGTGTTGCTGCCCTGGCTGATATATTTCTCGGGACCGCTGGATCGAGCTTCACTCTTGACATCCAACGGCTGAGATCGGGCCTCAGGACGGCAATCTGTGAAGATTCGTTTATCTGTGAGGGTGCTGGTGGGCATTCTTCGTCTCATACCGCACTGAGGTGATCCTAGTGGGTGATTCTACAAGAAATCAAGTTTGGCGCTACACTCAACTTGAGTGGTGTATGGTAAAATGATTCTACTCACGTGGCATCTGATAGTGTAGTTCACTCTGGTGTTGCAGAATGATTTCTGGCACTATTACCATACCTATAATCAGGTGCAGTAAAAAAATATCAACATGATTCAAATTCTTGACGAAAATTTCTGCGACCTCCACTTGCACTAAAGCCAACAAATATGTTTAATCAAACAGGGGGGTGAGAAACTGATTATCAAACCACACTACACTACTCTACACTCAAGCTTGCTTCATGCATCATTAACAACTCTCTAAAAGCTCTCATCCAGTAACTACACTGTAATGCTCTAAGCAGCACAGCACAAGGGCGGGTTTCCACAACCTCAGTACAGTGCCTCGGTTCACATCCAAAGCCATGGTACTATAGAGTCTACATTGTAGACTCTACGTTTACTCTTCCCCTCCGCTTCCCCCAACCCCCCACCCCTTACCGCCCACTCCTCATCCCCCTCCCCTTCCCCTCACCTCCCCCCCTCCTTTCCCCCAGGAGTTTTTTTCACAGCATTTTCCAAATCAACAGTTCCAGCTACTCTCCTACCTTCCTCTTGCTCCTCTTGCCTTACCCCCTTCCCCTGCTTCTCCTTCCCGTCCTCCCTATCCTCCAACTTCTTCCCTTCGTTCCCTTCCTCATCCTCCTCCTCCACACCTGCCCCAATTCCTTTCACCACCACCACCACCTCCTCCTCTCCCTCTTCCACTATTGCTTTAACCACCAACAGTCCCTCTCCCTCCTCTCCCTCCTCCCCCACTGCTTTCACCACTAGTAATTCCTCCTCCTCCTCTCCCTCCACCTTTCCCTTCTTTCCCTCCTCCCCATCCGTTTTCTCCACTCCCCCCTCCTTGCTCCCCTCCTCTTCTTCCTCCCCTCGGTTCTTTGGAAGCTTCAGTCCAAATCTCTTTTCAAAATCCACATCCTTGCATCCAAACATGTACCCAAGCCCGTACTTCTCCGCCTTACCCGCTTCCAGCAGCAGCTTATAACGAGGACGGAGCCTCTTCTCCACGCTCCGCGTCAGCAGCGCCGGCCACATCGCCACGTCAGCAAGCCCCCGCCCCATATCCTCCACCACGAATCGAATCTTCGATTCTAGGGTTTCCCACGTAAACGCTATCACCAGCGGCATCTGGTTCATCATCCGAACCGCGGTTTCCCGCCCAAACAAATTTATCAGATTCGTTAGAGTCACAACCATGCTGTCCCAGTTTTGCCCCAGCAGCAGCGGCTGGCGCATCAAGAATCGGCGCGCTTGCTCTTCACCAAAATACTCCACCATCCCTTTATAAGTCGCTTCCGTCGTGTCGTGCTTCACTAAAAGCAGCTGCGGGTACCGCCGCAAGTAGTACAGCATATCCCCGTTTTTATCCCCCAGAATCGACTGGATCAGCAAAACCTTCCGCTGAATCTCCGACGCTCTACCCCCCAAAACAAACGGGGAAGTTTCGAGAATATCCGCTACTGGGGACAACCCTGCAAGCTCCAGCTGCCGAACTTTCTCCTGTAGGGTCGGTACGGTCAGGTTCAAAACAAAAGGGAAACTCTGAACGACCTTGTCTATTCTCTTAACGCCTAAGTCGTACCGCAGATAGTGCAAAGCCGCTGCGAGAGTCTCTTCCGAGACGGAAAACACGCAAGCGCGAGTCGCGGCGCGTAGAAGACTAATAGGCGAGATGCCGTACTCCTTAAATAAGGCCGTCTTCTGGCTAGTAAGGGAGTTGAAGTCCGTTTGGAAGAGCGACGGGTTCCGGTGGAAAATCGTCAGAAGCTGTTTATCGGACAGCGCGCCGTTAGACAAGTGGCTGAGAATTAAGAGGTTCTGACTCGCTATAGAGCCAATGCTGGCGTGGCGTCTGGGGTATTTGAGAGATAACTCGTGCATGACGCGTCTAAACCTGGCGGCTTCAGCTGGAGGGATCGAGTCAAGCTCTGCTATTACCGCGTCGTAATGTGTCGCGTACGGCCCATCAGTCCCCCCTTCGTCTCCGCCATTCAGCCTCTGCTCCCCCTCTTCCCCCTGTTCCCCTTCCCCCCTATGCCTTCCCTGTTCCCCCACGTCCTCATGCCGCTTCCGCCCGCTACTGCTGTTGCTGCTGCCAATGCTGTCACTGCTGTTCCTGCTGCCGTCGTTGATGGGCGTTGCATCCACGTCAGCAACTCGCGTGGCAAAAAGCGAATGCTTGCGCGGATGCTTCGTCGCTCCGCCTCTGCTGCGCACCGCGAGACTCTGAGAGCGCGCGGAACTCACCGCTTTCCGCGGAACCGGCAAATGCGGGGGCGCACGAGCTGAATGGCACGCGCCATCGCCCCCGTACGCGCAAATCGCGCCAGTCGGAGGCGCTGGTGCGGAGATCCGGGGACTGGCGCGGAGGAGCATCTCCGCGCGCGACTTTTTTAACCGACTCTAAAGTCGCGACAGCGGATGGACCGTTCACGAAGTTCTTCCCAAATCCGCTGCTGCAAACGAATAGTCCCTTGCTGATTCGATGTTTTTCGACGCACCAGTTATGCGAGCGGAAAGGGCGCTACGTATGACTCTAGGATGCGAGCAAGGGTGCTACTGGGGGTTTTTAGAAGTTGGGTCGGGACTTGGGAGCGGGCTCGGGAATTATGAACGAGGTTTTAGAAAAGGGGCTCAAATTTGAAGCAGGGTGAGTGAAATTGGCGGCGACAAGGGTTCCGTTATGCGAAATCGGTCGTTAAGTTACTGAACATTGAAAGAACGAGTGAAACACACGGCCTATATGCAAAAATAGGAACTTTGTAAAACAAATATACTTACATACGGAAATTCAACATAGACATCAGCCTACTCTTACAGCTGCCTTCATCCCCTTTTCACAGTCCTGCCCTGTTAGAGATGCAAAGTAAAGGCTGTACTTTTTTTTGCTTTGTGTAGGGACCACAAACTTGTACACCCCGTAAAATCTTGGGCTTAGAAGTTGCAGAGCTTGAGAGCTTTACTTTCGAGCCATTGTAGGTCATGCTGGCCAAGCCAACGAAACACTGCGATTGAGAGGCAAGGGGAACAATAAATACACATTACATTTTCGTATGAAAAGAACGATGCCTTCATGCTTCTCTCCTATACTGGGGAGTCCACAACAGTGCCTCATCAGGCAGCACATGCCAACATACCAAGAATGTCTCCGGGTTTGACGGGACGCCCTTGCCACTTTTGAGCGCCATACGTCCAGCCAAAGAACTTCTTCAGACCTAGACGAACCATGCGAGCCTGGAAGGCACAAGAGAGCCAAAAATGGTGGGAGGTAGGGATGGGAGAGAAAAAGAGCGAGAGAGAGGAGAGAGGAGGTGGGAGCAGGGATTGGCGGGGTGGGGGGGGTTGGGGGGGGGGGTGAGAAAGCTTTTTTCTTTGGATGCATATGTACAGACAGGCATATGAGTGTGGTCGACAATAAACCATTTGCAAAACGAGTGGTACCTGACAAAAAGGAGCGCCTGTTAAGGAAGTTCCACCAACAGTGTCGTCAGGTGGTCGAATGAGGTAGCAGCGCATATGGGAGAAGGGAGCAGAAAGGACAGCGGAAGGAGAAAGCCAAACGTGTTCACCACGGGAGATGGAGTGGGAAGAGTGGGGAAGCGGAGTTAGTGAGGACGATAAGCAGAGCAGGGGAAATGGACACAAAAAAAAGGATAATATTAACAGTAGCGAATCATTGGGTGCTCCCTCGTAGCTATAATCGGTTTTCCTCGGTTTGGAGACCTGCGTGGTCTGTGGTCTTGGTGCATATTGACATCTTACAAAACACGCTTGATAGAGTTAAGTAATGCTCCTGCACTTGGTGAATTCTGTGACCCGCGTGACGCGACGAGGGTTTCAGACGAGGATAGGCTGCGAAGATCGTGCAGATTGACGAAAAGCCCACCAGCAACGAAGGCGTAGGGTAACCACGGGTTTTCTGAACTAATGACACTCCTAGCTACTACGCCTCATTTAAAGGTCCCGACTCGCAGTTTCGTTACTGTCACGGCGACGATGAAATGCCTCCTAGTAAAGAGCGGCTGCTCGAGAGTGGCTATCAATTCGGAGCTATTGGAGAGCGGGAGAGCACGCACTTGTCAGCGTAAGAAGCGAGAGTAGCAGGAGCGCGCACATCGTCGCATTTACAGTGGGAACCAGCCGAAGCGCCATCGCCCCTGTGCGACAAGAACGTAATTGGCAGTTTAGCTGGCCGTGCGGCGAAATTGGACGTTAGCGCAACCGGCGTGGATAGATATTGCGGGGTGCCTTTCGCCAAGGCTGAGGGAGGGAGATATCAGATGCAAGTGTTCTTCGTACCGGCTCGTTCAGCAATCCACGTTGCTTAGTGCCTCTCAAAATCTGAAGCCTTTTACTACACTCGGAGTACAGTCAATAACGTATGTGACAACCGAGTTCAGGCAGATAAGGGAGAGGGAGCGAGAGACGGAGGAAGGAAGGGGCCGTAGAGGGCAAGGCAGACGAATGAGCAGATGGCAAATGGATGCGTGGGTTGTGCTCTGTATGGCAGACGGGAGCGCGTGGGGTGATGCGAGCGGAAAGGAAACAAGAGGTGGGATGATGGAATGGAGAGGGGGGTTGAGTGTAGGTAGGGAAAAAGGAGGAGCGAAGTGTTGATGGAAGTGCAGCTATTGTTTTATTGCAGACAAGCAAGAACGCTGATGAGGGAGATTTGCAGGCCACGAGTTTGCACAACGGCTGAATATTTAGCGAACTGTTACTACGACTCGAGAAAGTTCGCAGGCGGAAATGTCGCAAAGGGCAGTACATAGCATTTCTCGAATTTGAGAGTTGGCGATTCGGTTTGGCCGCGAAGAACTGAAAAAACGATTCCCGCAATTCCTCGGATGATAGCCTGTACGAAGTGAAGATGTGAAAAGCTCTTACCTTATCCAAATAGAGAATACTACAATGTTATTTTAATGATGACATGAAACCCCAAACCTTGTCCCACTGAGTGTCGCCCCAATAAACTGCAAATGTGTGATGCCGACTTCTGCTAATTTTAAGCTTCATGCATACAAGAAATCAGCTATAATCTTGATCTATGAAGGCTAAGGTAACACTAATCATCGTACGTATCTTGTAATGAGTGTTCAGACTCTGATATATCAGCCTGGCTAGAGCTTTCCACAGCACCAACTCCTGTCGTAGGCACGCCCCCAGATGTAGCTCCATCCTGGCTCTCGATGCCCATTGGTTGACCCGGAATCATCATGCCAGCATCATCATACTGAGTGTATGAATGTGGCAACACGTAACCAAACTCCTCCGGTGATGTATACACCATTCCCATCTGCTCTGCGCCAGTCCTGCCCACCATGGGATGCATAGGACTACCGGTCGGATACACGGCGGTTCCCATAGGGCGCATGGGACTAGCCATGGGGTGCATCGGACTACCCATAGGGTGCATGGGGCTACCCATGGGGTGCATAGGACTGCCCATGGGGCTCATGGGACTAGCCATGGGATGCATGGGACTAGCCATGGGGTGCATGGGACTGCCCATGCTCATGCCATGCATTGGGCTGCCTGTGATAGGTTGGGTGGTGTATGATGGACCCGCTACAGACTGGGCGGGGCTGCTCATATAAGGTACAGGACTGTGCATTGTTGACCCAGACTGTCCGCCGTAAACCGAACCAGAAGTGTCCGAGCCTGTGGCGATTGCTTCGGATTCAGAAACAGAGGCGGACTGGGGAAAGCTGAAGCTCCCTGTTGGTTGGTGTGCGCCTGAAGCCATACCTCCGTCTCCTCCTGCTGCCTCTGTTGCTTCTCCTTCTGCTTCGTCTCCTCCTCCTCCTCCTGCTCCTGCCCCTGCTGTTGCTGTTGCTGCATGATACACATGGGCTGGCATGTACCCAACGTTGACTTGAGCGATATTCTGAGCTGCCCCTTGGGCGGCAGCCTGGGCGGCAGCACGGGCGGCATAAGCGGCAGTGGCAGCACCTGGAGCGATATCCTGATCTGCCCCTCGGGCAGCAGCCTGGGCGGCAGCACGGGCGGCATAGGCAGCAGCATAAGCGGCAGTGGCAGCACCTGGAGTAAACTCGGTATAGAGTGACGAGGATGTATTGCCGTCTGCCTCGGAACCCGTTACAGAGGATGAGGTAACTGATGCGGAGTGCGGAAACATGGGAACAGTGCCGGCTGTAGAAGGACCAGTATAAGCTGTTTGTGCTGTAGATGGTGCTGAACCCGATTGTGTTTCCGCGCCTGTGCTTGTACTTGTCGAGTCTCCATCCGCTACAGTGGAAACCCTGCTCAATTCCCCTTCAGAAGGCGTCACTGTTGTTTCACCCGTTTGAAGGCTGTACGCGGAGGGAGTGTACGCCGACGTAGTGTATGTCGAGAATGGGGTGTAGCCGGAAGCATACGGAGATGGAGTGTACGCTGATGACTGAGGCCCGGGAGTATAAGCCGATGGAGTGTAGCCGGATTGGGTAGCGTAGCCAGATGGTGTATAAGCAGAGTGAGGAGTGTACCCAGAGGAGGTGTACCCTGAATAGCCAGCACCAGATTGCGTGTACGCGGTATAAGAGGTGGTCGTCGAGGTTGGAGTTGGATCCGAATTGTAGTTGGACGACAATGGCGAAGCTCGCGAATCCGTGTGCGACTGCGAAGTGGTTTCGGAGTACTGCGACTGCGACTCGGTGTCCTCGCCACTTGACTCGGTGAGGCTCGACCCCGTGCCATGGCGACCGATGCTCGCGATGTGGTCCGGAACGCCTGCCGAAGCAAGGACCGCCGCAGGGTCGGACGGCTGTGCAAGAGGCAAAAGCGGCGGCAAGGAGGAAAAGGGAGGGGGTTGATTGAGGTGCTACAAGGACGATTTTAACTGAAGGGACCCTCGCCAGGTGAGTCCCATATAGCAATTTCAAATGGGTTGAAGGCGCGGAGTGGGGAAGGCATTAGGAAGGAAACAGAGGAGACAGCAGCCGGTGAAGGATTTCCATTCTACAAGGTGTTAATCTCATAGTTCCCATATGTATTCTGGTGCAATCTGTGCTTTTACCCTGAACACATATGCGGCAGTTGATGTGTAATGAGTGAATCGACTCACGAAATAGCTCGGAGGGCCGTATGACAATCCGATAGAGTACGCCGCTGTTCCCCGCGTGTCCCCTCCTCCCACGCCACCTCCGCCACCGCCGCCGTCGGCGCCGCCGCTCCCGGGCGGCTGTTCAATGTAGAGCTCATCCTTGTGGACCCCCAGCATCTGCTTCTGCTTCTTCTCCCGTTCCTCCCTGAACCTTCTCGCGCCTGCTATTAACGCGTACTCGCCCATGTCCATGACTTGTCTGCGTTTGTAGCCGCCCGGATAGTAGCATAGCTTAAACCACAAGAAAAGAAGGAGCGTAAAGAAAATGCTCGCCGTGGTTATGGCAATCCCGAGGGGTAGCTCTCCGGGCTTTATAAGCGGCTCGAGGATATCGGGAACCACATCTTGCGCCGACGACATGCTTTCTGTGGGCCCTTATCTCAGTGTTGCATGCGATTCAGGCCGTCACTAAGGAGAGCAATCGTTTTTTTTTTACATCAGAGGGACTTATCCTGTCAGAGAATGAATTATAAGGCAACTACTCTTACTAAGGCTATTCGCATGCATGCTCTGTAGGTAAACGCTCCTCATAATTAAGACCGTCCACGCATTATAAATTGCACGGCTTCGAAGGTTAAAGCGCACTCAACTTCACGTTTGGAGAAAACGTGAGGAAAAACAGTGAGTTATGCTGATCTGTTCATAAGTAGTCGAGACGAGAATCAAGCAAAGCGAGCAAGCAAGGAAAATTTCACCAAAAGCTGTGGCTGGTGGGGGAGAGAGGTGACAGCAGTACGGCGTGGAGTAAAAAGGATCTCGCGCCTGTAGGTGTGGAGCTTGAGTGGAGTGAGATTTCTGCCCGAGTCGAAACCCGATATGGTAACAACAGTCGTATCGAACCTCAATTTTCCCGTGGCGATGTTCGCGAAAACTACAGCCAGCAGCACTGCTTTTCCCAAGCTGCAACTGGTGTTCCACGGATCCTCACGCCTCCTGTTGTTCTGCACCGCATGTGCGACACGGGAGTGTTGGGGAGTATGGCGAGTCTCTCATTGGTCCGCACCAGCGGTTGCGAATTGCTGGACGACATTACAACTTCAGTTCGCGTACGTGCAACCATCCTCGAAATACAATTTGTACATTAGATGTTACGCGGCAAAATGCTATAATAGGAAAAGGTCAACCACCTTCTAACATAGCAGCGTGACAATTAACCAAGAAAAAACAAGCTTTGAGCCACTCCCAACATTCATAACCCTCTTAAATCTCTCTAAACTGAGCCATGGTAGGCAGGTGCCTCCCACATGCCTTGTTATGGCATCGTTGCCTCCTCGACGAGCTCCTCTCGCCACACACACACTCCTTCACCCACGTCCCCCCCGCAATCTGATACGCCTTAAACCCTTCCTTCTTCAATACCTCGCCAATAGGCTCCGCATTTTCTTCCTCCCCCACACTCCCCGACTTTCCCGCCGCAATAGGCGTTGCGTCAGACCCACCAGAACCGAAACTCCCAGTGGAATGAACAGTGTCATCAGAATCAATGCCGTCCGCAGTACTGCCAGCTGCAGCACCAGCAGCACTGGTACCAGGAAGAGCAGCAGCAGCAGCAGCAGCAGCACTACTGCTAGCAAGACCTGACTCCAATTCCTTCTCCCCCTCATCATTAACACTCCTGACCCCTTCCTTCTCCTCATTCTTCAAACTACCCACCACTGCTACAGCCTCTGCAGCTGTCAAATCAGCACTCACCCTACCTTCAGCCTCGTTACTGTCAACCCCCTTAGAATGACTCTCCTTACCATCTACCCCAAGACTTGCTTTCTTCAACCCCTCTCCCTCACTCCTCTCCCATCTCCCTCTTACCACCCTTCCCTCCTCCCCATCCCCACTCCCACTTCCTCCCACACCCTTTCCCCCAACCCCACTCCTCCCACTCCACAACTCAGGCGTTTTCTTAACCCAAGCTGCCACCTCAGCACCCTTCGCCACCACCAGCCTCGGCCGATCCTCATCGCTCTGGAACGGCGACCCGAGCCTAGCCAGCTCCGGAACCACCGCGCCTCTCAAATGCCTCTTTCTAGACCTCCCCACCCCAACCTCAATCTCCATTTCACGCGGTAACCGCTTTCCCGCCTCCACCGCCCCTGCGACCAGCTCCAGCCAATAGCGCAGCGCCACCTGTGCGCCGTGATAGGACAACCCCGAGAGATGCAGCGTCCAGTGCGGCCAGTCACGCGAGAACAGCCGTGCGATCTGACGCGTGCTGACCATGGCTTTAAGGACGGCGACGGAGAGCTCGCGGCGGTTGAAAAGGAAGAGCAGAGAGAGGAGATTGTTGCAGAGGGGCTTCTGGTCCCTGCGATGCACGCCTGCTACGGTGCGGTCTAGCAGGGTGGTGAAGAGAGTAGTGGGGTCTGTGGTTTGCTCTGTTGCTGGTGATTTTGCTGCTGATTGTGTGTCGTCTGCTGCTCCCCCTGCTGCTGCTGCCACCGACCCTGCTGCCGCTCCTGCCACTGCCTTCCCTTCTTCCACGGCTCCGCTTCCCCCTTCCTCAACGTCAACCTCCGTTTCCAGTGCCTCCCCCAACCCCACCACCACCAACTCATGAATGTGCGGGTCAACCTCTTTCAAGCAGCCCAGAAGAAGCTTCCTCGCAGCTACCATCCCCTGCCTTGCCCGCACAGGAGCATCGATCATCACACTCTCAGTGCTCGTTTCTTTGTCGAAATCTATTTCGGGCACCTCCAGAATATTTTTAGGGGAGGTGAAACCCAGCAGGTCAAGGAAGACAATGGCCACATAGGTGTCGGGTTCAATTCCTGCCGCGAGCATTTTCTTGAAGTAGAGTGCTGAGAGGTCGAAGCGGCCCCCCTTGCCAAACCCGTGGATGATTGCCGTGTATACAGCCACTCCTGTCCTTGCTTCTGATACTTCTGCTGCCGCTGCTTCTGCTTCTGCTTCTGCTGCTGGTGGTGCTGCTGCTGTGGCTGATGTGGGGGTGGTTGACGATACCTCTGAAGGAGATTCAGAAGCTGAAGGAACGGCAGGGGCCTTGGTAGTAGGCACCGCACTTAACCCACTCAGATCCACACCCAAACCAAGATACTCCTCCGAACCTGGTCCCCTGCTTCGGACGCCGCTGCTGCTACGGCCGCCAAGGTAAATCCCGGCTGCTCTTGCATCTGCTAGTAACGCCTCCACCTCTGCTACAGCCGGATCCATGCCAGCCAGTCCTGCAACAGCCATCCCTGCTACAGCCGTCCCCGCTACAGGCGTCCCTGCTACAGCCGACCCAGCATTCCCGGCCTCTCCCCCCTCCCCTCCCCGCCTGCCCTTCTCAGCAAACAGACCTGCCAGCTGCCTCACGCTGTTCTCAGTAAGCACCACCCCATCCCTCTTCATACCTCCATACGCCCTCCTTGCTTCCTCCACCAATCCGCACTCCCGACACGCCTGCAGAATAACGCTGTAAAACGTCGCGTCGGGCCGAAACGGCCCGTCTCTCGCGCTCCTCCCAGTCCCGGCTGCCTTCCCATCCTCGTTATAAGCCCTGCTCCCGTCCTCGTTATAAGCCCTGCTCCCGTCCTCGTTATAAGCTCCCTCGCCAGCGAGATAAACCTCCCGCATCTCCTCCGCGAGCGCTAAAGCCTTATCCACCTCGCCCTTCTCCGTGTAAAGCGCCATCATTATAGTCACAGCCTCTGTAGTCACAGGCACGTGCGCGTCCTGCTGCATAGTTCGAAAGACGATTTCTGCCTGCTGGTCGCGCCATGCCTTGGCGAGTACGTTTAGGGTTGCGTGGTACACTCCTGGGGTTACCAACCGTGCGAAAGCAGGAGCTGCTGCTGCTGGTGCTGCTGCTGCGGCTGCTGCTGGCGATGCTGGTGGTGCTGTTGTTGCTGATGCTGGCACTGCTGCTCCTGCTCCAGGCGCTGCTGCCTTTGTTGCTCCTTCAACTGCTGCCTCCTCGGCTGCTTCTTTCACAGCTTCTGATGACAAACCTGACTTCTCCCTCCCAGAAACAACCCCTTCGCCTCCCACCCCAACCCCCTCCTCCTCCCCACCACTCTCTCCCCCACCCCTCTTCCACACACCAGCCCCTCTCACCCCCATCCCCTCATCCACCCGCTTCATCTCTTTCCACAAATCATATGCCTCCTGCGGCCCCCCAGCCTCTCCAAAAGCAGTAATGATAGTGGCGTAGGTGACAGCGTCAGGGCGCCACCCTGTGGCTCTCATGCGCTCAAACAGCCGCACGGCGTCCCCCAGCCTGCCAGCCCGCCCCAAGGCGTGCATTACTGTTGCATAAGAAACCTGATCCGGCATGCACTCGCTTTCGGCCATCTGCTCGAGCCATTTCAGCACCAAATCATGCTGATCCGCCCTGCGTGCATGGGGAGAAAAGGAGGGCACGAGGGGAGTGAAACGCGGTGATAAAGTGATGATGGTGGCATAGGTGACAGCGTCAGGGCGCCAGCCTGTGGCTCTCATGCGCTCAAACAGCCGCACGGCGTCCCCCGGCCTGCCTGCGCGCCCCAGGGCGTGCATGACTGTGGCGTAGGAGACCTGATCCGGCATGCACTCGCTCTCTGCCATTTGTTGCAGCCAATGCAGCACCAACTCGTGCTGGTCCGCTCTGTATGCATACCTCAAATGATAAACTACACTACCTCACACCATACAGTGTGGTGGAGCTAATAATAGAGGAGCAAGTGACGTTATCCAGCTCCACGCCCCTTTAAGTCGTCTCCGTAATAAGCTCCTTCATTCGCCCCCACTACCACCAAACTACACTACCTCACAACATACCGTGTAGCAGAGCTGATAATCGTAGAATAAGTGACGTTATCCAGCTCCACCCCCTTTTGAGTCATCTCCGTTAGAAGCTCCTTCATTCGCCCCCACTGCCGCCCCTTCCCCAGCGCCGCCAGCACCAGATTGTAGACGTACGTGCTTGGGCGAAACAAATCCTGAAAACGCAGGGGTGGAGAGCGGTGCAGGGGCCAAGGGACGAGGCGAAGATGAAAGAGAGGGAAAAGGGGATGAAGATACAATCCCACGGGCAGCAAGGGAACACTGCCGCCCCTTCCCCATCGCCGCCAGCACCAGATTGTAGACGTACGTGCTTGGCCGAAAGGACTCCTGAAAGGAAAGCAAGAAAGCGTGCGGGGAGGAGAAGGGGCCAAGGAAAGGGATGACTGGGTTTCGATGGAAGTCCTGAGCGATCGATTCAGAGGGGGATAGGGAGAGGGGTGAGTCTGGAGAGGGGATGAGGATGAGGGGGAAGCGGTGAAGGGGAGACGGGAGAGTGGATGGGGGTGAGGGGGTGGGGGTGAGGGGGATAGGGGAGAGGGGAGGAGTGAGAGGCGGGGGTTCTGATGGGCTTTCCCAAGCAGTCAATCCAATACGGTCTACACTTCATTAAACCCAGTACTCAAACGAGTCAATCTGTAGCGTAATGTGCACCGTTCTAGAGCTGCTAAAAATAAACTACAACACAAAAAAACATCAAAAACCAGCAGAGAGGCCAAGAGCAATAAGCTACATAATCAAAGCATACACCACCTCGGTCGAGATGTGGCGCCAACTAGTGTTTCAGAAAAGGATCACGAATTACTCACAACTTTCGTTTGACACCTGATTCGCGACTTAGGAAAAGGCACTACCTGACTACACCTAGCCGTACCTGCTTGCACCGCACTGAACCTGCTTGCAACACACCATACCTGTTTCCTCGCCCAATCAAAGAACGCCACGGTCATGCGCCAGTCCGCCGATTCTCGCAGCACCGTCGCCACGTCCCTCCCCGTCAGCGTCAGTCCCAGGCGCTCCAGCCGTTCCGCCACCCGCCCACTCCCCCCATCCCTTCCGCCACCTTTCCCCCCATCCCTCCCCCCATCTCCCCCCCCATCCTTCCCCCCATCCTTTCGCCACTTATCCACGACTATCCCGCGCCGATCCTCCCCGCGCCGATCCGCCCCGCTCTCCTGCGTCAACACGTCGAGAACCTGCACCACGCGCGGCGGAAAGAACCCGCGCGCCCACGCATCTCCCCCTTCCGCACCGTCGGAGCCAGAAGCGGGAAACGGAGCAGCTTGTATCGGGTGAGATCTCGGCGCGGCTGGAGCAGCTCGGTCCGTGGCGCGCGAGCGAGCAAACTGCGGGTTATTCAGTTCCCTCGGCGAGGCGCCTCGAGAATTCCCTTCAGCGCGTCTATAGACGTCCTTACTTTTGCTCCTATCGGAAGAGCTAGAGGAGCGGCTCCAGGAACGATCAGTAGGGGAACGATTCGCAGCGGAACGATTCTCAGCGTAACGCGGGTTCTCGCGCCTCGTGTCTCCGCCGCCAGCCCCGCTGACCCGACCGTCGTTTCCGGCGCGACTCCAGGCGCGACTCTCGCCGCGACTCCCGCCGCGACCAGCAAAGTCCCTGCCACGACCGCCCGACCGTCCCCGGCCGCGACCTCGGTTAAACCCTCCCGATCTGCTAAACCCGTCCTGCCGTTGATTCCTATCAGATCTCGCGTCGACTCCTTCGCTGCGAGCCTCGTCAGACGATCCCTCAGAACTTCGCTCAACATTTCGCTCAGATTTTCGCTCGCTGTCTGGTGAACTCTCGACGCTCGCTCTCGCTCCGGCAGTCTCGTCCCCGTTAGAAGCAGCGGGTGTTGTCCCGTTAAGAGATATCGGATCGGAAACCGCTACTCCAGTCGAACCGGACTCCCCCGATTCAGTCACACTGGCCCGTGTAGTCACATTCCGTTCAGTAATGCGAGTTTTAAACCCTCCAATTCTAGCAGGCTGCACGAGAGGACGCAATAAAGCAGTAAGATTGAAAGCAAGCGAAGCAGTCGAATGTCGCAGGCTCGGGTAATCCAATGACGTGGTGTAACCTGGTAACAGAAACACTCCTTGCGAAAGAACAACGGCCCCAAAAGGAGCCATTTTGCTTCAATAACCCAAGCGCACTAGGCGGATTTCACGGGTAGGAGATTCGAGCGCGACACAGGAAACGGCAACGCGTAGAACCCTACCGCAACGGTGTCGCAAGTCGCATCAGCAGAGCTGCTTCTACGAATATATGAATAAGCTGAGCGTATCTGAATAAGAGGTTTAGGAAGAGGACGAGGGTAAAGTGCTGAGAGGAGGGAGGTCAGCCTAGTTCCAGATTTCACGAGTGATTTCGGCGGTAACTGCAGGTTAGGTTCCAGATTTTGCATCCGCGGTAACCGCAGGTTCGAGGAGGGCAAACCATTCGGTACATAGAGATCCCTTCATGTTATATATAATTGTTAACCTCACAAGTGCTGAATAATTGTACGTATCCCTAACAACTACTTTCAAACATCTGCATTGACAAGGCTCCTCTCAATAAGAGCTATGCATTGACCAACTGACTGACCATCCAGCATGGCAAGCGCCAACTCTTCATGCAGGTCTTTGTGGCGCCGCAATATAGTTGACACGTTCAATACTGCCCACCGTACAACATCGTCCGACTTGCTCTGTGTGAATCCCAACGACTTGTACAAAAAGTCCAACTGCAAACAAGAAGGCCAGATTAACAAAAAAAAACAGGTGAACGGCACATGAGACACGTGAATATGAAAAGACTAGCACAAACAAGAACAGGCAAGTTCACAGTAAGAATTGACATGATTGCTACGGTGGGTTTTAACTGTACTGAAGACTTAAAAAATATGTTACCTGTTGAATGTCAGAAATGCCACCCTCTGCAACCCCGAATTGCAGGTACTCCGCACAAACTCCAGCCAGAGCCACACAAGAAACAGCATCCAGCATCTGAAGCACATCCGTGGGGAAAGCAGGAGGATTAGGGAGGATGAAGGTGAAGAAACGACATATTCATTAGAAATTTGCAAGTGGCTTGCGAGACACCCAAGCCAACACAAATGGTAAACAATGAAAGCGTTACACAGAAAAACAAAAAACAAAGAAGACAATCAAGTCTTCAAAACCTACGTCAGATTTGATTTGCAGCGTCCTCATCTGCTTCTGGAAGTCCAAATCAGGGAGGGTGGTGCCATCCTGCATGTTGAGAGCCCTGTAGCGCTAATAGGCATCCAGGCTGGAGAGAATCGTAACTCACATCAGATTTGATTTGCCGCGTTCCTGTCTGCTTCTGGAAATCAAGGTCGAGGAAGGTGGTGCCGGCTTGCACGTTGAGAGCCCCGTAGCGCTGATAGGCGTCCAGACTGGAGAGAGTGAAAGCGCGTGGAGGGATGCCCACCAGATAGGAGATGAGGAAATGCCCTGCCTCGTGCTGTGACAGGTGGGACGGAAGAGAGACGGGAGCGAGGTGGGGGAAATGGAACAGATGGTAGGAGATGAAAAATGCCCTCGCTTGTGCTGTGGGGAGGGGGGCAGGGCAGGGAGAGAGAGGGGTGAGGAAGGTGGTGCCGGCTTGCACATTGAGAGCCCCATAGCGCTGATAGGCGTCCAGACTGGAGAGAGTGAAACCACGTGGGGGGATGCCAGATAGGATACGAGGAAATGCCGTGCCTCGTGCTGTGGGGTGGGAGAGGGGTGCAAGGAGGGGCAGATCGAATCGGAGAGAGTGAATTCGCATAGGGGGATGCCCACCATGTAGGATATGAGGAAATGCCCTGTCTCGTGCTATGGGAAGGGAGGCAGAGTGAGAGGGGAGATAGGTGGGACAGATGGAAGGTGGGAGAGTGAAGCTGCGTGGAGGGATGCCCACCATGTAGGAGATGAGGAAATGCCCCATCTCGTGCTATGGGAAGGGAGGCGGGGTGAGAGGTGGGATAGGTGGGACAGGATAGAAAGTATGACGGAGATGAGAAAGTGCACTGCCTCTTGTCACTGGATGGGATGGCGGTAAGAGTGAGAAGGGAGACAAGGGAGACAAGAGGGGAGAGGCAGAAAAGACAGAAAGCAGAAGCATTCGCACGGGAAGAGGATGGAGCTGCTGTATGAGTGGAATGAGGGGTTTAAGGTTGGTTGGAGTGGTGCAAATACCATTAGGCCAAACAGGGCCTGCTATTCACAAATTCAACATGTCATTACACAGCAAAACGACAGAAAAAATGTCGAGAGTGGGATTTGAACCCACGCCCTTTCGGACTGGAACCTTAATCCAGCGCCTTAGACCAACTCGGCCATCTCGACATGGCGCAATCAATCGCTCCCTTATTTTTTTCGATACCTGGAATCAAGTTCCTGTTTGCATGATATTCAGTTTTTTTTGTTTTGAATTTTCACCTAGCAATTGTTGCAGTAAACTGTTGCAGTAAATCACCAGAGGGAATGCCTGCCTCACCAATGTCACACTCACCAGAGCAACTCGTCTGCGATAGGTGGGTTTTAGCAAGTTCCCCAAGGTGTCCACCAACAGGGCCTCGCCACCTCCACCAGTTGACACCTGAATGGACAGTAAGGTTCACAGTCAAGTGAAAATGAATTTGAGCGTGTAAAACAACCAGAAGAAATATACACACGATGCTCAACCCTTGCACGCGAATTTGCCCTGCACTGGATGGAAAGTCTGCACCCATGTTTTTTGGACCAGCCAGTTGCACCCACGTTACAAGCACCCCGCACAAGTTGCAGTGATTCTGAACCAATAGTAACGAAGAAACCAAAGTCAAACTGAAGAGACCAAAGTCAAAATGTCAACGGTTAAGTTACATTTTTTTTATAAGCACCGACGAATCTTTTTTTGCTAGCAGCGAATTGACGAAACCATTGCGAAATGCAAGAATCACTTAAGCGCCCTCTTCACAAGGCAACCTTGTGTGACTCAAACGAGCATCAGGTGTACCGATGGTTCCCAAACGACATGGAGAGAAGCAGTGAAACTCGATGCGGACTGTAGTTTTGGCCCTGTGGAATAGGGAAATTTCCTTGATGTGCCCATGTTGGACGCTTGGTCATACCCGGGTTGGAATAGGGAAATTTCCTTGGTCATACCCGTGTTGGACACTTCCCGGGAAATTCTGGTGAGGCGTCCGTATCCCACCCCCGTCTACAGTGTCCTACCTGGTCTACAGTACCGATGAACAGTAGCCCGATGACCAGCCCCAGCAGCTGCCATTGGTCCAGGTGTTCTCCCCACCACGTGGCAACCAGCCCTGCGAGCAGCAACAGCTGTCCTCCCTGCCTCACGCCCGCCAGAGTGGTGTCTCTGGGCGCCAGCATGCGAGCAGGGTCTATGTAGTGCAGCTTCAACTCCTCTATTGAGTATGACCGCCGCGGAACCTGGTGATGAGAGGAAAAGGGGGGAGGTGATAGGGGAGGGGGGGAGGAACGATGGCGTTGGTTGGCTGTCAGCAACTGGCTCTCACCCGATAGGCGTCAGCATGCGAGCAGGAAAGAGCAGGATACGAGCAGAGTAATTGTAGTTGGGCTTCAGTTGGGACAAAAAAAAGGCAGTAGAGCAGGCGAGGGCAATCGGAGGGATGCGAAGTGATGGGGGGTTGGTGATGCTGGCTCCGGCGTTAGCATGCGGAAGGATCTAGAGAACAATCTTGAGGAGCTTAGAAATTTTCTCCAGTGTAGAGCAGATCTCAGACGAAACATAGAATTTGTCAACTACTAAGATTAGTTAACCCCATGCGACGCCGGAATCATAAGCAGTAGTACAGGTGACCTGCGTATATAGTCATAGTAAGAGCCAACAATCACCTGCTGCGCCGCACCGAAGGCTCTCAGAACCTTCTCGCCCGCATCTTGCAGTACCGAACCGTCCACAGCCTCGTCCGTTCTTCCGGCGAGCCGCTTCACGAGGGCAAGCGCCTGCTCCTCCTTGCCTTCCGCCAGCAGCGCGTCGAGTTCCGCCGTTCCGCGGCTCAACCGCGCGCCCCACGTATCACTCGCGGAACTTCCGTCCCGTGAACCAGACACCGTCTGCGACCCTGTGCTTGCAGCTCGAGCGGAAAATGATTGTCGTCCGCGGGAATTTCGAATCGGAGAAAACGATGAAATCGAAGGAGAAACAATCGTCCGAAACGAATTTCTGGTGGTATCTGAAGCGGTGCGTCTTTTCTGGAATGGAACTACCGCGGTTCCAGTCGACGGACGTTTGAGCGTGAGGGGATTCCCACGGAAAATCGAAGGCCTGGTCAGGCTAACCCGCAAACCCAGCAAATCCATTAGTCTAGGAGGTGAAGACCCTGTATTTTGGGAACAATATCAGCCTTCACAAGGAAGATCTAGTATCTAGTTGCGAATTCGAGTTCGAGAATGGACTTGCAAAACAACACATCAATGATATCCGCGTTTGGGGAATATGTGATAGTCGTTAAGGACCATTGAAACACTTTCGGTTACAAACAATCGCACTAGTGCGTTGTCTGCGCACAAATTCGTGCATGTGTGCTTCTGAATGTTGTGCCGCGTGGCTGCTTGTGGCAATGCCACACCATCGGCACCACGTCAGATGGAAGCTTCACAACTTGTTCACGTTAGTAGCTCTTCTTGAGCTTTCGGAAAAAATAAACGGAGTTTTGATACAGAAAACGATATGGTTACAGAACGGATAATGTTCATCCATGGCATCTGGGGTATGGCTTGTGACTGCTCCGGATTGGAAGGGCTTGTTCCATTTTCGAACCAGAAACTCTTTATCCGCTCGTTGGTGCTGACACATCACACCTCATCAGGACCACTTCAAAATTCGGGAGGCAGATGCTTCAGGGCTTTCCCACTTCCGCTGGCGCCATACAATTGGGAAGCATTCTGAGTAAACTAGCTGTCAACCATTCATACGTGATCGGGATGACAAGGACATTGTAGGCCACTCCATAGTCAGTGTCTCGAAGACATGTGTGTTCCCACCCCCAGTAATCGAAGCTCGAACTCCGTCATTGGATGAAAAAAGTGAACCACTCAGTCTCACGTGGTTCCACGCAATAAGCCAATGAACGACGTCTCGCATGCTATTTGCCGCGTGTGGCTCCGGATGCAGGAGCTTTATGATTCGTCGTCACGACTCATCTGCACTGAAAAGCCGTTCCGCTTGATCGGGGAGCTCCCCTCCCCAGCCGTTCCAAGCCCCCCTGCCATTGGTGTAGGGCCTCGCGCAAGGTAGCGAAGGGGGAGCGCTATGCGCGGACCAGGACGAGGCGCGGGTAGAAATAAAGAAAGGGGCCAGCGGACCTGGTCGAGACGCGCAGGGCGCAAAGCAAGCCCCTCCGATTCGCGCCACGCAAATGCGATGCATCGTGCAATGCATTTTTGTGTGGGGATGTGAACGGGAAGCAGGGAATGTGCAAAACGGTTCATCTCGTCTCCAATGTTCCACAACACCACTGAGCTGTTGGCAGTGTGAACGTAGTATATATCCGCTCACTGCCGCCATTCACTGCACACTCTTATTCACTGCTCACGCACTTTGTGGTGGTTGTGGTCTTTAAACTGCCGCCGGCCTCCCACCCCTGGCTGCCTTACACAGCGTTCTTGCTTCGGCGACTTGGCTCCCTTTTTCCCAGATTGTTGTGCGCCGCTGCAACAGCTGATCCGAGACGCCGGGCTCTGAATTGACGGACATGGATACAACGATTAACGACCTCCCTGAGAACTGCATCGCCACGATTCTTTCATTCCTCACCCCAGCGACCGTCGGTCGCGTCGCGTCAGTCTCAAAGCTCTGGCTATCAGCTGCCAAGTCGAGCACTTGCTGGGACCAGCTCATCGCAAACGGTCTTCCCTCATGCTTTCGCGAAACTCCCGCGGCCCTCGCGAAAGACGAGAGGGGCCTTCGTGAAGCTCTTGGCGAAGGCGTGATGCTCGACGACGGGCGTTACCACATCCAGGTGGACCCTGCGACGTCGCTCATCACCGTGAGCGTCAGTGTCGCACAAGTCTTCGAAATTCTGTGGGAGGATCGTGACCAGGATCGCATGCGACGGCACGACATCACCGGTGCGATCTTCGACGACGTGTCGCAAGGAATTGTCGTCAATTGGCTGAGCACCTGCGGAAAGATCGATCTCCCGTTTAAACTACACAGCGGAAACTACCGCATGTCGTGGCGCGTCGCACAGGAAGACGGCGGGCCGCGAAGGTCCACAAGTCCGAAGCGCAGATTTTTGCGGTCCCAGGAAGAACCGTTGATCAGTCAAGTACGCGACGCGACGACTGGATACGTGGAGCAGCACGATCTTGACGGTATCCGCCAATGGATTTCAACCACTCCCACGTGGACTCGCATGCCCGCGGGGTTTCTGCGAGTTGGCGACGGGGGAGCTTCGGGTAACGCGTCGTCGCAATTTGCGAACGTTCGCTTGATTTCGACTCTGACGGATATTTCGCGACAACGACGGAAGCGTGGTCTATACCTGGACGCGTTCGTACTGGAGCAGATTTCTATGTAACCTCAATTTTCGAAGCACCGACTCGGATTCGATTGGCTTCCACCTGAAGTGGGGTTGTACTACCCAGAAACGCGCGACTAGTGGCGCGGTGGGTCCTACTTCGCAAGGCATGGTTACCACTTCGTCGTTCTGCGAATCGACCACCCGAGTGAGTTCAGAAGTGCGGGTGTGCGCATGCCATAACCTTTCAACACGGAAGGGGTGAACAGACATCTTTCATAAACATCAGTGGGAAAGGGTCAGAGGCATGAACGGGGAAATGTTGGCGCGGGGCGGAGCGGGGGTAGGGAATGGACTTGGGGTTGCGGGAGGAGGGGAATCGAGAGGGAAAAGCCGCGTTAGGAAACAGTACAGGGAGATTTACAATTTTACCAGAGTTAATATCAGGAGGCCTTATCATGAGGCGTGACCAGGCGAAAGTACTTCCGTTTGGGAATAGAGAGATGACGATGTGCGATTCAGAGAGCGCGAAGTAGGGAGGGAAGCAGCGAACGGGAAGCAGAGTGGCGAATCAGTGTACGAAGGGGCGCTATCATGCCAGCGTTTCATCTTGAGAAAGGACAACAAACGAGCGTCAATCTTTGATTCAGGAGACTTTGATTAGGAATACCGTATGTGAGGTGCTCCAGATAAAAATTGCGGAGGTCTTCTCCAGAGAGCGACGGATAGTATCGTGGAGAAAGACTTTCAGAAGTTCTTGTGGATATGGCTGATGGGTTCGGGGAGGAAGTTGCGTTGTGTCTCGGCGAAAGTCGATCCATTGTTTCGTGAAAGCGGGATGGCGGTGAATTGCTTCGCGAAACACCCACGACCCAGTAGTGTCGTGGAATGGATTCCCAGGTGCTGGTCTCCTAAAATGCATTCCTAGTGGATGACTGTGGAGTGGGGTGGAGTGGAGTGGAGTGGAGTGCAATTCGAAGCAGGAATTGGAGGGTGGCTGAATTGCCAAGCCAGCAGGAACAGACGGCCACCGTCAAGATCCGTCAGCAGCAGCAGCAGACGTCAGTCATGCACTGCAGTCATGTCTTTTTCTTGAAGTTCCGCCTCGATATTATTGCAGTGTGTGTTCTGTACAGTCTAACCCAGGTGGCGAAGTCACCGACCAAGCAGCTGACTTAAGCAGTTCAAATAGGGGTTTAGAGAGGGTTTTGTGGTTTCTCTGTAATGTCTTAGAAACACTTTTAATAATGCACGCTGGATTTATCAACTACAGAGCTGGTCACGCAAATACAGTCACACCACAATGCCCATTGAACATGCTGTTGGAATTGAGGACAATATCATACATGAATACTTCTATAACAAACTACCGCAATACACGTGGAGAGGCAACATTATACAGTATTATTTACAGTTATGCAGAACAGCCAGCTGCTACTTGAAATATACTGGTACTACCTTTTCTCCGCTTGCAAGCATCAGTGCTTGCTTCATCCTAAAGTAGCCGCCCCTCCACTGATCTCTCTCTTTCTTAAGCTGCTGCAGCTGCTGCCTTAGCACAAGCATGTGGTTCACAGCAGCACAGGCAAGCAGAGCAGCAAGCGGCAAGCAGAGAACCCACACAGGCACCACCACCATTGCCTGACAAAAGCAAGTGCGACTGGTCATCCTCCTGCTGCTGCTGTTTGCAATTGCTTCACTGCACGTTACACAGGCATTGTCATTCTCTTCAGCAGCAGCAGCAGCAGCAACAGGGGAGTATAAAAGCGGGGGAGCAGCGGCAGCAGCAGCAGCGGGAAGAGAAGGAGGAGCAGCAGCAGCAGGAGCTGGAGCAACAGGAGCAGGAGGAAGGAGAGGAGGGGAATCGAGACTAGGAGGATAGGAATCAGGGACAGGGAGATGAACGAGAGGGTGCAGAGGGATGTGGGCTGAAGGAGGGTCCATGCTGTGCTGTAAACTCCGGTCAGTAAACACCTGTCTGTGCGGATCCGAGGCATGTGGATTAAGCCTGCCTTCCTCATATTCCAGGCAGGTAGCATGACCCAAAGCTGCTGCTCTAAACCGTTCTGTACCGCTGGTTGCCACAGCTATCTGCTTTGAACCTGCCACGACCCTGCGCCCAGCCTCTCCTCTACCCACTCCCCTTTCCACCACGTGCCATTCGTTATCGTCACATCCCATTAGCTCACATTCTACTCGGTCCCTAACCTCCTCCCCACCTTCTAGCGCCCACCCCTCCTCCCCATCCCATCTGCCAGACACCTCCCACGCTGTTCCGCCTCCAACCCATACACCAGGCATCTTCCTGTCCAACCCCCCTCCAACCTCTTCCCCAGGCAACTTCCTGTCCGGCCTGACAGTGACCCCTGCGCCAGCTGTTTCCAACTCTGATCCGCCTCCACCCCGTTGGTCAGGTGCCAACCAATACCCGCCCGGTCTGGCTGTGACCCCACCAGCCAATTCCCACTCCGATCCGCCTCCACCCCATTGGTCAGGTACCTTGGCACCCGGTCTGGCTGTGACCCCTGCGCCAGCTGATTTCCACTCTGATCCGCCTCTGGCCCAAGGCACATCCGACCGACCGTTTGAGAGACCCCCTTCCCAGGGGTCATTCGCAAAAGGCACCCCCATGACGTCATTATGATACTCCGTTTCAGGAACAGCCGCAGATGCACTCATATAATAAGCAGTTTTGGGAACATTTTCAGCAGCTGTCATATTATTATGACCAGTTATGGGAGCAGCGCTGTGAGTGGTGTCAGGAGCGCTCACAGGGATAAGCTCCCAGTCTGTTGGCTCCAGACACGTGGGGGGAAAGAGCTGCTCGGTTCGTGAAGGAAATCGAGAAACGGCCGTATGATAGTCAGTATTAGGAGCAGTGCTGTGAGTGGTGTCAGATGCACGCCCAAGAACAAGCTCCCACTCTGTTCGCTCCAGAAACGCGGGGAAAAGCAGAGGCTTCGTTGGTGAAGGAAATTGTGATACTAACGGGAGTGCCACTGGTGACTGGTTTTGAGTAGCATCGTGTGAATCATAGGGGGAGAGCGGAACGGATGAAGGAGTGCGCGGGGAGGCGGAGGCGGAAGCGGAAGCCTGGTTTGGCGGAACGGGAGCCGCTGCAAGTGGACTTGCTCCTCGAGGAGCGGGTTCCGCGGAGGACTCAACCAGCTTCGCCACTGAGAAGTTCCCCCGATGCTCTGCCCGCAGAGTGGTTTTCGCGGAGAGTTCGCGCTTGAGCGGCCGCGTGCGCCAGGAGGAGGGTAACGGGCTGCTTCTCTGAGTCGACTCTGTTATCGCCTCTTCACACGTGGACGTTTCCCGTTTGAGCGGGCGCGTGCGCCAGGAGGAGGGTAACGGGCTGCTGAGCCATGCTCTATAGAGGTCCTCGAGATCTGTTTCCTCGTTAGAAGACCCTCCGATATCGTCGTCGTCGTCCGCTTCGCCGACGTCGTCGTATTCGTCGGAGATGCTGCTATCCTCGCTATAGGCATCCGCGTCGTCAAGCTCGGAAACAAACGAGGTTCCGTGCGTACATTCAAGTTGTCGCATGGTGGTTCTACGCGCATCCATATGCGAGGACAAATCACCTTCTTCACAGCTGTTTCTCGTTTAGACGGAGTTCATTTTCTCTCGCGAGTGATCCTTCGTCATCATACAGCAGAAGCGATAGCGGATTAGATGGCGCGTGACTTCATACAAACTTCCGAGTTCTAGGTGCTTCGAGCTTGCAACTTTCGAGGGCGAACTCGTACAGGACGTTCGTCAATGCAGCAAAGCGTTAGCATTTTTTGGTTCAAACGAATAAGGGTGCATTCCTGTGGGGACACTTGTGTCTCAATCCCCGTTTTCCTGAGTCGCGCCTGTAAATTTGCCAAATGTTGTGTCACAAACAACCAATGTATCGCGACCCTGCGCGACAGATGGGCACAGCCAGGTGGGTGCGTACTATTGGTTGCGACCAATAGGATTGTGCCCACCCAGTTTTCCCGCCGGGCAGGGGGGCTAAACATATCGCACCACCTCGAGTATCGCGGTGGGCTTGCCACAGAAATGAAAGTTGCAATTTGGGCCACCCCACACACAACAGCATGTATACAACCACGGCTCCAAGTAAAAAAACGCAAGCATCACAGAGCTAAACTGCACCACTGTCTAGCAACCATGGCATCGCCCCGCGAGGTGCCATTCCTCATGCGCCTACTTGTCGCATGGGTTACGTTCTACTACAGCATATTCATGGACGCCATCGCCAAGTCGGTCGGTGGCTTGCTGGAGGCGAACGTCTTCAATGACGAGGTGTCCTCGTCATCCAGCTCTCGCGCCTCCAACCGTACCGCAGAGCGGAAACGAAGGGCTGGGTTACGCCGGCGGAGATACCAGTTGCTGCTAGAGGACCTGGACGGCATGGGGGAGGATCAGTTCAGAGATATGTTTCGCATAAACCGTGGCATTCTCGAATACATTGTCGCCGGGATGACGCACTACATGCAATCGTACGTGGACAGGTACCTAATCAGTCATGAAGTGGCATGCCTTGTACCTATCAAATACCTCGCAAGTGGCATGTCTTTCGTAGACTTGTCCTCCGAGTTCGGGCTGTCCAAGACCCTGTGCCACATGCTTGTTGACGCGCTCCTCATGCATTTCTCGTCCGTCTTCAAGCAGCAGTGGGTCCACTTCCCGACCCGCGACGACCTCGACGAGATGGCCGCAGAGTTCCGCGCCATCAAGGGGGTACCTGCGGTAGTGGGGGCTATAGACGGCACACACATACCCATGAAGGGGATGGAGGGGCACAGGCAAGAGTACTACACGCGGAAGTCCTGTTACGCCGTCCAGTTGCAGATCACATGCGACGCGCGAGGCATCATATGGGACTATTTGATCGGATACCCGGGCAGTGCGCACGATCAGAGAGTGTTCATGAACAGCGTGTTACACGAAAGGTTGTACAACGGCGACATAGCGCCATACCAAATAGTGGGAGATGCTGCCTACCCACTCAGAGACTTCTGCCTGACCCCCCTACATGCTCCCCGTGAAGGCCTAATGGAGGACTGGGAGCAGTGCTTTAACTATTGCCAAAGCGCAACGCGCATGGCAGTAGAGCGCTGCATCGGCGCCTTCAAAGGCCGGTGGCGTCTATTCGCGGGCCGCAATGACTGCAAGCTCTGGCGCATTCTTGCAGGGGCGTCTTGTGGCGTCATCCTGCACAACATGTGCGAAATGATGGGCGCAGTAAGGCGCGTCAATGCGTCGGCGTCCTCGTCGGCGTCAACTTCATCCTCGGAGGGGGACATGCCCTTGTCCTGCTCCTCGCCAGAGTCCGCGTCGTCTTCGCAGGCCTCGTCGCACTCGTTGTAATCAGAGTCCGCGGCGTCATCATCGTCATCGAAGGCAGCATCGTCGTTGACGCGGGATGAGGCAACCCGGTCGGCATGACGGCGTCCGCGGGTAGGGACATCGCGCGGGGCTTCGAACGAGGTGTCCCCCGCACCAGGCGCTCCTTCGGGCAAAGGGCCGGCGGGCTTGCGGCCGGCCGCGATTTGTTTGTTCATCCAAGCGATGTACGGGATCTCGTCGAGATCCCGCGGGCACAAGTCAACAGAACTAGCTACGCTCTTGCGCTTACGGGCCATGGCTACAGCGTGCCAAAGAAGACCCTGGCTAGACTTCGCAACAAGAAAGAGGAAGCTCGGGTTGGGAGAAGAAGAACAGATTGGAGCGGGAGCGTGCTGTCAGTGTGGTTGGAACGATGGGCAAACATTCGGGCAGGGATGTAACCGTGTGTGCTGAAGGACCAGTCATATGTCAGCCCGGGCAGAGCGGTTTCCATCCCCGCGCGGAAACGTGCCCAGGTGCATGCTGTACAGTGTGAGATTTCGACACGCGTGCGATTTTCGGGATGTAACGATTCGTGTAACTCGTCCGCGACACAAGCGCAATTGACGCCAACCAATGTAAAATATAGTGGAGTTCGCATAAGCGCGATCCGCTTTTGTGACAGGGCACGGTATATGCTGTTTTTAGATGTCACAAAGTGATTGAGACAGAAGTGTTCCCGCAGGAATGTACAGCAGCAATTATCATCCAATCAAAATCCGCTAACAGACTGGCAAATAACATCACATACATGTCATGTTACATGTAACCTTCCCCCAGCAGGTGCACCAGTCATCCCCGTTACAGCATACTCTCCCCCACTTAGCAGAAAGTGGCTGGCAGATGCATCTGCATCCCTAGCAGTCTGCTGACCACTAGCATGTACCAATAGGTACAGATCCCCGATAGGGGAAAACCACCCGCAGTGCAGGAGTGATAGCTGCGATAGCTGCTAGTTGTGCCTTGTTAGGCACAGCAGGTGCAGCAAGGTTGCTACCTTACAGGATCCTCACCCACTATCGTGGGTGACGGCTGGGCAAATACCAGGTCTAGCAGTGTCGCTAGCACTAGCTTGCCCAGCGGGAGTATTTGAATCTGATTACAAAGAAAACAAGTACTAACAAAAATGATTAGCAATCTGACAAAAAATGTGACCCAGCATCATGTGCAGGAGCGCAAGCCCCTACACAGTCTGCTGGGGTAAAACCAGAAGCCAGAAGACTCCCGGCCGCCAGACTGCCTGTAAAACACTTCAAAAACGAAAAGAACCGTGAGCAGATAAAACTCCCAGATAGTCACCAATCATTCGCAGCCAACTCCCCTCATGTAGCCTCCCCTTCCCCGTCACATGCATGAGACAGCCTCACAGCCTTGAGAAATTCAGACTGCCTCATGCCCACCCGCCTCTTCCCCTCTACAGCCCCGTCTGGTGCTTCAGGTGTCGCGCCTCCTTCTCCCCCGCCGCGCCCATCTGCGCGCCTGCCACTTTCTGCTCCTTCCCCATTTCCGCGCTCGTCTTAGTTGCCGCCTCCTTCGCGTCCGCCGCCTCGTGCGCGCTGTGGCTGAACGGGTGCTGCGCCTTGTCCACGCTCTCCTGCGTTTCCGCCTTGCCCTTGCCCAGCATCTCGCCGCCCTTGGCCTTGGCTTCGCTGGCCTTCTCCTTGGCCGTCGTGCCGAGGTCGCCCAGCTTCTCCTTCATCGTCGACATGATGGTCGCGTGATTCGCGGACGGAAGCAGTAGATCGGCGCTTGGGAACTGAATCGTCGAAACGATAGTTGGAAATCCAAGAGATTTGGAAGAAGGTTTGAGATCAGAAAGCCTCACTGATACGAACGAACGACGGGGAATGCGTGCAGTTATGTAGTGCGACTACAGGTAAGGTGAGAACGTCTTCGGAAGCAAGCCAATGTCGAGCTTCCACAACGATTGTTCTGATGTGCGTCGCGTGACGGACTCGGAGTCGCGATGCTTGAGGCAAGACGACACGGTGGGATCCCGCCGATTTCGATTTGATGCGCTGCGAGCCAGCACATCATGACTCGAAAGCGAGAGCCACCACGTCAGATAAACGCGGCGTTCCTCGATTCACATTGACAAAGCTCGTCATGCTGCCGACGTGAAGCTGCTGGCGAGGAATTTTACGCCAACACCTGGCATCTGATGTACATGTGTCGTTGACATAGAGAATGCTGACTCGCTATAGACCGACGCCTCGAATCGCCCGCTTCTGCGGGCGCTCAATTCACGACTTCCCATGCCACGCTCCGTGGACGTTTCAAGAGGGAAAGGCGGCTCCAGTCAAAATAGAACGCCTTGGTACAGTTCCGCAGCCAAATTCGCCCCTCTGCTTCAGCAGTGGTCTTGGATTTGACAAATGCAGATCTGTGATAACAGCTGGCGAAGATAGCAATGATGCTGCATGGGAGGACGCGTGGCATGGAGGCGCAGGGGGTGGAGGTGGAAGTGAACGCCCTATAAGCTGCTCCGACTAGTGCTAGTCTAGTCAAGATGGCGACCTTAAGTGTCCTTCTCAAACCAAGCCAAGCCAAATAAAAGAATACGGTATGCAGCCTCAGTTCAGCATCCAGATATATAATGCACAATGCAATCTTGCCCCTCTTATACTTGGTGTTCCTCCATATAATCGCCACCGTAGTTCCATTGAAGCAATATCCCACTCTTTACCTTACCGTTTCCCTGCCTCCCCATTACTCTCTCTACTAGCCTCTGATCACAGCTGCTTTCACACCCTCTATTTCACTAGCATCATCTCTACTGTTACCGCTAGACTTTTTGTTCTCATCATCATCACTGTCCTCACCATCGTCCTCATGTGCGCCTAGCGTTCCGCCCATATCGAAATCAATGGTGTAGTCATACTCGATAGTAGGCACCAACGACGAGATGAACTTGAGGAATATAAACAGGTACCTGCAAACAAGGGGTGCATAGAACAGGGAAAAAAATAAGATGGAGGTGCGAAAACAAGGAAACAAGCGGATTAAAGAAGTGAGAAGCACGTACTGGTCGACACGTGGCTGCACGCCATTGGCTGCCATGATTCCAATGATCTTCTTCATCACCGCTGCATGCTTGCATGGGTGCACCGATGCGTACTTTCCTGGAAGGTGCGGATGGTCGTCAATTGTAACCTGCATGCAGCGAAACAGACATGCATCACATCACATCACATCACATCACATCACATCACATCACATCACATCACATCACATCACATCACATCACATCACATCACATCACAGCGAATAGAAACACATCATCACATGCGCACGTAATGCGATATGAGGTATGGATAAGCTATGACTACGACTGCAATGTAGAGACTAAAATAAAAAGGGCTGTCTGTATGGCCATGACTCAATCTCATTCAGCGTACTCACCATTGCCATCACCCCATAATAGTCACACTCACCGTTTTCTTCACATCGTATTGCTCACATCCTGGAACACTCGCTCTGCTGCCATGACACACACATAATCACACCTATACCGCCACTACGTTATAATCACACCGTTACCACCCCATTAAAGTCACATTCACTCACCGTCTTCTTCACATGGTCTTGGCTCACATCCTCAAACACTTTTTCTGCTGCCAGCGGCTGCCGTTCCTGCGGCGATGGGAACAATGGGAATGGCAGGGGAAGGAAGGGGGAGGGGGGCACGGGAGGAATGGAAAGGAAGGGGAAAAGTGAGAAGGGGCTTGGGTTCACATCTCCAAACACTCTCTCCTGCCAGAGGCTGCGTTGCTGCAGCTAAGGGGAACGGATGGGGATGAGAGACAGGGACAAGTGGGTGGGAGTCAACGAGCAAGGGTGGGGACTTGAACAGTAACCGAAATTGTGAGATCATTCCAATATAAAAAATAACACAGTGGATTTAGTGAGAATGATACAACAGATGGAGCAAAATTGACAACGAAATGGATAGTGAAGGGGACATTAAGGTTTATACGAGCTCAATGCACCTCACTGTAACCGCATGAATTTTAGAAATTATTTAGATGTCTCAGAATGTATTTACTCTTACCTGGCTTTCAGGGCTCAGCTTACCTCGTCATAACCAAAGAGCCATATTCTCGGAGTCTGGTAGTACTTGTCGTATCTGGGTGGGGTTTCAAGCACACATGGAATGGTGAAAAATGAGGAGATGATGAAACTAAGTCCTGGGTGCGGGAGGTGCTGGGTGCGGGAGTGAGCGAGGGAAAGTGAGTGAGAGAGGGTAAAAGAGGGTGAAAGGGAGCGAAAGAGAATGAAACAGGGCGAAAGAGAGTGAAAGAGAGTGAAAGAGGGTGAAAGAGTGAAAGCGAGTGAATGAACGCACGTGATGGTGAGGTCGTAGGTGCGAGTCTGCAGAATGTGGTCGTCCTCTGGCTCTGTGGCCACCAGGTACCCCCCTCCCCCCAGCTGTAGCGCCGCCTGGAGCAGAGAGAAGCGGGTTTGGCGGAGGGGTGGAAAGATGTTTTGAGATGTCTCAAAGCGGGTTTGGCGGAGGGGTGGAAAGATGTTTTGAGACGTCTCAAAGCGGGTTTGGCGGAGGGGTGGAAAGATGTTTTGAGACGTCTCAAAGCGGGTTTGGCGGAGGGGTGGAAAGATGTTTTGAGACGTCTCAAAGCGGGTTTGGCGGAGGGGTGGAAAGATGGTTAGTTTTGAGACGTCTCAAAGCGGGCTTGGCGGAGGGGGGGAAAGATGTTTAACATGGGATTGCAGAATGGGGTCGTCCACAGGCACAGGCACAGGCACAGGCACAGGCACAGGCACAGGCACAGGCACAGGCACAGGCACAGGCACAGGCACAGGCACAGGCACAGGCACAGGCACAGGCACAGGCACAGCCCCAGCCACAGGCACAGCCACAGGCACAGGCACAGGCACAGGCACAGGCACAGGCACAGCCCCAGCCACAGGCACAGCCACAGCCACAGGCACAGGCACAGGCACAGGCACAGCCACAGCCCCAGCCACAGGCACAGCCACAGCCACAGCTCCAGCCACAGGCACAGCCACGGGCACAGCCACAGGCACAGCCCCAGCCACAGGCACAGCCACAGGCACAGCCACAGCCACAGCTCCAACCACACAGGCACTCACAGGGTCAGCATCGACAACATTATCCACATCATCGAATTCCGCTATATCGGGTACATCGTCCTCCTCCTCTTCATCTCCCCCCGCTGCTCCTCCAGCAGTCCTTTCCCCTGCTCCTGTTCCCCCGCCCTCCCCTCCTCCTCTAGTTGCTGAGGTTGCCAGAGCGTCGATGGAGGGAAGGAATTCTTGCTGTGCCGACCCTGCACCTGCTGCTGCTGAGGCTGAATGGAGGAATGGGAGACACGAGGAGACGGTAACGTGAGGAGAGAGTCAGGCAGTCAAGCCGCTCAAGGCAGCGAATGCACTCATCTCAGTCAGAACAGTCAGTCGAGTCAAGGCAGTCAAGGCAGTCAATGCAACCATGCCAGGCAAACTTACAAGCACCGCCAAGCTTCGACGTGGCGACCCAGGGCTCGTTGCCATCCCCGTCCACGTCAGCATCGACCAATGTCTCGCTGCCACCTGTCGCCAGCAGCACCTCCTCCTCCATCGCCCCCACTCGCCTCAGACAGGGGACTGCACGGGGGAGTGGTGAGGGGGACGGGGGGGAGGGGACAGGGGGTTCAGAAACGGGGAGGCGAGTGCAGGGAGGAAGGGAGGAGCAGCAATGTGCGGAGGGCACCTGCGGCCAGCAGCACCTTCTCCTCCCATCGCCCCCACTCGCCTCAGACAGGGGAATGCACAGCGAGGGCGGAGGCGGGGGGAAATTAGAAAAGGGGTGGTGAGTGAGTGCAGGGAGGTGGGAAGGGCGGGAGGTGTGGAGAGCACAGTTGCTAGGACTGCTACCAACTGTTGCTAACCTACCATTGTGATGTGACTGATAAGGTACTGCTTGTCAGGTGGCAAGAAGCTGCTGAGAAGCTACCATGACTGTGATACAGACAGGAGGCTGCTGAGAGTGGGGACAGTTCAGGGATGTAACTCGGTGCTGTCAGACAGGAAGAGATGGAGAAAGAGCCTACCGTTGCGAGTGATGAGGCACTGCTTGTCAGCAGGCAGGAAGTTGCTGAGAAGCTACCATGACTGTGAATCTGTGATACAACCTACCGTTGCGAGTGATGAGGTACTGCTTGTCAGGAGGCAGGAAGCTTCGTCGGCGAGAGGGGTCCGCTCCTTCCCTGACAGAAGAAAGATGAGAGCGGGGGAAGCAGCAGAAGGATCATATAACAAACAATCAACGAGTTATCGAATCAGGGAATTAGCGAATTATCGACCTCAAGCGCCACGTCAGACAAGCTCACAAGGCCCACGTGGGACCATTCTACACCAAATGTCGAGAACACCCGCAGTCTCACCAGGACCACGTGGGACATTTAGCCAGCCGCCACAAATTGTCGTCCAACTCCTGTTGTCTCTCTATGGCGACGAACTCGTCCGGCGTGAGGACGCCTTTATAAGCGAAGGCTGTGGAACTCACCAGACACGAGTTAGACACGTGTGACGTCAGACAAACTCACCAGGACCACGTGGGACATTTGGCCACCAAGTTATCTCCAGCAGCGACGAATTCGTCCGGCGTGAGAACGCCTTTCTCCGCGAAGGCCGTGGCGCTGCGCGCCGATAGCAGCATCTCCGCCGTGCTCTTATACGCCTCGTGGATGCGGTGCCGGAGCCCCGTGACGTCCATTGCAGCAGCCCGCTACGGTGCGAAGTTTGAGTTGCAAGCCGCACAATACGGGGACGAGAAACGTTTCGCGTAGTTGCAGGTCAAGTAGTAGCACTAAAAACGCCTCGTGGGTTCTATATTTAAGACGAGGGACTCTATAGCGAGGATAGCAGCAGATTCGCGGTGCTGTCGAACGCCTCGTGGATGCGGTGTTCGAGACACGGAGCGCCAATCATGGCGATACTTTGTCTGCACGATTACTGCGGTTAATATCCCATCAAGAACATCGTAACGCAAGCAGGCGACGAAGCGACGCTGGACTCTGGTGAGGAGGTGTGCTACAGCGTTACTATACGCACTTGCTTGCGGTGAGAAAAGAGCTTGATTAACCAACAAGATAAGGCTCTGGAAACCTGTACTGACGAGTGTCTCTAGAATTTGGGGAATCGACACGAGGAATGCTCGCCCACACAACAGGAGTACGGCAGGGAGGGAGAAACTAAAATCTAGAATCTAGAACCAGCTAATACTGATTTTATTGAAACCAGGAATTACTGAGGTAATTCCGAGGTCCCCAGGAAATGATGAAGCTCGGGGGAACCTTGGGTCAGAAGAAGAGCGTGTTCAATATGAAGGGTTTATGAAGGCTCATCTCAGTTTCACGATTTCTTTTTGCGGAAAGCTTGTTACGGGCACAAAAATATTCTAGACTGGAATGTAACAAAATTTATTGACCTGAACTCTGGTACTGAGCAGCTCATATATTGCAAATCACGCCCTCAAATTGCTTTCATAATCGATCTGTCCATTTCAAGTGTCGGTTCGGTTGTGGGGATGCGAAGCAAACATGTTATTGTCGCGTGGCGTTTCGCTCAGGTACCGTTTTGCGAAACTTTCGCGACATCTACATCCAGCATTTCCACAATCACAATCCAGGCTGCACACCCGAGTTCGAAATCCGGCTGACCAAAATTCTGCAACATTTCGGGCTGGCCCTGCAAATTACTGACTTGACTGTCAGTGCATGTAGTTCTAAATCAATCTAGGTTAGTGAGGCTACTTACTCTCGGGTACACGTCATCGGCGCGTCAGGATTTGACTGTCTTCGGTTCATTCTTGGACACCAGTTACACGCATCGACTGCTTGCAATAGGTGACTTGTCAGAATTTTGAAGCGACCTACCATGCCAGCTAGGGTGGAAGGTTCGAACGTTGCACTCGCGGACATGGAAAGGAATGCGGAAGGAAATGCGGAAGTGGAGACGAAAAGGGCGGAGGAAGGGGAGGCGGAAGGGGAGGCGGAAGGGGAGGCGGAAGGGGAGAGTGCTAATGAGGCGGGCGCCCAACGGGAGGGGAACGGCGGGGGCGGAAAGCAGGGGGAAGGGGGGAGTAGAGGGGACGCGTGTAGCGGAGTAGTGGGAGAGAGAAAGGGGGGGAATCAGCGTCGGGGGGTTGAGGGTTTGGGTGGAGAGGGGAAGACGGACGAGGGAGTGTTGGCGGAGGAGAGAAGGCGGATTCTATTCCGCAAAGGGGGAAAGGCGGAAGCATTTGCGCGGACAGGGGGAAGTTCTGGTGGGGATACGGGGAAGGGAAAAGGAGGGGATCAGCCGGGGGAGGCGGGATCAGGAGACGCGGGGGGGGGAAAAGGCAAGGGGAAAGGGGGAAAGGAGCGAGGGGAGGGGGATGGGGAGGATGAGGAGGAAGAGGAGGAGGGGATGGGGCGGCAGCAGCTGGAGGAGCTGTACCGGCACCTGAGACAGCCCAGGGTGGTCCTCAGGTGAAAAAAACAGAGATGGGTGCTGGCATGGATGCAGTTGTTGGAAGTTCATGTGGATAGGCATGCTTCTTCACTTTTTAGTCGATGGGTGCGCATCTTATCCCAACCGTCTTCACTTCAATTCATCCCTTGTTCTGTGCGTCTCCATGTGGCATATGGCATGTGGCATATGGCATGTGGCATATGCTTGTATGCGTGCAGAAAAGAAGAATCCATTGCGCAGGGGATCGCAAACGGATGCTTTGAGGCAGGGCAGAGCAGGGAGCATCACCACCACCCCGCCACTCACAACCCCTCTCTCTGCGCGACAGCCACCCCCTCGGTGTGTGTGGCAGAGGTGCTGTTGCAGCGCGGCAAGTGGTGGGGCAGCACGGGGATTGTCCGGCGCCAGCGGCTCTTCTTGCATATTGAAGAGGCACTGTAAGTCAATGTAAGTATGTCAGCTCCAAGGTATGAGGCCGGCAAGTGGCGCGGCAAGTGGCGCGGCAAGTGGCGGGGCAAGTGGCGTGGCAAGTGGCGGGGCAAGTGGCGCGGCAAGTGGCGGGGCAAGTGGCGCGGCAGCACGGGGATTGATCGGCACCAGCGGCTCTTCTGCCACATTGAAGAGGCACTGTAAGGCTTTTACTCCTGATTAAGGCTGTGAGTTGAAAGATGATCCTGCGTTTTGCTGCTTCCAATCCCGTCTAGAGCCTTTACCATGCCCTGCACCCCCCTATCCTCCGCTGCTCCCTTCTCTCTCTCTCCCTCCCTTCCCTCTCCCCTCCTTCCCCTCCTTTCCTCCACCCAACCCACCCCCATCCCCACTTCCCTAAAAACTCCCCGTCACCTCAGGTTTCTCATGGACAAAGGGCTCTCTGCTTCTCCTCTCCCCATCCGGCTGCCCCGTCCCTATCCAAGCCCTTCGGCTCCTCACTTCCTCCTCTCCTTGCCCCACCTCCCCGTCACCCCAGGTTTCTCATGGAGAAATGCTCTCTGCTCCTCCTTTCCCCCTCAGGCTGCCCCGTCCCCATTCAAACCCTCTACCACGCCCTGCACTCCGCTGCCCTCGGCTGCTCACCTCTCCCCTTCCCTTCCTTCTTCACACCTCCCTCCCTCCCATAACACCTCTTCTTTTCAGGTTCCTTATGGAAAAGGGGTCGCTCCTCCTCCTCTCCCCCTCTGGTTGCCCCGTCCCCATCCAAACCCTCTATCTCGCACTGCGCTCCCCTCTCCTCGGTTGCTCCCTCAACGCCTACCTAGCCTACGCGCACCTGCGCCGGCTCGGGTTCATTCTGGCCCGGCACGGCGTCCCCTGGACCCGAACCGGACCAGCAGGCTCGGCAGCCAGGGAAAACACAGCGGAGAGTTCAAATTTGTGTGGGAAGGGGGGAGAGAAGAAGGAGACAGAGACGCGTCAAGGAGGGAAGCAGGAAATGGAATCAGAAAGAAGACGTGGTGAAGAGACGCAGGAGAAGGTGACTTTTGAGTCGACTCAAAAGTCACCGTGTCAAGGAGGGAAGCAGGAGATGGAAACAGAAGGAAGACGTGGTGGTGGAGAGACGCAGGAGGAGACAACAAGGTGTACAGTTGAGGCTGATTCATCAGTTGAAGGAGAGGAGATTCCAGACGAGGGATTAAAGCCCATGTTCGATGTCTACTACCCCAATGCACGGTTCAAAAAGTCCCTGCCAGGCCCTCCGGACTTTCTGCTCTCGGTCGTTGACTCAAGGTGAGCTCTCTCCCTCTCCCTCTATCCCACTCTCTTTCCATCCCCCTCTCCCCGGTCGCTTTATTCCCCTCTTCCCTTCTCCCCTCTCCCCCTCCCCACCTTTCCTCATCTCCTCTTCCTACCAATCCTCTTCCCACGTGCATGTGTGATGTCTGCACTTCCCCCCCTCTACTCCTGTGCTATATACCCACACATTATACCTCACCGTACCAGATCTCCAAGGCTTTGGTCACTCTCAGCAACAGCAACTTTCCATCCCCAAAATATCATACCGTAAGGCCCCGGATAGAAGCGCAGGCCTCGGATAAGCGCCGGCGCTTATAAAAGGATGACGGCGCTTATATCCGGTCCTCGATTATAAGCCCACCCCCTAAAAAAAGATGATTTATTATAAGCGCATGTTTTTTTTTCATTTGAAAACCTGACGAAATGCAGAAACGAATTTCACATTATCAGGGAAACGAACTACAAACTCGATTTCCCACACTGTGATCTCAACTTTTGCGCGTCTAGTCAGCATGTGCTGTCATTCTGTCAGTTTGAGTTGGCAGGGAATCACTCCCTGCCAAGTTGCGCGAGAATCAGATTCGCGACCCCATATGTTTTCGACTCGATTACAATTGGCAGAACGAGATCTACAGTTTGGTGTAAAACAGATAGAAATTCGTTTTGCCATTTTATAAACGCCGGCGCTTATAAATTTCCTCGATTATAAGCGCACCCCCTAAAAAACAGTGTTTTTTTATACCCCCAGGGGCGCTACTATCCGGGGCCTGACGGTATCTCTTCTCCCTCACTGTCACCCGTTTGCAGGTCACCCTTCTTCTCCCTAATTGGGGTGGTTGCTGTCTCCCTCAGCAGTATCTTTCCATCCCTATCCCCTCGTTTTATTGTCTCCCTGCTCCCTCACTGTCACCCTCTTGCAGGTCACCCTTCCCATCCCTTCCGAACTTGAAACGGCTTCTGGGACACTCTTGTGCTGCTTCAGGGCGAGGGAGTAAACCAGGTGGGATCCTTCAAACGGCTCCCGTGACTCTCTCACCACATCTCACAGGCTCAGTGGAAGCTGGTGTGAATGAAGCAGCAGCAGCACAGAGCGGCTATGACCCAGCAGCAGCAGCAGCAGCAGCAGCACGTGCAAGCGTGAGGAAAGCTGATGTCGATGTACCCGCGGCTGCTGTGCTAGTCAAAGTTGCTTGTGTTAGGGATGGTTATGTTACTATTTTTGAAATCACTGCTGTAACACTACCTTTGCTGACTTGAATATCCACAAATTCCATGCCCAATATCCCTTGATTGTGGTCATTCATTGCCCCTTCCAGTCTTTACAGAGCCTGAGAGGGTCTACTCGACCCTCGACAATATCCACGCCCAATAGCTACAGGCTCTTGTATCGCTACCCGCAAGTAACAGTGCTATCGTTAGAAATGAATATTCACTAAATCTACTGTTCTTAAGTGAAGAAGGGAGTACAATCAGCTTTTTGCAGTACAAGCGCCAAAGCCTATGAAAAGCCAGCTCCAAAAATCAGAAGATTAACCCATTCGCCACCGCTTTTGCTGTATTCGTGCTTTCATGATCCAGTACACTGACAACTACAGTACTACACATCAAGGATCGTCTTGTCAAGGCGGCCCACTCGAGCACTGAGGGATGCAAGGGCAACAGGGCGCATGCACATGCCATCTGTGCTGCCAGCAGCAGCCGGAGAGCATGCATGCGTGTGCTCGTCCTATGCCGCTCAGTGACCCGCATGGCTCTTAGTCGCACTTGATGTTGCGGTAGATACGCCGCACAAACATGGACGATCCCAGGTAACCGATAGCACCTGTACAGGGGGGTTGGTGTAGGGGAGGGGGGAGGGAAGGATGAGATGGGAGATAAATCAGCGACCCCGGTTACTCAGCATGGCTCTCAGTAACACTTGATGTTGCGGTGGATGCGCCCCAATTATGGACGATCCCAGGTAGCCGATTGCACCTGCAGTGGTTGGTTGGTGTAGTGGTGGGGAAGGCAGGGGGGAGTGTTGGATGGGGTGGGATGGGACGAGGGGTAAATGAGAAATCCGGTCGCTCGTATGGCTCTCAGTCACACTTGATGTTGAGTATATATGAACCCAGGTAGCCAATAGCACCTGTGCAGGGAGGTTAGTGAAGGGGAGGGGAAGGGAAGTTGTGGGAGGGAGGAAGGGAGGAGTGTGGGATGGATGAAGGGGGTGTAGTGTAGTGTGCAATAGAGACACCTGGTTGACTGAGAAGCCACCCAGAGTAAGTGTGAGGAAAGCGAAGGGCAGGGTAGGGGATTGCGAGGGGGTGTGGGATAGACAAAGGGGGTTGGATGGGAAAGGCAATCTTGGATGGGGTTAAGGGGGGTTCGAGATTGTAAGGGTTGAGGGAAGGTGGTGCATGAAAACAGAGTTAGAAAAACCGACACAGGGGTACCATGCAGCAACATGTGATACTTGATGCGAATAGAAGGTGGTTTGAAAAAAATCCAGATGGGAGATGGTAGATCTACTACCAGCAATTTTGCTGGTAGTAGATGCAGGTGGGAAAAGGGTGGGGATCTAAAGTTTCAAGAGAACACATACCGCACAGAATGCCGAGACCCAGGCAGAACATGAGGGTGTATCCGAAGTAAAACGTGGTTTGGAAAAACCCGGTCATTTTGGTTTTGATGAAGTAATAGTAGATGGAGTAGAGGTAGACGTAGATGCAGGTGGAAGCTGCTGAGAAGAAGGCGGTCCACTGCCAGTGGTAGTTCTCAGCGTTCAGCAGGAAGTATGTGCCCACTATCGTCACACACACTGTGACTATAACGAGGATGAGGAACACCAGCAGCATGAACCCATACACGTAGTACACCTGTTGGCCGGGGGGGAGGGGACGAAGGATGGGGGAAAGGATGGGAACAAGGAAGGAGGGATGGGAACAAGGAAGGAGGGATGGGAACAAGGAAGGAGGGATGGGAACAAGGAAGGAGGGATGGGAACAAGGAAGGAGGGATGGGAACAAGGAAGGAGGGATGGGAACAAGGAAGGAGGGATGGGAACAAGGAAGGAGGGATGGGAACAAGGAAGGAGAGATGGGAACAAGGAAGGAGGGATGGGAACAAGGAAGGAGGGATGGGAACAAGGAAGGAGGGATGGGAACAAGGAAGGAGGGATGGGAACAAGGAAGGAGGGATGGGAACAAGGAAGGAGAGATGGGAACAAGGAAGGAGAGATGGGAGAAAAATGAGGAGAGGAGAGGGAGGCAGGGTGTGGTATCACCACAGGGGTAAGAAGGCAATTGAGGGTTCCTTCAGGACGGAGGAGGGTGAGCAGTGAGGGAGGGGAGAGGGGAAATGAGGTAATGGAAAGGGATGAGTGCGGCTGGGGGGTGGGGGAGGAGGAGGGGGAGTGTGAAAAGCTTAACTCCTACTAACAACTTCGATTCACGTATTGGTGGCCCTCCTTGAGGTAGCTTATGTTTTGTTTTGAACAACAAATAACCTCATTACTCTGTCTGATGCTCATTGTCTCTGTATCTGCACCAGTCACACCCCTCAGCACAATCAAGCCCATTCCCCACAGTGCCTACGATCACACACACCCAGTCGCCAACGTCACACCCACTAGCAGGCGCACCTTGTAGTTCCAGAAGGAGGTGAAGATGAAGTACATCTCGATGAAAATCGATCCGAACGGTAGAGGTTGCTATGATACCACTCAGCGCAATCACGCCCATTCCCCACAGCCCATGAGTGACACCACCCAAGGCGTCAGGTACCACTTCTTCACAGGGATGGGCCGCGGGATGGTCTTCACCCAGCGGCACGCCTTGCACCCATTCTGCTACTAAGCGCACTCACTCACACCCACTCCCACAGTCACGCCCCTTCCCTTCAGTCACACCCACTCCCTACAGTCACACCCACTCCCCACAGTCCCTGCAGTCACACACAGCCATGCGCCACAGTCACACCAACTGGAGGGGAGGGGGGGGGGGGGGCGTACCTTGTAGTTCCAGAAGGAGGTGAAGATGAAGTACATCTCGATGAAGATGGAGCCGAAGGGCAGCAGCCCGCCCATGAGCGACACCACCCACGGCGTCAGGTACCACTTCTTCACCGGGATGGGCCGCGGGATCGTCTTCACGCGGCATGGGTTGTCGGGCGTGCCGCTCCAGTTGCGCCCCACGATGGTGCCGAGCGTGGCGAGGGGGAAGGAGATGAACGCCCAGATCACCAGCACCACCACCTGATGTGTCGAGGTGCGGGGAGGGAGGGGGACGGGGCCGGGAGGCGGGGAGAGATGAAATGGGAACGGGAGGGAAGGGAGAGGAGAATATTACAAATAACAGTACGCATAAAAATAGCACTGGGTGAACGAACCGGATAGCAGGGGCATACATGAAAACGTTCAAACGGACCAGGGTGGGAAGGGTGTTGGAGGGAGAGGGGGGATGGGGATGGGGGGGTGAGGGCAGGGAGCGAGAGGGGGGAGGAAATAAGAATGATAGCAAGACCACATACTACACATAGTATTAGCAGCATTGACAGGGGAATGGCGATGGGAATGAGAGCTACAGCACTGACCATGGTGCCGAAGGGAATGGCAGCCAGCGAGTGGTAGACGATGGCAACGGTGTTGAGGATAAAGCCGATGCCGAAGCACGTGAAGGGGAAGAGCGACGCCGTCAACAGCATGGCCTTAATCCAGTGCTTCCCTGCAACGGGTTGAGGCGTTGGCACAAACGACAAGGTGGGACGGAAGTCAGCAGGGAAAACGACGAAACCACGAACGGTGTCTGAAACCGTTGATGCTAATTAGTCGCACCTTGTCTAACCTACCTCGTCGTGCCCCTGACAACCCGACACAACCCAGCTCAACCCTCCTGCCATTCAGCCCTGCACGCGACCATCTGCTGGCCAGCCCACACCCTGTTCGTACCCCCAATGAAGTGGCGATCTGGCCACACTCGTGACCCAGATGAAGTGGTAACCTTACTTCTGCTCTACCCTGCCTCGAGCCGTACTCCTGACTACGATTGTATCCGCAACCAGCACTGCCGCCTGTCCTACAGCTGTAATTGAACTGCGGCCATCCACCACAATTACGCCCAGCCGTGGACAGTTGAGAACAAACGCCATTCCCTATACTAGGGCCGAATTTCGGGCTAAACTAACAGAATTCTGGGGTCAAACCCGCCATTGACGTATCCGCCAACGAAGGACGAAAGTGCATAGCAGATAGTGCCGCGGCCGACGTAGAGAATGCCCACGATCGAGATGATGACCACGAGTTCAGAGCTAAGGCAGTACCCGAACTGCAGCCATTCCTTACACTAGCGCCGCGACCTGGGCTAATTCGGTCAGTGCCTGCAATTCTGGAGTAACCCGCCTCTCGAGTCGACTAGATAGTCCTGAGCTGGAGCAATACCTGCGTTTCTGGAGTAGAACCCGCCGCTGACATATCCGCCAACGAAGGACGTGAGCGCGTAGCAGATGATGAAGGCGGTGGCGATGGTGCCTCGGCCCACGTAGAGCATGCCCACAATCGCGATGACGATGACGAAGAACACCAGCAGCGCCAGCTGCGCGCCCGTGCCCACCAGCGCGGACAGCAGCACGAGGTTGCGCGGCGGCCGGAACACATCCCCGTGCACCAGCTTCCACCCTGACTCCTCGCTCACGTCCCTCTCCTGCGAACAGCAGCAGGAAAACGGATGCAGAAACTAATCAGTTGAGACATAAAACGGGTCACAATTCGGTTAAAATTACTCCAATACCATCAAAAACAAGTATCACGAGAATGCCCTGGAGAAACGAGTAACGAGCGCTTGATCTTGCGTGGCGTTATTTGTATACAATTCTGAGCGAGCAGTGAGAATTTCGCGTCGCCATAGCCGCGTGACGACGAGCACGCATAATCCACGTCGCCATGCAACACGACATAAATCAGCGGCTCAATTGTGTCCCCCCTCTGATGTACATAGCATGATCGTCCCCTCAATTGACTCTGAGTACGCATAAGAATTCTGCCTGCTGTCAGATTCGATTTCAGGTTGTACCCAAAAAAACACGCCACGTACCAGCATCTCGAGATCGTCCTCCTCCCTGGCGTACTTGGCGTAGTCGTTGAGCAGCGTGCGCATGAGAGTTCTGCCTTATCCCGGCCATTAAATTGGAATGCGACAAGAGCAACCACGCCACGTACCAGCGTCTCGAGGTCGTCCTCCTCGCGGGCGTACTTGGCGTAGTCGTTGCGCAGCGTGCGCATGAGGATCATGGAGACGAGGCCCGTGAGGAAGATGACCATCATGAACGAGTTGAAGATGGAGAACCAGTGGATCTGCAAGCAGCAGAACAAGGGGACAAGGGGAGGAGAAGGGGAAGGGGGGTAAAGGGGGGGGAAAGAGGGAGAGAGGGGGGTGGGGGGGGAAGGAAGGGTGGGGGGTGGTGCGGGGGGAGGAGGAGAAGGGGGTGTTTGAAGGTGGGGAGGAAAGGGGGGTAGGTGAGCGGGAAGGCAGGATGATAGAGGGAGGGCGGCGTCGGGTGGGGAGAGGAGGGGGGGGAGAAGGAAAGGGGGGAACAATAGACGGAAAAGAAGGCAGGACAGGACGGAAGGGAACATTATGATATATACCGTCATGAGAGGGTGACAGGAGGTCAGAATGCGAAGGGTTATCAGGTCGGGACGAAAGGTGAGATTGCAGTAGACTGCTCTATGACAGGGAGAAGAGATGGAGGCGAACGGGAAAAAGACGCGTAGGCACCCGAGGGGGAGAACGGGGAAAGGGGGAAAGGGGGGAAGGAAGTGGGGGGGGAGGGGGGGGGGGGAGGTTGGAGAGAAGTGGGGGAATAGCCAATCTGGAGTAGGAGAAAACTTCGAAAGTAGGAAGCGGTGGCGAAAAGCGACGACAGACAGCTCACGCAAAGATCGTCAACAATGGAGCAAGGATCCGCACCTGGTGCTCGAAGAAGTTGTAGTCCAGGTAGCGGTCAAAGCGCTTGCGAAAAGCAATGTCCGTCTGCTCCCACTTGACGGAGTACGTGAACTCCAGGTTCGTTCCGGGTGTCACGGGACGAGGCGACTCCGATGTCAGATTCACTTGGATGATCTGCAGTGCGCGATGAAGTCGAGACGAAAATGTTGAAGAAAAGCACGGGATTACGCTCGTGTTACAGTCGGATTATCCTCGGATCGGATTACCCTCGGATTCAGGGTGAAACAAATTGCTCACTAGGATATGCTAGGATTTGACAAATGCGAAGTTGTGGCGAAATTCGTACTTGATCGCCGTTGTAGTTGATGTCGAAGCTCTTGTGGGTGTAGATAAAGATCTGCTCCTCTGCTGTCGACGCGCCGTCAGCCTTCTCAGTAGCAGGAGGGACCGATTCTCCAACAAAACCTGATTTTACGGAAAAAAATCCGCATCCGTCAGACAATGAAACTGACATTTTGCGGATACTACAGCATTCAAAGAAATGAACTTGTTATTAAGAGGGACTTACCCCAGATCGGTAGGTCATCTGCACCGGCACAGAAACCAGAATGAAAACAAACAAAACGGAACATGATCAAAATTAGGGTACGAACTAATGGCTTAAGCAATGGAAAGAAAAAAAGGAGCTGAATGCACTTCTGGAGACGTGGACTTACCCATGAAGAGCTCGTACCAATAGTGGTTCTCAATAGAATACTTAAATTTCTTCGCTGTATCCTCTTTCAGAGTGTCCGAACAAATAGTCCGCTTCGGCATGTCCACTGTTGAACAAAGAATCTCTCATTAATACATGGATACTAAAAATACTAGCATGATTAAGAAGCGGTAGGCTGGCTGACGTACTTCGGAACTTAAACTCCATCTGTGAATCGATAAGCTCGTTCCCCTGGAGCACCTCTCCCAAGCCACCCCATTTATGCTCGGCGCGCTTCGAAGCTTGAGGCTTGCAGAATGGCAGCTCATAGTAGTTGTATGTTTCTTGCGGATTGTTATACGGACCGACCTTGTTCACCCACAGCCTTACTGGATCTCCGACCGTGTACTGCAAACGACAACATCCAAATCGTACGATAAAAATCATATGAATCGGCCCTAATCGATATAACGATCCCTAAAAATGCACGTTCCGGATTCTGCCTTGACCAGATCGAGTTACAACGATCTATACCTAATCTCACCTTGTGAGTGTATTCTGTAGCTGCGCAACACTGCAGAAACAACGCGATCGCAAGAAGCACGAGGACGCGATGGGAATCCATCGCGACAAATTAGCCGTCCGTCAAGCGGGAAACCAACTACCACCTACTAAGTATCGAACGCGCAGGCGGCGACCACAGATCTAGGATCTACTAACTTGCCAACCTAGGGATGCGAGGGAAGCAGTAGGAACAGCATTGGCGGAGTCGCAGCAAATGCAGAGTGTTCAGCAGGAAGTGGCGGAAGAAATGGCGGAAGGTGGAAACGGGAGGGTGGGGTGGAAGGCGGGAAAATTGATTTCTTCTTGGAAAAAGCGTCAGCGGGATTACAAACGGTGAGTTACGGTATACAGCGGTAAGGGGTGGAAACTGCAGACTCACCGTGTTGAAACCTACTGAACCACAGTCCAACGTGCGAACATTCCCTGAGTAACAGTGCAACGATGGTGGCGGGGGGAAGGTCGCTTGCGGAGATCCGCTTTTGGGGTTTCCGCGGTAGAGTCGCAGATGGAATCAAACCGAGGTCGATACATATGCACCCTCGTGTTGCCCTATGAAAATCATTATGTGTAGTTTGAAAATCCAATGGACTCCTGTATTATAACTTTCATTCTGGTGCTAATGTCTCACCTATTATTACCAAAATTGATACCCATCCCATATTTTGGCCCATCAAAACTATAAAACATGAATAATAATCTAAACTAGCACCGCAATACCTTAAACCCTATCCGCATCAATGTAATTGCTTAATCTACGCAACTGTAAGGAAAATTCATTTTCCTTACTTCGCGTCCCTGCTCAGCGCGTACAACACTGACAGCACCCCACAATATCCCGTTACCACTTGCGAAATTCGCCCCGACACCATTCCCGCCACTGTTCACGATGCGACCCAACCACACGGTTCGGTTGGTAACCCGCGCTCCGGACCTCCGCCTCGACAGTTCCCCAAACCTCGACATCAGGCCCGTCGCACACCCATTTTTCCCACGTTACCGTTACCACCATAGTTTCGCTATATATTCTTCGCTCATTCCTTCGCTCAGTTGTATCTTGTCTCGATAGTGCAATCCTCGCTCGCTCACTCCATTGCACTCGTAACATTTGGTTATCAGAGCCTACGATCTTCTCTCGGACCGCACCCACACCTTCGCTTCCCCACTATCATTTTTTTGGGGGGGGTATACGTCTCTCAGCGATCAAGCACCGCCGCTCGAAGTGCTCTCTCGTAAGCACGCACGGCCACGACAGAGGCTCTCGCTGAGCTTGCCCGACGCCCCCGCCATGGCAGAACTCAACGTCGCGACACTGACACAGGAGCAATTAGATCGGCTCATACGCCAACTCGAAGAATCGACGCTTGAAATCGCCACACTCACGGCGGAACGCGACCCCGCTCGCCAACAATCGACAGTGAATGCACCACCGCCAACACACGCACCTGCACATTCGGGGGAACCGATTGTCATCTCCTCTGGCACACCGACACAGAATGACAGTGTGGGACAACGCTCAGGCGCAGCCAGTGAAGGCGCCGCTCACTCGATGCCGGGCATGGAGAGAAAGAGGACCGCACCAAGCCCACGGGAGCCCCGCGAGTCCCGTCGGCACGTGGAATTTGCGGCGACAAACGGCGAATATGCGGTCACGGCACCAATGCCACTCAAGCCACAGCGTCCGCCCTGTTTCGACCCGAGCCAGCGTGGGGGTCCGACGGTTCAGTCATGGGTCTTCACGATGAACATGTTTTTCGACGCCAATTACGTCGAGTCGGACGCAGCGAAGATTCGCTATGCTGTTTCGCTGCTGAGGGGCCCCGCCATGGACTGGTGGCGAGTCATCGTAACGTCGCCACGCGCCTACGAGCCACCGTCGCACGAAGACGGGCCCACGGGGCCAGCCGTCACCTGGAGTTCATTCTGCGAGACAGCCCAATACAGCACGTGGGATGCGTGGTGCGCAGGGCTTCGGGCGCGTTTCGAGCCAATCGTGGCTTCGATTTCAGCGTGTCAGAAGCTGCGCACTTGGCGGCAGCTCGGGTCGGTTCAAGATTACACTAGCGGCTTTCTCGCACTATGCGAACAAGTCGGCTATATGCACGAAGCGGAGCGGGTGGACCGTTACGTCGGAGGGCTAAAGCCGGACATATCGCACGAAATTATGCTTCGTGGACTCTCGAATTTCAACGAGATCCTCGCGCTCGCCGAGAAAATCGACATCCTACGGCGACCGAGACCGGGGTCCTACTACGGACAACGTCCTCGGGGGCCGACCAAGCACGCCACCGTACACGCCGTTGCGACGAATGCAGCTGCCGCACCGTTTAAGGGGCGCTGCTTTGCTTGCAATAGGCCAGGCCATCGCAAAAGTGAATGCCCCGAGGAGCTAAGGCGCCGTGGAACAGAGCAGGTGCGAGAGTCTCAGAGGCCGGGAAATGCCAGCAGTCAGTAGAAGTTGGGCCAACTACTGACAAGACTGCCTGCTCGCCCAACTTCACCGACCCTCACCGAGTCACAATACCGATTCACGCTATCGATCGGGCTCGGACGAATAAGGAGGGTACAGCGACGGATTGCCCAGTACTGATTCACGGGAAAATACAGGGAGCAGCAGTAAAGATTTTTATAGACGGAGGTGCAAGTCACAGCTTAGTTAATACCGCGACTGCGAGGAAACTGCAACTGACACTTAGTCGGTGCTTGCCAGAGATCGATGCACGCTTAGTTGACGGAACACCGCTAGCCATACGGGAGAAAGTGGAAAGAGTAAAAGTCCGTTGCGGAGGGAATTTCGGGTTTACATAGGAAATGCTCGCGACGACGTTGGATGGGCACGACATTTTACTGGGACGTGATTGGCTGCGACGATACAACCCGCGAATCGACTGGACGACAGGCAGCTGCACTGTGCGAAGTAGTGGTAACTGGGTGGAGCTACCTCGCTGGCAGTCGCCTGAGCCTTCAACGGTCCACGTCAACGCCGTCACGATGAAACGGGCTGTCGCCGCTGGAGCTGACGTGTACGCAGTGGATATCGCCGATAGTGGAAGAAGCAGACAGGCCGAGCGATTTCCAGAAACTACTAGCGGCAGTACCATCGAAACTACAGGAACTGTTGAAACGATTCCCGGGAATCTTCCCTGACGACTTACAAGAAGGACTGCCACCTCAGCGGGCGCACGACCACCGAATAGAATTAGAGCCCGAGGCACAGCCAACTGTACAGCGACAATTCAGACTGACACAGCCCAAACTCGACGAGCTAAGGAAGCACTTAGATTACCTGTTAGAGAAAAAAATCATCCGACCAAGCTCATCGCCATTCGCCGCACCGATACTGTTCACACCGAAAAAAGACGGCGGGTTTCGCATGTGTATCAACTACCGAGCACTGAACAGGGTTACAGTTAAATCGCGATACCCCATCCCCCGAGCTGACGAACTGATAGATCAACTGCGAACAGCACGAGTCTTCTCGAAAATTGACCTACGGGGAGGTTACCACCAGATTAGGGTCGAACCGTCGGACTGCGCCAAAACAGCTTTTAGGACTAGGTACGGGTCGTTCGAATACACGGTAATGCCTTTCGGGCTGACCAACGCACCGGCGACATTTCAGATGACGATGAACGAGGCGTTTAGGCCACTCTTAGATAAATGCGTCATCTGTTGGAATCACTGAACAGGAATGAATGAACTAGCAATGAAAAGAGTACAAGTACCTAACCCTAGAATTGTGTACCCCCTATAGGCTAACCCACTGTAGCCTAAACTAACACAACATATATAATGTTTGACACACCCCCATAGGCAAAGTGGGGGAGAACTAGGGGTCACAAGACCAGTCAAGGCAAAGCAAGGCAAAACAAGCTCAGGGTGGATCTCAAGGATACCACACAAATTCCGAGCACAAGCAAGTGGTCACAAGACCAGTTCACATGCAGGTTTATATATAGAGATCACAGTACAACAGACTCAAGAAGTAAGCAAGTGAGGTCCAGTAGGCACAAGGCCTAGAAGAGTGCAAAAGCGCTGATGGTCACAAGGCTGAAGCGCCTTGGTGAACACATCAGCAGTGTTGGCCTCAGAGGCCACGTAACGCAGGCGAAGCTGACCACGCTGCTGCAGCTCTCGAGCGAGGAAGTAACGCAGAGCAATGTGCTTCGTTCTGTGCTCCAGTCTGTGCTCCTCACACAAGGCAATGGCTGCCTTGTTGTCGACGTACAGCACTGGAGGAGAACGAGGCTGCTCTCTAAGGTCGGTCAGCAAGTAGGTGAGCCAGCGTAGCTCCTGGGCCGCCATGGCTGTGGCGTAGATCTCAGCCTCACAACTGGAGCTGAGAACAGAAGAAGAGCGAGTAGAACGCCAAGAAACAGAACCAGAGCCAAGACTGAAGGAGTAACCCTGAGACGACCGCTGAGTAGCCTGGTCGTCTGCCCAAGAAGCGTCTGAGTGCCCAGTGAGAACAACTGGGACTCGCCCTCCAAGCACTAGCCCCATGCCCGACGTACTGCACAAGTAGCGCAACACCCTCTTAGCTGCATCCATGTGCTCCTTCCGGTGACGGCCGGGAGCGACATAGCGTGCAAGAATGCTGAGAGGGTATGCAAGGTCTGGTCGAGTGCAGGTCATCAGGTACATGAGGCAACCCACAAGCTCTGGATACGGGCCACTCGGCTCTACGGACTCATCCGAAGGCAGAGCTGAGAGCGAGTGACCGGTAGGCAGAGGAGTGGGCTGAGGCGAGGAGTACGTGAAGCGGAAGCGCTGAAGGACCTGCTGCACCATGTGTGACTGAGTCAAGGTGATGGTGTGGCGTGCTCTGTCCCGGGTGATCCGCAAGCCAAGATAGCTTGTCAGTTCACCCAGGTCTGTGCACGTGTGTCTCTTCTGCAGCTCCGACTTCACGTGGGCGAGTGCCACAGTGTCAGCAGTAGCAAAGACCAAGTCGTCGACGTACACAAGGACGTAGAACGGCGGCAGTGAGGTGTCGGTGCGTAGAAACAGCGACGGGTCAGCAGTAGAAGGCGCGAACCCAAGAGCCGCAAGCGTAGTCCTCAGTGTGTCGTGCCACTCACGAGGCGCCTGGCGGAGACCGTAGACTGGCCGTCGGAGGCTCCACTGGGTACCAGGAGGGAACGACCCAGTGAAGCCAGGTGGACGGCGCAGCCAGATCTCCTCGTGAAGGCTGCCCTGCAGGAAAGCAGTGCTGAAGTCAAGCGAGTGGAGCTCGTAGTCACGCTGAGCGGCGACGTGCAGCAGAACCCGAAGAGTGGTCATCTTCGGGGTCGGGGAGAAGGTCTGGAAGAAGTCAACTCCCTCGCGCTGACTGAAGCCTCGTGCAACGTAACGCGCCTTGAAGACAGGCGGAGAACCCGGCGGCCGCTTCACCCTGAAAATCCACATGCCACTGACGATGTTCGCCCCAGGCGGGGGAACCTCGTCGACGTAGGTGCCTGTGGACTTCCAGGAAGCCATCTCTGTGTCCATGGCTGAATGCCACTGAGAGGAGTAGGGACCGGCCATCGCCTCTGCGTAAGAGCGTGGGGTCGGGATGTCTGGTGCATCCGGGTCTCCCTCAGGGGCAACAAGCATGGACACGAGATGGGGCAAAGCGGCAGCAAAGCACTGGAACTCCTCCTGCCTGTCCTCAAGGACGTCAGTGCCAAGAGCACACTCACCCCCGACGGACGGAGGACAGACAGACTCAGACTCAGCAACTAGGCTAGCAGCGTAGTCTAGACGACAGCGAGCAGCAAAGTCGACAAGCTCAGCAACTAAGGCAGACGCAGCAGCAGACTCAAAGGAAGGGTCAGTGACAACAGTGGCCAGGAGACGCGTGACAGCAGGACTGGTAGCACGAAGAGAGTCTGACCCAGGGTCAGGAAGAGCAGGAAGAGAGGAAGCAGGAGGAGACGGCAGTGGGACACGCTGTGGAGCAGTGGACGGACGAAGCGCCATCCGGTGAGTGCCTGGGACAGCAGGAAGACGCTGACGCTGGACTCGACGACTAGAGAGAGCAGTGCGGACAGGCGACCCAGGACGAGACTCAGGCGACGCAGGACGAGACGCAGGCTCACGCCGCTCAGTAAGACCTCCGGTCGGACCAGTGTAAGGAGCAGGACCAAGGAGAGAGGAGGCAGACGGTAACGCCGACTGCAGCTGGACAGGCTGAGGACACTCTAAGGAGGGAGGAGGAAAAGGAGGAGGAAGCTGACCAAGAACCTGCTGAAGGAGCGGAACAAAGTACGGCTGAGACCGAGCAGCGACACCAGAGCCAGCAGGGACACCCGCACCAGGGTCCGCAGCACCAGCAGCAGCTCCAGCGCCCACGTCCTCAGCACCAGCAGTAGCTCCAACGCCTGGGTCCTCAGCACCAGCAGCAGCTCCAACGCCCGGGTCCTCAGCACCAGCAGCGGCTCCAACGCCCGGGTCCTCAGCACCAGCAGCAGCTCCAACACACGGGTCCTCAGCACCAGCAGCGGCTCCAACGCCCGGGTCCTCAGCACCAGCAGCAGCTCCAACGCCCGGGTCCTCAGCACCAGCAGCAGCTCCAACGCCCGGGTCCTCAGCACCAGCAGCAGCTCCAACAGCAGCGGGGTTCGTAACACGAGGCACTCCACTGCGAAGAGTGCAACGCCGCTCGTACCACTCACGGATCCGCTCGCGGGAGGGGAGCTCCCGAACGGGAGAAGAAGTACTAGCACCAGTCCCAGTAGTACGTCCGGCTCGAGCGGTACCTCTCCGGAGGCTGCAGTACTCTAAGTACCACGCACGTAGCTGCTCCGAGGAGAGGGCTCCTCCAGGTGCAGGACTCCCAGACCTCGTACCTCCAGACGCAGAACCCCCAGACTCCGGACTCCGCAGCTCAGTACCACGAGGCTCCACACCCCCAAGCTCAGCACCCTCAAGCTCCACACCCCCAGGCTCCACACCCCCAGGCTCCACACCCCCAGGCTCCACACCCCCAGGCTCAGCACCCCCAGCAGGACGAGAGTCGACAGCTACCTCAACAGGCTCAACCGGGTCTACCTGAGACACACCTGAGGGAGCGGCACCCTGAGGGGGGAGGGGGTCTGCAACAGCAGCACCTGGCGAGAGGAAGAGAGGCGGGGGGGGGAGCGGGGCAGTGCGGTAGGGGAAGAGGCGGTAGTAGGGGACGGACTCGTCAAAAGTGACGTCCTGGGAGGGCAAGACTCGGCGCGAGGTGGCGTGGTAAAACTGCCAACCAGACGCGTCCGGGACAAAGCCGAGGAAGACGCAGGGAACAGCACGGGAGGAGAGCTTGTCCGCAGACGAATCGCGGACAAAAGCTCGAGACCCCCAGACCCGGAAACGCGACGCATCGCCAACCTCCCCCGTCCACAGTAGCGTGGGCGAGGTCTCCGGCAAGGAGACACGGGGCCAGAGGTTGAGCTGATGCGCAGCGTACCGGACCGCAAACGGCCACAGAAAGTGGGGGGCAGCCGCATGGATCAAGGAGGTACGGGCGACCTCCATGACCAGGCCAATGCGGCGCTCCGCAACCCCATTCTGCTGTGGAGAAGCCGGAAGCGTGAACGACTGCTCAATGCCGTGCTCAGCACAGTAGGCTGCCAAGAGGTCGGAGGAGAACTCACCACCTCTGTCAGAGTGCAAGCGCAGGACAGGAAAGTCCGAGTGAAAACGCTCGCTGAGCTGGAGACGGGCTCTGCGGATCCAAGGGATCAAGACATCAGGGACCTCACCCTTGGTGCGCAAGGGGAAGACCGAGGTGTAGCGCGAGTAGTCGTCAACAACTATCAGGAAGTACCTCTCCTGACCCTGACCACGGACGCGGGCTGGGCCCCACACGTCCATGTGGAGTGTCTGCAAGGGAGCAGTCGTCGGGGGGAACGAGGAGGAGTGAGGAGCGGCGCGCTGCCGTCCCTCGACACAGGGGAGACAGGTAGGAGCAGGCGAGGGTGGGAGGGGAGGAAGGACCCTGGGCAGGCCAGAGACAAGGTACCTGGAGTGCATGGCACGAAGCCGCTGCACAGACGGGTGGCCAAGGCGGTGGTGCCAGAGGACAGTCTCGTGTGCCAAAGAGCGACACGAGCAGGGGGCGGACAGCTGACCTGACGCGGACGCGGACGCAGTCGCAGCAACCTGAGGGGACTCAGTAGTCAGTGTGTACAGGTCCGACCCCGGCTGCCGAGTGAAGGTAGCCAAGTGACGGCCCGTACGAGCACACGTGCAGTGTGTCACGCGCTCGTAGGCAGGGGTGAACTGGTGAACACCCCCGTCCTGGAGTGCACAGCCTGCCACCAAGTTCGTAGAGAACGAGGGGAGGTGGAGACCTGACAGTGTGCCCGACGGGACCGCAGGGCAGGGAAGGACAGTGGAAGAGGTCGCAATGACCGGACCCCCAGAGGGGTCAGCAAGGGAGACAGCAACTGGTCGAGCAAGCGGCTCAAGGGCAGTGCGGTCACGAAAGAAGCAGCGAGAAGCACCTGAGTCCAGTGTGAAGGTGTGCAGTGTGGCAGTCGACGCAGTACCAAGGGGGGGAGACACACGAGCACCTAGAGCAGCAGCCTCACCAGCACCTGGGGTAGCCGACACGTGAGTACCTGGAGCGGCAGACGCACTGGCCCTAATGCCCGGGTCGGGCGGCACACACAAGTACTCAGCACCCTCTCCACTAGTAGACATCACATACATGGCAGATAGAATAGCATCAAAGTCTAGAGCATAGATATCAATCCCCTTCTTCAGGAGATCAAGCCAGCGGGGCAGCTCAGTGGCCTGAGGGAACTGAACACGCCAAGCGTCGTCGAGACGAGAGAAGCAGCGCTGTGTGGCATGCGGTCGTCCACACTGCTGACCAGAGCGGTCACCAGTGCGAATGACGTACGTGCAGCTAAGACCACCCCCACCCCCGTGCTGAGAGTACCACTCACGGACCTCCTGGGGCGAGAGAGTGTGCTGCTGGCCCTGGCCACCGCCAGCGCCTCCACGGCCACCACCACCGCTGCCACCTCCTCGACCACCCCAACCCCTGCCGCCGCCTCGTCCACCGCCACCCCAACCGCCGCCTCCACTCCTGCCACCTCCCCCGCCGCTGCCGCCACCACCCCCACCGCTACCACTCGCCCCTCCAGCCGAGCCACCACCCCCACTGCCTCCACCGCCCCCACCGCCGCCTCCCCCGCCGTCACCGCCACTACCCTTGCCCCCTTTGCCCTTGCCGCTGCGGCGTCCGCTCGAGGCAGACGCAGTGCCGACCTTCTCAGTACCAAGAAGGTCGACAGCAGCAGCAGAGGCGACAGAGGGAAGAAGGGGGGAAGGAGAACACCCCTCAAAGAACGGGGTACGGGGGTCGCCACGAGAGGCACCTACAGCGACTATGCTAGCCTCAGCTGCAAGTAGCTCCTTCTCGAGGAGGGCAATGGTGAGCTCAGTGGGGCAACGAGCTAGGAAGTGGTCCCTGACAGCACGCAGTGTGTCAGGGAGGCGGGTGACTAGGTGATAGAGAGTGAGCCAGAGTGGAGGGGGGTGCGTGGCAAGGAACTCAGCAGGCATGGCGGCACGGAAGCGGGCCTCACTAGTACGGAGGTGCGTGATGAGGTCAGAGACTGTGTGAAAGGAGGCCAGGTCGGGAAACAGGTAGGGGAGGGAGAGACGGCCTAGTGCGGCAGAGGCAGGTGAGGAGTAGCGAGCAACTACAGCTGTGTACAGTGCCGGTGCAGTCTTGTGCTGACCAAAGTGCTCGCGTTCGTCTATCGGCAGGGAGTTGCGAATGGCGAAGCGAGCGTGGGCATCACGAGTCTGCCACTGTGAGCGAGCAGTGCTGTCAGCAGTAGCAGCAGGGGCAGTGACAAGGCCTAGGGCGTGATCGTACAGTGAGATGTCATCCTTGGCTGTGAGCTGTAGGTAGAGGTGCAGGTCATCGAGCCAGGTGTCAAACTTCACAGGGCGGCCCTCAGCATCGAACACGAGAACCTGTGGGCTAGCCATAGGAACAGTAGAAATAGCAGCAGTAGCGGTAGGAGAAGCAGGTAGGACGAACCAGGTAGGGCAGGGCGGCGCGGCTCGGTTCAGGTCGGGTCGCGGCTCGGCTGGGTGGCGCGGCTCGGCTCGGGGCGCGCGGCTCGGCTCAGGTCACGGCGGGGACGGGCCGCCCGCTCTCCCTCTTGTGCTGCGGCGGGAACGGGCCGCCCGGGGCCTCTGGGTGGTGGGCACGGGTCGGCGAGGTAGGCACGGGGCCGGTTGGGGCCCTAGAGGGGCGAGCGCGGGGCCGATCGGGGCCTGAGCGGGGCTAGCGCGGGGCCAAACGGGGCCTTGACGGGGCTAGCAAGGGGCCGACGGGGCCTGAACGGGGCTAGCGCGGGGCCGACGGGGCCTGAAACGGGGCCGAAGGGGCCTGAAACGGGGCTAGCGCGGGCCCGATCGGGGCCTGAATGGGGCTAGCGCGGGGCCGACGGGGCCTGAGAGGGGCTAGCGCGGGGCCTACGGGGCCTGAGACGGGGCTAGCGCGGGCCGACGGGGCCTGAAACGGGGCTAGCGCGGGCCGACGGGGCCTGAGAGGGGCTAGCGCGGGGCCGACGGGGCCTGAAACGGGGCCGACGGGGCCTGAAACGGGGCTAGCGCGGGCCGACGGGGCCTGAGAGGGGCTAGCGCGGGGCCGACGGGGCCTGAAAAAGGGCCGACGGGGCCTGAAACGGGGCTAGCGCGGGTCGACGGGGCCTGAGAGGGGCTAGCGTGGGGCCGACGGGGCCTGAAACGGGGCCGACGGGGCCTAAACGGGGCTAGCGCGGGGCCTGAACGGGGCCTTAAAGGGGCCGACGGGGCCTGAACGGGGCTAGCGCGGGGCCGTCAAGAGGGGCCTCTAGGGGCGTGACACGCCGAGGCGCCCTAGGGCACGGGTAGGTAGGTAGGTAGGTAGTTACGTAGTGGTGGGCCCTTAGAAAATTTCGGTCCTAGGAAGGACCTGCTCTATACCATGTTGGAATCACTGAACAGGAATGAATGAACTAGCAATGAAAAGAGTACAAGTACCTAACCCTAGAATTGTGTACCCCCTATAGGCTAACCCACTGTAGCCTAAACTAACACAACATATATAATGTTTGACATCATCATCTACCTCGACGACATCCTCGTTTACAGTCGGGATAAGCAGCAGCACTTAGAAGACTTAGAAGCAGTATTTACAGTTCTAGACAAACACAGACTACTGACAAAGGGTTCCAAGTGCGAGTTTTTTCAGGACAGGCTAGAGTTTTTTGGGCATGTTATTTCGGAGGCTGGAGTAGAAATCGACCCGAAGAAATTGGACACGGTAAAAGCATGGCACCCCCCGACGAACATCACGGAACTGCAAAGTTTTTTGGGTTTTGTTAATTACGTGCGCCGGTTCGTCCCCGACATGGCACGCTTAACAGCCCCGCTTACGGATTTGCTGAGGAAGGGGGTCGCTTTTACGTGGGGGGAGAAAGAGCATGCTGCCTTCTCCACCCTAAAAAATGTTCTCTGTTCCCCGCCGGTACTGCGCATCGCCGACCCACACCGCCCGTTCAAAGTGGTTACTGACGCAAGCGACATCGCCATCGGAGCCGTACTGCTACAAGACTTCGGCAACGGGTTACAGCCCATCGCCTACGAATCACGAAAACTGCATCCGCCCGAGAAGAAGTACCCGATACACGATCGCGAAATGTTTGCGATCGTGCATGCGTTCAAAGTGTGGCGCTGTTACTTGACCGGCGCCGACGTGACAGTACGGACAGATCACAAGTCACTACAGTACCTCCGCGCACAACCCCACCTCAACCCACGACAAATCCGTTGGCTCGACTACCTCGAGTCGAATTTTCACTACACGGTCACCTACAAGAAAGGGGCATCGAACATCGCCGACGCATTAACCCGACCCACAGCCCAAGTTCACGCCATACTACTCGCCCAGACCATTCCACTGTTAACAGGCCTATTTACCCACGGTTACCAAACTGATCCATTTTTAACAGGCGGAAACTCACAGCAGTTTGCAGCAGCAAGAGGAGTCTATTACGTAAAATCTGGCACTGATCGCATCTGGGTACCGGGCTACACACTTCTACGGGAATTACTGTTGCAGGAGGCACACGACGGAGTTACCTAAGGGCATTTCGGAGTAGAGAAAACACGGCAGCAGCTGCAGCGGTACTACTACTGGCCCGAAATGTTGACCGACGTACAACGACACGTGGCATCGTGTCCCACCTGCCAGGTCATGAAATCATCACGGAAGCGGCCAGCAGGACAATTGCAACCGATACCACCCCCAGAGCGTGCTTGGCAGCAGGTGACGATGGACTTCATCACGGGGTTACCGGCGGGTGCAAGTGGGAACGACGCGATCCTGGTCGTCGTCGATCGACTGACGAAAATGGCACATTTCGCAGCATGCAAGAAATCAATCACAGCCGAAGAAACGGCCCGCCTCTTCATCGCAACCATTGTTCGATTACACGGGATACCAGCAGCGATAATCAGCGACCGCGATACGAAGTTTACCAGCAATTTCTGGCGGAACATGTGGCAGCAGTTCGGCATGAGGCTGCAGTTCTGTTCTTCGTACCACCCCGAAACCGACGGACAGACAGAACGGACAAACCAGACCATGGAACAGTTAATCCGGGCAACGTGCGATGACCCCACCACCTGGGAACAGCAACTTCCACTAATCAAATTCGCGTACAACAACTCGCCATCCGCCACGACCCAACAGTCACCATTTTTCCTGAACTACGGACAAGACCCTACAGTACCCATGACCCCGAATCCCGACAACCCGGTGCCACGAGCGCAACAGTTCGCAAAAAATTTACAGGAAGCTCGAACCAGGGCAGCAGACGCAATTAAAAAGGCGAACGTCATCGCTAAGCGCAACTCCGACCGCCACCGCCGACCAGTCACTTACCAACCAGACGACTTAATTCTACTCGACACTCAAAACCTCCGCCTGCCCATAACTCTGAAACTCCGCCCCCGATATTGTGGGCCATTCCGCATCAGCCACATGATCACACCAGTCACCGCCCACCTCCTCCTCCCCGCTGACTGGTACATCAGCCCCTCCTTCCACGTCAGCCTACTTCGCCCCTACATCCCATCCACCAGCCAACTGGCCCGACATCGCCCAGCCAGCATGACCCGACCACCGACCGAGCCAGTCATCACGCCCGAAAGGATACTGAGCCACCGAGTTCGTGACCCACGAGGAGCCCGAAGGGTCGAATTTTTAATACGCTGGAGAGACCGCACACCCACCGATGACAACAGGGTTCCCCTGGACAAAATCGAAAACCACCCCGTCCTCAACGACTACTTGCGCAGCAGAAATCTCCGGGATATACACGCGCTCTCCTTAAGGAAGCCTCCTTGAGAGGGGGGGGGGTAGTGTAAGGAAAATTCCTTTTCCTTACTTCGCGTCCCTGCTCAACGCGTACAACACTGACAGCACCCCACAATATCCCGTTACCACTCGCGACATTCGCCCCGACACCATTCCCGCCACTGTTCACGATGCGACCCAACCACACGGTTCGGTTGGTAACCCGCGCTCCGGACCTCCGCCTCGACAGTTCCCCAAACCTCAACATCAGGCCCGTCGCGCACCCATTTTTCCCACGTTACTGTTACCACCATAGTTTCGCTATATATTCTTCGCTCATTCCTTCGCTCAGTTGTATCTTGTCTCGATAGTGCAATCCTCGCTCGCTCACTCCATTGCACTCGTAACAGCAACGATAATTTACCGCCCAAGCCTTTCATCTCATGTATTGGTAGTTATCTCATTTGATTTTAGTGAAGTGCAAGGTGACTTCTGGTAGACATACATACCATTGAAACGTAAGGCTTTAGAACACCTATGAAGCGGTTTCACCATAAGGTTTAGAACCTGTTGTGATGGACGTTCTGATTCAGTTTGGTGGCGGGTTTTCTAGCTCATATACCAGAGCTGTCAATGTATGGTACAACTTCGCCGCGCTGGAGCACCTTCTCTTCCAATCAACCGAGCTGGCTGGCCTTGGGACGGCGGTGGTGAAGCCTCACGTGTGGGTGATCCATCCCAGGCCTCCTGCTATTGGGCCGCTTGCTGCCCAGGTGTGTGAAGTGAGACCTTTCTTTCCAAGCCTGATTTCTAGGCATGACAGTGATTTGGGCGAAGAAGCCTGGCTGATGCAGATCCGAAGATCTGGTTCGCCCTCGCAAACTTATTTGTAAGGGCATTAAACTCGAAAAATGTATTTTTTACAACTCTTATCATCAAACTCGCCGAGCGTCGCTAGTTGCTGGGATCAAAGCAATGGGCAGTGGTTGTCCGTCACCCAGAGTAATGTCAGGCGGACTGCCATATCCCAGGTTGTCTACAACCGGGGCAGAAGTAAAACAAACACTGTAAAGCCTCTACTGCATGGGGTTTCCAACCAACAACCCAAGTCAAAAGAGATTCTTCAAATCACAGATTTCGCAGGCTCCGCTCGCCCATTGTCTCTGCGAAATCCGAACCACATCAAGCTGAACCAGGTTGGATACGTGTGTGTTTTTTCTGGTTCTGCTGGAAGAGCAATGTAAGGAATTTTCCCGAATTCCTTATCGTGGTTGACTGCTTCGCGTACAGCCCCGATAATCGGACTCTGCACGTTTGGCCGACATCAACAATGTCGAGGCTCCTCGCGTCGCCTTCGGCGTTTCCCTTCGCCAAACCTGCACCCAACCCCCCTCACCCGAGGTTCCCTCCTAGCTAGGCTTGTCACTACATTAGCGTGTGCCTTCATTGTATGCTCTGTCTGTTGAATCACAATCTCGTTATTTGTTAATCTGCGCACTCTCCTTTACAACTCATAACACCTGGTATCAGAGCTACTTTCCTAGTTCACCCCGCTTTTCGAGGGTAGTTTGGTGGCACGGGTGTGGCTGGTATAGTGGACTACACGACAGTTGGCCGCAGGGTTTGTTAATTCAAACCTGCCCGACTCCGATAGCTCATGTTTTCCATTCGCCTGAAGGCCACGGAGACCCGCTTGACCACCAGACGTAGTGCTAGACACATGGATCAGGAGGCGTTTAACAGACTCATGGCGCAAGTGGCAGAGATGCAGGAGGGTATGAAGTCATTAATGGCGGAAGTGACAACCTTACATGGAGAAAACGCCGAGCTACGCCATGCGCGAGGTGAAGCGCGCCAGGATTCGCCCAATGACGAAGGCGAGGGCAACAGTCAAGTGGTGAGCAATCCGTTGGACGCGCTCACACATGACTTCGAAGAGGAAGACAGGCAGCGAGCGGCAGCAGCGCAAGTTGCAATAACGACGATCAAGATTAAACCCGTCAACCCACCCCCGATTAATCCTACGGACAAGACGACTACGGTGAAGGGGTGGCTGTTCGGTGTCGAAGTCTTTTTCACTGCAGCAGGTGTGAACGATGATGTCACGCGTATTAATTACGCGGTTTCGCTTCTCCGAGGCGCAGCGCTTGAGTGGTGGCACTGAACCTTGGAAACGGGGACCCCGACAGGTCTGACACATGCGGCAGACAGGACCTCAACAGTGACTAATCAAGTGGCGGAACCGATCTTCGGAGTGACCAAGATGCGCACGTGGAGAGAGTGGGGCGCAACCTTACGAGATCGCTTCGAGCTCGTATCTGCCTCGGAGCAAGCTCGCATGAAGCTGCGTGCCTGGTCGCAGATGGTGTCAGAACTAGCAGTAGAAAGTAAGAATGAAGAAAGCAGGGGTTTCACTAGCAAGCAGTTGAGTACATATAGGAAACCCTAACAAAGCTGTACCCCCTAAGGCAAAACCCACTATAGCCTACACAATATGAACATATAATGTTTGACACACCCCCATAGGCTAAGTGGGAGACAACCAGATGGTCACAAGACCAGTCAAAGCAAAGCAAAGCAAGCTCAGGGTGGATCTCAAGGAAACCACACAAATTCTGAGCACAAGCAAGTGGTCACAAGACCAGTTCACATGCAGGTTGATAGTATAACAAGAGATACAGTGATCACAACCTAGCAAGAGTAAACAAGCAGGTATATATATAGAGATCACAGTACAAGCAGAGTCAAGAAGTAAGCAAGTGAGGCCCAGTAGGCACGAGGCCTAGAATAGTACAGAAGCGCTGATGGTCACAAGGCTGAAGCGCCTTGGTGAACACATCAGCAGTGTTGGCCCGAGTGGCCACGTAACGCAGACGAAGCTGACCGCGCTGCTGCAGCTCTCGAGCAAGGAAGTAGCGCAGAGCGATATTCTTCGTTCTGTGCTCCAGTCTGTGCTCCTCACACAAGGCAATGGCAGCCTTGTTGTCGACGTACAGCACTGGAGGAGAACGAGGCCGCTCTCCCAAGTCGGTCAGCAGGTAGGTGAGCCAGCGTAACTCCTGTGCAGCCATGGCTGTGGCGTAGATCTCAGCCTCACAACTAGAGCTGAGAACAGAAGACGAGCGTGTAGAACGCCAAGAAACTGAACCAGAGCCAAGGCTGAAGGTGTAACCCTGAGACGACCGCTGAGTAGCCTGGTCGTCAGCCCAAGACGCGTCTGAGTGCCCAGTGAGTACAACTCGGTCTCGTCCTCCAAGCACTAGCCCCATGCTCGACGTACTGCACAAGTAGCGCAACACCCTCTTAGCGGCATCCATGTGCTCCTTCCGGTGACGGCCAGGAGCGACATAGCGTGCAAGGATGCTAAGAGGGTATGCAAGGTCAGGTCGAGTGCAGGTCATCAGGTACATGAGGCAGCCCACAAGTTCTGGATACGGGCCACTCGGCTCTACGGACTCATCCGAAGGCAGAGCTGAGAGCGAGTGACCGGTAGGCAGAGGAGTGGGCTGAGGCGAGGAGTACGTGAAGCGGAAGCGCTGAAGGACCTGCTGCACCATGTGTGACTGAGTCAAGGTGATGGTGCGCCGTGCTCTGTCCCGGGTGATCCGCAAGCCAAGATAGCTTGTCAGTTCACCCAGGTCTGTGCACGTGTGTCTTTTCTGCAGCTCCGACTTCACGTGGGCGAGTGCCGCAGTGTCTGCAGTGGCAAAGACCAAGTCGTCGACGTACACGAGGATGTAGAACGGCGGCAGCGAGGTGTCGGTGCGTAGAAACAGCGACGGGTCAGCAGTAGAAGGAGCGAACCCAAGAGCCGCAAGTGTAGTCCTCAGTGTGTCGTGCCACTCACGTGGCGCCTGTCGGAGACCGTAGACAGGCCGCCGGAGGCTCCACTGGGTACCAGGAGGGAACGACCCAGTGAAGCCAGGTGGGCGGCGCAGCCAGATCTCCTCGTGCAGGCTGCCCTGTAGGAAAGCAGTGCTGAAGTCAAGAGAGTGGAGCTCGTAGTCACGCTGAGCGGCGACGTACAGCAGAGCCCGAAGAGTGGTCATCTTCGGGGTCGGGGAGAAGGTCTGGAAGAAGTCAACTCCCTCTCGCTGACTGAAGCCTCGTGCAACGTAACACGCCTTGAAGACAGGCGGAGAACCCGGCGGCCGCTTCACCCTGAAAATCCACATGCCACTGACGATGTTCGCCCCAGGAGGGGGAACCTCGTCGACGTAGGTGCCTGTGGACTTCCAGGAAGCCATCTCTGCGTCCATGGCTGTCTGCCACTGAGAGGAGTAGGGACCCTCTATCGCCTCTGCGTAAGAGCGCGGAGTCGGGATGTCTGGTGCATCCGGGTCTCCCTCAGGGGCAACTAGCATGGACACGAGATGAGGTAAAGCAGCGGCAAAGCACTCAAACTCCTCCTGCCTGTCCTCAAGGACGTCCGTGCCAAGAGCACACTCACCCCTGACGGACGGAGGACAGACAGACTCAGACTCAGCAACTAGGCTAGCGGCGTAGTCTAGACGACAATTGGCAGCAAAGTCGACAAGCTCGGCAACTAAGGCAGACGCAGCAGTGGACTCAAAGGAAGGGTCAGTGACAACAGTAGCCAGGAGACGCGTGACAGTAGGACTGGCAGCACGAAGAGAGTCAGACTCAGGGTCAGCAAGAGCAGGAAGAGAGGACGCAGGAGGAGCCGGGAGAGGGACACGCTGGGGAGCAGTGGAAGGACGAAGCGCCATCTGGTGAGTGCCTGGGACAGCAGGAGGACGCTGACGCGGGACGCGACGACCAGTGTGAGCAGCACGAACAGGCAACGCTCGACGAGACTCAGGCGACGCAGGATGAGAATCAGGCTCACGACGCTCCGTAAGACCTCCAGTCGGACCAGTGTAAGGAGAAGGACCAGGGAGAGGGGAGGCAGACGGTAACTGTGACTGCGACTGGACAGACGGAGGACACTCTAAGGAGGGAGGAGGACAAGGAGGAGGAGGCTGACCAAGAACCTGCTGAAGGAGCGGAACGAAGTACGGCCGCGGCCGCGCAGCGTCTCCAGAACCAGCAGAGACACCAGCGCCAGGGTCCTCAGCACCAGCAGCAGCTCCACCTCCAGGGTCCTCAGCACCAGCAGTAGCTCCGACTCCAGGGTCCGCAGCACCAGCAGCAACTCCAACGCCCGGGTCCGCAGCACCAGCAGCAGCTCCAACGCCCGGGTCCTCAGCACCAGCAGCAGCTCCAACTCCAGAGTCCGCAGCACCAGCAGCACTTCCAGAAGAAGCAGCACCTCCAGCAGCTCCAGCAGCCCCAGCACCAGCAGCACCTCCAGCAGCTCCAGCAGCACCAGCAGTACCACCAGCACCAGCAGCACCTCTAGCAGCGTCAGCAGCACCAGCAGCTCCAGCACCAGCAGCACCTCCAGCAGCGCCAGAAGCACCGCCAGCAGCAGAACCTCCAGCAGCTGGGTCCGCGACACTAGGAGCGCCACTACGAAGACTGCAGCGCCGTGCGTACCACTCTCGGAGCCGCTGGGGAGAGGGCAGCTCCCGCCTAGGAGGGGAAGCACTAGCACCAGCTCCAGCAGTACTCCTGGCTCCAGAAGCACCTCTCCTGAGGCTGCAGTACTGTAAGTACCACTCACGCAGCTGCTGTGAGGAGAGAGCTCCTCCAGGTGTAGCACTCCCAGGCTCAGTACCTCCAGACTCAGCACCCCCAGACTCAGCACCCGCAGGCTCCGCACCCCCAGGCTCAGCACCCCCAGACTCCGCAACCCCAGGCTCCGTACCCCCAGACTCCGCAACCCCAGGCTCCGCACCCCCAGGCTCCGCACCCCCAGGCTCCGCACGCTCAGGCTCAGCACCCTCAGGCTCAGCACCCCTAGCAGGACGAGAGTCGACAGCTACCTCGACAGGCTCAACCGGGACTACCTGGGACACACCTGAGGGAGCGGCACCCTGAGGGGGGAGGGGGTCTACCACAGCAGCACCTGGCGCGAGGAAGAGAGGCGGGGGGGGAAGCGGGGCAGTGCGGTAGGGGAAGAGGCGGTAGTAGGGGACGGACTCGTCGAAAGTGACGTCCTGAGAAGGCAGGACACGGCGCGAGGTGGGGTGGTAAAACTGCCAACCAGACGCGTCCGGGACAAAGCCAAGGAAGACACAAGGAACAGCGCGGGAGGAGAGCTTGTCCGCGGACGTATCGCGAACAAAGGCTCGAGATCCCCAGACCCGAAAGCGTGACGCATCGCCAACCTCTCCTGTCCAACGCAGTGTCGGCGAAGTCTCTGGAACGGAGACACGGGGCCAGAGGTTGAGCTGATGCGCAGCGTATCGGACTGCAAACGGCCACAGAAAGTGGGGGGCAGCCGCATGGATCAAGGAGGTACGAGCGACCTCCATGACCAAGCCAATGCGGCGCTCAGCAACCCCATTCTGCTGTGGAGAGGCCGGAAGCGTGAACGACTGGCGGATGCCGTGCTCCGCACAGTAGGCTGCCAAGAGGTCGGAGGAGAACTCACCACCTCTGTCAGAGTGCAAGCGCAGGACAGGAAAGTCCGAGTGGAAACGCTCGCTGAGCTGGAGACGAGAAGCGCTGATCCAAGGGATCAAAACATCAGGGACCTCACCCTTGGTGCGCAAGGGGAAGACCGTGGTGTAGCGCGAGTAGTCGTCAACAACTATCAGGAAGTACCTCTCCTGACCCTGACCACGGACGCGGGCTGGGCCCCACACGTCCATGTGGAGCGTCTGCAAGGGAGCAGTCGTCGGGGGAAACGAGGAGGAGTGAGGAGCGGCGCGCTGCCGCCCCTCGACACAGGGAAGACAGGGAGGAGCAGGCGAGGGTGGGAGGGGAGGGAGAACCCTGGGAAGACCAGAGACAAGGTACCGTTTGTGCATGGCACGAAGGCGCTGCACGGACGGGTGACCAAGTCGGTGGTGCCAGAGGACGGTCTCGTGCGCCAGAGAGCGACACGAGCAGGGGGCCGACAGCTGACCTGGCGCAGACGCAGACGCAGCTACCTGAGGGGACTCAGTGGTCAGTGTGTACAGGTCCGACCCCGGCTGCCGAGTGAAGGTAGCCAGGTGACGGCCCGTCCGAGCACACGTGCAGTGTGTCACGCTCTTGTAGGCAGGGGTGAACTGGTGAACACCCCCGTCCTGGAGCGCACAACCCGCCACCAAGTTCGTAGAGAACGAGGGGAGGTGGAGACCTGACAGTGTGCCCGACGGGACCGCAGGACAAGGAAGTACAGTGGAGGAGGTCGCAATGACCGGACCCCCAGAGGGGTCAGCGAGGGAGACAGCAACTGGCCGAGCAAGCGGCTCAAGGGCAGTGCGGTCACGAAAGAAACAGCGAGAAGCACCTGAGTCCAGAGTGAAGGTGTGCAGTGCCTCAGTCGACTCAGTACCAGGGGGCGCAGACTTACTAGCACCTAGAGCAGCAGCCTCACCAGCACCTGGGGTAGCAGACACGCGAGTACCGGGAGTGGTAGCCTCACCAGCACCTAGGGCAACAGACGCACTAGCACCTAGAGCGGCAGCCTCACTCACAGGACACGGCAGCTGCACCTGTCCACTACCAGAAGCTCCCGAACGACGCACTCCAGAGCGACTACCACTACGGCCACCCCGACAGCCCCAACTGGCGTACCACTCACGAAGCTGCTGGGGCGAAAGAGGACACGGCAGCTGCACCTGTCCACTACCAGAAGCTCCCGACCGACCCACTCCAGAGCGACTACCACTACGGCCACCCCGACAGCCCCAACTAGCGTACCACGCACGAAGCTGCTGGGGCGAAAGAGGACACGGCAGCTGCACCTGTCCACTACCAGAAGCTCCCGACCGACCCACTCCAGAGCGACTACCACTACGGCCACCCCGACAGCCCCAACTAGCGTACCACTCACGAAGCTGCTGGGGCGTGAGGGACTCACGCGCACGGCCCTGGAGCTGCATCTGGCCACGCCAGAAGCAGCAGTAGTAGCAGTAGCGGCAGTAACAGCAGTAACAGCAGGAGCAGTAGCAGTGGGAGTAGAAAAGGCAGTAGCAGCAGTAGCAGCGGTAGCAGTGCTGGCAGGGCAATGCTCACCAGTGGTCGGCGCGGCAGGCGCAAGACGGTGGCGACAGCGGGGCCGCTACAACTGCAGGGCGGGGCCGGGCCGCAGCAGGGAGCTCCGCGGCAGCTGCTGCACGGCGAGGCCGGGCCGCGACGGCAGCTGCTCCAGGTGCCAGGGGCGGCTGCTGCAGTGGCGGCTGCTCCAGGGGCCAGGGGCGGCTGCTGCAGCGGTGGTTGCTCCAGGGGCCAGGGGCGGCTGCTGCAGGGGCGGCTGCTCCAGGGGCGAGGGGCAGCTCCTGCAGTGGCGGCTGCTCCAGTGGCCAGGGGCGGCTGCTGCAGGGGTGGCTGCTCCAGAGGCCAGGCGCGGATTAGGTCAGGGCGACGCGGCGAGCAGGGCGACGCGGCGGGCAGGTGGCGACGCCGCGGGCAGGGCGACGTGGCGGAAAGGTGACGACGCCGCGGGCAGGGCGACGCGGCGAGCAGGTGACGACGCCGCGAGCAGGGCGACGCGGCGGGCAGGGCGACGCGGCGAGCAGGTGACGACGCCGCGAGCAGGGCGACGCCGCGAGCAGGTGGCGACGCCGCGGGCAGGGCGACGCGGCGAGCAGGTGACGACGCCGCGGGCAGGCGACGACGCCGCGGGCAGGCGACGACGCCGCGGGCAGGCGACGACGTCGCGGGCAGGGGCTACGTCGCGGGCAGGCGACGACGCCGCAGGCAGGCGACGACGCCGCGGGCAGCGACGACGCCGCGGGCAGGCGACGACGCCGCGGGCAGGGGCTACGTCGCGGGCAGGTGACGACGCCGCGGGTAGGCGGCGAGAGCCTGCAGGGGCGGCGCGCGGTCGGGCAGAGGCTGCGCGCGGGCCTGACGAGTCTGCAGGGGCGGCTCTCGGGCCTGACGGGCCTGCAGAGGCGGCTCGGGGGGGGCCTGACGGGTCTGCAGAGGCGGCTCGGGGGCCTGACGGACCTGCAGGGGCAGCGCGAGGGCGCACGAGGGCGCTCGAGGGCGCATGAGGGCGCACGAGGGCGCACGAGGGCGCACGAAGGCGCACGAAGACGCACTAGCAGAGAAAGGCGCACGAGGGCGCACGAGGGCGCACGAGGGCGCACGAAGGCGCACTAGCAGAGAAAGGCGCACGAGGGCACACGTAAGGTAGGGCGCACGAGGGCGCTTCTAGCGGAATAGTGGGCCCATAGTAGAAAGCGGTCCTAGGTAGCAACCTAGGCTCGTGATACCATGTCAGAACTAGCAGTAGAAAGTAAGAATGAAGAAAGGAGGGGTTTCAGTAGCAAGCAGTTGAGTACATATAGGAAACCCTAACAAAGCTGTACCCCCTAAGGCTAAACCCACTATAGCCTACACAATATGAACATATAATGTTTGACAGATGGCATCTCTCCAAGACTACACAGCGTCATTTATGGGCCTCGCCGACCAAGTGGATGACATGTCGGAAGCAGAGCGGTTGGATAAATATATCAGCGGCCTCAAGTACGAGATTCAATACGAGGTTCGCAGGAGCCGCCCGACATCATGTCAAAGTAAAATCTTACTTGTAGGCTATAGTGGGGCACTCCTTATTGAGTACAACACTTCTAGGATTAGTACTTGTACCCCAACTCTTGCTAATCCAATCATTCATGCACAGTGATTCTGACATGGTATTCAGAGCAGGAAACCTGTTAAGTTTTTAGGGCCCACCAATAGTTTCGCTCGTTCCTACCCGAAGCACCCTTGCGATGTCCGGTCCTGCTCGCATAGTGTCGCGCTGCCCTGCAGATACTCGCACTGCCTGCCCCCCGCACGTAGCGCCCTGCTGCAGCCCGCGCGTCGCGCGCTGCTGCTCCGCGCGTCACGCCCTGCTGCAGCCTACACGTCGCGCCCTGCTGCAGCTAGTGCGTCGCGCCCTGCTGCCCTGCGCGTCGCGCCCTGCTGCAGCCAGCGCGTTGCGCCCTACTGCAGCCAGCGCGTCGCGCCCTACTGCAGCCAGCGCGTCGCGCCCTACTGCAGCCAGCGCGTCGCGCTCTGCTGCCCCACGCGTCGCGCCCTGCTGCCCTGCACAGCGCGCCCCCTGCTGCCCTGTCCACCGCGCGCCCTGCCTTGCAGCCCGCGACGCGCCCTGCCCGGCCAAGCCACGCTGCCCAGCCCGAGACGCCCTGCCCAACCCGAGCCGCGCCGCCCTACCTTGATCACCAGCCCCACCGAGCCGCCCTGCTGCTACTACTGCTGCTGCTGCTACTCGTGCTACTGCTGCTGCTGGTGGAGGTGCTGCTGGGAGTGCTGGGAGTGCTGCTGGTGCTGGGGGTGCTGGAGGTGCGACTGGGAGTGCTGGAGGTGCTGCTGGTGCCGGAGGTGCTGGACCTACTACTGACCGTCACTGGTCGTCATGGCCACTATCGCGACAGTTGCAGCAGCTAGGGGTGGACAGCGGCGGACAGTGCCTCTCCCGGACGACCCCACCCCTCAGCAGCTTTGCGAGTGGGTTCTTCAGCAAGCCCGTCCAGGTGGTGGAGGCTTTGGTTTTCTACGTACTGCACAAAGGGGACAGCAGAGTCAGCAGGAGACCTTCTCCCCGCAGGTGCTTAGTGAGTTATTTCCTCAGCGATGTGTCACTGGTTCTGTTCAGGCTGCTGCACTAGGTGCTAGTGAGTCTGCTGCCGCGCTAGGTGCTAGTGAGTCTGCTGCCGCACTAGGTAATGGTGAGTCTGCTGCAGCTTTAGGTGCTCGTGCATCTCCCGCCACAGGTCCTTCCTCAGCTGAGGCCTTGCACACTTTCACACTTGACTCAGGCGCGTCACGTTGCTTATTTCGTGACTGCACCACACTCACACCACTTGCTGCACCGGTACCGGTCTCACTGGCTGACCCCACTGGGGGCACAGTAGACGCACGAGCCTCCACTATCCTCCCGTGTCCAGCAGTCCCCTCCTGTTCTCTGTCAGGTCTCCACCTCCCCACGTTCTCGACGAACTTGGTGAGCAACGCTGACATTCAGGATGTCTGGTTTGATACCTTTATTCCTGGAGGGTAGCGTGTGGCGATCTGTACGTGCTCCTGGACTGGCCGACACCTGGCTACGTTCACTCGACGGCCTGGGTCTAGTCTGTACACACTGACCACTGCGTTTGCACAGGTGGCTGAGGCAGGTCAGGTGGCTGCGTCGAGTAAGGTGTCTGTGTCTGGTCAGCTTGCAGCGTCTTTCTCGTGTCGGGTACTCTCCCACCAGACTCTCCTCTGGCACCACCACCTCGGTCACCCCTCCCTACCGCGTCTCCGCAGTATGCACTCCCATCTCCTTCTTAGGTCCCTGCCCTCCCTCCCGCGCTCGCTTGCCCTGCCGTGCCTTCCCTGCGTCGAGGGGCGGCAGCGCGCCGCTCCTCACTCCTCCAAGTTTCCTCCGACCACTGCTCCTTTGCAGAATCTCCACATGGACGTTTGGGGCCCAGCCCCCGTCGGTGGAACGGACTAGGAGCGCTACTTCTTGCTGGTTGTTGACGACTACACACATTACACCACTGTCTTCCCCTTGCGGCGCAAGGCGGACGTCAGCGGTGTTTTGATCCCCTAGATCCGTGCTACTCATCGCCAGCTGCGCGAGCGGTTCAGTCGGGACTTCCCAGTCCTGCGTCTGCACTCTGACTGGGGCGGTGAGTTCTCTTCTGACCTCCTTGCGGAGTTCTGTCAAGACGAGGGCATCGTCCAGTCGTTCACGCTTTCGGCCTCTCCTCAGCAAAATGGGATTGCTGAGCGTCGCATTGGCTTGATCATGGAGGTTGCTCGTACCTCCATGATCCATGCGGCTGCTCCCCATTTTCTGTGGCCGTTTGCGGTCCGATACGTTGCGCATCAGCTCAACCTCTGGCCCCATGTCTCTGAGCAAGAGACCTCGCCCAAACTCCCGTGGACGGAGAAGGTTGACGACGCATCGGTGTTTCGGGTTTGGGGCGCGCTCTCCCTTGTTCGCGATGCCAAAGCGAGCAAGCTCTCCTCTTGCACTCTCTACTGCGTCTTCCTTGGCTTCCCCACCGACGCCCCGCCGTGGCAGTTTTACCACCCGCGCGAGCGTCGAGTCTTCTCCTCCCAGGACGTCAGCTTTGACGAGTCTGTCTGTTTCTACAGGGTACACCCGCACGCGTCCCACCCGGCCCCCCTAGCGCCTCTCTTGCTGGTACCAGCCCCCCCCCCCGCTAAACCCCCTCCCCCCACAGGGTCTTGCTCCCTCAGGTGTGTCTCAGGTAGACCCACCCCCCTTGGTTGAGCCTTTGGAGATCTCTTCAGACTCCTCTGGCCCAGCTGAGGGGGGTGAACCCGCCGCTGACGACATGGCGGCCACTCGTCGCTCTCCACGCTTGGAGACCCCCTCCCCCCCCCCCCCCGGTTTTCCGCCTCGGCCGTCTTCGCCGACTCCGCTGCCTGCTGCTGTGGACTCTAGAGCTCAGACTGCTGGTGCTGAGCCTTGGGGTGCTCAGAGGGTGAGGGTTCTAGGGGTGCTGCGACTGGGGGTGCGGGGGTGCTGCAACTGGGGGTGCTGGTTCTTGGGGTGCTGCGACTGGGGGTGCTGACTCTGGGGGTCCTGCGAGTCCTAGTGGCGGTAGAGCTGAGGGTGACCCTGCTGGAGGTCCTGGAGCTGGACAGCCACCGCAGCCTGACCTACTTGAGACGCTCTCGCCGCAGGCGATTCGTGCGTGGATTGTTCGGCGAGGCAGTCCTGGTGGTGGAAGGAACGGTCCTGCTGGTGCCGGAGCTTCTAGTCCTAGAGGTGCTACTGGTGCTGGAGGTGCTGGAGGTGCTGGAGGCGCTGGAGCTGGAGGTACAGGAGGTGCTGGCGCTGCCGGAGCTGGTGGTGCTGTTCGTGCTGGAGGTGCTACTGGAGCTGCTGGCAGTGGAGGTACTGGAGGTACTGCTGGTGCTGGAGGTGCTTGAGGTGCTACTGGAGCTGCTGGCACTAGAGGTGCTGGAGGTACTGCTGGTGCTGGAGGCGCTGGAGCTGGAGGTACTGGAGGTACTGGAGGTGCTAGAGCTGCTGGTCCTGGAGGTGCTCGTACTAGAGGTGCTGGAGCTGCCGGAGCAGGTGGTGCTGCTAGTGCTACAGGTGCTGGAGGTGCTACTGGAGCTACTAGCACTGGAGGTGCTGGAGGTACTACTGGAGCTAGAGGTCCTGGCGCTGCCGGAGCTCGTGGTGCTGTTGGTGTTGGAGGTGCTGCAGGTGCTGGCGCTACTGGTGCTGGAGGAGCTGGAGCTGCTGGTTCTGCCCCGCGCCGACTGTTTTTCTACCCGAAGCCGCAGTCATCCCTGCCGCCGCCTGACACGGTCCTTCGCCAGGTTCTTAGCCTCCCGTCTTCCACTGGCCTCACTCCACCTCCCCTGTGTCTACAGACAGACCAATCTCCGCCACAGCTACTACCTGGCTCCTCGTTGCCTGCTCCTGCTCCTCACACTGAGGTGACTGAGTCTCTGACTGAGCGTTGTGAGCCTGAGACTCGTGCTTCCACACCTGTTCGTGCTCGTTGTGTCGCTCGTCCTCGTCCTCCTGCTGTCCCAGGCACTCACGGTATGGCACTTCGTCCTTCCTCTGTTCCACAGCGTGTTGTTCTGCCTGAGCCTCCCGCGTCCTCTCTCCCGCACGTTCCCGACCATGAGTCCGACCTTGCTCATGCTGCCACTCCTAATTTCATTCGTCTCCTCGCTACTGTCGTCACTGACCCTGACCTTGAGTCTACTATAGCGTTTGCCCTAGACACTGCGCTAGTCGACTTAGTAGCTAGGTATCGTCTCGACTACGTCGCGAGTCTTGTCACTGAGTCTGAGTCTGTCTGTCCTCCGTCCGTCGGGGGTGAGCCTGCCCTTAGCAGTGACGTCCTTGAGGACACGCAATTTGAGCTTGAGTGTCTTGCAGCCGCTTTACCTCGTTTCGCATCCATGTTGCTTTGCCCTGAGGGAGACCCGGATGCACTTGACATCCCTACACTGAGGCGATCGCGGGTGAGTACTCCTCTCAGTGGCAGACAGCCATGGACGCAGAGATGGCTTCCTGGAAGTCCACAGGCACCTACGTCAACGAGGTTCCTCCTCCTGGGGCGAACATAGTCGATGACATGTGGATTTTCAGAGTGAAGCGGCCGCCGGGTTCTCCGCCTGCCTTCAAGGCGCGTTACGTTGCTCGAAGCTTCAGTCAGCGATAGGAGGTAGAATTCTTCCAGACCTTCTCCCCCACCCCAAAGATGACTACTCTTCGGGTGCTACTGCACGTTGCAGCACAGCGTGACTACGAGCTGCACTCCCTTGTCTTCTCCACAGCTTTCTTGCAGGCCTTCACGAGGAGATCTGGCTGCGCCGCCCACCTGGCTTCACTGGGTCGTTTCTTGCGGGTTCCCAGTGGAGCCTCCGGCAGCCAGTCTTTGGTCTCCGCCAAGTGCCCCGCGAGTGGCACGACACACTGAGGATGACGCTTGCGGCTCTTGGTTTTTCTCCTTCCTCTGCTGACCCATCGCTGTTTCTACGCACCGACACTACCCTGCCACTGTTCTACGTTCTCGTGTACGTCGAAGACTTGGTTTTTGCTACTGCTGACACTGAGGCGCTGGCCCTAGTGAAGGCGGAGCTGCAGGAGAGACACACCTGCATTGACCTGGGTGAGCTGCATAGCTATATTGGCTTGCAGATTTCCCGGGACAGAGCACGGTGCACCATCACCCTGACTCAGTCACACATGGTGCACCAGGTCCTTCAGCGCTTCGGCTTCCAGTTCTCCTCGCCACAGCCCACTCCTCTGTCTACTAGCCACTCGCTCTCAGGTCCACCTTCGGACGAGTCCGTAGAGCCGAGTGGTCCGTACCCAGAGCTTGTGGGTTGCCTCATGTACCTGATGACGTGCACACGACCTGACCTCGCGTACCCTCTCAGCCTATTGGCTCGCTACGTGGCTCCTGGTAGACACCGAAAGGTGCACTGGGATGCTGTGAAGAGGGTACTGCGTTGCTTGTATAGTACATCGGGCATGGGGCTCGTGCTTGGAGGACGGGGTTCAGTGGTACTCACAGGACACTCTAACGCTTCTTGGGCCGACGACCAGGCGACTCAGCGTTCGTCACAGGGTTACACCTTCAGTCTTGGCTGTGGTTCTGTCTTGTGGAGGTCCACTCATTCTTCTTCTGTGCTTGGTTCCAGCTGTGAGGCCGAGATCTACACTGGGGCCTTTGGCTATACAGGAGCTACGCTGGCTGACCTACTTGCTGACCGAGTTGGGGGAGCGGCCTCGTTCTCCTCCAGTTCTGTACGTCGACAACAAGGCAATGCTTGCCTTGTGTCACGAGCAGAGACTGGAGCACAGAATGAAGCACATTGCTCTTCGCTACTTCCTTGCGCGCGAGCTGTAGTAGCGTCGTCAGCTCCGCCTTTCCTACGTGGCCTCGCGGGCCAACACTGCTGATGTGTTCACCAAGGCCCTTGGGTCTGGTGATCATCTGCGTTTCTGCACTACTCTTGGGCTTGTGCCCACTCTGCCTCACCTGCTGGTTGCTTGACTTGCTCTTGTTGTACACTGATATATATCTTTATACCTGCTTGTTTACCCTTGCTAGGTTGTGATAAGTGTACTGCCTTGCTATTATAACTCTGCATGTGAACTGGCCTTGTGGCCGCTTGCTTGTGCTCGGATTGTGTGGTGTCCTTGAGATCCACCCCGAGCTTTGCTTTGCTTTGCTCTGTTGTCTTGCTTGACTGGCTGCGCCGACTGTTTCCCGAACCCCACCATCCCCACCGAGTCGTGGTTCCGGCTCATGCAATCGATGTCACTCGGCCGAATAACGGGGATAATCATGCGGATCTCCCTGTGCTTGTCGCTGGCAAGGTGTCAAAAAATAATTTAAAAATGTTTGTTGATGGAGGGGCCAGCCATAGCCTCTTCAACTTGGGGACAGCAAAAAAATGCAAGCTGCAACTTGACAGGTGTCTGCCCGAAATTGACGCTCGCCTCGTGGATGGGACGCCTCTGGCGATATTGGAAGAAACACGGACTGTTCGGATTGAATGCAACGACGATTTCGGCTTCAGCATGAAGTTTCTTGCAACGACACTGTATGGCTGCGACGTATTGCTGGGACGTGATTAGCTGCGACGGCACAACCCCGTCATCGACTGGACAACGTGATCGTGCGACATGAACAAGCACGAGGGGCTAATTGAGCTGCCTGCATGGACACCTGACTACATCCAAGCCCCGTGCGTCAAAGCTATCACTATAGCTCGCCACTTCAACAAGGGCGCGCAGCTGCTCGCTGTTAGCTTACGCGAGTTGGCGGTTGACACTGACAGAAAGGACATCAAGAAGCTGTGTGTAGCTGTACCACCGGATTTAGCGGAGCTGATTCGACAGTACCCCGACATCTTCCCCGACGATCTGCCACCTGGACTACCACCCGAGAGACTTGAGGACCACAAAATCCAGCTGGAACCTGGCGCACAGACGACTGTTCGGACACAGTGGCGGTTGACCCAGCCGGAACTCAAGGAGATGCAAAGTCAAATTGACGCACTGTTGGAGAAAGGATTCATCCGAGCCAGTACATCTCCCTTCGCAGCACCGATCCTGTTCACTCCGAAAAAAGACGGCGGGCTTCGCATATGCATCGACTATCGCACGCTCAACCGGGTGACGATCAAGTCTCGCTACCCAATCCCGCGCACCGATGACCTCCTTGACCAACTTCGCAGCGCTCGCTATTTCTCGAAGATCGACTTACGGGGTGGTTACCACCAAATCCGAGTTTTCACCGACGATTGCCACAAGACTGCGTTTCGCACCCGCTACGAGATTTACGAATTCACGGTGATGCCTTTCGGCCTCACGAACATGCCTTCGACCTTTCAGCTAACCATGAACAGGGTTTTTCGGAATCTCCTAGACCGATGCGTCATCGTCTACTTGGACAATATCCTCATTTTTAGCAAGACACGGGAGCAGCATCTCCGCGACCTTGACACAGTGTTTAAACGGTTGCAGGAGAATCGCCTCATCACCAAGGGCTCTAAGTGCGAGTTTTTTAAGTAGGAGTTGGAGTTTTTGGGACATTTCATCTCCTGCGACGGCGTTAAAATCGACCCGACGAAAATCAAGACCATAAAGGAGTGGAAGTCCCCGACGAACGTCACGGAACTACAGAGTTTTCTGGGATTTGTGAATTACGTTAGGCGGTTTATCCCGAATATGGCGGGGATAACCGGCCCGCTGACTGACCTGCTGCAGAGGCAGCTTTCCAGGAGTTGAAGAAATTTCTTGCTTCCCCTCCTGTGCTGCGCATCGCCGACCCATCGAAGCCGTTCGAAGTCGTCACCGACGCCTCCGATTTCGCCATCGGAGCTGTAGTACTCCAAGATTTTGGGAACGGGCTGCAGCCGATAGCCTACGAGTCACGCAAGCTGCAGGCTGCCGAGCGCAACTACCCGACTCACGACAAGGAGATGCTCGCCATAATACACGCGTTTAAACTGTGGCGCTGCTATCTGGTGGGCACCGACGTCACTGATAGCACAGACCACAAGTCCCTACAGTACCTGCGAGCTCAGCCCAACCTCAACCCGAGACAGATTCGGTGGCTGGACTACATGGAGAGCCACTTCACCTACCGCATCACGTACAAGAAGGGGGCAAATAACATCGCCGACGCCCTGACCCGACCGACAGTACAATCCGCTGCAGTACTCATTAACCATTTGAACCCATTACTTGCGGGACTATTCACCCACGACTACACTACGGACCCGTTCTTCACGACTGGAAATCATCAGCAAGCCACGACGCAGAAAGGGGATTATTACCTTAAGGCCGGAACTGACCGGATTTGGGTTCCCGCTTACTGGCTGCTGCGTGAACTCCTTATCCAAGAGGTCCACGATTCCAACTTCTCCGGACATTTCGGGGTTGACAAAACCCAGAAATTGCTGCACGTCAATATTATTGGCTTGACTCCTCTAACGACGTGCAGCGATATGTGTCCTCATGCAGGGTGTGCCTGTCAAAATGTTATAATGCTTATATTGTGTAGGCTGTAGTGGGGTAGCCCATAAGGGGTACAACCCAATTAGGGTTAGTACTTGTACCAACTTTCTGTTCAGTGCATTCATTCTCGTTCAGTGTTCTGACATGGTTTCAGAGTAGGTCCTGTTTCAGGACCGTTTTTTTTTAGGGCCCACCGAATAGTTCCCTGCCCTTAGCGCGTTACCCTACTTTTAGCGCCCTACCCTGCCCGTCGTGCTGCCCCACTGTCACGCTGCCCCGCCCTGCTGACTGCCGTGTCGCCCTGCCCTGCCTGTTGCGCTGCCCTGCTGGCCGCGCACTGCCCTGCCCTGCCCGCGCCCCGCCCTGCTAGCCGCCGCGCCACCCTGCCCTACCCGCGCGCCGCCCTGCTGGCAGCCGCCCTGCCCTGCCCTGCATGCGTGCCGCCCTGCTGGCCGTCGCCCTGCCCTGCCCTGCCAGTTGCGCCGCCCTGCCCTAACTGTGCGCCGCCCCGCCCTGCCCTGCACGCTGCCCTTGCGCTTGCGCGCTTCCCTTGCGCTTGCGCGCCGCCCTGCCCGTCGCGCTGTCCTTGCTTGTGTGCTGCCCTGCTTTTTGCGCGCCACCCTGCTCTGCCCGCCATGGCTACTCTCAGCGTTCTCACATTCGATCCTGAGGGCCGTCCGATCCAGTTCGATACATGGCTCAATGACTTATAGCTGTACCTACTGAGCGATTCTAGAGACGGCGTTTTGTTGTTTGACCACACGTCTGGAGCCTCTCTCGCCCCTCCCGCCATAGCTGACAGTGCGACTCGCTCATAGTGGCTTACACGTGACGCTGCTGCTCGCTTAGCCGTTCGCAACCACTTACCGTTAGCCGAACGCGCCCACTTTGGCCAGCACAAGACTGCTAAAGCCCTGTACGACGCTGTAGTCACTCGTTACTCCTCCCCTGCCACTGCTGCTCTCGGCCGCCTTATACTGCCCTACCTTTTTCCCGAGTTTGTCCGCCTTTGCCACAGTCGACGAACTCATCACCCACCTTCGCACTAGCGACACTCGCTACCGCGCTGCCCTCACAGTCGAGTTCCTAGACAAGAACCCGCCCCCGATGTACATCACTCTCTGCTTCGTAGTCACCCGCCTCCCAGACTCTCTTCGCGCAGTCAGGGACCACTTTCTTGCACTTGACCCCACAGACCTCACTGTCGACCTGCTCGAGAAGCACCTCCTTGCAGCTGAGACTAGCGAAGTCGATGTAGGTGCTGCTCGTGGCACCCCTCGCACACCCTTCTTTGAGGGGTGTTCCCCCTCCCCCCTTGCCCCTTCCTACGCTTCTGCTGGTGCTGTTGACATTCTTGGTACTGAGGACGTCAGGGCTGCTTCTACTCTTAGTGGGAAGCGCCACAACGGCAAGGGCAAGGGAGGCAAGAGTGGTGGAGGTGGCAGCGGGGGTGGTGGTGGTGGAGGCAGTGGAGGCGGTGGAGGTGGCGGAGGTGGTGGTGGGAGTGGTGGCGGGAATGGGGGCTTCGGTGGCGGCGGTGGTGGCAGCGGTGGGAGTGGTGGTGGCGGTGGTGGCGGCAGTGGGAGTGGTGGTGGCGGTGGTGGCGGCAGTGGGAGTGGTGGCGGCGGCAGTGGTGGCGGTCGGGGTGGAGCTGTCCAGCGGGGAGGTTTTGGCGGTGGCCAGAGGCAGCAGCAGCAGCGTCAGAGCAAGACCCCTACGCCCCAGCAGCTTCATGAGTGGTTTGCTCAGCGTGGGGCGTCTGGGGGTAGTGTTCGCCCCATGCCGCCCGACCCAGGTATAGAGGGTGCTGCTCTAGGTGCTAGTTGTTAGAATTATATGTTCTAGCATGCCAACACCTGCGACTGTACACCAATTGTGGTGTACAGTGAGTTGGGACTACACCCAACTTTGGGTCTAGTCTTGGATTGTGGGGTGCCAATCCAACCCAATTGTGGTGGAGCCCCCAAATGCAACCCACTTGGCCTCAGGTTGCCTCACTTCCCAAAAGTGAGGCCAACCCAACCCAAGTGGGCCTGGGGTTGCCTCACTTCCCACAAAGTGTGGTCAACCCAACCTTTCTTCTCCAACCTTCTCATCCAACCTATGTATGCTTGTTTCTCCTCTAATCTAATCAATCATTCTTTTTCAATCTTCACATGGTATAGAGCTATTCTTCCTAAGGCCTTAACCTTCCCCCTCCAGCTTTTTTTTCCCAAGGGCCCACCATCCGCTTCCCTCATGACGCGACCCTTCCGCCGCCCTCGTCCCCCTCCCCTCTTCCCCATCTCGGCGCTTTCCCACCGCGGCCTCTTAGCCGCCGCCCGTGCCCTTCCGCCGCGCGACCGCTACGTCGCCGCCCTCTGATCTCGCCGCCATGACCCTTCGGTCGCCGCCTGCCCTCCCAGCCGCCGCGACCATATTTTTCGTCGCCTGCCCTCCCAGCCGCCGCAACCACGCCGTCGCCGCCTGGCCCTTCCGCCGCCTCGACCTTCTCGTCGCCGGCTGCCTGTTTTGCCACCACGACTTCACGTTGCCGCCAGCACATTCACCCACCGCGGCTACGTCCTCGCCGCCTGTGGTACCCGCCGCCGCGACTGCACGTCGCCGCCTGCACGTCCACCCGCCGCGACTGCCCCGTCGTTGCCTGCACGTCCCGCCGCCGCGACTGCACCGCCGTGACTGCACCCCCATCGCCCGCGATTTTCACGGCCGCGACTGCACTGTCGCCGCCTCCAATTCCCGTCGCTGCAACTGCGCTTCGCCGCCTGCGCATCCCGCCACCGCGACTCCCCCCACCTCCTTGCCGTGACCGCACCGTCACCGCCCGCAGTTTCCGCCGCCGCGACCACATCGTCGCCGCCTACTCATCTCGTCACCGCGACCCCGTCGCCCCCCTGCGCATTCCGCCACCACTACACCCTCCCCCCCCCCCCTCACCGCTCTCTCCCCGCCATTTCAGCCGCCGCAGCAGCAGCAGCAGCAGCAGCGGCATTAGCTGAGCAGTGGCAGCAGCAGCAGCATCAGCACCAGCTGCACTAAATACTGTATCCTCCTTCCCCCCCCCTCCTCCCCCTCTCCCCCCTCCTCTCCCTCTCCCCTCTCCTCGCAGCAGAGGCAGCAGCAACAGTAGCGGCAGCAGCGGCAGCAGTGACAGTAGCGACATCAGCGACAGCAGCGGCAGCCGCACCCGTGACTGCATCCTCCTTCCCCTCCCCCCCCCCCCCCCCCACTCTCCTCCCTCCTCTCCCTCTCCCCTCTCCTCGGCTGCAGTAGCGGCAGCGGCAGAAGTAGCGGTGGCAGCGGCAGCAGCAGCAACAGCCGGAGGGGTCCAGCAGCAGCAGCAGCCGGCGGAGTGCACCAGCTCCAGCAGCAGCGCCCCCCCCCCCCCCCCCCCTCCCCCCTCCCCCTGGGCGCCGCGGGTCCACCCGCCGTCGCCTCCCCCTTGACCGTCGCGGGTCCACCCGCCGTCGTCTCCTCCTTGGCCGCCACGGGTCCACCCGCCGCTGCCCATCATGGCTACCACCCCTCCTGCTCCTCTCCCCCCTCCCATCGACGCCTCATCGGTCGACAAGATCGCTCCGCCATCAACTGGCACTCGTTCGTCGGCAGCATTTGCCGCGTCCTTCAGGATGCCTTCGTCGGACCCTACTGCGTCCTTGACGTTCTCCTCCGCCGTCCGCAGGCTCTCCATCCGACCGCACCCAACCACCCTGGCGAACCTCCTCCTCTCCCTCCCCTTCCTCGCCCCCCTCCTCTTGAGCCTAACCAGGACATCGCCACTACCCCCGAGCTTTAGGCTGCCGTGGACGCCACCTTCCTCCACAACCGCCGCGAATACCTCATCCGCAAAGCCGACCAAGACGTTGCTGTGCTCAACCACGAATTTATATCATCGGAGCGTGCCACTCGCCTGGAGCTGATTGCGGAGTACAACACCTCGATGGCGACCTACATCCCCAACAGCATCGCTTGGGCCGCTGCCGACAACCGCGCCTGCACCATCCTCCTCGGTGCACTCCCCGACGCCCTCATGCACCGCTTCCAAGCTCGCGAGATGCGCGCTCACTTAATTTGGACCGAGCCCCAGTCTATGTTCGAGCGTCGCGACATCAGCTCCGTCGGCGCTCTCTTCCAGGAGTACTTCTCCATTACCCCTGCCACCTGCGACAACGCAGGCGACTATGTGGGGCGCATGCAGGAGGTAGCCGGTCGCCTTGCCGCTCGCCAGGCTGCCCTTTCCGAGCCCCTGCAGATTCATCGTCTACTCTTCAACCTCATGCCGGACTACGAGTCCCGCCTTCACGCCTTCACCGAGGCAAACCCCTTGGCTGGCCTCACCGAAGTGACTCAGTGGATTATTGACACGGAGGTCAAGCTCCGCACCCCCATTGTCAACCTCACCACCACTCCTTCCTCCACCTCCCTCAATGCCACGCAGCCGCGCAACCAGGGTGGTCGCAACGGCGGCGGAGGGGGTTGTGGAGGGGGCGGAGGTGGCAGTCTGGGTAGTGGCGGTGGTGGCGGTGGTGGCCGAGGTGGTGGTGGTGGTGGTGGTGGTGGTGGTGGTGGTGGTGGTGGTGGTGGTGGTGGTGGTGGTGGTGGTGGTGGTGGTGGTGGTGGTGGTGGTGGTGGTGGTGGTGGTGGTGGTGGTGGTGGTGGTGGTGGTGGTGGTCCTTGTGGCCCCACTCCTAGAGGTTCCTCTGGTGCCGGTGGAGCTGTGAGCCGTGGTGGTCGCCCTAGGACTCTCCCCCCCTGCACTTACGTTCGTCGTCATGGTCCCCACGCCGGCACGCCGTGTGGACATTCAAACCCTCCCCTCCTTCCTCCCCGCTCACCTCCACCTACTCACCCCCTCCCCCCCTTCCCAGCTGCAGCAGTTTCAGTAGCATCAGCAGCAGTACTTCCCGCAGCAGCAACAGCCGCAGTTTCTCCAGCCGTAGCAGCAACAGCCGCAGTTTCTCCAGCCGCAGCAGCCGCAGTTTCTCCAGCCGCAACAGCCACAGCTTTTTCAGCCGCAGCAGCCACCACAGCAGCAGTTCTTCCAGCAGCAGCAGCCGCCGCAATGGCAGCAGCAGCCGATGACCTTCGGAGCAGCGGCCATTGCCGCTCATGCCTCTCTTGCTCCCCCCCCTTGGGGTTCCATCCCCTCTGCCCCCCCAAGTGTCCCTTACTCTCAGAGCAGTTTCCTTGGTCATGTTGTTGCTGCACCATCCGTCGCTTCCATGTATCCCTCTGCTATCAATGAAACGTCCTTCCAGTACCCCGTGTCACCTCCCCTTCCTTCCTCCCCCACCTTGGACTTTGTCCTTGACAGTGGGGCCACAGAAACCGCACTCAAAGGCGCTGGCACCCTCACCCCCCTCCCACTTCCCGCCCAGGTTCATGGTGCTGACTCCAGCTTCTCCATCCCATGCACTCACCTCTCCACCCTCCCTTGCACCGCTTTCCCCTCGGTAGGGTCACAGGTCTCCACATCCCTACCCTTCGCAACAACCTCCTCTCTCACCGAGAGCTCCAAGGTGTCGGTATTACCGCCATTTACCCTGGTTTTGCTACTTACTGTGATCTCTACCAAACCTCTTCTGGTCGCTTCCTTTTGCGCATTCCCCTTTGCCCTCGCACTCGCCTTTACACGCTCCGCACACCCCGTCCCTCTTTGTGTCATATTACCACTCGTGCTGGTACTTCCACCGGTCCTCCTCCCCCTCTCCCTCCCCCTCAGGTATCCCCCTCCTCTACTTCACCCCCCTCCTCCTCCCTCCCCACCTCTTCTCCCACCCCATCCCCCTCCTCCTCTACTGCCCTCTCCCACCCAGCAGTCATTTTGCATCACAGAATCGGCCATCCCAACTTCGCCGCACTTCGCACCACTGTCACCTCTCACCTCCTTCACAGCCTCCCTCCCACCTTACCTCCCCTCCCCTCCTCTCCTGCTCCCCCATGCCCATTGAGCATTCATGGCAAGCTCAAGCAGTCCCCCCATCACAGCCATCCCACCTTTGCTACCGCCCCCATTGACCTTGTCCACATGGATCTCTGGGGTCCCTATCCCATCCGCTCCTGTCAGGGGCACTGGAACATGCTCATCCTCGTCGACAACCACAGTCGGTACTCCACCGTCTTTTTCCTTCACACCAAGGACCAAGTGCCGGCTGTGGTCATCAACTGGGCTGAGCAGTGCCGCAATAATTTCAAACGCCCCATTGGTCGCCTTCACTCTGACGGTGGGGGTGAGTTTATCAACAACACCCTTGCCACCTTCTGCAAAACTCATGGCATTCAGCAAACCTCCACCCTTCCCCACTCCCCTCAGCAAAATGGCATTGCTGAGAGTTGCATCCGTGAAATCACCAAAATTGCCTGTTGTCTCATTGCTCACGCCTCCACCCCTCCTTCCCTTTCGACCTATGCACTCCTCCATGCCGCCCTCCTCCTCAATCTCCACTCCCACCCTCAGCATCCCTCCTCCTCCCCCACAGAACTCTGGTCTAAGGCCAAGCCTGACGCTGCCGGCCTTCGCGTTTGCGGCTGCAAGTCCTTCGTCCCACCGGCCGATTGCTCCCACGCCGCTGGCAAGCTCGCCCCCCGTGCCCTGGAGTGCGTCTACATCGGGCACAATTGCGTCTCCCTAGGCTACCTGTTCCTCCACCCTCCCACCAACCCGCCTCATCCGCAGCATTGACGTCGTCTTCAACGAATCCATTCCTTACTACTCCACTCCTCCTCCTGACCCTCTCCCTCCTCCCTCTCGCCCCCTCGCTTGGACCAACACTGTTCTCCCACCTCTCCTCCCTCCCGCTCCTCTCCTCCCCCCGGTTGACGCTCCACTCCCTCCGTCCTCCTCTGCTAACGTCTATGACCCCGCTGCACCTGCCTCCCCGGCCCACTCAGCTGCGCCCCCTCCCCCCTCTCCCTCCTCCTCTCACTCTCCCCCTTCTTTGCAACGGCCGGGCTAGCAGCAGCAGCAACAGTAGCCAAGTCATCAGCAGGGACAGCAGCAGTAGCAGCAGCAGCTGGTTCTGCAGCAGGGGCAGCAGCAGCAGCAGCGGCAGCCGGGTCAGCAGCAGGGGCAGCAGCAGCAGCAGCCGGGTCAGCAGCAACAGCAGCAGCAGCCGAATCAGCAGCAGGGGCAGCAGCAACAGCAACACCAGGGGCAGCAGGAGCAGCACCAGCACCAGCAGCAGCAGCACCAGCACCAGCAGCGGCAGCAGCACCGAGCGAATTCCCGCTCCTCCCCTTTCCTCCTCCCTCGCATGCACACTCGCTCCCTGGTCAAACTCATTGGAGCCCCTCCTCCCGCCTCCATTCAGCTCCTTGAGGACTCCCATGAGGAGTTCCTCAACATTCGGCACCACACTCCTTTCCTTGCCTCCATCTTCCTTGACTTCCTTGGCCTTCCCGTCCTTGGCGCCACCTCCATCCCCACCATCTTCACTCCCTCCACCTTTCAAGAGGCCATCACCTGCCCTGATGCGAACAAGTGGATAGCGGAAATCTTCCTGGAGTGTGAGGCATTCATTCGTAATGACTCTTTCGTTGATGTCCCCCTCCCGGCCAATGCCAACCTTGTCGAGGGCAAGTGGGTCTTTCGGGTGAAGCAACTGCCGGGCGAGGATCCGGTCTACAAGGCCCGCTATTGCGCTAAGGGTTTCACCCAGACTTGAGCTGAGGATTACGGGTTCACCTACGCCCCCACCGCCAAGCTGCCCACCCTCCGCACCCTCCTCAATGTTGGTGCGCGCGTCGACATGGAGATCTGCTCTATGGACGTCTCCAACGCGTTCCTGCAAGGGGACCTGCACGAGCGTATCTTCCTCCGGCGGCCCCCTGGGTTCCACGCCGCCTTTCTAGAGAAAAATGTGTGGCAGCTGCGTCGGCCTGTCTACGGCTTGAAGCAGGCGCCTAGGGAGTGGCACGCGAAGCTGTCTGCCACCCTGGGGTCCCTCGGCTTCGCTGCCTCGCATTCTGACACCAATCTCTTCCATCGCTCCTCCCCTCGCCGCTTCTTCATTCTTGTATATGTGGATGACATGATCCTGATCGCTGACTTCAAGGCTGACATGGAGCAGATGAAGCAGCAGCTGCAGCAGCGCCTCAACTGCAAGGACCTGGGCGACCTCACGCACTACCTGGGCATGGCTATCACTCGCGACCGTCCTGCTCGCACCATCACCCTCTCCCAGTCCCATTACATCGGCCAGATCTTGGAGAAGTTCGAGATGGCGCAGGCCAGTCCCATGGCCACCCCCCTCCCTTTTGGCCACCAGCTTGCCCCACCCACCTCTCCCTCCTCCTCCACTCGCCCTTATGCTGAGCTCGTTGGGTCGCTGATGTACGCTATGATGTGCACCCGTCCCGACCTCGCCTACCCCATCAGCGTGCTCGCTCGCTTTGTTGGCACTGGTCGCCACACAAAGGTGCACTGAAAAGTTGCTAAATGGGTCCTCCGCTACCTTCGCGGCACCAAGAACCACGCCCTCACTCTTGGTGGCCCCTCCCCTCCCCTGCTTTTGGGCTTCAGCGACTCCTCCTGGGCCGACACGCAGCCGGACCGCCGCTCCTCTCAGGGCTACGGCTTCACCCTCGGCAGCGGCCTTGTCAACTGGCGCTCCACGCGCTCCTCCTCTGTTTCCCTCTCCACCTGTGAGGCCAAGCTCTACGCTGGCACCATGGCCGCCCACGAATCCCGCAGGCTCTTCTTTCTTCTTGCTGCGCTTGGCACCCCTCAGCCCTGCCCCACCCTCTGGTGTAACAATGCCGGCACCATCCACCTCACTCAGGACCCTGTCTACCACGCCCGCTCCAAGCACATTGAACTGCGCTATTTCTTCATCCGCGAGCTCGTCCAGCGCAGCCTTCTTGTTGTGCGCAAGATTGCTGCCGAGGCCAACTTGGCCGACATCTTCACGAAGGCCTTCCTTCGCCCTGCGCACTCTGCTCTCCTCCGCCTCATCGACCTTGCTCGCCCGGGCGCCCCTTGACTCAGGGGTTGTTCTTTTCCTGTGTTCGCATGCTAAGGGGTTGTGTTAGAATTATATGTTCTAGCATGCCAACACTTGTGACTGTACACCAATTGTGGTGTACAGTGAGTTGGGACTACACCCAACTTTGGGTGTAGTCTTGCATTGTGGGGTGCCAATCCAACCCAATTGTGGTGGGGCCCCGAAATGCAACCCACTTGGCCTTAGGTTGCCTCACTTCCCAAAAGTGAGGCCAACCCAACCCAAGTGGGCCTGGGGTTGCCTCACTTCCCACAAAGTGTGGTCAACCCAACCTTTCTTCTCCGACCTACTCATCCAACCTATGTATGCTTGTTTCTCCTCTAATCTAATCAATCATTCTTTTTCAATCTTCACATTAGTGAGTCTGCTCTCCCTGCTACTGCACCTGCTGAGGCCGTGCACACCTTCATGCTTGAGTCAGGTGCTTCCCGCTGTTTCTTTCGCGACAGTACCACACTCACTCCACTCCCTGCACCTGTTCCAGTCAGACTGGCTGACCCCTCAGGAGGCCCAGTTCTTGCACGTTCCTCCACTGTTCTCCCGTTTCTGGCGGTTCTGTCCGGCTCACTCTCAGGTCTTCACCTCCCCTCGTTCTCTACGAACTTGATGAGTACCGCTGCCCTCCAAGATGCGATGGTCACTACCACCACTCCTGGGGGTCAGCGTATGTCGATCTGCACGTGTACACGGACGGGGCGTCACCTGGCCACGTTCACCCGTCGGCCTGGGTCGAGTCTGTACACACTGACTACTGAGCCTCCTCAGGTAGCTGCGTTTGCACAGGTGTCCGTGTCAGGTCCGGTAGCACCCCCCTGCTCGTGTCGCCTCCTGTCGCACCAGACTCTCCTGTGGAACAACAGACTTGGTCACCCCCCCCGCCACGCCTTCGTGGCATGCATTCCCGCCTCCTTGTTTCTAGTCTTCCTAGGTCTCTGCCTCCCCTCCCGCCCTCGCCTGCCCTGCCCTGCCTTTGTTGCATCGACGGGCGGCAGCGCGCCGCTCCTCACTCCTCGTTTCCCCCGACGACTGCTCCCCTGCAGACTCTCCACGTGGACGTGTGGGGCCCAGCCTGTGTCAGTGGACAGGGTCGCGAGCGCTACATTTTGCTGGTTGTTGACGACTACACGTGTTAAACCATGGTATTCCCCTTGCCCAGCAAGGGTGAGGTCCCTGATGTCTTGATCCCTTGGATCCGCGCAGTCCGTCTCCAGCTCCGCGAGCGGTTCCGCGAGGACCTTCCTGTCCTGCGTCTGCACTCTGACAGAGGTGGTGAGTTCTCCTCCGACCTCTTACGTGACTTTTGTCATGGGGAGGGCATCCTCCACTCGTTTACGCTTTCGGCCTCCCCGCAGAAAAATGGGGTTGCTGAGCGCCGCATTGGCTTAGTCATGGAGGTGGCTCGTACCTTCATGATCCATGCGGCTGCTCCCCATTTTCTGTGGCCGTTTGCGGTCTGGTACGCTGTGCATCAGCTCAACCTGTGGCCCCGTGTCTCCTTGCCGGAGACCTCGCCTACGTTGCGTTGGACGGAGAACGTTGGCAATGCGTCGGTGTTCCGGGTCTGGGGCTCTTGTTCCTTTGTCCGCGATACTTCCGCAAACAAGCTCTCCTCCCACGCCATTCCCTGCGTCTTCCTTGGCTTTCTCCCTGACGCGCCTGGCTGGCAGTTTTACCACCCCACCTCGCACCGTGTCTTGCCCTCTCAGGACGTCCCGTTTGACGAGCCAGTTCCCTTTTGCCGTCTCTTCCCCTACCACACTGCCCCTCTCCCCCCCCGCCGCCGCTCTTCCTCGCTCCAGGTCCCCCTCCGGTAGACCCCCTCCCCCCTTAGGGTCCTGCTCCCTCAGGTGTGTCTCAGGTAGACCCAGTCCCCCTGGCTGAGCCTGTTGAGGTCACTGTAGACTCAGGTGCTGCTAGGGGTACTGCGTCTGGGGGTGCTGAGCCTGCGAGTGCAGAGCCTGGGGGTGATGAGCCTGCGAGTGCGGAGCCTGGGGGTGCTGAGCCTGAGGGTGCTGAGCCTGAGGGTGCGGATCCTGGGGGTGATGAGTCTGAGGGTGCGGATTCTGGGGGTGCTGAGCCTGAGGGTGCGGAGCTTGGGGGTGCTGAGCCTGAGGGTGCGGAGCTTGGGGGTGCTAAGTCTGAGGGTGCGGAGTCTGGGGATGCTGAGCCTAGGGGTACTGCGTCTGCCGGAGGTCCTGCGGGTGCCTCGCCACGACTGTCTCACCGGCGGGAGCCTCTCTCACCGCAGCAGCTGCGCGAGTGGTTTACTCAGCGCACACACCTTAGGAGTGGCGCTGCAAGAGGTGGAGGCCCTACCGCTGGAGGCACTGGAGCTGGAGGTGCTGGAGCTACTAGTCTTAGAGGTGCTGGAGTTCCTGCTGGAGCTGGAGGTACCGGAGGTGCTGGAGCTGCTGGTCCTAGAGGTACTCGTACTAGAGGTACTGGAGTTGCCGGAGCTGGTGGTTTTGGAGGCACTGGAGCTGGAGACCCTGGAGCTGAAGGCTTTGGAGCTGGAGACCCTGGAGGTGGAGGCACTGGCGCTGGAGGCGCTGGAGGTGGAGGAGCTGGAGCTGGAGACCCTGGAGCTGGAGGCCCTGCCGCTGGAGGCACTGGAGCTGGAGGTGCTGGAGCTACTAGTCCTGGAGGTGCTAGAGTTACTGCTGGAGCTGGAGGTCTCGGAGGTGCTGGAGCTGCTGGTCCTGGAGGTGCTCGTACTAGAGGTACTAGAGCTGCTGGAACTGGTGGTGTTGGAGGCACTAGAGCTGGAGACCTTGGAGCTGGAGGTACTTGAGTGAGAGACCCTGGAGCTGGATGTACTGGAGCTGGAGACCGTGGAGCTGGAGGCACTAGCACTGGAGGCGTTGGAGCTGGAGGCGCTGGAGCTGGAGGTGCTGGAGCTGGAGGCCCTTGAGCTGGAGGCGCTGGAGCTGGAGACCCTGGAGCTGGAGGTGTTGGCGCTGGGGGTAATGGAGCTGGCGGTACTGGTGCTGGAGGCACTGTGCAGCGGCGACCGTTCTCGTTCTCCCGCAGCCGTCGTCTCTGCCGCCACCTGACTCGGTCCTTCGCCAGGTTCTTAGTCTCCCGTCTTCTACTGGCCTTACTCCTCGCTTACTGTGTCCACCGTCTCACCACACGCAGCCACAGTTACAGCCAGACTCCCCACTGCCTGCTCCTTCTTCTTACGCTGAGCAGACAGACTCTCTTATAGAGCGTCGTGAGCCTGAGTCTCGTCCTGCCTCGCCTGTTCGCGCTGTTCGCACTGGTCGTCGTGTTCCTCATCCGCGTCCTCCTCCTGTCCTCGGCACTCATGCTATGGCACTTCGTCCTTCCTCTGTTCCACTGCTGAGCTTGTTGACTTTGCTGCAGCCTGTCGTCTCGACTAGGCCGCTAGTTTTGTTGCTGAGTCTGAGTCTGTCTGTCCTCCGTCCGTCGGGGGTGAGTGTGCTCTTGGCACAGACGTCCTTAAGGACAGGCAGGAGGACTTTGAGTGCCTTTCAGCTGCTGTACCTCATCTCATGGCCATGCTGCTTGCACCTGAGGGAGACCCGGATGCACCAGACATCCCGACCCCGCGCTCTTACGCAGAGGCGATTACGGGTCCCTACTCCTCTTAGTGGCCGACAGCCATGGACGCAAAGATGGCATCCTGGAAGTCCACAGGCACCTACGTCGACGCAGTTCCCCCTTCTGGGTCGAACATAGTCGATGGCATGTGGATTTTCAGGGTGAAGCGGCCGCCGGGTTCTCTGCCTGTCTTCAAGGCTCGTTACGTTGCACGAGGCTTCAGTCAGCGACAGGGAGTTGACTTCTTCCAGACCTTCTCGCCAACCCCGAAGATGACCACTCTTCGGGTTCTGCTGCACGTCGCCGCTCAGCGTGACTACGAGCTGCACTCTCTTGACTTCAGCACAACTTTCTTACAGGGCAGCCTGCACGAGGAGATCTGGCTGCGCCGCCCACCTGGCTTCACTGGGTCATTTCATGCATGCACCCAGTGGATCCTCCGACGGCCAGTCTACGATCTCCGCCAGGCGCCTCGCGAGTGGAACGACAAACTGAGGACGACGCTTGCGGCTCTTGGGTTTGCTCCTTCGACTACTGACCCGTCGCTGTTTCTGCGCACCGACACTACGCTGCCGCCGTTTTACGTCTTCGTGTACGTCAACGACTTGGTTTTTGCCACTGCTGACACTGAGGCACTGGCCCTTGTGAAGTCGGGGCTGCAGAAGAGACACACCTGCACTGACCTGGGTGAGCTGCGCGACTATCTTGGCTTGCAGATCACCCAGGACAGAGCACAGTGCACCATCACCCTGACTCATTCACACATGGTGCACCAGGTCCTTCAGCGCTTCGGCTTCTGGTACTCCTCGCCGCAGTCCACTCCTCTGTTTCTTGGCAGTCTACCCGCTCGTCTTCTGTTCTCAGTTCCAGTTGTGAGGTTGAGATCTACGTAGGGGTCATGGCTGCATTGGAGTTACACTGGCTCACCTACCTACTGACCGACTTGGGAGAGCGGCCTCGTTCTTCTCTCATTCAGTATTCTGACAGTGCCAAGCCATGAAATCGACACGTCAACGGCCAGCTGGGTTGCTGCAACGCCTCGAGCCACCCGAACGACCGTGGCAACAAGTGACAATGGATTTCGTCACAGGAATACCAGCTGGGCCGTCCGCAACGACGATGTTCTCGTCGTCATCGATCGTCTCACGAAAATGGCGCACTTCGCGCCGTGTCGTACCATAATCACAACCGAAGAAACTGCGCGCCTCTTCATCTCAACGGTCGTGCGACTGCACGGATTTCCCTCGGCGATCATCAGCGACCGAGATCCGAAGTTCTCGTCAAAATTTTGGACGGAAGAGTGGGCGCAGTACGGCACGAAGCTACAGTTCTCCTCGGCATACCACCCGCAAACGGACGGCCAGACCGAGCGGACCAATCAGACCATGGAGCACCTGATAAGGACGAACTGCCCCGACCCTGCTCGCTGGGAAGACTCGCTCGCCATGTTGGAGTTTGCCTTCAAGAATGCCCTGTCCAGCACGACTAATCACTCCCCGTTCTTCTTAATTTACGGGATGGACTCGATGGTGCCTACGACAATTACACTCAACAATCCGGTCCCGCGGTCACAAACATTTGTGACGGAACTACCGGAAGTTCGCGAGAAAGCTGCGGACACAATTCGCAAGGCGAATACCACTTCCCGCAAATACACCGACCTTTTACGACGGAAACTCGTCTTGGCAGCTGGGCAACTAGTGCTACTCGACACGAAGAACCTTCACCTGCCCGGCCCATCGAAATTACGGCCACGATTTTGTGGGCCTTTCAAGATAATCAAGATGGTGACACTTGTCACCGCGAAGCTGCTGCTATCCGACGATCGGCGTATACATGACGCCTTCCACGTCAACTTACTTCGCAGGTTCGTGCCAGCCACGACAGACATCGCACGACAACAGGCTGCACCGACGGCACGTCCGGTACCAGAACCGACACTCGACCCGTCCAAAGTATTGGCGCATCGTATACGACTGGACGCCGCTGGTCGCCACATGGATGTTCTCATCCGTTGGACTGACCGCACCAGTGAAGACGATACGTGGGTGTCATCCGCCTCGCTTGAAGACTCTCCGCTTATTGGTGATTATCTCGCCCGCATGCGAGCTGCGGATATTGACCACCTTTCTTAAGGGGGGGGAGGGGGGAGGGTAGTGTAATGAATTTTCTCGAATTCCTTATCGGGGTTGACTGCTTCGTTAATCTGCGCACTCTCCTTAAAACCCGCAGGCCAAGAATTTCAACCTTAGGAAGGTTGGTTGGGAGTGAAAACGCAAAAGGCCTGCGAATCAATAGGACTGTCCGAAATGTTGGACGAGGTCTAGAATTCGGGAATGATCACAAGCATTTTTGGGACATCCAACCAACGCTAGGAAGGATGAACCAAATTTGGCCTTCTTGGCCTGCGGGTTTTAACAACTCAAACAAGCAAGCCAACAGCGAGGTCCTTTGGAATATCCCAGTGGCCCCGGGCAGAAGAAAACTAAAACGACATGCTGCCCCGGGCAGAAGAAAACTAAAACCCTCTCGGATGGCATGCCATCCGAGGGAGGCATCAACCCTAAATCCATGCCTCCCTGTGTTTAGGGTTGATGCCTCCCTGACCGGATGCATGCCCGAATCGGTTTTATTTTGTTTGCCTCGCTTGTCCGCTGAGATATATTCGGAGGATCATATCATTGGATTATCGGAGTCAGAGTGCTTGCTCTGCTGCCGAACACCTCACTAGCATCACCCCCCTTGCTGCCGTTTATGGCTGAGATAGTGTCCACGCGTTCGTCGAATCGAGCTCTCCACTCCAACCCAAGTTCCTATGTCCGTCAGTCAGAAGCACCACCTCTTCTATTCTAAGATAACCTTTTCTCCTCGGAATCTCGACGTCTTCGAGTTGCCACACCTCTCAGACCCTTTCAATGGTTGACAGTAAAGGTCCTGCTTCTAGCTATCAGCCGCATTACTACCAGCCCGTGATTAGTCTAATGGAGGAGCAAACGGAGCGGCTAAGTGGTGGTAAGGCTGGCAAGTGGTCGAGATCGACTGGAGCACATAGCGGCCTCTCAGATTCTCGCGCTACTGCTTCCGACATTTCCCGGGTTTCGTCGCGCGAAGAATCTGCAGCGCGCCACGTTCCTGACATATTTTCCCGCCGTAATCTGGGTCTTCTTACGAAAAATGGCTCACCAAATGATGCTACTAGGGTTTCGCAGCGACAGGTTCGATCACCAGTAACTTCTGGTCACGCCTCGCCTCAACGAAGCATTTCCGGGGAAAGGAACGGCTATCGTTACAATCGTGTCTATTCAGACCCACCAGCTGAACTGCCATTGGCTGGCGACGGATCACATGCTGTGCTGCGTGGGACCACAGACGGTGTTAATCGCGCGAGCAGTCTTCGTGATTCCAGCAGGAAAGGATCAGGTAGTACTGTTACATCAATGGGAGGGGCAAGTGCTGTGCTAAGAGTGGCGGAAAATGGAAGTATGGAGGGTGTGTTTGCTCAGGAGTCAAAAGCCGGCTTTGTTGCGGCTTTGACATGGCAGGCCAAAGTGGCGTTCTGTGTGCTTCTCCTCCTGCTGCTGGTCGTGCCAATACTGCTTCCTAATCTCGGAGCGCCTCCAAGTGCTATTCTGCTGCTGCCAGTTGTGGTTATGCTGCTACTTCTGGGCCTAGCTGTTTTGCCTTCATCTGCAGTTCCTTCGGTTAGTTCGTATGGGGATGCTGCTACTGTATGCTTATAGCTTCCCGTTGCCTTGATATAGTAGCTCTCTACTAGTAGGACTGGTTCACTTTTACTTTTTTATTACTTGACCAGGTCGTGAGTCTGGTATTTAGAAGTGCAATTGGAGTGCTGGATTTCTTCGAAATGAACTATAGCATCATATATGTTGCGTGTACACTTCCTCCCTCGTTTCAAAGCTCACCGCAACACACGGCACTCGTGGTCAATCCATCAACGACCAGGGGCCCCCATCCAACCAAAGCAACGCGCGTGGCGGACCACATTGCTCGCCTGGTTGTCAGGTTCGCTGGCAGAACTGGAGGCGACAATCCCGTCGGCCAGAAGATCTGTTCAGTGCCTTCGAACCCTTCCCCAACCCACCCCAAGCCTCTACAGCGGCTGTTTTCGTCCAATCAACCGCGCCCCTGGTCAGCATGTTCAGATTCTCAGCGGATACCATGCTAGAACTCAGGAAACCGAATCAGACCGTGACAAACCCCCATTGAAAACAGCGCGCTCCCGATCTGCTTGCAAGTTCAGATGGTGTGCAGCTGGAAGGAAGCTTTGAAGGATTCGCGTTCAGTGCTTCAGACGGTGTTTCCCTTGTTGGACAATTATTGGTGCCTCTGGATTCTGGAGCGGAGGTCCAGAGAGCCTGAGCGGGCCTTGCGGACGTTCATTCATCGCAGAGGACTGCGCATGGCGACGTCAAGCTTGCGGGACTCGCAGTGTCTTCGCTGCGAAGAGCTGGTTTTGGTTTCATTGTGCCTGCGTTTCGATTCTTGGACCGTGAAGTTGTGTCTTGGAGTGCCCTGGAGCTACTCAGCTTGCTGCTTTCGTAGTTGAGAGGAGTCTGGTTCTAGCCTTTCTGTTCACCTACCTCGCCAGTGCTAGCGATTCTTTGACGCCTTCACCCCTCGCAGTGGTTTTTGGATAGTATATTGAGTCTCCCTAACTGTTACGAGTAAGACGCGGCCAGCTTTGTCCGAGAACGTATCATCATTTTCCTCCGGGTGGTAACCTTTTCGCGTAGCTTTCGACTACTGATTGGCACGAATAAAATATGGACTCCCGGTTGTCGGAGGACCTTTCAAAGGTAATCACTGCGACATTGGAAAGATGTCGCTCTTGTCACGATTCCTTTCGTACAACTACTCTCTCGTTACGACGTCGTATGATAAACAATCCTGTGGGTTCGCTCGCAGTGGCCGCTGGATTTTCTTTGGTGCACCGACCAAGACTGGACAACGAACAACATGCCGACTGACTCCGCCATTGAGTCCGCTCTCAAGGTACTTATTACTAGCTTATCCGTCCGCATGAAACTTGTTCAGGCGAGCTCGTATGTTTTTGTGAACATGGATAAGGAATGTGTATTTCTGGTGATGCAGAGGGACGATGAGTTGCTGAAGATTCACGCGGAGTTCGTCCCAGTGATGCTCAGCCACGAGGAGTTCTGGAAACGATACTTCAGGACAGTTGACGCCATTGAACGCTACCCGGGATGGACCTCCGAACAAATGGTACGTCGTTATCTTCCACGCAATCCGTCAACTTCAAGTCCCCATTGTACGTCATCTTCTAGTATCCGAATATGTGAAAGATTCTGAGCTTTATGCGGAATTCGACTGTGCAGGAGCGGCAGATAAGGTCAGCGAGCCAGGCGCTGCAATACTCTCTGAAGAAGCACGACGTCTTGGACACTGTCGCCAGCAGCGCGCCGAGTGCTTTCCTCCTGCGAAACCTGGCAAACGCCGTCCGGTCAGTTGCTAACTTTTGTTCTTTTGTTCTTTCCCGGCAGGTAAGCTTCGATTTTTGTTTAATGATTCTGTTTTTCTCTTAACTTGCATGTTATCGATGTTTTTGCTTCTACAGTGACGCGGAACCGTACACATCCGTGAAGGAGCTAGCAGACAGTATCTACTCTCCCTCTGGCGTCTTGTTCCGTGCTGTTGAGAAGACCCTGAACGGCTCCTCGTGGCTCCCTGTTGCTACCACACCGGAAACACCCCCTGTAGAAGCTTCCCTCTCGGATTGCTCAAACGAGGACGCGGTTCGGATTCTCTTCAAATCAGGTGCCTTGACAACGAGCCATGACATTTTTTGTTATCCACCTTTTCCTGAGGAGGCTGACCAGACGTTTCTTGCAGATGTTCTTTGTTACCTGCTAGTTATTGCTCCCGTTTTCCCTCCGTCAGAAGGTATTATCCTAAGCCTGAGAAGCAGCTTTTATGATTGTCCTATCCAATCCACGCGTCTAAATCTCCTGTCCTGCACATATGTTTCCTCATCATAGATGAGAATCTGCTTGTTCCGTTCCGGTGTATTCTCTCTCATACTGCTAGCAGGGGAAATGGATGCATTCACCTGCGGCTGCTGGCGCGCCCTCACAAACTTCTCCCCCAACTCCAACCACTACTCCTCATCCAACGGCTCTCAGCTCTCCTCATCCAACGGTTCTCATCTCTCCTCATCCAACGGCTCTCCAATAAGCAACCGCGGCTGCTGCTTCCAGGACACCGACCTGGACCAGGACCGGATCTCCCTCCCTCCCCTTCGCGAGATCTCTCTCAGCAACGCATCTGGACCGTTGAACGCTCCACCTGGATCGCCATCAACGGCGTGCGGTTCACCTGCTGGGTCGTACGGAAAGGTGGTGCTGAAATCCCTGCACGGCGCTCCTGCTGGGAGCCTGGCTGTGCGACTGGGCGAGCTGATGGCGGGGATTGGCTCGCCTGAAGAGATGGCTCGCCTATGGCTTGAAGCCATGCAAGAGGTATGCGTGCGGTTAAGTCTGTGCGCATGAGGTGTGTGCGCATGAGGTGTGTGCGCATGAGGTGAGTGCGCATGAGGTGTGTGCGCATGAGGTATGTGTGGATGAGGTATGTGTGCATGAGGTATGTGTGCATGAGGTATGTGTGCATTCTTGGACTGGGATCACTGTGACGTGTAGGCCTGTTTTCAAAATCCAGAAAACAGGCTGACTTCTTCACGAGTTATGCCTTCCTGGTTGAGACAGTTTAATTTTCTGATATCTACAGTGTAATAAAAAATCTTGCCAGTTGTGTGACGATTTGACGACTTCAGGGCACTTTTTTATCTCAGAATGGTTAGACAAAACGTCCAATCACTCCCACTTCGCACCAAGGAGGCAGGTCGGAGATCGTTGGGAGGAGGCGAGCTCCATCCCACACATTTTTACCTCTGTCTTTCTCCCACCCTTGTCTAATTCCTCTTTCCCATCCCTCACCGATCCCCAACGCACGTCAGGTTCGCGATCGGTGGGAGGAGGGAATCGCCATTCCTCATGTTTTTGCAGACAGAGAGGGGCCGGACGTGGGGGTGTGTGGCGTGCTGCAGCAGTGGCAGGTGCTCAACTGCGCCGTGGCCCGGAACCAGCATAGGCATTCAGGAGCACCTTCAGCACATGAATTCCCCACTATCTAACCTCACCAAATTCACTTTTCCGTGCCTCAACACATCAATATCTACGTGCTTTGCAGGTGCGGGATCGGTGGGAAGAGGGAATCGCCATCCCACACGTGTACGCAGAGAGGGAGGGGCCAGACGTGGGGGTGTGTGGCGTGCTGCAGCAGTGGCAGGTGCTCAACTGCGCCGTGGCCAGGAAGCGGTGGCGCAAGGCACGAGTCAGCACCGACATTCAGAGGCACCTGCAGCACGCGCACCTGCAGCAGCCGGACTGCTTCCCCTTCTTTTCGGAAACGGCTGCTGGGGATTTCGGGAGGTTCGAGCCGACGCTGTGCAAGACGTGTGGGAGTTATAATCTGTGCGAAGTGCTGCTAGAAGTACCCCTGGAATCACCGCCTTGCCGGTCGCCCAAAGGCGGATCCCCCAGGCGTTCTGCTGAGGAGATCGGGTGTGTGCTGAGTGATCAGAATGACCCCTGCTCCTGGGCCTGCTTCCCAGACGCATCTGAAACAGCTGCGACAGGGAAGTTTCCTGACCCGACTGGGACCGAGACTGAGACTGGGATTCCTCCCACAGGGCGGGCAGGAGAAGAATCTGGAGGCGAGTCGGGAGGGATGCGGCTGCTGGTGACGGGGGCGCGCATGTGCGTACCAGAGGTGCAGGATGGGCCGCTGATCACCAGCATGTATCTTGCAGAGCTGGAAGAAGCGGTCATGCACACGGGCAGGTGGGCATTGAAAGGCTAGACTACTGTGGGCTGGTTGTGAGCTGTGTTCTGGGAAATTGCGTGTCTGGGAAGCTAGGCTACTCCGGGCTGTGCATGTGCGTGCCAGGGGTGCAGGGAAGGATGGGCAGCTGATGACTAGAATGTACCTGGCAGAGCTGACTTTTGAGTCGACTCAAAAGTCACCTCGCTGATGACTAGCACGTACCTGGCAGAGCTGACTTTTGAGTCGACTCAAAAGTCACCTCGCTGATGACTAGCATGTACCTGGCAGAGCTGACTTTTGAGTCGACTCAAAAGTCACCTCGCTGATGACTAGCATGTACCTGGCAGAGCTGCAAGGGGCTGCCATCCACACTGGCAGGTGTACACTCGGAGCTTGGCTCTAGCAGAGACCAATCTACAAAATAACGCTTGTCATTTTGTCTGAGTGTCTCCGTGTCTGTGTGTGCCTGTGCCTCTGTCTGTGTGCCTGTGTCTCCGTGTCTGTGTGTGCCTGTGTGTATGCCGCAACCATGCAGTCTCAACATCGCTCACAAGAGGCTTTTTTCAGACATGCAGGCATTCAAGGTACGCCTCAGAGCGCCCAGAAAAAGACAGTTTTTTCTCTTGCTTACTTTCTTTCTTTCTTTCTGTGGCACGAGTTTAACCAAGCAAGTGCAATGTCATAAGCCGCACTTATTCGTGTTACATGAGTTTCAAGTGCTTTGCTCCTGCCTGTGCAGGCTGCAAATCCGGGGTGCATACTGGAGGACTTTGTGAGATGGTACTCACCAGCTGACTGGTCCAGTGATGCTCCTTCCACCAGAATGGGAGGAGGGGGAGCAGCAGAGGGAGGAGGGGGAGGAGGAGCGGAAGGGGAAGCAGGAGGGGAGGAGAGTGGTTCCAGCGAGGAAGGCGGGTGTGAGGGAGGAAAGGGAGAGCGCAGCAAGATTGGATACCTGAGCACACGCATGTCGGGCCCAGGTATGTCATCCCTACCTTGTCTTCATCACAGGCCCAGTGGCCCACGTGCGACAGCTGTACCTTAGCACTTTCATGTCAGGGCCAGGTGCGTCGTGTCAGCCCTCGCATCTGGTCAGCACGGGGTGAGGTATCCGGGGATGGAGATTCCAAGCGCACCTTCCTTGCGCCTTTATATCGTGCAGACAGCAGGTGTGGAATGCAGGCACAGTATTGGGGAGGACACAGAGCACAGGTGGTGCTCTTTGAAAACTTCAAGAACCAACTTGTCAAGATGGTGTATCCGTGCTGGCAAATCACTCATTCAAGGAACACCAGCTTGCTATTCTGATCAGCAGGCAATAGGTGGAAGTTCCACTGGAGCAAGGACGACATGGGGAACAAGCGTTGCATCTGTGCAGTCAGTCATTCAACCCACTCGTCTATTATTGTGCATATGTTGCACCTGCCTGTTATTCTTGACATGCAGACAACAAGTGGAGACTGTATTGGAGTGAAGCCAAGCCCATGCCAGCCCTCCTGCAGCCGCCTCTCTTCGATGAGTGTGAGGCTGGGTGAGTGTTGCTCCATCTGCGCTCCTGTTGAAATGTTTGTGCGCATGTCAAATCGCCAGCCCGCATGTTCCCGCATCAATTCAATTCAACTTTGTCTCTATTATTCTCCTCCTTTCACCTTTATTTCCGTTGAGCGGCCAACAGGGCAAGGAGCCTGGAGTATCTGGAGAGCATCAGCCCATCAGAGCTCTTCATTCAGCTCTTCACCTGCCTCGTAAGCCCCCTCTCATGCATCCTGTTCTTGGTGACTTTTGAGTCGACTCAAAAGTGACTTCTGACTCAGAAGGCAAGGAGCCTGGAGCACCTGGAGAGCTCTTTATTCAGCTCTTCACCTGGAGAGCTCTTTATTCAGCTCTTCACCTGGAGAGATCTTTATTCAGCTCTTCACCTAGAGAGCTCTTTATTCGGCTCTTCACCTGGAGAGCTCTTTATTCAGCTCTTCACCTGGAGAGCTCTTTATTCAGCTCTTCACCTGGAGAGCTCTTTATTCAGCTCTTCACCTGGAGAGCTCTTTATTCAGCTCTTCACCTGGAGAGCTCTTTATTCAGCTCTTCACCTGGAGAGCTCTTTATTCAGCTCTTCACCTGGAGAGCTCTTTATTCAGCTCTTCACCTGGAGAGCTCTTTATTCGGCTCTTCACCTGGAGAGCTCTTTATTCAGCTCTTCACCTGGAGAGCTCTTTATTCAGCTCTTCACCTGGAGAGCTCTTTATTCAGCTCTTCACCTGCCTTGTAAGCTCTCTTCACGTCGCAGCTTTCACCGAAAGCTTAACAGTTCACCGAAATCGGTGACTAGAATTGCGTTATGAGACGCCCCAAAGCTTAAGAGTTCACCTGCCTTGCCTTGAAAGCTTTCTTCACATCACGGCTCCCGCTGCATGCCTCCTAGTCTGTCTAATGACTAGAAATGCGTTATGAGACGGTCCCCAAAGCTTAACTCTTTACTTCCCTTGCCTTGTAGGCCTGATTGGACGATTCTGGCCTGATTGGACGATTCTGTGAACACAGCCACCATCCTCCCTATTCTTTCTCCTTGCAACTATCCCAGGTGTCTGTGGGGTGCTCGGCAGCGCTTCAAGTGACTCCCTTCCTGCAAAACAGCAGCAGCAAGGCCTGGCTGGACCATGCTGTGAAGTTCATCTTGCAGGCGTTCTCAAAAACACCCTGCATCATCTCTGCCGTTTGAACATCCCAGGTGTCTGTGGGGTGCTCGGCAGCACTTCAAGTGACTCCCTTTGTGCGAGAGATCAGCAGCAAGGCCACATTGGAAGATTCAGTGAAGTACATCTTACATGCGTGCGGGCGCCACATGACACGGGATAGAATGCGTTACATCTGCATGGTACGTTGCAGATGACACTGAGTTGCATCTTCATGGTACCTCGTACATGACACAGGACAGAATGCGTTACATCTGCATGGTACATTGCACGTGGTACTGAGTTACACTTGGTGGGTACTTTGTGCAGGACGCATGGCAGTCACACTCTCATTATCTCACTTTCTCACTCACTCGATCACTCACTCATTCCTCCCTGGTTAAAGCCAATTCCTCGCTTTTTTGTATGCGCCTCGATGTTCACTCTTCGAAAGGGCCCATGTTGCACCTGGTGTAAGGGGTGTTGCCGCAGCGCAGTCATATATACCAATTCCTACCACTCAGCATAGCCAAATCCAGGTTTACTCACCCACTTCCTCACCCACGCAAACGCCCACTCACTCACTCAGTGCAGTCACCAATCCAATTGTTACCAGTCACCAATCCAATTGTTACCAGTCACCAATCCAATTGTCACCAGTCACCATCCCTTCTTTCCCACTCTCTCAGCACGTACAGCAGGGAGTTGCTGTACTGCCCCTTAACCGCCACTGCTGCTTATGTTCCTCTTTATCTGTTCCTTTATGTTTCCACTTGCCTCTTGGGTCGCCCAATGTTCCTCTGCAGGTCTACGAGGCGATGGAGCAAATTATCTCCGACAACTCGCAGTCCACCACAACAGTACCATCTACATCACCAGCACGTAGCGATGCTTCTTTCGGAACTAGTGGCAGGGTCCTTGGGGGTGTGGGGGGGTGTGGAAGCGTGGCCGCAGGAAGCTACTCCCCCAGCGAGTCTCCCGATCGCACCAGCACCCGCAGCAGCAGCGGCGGCAGCAGCAGGATCAGGATGAGTGGAAGTAGCAGCAGCAGCAGTGGCAGCAGCGACGGCGGTAGCAGCAGCAATGATAATCTGGAAGATCCAGAGCTCTTCAGTCAGCAAACACCCTCTGTGTGGAGCTACATGAATGACGGCTATACTGGCTTGTCGTGTGATGGTGATGGGGATGGGGATGGGGGAACTTTTGAGGCGGTTCAAAGGGATCCGGAGCTTTTGAAACAGCAGACCCCCTCTGCGTGGACCTATATGAACAACGGCTACACTGGCTTGTCATGTGATGGGGCACCAGAAGCAGATGGAGCTGTTGCTGGCGATCCTGAGAGAGGGACAAGGGGTGGGTGTGGCAGTATGCACAAAGAGTGGAGTGCTGAGTTTGGTGAGCATCGTGGTAAGCGTGGTGGGAATGGGAGAGGGGTTGGAGAGGGGGGTGGAGGAGAGGTGAAGTGTGGGTATGTTGTGGATCATAAGGGGAGTGTGTTTGGGTTTCTGAATGGAGACAGCTCAGGGCAGTACCATTGTGTGAAGAGTATTGAGGAGGAGAGGGCTCAAGCTTCCTGTGACAATTGGGCCTGTTTCTGACGATTGTCTAGTGAAGGTGACAGCTCGGGGCAGTACCAGTGTGTGAAAGGCAGTGGGGAGGAGCTGGCTAGAGCTTCTTGTGACAACTGGGCCTGCTTTTGAAGGTTGTTTAGTGAATGTGGGGAGTGTGGTGGGGATGGAGACAGCTTGGGGCACCAGTGTGTGAAGAATATTGAGGAGAGGGCTCAAGCTGTTTGTGATAACCAGGCCTGCTTTCAGTATGTGCAGCCTGAGTCTGAAAAGAGCAGTCTGGCTTGACCTTGGTGGTAAGAATACTGAGTGCTGCATAATTACCATAGTCTGATGGTGCATGCAATAAGCTCCCTGCTTCAGCTTGTGAACTAAACTCTGCTGGCTCCTGTATTGTTACATAATCACGTTTAATTAATTGTGTTTGATGACACAGCTCAAGGCATGCACGGTGCAGCCCCAATGACCAAAACAGTATTGCAACAGAAGCTCCTCAGTATTCATGCCGGTAGCTTTTTGCTTGCAAGATACAGAAGCCCCCCCGTCATATTATCTGAAGCATCTAGAAGAGCCCGAGAACGTGCAAAGCGATAACCTTACTACACAATACTATGGTCAAATTTCATGTGCAACGGGAGCAATACAAAACACTCTAGAGCCGAGATCCTCCACACTCATTCCCGCCTCCTCACACAACCTGAAAAACCCCTCCTCATCCTCCCTCGGGATTCTCCTGCGCCAGCTCATCACGAAACACGGCCGAGTCAACGCCACATCAGCGGCCGCCTGTCCCCTATAGCGCTGCTGCTTCTGCATTCGCTGCCTTGCATTTCCACGGCCCGGCTCACGTTCTTTCCCCTGCGGTTGCATTATAGGAGCAGTAGCATCAACAACCATCCCTGCTTCCTTCAAGGCAGCAGCAGCTGCATTGGGAACTGTGTCCTCTACAGCGTCTCTTGCTGCTGCTGCTTCTGCTACTTCTTCTGCTACTGCTGCTTCTTTTGCAGCTGCCAACTCACCTGCATCCATTGCTGCTCCTGCCACCACAGCAGCCTCAGAAGCAGCCAGTCCTGCCAAAAAACCACCTGCCTGTTCTCTCTCCTCTACCACACACCCTTCTTCCCCTCCTCTCACAGAGGCTTTGCCTTGTACTGTGTGGGAAGGCTTCAGAGCGCCAAAGAGGAGGAAGCGGAGGGTCTTGACGAGGTTGGGATATTCTTTCACATCTGCGATCAAGACATGAGTCACATGGCCCATGTGAATATGGAGAGACGTGAGAGGCACACACTTGTTAAGGAGCCTCAGGAGATTGTATTTACAATATGTATATGTATATATATTTTTGTTTTAATAAAATAAATAAATCTTGTGTATAGAGAAGCAAGGGCAGATCAATGCAAAGCTCATCAGAGTACACACATGATGATCTCAAACAATGAATGTGAAACTTGAGACAACCCAGGGGAAAGAATGACACCCGGATCGACACATGGAACACGCACAGAGCAGAATGTCATTAGCGATAATGAAATCCCACGATGGTTGCGCATTAGTGTGCATGAATTCATGCGTACGTGTAGTAAAAATGTATAAATGAGAAGAGACATGGGAGAAAATAACACCCGCATCTACACATACAGAGCAGAACGTCACTGGCAATGATGACATCCCACGATGGCTGGCTGATGGGAAACGGTTCTCCCCATGTGTCTGCATGCATGCATGCATTCATGCATACGTGTAGGGAAAATGGGGGAAAGTGGGGAGTTTGTGCAACTTTATTGACGTTTGGATCGACTTGACGCTGGATTGTGTAAGCTTGAGGACGGAAAGAAAATGGAAGAAAAGTAACTAGGAGATACAAAAACAGCAGTCGGTTTTGGTGCTTATGTCGAGCGTGCTTTCAATAGTTTGTGCTTACGTCGAATGTGAGGCAGTGGTTCGATGCCATTGGCCGAGCAGTTGTGGTGAATGTTGGCTGCAATGCTGGCACATTTATACTTGTCGTTTCTTTCTGTTCGAATGGCTGGTTTCAAGTTCAAGGCCTTAAACCCAACACCCTGTTGTGATTGTAACGAGTGTTGGCCAGAGCAGGTTGGCGAAAGCTTAGGATGGATCTCAAGGACACCACACAATCCGAGCACAAGCAAGCGGCCACAAGGCCAGTTCACATGCAAAGTTATAATAGCAAGGCATTACACTGATCACAACCTAGCAAAAGCAAACAAGCAGGTATAAAGACATATATCAGTGTACAACAAGAGCAAGTCAAGCAACCAGCAGGTGAGGCAGAGTCGGCACAAGCCCAAGAGCACTGCAGAAACGCTGATGATCACCAGACCCAAGGGCCTTGGTGAAGACATCAGCAGTGTTGGCCTGCGAGGCCACGTAGGAAAGGCGGAGCTGACGACGCTGCTGCAGCTCACGCGCAAGGAAGTAGCGAAGAGCAACGTGCTTCGTTCTGTGCTCCAGTCTTTGCTTGTGACACAAGGCAAGCATTGCCTTGTTGTCGACGTACAGAACTGGAGGAGAACGAGGCCGCTCCCCCAAGTCAGTCATCAGGTAGGTCAGCCAGCGTAGCTCCTGTGCAGCCATGACCCCAGCGTAGATCCCGGCCTCACAGCTGGAACTAAGCACAGAAGAAGAACGGGTGGACCTCCATGAGATAGAACCAGAGCCAAGACTTAAGGTGTAACCCTGTGACGAACGTTGAGTCGCCTGGTCGTTAGCCCAAGAAGCGTCGGAGTGTCTTGTGAGTACCACTTAACCATGTCCTCCAAGCACTAGCCCCATGCCCGATGTACTGCACAAGTAACGCAGTACCCTCTTCGCAGCATCCCAGTGCACCTTTCGGTGTCTACCGGGAGCCACGTAGCGAGCCAGGAGGCTGAGAGGGTACGCGAGGTCAGGTCGTGTGCACGTCATCAGGTACATGAGGCAACCTTCAAGCTCTGGGTACGGACCACTCGGCTCTACGGACTCGTCCAAAGGTGGAGCTGAGAGCGAGTGGCCGTTAGATAAAGGAGTGGGCTATGGCGAGGAGAACTGGAAGGCGAAGCGCTGAAGGACGTGGTGCACCATGTGCGACTGAGTCAGTGTGATAGTGCGCCGTGCTCTGTCCCGGGTGATCTGCAAGCCAAGATAGCTACGCAGCTCACCCAGGTCAGTGCAGGTTTGTCACTCTTGTAGCTCCGCCTTCACTAGGGCCAGTGCCTCAGTGTCAGCAGTAGCAAAAACCAAGTCGTCGACGAACACTAGAACGTAGAACGGCGACAGGGTAGTGTCGGTGCGTAGAAACAACGACGGGTCAGCAGTAGCAGGAGCAAACCAAAGAGCCGAAAGTGTAGTCCTCAGTGTGTCGTGCCACTCTCGGGGTGCTTGGCGGAGACCGTATACTGGCCGCCGGAGGCTCCACTGGGTACCCGCAGGAAACGACCCAGTGAAGCCGAGTGGGCGGCGCAGCCAGATATTCTCGTGAAGGCTGCCCTACAGGAAAGCTGTGGAGAAGTCGAGACAGTGCAACTCGTAATCACGCTGTGCTGCAACGTGCAGCAGCACCCGAAGAGTAGTCATCTTCGGGGTGGGGGAAAAGGTATGGAAAAAGTCGACCCCCTGTCGCTGACTGAAGCCTCGAGCAACGTAACGCGCCTTGAAGTCAGGCGGAGAACCCGGTGGCCGCTTCACTCTGAAAATCCACATGCCATTGACTATGTTCGCCCCAGGAGGAGGAACCTCATCGACGTAGGTGCCTGTGGACTTCCAAGAAGCCAAGTACATCACTGCCAAGGGCAAGCTCACCCCCAACAGACGGAGGACAGACAGACTCAGACCCAGTGACAAGACTCGCAACGTAGTCGAGACGACTCCTAGCCGCAAATTCTACTAGCTCAGTGACTAGGGCAAATGCTGCAGTAGACTCAAGGTCAGGGTCAGTGACGACAGTAGCGAGGAGACGAGTGACAGTAGGACTGGCAGTACGAGCAAGGTCAGACTCAGGGTCAGGAACGTGCGGAAGAGAGGACGCGGGAGGCTCAGGCAGGACAACACGCTGTGGAACAGAGGAAGGAAGAAGTGCCATACCGTGAGTGCCTGGGACGGCAGGAGGACGAGGACAAGCGACACGACGAGCACAAACAGGTGTGGAAGCACGAGTCTCAGGCTCACGGCGCTCAATCAGGGACTCAATCACCTCAGTGGGAGGAGCAAGCGCAGGCATCGGGGAGCCAGGCAGTAGCTGTGGCTGAGACTGGTCTGTTGGTGGATACAGGAGGGGTAGAGGGAGGTCAATGGAAGACGGGAGACAAAGAACCTGGTGAAGGACCGAGTCTGGCGGCGGCAAGGACGACTACGGCTGCGGGTAGAAAAACGGTCTGCGCAGGGCAGTACCAGCAGCTCCAGCTCCTCCAGCTCCAGCAGCACCTCCAGCACCTCCAGCACTAGCAGCACCACTAGCTCCGACAGCGCTAAGACCTCTAGCACCAGTAGTACCTTCAGCACCTCCAGTGCCAGCAGCACCACCTGCTCCGGTAGCTCTAGTACCTCTAGTACGAGCACCTCCAGGACCAGCAGCTCCAGCAGCTCCAGTACCTCCAGTACCTCCAGCTCTAGTGCCTCCAGCACCAGCAATACCTCCAGCACCTCCAGCACGAACAGCACCACCAGCTCCAGCAGCTCCATCAGCACCACCAGCTCAAGCACCTTCAGTACGAGCACCTCCAGGACCAGCAGCTCTAGCACCTCCAGTACCTCCAGCTCTAGTTCCTCTAGCACCAGCAGCACCTCCAGCACCTCCGGCACCAGCCGTACCTCCAGGACTAGTAGCTCTGGAACCTCCAACACCAGCAACACGTCTAGTACCTCCAGTAGGCGCAGTACCTCCAAGACTAGTAGCTCCAGCACCAGCAGGACCGTACCCTCCACCACTAGGATGGCCTCGCCGAACGATCCACGCACGAATCGCCTGCGGCGATAGCGTCTCAAGTAGGTCAGGCTGCGGTGGCTGTCTAGCTCTAGGACCTCCAGTAGGGTCACCCACAGCTCCACCGCCACTAGGACGCGCAGGACCCCCAGAGTCAGCACCCCCAGTCGCAGCACCCCAAGAACCAGCACCCCAAGTCGCAGCACCCCCTGTTGCAGCACCCCCAGTCACAGCACCCCCAGAACCTTCACCCTCTTTCTCAGCACCCCCAGGCTCAGCACCAGCAGTCTCAGCTCCAGAGTCCACAACAGTAGGCTGAGGAGGCGGCGAAGACGGTCGAGGCGGAAAACCAGGGGGGGTCTCCAAGCGTGGAGAGCAGCGAGTGGCCGCCGTGTCGTCAGCGGCAGGGTCACCCCCCTTAGCTCGGCCAGAGGAGTCTGAAGAGATCTCCAAAGGCTCAACCAAGGGGGGGTGGGTCTACCTGAGACACACCTGAGGGAGCAGGACCCTGTGGGGGGAGGGGGTCTACTTGGGGGGGGGGACAGGTACCAAGAAAAGAGGCGCTAGGGGGACCGGGTGGGACGCGTGCGGGTGTAGCCTGTAGTAACAGACAGACTCGTCAAAGGTGACGTCCTGGGAGGAGAAGACTAGACGCGAGCGAGAGTGGTAAAACTGCCACGGCGGGGCGTCGGTGGGGAAGCCAAGGAAGACGCAGCGGAGAGTGCGAGAGGAGAGCTTGCTCGCTTTGGCATCACGAACAAGGGAGAGCACGCCCCAGACCCAAAACACCGACGCATCGCCAACCTTCCCTATCCACCGGAGTGTGGGTGAGGTCTCTGGCTCAGACACACGGGGCCAGAGGTTGAGCTGATGCGCTGCGTATCGGACCGCAAACGGCCACAGAAAATGGGGAGCAGCCGCATGGATCATGGAGGTACGAGCAACCTCCATGATCAAGCCAATGCGACGCTCAACAATCCCATTCTGCTGAGGAGAGGCCCGAAGTGTGAACGACTGGACGATGCCCTCGTCTCGACAAAACTCCGCAAGGAAGTCAGAAGAGAACTCACCGCCCCTGTCAGAGTGCAGACGCAAGACTGGGAAGTCCCGACTGAACCGCTCGCGCAGCTGGCGACAAGTAGCATGGATCCAAGGGATCAAAACACCGCTGAGGTCCGCCTTGCGCCGCAAAGGGAAGACAGTGGTGTAACGCGTGTAGTCGTCAACAACCAGCAGGAAATAGCGCTCCTGGTCCGTTCCACCGACAGGGGCTGGGCCCCAAACGTCCATGTAGAGAGTCTGCAGAGGAGCAGTGGTCGAAGGAAACTCGGAGGATTGAGGAGCGGCGCGCTGCCGCCCCTCGACGCAGGGAAGGCACGGCGGGGCAGGCGAGCGCGGGAGGGAGGGCAGGGACCTGGGAAGGCCAGAGACAAGGAGACGGGAGTGCATGCTGCGGAGACGCGGCAGTGAGGGGTGACCGAGGCGGTGGTGCCAGAGGAGAGTCTGGTGGGAGAGTACCCGACACGAGCAAGACGTTGCAAGCTGACCAGACGCAGACACCTGACTCGACGCAGCCACCTGACCTGCCTCAGCCACCTGTGCAGACGCAATGGTCAATGTGTACAGACTAGACCTAGGCCGTCGAGTGAACTTAGCCAGGTGTCGGCCAGTCTGGGAGCACGTACATATCGCCACACGCTGCCCTCCAGGAATAAAGGTGTCAACCCAGACATCCTGAATGGCAGCGTTGCTCACCAAGTTTGTCAAGAACGTGGGGAGGAGGAGACCTGACAGAGAACCGGAGGGGACTGCTTGACACAGGAGGACAGTGGAGGCTCGTGCGACTACTGGGTCCCCAGTGGGGTCAGCCAGTGAGACCGGTACTGGTGCAGCAAGTGGTGTGGGTGTGGTGTAGTTACGAAAGAAGCAACGTGACGCGCCTGAGTCAAGTGTGAAAGTGTGCAAGGCCTCAGCTGAGGAAGGACCTGTGGCGGGAGACGCACGAGCACCTAAAGCTGCACCAGACTCACCAGCACCTAGTGCGGCAGCAGACTCACTAGCACCTAGCGGAGCAGCCGACTCACTAGCACCTAGTGCAGCAGCCTCGACAGAACCAGTGACAGATCGCTGAGGAAACAACTCACTAAGCACCTGCGGGAAGAAGGTCTCCTGCTGACTGTGCTGCCGCCTCTGTGCAGTACGTAGAAAACCAAAGCCTCCTCCACCTGGACGGGCTCGTTCAAGAACCCACTCGCGAAGCTGCTGAGGGGTGGGGTCGTCCGGGAGAGGCAGTGACCGCCGCTGTCCACCCCTAGCCGCTGCAACTGTCTTGATAGTCGCCATGACAGGCAGTGACGGTCAATGGTAGGTCCATCACCTCCGGCACCAGTAGCAGCAGTAGCACGAGCAGGAGCAGCAGCAGGGCGGCGCAAGCAGGGCAGCGCAAGCAGGGCAGCAAAAGGGCGGCGAGCGGGCTGCCAGAGGGCGGCGCGCGGGCTGCAGGGGCGGCGAGCGGGCTGCAGGGCAGGGCAGCGCGCGGGCTGCAGGGCTGCGCAGGCTGGGCAGCGCGCAGGCTGCAGGGCGTGCGGGCAGCAGGGCAGGGTAGGGCAGTGCAGCACGCGGGCTGCAGGGCAGGGCAGGAAAAACGGCCAGCCTAGGGGCGCGATTCGGGGAGGAAAAACGGCCTGCCTAGGGGCGCGATTCGAGCAGGAAGAACGGCCTGCCTAGGGGCGCGATTCGGGCAGGGAAAAACGGCCAGCCTAGGGGCGCGATTCGGGCAGGAAAAAACGGCCAGCCTTGGGGCGCGATTCGGGGAGGAAAAACGGCCTGCCTAGGGGCGCGATTTGGGCAGGAAAAACGGCCTGCCTAGGGGCACGATTCGGGGAGGAAAAACGGCCTGCCTAGGGGCGCGATTCGGGCAGGAAAAACTGCTAGCCTAGGGGCGCGATTCGGGGAGGAAAAACAGCCTGCCTAGGGGCGCGATTCGGGCAGGAAAAACGGCCTGCCTAGGGGCGCGATTCGGGCAGGAAAAACGGCCTGCATAGGGGCGCGATTCGGGCAGAAAAAACGGCCAGCATAGCGGCGCGATTCGGGCAGGAAAAACGGCCTGCCTAGGGGCGCGATTCGGGCAGGAAAAACGGCCTGCCTAGGGGCGCGATTCGGGCAGCAAAAACGGCCAGCCTAGGGGCACGATTCGGGGAGGAAAAACGGCCGACCTAGCGGCGCGATTCGGGTAGGAAAAACGGCCTGCCTAGGGGCCCGATTCGGGCAGGAAAAATGGCCTGCCTAGGGGCGCGATTCGGGCAGAAAAAACGGCCAGCCTAGGGGCGCGATTCGGGCGGGAAAAACGGCCTGTGAGAATAATGAGAGGAATTAATGAACTAGGAAGCAGTTGGGTACAAGTAGGAAACCTAAAAGTGTTGTACCCTATAACAACTACCCCACTACATCCTAAAGAAGGCAAAGCAAGCTCAGGGTGGATCACAAAGTCACCACGCAGTCTGAGCACAAGCTAAGGGACACAAGGCCAGTTCACATGCAGAGTTATATAAAGGAAAGCAAACAATACAGTGAACACAACCTAGCAAGTGTAAGCATGCAGGTATACGTATATAGAGTACAGTACAAGCAGAGTCAAGAAGTCAGCAAGTGAGGCACAGTAGGTACAAAGCCTAGAACAGTACAGAAACGCTGATGATCACAAGGCTGAAGTGCCTTGGTGAAAACATCAGCAGTGTTGGCCTGTGAGGCCACGTAAGCAAGACGAAGCTGACCACGCTGCTGCAACTCTCGAGCAAGGAAGTAGTGCAGAGCAATGTGTTTCGTTTTGTGCTCCAGTCTGTGCTCCTGACACAAGGCCAACATGGCCTTGTTGTCGACGTGCAAAACTGGAGGAGAACGAGGCGCCTCTCCCAAGTCTGTCAGCAGGTAGGTGAGCCAGCGTAGCTCCTGTGCAGCCATGGCTCCAGCGTAGATCTCAGCCTCACAACTGGAGCTGAGAACAGAAGAAGAGCGGGTAGACCGCCAAGAGACAGAACCGGAGCCAAGACTGAAGGTGTAACCCTGTGACGACCGCTGCGTAGCCAAGTCGTCAACCCAGGAGGCGTCAGCGTGACCAGTGAGGACAACTCGAGCCCGTCCTCCAAGCACGAGCCCCATGCCCGATGTACTGCACAAGTATCGCAACACCCTCTTCGCAGCATCCCAGTGCACCTTTCGGTGCCTGCCGGGAGCCACGTAGCGAGCCAGAAGGCTGAGAGGGTATGCGAGGTCAGGCCGTGTGCAAGTCATCAGGTACATGAGGCAGCCCACGAGCTCTGGATACGGGCCACTCGGCTCTACGGACTCGTCCGAAGGTGGAGCTGAGAGCGAGTGACCGGTAGGCAGAGGAGTGGACTGTGGCGAGGAGTACGTGAAGCCGAAGCGCTGAAGGACCTGCTGCACCATGTGTGACTGAGTCAAGGTAATGGTGCGCTGTGCTCTGTCTAGGGTGATCCGCAAGCCAAGATAGCTTGTCAGCTCACCCAGGTCTGTGCACGTGTGTCTCTTCTGCAGCTCGGACTTAACGTGGGCAAGTGCCTCAGTGTCAGCAGTAGCAAAGACGAGGTCGTCTACGTACACAAGAACGTAGAACGGCGGCAGAGTAGTGTCAGTGCGTAAAAACAGAGAAGGGTCAGAAGTGGAAGGAGCAAAGCCAAGAGCAGCAAGAGTCGTCCTGAGAGTGTCGTGCCACTCACGAGGTGCCTGACGGAGACCATAGACTGGCCGCCGGAGGCTCCACTGGGTACCAGCAGGAAACGACCCAGTGAAACCTGGTGGGCGGCGCAGCCAGATCTCCTCGTGCAGGCTGCCCTTGAGGAAGGCTGTACTGAAGTCAAGCGAGTGGAGCTCGTAGTCACACTGGGCGGCAACGTGCAGCAGTACCCGAAGAGTGGTCATCTTCGGGGTAGGGGAGAAGGTCTGGAAGAAGTCAACTCCCTTTCGCTGACTGAAACCACGTGCAACGTAACGCGCCTTGAAGACAGGCGGAGAACCCGGCGGCCGCTTCACCCTGAAGATCCACATGCCACTGACGATGTTCGCCCCAGGAGGGGGAACCTCGTCGACGTAGGTGCCTGTGGACTTCCAGGAAGCCATCTCGGCGTCCATGGCTGCCTGCCACTGAGAGGAGTAGGGACCCTCTATCGCCTCTGCGTAAGAGCGCGGGGTCGGGATGTCTGCTGCATCCGGGTCTCCCTCAGGGCAATCAGCATGGACACGAGATGAGGTACAGAAGCGGCAAAGCACTCAAACTCCTCCTGTCTGTCCTCAAGAACGTCCGTGCTAAGAGCACACTCACCCCCGACGGACGGAGGACAGACAGACGTAGACGCAGACTCAGCAACAAGACTAGTGGCGTAGTCTAGGCGACAGGCTGCAGCAAATTCAACAAGCTCAGCAACAAGAGCAGACGCAGCAGAGGACTCAAACAAAGGGTCAGTGACAGCAGTGGCCAGAAAACGTGTGACAACTAGACTAGCAGCACGTAGGGAGTCAGACACACGGTCCGGACCGGCAGGAAGAGAGGACGCAGGAGGAGACGGCAAAGGGACACGCTGCGGAGCAGTGGAAGGACGCAGAGTCATAGAGTGAGTGCCAGGGACAGGAGGAGGACGCGGACGCGAAACACGACTAGTGCGAGCAGGTCGGACAGGCGACACAGAACGAGACTCAGGCGACGCAGGACGAGACTCAGGCTCACGACGCTCCGTAAGACCTCTAGTCGGTCCAGAGTAAGGAGAAGGACCAGGCAGTGGAGAGGCCGGCTGGAACTGCGACAGGGACTGGACAGGTGGTGGACTCAGGAAAGGAGGAGGAGGACCAGGAGAAGGCGGGGAGCCAAGAACCTGCTGAAGAAGCGGAACGTAGTACGGCCGCGGCCGCGCAGCACCTCCACAAACAACAGAGACAGTACCGGTACCCTCAGCCCCAGGGTCTCCAGTCCCAGCAGCACCTCCAGCAGCTCCAGCACCAGCAGCACCTCCAGCAGCTCCAGCACCAGCAGCACCTCCAGCAGCTCCAGCACCAGCAGCACCTCCAGCAGCTCCAGCACCAGCAGCACCAGCAGCTCCAGTACCAGCAGCACCTCCAGTAGCTCCAGCACTAGCAGCACCTCCAGCAGCTCCAGCACCAGCAGCACCTCCCGCAGCTCCAGCACCAGCAGCACCTCCAGCAGCTCCAGCACCAGCAGCACCTCCAGCATCTCCAGCACCAGCAGTACCTCCAGCACCAGCAGCACCTCCAGCAGCTCCAGCACCAGCAGTACCTCCAGCACCAGCAGCACCTCCAGCAGCACCAGCAGCACCTACAGCAGCTCCAGCAGCACCAGCACCAGCAGCACCTCGACAGCACCGAGAGTACCACTCACGAAGCTGCTGAGGAGAGAGAGGCTCCCGCCGCAACAGGACACCTAGAGCACCTCCAGACGCAGCACGTGCAGGCTCAGCACCTCCAGACACAGTACCCTCAGGCTCCACACTCCCAGGCTCAGCACCCCCAGGCTCAGCACGCCCAGACTCAGCACCCCCAGACTCAGCACCCCTAGGCTCCACACTCTTAGGCTCAGCAACCCCAGTCCCCGCACCCCCAGTCCCCGCACCCGCAGGCCCAGCACCCCTAGTAGCACCTGAGTCGACAGCTACCTCGACCGGCTCGGCAGGGTCTACCTGGGACACACCTGAGGGGGCAGGACCCTGGGGGGGGAGGGGGTCTACCGGGGGAGTACCTGGTGCTAGGAAGAGCGGCGGGGGGGGGAGAGAGGGAGTGCGGTAGGGAAAGAGACGGTAGTACGACACCGACTCGTCAAACGTGACGTCCTGAGAGGACAGAACACGACGCTAGGTGGGGTGGTAGAACCGCCACCCGGGTGCGTCAGGAGGGAAGCCAAGGAAGACACAGGGAACAGCACGGGAGGACAGCTTGTCCGCTGTAGTATCGCGGACAAAAGCTCGAGATCCCCAGACACGGAACGCGGACGCATCGCCAACCTTCCCCGTCCACCGCAGAGTAGGTGTGGTCTCCGGCAAGGAGACACAAGGCTGAAGGTTGATCTGATGCACAGCGTACTGAACCGCGAACGGCCACAGAAAATGGGGAGTAGCCGCATGGAACATGGACGTACGAGCGACGTCCATGACCATGCCAATGCGGCGCTCAGCAATCCCATTTTGCTGCGGGGAGGCCGAAAGCGTGAACGTCTGGCGGATGCCCTCCGAACGACAGAAGGCTCTCAGGAGGTCGGAGGAAAACTCCCCACCTCTGTCTGAGTGCAGACGCAGAACAGGAAGGTCCGAGCCGAAACTCTCACTGAGCTGGCGACGAGCACCGCGGATCCAGTCGATCAACACCTCAGGGACCTCACCCTTGCTGCGCAAGGGGAAGACTGTGGTGTAACGCGAGTAGTCGTCAACGACCAGCAGGAAGTAACGCTCGTGACCCTGTCCACGGACGCGGGCTGGGCCCCACACGCCCATGTGAAGAGTCTGCAGAGGAGCCTCTGTCGGAGGGAACGAGGAGGAGTGAGGAGCGGCGCGCTGCCGGCCCTCGACACAAGGAACACAGGTGGGGGCAGGCCCCGGAGGAAGGGGAGGGAGGGACCTGGGGAGACCAGAGACAAGGGCACGGGAGGCCATACCTCGAAGACGAGGCAGGGAGGGGTGACCAAGGCGGTGGTGCCAAAGGAGAGTCTCGTGCGACAGAGGACGACACGAGCAGGGGGCAGACGCAGGACTAGACCTGGACGCGGCAGCAAACACCTGACTAGACGCAGCTACCTGACCAGACGCAGGGACCGGAGGAGGCGCAGTAGTCAGTGTGTAGAGACTCGACCCTGGCCGACGGGTGAACGTGGCCAGGTGGCGGCCCGTCCGAGAGCAAGTGCAGTGGGTCACACGCTGACCTCCAGGGGTGAACTGGTCAACCCACGCATCCTGGAGGTCAGCTCCACTCACCAAGTTCGTAGAGAACGAGGGTAGGTGGAGTCCCGACAGCAAGCCCGACGGGGCCGCAGGACACGGTAGAACCATGGAGGAGTGTGCAAGGACTGGGCCCCCTGAGGGGTCAACAAGGGAGACCGCAACAGGCCGACTGAGCGGCGTGAGCGTGGTGCTGTCTCTAAAGAAAGAGCGCGAAGCACCAGAGTCAAGTGTGAAAGTGTGCAAGGACTCAGTAGGTGCAGTACCAGAGAGAGCAGACGCACCAGCACGTGGAGCAGCAGACGCACCAGCACCTAGAGCAGCAGACGCACCAGCACCTGGAGCAGCAGACGCACTAGCACCTAGAGCAGCAGCCGCAATGCCCGGGTCGGGCGGGACACTCAGGTAACAGTCACCCTCAGCACTATCAGCAAGAGCATACATGGCAGCAAGGATAGCATCGAAATCTAGATCAAAGATAGGCACATTCTGCAGGAGCAGATCATGCCAGCGAGGGAGCTCAACGGCGTCAGGAAACTGGGTACGCCAAGCGTCAGTCAAGCGACCGAAGCAGCGCTGCGTGGTGTGTGGGAGCCCACACACCTCCCCACTACGAGTGCCGGTGTGAAGAACGTAAGTGCAGGGACCTGCACCCCCAAACCTCCCACGCCCAGCGTACCACTCACGAAGCTGCTGAACCGACAGGGTCTCACGGGTGCGCAGCTGCTGCTGGCGCTGGCTGCCACCAAAGCCTCCACGCTGAGCGGCTGCACCTCGACCAGCACCACCTCCGCCGCCACCTCCACCACCGCTGCCGCTGCCTCCACCACCTCCGCCACCGCCGCCACGACCTCCACCGCCGCCACTGACGCCCCCACTCCCAGTACCACCCCCACCTCCACCGCCACCTCCGCCGCCGCCTCCACCTCCTCCACTGCTTCCCCCGCCACCCCCTCCACCACCCTTGCTCCCCTTGCCCTTGCTGATGCAGCGTCTCCCACTAGGGGCAGACGCAGCTCCGACCTCCTCAGTGCCAACGAGGTCGACAGCAGCAGCAGAAGCAACAGAGGGGAGAAGGGGGACAGGGGAACACCCCTCAAAGAAGGGGGTGCGACAGTCGCCGCGAGAAGCACCTACAGCTAAGATACTCTTCTCAGCTGCAGCAAGGCGCTCCTCTAGCAGGTCGACAGTCAGCTCGGTGGGGCAAAGGGAGAGAAAGTGGTCCCTGGCTGAAGAGAGGGAGTCAGGGAGACGGGTGACTAGGTAGTAAAGGGTGATGTACATGGGGGGGGGGTTCTTGGCACAGAACTCAGTGGGAAGGGCAGCGCGGTAGCGGGTGTCACTAGTGCGAAGGTGAGCAACTAGGTCAGCGACTCTGGCAAAGGCGGCAAGGTCAGGGAAAAGGTACGGCAGCATGAGGCGGCTGAGGGCAGCAGTGGCAGGGGAGGAGTAGCGTGCAACTACAGCGTCGTACAAAGACTGAGCAGTCTTGTACTGTCCAAAGTGTGCGCGCTCAGCAGGCGGCAGGTGACTACGAACAGCAAGACGAGCAACAGCGTCACGAGTGGTCCACTGCGAGCGAACAGTACTGTCAGCAGTGGCAGCAGGAGCAGTGGAAACACCGGACGTGTGATCGAAGAGGGATACCCCATCCCTAGAATCACATTGAAGAAAGAGCTGTAGGTCGTCAACCCACACGTCAAAGTCAACTGCACGTCCCTCAGCATCAAAGGTGAGAACGGTAGGACTAGCCATAGCAGCAGTAGGAGCAGTAGCAGCAGTAGTAGCAGTAGCAGCAGTAGCAGCAGTAGCAGCAGGGCAGTGCAAGGCAGTGCTGCTCGGTAGGGCAGTGCGGCTCGGTGGGGGCGGCGCGGCTCGGCTGAGCGGCGCGGCTCGGCTGGGCGGCGCGGCTCGGCTGGGCGGCGCAGCTCGGCTGGGCGGCGCGGCTCGGCTGGGCGGCGCGGCTCGGCTGGGCGGCGCGGCTCGGCTTACCAGAGACGGGTGCAGGGGCGGGCCGTGACTGCAGGGGCCGCGCCAGTAGGGGCCGGCAGGGGCTCGTCAGCAGGGGCCGGCAGGGGCGCGCCAGTAGGGGCGCGTCAGTAGGGGCGCGTCAGTAGGGGCCGGCAGAGGCGCGTCAGCAGGGGCCGGCAGGGGCGCACCAGCAGGGGCGCGTCAGCAGGGGCCGGTAGGGGCGCGCCAGCAGGGGCCGGAAGGGGCCATGAAGAGCTGCTTAGGGGGCCGCGAAGAGCCTTGGAGAGGGCCGCGAAGGGCCGTGAAGGGGCCGCGAAGGGCCGCGAGGGGCCGCGAAGGGCCGCGAAGGGGCCTCAAAGGGCCGCAAAAGGGGCCGCGCCGCGAAGGGCCGCGAAAGGGGCTGCGAAGGGCCGCGAAAGGGGCCGCGAAGGGCCGCGAAGGGTCCGCGAAGGGCCGTATGAGGGGCCGCTAAGGGCCGCGAAGGGGCCGCGACGGGCCGCGAAAGGGGGGGGGGGGGGGGGGGGGGGCACGAAGGGCCTCGAAGGGCAGGCGCACGGGGCGTAGCTAGGACAAACGCGAAGCGCTCTTCGGGCAGGTAAGGAAAAAAAAATGCGTAGTGGTGGGCCCTTAAAAAAACGGTCCCACTAGGGAACCTGCTCTATACCATGTGAGAATAATGAGAGGAATGAATGAACTAGGAAGCAGTTGGGTACAAGTAGGAAACCTAAAAGTGTTGTACCCTATAACAACTACCCCACTACAGCCTAAACAGACTATAGCATATATAAGCTTGACACGGCCTGCCTAGGGGTGCGATTCGGGCAGGAAAATGGGCAGAACGGAACTAACAATGGGCCCTAAACTGTCAAACATATGTATATCTATGTTATAGTTTGGGTAGGCTTAGTGGGGTACACACTGTGGGGTACAACCCCTTAGGTTCATTCTTTGTACCAACCCTCTCGATAGTCGACATCACTTTTTCTGCCTATGATTCTAACATGGTATAGAGCATAGGTCCTTAGGACCTAGGATTAGGGCCCACCACGCTTGCATGCCTTGTCTAGTGCCTACGCGCGCCTCGGCTGCCCGCGCGCGCCTCGGGCGGTCCTTTTTTTTTTTTCCCACGTGCGCCGTTTTAGCAGCCCGCGCAGCCCGTTTCGGCCCCACCTGTGCGCCCCTTAAGCCGCCCGCGCGCAACCTGGTTAGGCCACGCTAGCGCGGCCCGTTGCCCAGCGCAGCCCGCAGCTTAGCGACCAGCCCGCAGCCACGCTAGTGCGGCCCGTCGCCCAGAGCGGCCCGAAGCCGCACGCAGCTTGCAGCCGCGCACGCTGCCTGTCGCCACGCGCAGCCCGCAGCTGCAAGCAGCCCGCAGCCCGCGCATTCCGTCGCCGCACGCAGCCTGCGGCCGCGCGCGCTGCCTGTAGCCACGCGCAGCCTGCAGCCTCGTGCAGCAAGCCGCCACACGCAGCCAGCAGCCTCACGCAGCCCTCCTGCCTACTGCCTGCCTGCTGCCTGCGTGCTGCTTGCTGCCTGCTGCCGCCTGCCTGCTTGCTGCCTGCTGCCGCCTGCCTGCCGCCTGCCTGCCTGTCTGCTTGCTGCTTGCTGCCGCCTGCCTGCAGCCTGCCTCCTGCCTGCCTGCCTGCTTGCTGCCTGCTGCCGCCTGCCTGCAGCCTGCCTGCTGCCTGCCTGCTGCCTGCCTGCTGCTTGCTGCCTGCTGCCGCCTGCTGCCGCCTGCCTGCCGCCTGCCTGCTGCCTGCCTGCTGCCTGCCTGCTACTTACTGCCTGCTGCCTGCCTGCTACTTGCTGCCTGTTGCCGCCTGCCTGCCGCCTGCCTGCCTGCCTGCTTGCTGCCTGCTGCCGCCTGCTGCCTGCCTGCTGCTTGCTGCCTACTGCCGCCTGCCTGCCGCCTGCCTGCTGCCTGCCTGCTGCCTGCCTGCTACTTACTACCTGCTGCCTGCCTGCTACTTGCTGCCTACTGCCGCGTGCCTGCCGCCTGCCTGCCTGCCTGCTTGCTGCCTGCTGCCGCCTGCCTGCAGCCTGCCTGCTGCCGCCTGCCTGCCGCCTGCCTGCCTGCCTGCTTGCTGCCTGCTGCCGCCTCCCTGCAGCCTGCCTGCTGCCTGCCTGCTGCCTGCCTGCTGCTTGCTGCCTGCTGCCGCCTGCCTGCCGCCTGCCTGCTGCCTGCCTGCTGCCTGCCTGCTACTTGCTGCCTGCTGCCGCCTGCCTGCTTGCTGCCTGCTGCCGCCTGCCTGCCACCTGCCTCCTACCTGGTGCCTGCTGCCTCTGTCTGCTGCCTGCTGCCTGCTGCCTCCTGCCTTAAGCCAATATGGCGACGCCCAACGTTCTAGCGTTCGAGCCTGACGGTCGTCCCATCAAGTTCACTGTGTGGTTAGACGATCTCCAGCTGTTCCTTCTGACTGATGCCAAAGAGGGCGTTTCCCTGTTTGATTACGTCTCTGGCACTGCCGTTACTCCTGCTGCTGATGCTCCTGCTCTAGAACGCTCCCAGTGGCAGACTCGTGATGCTGCTGCATGCCTAGCTATTAGGAACCACCTGCCGATTACTGAGCGAGCGCATTTCAGCCAGCACAGAACTGCTAAGACACTGTACGACGCTGTAGTTGCGCGCTACTCCTCCCCGGCCACTGCAGCCATAGGTCGACTCATGCTACCGTACCTGTTCCCCGATCTTTCCTCGTTCACCATTGCTGAGGACCTAGTTTCTCACCTGCGCGCTACTGACTCTCGCTTTCGTGCCGCTCTTTCAGCCGAGTTCTGCGCCGCCAACCCCCCCCCCCCCCCCCGATGTACTTCACTCTCTATTTCCTCGTCACCCACCTCCCTGACACTCTTAGCTCTGTCAGGGACCACTTCCTAGCGCCAGACCCCACCACTCTCACTGTCGACGACTTCGAGAAGCACCTCCTCGCAGCAGAGAAGAACATCCTCGCTGTAGGTGCTGCTCGTGGCACTCCTCGCTCTCCCCTCTTTGAGGGGTGCTCCCCCTCCCCTCTCACCCCCTCCTACGCCTCCGCAGCTGCTGCTCACGACTACCTTGGTGCTGAGGGGGTCGGAGCTGCTTCCGCTCCTAGTGGGAAGCGTCGCAGCGGCAGGGGCGGCAGGGGTGGCAGGGGCGGTGGGGGTGGCGGTGGAGGTGGCGGTGGTGCAGGTGGCGGGGGAGGTGGAGGTGGTGGGGGTGGTCGTGGGGGTGGAGGCGGTGGAGGTGGTGGTGGGGGCGGCAGAGGCACTGGGAGCGGTGGAGGGGGCAGCAGCGGCGGTGGGGGAGGAGGGAGCGGTAGTGGCATTGGTGGTCAGGGCCAGCAGCAGCCGCAGCAGCAGCAGCAGCAGCATCAGCGCCAGACCCCCACTTCCCAGCAGCTTCTTGACTGGTATGCCGGGCGTGGGGCTTCTGGGGGTCCTGGTCGCTGCCCCTATATCATCCGCACAGGTCCCCGCGCTGGTCGCCAGTGCACAGGTTTTCACACTGAGCAGCGCTGCTTCGCTCGGCTTAGCGACGCCTAGCGCGCCAAGTTTCCTGATGCTCCTGAGTTCCCCAACTGGGCAGACTTGCTTAGGCGTGATGTACCTATCTTTGATCTTGACTATGAGGCAATTCTTGCTGCTATGTATGCATTGTCTGTTAGTGCTGAGGGTGACTGCTACTTGTGTGTGCCGCCGGATCCTGGTATAGCCCCTGCAGCACTAGGTGCTTGTGAGTCTGCTCCCCTTGGTACTGCGCCTGCACAGGCTTTGCACACCTTTACACTTGACTCTGGTGCTTCCCGCTGTTTCTTTCGCGACAGTACCACAGTCACTCCCCTCCCTGCACCTGTTCCTGTCTCACTGGCTGACCCTTCTGGGGGCCCAGTGCTTGCACGGTCTTCCACCGTGCTTCCGTGTCCGGCGGTCCCGTCTGGTAAGCTGTCTGATCTCCACCTCCCCTCGTTCTCTACGAACTTGGTGAGTAACGCTGTCCTCCAGGATGCGGGGGTTGACACCTTCACCCCTGGCCGGCAGCGTGTGGCGATTTGCACGTGCTCCCAGACTGGTCGCCACCTGGCCACGTTCGCTCGTGCGCCAGGGTCCAGTCTGTACACCCTCACCACTGCGTCGCGCTCCGCCCCTTTGTCTCCCCAGTTGCACGCGTCTGCTCAGGTAGCTACACAGTGTGAGTGCCGCCAGCTGTCGCACGACACTCTCCTGTGGCACCACCGCCTTGGTCACCCCTCCCTGCCTCGCCTACGCAGCATGCACTCCCGCTTCCTGGTTTCTGGTCTTCCCAGGTCTCTGCCTCCCCTCCCTCCCTCGCCTGCGCCGCCCTGCATTCCCTGCGTCGAGGGGCGGCAGCGCGCCGCTCCTCACTCCTCCTCGTTCCCTCCCACAGAGGCTCCACTGCAGACTCTCCACCTGGACGTGTGGGGCCCAGCCCGCGTCCGTGGACAGGGCCACGAGTGGTACTTCCTACTGGTTGTCGACGACTACACGCGCTACACCACGGTCTTCCCCTTGCAGCGCAAGGGGGATGTCCCTGATGTTTTGATCCCCTGGATCCGCGCTACTCGTCTCCAGCTCCGCGAGCGGTTCCAATCGGACTTTCTTGTCCTGCGTCTGCACTCTGACAGAGGTGGTGAGTTCTCCTCAGCCCTCTTGGCAGCCTTCTGTGCGGAGCACGGCATCCGCCAGACTTTCACGCTTCCGGCCTCTCCGCAGCAGAATGGGGTTGCTGAGCGCCGCATTGGATTAGTCATGGAGGTCGCTCGTACCTCCATGATCCATGCGGCTGCCCCCCATTTTCTGTGGCCGTTTGCGGTCCGGTACGCCGCGCATCAGCTCAACCTTTGGCCCCGTGTCTCCTTGCCGGAGACCTCGCCCACACTGCTGTGGACGGGGACGGTTGGCGACGCGTCGCGTTTCCGGGTCAGGGGTGCTCGTGCCTTTGTCCGCGATACCACCGCGGACAAGCTCTCCCCTCGCGCCATTCCTTGTGTCTTCCTTGGCTTAGTCCCTGACGCGCCTGGCTGGAAGTTTTACGACCCCGCCTCGCGCCGTGTCTTTGCGTCCCAGGACGTCACCTTTGACGAGTCCGTCCCCTTTTACCGCCTCTTCCCCTACCGCACTGCTCCTCGCCCCCCCCCGCCGCACTTTCTCGCCCCAGGTCCTCCCCAGGTAGACCCCCTCCCCGCACCAGGTCCTGCTCCTTCAGGTGTCTCTCAGGTAGACCCCCCTGCGACTGCGCCTGTTGAGGTCACTGGTGACTCCGGTCCTGCTGCGAGTGGTGCTGTCCCGGGGAGTGCGGAGCTTGGGGGTGCTGAGTCTGGGGGCGCTGAGCGTGTGGAGCCTGGAGGTGCTGCGTCTCGGGGTACTGCGTCTGGAGGTGCTGCGTCTGGGGGTGCTGAGCCTGTGTGTGCGGAGCCTGTGGGTGCTGAGTCTGGGGGTGAGTTGCCCGAGGGTTCTGAGACTGCTGTTAGGCGGTCTCCTTGGAGTAGCCGTCTTCGTCCGCGTGTGCCCCTCACCTCCCAGCAGCTGCACGACTGGTACGGTCGCCGTCGGCGTCCCACTTCTGCACCTCAGGGCTCTCCTGCTGGAGGTTCTTCTGCTGGTGTCGCTGGTCCCGGAGGTGCTCGTACTGGGAGTACTGGAGCTGCTGGGGCTGGTGGTGGTGCTGCTGGAGGTACTGGAGCTACTGGCGGTGCTGGAGCTGCTGAGGGTACTGGAGCTGCCGGAGGTGCTGGAGCTGCTGGAGTTGCTGGAGCTGCTGGGGGTACGGGAGCTGCTGGAGGTGCTGGAGCTGCTGGTGGGGCTGGTGCTGCTCGTGCTGGTGGCACTGCTCAGCCGCGCCTGTTATTTGCTCCACCGTCTCCGTCGTCTCAGCCACCACCTGACTCTGCACTTCGCCAGGTTCTCAGTCTTCCCTCGTCTACTGGTCTTCCGTTAGAGCCTGGCTCCCCGCTGCCTGCTCCTTCTCCATACACAGAGCAGCCTGGTGGCCTTGCAGAGCGTCGTGAGCCTGTGTCGCGTCCTGTCTCCCCTGTCAGTTCCGGTCGTCGTGTTCCTCTTCAGAGCCAACCGGCTGTCTCCGGCCCTCCCCTTGTAGTTCGTCGTCCTTCCTCTCCTTCACCGCGTGTTCCTCTGCCGCCTCCCCCTGCGTCCTCTCTGCCTGTCGTTGCTGACCCTGCGTTTGACCGGTTTCGTGCTGAGCACTCTACTGTCACGCGTCTGCTTGCCACTGTTGCCACTGACCCTTCGTTTGAGTCTGCTGCTGCGTCTGCCTTAGTCACTGAGCTTGTTGCCTTTGCTGCTCACTGTCGTCTAGACTACGCCGCCAGTCTTGTTGCTGAGTCTGCGTCTGTCTGTCCTCCGTCCGTCGGGGGTGAGTGTGCTCTTGGCACGGACGTCCTTGAGGACAGGCAGGAGGGCCTTGAGTGTCTTGCAGCCGCTGCGCCTCATCTCGTATCCATGCTGCTTGCCCCTGAGGGAGACCCGGATGCACCAGACATCCCTACCCCGCGCTCTTACGCTGAGGCGATCGCGGGTGAGTACTCCTCTCACTGGCAGACAGCCATGGACGCAGAGATGGCATCCTGGAAGTCCACAGGCACCTACGTCGACGAGGTTCCCCCTCCTGGGGCGAACATTGTCAGTGGCATGTGGATTTTCAGGGTGAAGCGGCCGCGAGGTTCTCCGCCTGTCTTCAAGGCTCGTTACGTGGCTCGAGGCTTCAGTCAGCGAGAGGGAGTTGACTTCTTCCAGACCTTCTCCCCCACCCCAAAGATGACCACTCTTCGGGTGCTGCTGCACGTTGCCGCTCAACGTGACTACGAGCTTCACTCTCTTGACTTCAGCATAGCCTTCTTACAGGGCAGCCTGCACGAGGAGATTTGGCTGCGCCGCCCTCCTGGTTTCACTGGGTCGTTCCCTCCTGGTACCCAGTGGAGCCTCCGGCGGCCGGTCTAAGGTCTCCGCCAGGCGCCACGTGAGTGGCACGACACACTGAGGACGACACTTGCGGCTCTTGGGTTTGCTCCGTCGACTGCTGACCCGTCGCTGTTTTTGCGCACCGACACTTCGCTGCCGCCGTTCTACGTTCTCGTGTACGTCGACGACTTGGTCTTTGCCACTGCTGACACTGAGGCTCTCGCCCTGGTGAAGTCGGAGCTGCAGAAGAGACACACGTGCACAGACCTGGGTGAACTGCGCAGCTACCTTGGCTTGCAGATCACCCGGGACAGAGCACGCCGCACCATCACACTGACTCAGTCACACATGGTGCAGCAGGTCCTTCAGCGCTTCGGTTTCACCTGGTCCTCTGCACAGGCCACTCCTCTGGCTACAGGTCACTCGCTCTCAGCTCCACCTTCGGACGAGTCCGTAGAGCCGAGTTGTCCTTACCCAGAGTTAGTGGGCTGCCTCATGTACCTGATGACTTGCACTCGTCCTGACCTTGCGTACCCTCTTGGCCTTGTGGCTCGCTACGTGGCTCCTGGTCGGCACCGAAAGGTGCACATGGATGCAGCCAAGAGGGTACTACGCTACTTGTGCAGTACATCAGGCATGGGGCTCGTGCTTGGAGGACGGGGTGACGTTATCCTCACTGGTCACTCGGACGCCTCTTGGGTTGACGACCAGGCTACGCAGCGGTCGTCACAGGGTTACACCTTCAGCCTTGGCTCTGGTTCAGTGTCTTGGCGTTCTACACGCTCGTCTTCAGTTCTCGGCTCCAGTTGTGAGGCTGGGATCTACGCCACAGCCATGGCTGCACAGGAGCTTCGCTGGCTCACCTACCTGCTGACTGACTTGGGAGAGCGGCCTCGTTCTCCTCCAGTGCTGTACGTCGACAACAAGGCCGCCATTGCCTTGTGTCAGGAGCACAGCCTGGAGCACAGAACGAAGCACATCGCTCTCCGTTACTTTCTTGCTCGAGAGCTGCAGCAGCGTGGCCAGCTTCGTCTTACTTACGTGGCCACTCGGGCCAACACTGCTGATATATTCACCAAGGCACTTCCGCCTGGTGATCATCAGCGTTTCTGCACTTTGTTAGGCCTTGTGCCCACGGTTCCTCACTTGCTGTAGGCTTTGTTTGTACCATGATTTCTATATATTCCTGCATGCTTGTTCTTGTAGGTAGATATCACTGTACTGTTGTTGTTACATATATATCTCTGCATGTGAACTGGCCTTGTGGCCTTCTTGCTTGTGTTCAGACTGCGTGGTGACGTTGTGATCCACCCTGAGCTTGCTTTGCACTTCCTGACTGGTCTTATGACCCTCTGTTCTCCCCCACTCTGCCTATGGGGGTGTGTCAAACATATGTATATCTATGTTATAGTTTGGGTAGGCTTAGTGGGGTACACACTGTGGGGTACAACCCCTTAGGTTCATTCTTTGTACCAACCCTCTCGATAGTCGACATCACTTTTTCTGCCTATGATTCTAACATAAACGAGTGGTCCTATAGATGGACCTGCTCTGAAACCATATCGAGAGAACTATGCAGGAATGATTGGATTAGCAAGACTTGGGGTACAAGTACTAACCCTAGAAGTGTTGTACCCCATAAGGAGTGCCCCACTATAGCCTACAAGATGGTACTTTGACAGAGAGTACAACCCTTTTAGGGCTTCCCTTTATGTACTCCCATGCATGCTAGTGCAGCCCCCCTTTCTTCTGCTATCATTCCTATCTTCTTAGTTTAACATCGTCTAACGCGATATAACCGTCAGTGGCGAGGAGTTATTCTTACGATGGCGATCAATCGAGGCGGCATTCTGTATTTTCTGCTGGCTACCAGATCGCACTTGTTATGCACGGAAAAGTCGACGGGAAGGGCCGTCTCTATGTGCTACTTAAGTCTTAGCATAGTACGGAGATGGGCGTAACTATACAAAGCTAACGACGAGAACTAGGGCTATGGAGCACACTATACTACGAGTCTAGTAGTGTATTCTCGAGTTTCAAGTTCTGAAAGTGTGAACAGTGGTACTTGTTCTTGTTTGTTTCTGGCGAGGCTTGTCGCTGTTTTTGCTGTGGTGCATCACCTTCTGGCCCAACAACTCCCTTCTCGGTGGGTCGCGAGGGAGAAGCTTTCTCAACCTGGTTACCCTGTTCTTGTCGAACTCAAGTTCAAGAATCTTGAAGTTGAACCCTTACCATTCTAGACTCGGGCTTTAAACGGAGAAAATATGAGACGCGAGCTTTAAGGGAGATCGTTACAACGACGTCTGCGATTGTGCGACTCGATATACGGGTACGATCCTGCGATATTCGCACTTTTACCGTGCCCTAAGGGCTGTCTCGCGTTTGGATGTGAGGGTCCCATGTTGCACAGAACACAGTTTCAAAATTACTGGCCAATTGCTGACATTCTGTGTCAATGTCAAAACATCGGATTCAAAATGTGATTTCGGGATTATATTATCTTTGTGAAATAAATCGAATAAAGCATGTCACTGGCCGTGCAACAAAGCACTGCCTGCACGTTATCGTCTAAATCTAACGTATTAGCCTTATTTTTATGGCTTCCCAATAAGGGATCTATGTAGCTCCAACACCGTTGACAGAAGCCACGTGTCTTCGGCTACAGTATAGTAGCTCCATTCCCCCGCTCGACACCTGGCAGCGTCAGGGGAGAACCCCCTTTAGCACCCTTTCAGGCGGTGGTCTTAGGTGTCTTGGGGGTCTTGGGAGTCTTCGGAGTCTTGGGCGGGGTGGTCGTAGGAGTCGGAGACTTGGTCGAGGGTGACTTAGTCGTCGGGGGAACCGCGCTCGCGCCCTTGATAACGAACCCCTTAGGCTTAAGCACGCGGGAAATTCCCTGCGCGACCACCGTCGGCTTAATGGAGATGTCCTTATCGAGGACAGCGGCGCCGATCTTCTCCATGCCGAACATGCCGACGCCCTTCTTCGTCGGGGTCAGCGTGATCGGCATTCCGAAGGTCGTCTGGAGCTTCCCGCCGGAAGCGGCGAGAGCCTGTAGCTGCGCGAAGGTGTAGGTGCCCTTGACGGCGTGGAACTTGACGACTTTAAGGAGGTCGGCGGTGGCGTACTGGGTGAGGTTGAATTCGGTAAGAGCTTTGTCGTTGGGAACGAAGATGGTCAGGTTCTGCTGGACGAGACTCTTCAGCTGAGATTGCTTCACTGTGGTTGGAGAATCGGGGAGGAAGGGATGAGACGACATCGCAATGTAACGATTTTTTGTGCTCGTCGAGGCCATGTTACGACGATTGCAGACGATTGCGACGGAAATATGCCGCCAGATTAGTAGCAGGGAATGACGGTGACGGTTTCGAAAGAAAACTGATCGTCATCAAAACTGATGCGAAACTCGTTTAGGTGTACTTACGAATTGCGCCGACGAGCGATGCGAAGGCCTTGTAACCTGGTTTCGCCTTGACGACGGTAATTGCGTCGTTCAGGTTCTTCTCGTACAGCGTCATCTTCTGCGCTGCCACCAGGGGAGTAACCATCCCAACGACGACGACCGCAAGAAGTGCGAGAGAGAGAAACCTAGCCATGGCGACGACTACGAAGTCTTTTGATGGAAGGAAGGAAATACGCGGAGTTGGACAAGGAACTGAACGCCAAGTATGAATCTGCTGTAGAAATGGAACATCCATGGCTATTTGAACATTTGAGATTCTCGCCAACTGCCGACGGTGGTGTGCTGCTCCGCCTGATCGAAAACCATAACCATGAAAATTCGCGCGGCTCCAACTCCACGCCTCCAACATTTTCAATGCGCGGCTCGAAATGTTTTCGGTTTGGTGTATCTTGTGGCTGGGGGACCGCCATCGTGGCTTAGGTGTGGCGGCTTTCTCGAAACGCGTAACATTTTGTCGGTCAAAAAGCCAGATCAGTTTGGCATTGAGTGGATGGACGAAATTAAACAATTGACAATATATAGGCATTAGCAGCTTATGAATGGTGCAGATGGAAACCATTAACTCGAATCTCAAGCGAATTGAGACATCTCAAAACTAAATCGGGTAGACGGAAACCCGAAACCCAAATCCCAAGAGTTTGTTCGTAACGTACTCCTCAACTCATTTCCGCTCATTTCCTTCCCCTACTCCCCCACCTCCCCCCCCCTCACCACTTATTTTCCCCTCGGTTCCCCTGCCTTCACCCCTTCCCCCTCCCATCACTGGAATCCCCTCCCCTCGCTTTTCACTCAGTGCCTCCCACCAGCTACCTCCACTCTTCTTCGTCCGAGAGATTTGCTCCAAACCCGTGTTTGAAGATTGGGTGTTGCGAACGTGGTCTTTATTCGATCGCGTGGTTCAACATCTAGACGATAATTTCTCGAGTGGTCTTGCCTGGGGATTCCCTCAGTCTTTGTTTTACCCGGAACATTACCCTACAATGATATTTATCCCCGAAAACTTTGCGATCTTATATATCCGAAATTTATAACCGCACCTGATTGGTCAATTATATACGCGGTGACTTTTTTTCAATTACAGTAATTGCGCGCTCATTTTCTGTACAATACGTGACCAATGAGCGCTCGATTATGTAATCACGTGACCAATTACGCTCGATCATATATATTCGCGATCATAAACTTCAATGCCCGAGCAACAATGAGCGACACCCTTAATGACCGCGCATGATTGGTCGATTATATGCGCGGAGCCTTTTTTTGGCAATGCGCGTCCAATCAGGCGCGGTTACATATGGTCAAGGACATAAATTTCGGCTATAAAAAATTGCGCAGTAACCAATATGAGCGCGATCAAAGAAATTCGGGGATAAAAACCCTTGTAACGTATTGTGCCGGGTAAAAAATAGGCTGCGGGAATTCCCTGGCAAGGCCACTCGAGCAATTATCGAGAGGGAATGACGAAGCGCCGTGCTTTCTCGTCTTCAATTCCAACGGGCAGTGGTTTTTACAGGCCTCCTGCCACGCGATCGCGCCCGATTCCCGTGGTCAGTTTTCGCCATCAGTAGTCATTTTGTAGGTTTTTACGAGTTTTTCGATCACAGACGGTTTCTGCCCCAGGCGAGAAATACAACTGACTTCCCTGAATAATCATTACGCCACCCAGGAAACACGTTCAGAACAGTGCGAACAATCATTTCGCGCTGATATTTTGCCTCAACCGCGGAAGTACAGTACTTGTTTGACGGGCGCGCAGATTTCCCGCCACTAACGCTTTCTGTGTGGCCCGTAACAAGCACACGGATGGCCCGTATAACAGCTTGAACGGCTCATATCGCATATTTTTGCGCGCATTCAGTTTTTACAGTTCACGGGCCACCGTAGAGGTCTAACGACCGTCCCGTGAAGCAGTTCAGTAGGACCACATCGCATCGATTCGATCGCACTGAATTTCCCGCGTTTGAATTCACATTCGCGCGAAAATAACGAGGCCATCATGGTTGTTCAGTCATCTACTCACGGTTGTGTCCATTTCGTATTCACTGCACTGGCCGATTTGGTGGCCCTTTCAAAGTACCAAGCTCAGCCATAAGGTGCTCCACGCACGTTTTTCTCCTCAATAGCTGCCATGTCGGAACCCAGGGAACGCGCGGAGCGGTTAGCGAATAACATTCTAGAGGCAATGAGAAACGTTCCCCCCGTAGCCTGTGGCCGACCAAAAGCTCCTAAGGATAATGCCCCATTGAGGCAAGGAGGTATCTACTCCTCGAGGGATAAGGCCCTCAAGGCTGTGCAGGCCCACGCGTTGCATCATCGTTTTGGATTCGCGACTGTGGAGGTGGCGGACGCGCACGTTATTCTCCAATGCAAAACCGCCATGTATGGACAAAAGCCAATATGCCCCTGGAAGTGTAGTTATAGCAGGATTGTTTATGGCGGCTTCTGGATGGTGACACCCCTCTCCCCTCCTGAATCACACGTCTGCAAGAAGTACAAGCGAGAGCAAGGAGCAAACGCCATCGCCAACAGCGTGAAGGTCATGAAGCGGCTTTGGGGCAACCTTGTTCGTGGCGCACCGTTTATTTCGGCGAAGATTTTGCAGCAGATTCTCACGTCCCACAGCAAGTTCCAGATCAGTTACAAGCAGGCATGGCGGCTGCGTGAAGAAATCCAGAAGGAGATGTATGGGGATTGGCAAGAGTCGTTCAGGTTGCTCCCCGCGTTGGCTGATAGGTTCCGGGAGATAGACCCGGATGGAAACTTCTTGATTCAGATGGTCGACGGCTGTTTCAACCGCATGTACATACAGCCGTCCGCTTCTCGCGGTGCGCTTGGTTTTTGCCGCCCCGTTGTTGCATTGGACGGAACGTTCCTCATCAGTGCACAGCACGCAACCCTTCTGATTGCCGTGGTACTGGACGGCAACCAGAAGATTACAATGCTGGCGTGGGCTTTGGTCGAAGGAGAGAACAAGGATTTGTGGAGTTGGTTTCTGCAGAACTTTTTGAAGAGCTTCCCGGAGTGGCCGCACCGTGAAGACGCATCCATCATCAGCGACCGCGACAAGGGTTTGCTTCCGGCTGCACGAGATGTTCTTCCGCTTGGCATACCCCATTACTTCTGTGCATGGCATCTTCACCAGAATGTTGTCAAGTTTGGAGAAGCAGCTGCTCTGTTCTATTGGCGTCTTGTGAAGTGCAGGCTTGACGACAAATGGGACGCTTTGGTGGCGGCCTGTCGGCGTGACTTTGCACCAATGGCTAATTATCTCCTCGGCATTGTGAAGCCGATCTCGGACACCTCACCTACAGATGCAAGTGAGCAGCAACGTCCAGCTCCCACAACAGCAGCTGAGGCACGTCAACAAGCAGCCGAGAATCGTCGCCAGGATCGTGATGCAGCACGTGCTGCCATGGGTCGCGGCACTACTTCACGTGCGCATGGGCATTGTGCGGAAGACACCAGCGCGGCGGGAGCCACACCGACCGAACTAGAGCCACCGACTCAAAGCACTGCTGACCCTATGGCTCAGCCGGCCGAGTCCCCTGCCACAAACTCGCCGCCAGCTCGTCCGTCTGGATCGACGCCTGCATGTGCACAACTTTTCGATTATGCACGCATCCTGAGACGTGTAAGGACAGGTTACATCCCCAACTCCATCCGTACGGACCTGCCACGTGCAACTGGATCGAACGGAAACCCGGCTGAGGATGAAGAGGAACCCAACGAGGGAAGCATCTGCCAGGCATTGGTCCTGGTCTCTTTGGATCACCCGTGGCCAGATGTCGGCAGTGCTAACCCCGGGGTTAACCCAGCGGCCGATGCTGAAGAGGACGACGAGGAGGATGCATCTGCACAGGAGGCAGATGCAGAGGAGGCAGATGCAGAAGATGCGGAAGCACCTGCCACAGCAGAGGGGGTGCAGGCAGAGGCTGGCGTGGACGACGATGACAACACTCCAGACTCCGGTGTCGCGGATGGGGACCACACCACACACGTGCGGACCGGGTCTAGGCAGAAAAAGCGTGGTACAAGGAAGAAGTTGGGCATCAACCTTGTCCACTGGACTCGCCTTAAGGCCCCTACTCGACGCTTCGGGATCTTCACCAGCAACGCGGCTGAGCAGGTCAACAGCTCCATCGTGCCCATTCGGCGCTTGCCGGTGACCCCGATGCTAGGGGGTCTCATGGACTGGTATCGCAATAGGTATTGTGAACATAAGATGGCGGCTCTTGAGCGAACTGATCTCCTGACAGAGGCAGCAGAGGAGCGGATGGTGGAGAAGGAGACACGGGCGGAGGGGTATGAGCTGTTGGGCGGGGACCATGTAGAAGGAACCATCCAGACCAGGGACACCGATGATCCCAAAGAATGGAGGTCCTTCAACGTCAACTTGGCGGCGAATACATGCGACTGCACAAACTGGGACCAATACCAGTTTCCGTGCTCCCATGCTGTGGCCTTTGCTGTGAAGCGGAAGCTAGACCCCCGCACTCTCGTCTCTGATTTCTACACCACAAAGAATTGGGCAGAGACGTACTCTTCAACGGTGCGGGGGTCCTGTGTGGACCGCATCATCCTTGAGAAGAGGCTGCCCCCCCCAGGCGTGTGCGATGCTCCGCCTTTTCGTCGCACCGCTACCGGCCGCCCGCCGAGCTACGCTCGCGTAGAGAAGGCCGTGCATCCATACAAGTGCAGCGTTTGCAAGATGCACGGTCACAACAAGAACCGTTGCATGGGGAAGTACGGTGGCAGCGCTGTTCCGCAGAAGAGGAGGTACCGTAAGCGCCCAAAGTCACGAAAACCCTATCGGGAGGCTGCACCTGGCGCGGGCGTGATTTGAACATTCCAGGGTTTATGTAGCTACAGTAGCGTCTCAATGAGTTAGAGTAGTCTCTGTAGTAGGTGTTCTCAAACCTTTTGGCTAGTGCAGAATATTTATTGTTGGATAACTGATACTGGGTTCATAGGTTTATGTTTGTATTAGCATGATTGATATACACAATAAAATCCAGTAGAGTGCAGGTTGAGGCTGACGAGCACGTCAACCTAGCGTGAAGACCCCGTGATGGGTTTAGGGACCAGCACTGGAAGCGCCGTGTGCCGATCGTTAAAAGCAGGGTAAAAATTCCCGTCACCAATTTGTCAATTTCCCGTGAACAAACGTTCACGTCAAAGTCCAGGGTCCCGTGAACTCGTTGGGAATGCAACGCCACTGAATCGCCACGGTCGAGACCATGCATGATCATTTACCAGGCCCTCGCGAATGGCCCTTGAACACACCGTAACATTTCTAGCGGTTGGATAGCCGGTGGCAAATTACGTCGTCGCATTATATTCGATCGTTGTAGATAGCTTGTGGAAGGCCAATGGAATGTCCGTGAAGTGTAACCGAGTGCTTCGCGACGGTCCGATTTGGCGTGCACAGAACGATCTACTCCGTCACTAACCCGTGAACTCCCAGTCAATGGCACGCCATTGGCTAGAACATGCGCTCGTGTAGAACGAAGGGTTTGGCGCTCGTGTAGAACTGTCGAGCGTCAACACCCCGTGAGCGAATAGCTGGTCAATAACCAGGGCCTTGTGGATGGCCCGCGAAGCCAGAGCGAGAATAAACATTCAGAAATTTATTGTAAACATCACAAATAAACGACCCAGTATTAATGGCAACTATTCATGTGTCCCGTCGTTGCGCTTTCTAGTCCGTCGACCGACCGTCCGATATGAGTCATTCTCTACCGCGGCCAGTCTCTTTGCAGCCCTGCGCTCCTTCTCTTCCATCTTGATTTCGCACTCATCCCATGCATCCTCCCAGTCCTCCCACCTGTGCCAAAACTTGTGACGAATCATTGCCAAACAAGTGGTCTTGTCACATCCCTTCAATTTCGCCTTGTCTATATTTGTGAGTGGTACGATCTTCCCTCTTGGCCCGGCGTCTGGACCAAATAGCACGTGTGCTCATGCTGCCAGTGATCTCGCCGCGTCTAACTCGGTCCCAAACTGACTGCCGATGACCAAATGCCCGTTTTTCGCTGGAACGCACACAAGTCTTGCAACCCATCGGCCGCTCCACGGCCTCTGTGCGACGCCCACGTAGTCGGACTTAATCTCTTTGCGCACCGCTATGGAAGTCTTATTCTTGGTGCGGCGAACTATTGTAGTCTCAACAATCGCGTCACCCGCACAGTTTTCAGAAGGAACCGGCAAGTCACGCGAAATCCCCGAACCACCCGCTGACTGTTTCGAGTTGCCAAACATGGCCGTAACCGTTGAGGCCATCCGGTCACATATGTCGTGAGTCCTCCCAAGTACGTGCTTCACATTCGCCATGTCTGATTCAACAGCACCGAGGCGGGCACCGAGGTTCCGCAGTTCCGAAGCCATGTCTGTCACCACCGGTCCTCCATCCCCAATTGGTTGCACATCAGGGCCGTTTTGCTGGTGTTGTGTTGGCTGCTGCTCGTTGACCATAGAAGCCGTCGCTGCCGCCGCAACATGACTAGGTTTCGCCGCACTGAGACGACTGCTTTTCCGGGTTCCTTTCTTCGGCATATTGTGGAGTATGCAAGCGCATGAATGTCGCCGGGTGCCTGTGTCAGAATATTATGTTTTGTCAGAATGTTATTATCTAGCCTGTAGTGGGGTGCTCTATAGCGAGTACAACCCTGTTAGGGTTTGCTATATGTATCCCAACTGCTGCTAGTGAAACTCCTCCTCCTTTCTTCATTCTCACTTTCTACTGCTGATTCTGACATGCTATCAGAGCAGGTCGACCCTCCTGGGTCGATCCTGTGGGTGGGCCCACCACCTCATGCTTCCGCTGCTGTACTACTTGTCGCGCGCCTCGGTCGCGCGACGCCTTCTTCCTGCCGTGCGCCCCGAGGCGCGCGGCGGTTTCCTACCGTGGGGGACCCGCGCGCGCCCCCGCCCTGTCCGTCGCGGCGCCCTGGGGGACACGCGCGCTACCCCCGCTGCCCCGTCGGTGGTCGTGTCGCCCCGCCACCCCGTCGCGCCGCCCTGGGGAGCCGCGTGCGACCCCCCCCGCTGCCCCGTCGACCCTCGCGTCGACTCGCTGGACCCGCGCGCGGCATCCCGTCGACCGTCGCGTCGCCTCCGTGGACCCGCGCGCGACCCCCGTCGACCCTCTCGTCGCCCCCGGGGACCCGCGAGCCGCCCCTGGAGCCGTGCGCGACCCCCCCGCTGCCCCGTCGCGGCGCCTTGCAGGGCCGCGCACGGCCCCTCGCTGCCCCATGGTGGCGCCCTGGGGGCCGCGCGCCCCCCCCCCTCGCCGTCCCCTGCGCTCCTACCCCGTGCCACCCGTTTTAGGGTTTGGGGGTGGGGTGTGTGAAGGTGGCGGTTGTGGGGGTGCCCGTTGTGTGCGCCGTCCCCTACTCCTCCTCCTCCTCCGTCTCCCGCTGCTGCAGCTGCCGCTCAGGGGTGTGTGTGTGTGGGGAGCCGAAGGAGTGGTGCTAGGGGGGTGAAGGGGGAGTGGAGCTAGGGGTGAAGCAGGGGGTGTGTGTGAGAGGGGTGTGGGACGGTCGGGGGAGGTTGAGTGGAGGCTGCTGTCTTGTCGTCCGCAGCACCTGTAGTCCGGGGCAGCACCTGTAGTCCGGGGCGCACTGTCCTAGTAGCCCAGAGAGTCTGCTGCGCCTGTCGCCCGTGGGTCCGTTGCTCCTGTAGCTCCTCGTAGCCCGTGAGCCAGTTACTCCAGTAGTCCGGGGCGCTGTCTCGGTAGCCACTGTGCCAGCAGCTCCTGTTGCCCGTGTGTCTGCAACTTCAGCCGTCGTCTCCCATCTTCTATCCTCGCACAGTCCCTCCTCCTCCTCACTTGCCCGCTGTGATTACCTCTAGCTTTGCTTATAATTGTGAACTATTACTATGCTTGCTTGTTGTGCTGATTACACCCCACTTTGGCTATGGGGGTGTGTCAGAATGTTATTATCTAGCCTGTAGTGGGGTGCTCTATAGCGAGTACAACCCTGTTAGGGTTTGCTATATGTATCCCAACTGCTGCTAGTGAAACTCCTCCTCCTTTCTTCATTCTCACTTTCTACTGCTGATTCTGACATGTTTCTCTAGTCTGCAGTGGGGTACTCTGTAGTGAGTACAACCCTATTAGGGTTTGCTATATGTATCCCAATGTTTGCTAGTGATCCATCATTCATTCCTATTCTCACATGGTATAGAGCGGGTTCCCTACTGGGACCGTTCCTTCCTAAGGGCCCACCGTTAAAAGAATTTTTTTTTACCTACCTGCCCGAAGCGCGCTTTGCGCTCTGCCCTACGCGGCCCCTTTGCGGCCCCCTAGTGGCCTTCTCTGCCTTACGCGGCCCCCCTTGCGGCCTGTTGGCGGCCCCCCTTAGAGGCCCCGTTGCGACCCCGCCCCGGCCCTTCCCCGTCGCTCGAAGTGGCCCAGTCGCGGCCCCATCGCGGCGCGACCCCGGCCCTGCCCCGTCGCCCATGCGGCCCTGTCGCGGCCCCGCCCTGGCCCTCTCCCCGTCGCTTGTCGCGGCCCGGCCCTGACCCTGCCCCGGCCCCGTCGCTTGTCGCGGCCCGGCCCCGACCCTGCCCCGGCCCTGTCGCGGCCCCGTCCCGGACCTGCCCCTGCCCCGGCCCTGTCCCGGCCCTGCCCCGGCACTGCCCCGGCCCCGTAGCGGCCCTGTCCCGGACCTGCCCCGGCCCTTCCCCGACCCTGCCCCGACCCTGTCGCGGCTCTGTCCCGGACCTGCCGTGGCCTCGCCCCGGCCCTGTCCCGGCCCTGCTTCGACCCTGCCCCGGCCCTGTCCCAGACCTGACGCAGCCCTGCTCCGGCCCGGCCCCGGATCGTTTGCGGCCCGGCCCCGGCCCTGCCCCGGACCTGTCGCAGCCCTGCCCCGGCCCTCCCTCGGCCCTGCCCCGGCCTCGCCCCTGGTAAGAGCATTGCCGGGCCGAGCCGCGCCGCCGAGCCGCACCGCCCTGCCGAGCCGCCCTGCCGAGTCGCACTGCCCTGCCTAGCCGCGTCGCTTAGCCGAGTTGCACTGCTACTGCTGCTAGCCTGCTGCTGCTCCTGTCATGGCTAGTCCCAGTGTTCTTACCTTTGATGCTGAGGGTCGAGCGGTTGACTTCGATGTCTGGCTAGATGATCTGCAGCTTTTCCTACAGTGCGATAGCAAGGACGATCTCTCACTGTTCGATCTCACGTCTGGTGCCTCTACTGCCCTTGCTGCTGATGCTGACAGTGCTGTTCACTCACAGTGGCTCACACGCGATGCTGCTGCCGCCTTGCTGTGCGTAGTCACCTGCCGTCTACTGAGCGCGCGCACTTTAGTCAGTACAAGAGTGCTAAGACTCTGTACGACGCTGTCGTTGCACGCTACTCTTCCCCTGCCACTGCTGCCCTTAGCCGCCTCATGCTCCCGTACTTGTTCCCTGACCTTGCCGCTTTTGCCACAGTCACTGACCTCATTACGCACCTCCGCACTAGTGACACCCGCTTCCTGCTGAGTTCTGCGCCAAGAACCCCCCCCCCATGTACATCACCCTCTACTACCTAGTCACCTGGCTTCCTGACACCCTTCGCTCCGTCAGGGACCACTTCCTCTCTCTTTGCCCTACCACACTCACCGTTGACCTCCTCGAGGAGCGCCTCCTTGCAGCAGAGACTAGTATTACCGCTGTAGGAGCCTCTCGTGGTGACCCTCGTACCCCTTTCTTTGAGGGGTGCTCCCCCGTTCCTCTTTTGCCCTCCGTTGCCTCTGCTGCTGCTGTCAACCTTGTTGGCACCGAGTCAGTCAGCACTGCGTCTGCTCCTAGCGAGAGGCGCCGCACCGGCAAGGGCAAGCGGGGCAAGGGCGCTGGAGGAGGTGGCGGGGGAGGAGGTAGTGGCGGTGGAGGCGAAGGAGGGGGTGGGGGTGGGGGTGGAGGCAGAAGTGGGGGCTTCGGTGGCAGCGGTGGAGGCGGAGGCGGCGGTGGCGGTGACGAGATGTCCCTGTGATCCGCGCGCGGCCCCCCCCCAGGTCGCCACGAAAGGCGACGGGAGGGGCGACCTGGGGGGCCGCGCGTCGCCCCTTCTTCCGCCTGTTCTGGCGCCATGGGAGGCCGCGCGTCGGCCCCCGTAATCACCCCCCCCCCCCCCCGTAACCTCCCTACCCGCCATCCCGCCCTGTCCTGTGTTAGGGTTTGGGGGTGGCGAGTAGGGGGTGGCGGGTGTGTGGACTCCCCTGCTCCTCCTCCTCCTCTGTCTCCCACTGCTGCAGCTGCCGCTGAGGGGGGTGGATGTGTGGGAGCCAAAAGAGTGGTGCTTGGGGGTGGGGTGCGAGTGAACCTAGAGTGCAGCAAGGGGTGTGTGAAAGGGGGGTGGGATAGTTTGGGGAGGTTGAAGGGGGGTGGCCGCCGTGAAGCCCGCAGCTCCAGTCGCCCGTGAGACCGTTGCGCCAGTCGCCCGTGAGCCCGTTGCGCCAGTCGCCCGTGAGCCAGTTGCTCCAGTCGCCCGTGAGTCCGTTGCTCCTGCCGCTCAGAGTTAGCCGCGGAGCCAGTTACTCCAGTAGCCCGTGTGCCAGTTGCTCCAGTTGCCAGTGTGCCAGTTGCTCCAGTTGCCCGTGTGCCAGTTGCTCCAGTTGTGCCATGTGCCAGCAGCTTCAGCTGCCGCCCACTACCTCCTCTCCTCTCATAGTCCCTCCTCCTCCACACTTGCCCTCTGCGATAGCCTCTAGCTTTGCTTACATTTGTGAACTTTAAACTGTTGCTTCTTGTACTTGTGCTCAGAATGTGTGGTGACATTGTGATCCACCCTGAGCTTGCTTTGCTTTGCTTGTTGTGCTGATCATACCCCACTTTGACTATGGGGGTGTGTCAGAATATTATGTTTCTCTAGTCTGCAGTGGGGTACTCTGTAGTGAGTACAACCCTATTAGGGTTTGCTATATGTATCCCAATGTTTGCTAGTGATCCATCATTCATTCCTATTCTCACAGCCTAAATGCCTTCACGGAATTATGCCCTGTAGATATACTGAGCTTTGGGAGCTGGAGGTTGTGATGGACGAGCATAACTGCTAACTCTGATTGACAAGCACGCAACGAGCATCACAGGGACAGTTGGCCAATGACGAGATGTTCACGGGGGGGTTGTGATGGGACATGGAAATCGCTTGAATGGCCTCGAACCATCACTTCTACATCAACGATCCAAGCGTCATGCTCTGATTGGTTCGAGGTCCAGATGCTCAATCGTGACGAATGCGTGAAGAGCTGTCAATTTCTGACATCCAGATCGACGGATTCATGCACACTAGGATTTCCCTGTGACATCCGCGAAAGTACATGCAACGAGGTGAACACTCCAAATAATGGAATCAAACATTTTAAATCGTGAAACCCTAAATCGCAAACACAAACATATCACACAAACTGAATGGACTAGGGAACAAAAGGTTCCAGGACTCAGGGGATATGCCCCTATCATTGTGTGCATGAAGAAATAACAACTCTACCAGACCAGTTATGCATAGCAGAATGAACACACAATAAAGTGGATGGGGTACAAATGTGCAATCCACAAGAAATGCAGCAAAGCTCAGTGTGGATGTCACGATCACCAAGTAGTCCGGGCACAAACATGGGGCCACAGTTGTACATTCGTTTCAATATGGGCGCAGGTACGTACTTCTATTTCTATGTAGACGAAACTTGTATACACATCCAAAGGCATTCACACAAACAATGCATAAGGTTTATATAAAAAAATAATGTAAATCCCACGTTACGCAACATACATGTCATATGCTGCCCAGTGTCCAGCATGCTTCGGTTGCTCTCGTCTGGTTTGCACGGTCACAATTCAGCCTTAATTTTACGTAACCTCTTGACGTTATCCTTAACACTCATGAGTACATGCCTATCCTAGGTCGATTCGTTTTCCGTTGTACTCTAATTCATATTTCTGTGTTTCCATGTATTTATTTATTCCAATCATTTTACATCCACTCTGAATTGAGACCAAGTCCAAATACTACATACCAACTGTGTGCTGACCTTCCAGTGGTGATCCTAGGTTTGATCAACATCTGATCGCAGCATTGTATTAATGCACACCTTTGTCGCCAAGAGACCATAATTTCCTTTCTAATCTCTGCCTGTCTATCATGGCAATTTATGTGGGTGGGGTAGAAACTGTTATACTGGTTTTATTTATACACGATTCGAAGTTTGTGTTATCATGTGCAACAAACATTTTTATTCACGCTCCCACAAGCCCAAACAAGCATCTGACGAGGCAGCGACGGAGTATTCACGACTGTCTGAGTAGATGTACGCGGACTGCACATTGTTGACTAGCGAGATTATCACGGGGATTAGGTCGTCCTCCATCCCCCATGTGTGTCTTACGTGGAAGCGACGGAATAGTCATGACTGTGTCACGACTGTTAGAATATAGAACGAATGAATGATTCAACTAGGAAGCAGGTGGGTACAAGTAGCAAACCTAAAAGTGTTGAACCCTATAAGAACTACCCCACTACAGCCTAAACAGACTATAGCATATAAGTTTGACACACCCCCATAGGCAAAGTGGGGGAGAACAAGAGGTCACAAGACCAGTCAAGAAAGGCAAAGCAAGCTCAGGGTGGATCACAAAGTCACCACGCAGTCTGAGCACAAGCAAATGGCCACAAGGCCAGTTCACATGCAGAGCTATATAAAAGAAAACAAACAATACAGTGAACACAACCTAGCAAGTGTAAGCATGCAGGTATATGTATATAGAGTACAGTACAAGCAGAGTCAAGAAGTAAGCAAGTGAGGCACAGTAGGTACAAGGCCTAGAACAGTACAGAAACGCTGATGATCACAAGGCTGAAGTGCCTTGGTGAAAACATCAGCAATGTTGGCCTGTGAGGCCACGTAAGCGAGACGAAGCTGGCCACGCTGCTGCAACTCTCGAGCAAGGAAGTAGCGCAGAGCAATGTGCTTCGTTCTGTGCTCCAGTCTGTGCTCCTGACACAAAGCAAGCATGGCCTTGTAGTCGACGTACAGAACTGGAGGAGAATGAGGCACCTCTCCCAAGCCGGTCAGCAGGTAGGTGAGCCAGCGTAACTCCTGTGCAGCCATGGCTCCAGCGTAGATCTCAGCCTCACAACTGGAACTAAGAACAGAAGACGAGCGGGTAGACCGCCAAGAAACAGAGCCGGAGCCAAGACTGAAGGTGTAACCCTGTGACGACCGCTGCATAGCCAAGTCGTCAACCCAGGAGGCGTCAGCGTGACCAGTGAGGACAACTCGAGCCTGTCCTCCAAGCACGAGCCCCATGCCCGACGTACTGCACAAGTAGCGCAACACCCTCTTCGCAGCATCCCAGTGCACCTTTCGGTGCCTACCGGGAGCCACGTAGCGAGCCAGAAGGCTGAGAGGGTATGCGAGGTCAGGTCGTGTGCAAGTCATCAGGTACATGAGGCAGCCCACAAGCTCTGGATACGGGCCACTCAGCTCTACGGACTCGTTCGAAGGTGGAGCTGAGAGCGAGTGACCGGTAGGCAGAGGAGTGGACTGTGGCGAGGAGTACGTGAAGCCGAAGCACTGAAGGACCTGCTGCACCATGTGTGACTGAGTCAAGGTAATGGTGCGCTGTGCTCTGTCCCGGGTGATCCGCAAGCCAAGATAGCTTGTCAGTTAACCTAGGTCTGTGCACGTGTGTCTCTTCTGCAGCTCGGACTTCACGTGGGCGAGTGCCTCAGTGTCAGCAGTAGCAAAGACGAGGTCGTCTACGTACACGAGAACGTAGAACGACGACAGAGTGGTGTCAGTGCGTAAAAACAGTGAAGGGTCAGCAGTGGAAGGAGCAAAACCAAGAGTAGCAAGAGCCGTCCTCAGTGTGTCGTGCCACTCACGAGGTGCCTGGCGGAGACCGTAGACTGGCCGCCGGAGGCTCCACTGGGTACCAGTAGGAAACGACCCAGTGAAGCCAGGTGGGCGGCGCAGCCAGATCTCCTCGTGCAGGCTGCCCTGTAGGAAGGCTGTGCTGAAGTCAAGCGAGTGGAGCTCGTAGTCACGCTGAGCAGCTACGTGCAGCAGTACCCGAAGAGTGGTCATCTTCGGGGTAGGGGAGAAGGTCTGGAAGAAGTCAACTCCCTGTCGCTGTCTGAAGCCACGTGCAACGTAACGCGCCTTGAAGGCAGGCGGAGAACCCGGCGGCCGCTTCACCCTGAAGATCCACATGCCACTGACGATGTTCGCCCCAGGCGGGGGAACCTCGTCGACGTAGGTGCCTGTGGACTTCCAGGAAGCCATCTCGGCGTCCATGGCTGCCTGCCACTGAGAGGAGTACGGACCCTCTATCGCCTCTGCGTAAGAGCGCGGGGTCGGGATGTCTGGTGCATCTGGGTCTCCCTCAGGGGCAAGCAGCATGGACGCGAGATGAGGTACAGCAGCGGCAAAGCACTCAAACTCCTCCTGTCTGTCCTCAAGAACGTCCGTGCAAGAGCACACTCACCCCCGACGGACGGAGGACAGGCAGATGCAGACGCAGACTCAACAACAAGACTAGTGGCGTAGTCTAGGCGACAGGCTGCAGCAAAGTCAACAAGCTCAGCAACGAGAGCAGACGCAGCAGTGGACTCAAACAAAGGGTCAGTGACAGCAGTGGCTAGAAAACGCATGACAGTAGGACTAGAAGCACGAAGGGAGTCAGACTCCGGGTCCGGACCGTCAGGAAGAGAGGACGCAGGAGGAGATGGCAGAGGGACACGCTGTGGAGCAGTGGAAGGACGCAGAGTCATAGAGTGAGTGCCAGGGATAGGAGGAGGACGCGGACGCGAAACACGACGACCAGCGCAAACAGTGCGGACAGACGACTCAGAACGAGACTCAGGCGACACAGGACGCGACTCAAACTCACGACCCTCCGTAAGGCCTCTAGTCGGTCCAGAGTAAGGAGAAGGATCAGGCAGGGGAGAGGCCGGCTGTAACTGCGACTGTGTTTGGACAGGCGGTGGACTCAGTAGAGGAGGAGTAGGACCAGGAGAAGGCTGTAGACCAAGAACCTGCTGAAGGAGCGAAACGTAGTATGGCCGCGGCCTCGCAGCGTGTCCAGGAATAGCAGAGACAGCACCAGTACCTTCAGGGTCTCCAGCTACAACTCCCGCAGCACCACCAGCTCCAGTACCTGCAGCCTCAACGCCTGCAGCACCACCAGCCCCAGCAGCTCCAGTACCTCCAGTACGAGCACCTCCAGGACCAGCGGCTCCAGCACCAGCAAAACCTCCAGCAGCACCAGCACCAGCAGCGCCTCCAGCAGCTCCAGCACCAGCAGCACCTCCAGCAGCTCCAGCACCAGCAGCACCTCCAGCAGCTCCAGCACCAGCAGCACGTCCAGCAGCTCCAGCACCAGCAGCACCTCCAGCAGCTCCAGCACCAGCAGCACCTCCAGCAGCTCCAGCACCTGCAGCACCTCCAGCAGCTCCAGCACCAGCAGCACCTCCAGCAGCTCCAGCACCAGCAGCACCTCCAGCAGCTCCAGCACCAGCAGCACCTCCAGCAGCTCCAGCACCAGCAGCACCTCCAGCAGCTCCAGCACCAGCAGCACGTCCAGCAGCTCCAGCACCAGCAGCACGTCCAGCAGCTCCAGCACCAGCAGCACCTCCAGCAGCTCCAGCACCAGCAGCACCTCCAGCAGCTCCAGCACCTGCAGCACCTCCAGCAGCTCCAGCACCAGCAGCACCTCCAGCAGCTCCAGCACCAGCAGCACCTCCAGCAGCTCCAGCACCAGCAGCACCTCCAGCAGCTCCAGCACCAGCAGCACCTCCAGCAGCTCCAGCACCAGCAGCACCAGCAGCTCCAGCACCAGCAGCACCTCCAGTACCTCCAGCACCAGCAGCACCTCCAGCAGCTCCAGCACCAGCAGCACCTCCAGCTGCTCCAGCACCAGCAGCACCTCCAGCAGCTCCAGCACCAGCAGTACCTCCAGCACCAGCAGCACCTCCAGCAGCTCCAGCACCAGCAGTACCTCCAGCACCAGCAGCACCTCCAGCAGCACCAGCAGCACCTACAGCAGCTCCAGCAGCACCAGCACCAGCAGCACCTCGACAGCGCCGAGAGTACCACTCACGAAGCTGCTGAGGAGAGAGAGGCTCCCGCCGCAACGGGACACCTAGAGCACCTCCAAACGCAGCACGTGCAGGCTCAGCACCTCCAGACACAGTACCCTCAGGCTCCACACTCCCAGGCTCAGCACCCCCAGGCTCAGCACGCCCAGACTCAGCACCCCCACACTCAGCACCCCTAGGCTCCACACTCTCAGGCTCAGCACCCCCAGTCCCCGCACCCGCAGGCCCAGCACCCCTAGTAGCACTTGAGTCGACAGCTACCTCGACCGGCTCGGCAGGGTCTACCTGGGACACACCTGAGGGGGCAGGACCCTGCGGGGGGAGGGGGTCTACCGGGGGAGTACCTGGTGCTAGGAAGAGCGGCGGGGGGGGGAGAGAGGGAGTGCGGTAGGGAAAGAGACGGTAGTATGACACCGACTCGTCAAACGTGACGTCCTGAGAGGACAGAACACGACGCTAGGTGGGGTGGTAGAACCGCCACCCGGGTGCGTCAGGAGGGAAGCCAAGGAAGACATAGGGAACGGCACGGGAGGACAACTTGTCCGCTGTAGTATCGCGGACAAAAGCTCGAGATCCCCAGACACGGAACGCGCGTCCACCGCAGAGTAGGTGTGGTCTCCGGCAAGGAGACACGAGGCTGAAGGTTGATCTGATGCACAGCGTACTGAACCGCGAACGGCCACAGAAAATGGGGAGTAGCCGCATGGAACATGGACGTACGAGCGACGTCCATGACCATGCCAATGCGGCGCTTAGCAATCCCATTTTGCTGCGGGGAGGCCGGAAGCGTGAACGTCTGGCGGATGCCCTCCGAACGACAGAAGGCTCTCAGGAGGTCGGAGGAAAACTCCCCACCTCTGTCTGAGTGCAGACGCAGAACAGGAAGGTCCGAGCCGAAACTCTCACTGAGCTGGCGACGAGCACCGCGGATCCAGTCGATCAACACCTCAGGGACCTCACCCTTGCTGCGCAAGGGGAAGACTGTGGTGTAACGCGAGTAGTCGTCAACGACCAGCAGGAAGTAACGCTCGTGACCCTGTCCACGGACGCGGGCTGGGCCCCACACGCCCATGTGAAGAGTCTGCAGAGGAGCCTCTGTCGGAGGGAACGAGGAGGAGTGAGGAGCGGCGCGCTGCCGGCCCTCGACACAAGGAACACAGGTGGGGGCAGGCCCCGGAGGAAGGGGAGGGAGGGACCTGGGGAGACCAGAGACAAGGGCACGGGAGGCCATACCTCGAAGACGAGGCAAGGAGGGGTGACCAAGGCGGTGGTGCCAAAGGAGAGTCTCGTGCGACAGAGGACGACACGAGCAGGGGGCAGACGCAGGACTAGACCTGGACGCGGCAGCAAACACCTGACTGGACGCAGCTACCTGACCAGACGCAGGGACCGGAGGAGGCGCAGTAGTCAGTGTGTAGAGGCTCGACCCTGGCCGACGGGTGAACGTGGCCAGGTGGCGGCCCGTCCGAGAGCAAGTGCAGTGGGTCACACGCTGACCTCCAGGGGTGAACTGGTCAACCCACGCATCCTGGAGGTCAGCTCCACTCACCAAGTTCGTAGAGAACGAGGGGAGGTGGAGTCCCGACAGCAAGCCCGACGGGGCCGCAGGACACGGTAGAACCATGGAGGAGTGTGCAAGGACTGGGCCCCCTGAGGGGTCAGCAAGGGAGACCGCAACAGGCCGACTGAGCGGCGTGAGCATGGTGCTGTCTCTAAAGAAAGAGCGCGAAGCACCAGAGTCAAGTGTGAAAGTGTGCAAGGACTCAGTAGGTGCAGTACCAGAGAGAGCAGACGCACACCAGCACGTGGAGCAGCAGACGCACCAGCACCTGGAGCAGCAGACGCACTAGCACCTAGAGCAGCAGCCGCAATGCCCGGGTCGGGCGGGACACTCAGGTAACAGTCACCCTCAGCACTATCAGCAAGAGCATACATGGCAGCAAGGATAGCATCGAAATCTAGATCAAAGATAGGCACATTCTGCAGGAGCAGATCATGCCAGCGAGGGAGCTCAACGGCGTCAGGAAACTGGGTACGCCAAGCGTCAGTCAAGCGACCGAAGCAGCGCTGCGTGGTGTGTGGGAGCCCACACACCTCCCCACTACGAGTGCCGGTGTGAAGAACGTAAGTGCAGGGACCTGCACCCCCAAACCTCCCACGCCCAGCGTACCACTCACGAAGCTGCTGAACCGACAGGGTCTCACGGGTGCGCAGCTGCTGCTGGCGCTGGCTGCCACCAAAGCCTCCACGCTGAGCGGCTGCACCTCGACCAGCACCACCTCCGCCGCCACCTCCACCACCGCTGCCGCTGCCTCCACCACCTCCGCCACCGCCGCCACGACCTCCACCGCCGCCACTGACGCCCCCACTCCCAGTACCACCCCCACCTCCACCGCCACCTCCGCCGCCGCCTCCACCTCCTCCACTGCTTCCCCCGCCACCCCCTCCACCACCCTTGCTCCCCTTGCCCTTGCTGATGCAGCGTCTCCCACTAGGGGCAGACGCAGCTCCGACCTCCTCAGTGCCAACGAGGTCGACAGCAGCAGCAGAAGCAACAGAGGGGAGAAGGGGGACAGGGGAACACCCCTCAAAGAAGGGGGTGCGACAGTCGCCGCGAGAAGCACCTACAGCTAAGATACTCTTCTCAGCTGCAGCAAGGCGCTCCTCTAGCAGGTCGACAGTCAGCTCGGTGGGGCAAAGGGAGAGAAAGTGGTCCCTGGCTGAAGAGAGGGAGTCAGGGAGACGGGTGACTAGGTAGTAAAGGGTGATGTACATGGGGGGGGGGTTCTTGGCACAGAACTCAGTGGGAAGGGCAGCGCGGTAGCGGGTGTCACTAGTGCGAAGGTGAGCAACTAGGTCAGCGACTCTGGCAAAGGCGGCAAGGTCAGGGAAAAGGTACGGCAGCATGAGGCGGCTGAGGGCAGCAGTGGCAGGGGAGGAGTAGCGTGCAACTACAGCGTCGTACAAAGACTGAGCAGTCTTGTACTGTCCAAAGTGTGCGCGCTCAGCAGGCGGCAGGTGACTACGAACAGCAAGACGAGCAACAGCGTCACGAGTGGTCCACTGCGAGCGAACAGTACTGTCAGCAGTGGCAGCAGGAGCAGTGGAAACACCGGACGTGTGATCGAAGAGGGATACCCCATCCCTAGAATCACATTGAAGAAAGAGCTGTAGGTCGTCAACCCACACGTCAAAGTCAACTGCACGTCCCTCAGCATCAAAGGTGAGAACGGTAGGACTAGCCATAGCAGCAGTAGGAGCAGTAGCAGCAGTAGTAGCAGTAGCAGCAGTAGCAGCAGTAGCAGCAGGGCAGTGCAAGGCAGTGCTGCTCGGTAGGGCAGTGCGGCTCGGTGGGGGCGGCGCGGCTCGGCTGAGCGGCGCGGCTCGGCTGGGCGGCGCGGCTCGGCTGGGCGGCGCAGCTCGGCTGGGCGGCGCGGCTCGGCTGGGCGGCGCGGCTCGGCTGGGCGGCGCGGCTCGGCTTACCAGAGACGGGTGCAGGGGCGGGCCGTGACTGCAGGGGCCGCGCCAGTAGGGGCCGGCAGGGGCTCGTCAGCAGGGGCCGGCAGGGGCGCGCCAGTAGGGGCGCGTCAGTAGGGGCGCGTCAGTAGGGGCCGGCAGAGGCGCGTCAGCAGGGGCCGGCAGGGGCGCACCAGCAGGGGCGCGTCAGCAGGGGCCGGTAGGGGCGCGCCAGCAGGGGCCGGAAGGGGCCATGAAGAGCTGCTTAGGGGGCCGCGAAGAGCCTTGGAGAGGGCCGCGAAGGGCCGTGAAGGGGCCGCGAAGGGCCGCGAGGGGCCGCGAAGGGCCGCGAAGGGGCCTCAAAGGGCCGCAAAAGGGGCCGCGCCGCGAAGGGCCGCGAAAGGGGCTGCGAAGGGCCGCGAAAGGGGCCGCGAAGGGCCGCGAAGGGTCCGCGAAGGGCCGTATGAGGGGCCGCTAAGGGCCGCGAAGGGGCCGCGACGGGCCGCGAAAGGGGGGGGGGGGGGGGGGGGGGGGGCACGAAGGGCCTCGAAGGGCAGGCGCACGGGGCGTAGCTAGGACAAACGCGAAGCGCTCTTCGGGCAGGTAAGGAAAAAAAAATGCGTAGTGGTGGGCCCTTAAAAAAACGGTCCCACTAGGGAACCTGCTCTATACCATGTGAGAATAATGAGAGGAATGAATGAACTAGGAAGCAGTTGGGTACAAGTAGGAAACCTAAAAGTGTTGTACCCTATAACAACTACCCCACTACAGCCTAAACAGACTATAGCATATATAAGCTTGACACGGCCTGCCTAGGGGTGCGATTCGGGCAGGAAAATGGGCAGAACGGAACTAACAATGGGCCCTAAACTGTCAAACATATGTATATCTATGTTATAGTTTGGGTAGGCTTAGTGGGGTACACACTGTGGGGTACAACCCCTTAGGTTCATTCTTTGTACCAACCCTCTCGATAGTCGACATCACTTTTTCTGCCTATGATTCTAACATGGTATAGAGCATAGGTCCTTAGGACCTAGGATTAGGGCCCACCACGCTTGCATGCCTTGTCTAGTGCCTACGCGCGCCTCGGCTGCCCGCGCGCGCCTCGGGCGGTCCTTTTTTTTTTTTCCCACGTGCGCCGTTTTAGCAGCCCGCGCAGCCCGTTTCGGCCCCACCTGTGCGCCCCTTAAGCCGCCCGCGCGCAACCTGGTTAGGCCACGCTAGCGCGGCCCGTTGCCCAGCGCAGCCCGCAGCTTAGCGACCAGCCCGCAGCCACGCTAGTGCGGCCCGTCGCCCAGAGCGGCCCGCAGCCGCACGCAGCTTGCAGCCGCGCACGCTGCCTGTCGCCACGCGCAGCCCGCAGCCCGCGCATTCCGTCGCCGCACGCAGCCTGCGGCCGCGCGCGCTGCCCGTAGCCACGCGCAGCCTGCAGCCTCGTGCAGCAAGCCGCCACACGCAGCCAGCAGCCTCACGCAGCCCTCCTGCCTGCTGCCTGCCTGCTGCCTGCCTGCTGCTTGCTGCCTGCTGCCGCCTGCCTGCTTGCTGCCTGCTGCCGCCTGCCTGCCGCCTGCCTGCCTGTCTGCTTGCTGCTTGCTGCCGCCTGCCTGCAGCCTGCCTCCTGCCTGCCTGCCTGCTTGCTGCCTGCTGCCGCCTGCCTGTAGCCTGCCTGCTGCCTGCCTGCTGCCTGCCTGCTGCTTGCTGCCTGCAGCCGCCTGCCTGCCGCCTGCCTGCTGCATGCCTGCTGCCTGCCTGCTACTTACTGTCAAACTTATATCTGCTATAGTCTATTTAGGCTGTAGTGGGGTAGCTCTTAGAGGGTACAACACTTATGTTTTCTACTTGTACCCATCTCAGTTCCTAGTTGATTCATTCTTTCGTCAATTATCTCACATGGTATAGAGCTAGTTTCGAGTTTTTTTTTTTTAAGGGCCCACCACTGAAATTTTTCTTACCTGCTCGACGCGCGCGTCGCGCCTGCCCTTCGAGGCCCGTAGCGGCCCCTGCGCCTGCCCTTAGAGCCAGCGCCGGCCCCGTAAGGCCCTGTAAGGCCCCGTAAGGCCCCGTTTATGGCCCTGTTTAAGGCCGCGTAAGGCCCCGTAAGGCCACGTAAGGCCCCGTCAGGCCCCGTAAGGCCCCGTTTACGGCCCCGTTTAAGGCCCCGTAAGGCCCCGTAAGGCCCCGTAAGGCCCCGTAAGGCCTCGTAAGGCCCCGTAAGGCCCCGTTTACGGCCCCGTTTAAGGCCCCGTAAGGCCCCGTAAGGCCTCGTAAGGCCCCGTAAGGCCCCGTAAGGCCCCGTAAGGCCCCGTTTAAGGCCCCGTACGGCCCCGTAAGGCCCCGTAAGGCCCCGTAAGGCCCCGTAAGGCCCCGTTTACGGCCCCGTTTAAGGCCCCGTAAGGCCCCGTAAGGCCCTGTAAGGCCCCGTCAGGCCCCGTTTAAGGCCCCGTTAGGCCCCGTAAGGCCCTGTAAGGCCCTGTAAGGCCCTGTAAGGACCCGTCAGGCCCCGTTTGCGGCCCAGTCAGGCCCCGTAAGGCCCAGTCAGGCCCCGTTAGAGGCCCCGTACGGCCCCGTCAGGCCCCGTTAGCGGCCCCGTCAGGCCCCGTAAGGCCCCGTCCGGCCCTGCCCCGGCCCTACCCCAACCTGTCGCGGCCCTGCGCCGGCCCTGCTGCGGCCCTGTCGCAGCTCTGCCCCGGCCCTGCTCCGGCACTGTTGCAGCCCTGCCCCGGCCCTCGCCCCGACCCTGTCTCGGCCCTGCCCCGGCCCTGCTCCTGCACTGCCGCGGCCCGGCCCCGGCCCTGCTCCGGACCTGTCGCGGCCACGCCCCGGCCCTGTCCCGGCCCTGCTCCGACCCTGCCCCGGCCCTGTCCCAGACCTGACGCAGCCCTGCTCCGGCCCGGCCCCGGATCGTTTGCGGCCCGGCCCCGGCCCTGCCCCGGACCTGTCGCAGCCCTGCCCCGGCCCTCCCTCGGCCCTGCCCCGGCCTCGCCCCTGGTAAGAGCATTGCCGGGCCGAGCCGCGCCGCCGAGCCGCACCGCCCTGCCGAGCCGCCCTGCCGAGTCGCACTGCCCTGCCTAGCCGCGTCGCTTAGCCGAGTTGCACTGCTACTGCTGCTAGCCTGCTGCTGCTCCTGTCATGGCTAGTCCCAGTGTTCTTACCTTTGATGCTGAGGGTCGAGCGGTTGACTTCGATGTCTGGCTAGATGATCTGCAGCTTTTCCTACAGTGCGATAGCAAGGACGATCTCTCACTGTTCGATCTCACGTCTGGTGCCTCTACTGCCCTTGCTGCTGATGCTGACAGTGCTGTTCACTCACAGTGGCTCACACGCGATGCTGCTGCCGCCTTGCTGTGCGTAGTCACCTGCCGTCTACTGAGCGCGCGCACTTTAGTCAGTACAAGAGTGCTAAGACTCTGTACGACGCTGTCGTTGCACGCTACTCTTCCCCTGCCACTGCTGCCCTTAGCCGCCTCATGCTCCCGTACTTGTTCCCTGACCTTGCCGCTTTTGCCACAGTCACTGACCTCATTACGCACCTCCGCACTAGTGACACCCGCTTCCTGCTGAGTTCTGCGCCAAGAACCCCCCCCCCATGTACATCACCCTCTACTACCTAGTCACCTGGCTTCCTGACACCCTTCGCTCCGTCAGGGACCACTTCCTCTCTCTTTGCCCTACCACACTCACCGTTGACCTCCTCGAGGAGCGCCTCCTTGCAGCAGAGACTAGTATTACCGCTGTAGGAGCCTCTCGTGGTGACCCTCGTACCCCTTTCTTTGAGGGGTGCTCCCCCGTTCCTCTTTTGCCCTCCGTTGCCTCTGCTGCTGCTGTCAACCTTGTTGGCACCGAGTCAGTCAGCACTGCGTCTGCTCCTAGCGAGAGGCGCCGCACCGGCAAGGGCAAGCGGGGCAAGGGCGCTGGAGGAGGTGGCGGGGGAGGAGGTAGTGGCGGTGGAGGCGAAGGAGGGGGTGGGGGTGGGGGTGGAGGCAGAAGTGGGGGCTTCGGTGGCAGCGGTGGAGGCGGAGGCGGCGGTGGCGGTGACGAGATGTCCCTGTGATCCGCGCGCGGCCCCCCCCCAGGTCGCCACGAAAGGCGACGGGAGGGGCGACCTGGGGGGCCGCGCGTCGCCCCTTCTTCCGCCTGTTCTGGCGCCATGGGAGGCCGCGCGTCGGCCCCCGTAATCACCCCCCCCCCCCCCCGTAACCTCCCTACCCGCCATCCCGCCCTGTCCTGTGTTAGGGTTTGGGGGTGGCGAGTAGGGGGTGGCGGGTGTGTGGACTCCCCTGCTCCTCCTCCTCCTCTGTCTCCCACTGCTGCAGCTGCCGCTGAGGGGGGTGGATGTGTGGGAGCCAAAAGAGTGGTGCTTGGGGGTGGGGTGCGAGTGAACCTAGAGTGCAGCAAGGGGTGTGTGAAAGGGGGGTGGGATAGTTTGGGGAGGTTGAAGGGGGGTGGCCGCCGTGAAGCCCGCAGCTCCAGTCGCCCGTGAGACCGTTGCGCCAGTCGCCCGTGAGCCCGTTGCGCCAGTCGCCCGTGAGCCAGTTGCTCCAGTCGCCCGTGAGTCCGTTGCTCCTGCCGCTCAGAGTTAGCCGCGGAGCCAGTTACTCCAGTAGCCCGTGTGCCAGTTGCTCCAGTTGCCAGTGTGCCAGTTGCTCCAGTTGCCCGTGTGCCAGTTGCTCCAGTTGTGCCATGTGCCAGCAGCTTCAGCTGCCGCCCACTACCTCCTCTCCTCTCATAGTCCCTCCTCCTCCACACTTGCCCTCTGCGATAGCCTCTAGCTTTGCTTACATTTGTGAACTTTAAACTGTTGCTTCTTGTACTTGTGCTCAGAATGTGTGGTGACATTGTGATCCACCCTGAGCTTGCTTTGCTTTGCTTGTTGTGCTGATCATACCCCACTTTGACTATGGGGGTGTGTCAGAATATTATGTTTCTCTAGTCTGCAGTGGGGTACTCTGTAGTGAGTACAACCCTATTAGGGTTTGCTATATGTATCCCAATGTTTGCTAGTGATCCATCATTCATTCCTATTCTCACAGCCTAAATGCCTTCACGGAATTATGCCCTGTAGATATACTGAGCTTTGGGAGCTGGAGGTTGTGATGGACGAGCATAACTGCTAACTCTGATTGACAAGCACGCAACGAGCATCACAGGGACAGTTGGCCAATGACGAGATGTTCACGGGGGGGTTGTGATGGGACATGGAAATCGCTTGAATGGCCTCGAACCATCACTTCTACATCAACGATCCAAGCGTCATGCTCTGATTGGTTCGAGGTCCAGATGCTCAATCGTGACGAATGCGTGAAGAGCTGTCAATTTCTGACATCCAGATCGACGGATTCATGCACACTAGGATTTCCCTGTGACATCCGCGAAAGTACATGCAACGAGGTGAACACTCCAAATAATGGAATCAAACATTTTAAATCGTGAAACCCTAAATCGCAAACACAAACATATCACACAAACTGAATGGACTAGGGAACAAAAGGTTCCAGGACTCAGGGGATATGCCCCTATCATTGTGTGCATGAAGAAATAACAACTCTACCAGACCAGTTATGCATAGCAGAATGAACACACAATAAAGTGGATGGGGTACAAATGTGCAATCCACAAGAAATGCAGCAAAGCTCAGTGTGGATGTCACGATCACCAAGTAGTCCGGGCACAAACATGGGGCCACAGTTGTACATTCGTTTCAATATGGGCGCAGGTACGTACTTCTATTTCTATGTAGACGAAACTTGTATACACATCCAAAGGCATTCACACAAACAATGCATAAGGTTTATATAAAAAAATAATGTAAATCCCACGTTACGCAACATACATGTCATATGCTGCCCAGTGTCCAGCATGCTTCGGTTGCTCTCGTCTGGTTTGCACGGTCACAATTCAGCCTTAATTTTACGTAACCTCTTGACGTTATCCTTAACACTCATGAGTACATGCCTATCCTAGGTCGATTCGTTTTCCGTTGTACTCTAATTCATATTTCTGTGTTTCCATGTATTTATTTATTCCAATCATTTTACATCCACTCTGAATTGAGACCAAGTCCAAATACTACATACCAACTGTGTGCTGACCTTCCAGTGGTGATCCTAGGTTTGATCAACATCTGATCGCAGCATTGTATTAATGCACACCTTTGTCGCCAAGAGACCATAATTTCCTTTCTAATCTCTGCCTGTCTATCATGGCAATTTATGTGGGTGGGGTAGAAACTGTTATACTGGTTTTATTTATACACGATTCGAAGTTTGTGTTATCATGTGCAACAAACATTTTTATTCACGCTCCCACAAGCCCAAACAAGCATCTGACGAGGCAGCGACGGAGTATTCACGACTGTCTGAGTAGATGTACGCGGACTGCACATTGTTGACTAGCGAGATTATCACGGGGATTAGGTCGTCCTCCATCCCCCATGTGTGTCTTACGTGGAAGCGACGGAATAGTCATGACTGTGTCACGACTGTTAGAATATAGAACGAATGAATGATTCAACTAGGAAGCAGGTGGGTACAAGTAGCAAACCTAAAAGTGTTGAACCCTATAAGAACTACCCCACTACAGCCTAAACAGACTATAGCATATAAGTTTGACACACCCCCATAGGCAAAGTGGGGGAGAACAAGAGGTCACAAGACCAGTCAAGAAAGGCAAAGCAAGCTCAGGGTGGATCACAAAGTCACCACGCAGTCTGAGCACAAGCAAATGGCCACAAGGCCAGTTCACATGCAGAGCTATATAAAAGAAAACAAACAATACAGTGAACACAACCTAGCAAGTGTAAGCATGCAGGTATATGTATATAGAGTACAGTACAAGCAGAGTCAAGAAGTAAGCAAGTGAGGCACAGTAGGTACAAGGCCTAGAACAGTACAGAAACGCTGATGATCACAAGGCTGAAGTGCCTTGGTGAAAACATCAGCAATGTTGGCCTGTGAGGCCACGTAAGCGAGACGAAGCTGGCCACGCTGCTGCAACTCTCGAGCAAGGAAGTAGCGCAGAGCAATGTGCTTCGTTCTGTGCTCCAGTCTGTGCTCCTGACACAAAGCAAGCATGGCCTTGTAGTCGACGTACAGAACTGGAGGAGAATGAGGCACCTCTCCCAAGCCGGTCAGCAGGTAGGTGAGCCAGCGTAACTCCTGTGCAGCCATGGCTCCAGCGTAGATCTCAGCCTCACAACTGGAACTAAGAACAGAAGACGAGCGGGTAGACCGCCAAGAAACAGAGCCGGAGCCAAGACTGAAGGTGTAACCCTGTGACGACCGCTGCATAGCCAAGTCGTCAACCCAGGAGGCGTCAGCGTGACCAGTGAGGACAACTCGAGCCTGTCCTCCAAGCACGAGCCCCATGCCCGACGTACTGCACAAGTAGCGCAACACCCTCTTCGCAGCATCCCAGTGCACCTTTCGGTGCCTACCGGGAGCCACGTAGCGAGCCAGAAGGCTGAGAGGGTATGCGAGGTCAGGTCGTGTGCAAGTCATCAGGTACATGAGGCAGCCCACAAGCTCTGGATACGGGCCACTCAGCTCTACGGACTCGTTCGAAGGTGGAGCTGAGAGCGAGTGACCGGTAGGCAGAGGAGTGGACTGTGGCGAGGAGTACGTGAAGCCGAAGCACTGAAGGACCTGCTGCACCATGTGTGACTGAGTCAAGGTAATGGTGCGCTGTGCTCTGTCCCGGGTGATCCGCAAGCCAAGATAGCTTGTCAGTTAACCTAGGTCTGTGCACGTGTGTCTCTTCTGCAGCTCGGACTTCACGTGGGCGAGTGCCTCAGTGTCAGCAGTAGCAAAGACGAGGTCGTCTACGTACACGAGAACGTAGAACGACGACAGAGTGGTGTCAGTGCGTAAAAACAGTGAAGGGTCAGCAGTGGAAGGAGCAAAACCAAGAGTAGCAAGAGCCGTCCTCAGTGTGTCGTGCCACTCACGAGGTGCCTGGCGGAGACCGTAGACTGGCCGCCGGAGGCTCCACTGGGTACCAGTAGGAAACGACCCAGTGAAGCCAGGTGGGCGGCGCAGCCAGATCTCCTCGTGCAGGCTGCCCTGTAGGAAGGCTGTGCTGAAGTCAAGCGAGTGGAGCTCGTAGTCACGCTGAGCAGCTACGTGCAGCAGTACCCGAAGAGTGGTCATCTTCGGGGTAGGGGAGAAGGTCTGGAAGAAGTCAACTCCCTGTCGCTGTCTGAAGCCACGTGCAACGTAACGCGCCTTGAAGGCAGGCGGAGAACCCGGCGGCCGCTTCACCCTGAAGATCCACATGCCACTGACGATGTTCGCCCCAGGCGGGGGAACCTCGTCGACGTAGGTGCCTGTGGACTTCCAGGAAGCCATCTCGGCGTCCATGGCTGCCTGCCACTGAGAGGAGTACGGACCCTCTATCGCCTCTGCGTAAGAGCGCGGGGTCGGGATGTCTGGTGCATCTGGGTCTCCCTCAGGGGCAAGCAGCATGGACGCGAGATGAGGTACAGCAGCGGCAAAGCACTCAAACTCCTCCTGTCTGTCCTCAAGAACGTCCGTGCAAGAGCACACTCACCCCCGACGGACGGAGGACAGGCAGATGCAGACGCAGACTCAACAACAAGACTAGTGGCGTAGTCTAGGCGACAGGCTGCAGCAAAGTCAACAAGCTCAGCAACGAGAGCAGACGCAGCAGTGGACTCAAACAAAGGGTCAGTGACAGCAGTGGCTAGAAAACGCATGACAGTAGGACTAGAAGCACGAAGGGAGTCAGACTCCGGGTCCGGACCGTCAGGAAGAGAGGACGCAGGAGGAGATGGCAGAGGGACACGCTGTGGAGCAGTGGAAGGACGCAGAGTCATAGAGTGAGTGCCAGGGATAGGAGGAGGACGCGGACGCGAAACACGACGACCAGCGCAAACAGTGCGGACAGACGACTCAGAACGAGACTCAGGCGACACAGGACGCGACTCAAACTCACGACCCTCCGTAAGGCCTCTAGTCGGTCCAGAGTAAGGAGAAGGATCAGGCAGGGGAGAGGCCGGCTGTAACTGCGACTGTGTTTGGACAGGCGGTGGACTCAGTAGAGGAGGAGTAGGACCAGGAGAAGGCTGTAGACCAAGAACCTGCTGAAGGAGCGAAACGTAGTATGGCCGCGGCCTCGCAGCGTGTCCAGGAATAGCAGAGACAGCACCAGTACCTTCAGGGTCTCCAGCTACAACTCCCGCAGCACCACCAGCTCCAGTACCTGCAGCCTCAACGCCTGCAGCACCACCAGCCCCAGCAGCTCCAGTACCTCCAGTACGAGCACCTCCAGGACCAGCGGCTCCAGCACCAGCAAAACCTCCAGCAGCACCAGCACCAGCAGCGCCTCCAGCAGCTCCAGCACCAGCAGCACCTCCAGCAGCTCCAGCACCAGCAGCACCTCCAGCAGCTCCAGCACCAGCAGCACGTCCAGCAGCTCCAGCACCAGCAGCACCTCCAGCAGCTCCAGCACCAGCAGCACCTCCAGCAGCTCCAGCACCTGCAGCACCTCCAGCAGCTCCAGCACCAGCAGCACCTCCAGCAGCTCCAGCACCAGCAGCACCTCCAGCAGCTCCAGCACCAGCAGCACCTCCAGCAGCTCCAGCACCAGCAGCACCTCCAGCAGCTCCAGCACCAGCAGCACGTCCAGCAGCTCCAGCACCAGCAGCACCTCCAGCAGCTCCAGCACCAGCAGCACCTCCAGCAGCTCCAGCACCTGCAGCACCTCCAGCAGCTCCAGCACCAGCAGCACCTCCAGCAGCTCCAGCACCAGCAGCACCTCCAGCAGCTCCAGCACCAGCAGCACCTCCAGCAGCTCCAGCACCAGCAGCACCTCCAGCAGCTCCAGCACCAGCAGCACCTCCAGCAGCTCCAGCACCAGCAGCACCAGCAGCTCCAGCACCAGCAGCACCTCCAGTACCTCCAGCACCAGCAGCACCTCCAGCAGCTCCAGCACCAGCAGCACCTCCAGCTGCTCCAGCACCAGCAGCACCTCCAGCAGCTCCAGCACCAGCAGTACCTCCAGCACCAGCAGCACCTCCAGCAGCTCCAGCACCAGCAGTACCTCCAGCACCAGCAGCACCTCCAGCAGCACCAGCAGCACCTACAGCAGCTCCAGCAGCACCAGCACCAGCAGCACCTCGACAGCGCCGAGAGTACCACTCACGAAGCTGCTGAGGAGAGAGAGGCTCCCGCCGCAACGGGACACCTAGAGCACCTCCAAACGCAGCACGTGCAGGCTCAGCACCTCCAGACACAGTACCCTCAGGCTCCACACTCCCAGGCTCAGCACCCCCAGGCTCAGCACGCCCAGACTCAGCACCCCCACACTCAGCACCCCTAGGCTCCACACTCTCAGGCTCAGCACCCCCAGTCCCCGCACCCGCAGGCCCAGCACCCCTAGTAGCACTTGAGTCGACAGCTACCTCGACCGGCTCGGCAGGGTCTACCTGGGACACACCTGAGGGGGCAGGACCCTGCGGGGGGAGGGGGTCTACCGGGGGAGTACCTGGTGCTAGGAAGAGCGGCGGGGGGGGGAGAGAGGGAGTGCGGTAGGGAAAGAGACGGTAGTATGACACCGACTCGTCAAACGTGACGTCCTGAGAGGACAGAACACGACGCTAGGTGGGGTGGTAGAACCGCCACCCGGGTGCGTCAGGAGGGAAGCCAAGGAAGACATAGGGAACGGCACGGGAGGACAACTTGTCCGCTGTAGTATCGCGGACAAAAGCTCGAGATCCCCAGACACGGAACGCGCGTCCACCGCAGAGTAGGTGTGGTCTCCGGCAAGGAGACACGAGGCTGAAGGTTGATCTGATGCACAGCGTACTGAACCGCGAACGGCCACAGAAAATGGGGAGTAGCCGCATGGAACATGGACGTACGAGCGACGTCCATGACCATGCCAATGCGGCGCTTAGCAATCCCATTTTGCTGCGGGGAGGCCGGAAGCGTGAACGTCTGGCGGATGCCCTCCGAACGACAGAAGGCTCTCAGGAGGTCGGAGGAAAACTCCCCACCTCTGTCTGAGTGCAGACGCAGAACAGGAAGGTCCGAGCCGAAACTCTCACTGAGCTGGCGACGAGCACCGCGGATCCAGTCGATCAACACCTCAGGGACCTCACCCTTGCTGCGCAAGGGGAAGACTGTGGTGTAACGCGAGTAGTCGTCAACGACCAGCAGGAAGTAACGCTCGTGACCCTGTCCACGGACGCGGGCTGGGCCCCACACGCCCATGTGAAGAGTCTGCAGAGGAGCCTCTGTCGGAGGGAACGAGGAGGAGTGAGGAGCGGCGCGCTGCCGGCCCTCGACACAAGGAACACAGGTGGGGGCAGGCCCCGGAGGAAGGGGAGGGAGGGACCTGGGGAGACCAGAGACAAGGGCACGGGAGGCCATACCTCGAAGACGAGGCAAGGAGGGGTGACCAAGGCGGTGGTGCCAAAGGAGAGTCTCGTGCGACAGAGGACGACACGAGCAGGGGGCAGACGCAGGACTAGACCTGGACGCGGCAGCAAACACCTGACTGGACGCAGCTACCTGACCAGACGCAGGGACCGGAGGAGGCGCAGTAGTCAGTGTGTAGAGGCTCGACCCTGGCCGACGGGTGAACGTGGCCAGGTGGCGGCCCGTCCGAGAGCAAGTGCAGTGGGTCACACGCTGACCTCCAGGGGTGAACTGGTCAACCCACGCATCCTGGAGGTCAGCTCCACTCACCAAGTTCGTAGAGAACGAGGGGAGGTGGAGTCCCGACAGCAAGCCCGACGGGGCCGCAGGACACGGTAGAACCATGGAGGAGTGTGCAAGGACTGGGCCCCCTGAGGGGTCAGCAAGGGAGACCGCAACAGGCCGACTGAGCGGCGTGAGCATGGTGCTGTCTCTAAAGAAAGAGCGCGAAGCACCAGAGTCAAGTGTGAAAGTGTGCAAGGACTCAGTAGGTGCAGTACCAGAGAGAGCAGACGCACACCAGCACGTGGAGCAGCAGACGCACCAGCACCTGGAGCAGCAGACGCACTAGCACCTAGAGCAGCAGCCGCAATGCCCGGGTCGGGCGGGACACTCAGGTAACAGTCACCCTCAGCACTATCAGCAAGAGCATACATGGCAGCAAGGATAGCATCGAAATCTAGATCAAAGATAGGCACATTCTGCAGGAGCAGATCATGCCAGCGAGGGAGCTCAACGGCGTCAGGAAACTGGGTACGCCAAGCGTCAGTCAAGCGACCGAAGCAGCGCTGCGTGGTGTGTGGGAGCCCACACACCTCCCCACTACGAGTGCCGGTGTGAAGAACGTAAGTGCAGGGACCTGCACCCCCAAACCTCCCACGCCCAGCGTACCACTCACGAAGCTGCTGAACCGACAGGGTCTCACGGGTGCGCAGCTGCTGCTGGCGCTGGCTGCCACCAAAGCCTCCACGCTGAGCGGCTGCACCTCGACCAGCACCACCTCCGCCGCCACCTCCACCACCGCTGCCGCTGCCTCCACCACCTCCGCCACCGCCGCCACGACCTCCACCGCCGCCACTGACGCCCCCACTCCCAGTACCACCCCCACCTCCACCGCCACCTCCGCCGCCGCCTCCACCTCCTCCACTGCTTCCCCCGCCACCCCCTCCACCACCCTTGCTCCCCTTGCCCTTGCTGATGCAGCGTCTCCCACTAGGGGCAGACGCAGCTCCGACCTCCTCAGTGCCAACGAGGTCGACAGCAGCAGCAGAAGCAACAGAGGGGAGAAGGGGGACAGGGGAACACCCCTCAAAGAAGGGGGTGCGACAGTCGCCGCGAGAAGCACCTACAGCTAAGATACTCTTCTCAGCTGCAGCAAGGCGCTCCTCTAGCAGGTCGACAGTCAGCTCGGTGGGGCAAAGGGAGAGAAAGTGGTCCCTGGCTGAAGAGAGGGAGTCAGGGAGACGGGTGACTAGGTAGTAAAGGGTGATGTACATGGGGGGGGGGTTCTTGGCACAGAACTCAGTGGGAAGGGCAGCGCGGTAGCGGGTGTCACTAGTGCGAAGGTGAGCAACTAGGTCAGCGACTCTGGCAAAGGCGGCAAGGTCAGGGAAAAGGTACGGCAGCATGAGGCGGCTGAGGGCAGCAGTGGCAGGGGAGGAGTAGCGTGCAACTACAGCGTCGTACAAAGACTGAGCAGTCTTGTACTGTCCAAAGTGTGCGCGCTCAGCAGGCGGCAGGTGACTACGAACAGCAAGACGAGCAACAGCGTCACGAGTGGTCCACTGCGAGCGAACAGTACTGTCAGCAGTGGCAGCAGGAGCAGTGGAAACACCGGACGTGTGATCGAAGAGGGATACCCCATCCCTAGAATCACATTGAAGAAAGAGCTGTAGGTCGTCAACCCACACGTCAAAGTCAACTGCACGTCCCTCAGCATCAAAGGTGAGAACGGTAGGACTAGCCATAGCAGCAGTAGGAGCAGTAGCAGCAGTAGTAGCAGTAGCAGCAGTAGCAGCAGTAGCAGCAGGGCAGTGCAAGGCAGTGCTGCTCGGTAGGGCAGTGCGGCTCGGTGGGGGCGGCGCGGCTCGGCTGAGCGGCGCGGCTCGGCTGGGCGGCGCGGCTCGGCTGGGCGGCGCAGCTCGGCTGGGCGGCGCGGCTCGGCTGGGCGGCGCGGCTCGGCTGGGCGGCGCGGCTCGGCTTACCAGAGACGGGTGCAGGGGCGGGCCGTGACTGCAGGGGCCGCGCCAGTAGGGGCCGGCAGGGGCTCGTCAGCAGGGGCCGGCAGGGGCGCGCCAGTAGGGGCGCGTCAGTAGGGGCGCGTCAGTAGGGGCCGGCAGAGGCGCGTCAGCAGGGGCCGGCAGGGGCGCACCAGCAGGGGCGCGTCAGCAGGGGCCGGTAGGGGCGCGCCAGCAGGGGCCGGAAGGGGCCATGAAGAGCTGCTTAGGGGGCCGCGAAGAGCCTTGGAGAGGGCCGCGAAGGGCCGTGAAGGGGCCGCGAAGGGCCGCGAGGGGCCGCGAAGGGCCGCGAAGGGGCCTCAAAGGGCCGCAAAAGGGGCCGCGCCGCGAAGGGCCGCGAAAGGGGCTGCGAAGGGCCGCGAAAGGGGCCGCGAAGGGCCGCGAAGGGTCCGCGAAGGGCCGTATGAGGGGCCGCTAAGGGCCGCGAAGGGGCCGCGACGGGCCGCGAAAGGGGGGGGGGGGGGGGGGGGGGGCACGAAGGGCCTCGAAGGGCAGGCGCACGGGGCGTAGCTAGGACAAACGCGAAGCGCTCTTCGGGCAGGTAAGGAAAAAAAAATGCGTAGTGGTGGGCCCTTAAAAAAACGGTCCCACTAGGGAACCTGCTCTATACCATGTGAGAATAATGAGAGGAATGAATGAACTAGGAAGCAGTTGGGTACAAGTAGGAAACCTAAAAGTGTTGTACCCTATAACAACTACCCCACTACAGCCTAAACAGACTATAGCATATATAAGCTTGACACGGCCTGCCTAGGGGTGCGATTCGGGCAGGAAAATGGGCAGAACGGAACTAACAATGGGCCCTAAACTGTCAAACATATGTATATCTATGTTATAGTTTGGGTAGGCTTAGTGGGGTACACACTGTGGGGTACAACCCCTTAGGTTCATTCTTTGTACCAACCCTCTCGATAGTCGACATCACTTTTTCTGCCTATGATTCTAACATGGTATAGAGCATAGGTCCTTAGGACCTAGGATTAGGGCCCACCACGCTTGCATGCCTTGTCTAGTGCCTACGCGCGCCTCGGCTGCCCGCGCGCGCCTCGGGCGGTCCTTTTTTTTTTTTCCCACGTGCGCCGTTTTAGCAGCCCGCGCAGCCCGTTTCGGCCCCACCTGTGCGCCCCTTAAGCCGCCCGCGCGCAACCTGGTTAGGCCACGCTAGCGCGGCCCGTTGCCCAGCGCAGCCCGCAGCTTAGCGACCAGCCCGCAGCCACGCTAGTGCGGCCCGTCGCCCAGAGCGGCCCGCAGCCGCACGCAGCTTGCAGCCGCGCACGCTGCCTGTCGCCACGCGCAGCCCGCAGCCCGCGCATTCCGTCGCCGCACGCAGCCTGCGGCCGCGCGCGCTGCCCGTAGCCACGCGCAGCCTGCAGCCTCGTGCAGCAAGCCGCCACACGCAGCCAGCAGCCTCACGCAGCCCTCCTGCCTGCTGCCTGCCTGCTGCCTGCCTGCTGCTTGCTGCCTGCTGCCGCCTGCCTGCTTGCTGCCTGCTGCCGCCTGCCTGCCGCCTGCCTGCCTGTCTGCTTGCTGCTTGCTGCCGCCTGCCTGCAGCCTGCCTCCTGCCTGCCTGCCTGCTTGCTGCCTGCTGCCGCCTGCCTGTAGCCTGCCTGCTGCCTGCCTGCTGCCTGCCTGCTGCTTGCTGCCTGCAGCCGCCTGCCTGCCGCCTGCCTGCTGCATGCCTGCTGCCTGCCTGCTACTTACTGTCAAACTTATATCTGCTATAGTCTATTTAGGCTGTAGTGGGGTAGCTCTTAGAGGGTACAACACTTATGTTTTCTACTTGTACCCATCTCAGTTCCTAGTTGATTCATTCTTTCGTCAATTATCTCACATGGTATAGAGCTAGTTTCGAGTTTTTTTTTTTTAAGGGCCCACCACTGAAATTTTTCTTACCTGCTCGACGCGCGCGTCGCGCCTGCCCTTCGAGGCCCGTAGCGGCCCCTGCGCCTGCCCTTAGAGCCAGCGCCGGCCCCGTAAGGCCCTGTAAGGCCCCGTAAGGCCCCGTTTATGGCCCTGTTTAAGGCCGCGTAAGGCCCCGTAAGGCCACGTAAGGCCCCGTCAGGCCCCGTAAGGCCCCGTTTACGGCCCCGTTTAAGGCCCCGTAAGGCCCCGTAAGGCCCCGTAAGGCCCCGTAAGGCCTCGTAAGGCCCCGTAAGGCCCCGTTTACGGCCCCGTTTAAGGCCCCGTAAGGCCCCGTAAGGCCTCGTAAGGCCCCGTAAGGCCCCGTAAGGCCCCGTAAGGCCCCGTTTAAGGCCCCGTACGGCCCCGTAAGGCCCCGTAAGGCCCCGTAAGGCCCCGTAAGGCCCCGTTTACGGCCCCGTTTAAGGCCCCGTAAGGCCCCGTAAGGCCCTGTAAGGCCCCGTCAGGCCCCGTTTAAGGCCCCGTTAGGCCCCGTAAGGCCCTGTAAGGCCCTGTAAGGCCCTGTAAGGACCCGTCAGGCCCCGTTTGCGGCCCAGTCAGGCCCCGTAAGGCCCAGTCAGGCCCCGTTAGAGGCCCCGTACGGCCCCGTCAGGCCCCGTTAGCGGCCCCGTCAGGCCCCGTAAGGCCCCGTCCGGCCCTGCCCCGGCCCTACCCCAACCTGTCGCGGCCCTGCGCCGGCCCTGCTGCGGCCCTGTCGCAGCTCTGCCCCGGCCCTGCTCCGGCACTGTTGCAGCCCTGCCCCGGCCCTCGCCCCGACCCTGTCTCGGCCCTGCCCCGGCCCTGCTCCTGCACTGCCGCGGCCCGGCCCCGGCCCTGCTCCGGACCTGTCGCGGCCACGCCCCGGCCCTGTCCCGGCCCTGCTCCGACCCTGCCCCGGCCCTGCCCCGGCCCTGCCCCCTGCCCCGGCCCTGCTCCGACCCTGCCCCGGCCCTGCCCCGGCCCTGCCCCGGCCCTGCCCCGGCCCTGCCCCTGCCCTGCTCCTGCACTATCGCGGCCCTGCCCAACCCGGCCCCAAATCTTTTGCGGCCCGGCCCCGGCCCTACCCCGGCCCTGCCCCGGCCTCGCCACTGGTAAGAGCGCCGCGCTGCCGAGTCGCGCCGCCCTGCCTAGCCTGCCCTGCCGAGTTGCACTGCTGCTGCTGCTAGCCTGCTGCTGCTCCTGTCATGGCTAGTCTCAATGTTCTTACCTTTGATGCTGAGGGTCGAGCTGTTGACTTTGAGGTCTGGCTAGATGATCTGCAGCTTTTCCTACAGTGCGATAGCAAGGATGGCCTCTCACTGTTCGATCTCACGTCTGGCGCCTCTACTGCCCCTGCTGCTGATGCTGACAGTACTGTTCGCTCGCAAAGGCTCACGCGCGATGCTGCTGCTCGTCTTGCTGTGCGTAATCACCTGCCGTCTACTGAGCGCGCGCACTTTAGTCAGTACAAGAGTGCTAGGGCTCTGTACGACGCTGTAGTTGCACGCTACTCCTCCCCTACCACTGCTGCCCTCAGCCGCCTCATGCTGCCGTACCTTTTTCCTGACCTTGTCGCCTTTGCCACAGTTGCTGACCTAGTTGCTCACCTCCGCACTAGTGACGCTCGCTACCGCGCTGCCCTTCCCACTGAGTTTCTTCCTACGAACTCCCCCCCCATGTACATCACCCTTTACTACCTAGTCACCCGCCTCCTTGACTCTCTCTCCTCAGTCAGGGATCACTTCCTCTCCCTTTGCCCCACCGAGCTGACTGTCGACTTGCTAGAGGAGCGCCTTGCTGCAGCTGAGAAGAGTATCTTAGCTGTAGGTGCTTCTCGCGGCAACCGTCGCACCCCCTTCTTTGAGGGGTGTTCCCCTGTCCCCCTTCTCCCCTCTGTTGCCTCTGCTGCTGCTGTCGACCTCGTTGGCACTGAGGAGGTCGGCACTGCGTCTACTGCCCCTAGTGGGCGACGCCGCACTGGCAAGGGCAAGGGAAGCAGGGGTGGTGGAGGGGGCGGTGGAGGCAGCGGTGGAGGAGGTGGAGGAGGTGGAGGTGGTGGTGGGGGTGGTTCCGGGAGTGGGGGCGTCGGTGGCGGCAGTGGAGGCCGTGGCGGCGGTGGCGGAGGAGGTGGCGGCGGCGGCAGCGGTGGTGGAGGTAGCGGAGGAGGTGGTGCTGGTCGCGGTGCGGCCACGCAGCGTGGAGGCCTTGGTGGCAGCCAGCGTCAGCAGCAGCTGCGCACCCGTGAGACCCCGTCTGTTCAGCAGCTTCGTGAGTGGTACGCTGGGCGTGAGAGGTCTGGGGGTGCAGGTCCCTGCACGTACGTTCTTCGCACCGGCACTCGTAGTGGGGAGGTGTGTGGTCTCCCACACACCACGCAGCGCTGCTTTGGCCGCTTGACTGACGCCTGGCGTACCCAGTTTCCTGACGCTGTTGAGCTTCCTCGTTGGTATGATCTGCTTCTGCAGAATGTGCCTATCTTTGATCTAGACTATGATGCTATCCTTGCTGCCATGTATGCTCTTGCTGATATTACTGAGGGTGACTGTTACCTGCGTGTCCCGCCCAACCCGGGCACTGTGGCTGCTGCTCTAGGTGCTAGTGCGGCTGCTGCTCTAGGTGCTAGTGCGTCTGCTGCTCCAGGTGCTGGTACGTCTCCTCTCTCTGGTACTGCACCTACTGCGTCCTTTCACACTTTCACACTTGACTCTGGTGCTTCGCGCTCTTTCTTTAGAGACAGCACCACGCTCACGCCGCTCAGTCGGCCTGTTGCGGTCTCCCTTGCTGAACCCTCAGGGGGCCCAGTACTTGCACACTCCTCCACTGTCCTACCGTGTCCTGCAGCCCCGTCGGGCTTGCTGTCGGGACTCCACCTCCCCTCGTTCTCTACGAACCTGGTGAGTGGAGCTGACCTCCAGGACTCGTGGGTTGACCAGTTCACCCCTGGAGGTCAGCGTGTGACCCACTGCACTTGCTCTCGGACGGGCCGCCACCTGGCCACGTTTACCCGTCGGCCAGGGTCGAGTCTGTACACACTGACTACTGCGCCTCCTCCGGTCACTGCGTCTGGTCAGGTAGCTGCGTCCAGTCAGGTGTTTGCTGCCGCGTCCAGGTCTAGTCCTGCGTCTGCCCCCTGCTCGTGTCGTCCTCTGGCACACGAGACTCTCCTTTGGCACCACCGCCTTGGTCACCCCTCCCTGCCTCGTCTTCGAGGTATGGCCTCCCGTGCCCTTGTCTCTGGTCTCCCCAGGTCCCTCCCTCCCCTTCCTCCGGGGCCTGCCCCCACCTGTGTTCCGTGTGTCGAGGGCCGACAGCGTGCCGCCCCTCACTCCTCCTCGTTTCCTCCGACTGAGGCTCCTCTGCAGACTCTTCACATGGACGTGTGGGGCCCAGCCCGCGTCCGTGGACAGGGTCACGAGCGTTACTTCCTCCTTGTCGTTGACGACTACTCGCGTTACACCACAGTCTTCCCCTTGCGCAGCAAGGGTGAGGTTCCTGAGGTGTTGATCGACTGGATCCGCGGTGCTCGTCGCCAGCTCAGTGAGAGTTTCGGCTCCGACCTTCCTGTTCTGCGTCTGCACTCCGACCGAGGTGGGGAGTTTTCCTCCGACCTCCTGAGAGCCTTCTGTCGTTCGGAGGGCATCCGCCAGACGTTCACGCTTCCGGCCTCCCCGCAGCAAAATGGGATTGCTGAGCGCCGCATTGGCATGGTCATGGATGTCGCTCGTACGTCCATGATCCATGCGGCTGCTCCCCATTTTCTATGGCCGTTCGTGGTTCAGTACGCTGCGCATCAGATCAACCTTCAGCCTCGTGTCTCCTTGCCGGAGACCACACCTACTCTGCGGTGGACGAGGAAGGTTGGCGATGCGTCCGCGTTCCGTGTCTGGGGATCTCGAGCTTTTGTCCGCGATACTACAGCGGACAAGCTGTCCTCCCATGCCGTTCCCTGTGTCTTCCTTGGCTTCCCTCCTGACGCACCCGGGTGGCAGTTCTACCACCCCACCTCGCGTCGTGTTCTGTCCTTTCAAAACGTCACGTTTGACGAGTCGGTGTCGTACTACCGTCTCTTTCCCTAACGCACTGCCTCTCCCCCCCCCCCGCCACTCTTCCTGGCACCAGGTACTCCCCTGGTAGACCCCCTCCCCCCCCAGGGTCCTGCCCCCTCAGGTGTGTCCCAGGTAGACCCTGCCGAGCCGGTCGAGGTAGCTGTCGACTCAGGTGCTGCTAGGGGTGCTGAGTCTGGGGGTGCTGAGACTGGGGGTGCTGAGTCTGGGGGTGCTGAGACTGGGGGTGCTGAGTCTGGGGGTGCTGAGACTGGGCGTGCTGAGCCTGGGGGTGTGGAGCCTCAGGGTACTGTGTCTGGAGGTACTGAGCCTGCGCGTGCTGCATCTGGAGGTGCTCTAGGTGTCCGGTCGCGGCGGGAGCCCCTCTCTCCACAGCGTCTTCGTGAGTGGTACTCTCGGCGCTGTCGGGTTGCTGCTGGTGCTGCTGGTGATGGGGCTGCTGGAGGTACTGGAGGTGCTACTGGAGGTACTGGAGGTGCTGGCGCTGCTGGAGGTGGTGCTGGTGCTGGAGCTGCTAGAGGTGCTGCTGGTGCTGGAGCTGCTGGAGGTGCGGCTGGTGCTGGAGCTGCTGGAGGTGCTGCAGGTGCTGGTGCTGCTGGAGGTGCTGCTGGAGCTGCTGGAGGTGCTGCTGGGACTGGAGGCCCTGGGGCTGAGGGTACCGGTTCTGTCTCTGCTGTCTCTGGAGGCGCTGCGCGGCCGCGGCCGTACTATGTTCCGCTCCTTCAGCAGGTTCTTGGCTCCCCGCCTTCTCCTGGTCCTCCTCCTCCTTTCCTGAGTCCACCACCTGTCTAGTCCCAGTCACAGTTGCAGCCGGCCTCTCCGCTGCCTGGTCCTTCTCCTTACTCTGGTCCGACTAGAGGTCTTACGGAGCGTCGTGAGCCTGAGTCTCGTCCTGTGTCGCCTGATTCTCGTTTTGCGTCGCCTGTCCGTCCTGTTCGCGCTGGTCGTGTTTCGCGTCCGCGTCTTCCTCCTGTCCCACGCACTCACTCTATGACACTGCGTCCTTCTACTGCTCCACAGCGTGTCCCTCTGCCCTCTCCTCCTGCGTCCTCTCTTCCTAACGGTCCGGACCCGGAGTCTGACTCCCTTCGTGCTGCTAGTCCTACAGTCACGCGCTTTCTGGCCACTGCTGTCACTGACCCTCTGTTTGAGTCCTCTGCTGCGTCTGCTCTTGTTGCTGAGCTTGTGGACTTTGCTGCAGCCTGTCGCCTAGACTACGCCGCTAGTCTTGTTGCTGAGTCTGCGTCTGCGTCTGTCTATCCTCCGTCCGTCGGGGGTGAGTGTGCTCTTGGCACGGACGTCCTTGAGGACAGACAGGAGGACCTTGAGTGTTTTGCTGCTGCTTCACCTCATCTCGTGTCCATGCTGCTTGCCCCTGAGGGAGACCCGGATGCACTAGACATCCCGACCCCGCGCTCTTACGCAGAGGCGATAGAGGGTCCCTACTCCTCTCAGTGGCAGGCAGCCATGGACGCAGAGATGGCTTCCTGGAAGTCCACAGGCACCTACGTAGACGAGGTTCCCCCACCTGGGGCGAACATCGTCAGTGGCATGTGGATCTTCAGGGTGAAGCGGCCGCCGGGTTCTCCGCCTGCCTTCAAGGCGCGTTACGTTGCACGTGGCTTCAGTCAGCGACAGGGAGTTGACTTCTTTCAGACCTTCTCCCCTACCCCGAAGATGACCACTCTTCGGGTACTGCTGCACGTTGCTGCTCAGCGTGACTACGAGCTCCACTCGCTTGACTTCAGCACAGCCTTCCTACAGGGCAGCCTGCACGAGGAGATCTGGCAGCGCCGCCCACCTGGCTTCACTGGGTCGTTTCCTGCTGGTACCCAGTGGAGCCTCCGGCGGCCAGTCTACGGTCTCCGCCAGGCGCCCCGTGAGTGGCACGACACGCTCAGGACGACTCTTGCTGCTCTTGGTTTTGCTCCTTCCACTGCTGACCCTTCTCTGTTTCTACGCACTGACGCTACTCTGCCGCCGTTCTACGTTCTTGTGTACGTAGACGACCTTGTCTTTGCTACTGCTGACACGGAGGCACTCGCCCACGTGAAGTCCGAGCTGCAGAAGAGACACACGTGCACAGACCTGGGTGAGCTGACAAGCTATCTTGGCTTGCGGATCACCCGGGACAGAGCACAGCGCACCATTACCTTGACTCAGTCACACATGGTGCAGCAGGTCCTTCAGCGCTTCGGCTTCACGTACTCCTCGCCACAGTCCACTCCTCTGCCTACCGGTCACTCGCTCTCAGCTCCACCTTCGGACGAGTCCGTAGAGCCGAGTGGCCCGTATCCAGAGCTTGTGGGCTGCCTCATGTACCTGATGACTTGCACACGACTTGACCTCGCATACCCTCTCAGCCTTCTGGCTCGCTACGTGGCTCCCGGTAGGCACCGAAAGGTGCACTGGGATGCTGCGAAGAGGGTGTTGCGATACTTGTGCAGTACATCGGGCATGGGGCTCGTGCTTGGAGGACAGGCTCGAGTTGTCCTCACTGGTCACGCTGACGCCTCCTGGGTTGACGACTTGGCTACGCAGCGGTCGTCACAGGGTTACACCTTCAGTCTTGGCTCCGGCTCTGTTTCTTGGCGGTCTACCCGCTCTTCTTCTGTTCTCAGCTCCAGTTGTGAGGCTGAGATCTACGCTGGAGCCATGGCTGCACAGGAGCTTCGCTGGCTCACCTACCTGCTGACCGACTTGGGAGAGGCACCTCGGTCTCCTCCAGTTCTGTACGTCGACAACAAGGCCATGCTGGCCTTGTGTCAGGAGCACAGACTGGAGCACAAAACGAAGCACATTGCTCTGCGCTACTTCCTTGCTCGAGAGTTGCAGCAGCGTGGCCAGCTTCGTCTTGCTTACGTGGCCTCACAGGCCAACACTGCTGATGTTTTCACCAAGGCACTTCAGCCTTGTGATCATCAGCGTTTCTGTACTGTGTTAGGCCTTGTACCTACTGTGCCTCACTTGTTGACTTCTTGACTCTGCTTGTACTGTACTCTATATACTCATACCTGCATGCTTACACTTGCTAGGTTGTGTTCACTGTATTGTTTGCTTTCCTTTATATAACTCTGCATGTAAACTGGCCTTATGGCCCTTTGCTTGTGCTCAGACTGTGTGGTGACTTTGTGATCCACCCTGAGCTTGCTTTGCCTTTCTTGACTGGTCTTGTGACCTCTTGTTCTCCCCCACTTTGCCTATGGGGGTGTGTCAAACTTATATCTGCTATAGTCTATTTAGGCTGTAGTGGGGTAGCCCTTAGAGGGTACAACACTTATGTTTTCTACTTGTACCCATCTCAGTTCCTAGTTGATTCATTCTTTCGTCAATTATCTCACACTTACTGCCTGCTGCCTGCCTGCTACTTGCTGCCTGTTGCCGCCTGCCTGCCGCCTGCCTGCCTGCCTGCCTGCTGCCTGCTGCCGCCTGCCTGCAGCCTGCCTGTTGCCGCCTGCCTGCAGCCTGCCTGCTGCCGCCTGCTGCCTGCCTGCTGCTTGCTGCCTACTGCCGCCTGCATGCCGCCTGCCTGCTGCCTGCCTGCTGCCTGCCTGCTACTTACTGCCTGCTGCCTGCCTGCTACTTGCTACCTGCTGCCGCCTGCCTGCCGCCTGCCTGCCTGCCTGCTTGCTGCCTGCTGCCGCCTGCCTGCAGCCTGCCTGCTGCCGCCTGCCTGCCGCCTGCCTGCCTGCCTGCTTGCTGCCTGTTGCCTGCCTGCTGCTTGCTGCCTGCTGCCGCCTGCCTGCCGCCTGCCTTCTGCCTGCCTGCTGCCTGCCTGCTGCCTGCCTGCTACTTGCTGCCTGCTGCCGCCTGCCTGCTTGCTGCCTGCTGCCGCCTGCCTGCCACCTGCCTCCTACCCGGTGCCTGCTGCCTCTGTCTGCTGCCTGCTGCCTGCTGCCTCCTGCCTTAAGCCAATATGGCGACGCCCAACGTTCTAGCGTTCGAGCCTGACGGTCGTCCCATCGAGTTCACTGTGTGGTTAGACGATCTCCAGCTGTTCCTTCTGACTGATGCCAAAGAGGGCGTTTCCCTGTTTGATTACGTCTCTGGCACTGCCGTTACTCCTGCTGCTGATGCTCCTGCTCTAGAACGCTCCCAGTGGCAGACTCGTGATGCTGCTGCACGCCTAGCTATTAGGAACCACCTGCCGATTACTGAGCGAGCGCATTTCAGCCAGCACAGAACTGCTAAGACACTGTACGACGCTGTAGTTGCGCGCTACTCCTCCCCGGCCACTGCAGCCATAGGTCGACTCATGCTACCGTACCTGTTCCCCGATCTTTCCTCGTTCACCATTGCTGAGGACCTAGTTTCTCACCTGCGCGCTACTGACTCTCGCTTTCGTGCCGCTCTTTCAGCCGAGTTCTGCGCCGCAAACCCCCCCCCCCCGATGTACTTCATTCTCTATTTCCTCGTCACCCACCTCCCTGACACTCTTAGCTCTGTCAGGGACCACTTCCTAGCGCCAGACCCCACCACTCTCACTGTCGACGACTTCGAGAAGCACCTCCTCGCAGCAGAGAAGAACATCCTCGCTGTAGGTGCTGCTCGTGGCACTCCTCGCTCTCCCCTCTTTGAGGGGTGCTCCCCCTCCCCTCTCACCCCCTCCTACGCCTCCGCAGCTACTGCTCACGACTACCTTGGTGCTGAGGGGGTCGGAGCTGCTTCCGCTCCTAGTGGGAAGCGTCGCAGCGGCAGGGGCGGCAGGGGTGGCAGGGGCGGTGGGGGTGGCGGTGGAGGTGGCGGTGGTGCAGGTGGCGGGGGAGGTGGAGGTGGTGGGGGTGGTCGTGGGGGTGGAGGCGGTGGAGGTGGTGGTGGGGGCGGCAGAGGCACTGGGAGCGGTGGAGGGGGCAGCAGCGGCGGTGGGGGAGGAGGGAGCGGTAGTGGCATTGGTGGTCAGGGCCAGCAGCAGCATCAGCGTCAGCGTCAGCGCCAGACCCCCACTTCCCAGCAGCTTCTTGACTGGTATGCCGGGCGTGGGGCTTCTGGGGGTCCTGGTCGCTGCCCCTATATCATCCGCACAGGTCCCCGCGCTGGTCGCCAGTGCACAGGTTTTCACACTGAGCAGCGCTGCTTCGCTCGGCTTAGCGACGCCTAGCGCGCCAAGTTTCCTGATGCTCCTGAGTTCCCCAACTGGGCAGACTTGCTTAGGCTATCTTTGATCTTGACTATGAGGCAATTCTTGCTGCTATGTATGCATTGTCTGTTAGTGCTGAGGGTGACTGCAACTTGTGTGTGCCGCCGGATCCTGGTATAGCCCCTGCAGCACTAGGTGCTTGTGAGTCTGCTCCCCTTGGTACTGCGCCTGCACAGGCTTTGCACACCTTTACACTTGACTCTGGTGCTTCCCGCTGTTTCTTTCGCGACAGTACCACAGTCACTCCCCTCCCTGCACCTGTTCCTATCTCACTGGCTGACCCCTCTGGGGGCCCAGTGCTTGCACGGTCTTCCACCGTGCTTCCGTGTCCGGCGGTCCCGTCTGGCAAGCTGTCTGGTCTCCACCTCCCCTCGTTCTCTACGAACTTGGTGAGTAACGCTGTCCTCCAGGATGCGGGGGTTGACACCTTCACCCCTGGCCGGCAGCGTGTGGCGATTTGCACGTGCTCCCAGACTGGTCGCCACCGGGCCACGTTCGCTCGTGCGCCAGGGTCCAGTCTGTACACCCTCACCACTGCGTCGCGCTCCGCCCCTTTGTCTCCCCAGTTGCACGCGTCTGCTCAGGTAGCTACACAGTGTGAGTGCCGCCAGCTGTCGCACGACACTCTCCTGTGGCACCACCGCCTTGGTCACCCCTCCCTGCCTCGCCTACGCAGCATGCACTCCCGCTTCCTGGTTTCTGGTCTTCCCAGGTCTCTGCCTCCCCTCCCTCCCTCGCCTGCGCCGCCCTGCATTCCCTGCGTCGAGGGGCGGCAGCGCGCCGCTCCTCACTCCTCCTCGTTCCCTCCCACAGAGGCTCCACTGCGGACTCTCCACCTGGACGTGTGGGGCCCAGCCCGCGTCCGTGGACAGGGCCACGAGCGGTACTTCCTACTGGTTGTCGACGACTACACGCGCTACACCACGGTCTTCCCCTTGCAGCGCAAGGGGGATGTCCCTGATGTTTTGATCCCCTGGATCCGCGCTACTCGTCTCCAGCTCCGCGAGCGGTTCCAATCGGACTTTCTTGTCCTGCGTCTGCACTCTGACAGAGGTGGTGAGTTCTCCTCAGCCCTCTTGGCAGCCTTCTGTGCGGAGCACGGCATCCGCCAGACTTTCACGCTTCCGGCCTCTCCGCAGCAGAATGGGGTTGCTGAGCGCCGCATTGGATTAGTCATGGAGGTCGCTCATACCTCCATGATCCATGCGGCTGCCCCCCATTTTCTGTGGCCGTTTGCGGTCCGGTACGCCGCGCATCAGCTCAACCTTTGGCCCCGTGTCTCCTTGCCGGAGACCTCGCCCACACTGCTGTGGACGGGGACGGTTGGCGATGCGTCGCGTTTCCGGCTCTGGGGTGCTCGTGCCTTTGTCCGCGATACCACCGCGGACAAGCTCTCCCCTCGCGCCATTCCTTGCGTCTTCCATGGCTTAGTCCCTGACGCGCCTGGCTGGAAGTTTTACGACCCCGCCTCGCGCCGTGTCTTTGCGTCCCAGGACGTCACCTTTGACGAGTCCGTCCCCTTTTACCGCCTCTTCCCCTACCGCACTGCTCCTCGCCCCCCCCCGCCGCACTTTCTCGCCCCAGGTCCTCCCCAGGTAGACCCCCTCCCCGCACCAGGTCCTGCTCCTTCAAGTGTCTCTCAGGTAGACCCCCCTGCGACTGCGCCTGTTGAGGTCACTGGTGACTCCGGTCCTGCTGCGAGTGGTGCTGTCCCGGGGAGTGCGGAGCTTGGGGGTGCTGAGTCTGGGGGCGCTGAGCGTGTGGAGCCTGGAGGTGCTGCGTCTCGGGGTACTGCGTCTGGAGGTGCTGCGTCTGGGGGTGCTGAGCCTGTGTGTGCGGAGCCTGTGGGTGCTGAGTCTGGGGGTGAGTTGCCCGAGGGTTCTGAGACTGCTGTTAGGCGGTCTCCTTGGAGTAGCCGTCTTCGTCCGCGTGTGCCCCTCACCTCCCAGCAGCTGCACGACTGGTACGGTCGCCGTCGGCGTCCCACTTCTGCACCTCAGGGCTCTCCTGCTGGAGGTTCTTCTGCTGGTGTCGCTGGTCCCGGAGGTGCTCGTACTGGGAGTACTGGAGCTGCTGGGGCTGGTGGTGGTGCTGCTGGAGGTACTGGAGCTACTGGCGGTGCTGGAGCTGCTGAGGGTACTGGAGCTGCTGGAGGTGCTGGAGGTGCTGGAGCTGCTGGAGTTGCTGGAGCTGCTGGGGGTACTGGAGCTGCTGGAGGTGCTGGAGCTGCTGGTGGGGCTGGTGCTGCTCGTGCTGGTGGCACTGCTCAGCCGCGCCTGTTATTTGCTCCGCCGTCTCCGTCGTCTCAGCCACCACCTGACTCTGCACTTCGCCAGGTTCTCAGTCTTCCCTCGTCTACTGGTCTTCCGTTAGAGCCTGGCTCCCCGCTGCCTGCTCCTTCTCCATACACAGAGCAGCCTGGTGGCCTTGCAGAGCGTCGTGAGCCTGTGTCGCGTCCTGTCTCCCCTGTCAGTTCCGGTCGTCGTGTTCCTCTTCAGAGCCAGCCGGCTGTCTCCGGCCCTCCCCTTGTAGTTCGTCGTCCTTCCTCTCCTTCACCGCGTGTTCCTCTGCCGCCTCCCCCTGCGTCCTCTCTGCCTGTCGTTGCTGACCCTGCGTCTGACCGGTTTCGTGCTGAGCACTCTACTGTCACGCGTCTGCTTGCCACTGTTGCCACTGACCCTTCGTTTGAGTCTGCTGCTGCGTCTGCCTTAGTCACTGAGCTTGTTGCCTTTGCTGCTCACTGTCGTCTAGACTACGCCGCCAGTCTTGTTGCTGAGTCTGCGTCTGTCTGTCCTCCGTCCGTCGGGGGTGAGTGTGCTCTTGGCACGGACGTCCTTGAGGACAGGCAGGAGGGCCTTGAGTGTCTTGCAGCCGCTGCGCCTCATCTCGTATCCATGCTGCTTGCCCCTGAGGGAGACCCGGATGCACCAGACATCCCTACCCCGCGCTCTTACGCTGAGGCGATCGCGGGTGAGTACTCCTCTCACTGGCAGATAGCCATGGACGCAGAGATGGCATCCTGGAAGTCCACAGGCACCTACGTCGACGAGGTTCCCCCTCCTGGGGCGAATATTGTCAGTGGCATGTGGATTTTCAGGGTGAAGCGGCCGCGAGGTTCTCCGCCTGTCTTCAAGGCTCGTTACGTGGCTCGAGGCTTCAGTCAGCGAGAGGGAGTTGACTTCTTCCAGACCTTCTCCCCCACCCCAAAGATGACCACTCTTCGGGTGCTGCTGCACGTTGCCGCTCAGCGTGACTACGAGCTTCACTCTCTTGACTTCAGCATAGCCTTCTTACAGGGCAGCCTGCACGAGGAGATTTGGCTGCGCCGCCCTCCTGGTTTCACTGGGTCGTTCCTTCCTGGTACCCAGTGGAGCCTCCGGCGGCCGGTCTAAGGTCTCCGCCAGGCGCCACGTGAGTGGCACGACACACTGAGGACGACACTTGCGGCTCTTGGGTTTGCTCCGTCGACTGCTGACCCGTCGCTGTTTTTGCGCACCGACACTTCGATGCCGCCGTTCTACGTTCTCGTGTACGTCGACGACTTGGTCTTTGCCACTGCTGACACTGAGGCTCTCGCCCTGGTGAAGTCGGAGCTGCAGAAGAGACACACGTGCACAGACCTGGGTGAACTGCGCAGCTACCTTGGCTTGCAGATCACCCGGGACAGAGCACGCCGCACCATCACACTGACTCAGTCACACATGGTGCAGCAGGTCCTTCAGCGCTTCGGTTTCACCTGGTCCTCAGCACAGGCCACTCCTCTGGCTACAGGTCACTCGCTCTCAGCTCCACCTTCGGACGAGTCCGTAGAGCCGAGTTGTCCTTACCCAGAGTTAGTGGGCTGCCTCATGTACCTGATGACTTGCACTCGTCCTGACCTTGCGTACCCTCTTGGCCTTGTGGCTCGCTACGTGGCTCCTGGTCGGCACCGAAAGGTGCACATGGATGCAGCCAAGAGGGTACTACGCTACTTGTGCAGTACATCAGGCATGGGGCTCGTGCTTGGAGGACGGGGTGACGTTGTCCTCACTGGTCACTCGGACGCCTCTTGGGTTGACGACCAGGCTACGCAGCAGTCGTCACAGGGTTACACCTTCAGCCTTGGCTCTGGTTCAGTGTCTTGGCGTTCTACACGCTCGTCTTCAGTTCTCGGCTCCAGTTGTGAGGCTGAGATCTACGCCACAGCCATGGCTGCACAGGAGCTTCGCTGGCTCACCTACCTGCTGACTGACTTGGGAGAGCGGCCTCGTTCTCCTCCAGTGCTGTACGTCGACAACAAGGCCGCCATTGCCTTGTGTCAGGAGCACAGACTGGAGCACAGAACGAAGCACATCGCTCTCCGTTACTTTCTTGCTCGAGAGCTGCAGCAGCGTGGCCAGCTTCGTCTTACTTACGTGGCCACTCGGGCCAACACTGCTGATATATTCACCAAGGCGCTTCCGCCTGGTGATCATCAGCGTTTCTGCACTTTGTTAGGCCTTGTGCCCACGGTTCCTCACTTGCTGTAGGCTTTGTTTGTGCCATGATTTCTATATATTCCTGCATGCTTGTTCTTGTAGGTAGATATCACTGTACTGTTGTTGTTACATATATATCTCTGCATGTGAACTGGCCTTGTGGCCTTCTTGCTTGTGTTCAGACTGCGTGGTGACGTTGTGATCCACCCTGAGCTTGCTTTGCACTTCCTGACTGGTCTTATGACCCTCTGTTCTCCCCCACTCTGCCTATGGGGGTGTGTCAAACATATGTATATCTATGTTCTAGTTTGGGTAGGCTTAGTGGGGTACACACTGTGGGGTACAACCCCTTAGGTTCATTCTTTGTACCAACCCTCTCGATAATCGACATCACTTTTCCTGCCTATGATTCTAACATAAACGAGTGGTCCTATAGATGGACCTGCTCTGAAACCATATCGAGAGAACTGTGCAGGAATGATTGGATTAGCAAGACTTGGGGTACAAGTACTAACCCTAGAAGTGTTGTACCCCATAAGGAGTGCCCCACTATAGCCTACAAGATGGTACTTTGACAGAGAGTACAACCCTTTTAGGGCTTCCCTTTATGTACTCCCATGCATGCTAGTGCAGCCCCCCTTTCTTCTGCTATCATTTCTATCTTCTTAGTTTAACATCGTCTAACGCGATATAACCGTCAGTGGCGAGGAGTTATTCTTACGATGGCGATCAATCGAGGCGGCATTCTGTATTTTCTGCTGGCTACCAGATCGCACTTGTTATGCACGGAAAAGTCGACGGGAAGGGCCGTCTCTATGTGCTACTTAAGTCTTAGCATAGTACGGAGATGGGCGTAACTATACAAAGCTAACGACGAGAACTAGGGCTATGGAGCACACTATACTACGAGTCTAGTAGTGTATTCTCGAGTTTCAAGTTCTGAAAGTGTGAACAGTGGTACTTGTTCTTGTTTGTTTCTGGCGAGGCTTGTCGCTGTTTTTGCTGTGGTGCATCACCTTCTGGCCCAACAACTCCCTTCTCGGTGGGTCGCGAGGGAGAAGCTTTCTCAACCTGGTTACCCTGTTCTTGTCGAACTCAAGTTCAAGAATCTTGAAGTTGAACCCTTACCATTCTAGACTCGGGCTTTAAACGGAGAAAATATGAGACGCGAGCTTTAAGGGAGATCGTTACAACGACGTCTGCGATTGTGCGACTCGATATACGGGTACGATCCTGCGATATTCGCACTTTTACCGTGCCCTAAGGGCTGTCTCGCGTTTGGATGTGAGGGTCCCATGTTGCACAGAACACAGTTTCAAAATTACTGGCCAATTGCTGACATTCTGTGTCAATGTCAAAACATCGGATTCAAAATGTGATTTCGGGATTATATTATCTTTGTGAAATAAATCGAATAAAGCATGTCACTGGCCGTGCAACAAAGCACTGCCTGCACGTTATCGTCTAAATCTAACGTATTAGCCTTATTTTTATGGCTTCCCAATAAGGGATCTATGTAGCTCCAACACCGTTGACAGAAGCCACGTGTCTTCGGCTACAGTATAGTAGCTCCATTCCCCCGCTCGACACCTGGCAGCGTCAGGGGAGAACCCCCTTTAGCACCCTTTCAGGCGGTGGTCTTAGGTGTCTTGGGGGTCTTGGGAGTCTTCGGAGTCTTGGGCGGGGTGGTCGTAGGAGTCGGAGACTTGGTCGAGGGTGACTTAGTCGTCGGGGGAACCGCGCTCGCGCCCTTGATAACGAACCCCTTAGGCTTAAGCACGCGGGAAATTCCCTGCGCGACCACCGTCGGCTTAATGGAGATGTCCTTATCGAGGACAGCGGCGCCGATCTTCTCCATGCCGAACATGCCGACGCCCTTCTTCGTCGGGGTCAGCGTGATCGGCATTCCGAAGGTCGTCTGGAGCTTCCCGCCGGAAGCGGCGAGAGCCTGTAGCTGCGCGAAGGTGTAGGTGCCCTTGACGGCGTGGAACTTGACGACTTTAAGGAGGTCGGCGGTGGCGTACTGGGTGAGGTTGAATTCGGTAAGAGCTTTGTCGTTGGGAACGAAGATGGTCAGATTCTGCTGGACGAGACTCTTCAGCTGAGATTGCTTCACTGTGGTTGGAGAATCAGGAACAAAGGGTTGGAAAAGGGGGGAGTGGTAGTTAGGAAGCGGGAGGGAAGGGGTGAACTGAAGAAAGAAAAAATGTTTAGCTTTAGGGTTGGGAATAGGGATTCTCTGCAAGTGAAGGTTCGGACAGAACGTCCACGAATTCGTCAAGCGAATTTGATGCGGAACGCGTGTATGTGCCACTTACGAATTGCGCCGACGAGTGATGCGAAGGCCTTGTAACCAGGTTTCGCTTTGACGACGGTGATCGCATCGTTCAGGTTCTTCTCGTACAGCGTCATCTTCTGCGCTGCCACCAGGGGAGTAACCACCCCGACGACGAGGACCGCCAAAAGAGCAAGAGATAGGAACCTGGCCATGGCGACGAGTGCGGCGTCCTTTGATAGGAAGGAAAACAACTCCGGAATCGGACGAGGAACGGAACCCAAGTATGAATCTGCGGTAGAACTAGCAAGAGATACTGGATCTGAGTTGAGAGCTAAGGAACTAGAAGTGAGCAGTAGTTGCAACCTTAGCTGGATGACTAAGGTGTAACATCTATGGCTATTTGAATCTGCAAGTTTCTTGCGAACAACCGTCAGTGATGTTGCCACTCAGCTCGATCGACCGATGGAAAACCAGAACCAAGGAAATTCGCGCGGCTCCAAAGATTCACGCCTCCAGCGTTTCCAATGCGCGACTCGAAATGTTTTCGATTTGGTGTGAATGGGGCTCGAGGGTCATCGTCGTGGCTTGGGTGTGGCGGCATTCTCGAAGCGCTGTTTGATTGGTCGGTCAACAAAGCCAGATACATATGTCGCCTGCGAGGAAACTCACAGTCGCCCAAGTGTGCGACGGCGCAATATGACCAATCACAGCGGCAGGACGAGACAAATTTTGGCGGGTAAGCAAGAATTGGAATTTGAGTTCGTGACATTCTCACGGGCCAGCAACGGCCCAAAATAAACCCGCGATGTGGCAACGTTTACGATTGGATGCGACTTGCTCAGCCGAGGTTAGGTATAGCAAGGCGACCGCGGCCAACACAGCAGACGATGGCGCTACTGCTCATTTGCACAGATCCCAACAGCGCGAACATCGAAAGTCAGTAGGAATCAGAATTTGCTAAGAGAATTGAAGGCGTTTCGTGTCTACACTCTCAAAGCCAATCCCATGAATATGTTAAGCAATATATGCTAAACGTGAGAATGACAACAAAAGAGATAAAAAGCTTGTTAACTCCCAATGGAGAAAAAAAACACTCTTATCCCAAGCTAAGCGCCAGATCTATGCCTTCCATGGGAGCATTGCTGTTCCGTTCTTCTTCCTTCACTTTCCCCTTCTGCCCCTCGTCTTGACGCACGTATTCCATATAACCGCCAGAAACATGGACATCACCACCACTGTAACTAGCAGATGACATCCCCAAGAAATAACCCTCCATGCCATTCCCTGTCACATTCAGAGGCTCCCGGAAACAATCCAAAGCACCCCCGTCTACACTCTTCCGTTTTTTAGCGGGCGACGCCACACTTGCCCGTAGCGCGTGGTTCGGAAGGGACTGAGCCAATCCAGTGTTTGCCTGGAGAGAGGCAAAGTGAGCAGAGAGGAAGTGAGTGGAGAGAGAGGAGGAGGAGGAGTTGCGAGGTAAGTGTTTTCGAACGGCCGGGTCGCTCCCAATGAGGCCGAGGCGACTGATGGTAGCTGACTGGTCTCCCAGGGAGAGGGTTCGCTCTAGGGCCTTTGCAATGCTGCTGCTGCTGCTGCTCGCCCCTGCACTGTCAGCCTTCCCTGATGCTTCCCCTGCTGCTGCTGCTGCTGCAGCCGCTGCAACGTGAGGTGACAGTGAGAGACTAGCACCCAGGGTTGAAGTCCCATCTGTTGGTGTGGTTGGGGTGGTATGCGTTGGGGTAGTCTGTGTAGGAGTGGTTTGTGTGGGGGTAGTTTGTGTGGGGGTATTGGACATGGCATGAGATGAGGCAAGGGGTGAGGAGGAGGATGGTGATGAGGATGAGAGGGTGTCACCCCGCCATGCCTTGGCGGGGGGGGAGGGGAGGAGAGAGAGCGAGAAGGAGAGAGGTGGGTTGGCGGTGGCGAGGGGAGAGGGGGGTCGAGGAGGGAGGGGAGAGAGAGGGCGGTAAGGAGGGGAGACCTGTTTCTGTTGCTGTTGCTGCTGCTGGTACAGCCGATGCTGCTGCTGATGTTGCTGCTGCTGCTGCTGCTGCTGCTGCTGCTGCTGCTGCTGCTGCTGCTGCTGCTGCTGCTGCTGCTGCTGCTGCTGCTGCTGCTGCTGCTGCTGCTGCTGCTGCTGCTGCTGCTGCTGCTGCTGCTGCTGCTGCTGCTGTTGGTGCTGGTACTGCAGACTATGCTCTGCTGTTTGGTAGATTGGGCTGGATCCAGCCGAGAGAGGAGAAGAGGAGGGAGCAGAGAGAGGGGAGGAGGAGGAAGGCACGAGACCATGATTGATTCGAGGAAACGCATGCCCGGTTGAGCTCGGTGCAAAGGGGTTTCTGGTGCAAGAGGGAATGGCAAGATAGCCCACGTGTCTGCCCGCGTGCCTGCCCATGTGCCTGGTGCTCCCTCTCTCTGTCCGGCGATTCATGTGAGAGTCGAATCCCCCAGCGGCAGGGGCACTCTGTTGTGCCTCCACCTTCACGCTCGCTTCAGCACTCATATGAGAATCAACGCCTGAACTGTCTCGACCAGGCATGTCAGTGTCAATCCCTATGCTGCCCCGAGCAGTCATGTGAGTGTCAACCCCTACGCTGCCCCGAGCAGTCATGTGAGTGTCATTATTAGGGAGTGCTGCGCCAGATGCTGCTGCAGGAGCTTGCTGTGGTGCCACGTGTGCTGCTGCAGGAGCCTGCTGTGGTGCCACGTGTGCTGCTGCTGCCAGGATGGCGCGCAGAGCTGCCTGCTCCGCTGAACCCGAAGCACCATACGCAGCAGCAGCAGCATTACTTGCACTAGAATGATTACCAAATGCAGCAGCAGCAGAAGAAGAAGAAGAAGCAGCAGCAGCAGCAGCAGAGGTGGGAGCGGAGGGAGCAGCAGATGCAGCTGATTCCCTGTCACAGGCCTTGAGAGCCTCTGCTACGAGCACTGCTGCTGCTGCCTCTGCCTCGGCTACCAATGTCTTAGCCGCTGCTATAACTGCTAGCAACACTGCTGCTGCTGCTGCCACTGCAGGTTCGGGTGCTGCTGCTGCTGCTGCTACTGCTGCTGAGGCTTCCCCTCTTCTCTCTCCATCTCCTGCGGCTTCTGCTGCTGCTGCTGCTGCTGCTGCTGCTGCTGCTGCTGCTGCTGCTGCTGCTGCTGCTGCTGCTGCTGCTGCTGCTGCTGCTGCTGCTGCTGCTGCTGCTGCTGCTCCCACTGATCTGCTCTCTAACATGGCGGATAAGGCTGCTGACAGGGCTGCCACGTTGCCAACGGCTATTCCCAGCTGTCCCACACACTTTGGAAGCTTCCCAGCAGCTGCAATATACTCTGCCATGGTGGGCCAGAGAGCGGGCGGCACGAGTGACATCAGCGGATCACACGATTGGCCGGTTCCTTGAGATATTTTAGGCAGCATCGTCGCTGCCAGGGAAGGTGTGAGTTTTGAAGGTGTGACTGTATTGGCCGTGAGTGTAGCGGGGGTGAGTTTTGCCGTGAGTGATGTTGTGTGTGGGGGGTGTTGGGGTGTGTGCTGTGCTGCTCCGGATGCTGTTGTTACATGAGGCACCCTCAGAGGAGTGAAACCAGGAGCAGCAGCAGCGGTAGCAGCAGCAGCAGCAGCAGCAGCAGCAGCAGCAGCAGCAGCAGCAGCAGCAGCAGCAGCAGCAGCAGCAGAGGCAGCAGCAGCAGAAGCAGAAGCAGAAGCAGAGGGAGAAGAGGAGGAATGAAGCAGGGAGAGCAACCAAGCAGGAGGGGCCACTGGAGGAACAGAATTCTGCAGAGCATGCGATCCCACACCCCCCATGCTGCTGCTTCTGGCGCTGGTGCTTCCCTGAACCACGCCTATCCCAACGCCGGCTGTAGCAGGCTCGGTGAGGGGGGTTGTAGCACTGCGGCTGATCATGCTGTTGCTTGCCGGACTAGACGAGTGAGTGGCATCGATGGGGGCATTGACAGCACCTACTGTTGCTGCTGCAGCTGCTGGGACTGCTGCGGCTGTTGGGACCGCCGCACCTGTTGGGGCTACAGCGGAGGTGTTTCTTCCCTGTTGGAGGGATGCCACTAGAAGCGACAGAAACTGCTGCTGCTGCTGCTGCTGCTGCTGCTGCTGCTGCTGCTGCTGTTGCTGCTGCTGCTGCATATTCTTCTGCTTCTGGTCTTGCTGTTTCTGCTCCTGCTGTTCGTGCTCTTGCTTCTGCTGCTGCCTCTGCTGCTGCTGCTGCTGCTGCTGCTGCTGCTGCTGCTGCTGCTGCTGCTGCTGCTGCTGCTGCTGCTGCTGCTGCTGCTGCTGCTGCTGCTGCTGCTGCTGCTGCTGCTGCTGTTGCTGCTGCTGCTGCATATTCTTCTGCTTCTGGTCTTGCTGTTTCTGCTCCTGCTGTTCGTGCTCTTGCTTCTGCTGCTGCCTCTGCTGCTGCTGCTGCTGCTGCTGCTGCTGCTGCTGCTGCTGCTGCTGCTGCTGCTGCTGCTGCTGCTGCTGCTGCTGTTGCTGCTGCTGCTGCATATTCTTCTGCTTCTGGTCTTGCTGTTTCTGCTCCTGCTGTTTGTGCTCTTGCTTCTGCTGCTGCCTCTGCTGCTGCTGCTGCTGCTGCTGCTGCTGCTGCTGCTGCTGCTGCTGCTGCTGCTGCTGCTGCTGCTGCTGCTGCTGCTGCTGCTGCTGCTGCTGCTGCTGCTGCTTCTGATCCTTCTGCTCCTGCTCCTGCTGCTGCTGCTGTTGCACCAGCTGTCTCTGCTGCAGCTGGTGCAGCTGCTGCTGAAGGCTAAGAGCCCCTTGCGCCCTCCGACCTATTGCAACAGCCCCTCGTGTCTCACCAATTCTCCCCAGCCTACCGTCGATACCAATACCAGCAGCAGCAGCAGCAGCACCACCACCACCACCACTACCGACAACATCACTGGCAGCAGCAGCACCACCACCAACACCAGCGGTAGCGGCAACGTCAGCAGCAGTATCACCAGCAGAACCACTGGTAGAAGAATCACCCTCCCCCACTCCCCCTCTCTCCTCCATCCTCACATCTTCTGCACCGCCACCAGGCTCGGCGGCACCACCAGGCTCAGCCCCAGGCTCGGCACCACCAGGCTCGGCACCACCGGGCTTGGAAACACTAGGCTCGGCAGTGCTGGTTCGGAGGCGGAGCCGGCCGGCAAAGGTGGGGGGTGGGGGATGGTTGTGCGAGTGGCTGTAGGTGATGCGAGCCAAGGCCGGGTCGAAGGGCAGAGATGGGTCCACGTCGACGACTTTACGCGCCGGGCATCGGAAGCCGGCTCTGCCCTTCTCCCCGCTCGCTTCACCGCACTTGTAGTAGGCTCTGCTTTTAGGTGGGGAGCAGAAGGTGGGGAGGAGGAGAGGCAAGGCCGGGTTGAACGGCAAGGAAGAGTCTACGTCGACGACTTTACGGGCGGGGCACCGAAAGCCGCTTTTGCCCTTCTCCCCGCTCGCTTTACCTTCTCTCCACACTTGTAGTACGCTCTGTTTGATTGGAGAGGGGGGAGAGGGAGGAGAGGAGGAGTGGGAGGAAGTGGGGAGCAAAAGGTGGGGAGCGAGAAGGTTGGGAAAGTACTGTGAGTGGATGGAAGTGATTCGAGCCGAAGGCGGGTCGAAGAGCAAGAAAGGATCCACGTCAGAGAGGGAGAGGATCCACTTTGGGCTGGACACCGAAGGCGGCTCTTCCCTTCTACTCCCAGGCATTACCGCACTTGTAGTAGGCTCTGCTTGAGTGAGAGGAGGGGGGAGAAGGAGGTGGGGAGGAGAAGAAGGCAGGGATAGAGGTGTGAGAGGATGTGGGTTGAGGAGGGGAGTGCGAGGGGAGGGAGTGGATGTAGCTAGGTCAAGCCAACATGGGAAGACGGTTTTATAATGAGCTGGTTTAGTAAGAGGTGGTGGTGGAGTAGAAAGAGGGCCTCTGGTCTACAGTAATTTCTAACGCTGGGGGAATAGAATCTGGGGTAGGGGGGGGGCGAAAAGAGAGAGAGAGAAAAAAAAAACAAAAGAAATGAAAGAAATAACACCAAAGGATCATATTTTACATAATGTGAAATAAAAACTAGCATCACCTTTTTTTCCTCGTATAGAAGGCTCATTTGAAAATATTAAATGCAATGCATGTATTTACATTTTTTGTCATTTCATTTTCTGCATGTTGTCAAAGTAACAACTTGTTACTTTTGAGCGACATTCTATCGCCTCGCCGGGGCACGAGCCAATCAGGATGTAGCGTCAGACTCATGAGCACTATACCGCGAAGTTTTTGCGACGGTTACCACCACGGGAATCCCCAGAAAGGAGGCCGCCCCGTACAACTCCTCGTATAAAATAAGAATTTATCTGCTTCGTTTCCGTCACGAACACAAGAGTCAAAGCCGCTTGAAAAAGGAGTCTACTACGGTAGACTCTGCGCGTTTCCCGCAGCTAAAACGCTAATCGTCGTGCGTCGGTATTACCTTCTCACAGAAACCGGGTCGCCAATCTTCGACAGAACTTTCTCGCCGTATTTCAGCCAGTGGTAACCGTCCGCCGCGACCAGACTCATCAGCGCCATTTTATGCAGAATCAGCTGCGGCTCGTCAACGGCGTTGGAGCCATTTGCGGCTGCTTCCAGGGAGGGCGAAGTCTGCTCTCCTTCTGATCCGCTTCCAGCCGCAGGGAGCGCCGCGACTGGCGGAGCCAGTGCCATTGGACGAGAGGTTGGACGAATCGATTTGAGCTACTGCGTGCTAGTAGCACTACCTCGGCTGTACTCAGAAGTATGAGCGAATAATTATTGTGAGCTTGCTGCAAAGCACTGCGTTGATTACTTGCAAGGTCCTAGCAAGACTTCAGGGTCTACTGAAAGTTCCGAGCATGCCAGGAAAAGAGTGCTTGCACTGGTGTTAGTTGGTGCAATGCTTGCAAATGTGTCAAGATCTCACAGGGCTCGGAGGCGCGACATTGAAATTCGCAACAGTGTCTGATCTTGACATGTTGAGTCAGGTTCGCGCGGTGCTGCAAGCACGAGGACGCAGTCAGTACAGAAGCACGACGACACGGCGTGAATCGCAATTCCCCATGGGAACGCAGATCCTCCGCGTCGCGAACAAATGGAACGTGGGGGTGACTGAAGATAGTGCCATCCTTTGCCGTACAATACACCAACCTGGACAACACTCACCCTGCATCCCAGGTCAGTTCGTCAGTGAGTTTGACAGCAGTTCGCTCAGGTCAGGTGGGGCCTTTGCGGAAATAGCTGGACATCGACCTGTAAATGATCAACAATATCCTTTGGAAACATGAATATGCGAATCCATTACTGAACCTGTTGATTGATACTCTCAATTGAAAGTCTCCACCAGGAAGTTAAAGATGGTGTGCTGAAACTGGAAAGTGGGTAAATATATTGACCTGTTGATTGATACTCGTAATTTCCGTTTCCTTTTTTCCAGGCCGATATATCAACATCGTGTTCACTTGCGCTTGTGACCCGCAAATTACGGGGTATACAAGCCACACAATTATTTTTGTACACTATTCTGTCCTTTTTGTTCCCACCTACAGTAGTTTGGCATTTTTCTGTGGCATGGGTACACGTACAATGCTACAGTGCAGTTTCATGAAGTGATCACGTGGAAAACTGTGCTCGCGAAAATCACAACGTGGGGTCACTAAGAAACACGGTCCTCCTTGTCTGCGTTATCAAATCCTTTGCGACGCGTCTGTCGGCTATTGCACCCCATCCACCCTGAACTGGGCGTTCAATATCTGATGTGGCAGAAAAAAGCGTTGAAACTTAACAAGGTGCTCTATTATTGTTGTTCCGCAATTAGATACACCGAAAAAAGCCACTTCTAGTTTACAAAGCTGGAAAGGCTGTTGGTGGACTTTTGGAAAGGACTTCACGCTTCCCACTTGGAATCCTTTCTTCTTGGGCTGGTCCAGAAGTGAATAGCGCCTGCAGCATTTTTGGGTTGCGTAGCAACCCCTTTACATTTGGTAGCACTTTTTTAGGTCGACTCGAATGAACAGTGCACATTTTTGTCATATTCCCAACATCTGAAGCACTAGCTTTAACGTTTTGAGAACGTGTGCTTCAAATGTGTGGAGATGACAGCACTGCTACACAAGAGCCTCCAAAAAAAGTGAAACCAAATGAGACCAATTATTCCATAATCGTCGATAGATACGGCGAATGGAAACAATTGGTAGCAGCCTCGCCATATTTTACGGCACATCACACACAATTGACGAGACAACAAATTCGGCGTGGATGCAAATTACGGATTTGCATCTACCGTATCGAACATGTGCAAAACGACAACAATCAACAACAGCAAATGTCATAAAGTGAATGGCAAAATGCATCAGTGCTACAATAGCGATGGATCCGGTATGCTAAGGCGAGCAACGCTGCCCCAACAACGATCCCCACCTCAATTGCAGACCTGACACACTTTAACATGACACCTTACAACAAACACGAACGAGCACATGCGACATTGTACTGGTACAACGACGACAACGCATAACAATGAGTGTCTTGGGGAGAATGCTAAAATGCATCGATGATGCAACAAAGGTTGGTCTGGCACGCTAAGGCTATTGCCCCACCGGCGATCACAACCTGAGTTGCATACACGAGGCACTTCAGCACACGCCTTGAGACAGACACAAACGATACAAACAACACGACTGCACATGCACACACAGGCTCACACACACACATACACACTGACACGCACGCAAACAAGCACAGATACATACGGATAGTCAACACACAACCATCATGAAATTCAGCTATTAGTAAATCATCACTAGCCAATCACCCCTTACCCTCCCTACACCCCTCCCTTCCTCCCTCCCTCCTTCCTTCCCTCCCTCCCTCCCTCCCTCCCTCCCTCCCTCCCTCCCTCCCTCCCTCCCTCCCTGCCTCCTTGCCTCCCTCCATCCCTCCCTCCGTCCCTCCCTCATCTCCCTCCCATTGCCTCCCTCATCTCCCTTCTCCGCCAAACATAATCAAAGAATGCAGCTTACGAGCCCTGCACAAAGTAAAAACAGAGAATGCAACACGCCCTGCACAAGAAAGCAAAAACAGAGGATGCAACTCATGTGAGGAGGCCAATTAGGAAACAACTCACCCACACTGCATAAGAAAGCAAAAACAAAGAGAGTACACCTCATAGGATTGCACAAGACAAAAGCAGAGAATGCAGCTAACCCACTAGAGACGAAATAAGCACAATGGAAAAAGATGAGCAATCGATTTGACAGCTCACAGAGGTAAATTGGTATTAGTCGTGGCACCACAGATACTACACCAGCATGATGCCATGCCTTGAAGCCACCCTCAAGTTCAACTTCACACTCACGTTCGCACTCAATCTTGTACTCAATCCCGCACCCACTCACACACGCACAAATACTCTCAACTTTCTTAGACACACTCACACAGAAACACACATACAAACCTACACGTTAACTCTTGCACTTACCCTCGCACTCATGATCATTCTCATTCCAATCATACGTTACACGTTACAAATACTTCCACGCGCACGCAAGGACACTCACACGCACCCTTGCACTCACACTCGCACTTGCTCTCGCATTCACCCTAAGACAGTCTCGCTCTCAGCCTTGCACTCACACGCACACCCACTCATCCTCGCACTCACCCTTGAACTACCCTCACACTCGAGCTCACACTCACCCCAAACCCTGCACCATCATATTTACACTCACATTCACTCTCGCACTTGCTCTAACTCTTGCTCTCGTTCTCACCCTCGCACTCACCTAAACACGCACCCTCGTACTTCCTCTCATATTCACCCGCATACACGCACTTGCACGCACCCTCGCACTTACCCTCAAGTACATGCGCGTACTCACACTCGCAGTCACACCCGCTTTCGCACCCGGATACCGCCCTCTCACCCTCACACACTCCCGTACTCACTCTCGCAACCACTCACGGACGCACAATTACTTTCAACCGTTCTTAGACACACCCTCAGAAACACAAACACACACCCTTGCACTCACCCTCGAACTCGCGCACTCACTCGAACACTTTCACACTCACACGCACACACAGTCGCCGGCACGGTGGCACCCTTGAACTCAACTCACACCCACACCCACACACTCGCCCTCGAACTCACCCTCGCACTCACTCTTCTACTTGCCCTCACACACCATCTCACACACCCTCGCACTCACACCCGCGCTCACGCTTGCACTAAACATCGCAGCCACCATCTAACTCACCATCGCACTCACTCTTGCACTCACTCTCGCACTCACTCTTGCACTCAAACACATGTAATGTACTCTCAACTCTTCTTCGACAATCACAGAAACACACACACAAACTCTTGCACTCATCATCGTACTCACCCTAGCACACACTCAAACGGACCCTCGCACTCCCCCTTGCACTAACACACACTCACACTCGTACTCACCCTCAAACTCGCCCTGGCACTCACTCCCACAATTGCTTTCGCACTCACACTCGCGCTTACGCTCGCACCTGCTCTCTCGTTCACACTCGCACTTGCCCTTGCACTCACAACCGCACTCACCCGCAAGTGCACGTGCACATCCAAGTCTCGCCCTCACGTCGCCCGTGCCCAAGCCGCCAGCAAGTGCAAGCGCCCACGGCGCCCGCGCCCACTGCACCAGCGCCTTAGGCGCCAGCACAAACGGCGCTCGCGCCCAAGGCGCCAGAGCCCCCGGCGCAAGCGCCCACAGAGCCAGCGCCTCATGGGGCAGCACCCACGGCGCTCGCGCCCTAAGCGCAAGCACGTTAGGTGCTAGCACCCACGGAGCCCGCGCCAACGGCGCAAGCGCCCACGGCGCCAGCGCCCTAAGCGCAAGCACCTTATGCGCCAGCGCCCATGGCGCAAGAGCCTTAGGCGCAAGCGGCCAAGGCGTCTGCGCCATAAGCGCAAGCGCCTTAGGCGCCAGCAACCACGGCGCTTGCGCCCACGGCCCCAGCGCCCTAAGCGCAAGGGGCTAGGCACAAGCGCCAATAGGGCCCGCGCCGACGGCGCAAGCGCGCACGGCGCTCTCTCTCGCGCCTCTCCCTCTAGTGCTTCCTTAGCTCTCACGCGCGCACTCTCCTGCGCTCTCGCTCCCTCGCGCTCCCTCTCCCCCCTCTTCAAATAGTAGTGCAACGCAAGAGACCAATCAACACACAGAAACTACAAATACGATAGGAAAAATCGGAAATATAGGACCTTTCAGTAGGGGAAGGGAGGAAAAAAGGACAGGGAAAGGTAAACGCACCTGCAATTCACGGTGCAGAGTCAAACCCGCGCTCGCGCACCGGCTCCCACTCGCGCACCAGCTTGCTCGTGACCTGTCGACAGAGTCGGCGGCGGGATGGGAGGGAGAGGCGACGGCGGGATGCGAGGGAGAGGCGACGGCGGGATGGGAGGGAGCGGCGACGGCGGGAGGAGGGAGCGGCGACGGCGGATGGGGGGGAAAGGCGACCGTGTTGCGGAGGGAGAGGCGACGGCGGGGAGGAGGGAGAGGCGACGGCGGGGAGGAGGGAGAGGCGACGGCGGGGAGGAGGGAGAGGCGACGGCGGGGAGGAGGGATGGGCGACGGCGGGGAGGAGGGATGGGCGACGGCGGGGAGGAGGGAGAGGCGACGGCGGGGAGGAGGGAGAGGCGACGGCGGGGAGGAGGGAGAGGCGACGGCGGGGAGGAGGGATGGGCGACGGCGAAGAGGAGGGAGAGGCGACGGCGGGGAGGAGGGATGGGCGACGGCGGGGAGGAGGGAGAGGCGACGGCGGGGAGGAGGGAGAGGCGACGGCGGGGAGGAGGGATGGGCGACTGCAGGGAGGAGGGAGAGGCGACGGCGGGGAGGAGGGATGGGCGACGGCGAGGAGGAGGGAGAGGCGACGGCGGGAGGGAGGGAGAGTCGACGGCGGGAGGAACGGAGAGGCGACGGCGGGAGGGAGGGAGAGGCCTCGGCATAGTGGGAGGGAGAGGGGAAGGGGGGCTGGAATCGAGAGAGGATGGCGGGGTGGGAGGGAGTAGCGATGGAAAGGTGGGTGGGAGGGAGAGGCGATGACGTGGTGGCTGGGAGGGTGAGGCAACAGCTGGTGGGGGAGGAGAAGTGATGACGGGGTGGGAGGGAGTGCCAAACAAGAAACTACAGTAAACGAAAACGTTGGGGCAATCTGAAAGCCAGCACAGAACTTGGGCACTTGGAATTCAAAACAAAAACCAAACGCTGGTGCCACGTGAGAACACACACGGATAATCACGTGAAATTTGTGTGAGCTGGAAAACAGTTCAATTTGAACCACACTTTTGCTAGAGCAAGAACCGGATAGTATAGTGTTACAAAATATACTATTGAGGATATAAAACATAGTTGTTCACTAAATTTTATAAACTACTTATCAAAAAGACACTCAATTGTTCTATTCACCCATGGTTTAGCAATGGAATCATAAACTAACACATTATTTCATAATCAAGAAGTAACTAGACTTGCTATATTCATTAATACATGAAAGTTAAAACTTGGTGCTATATAAATGCATTAAATTGCTTGTCCTCGTGTTTTGTAAAATATGAATGTGACAACTACGCAACCCATCCGACGTTAACGTCGAATCTTGTTGTAGGTCTTTCGGTTCCATCATCCAACTTCGGAACTGCACAGTACGAGGAAGTAGGTGGGAATGAAAGAAAACGACATCGTATTCCACTTGCCAAAAACTCAGTGCCGTACTCAGCTACAGTTCACAACAGCCGGCGATACAGTATCATGACATCCCCAACCCATCCCACCCAGCCCCCGCCGCGAAACACAGTTAGGAGCTCCACAGTCACCCACCAGAACATCTTTCGACCAATTGTGCTCACAATATCTTTACGAGGCCAATTTCTGAAGCAAGGTGTAAACCGAAGAGCTTCTTGCCGGGTACATGTCTCGCCCTTGGAAATCTGTGGTCATGTCGTAGCCCCTTGGCGCCACAAATGCCGCAATAACCTGGATAGCGACCTCCTGCGAATTCCATGCGTAGCAAGCAACTCTGTTTCGCAACTGAGCTAGCTCGTGAATGCCATAAACACCGTCGTGTTAGCACGCGTCGCACGATAGCTCGTTTCCTGTCGCTTCAACTTCGCGAAAGTTGCACGCGGATTAGTTCCTTCCGCGTTTCTTGCTAGCCCGTTTTCCCATCCTCAAATAACGCTGTGACTATGATGGGCTCGTCATTGCAGCAGAGCTCGCAAAGTCACGTCGAGCGCGACCCGTTACAGTCACATCGGGAAATCGAGGCGCTCCGATGCGTGCTCCCGTGGCTGCCGCAGCGCGACCTGTGCGCGGCGGCGTGCGCGTGCAGGGATCTAAGAACCGCCGCGTATCAACCCGCGTTGTGGAAGGTATTAATGGTCTTAATTCAACCTTTAAAATTGCTTCTGTGATAAGCAAACTCGACAGGCGCTGATTCTTGAGAATCTCGAAAGATCGGTCGCGATAATTAATAATCGTGACAGGCGTTGATTCGCGTCGTATGGGCGTAATCAAATTATCAATCGGGTATGGTCAGAGCTTGATGCGCACGGCCTCTGATGCGGATCCTCCCCTCACTACGGCCTCTCTCCAGTCTCTGCCGTCTCCCTCCTCTCTGCGCTCTCCGCCATCTCCGCAGTCTCCGCCGTCTCCGACGCCTTCGCCAGCTCCCCCTCTCCGTTCTCTCCGCAGTCTCTCTTCTCCCTTACGACCTCACCCCGTTCTGAACCCTCTCCCCGTTAAACCCTCGCTCTGCCTCCCCTGCCCTCCTCCCCGTCACCCCTCCCTCTGCGGCAGTCTCTTTCCCTGCAAGGCGCCACTAACGCCAGTGCCAGGCTCGCTCACGCGCTTCCGCAGGTGTGTGTCGGGTTGGGGGTTGGGGGGAATGGTCCGATGGGGGTGGGAGGGGGGAAAAGGGGAAGGGGTACGAGGCGCCCTGCAAGGCGTCACTAACGCCAGTGCCAGGCTCGCTCAGGCGCTTCCGCAGGTGTGTGTGGGGTTGGGGGTTGGGGGGAATGGTCCGATGGGGGTGGGAGGGGGGAAAGGGGGAAGGGGTACGAGGCGCCCTGCAAGGCGCCACTAGCGCCAGTGCCAGGCTCGCTCAGGCGCTTCCGCAGGTGTGTGTGGGGTTGGGGGTTGGGGGGAATGGTCCGATGGGGGTGGGAGGGGGGAAAGGGGGAAGGGGTACGAGGCGCCCTGCAAGGCGCCACTAGCGCCAGTGCCAGGCTCGCTCAGGCGCTTCCGCAGGTGGGCTGGCAGGGGGGGGGGGGTCTGTGTGGGGGGAGCGTGGGGTGGGGACGACTTTCGAGGCGCCACTAACGCCAGTGCCAGGCTCGCTCAGGCAATTCCGCAAGTGGGCTGGCAGGGGGAGGGGTCTATTGGAGTGGAGGGGGTTGTGCAGAAAGGGAGGTTGAAGGTGATGGGGAGGGGGATGGGGGAGGTTGCGCTTGGGGAAAGGGTTGGGGGATGGGGGAGGAGTGCACGGGGGGTGGAGGGGAGGGGAAAGGTCCCGGGGGCTGGTTGGGTTTGGGCAGGGGGGGGGAACTTTCCCCTCAAGCTGTTTAAACTGTAGCTTGCTCCCCTCTGCCTCCCCTCTCTCGCTCCTCCCTCTGTCCCGCTTGATCCCCCAGCCTCGTCTCTCTCTCTCTCTCTCTCTCTCTCTCTCTCTCTCTCTCTCTCTCTCTCTCTCTCTCTCTCTCTCTCTCTCTCTCACCTGAAGCAAAGCAATCTAAATATAGCCCAGCCAATCACCGACACAACTGTTGAGGAGCCTTGCATCATTAATCTCTTCTCCCTCTGCCCCTCGGTTTTGTTCCGGCCCTCCGTCTCTTGCTCTGCCACTGCTCTCCCCTCTTGATCCCCCAGCCTCGTTTCTCTCACCTGCAGCATCTCAATCTGGAGTTCGCCCAGCCAATCACGGACGCGGATCTGCTGCTGCTGGAGGGGAAGGTGCGTGGGTGGGGGGTGGCAGGTGGTGGGTGGGGATCGGGGGTGGGGGTGGTGGTGGTGGGTGGTGGTGGGTGGGGGAGGAAGTGTGTGGCTTTTGAAATTCCGTACAAGTGTGTGAGTCCATGGGCACACACACGGATATTGTGAGTCCCATATCCGAAGCCACACACGTCTCAAATGGATCTTTTGCTGCCAGTAACTCACTCACCAAAAGGTCACCACTCACAACATTTCCCACACTTCCCACTCCCCTCTCTCCATATCCCGCTACCCCACCCGCGCCCCTCCTCTCCCCTCCAGCAGCTCGTGTCTCTCAAATTCACCCCTCCGCTTCCTTCCCCTCTTCCGCTTCCCCTCCCTTCCTCAGCCACTCGTGTCTCTCAATCTCAACTCCTGCCAGCAAGTCACGGACCAAGGGGTCACCACTGCTTTCAATTCAACCTCTTCCCTTCTTTCACCCTCCCTCTTTCCCCCCTACCCACACCTCCTCCCAGCCCATCGTGTCTCTCAATCTCAACGCCTCCCAGCAAGTCACGGACCAAGGGGTCACCACTGCTTTCAATTCAACCTCTTCCCTTCTTTCACCCTCCCTCTTTCCCCCCTACCCACACCTCCTCCCAGCCCATCGTGTCTCTCAATCTCAACGCCTCCCAGCAAGTCACGGACCAAGGGGTCACCACTGCTTTCAATTCAACCTCTTCCCTTCTTTCACCCTCCCTCTTTCCCCCCTACCCACACCTCCTCCCAGCCCATCGTGTCTCTCAATCTCAACGCCTCCCAGCAAGTCACGGACCAAGGGGTCACCACTGCTTTCAATTCAACCTCTTCCCTTCTTTCACCCTCCCTCTTTCCCCCCTACCCACACCTCCTCCCAGCCCATCGTGTCTCTCAATCTCAACGCCTGCCAGCAAGTCACGGACCAAGGGGTCACCACAGCTGCAAAGCTGCTCCCTAACCTCCGCTCCTTCTCGCTCTACTGGAATCTCAAGTGAGTTCTTCCTCCCACCCTCCCCTCTCCCTCCCTCTCGCCCTCCTTCCATCAGTACCACCTTCTGTCTCCCCTTCTCTTTCTCTCAAATGTCCCCTTGTCCCTTCTCACTCCTGTCCCCCTCTGTCCTTTTCCCTTTCTCCCTCCTCTCTGCCAGAGTGACGGATTCAGGGGTCAAGCAAGTGGTGATGCAATGCTCCTCGTGTTCCCATGCCCACATGCCCCCGTGCCTTTGCTCTCCTCCCTCCCCTTCCCCCTTCCCCCGTCCCCCTTCCCCCCTCACCTTTCCCCTGCCAGAGTGACGGATTCAGGGGTGAAGCAAGTGGTGCTGCGATGCTCCTCGTTACAGTCACTCAACCTTAGCGGATGCAAGGTAACCCACACTCGCTCACTCTCACTCGTTCATAATCTCACCCACTCACTCTCTCAGTCTCTCCCTCACTCACTCACTCACTCACTCACTCACACTTTCTCACTCTCTCTGTCTTCCCCGCAATCCCTCAGTAACCAAACCATCTTCACTACCACAATTCACCACCACCACCCTTCTCCACCCATCTTCACCACTACAGAACATCACCGACACATCACTTCGTTTCATCGCCAATTCGCTTCCGAACCTCAAGTCTCTCAACCTCACGCGGTGCGTTCTTGCAATAACTCTCCAAATCATAATCAAAATGTCGTCTTCTGGCCCATACCTGAAGGTATGGGCCAGCAGGTGTGTGAGAGCAACCAAAATTGACATTAAGCACCTCAAGGTATAACCCCGAGGTATGGGTCACTGTGATGTAAATCACTTGGAGAATTCTCAAAAGCACATTACAGCAGGAACAGTTGCTGCTTAGTTGTTGTAGGAACACTCTTTTGTGTCTCAAACAATCTCCACCCATCCATCCTTCCAGCACCCCATCACTCCGCTCTCTGTGCACGTGTCCATGCACGTGTCCATGCACGTGTCCCTGCAGGTGTGTGAAGGCGACAGACACGGGTCTAAAGCACATCACAGCGGGGTGCTCCCATTTGGAAGAGCTGTTACTCTACGCACTCTCCAGGTGACTTTTGAGTCGACTTAACAGTCACTGGCTCCCTGTGTACATACGTGCATGCGCTCGTGAGCGAGTGTGAGAGCGACCGACGTGGGTCTAAAGCACATCACAGCGGGGTGCTCCCACTTGGAAGAGCTGCTTCTTTACGCTCTCTCCAGGTGACTTTATGCGGGATACAAATATGTATGGTTCACTTTTGAGAATTCTCTAAATTGATCCCAATATAGTGCACTCTCCAGGTGACTTTTGGGGTGGATTCAAGTTCCGTGCGTGCATGAGTGCGTGCGTCCGTGCGTGCATGAGTGCATGCGTGCGTGCATGTGTGCGTGCATGTGTGCGTGCATGTGTGCGTGCATGTGTGCGTGCATGTGTGCGTGCATGTGTGCGTGCATGCGTGCGCGCGCGCTTGCTTCCCCCCCTCCTCCCTCCACCCACTAGCCCTCGCTTCACAGGCGAGTCCCCGGCAACCATTGGCAAACTATCCCACCTGCGAATGCTTCAGCTGTGCGCCTCGTTCCTTCACTCCCTCACGCCCCTCACTCCTCTCAACCCCTCTCCACCCACCAGCTTCACAGACGACTCCCTGGCAACCATTGGCAAGCTATCCCACCTGCGAGTGCTTGATCTGTGTGGCATGAAGGTATGAAGGTTGAAGCTGGGTACTGAATAAGTATTTTTTGCAGCATGAATATAAGCGGCACAAACGTCTCCCTTTTGGCACACCTCTCTCTTTTACCAACGACAAGAGCAGAGCATAGCAGCATTGAATTCATCGCTCCCCTTTTGCACACCTATCTCTTTTCTCCTTTCTCTCCACGTCGCATCCCTCTCCAACCATCAGCATCTGACAGACGTGGGACTGGAGGGAATTGCAAGCTGCTCTAACCTCGTATCACTGAACCTCTCATGGTATGCTGCTTGTAGTGTGTTGCTTATGGTTTTTGTTGCCTATTTATGTTAGTGGGTCGATTGTAATGCTCTGTCTTCAAAAGATTGCTGCTCACATATCCGTCAACCTCTCTTGGTATGCTGCTCTAATGCCCTGCCTTCTTTTCTGTTGCTTCTAGCTTGCTTTGTAAAGTGCAGCCGCTTGTGGTGCGCTTCTTATTATGCGCTCTTTCTGCTTGATATGTACCCCAGGTGTGTGCTTATAACGGATCAAGGCCTCATCAAAGTGGCAACCTCCTGCCATCATCTCGAGCTTTTAAGGTATGTTTTTCTGAGTAATTTGCTAAAACACTTACACGCGTCTCGTTTTGGGGACACAAAGGGTCCCACGCCTGCCAGTCACTCCATATGCACCCCCCTCTCCCCTCACCCCACTCCCGCATCCCCCTTCACCCCTCACCTCCCTCCCCCCTCACCCTCCTCCCCACCCACACATCCACACATCTCGCTTTTAGGACACAACGCCCCCCAGTCACTCCATACACATACTCCCCCACTTTCCCTCCTCACCCTCCCCCCTCCGTGCTCCCTTCCCCCTCCTCTCCCAGTCTGCACGGGGTCACAGATGCGGCCATGGCTGCCCTCTCTGCTTCTTGTCATACCTTTCCATTTGACAAAACCCCATTCTCTCCCTCTCCTTCTGCCCCCTCCCTTCCATACGCGCTTCCCTCCCCCGTCCCTCCCAGTCTGCATGGTATAAGAGGGGTCACACATGCGGCCATGGCTGCCCTCTCTGCCTCCCCTCTCATTCTTCACATCCCCTTCCTCTCCTCCCTCCCCCCCCCCCCCCCCCCATGCATATTCCTCCCTTATCTCCCAGTCTGCACGGCATAAGAGGGGTCACACATGTGGCCATGGCTGCCCTCTCTGCCTCTTGCCATTCTTCCCTGCACACATTTGATGTCAATGGGTGCGTTGGAATAAAGGTAAGATTCCAATTTGTCTATGCCCACACCCGTCGTAACATGTGTGCGTCTTTGTTGCCCTTGTTTCGTTATAAGCAGTTTCGCTGATTGTACAACCAACTTCTGGTGTCAATACCTTTGCTCTCTTGTGCAGGATCGTTCTCACGACCATCTGAAGCTGCTTTTTCCGCACCTCACGTGTTTCACTGTTCATAAATAGAGATGCTACATCAAGTTGCAAGTATTGTGTCATTAGATCGCAAGGCACGTGCTCCAGAGTCAAGAGTCTCGAGCATGCGTGGCAGCATCTGTGTGATACGTGTTTTGAGTGTCAAACTGTTATAATGTTTATATTGTGTAGACTGTAGTGGGGTGGGTAGTCCATAAGAGGTACAACCCAATTAGGGTTAGTACTTGTACCAACAATCTTCTCAATGCAATCATTCTCGTTCAGTATTCTGACATGGTTTCAGAGCGGGTCCTGTTCCAGGACCGTTTTTTTTTATGGCCCACTGAATAGTTCCCTGCCCGTAGCACGTCACCCTGCTCGTAGCGCCCTACACTGCCCGTCGCGCTGCCCCACCAATCGTGCTGCCTTGCCCTGCCCGTCGCGCCGCCCTGCTGGCCGCGCGCTGCCCTGCTAACTGCCGCGCCGCCCTGCCCTGCCCGTCGCGCCGCCCTGCTGGCTGCCGCGCCGCCCTGCCCTGCCTTTCGCGCCGCCCTACTGGCCGCGCGCTGCCCTGCCCTACCCGCGCGCCGCCCTTCCCTGCCCGCGCGCCGCCCTGCTAGCCGCCGCCCTGCTAACCGCCGCCCTGCCCTGCCCTGCCCGCGCGCCGCCCTGCCCTGCCCGCGCGCCGCCTTTCTGGCCGCCGCGCCGCCCTTTGCAGCCCGTGCGCCGCCCTGCTGGCAGCGCACCGCCCCTTTCCTGCCCACGCGCAGCCCTACTCGCCGCGCGCCGCCCTGCCCTGCCCGCGCGCCGCCCTGCTAGCCGCGAGCCGCCATTTCCTGCCCGCGCACTGCCCTGCCCTGCCCCCGCGCCGCCCTGCTGGCCGCTGTGCTGCCCTGCTAGCCGCTGTGCTGCCTTGCCCTGCCCTACGCGCCGCCCTGTCTTGGCCGTGCGCCGCCCTGCCCTGCCCTGAGCGTCTTCCTAGTGCACGCGCACCGCCCTGCTCGTCACGCGCCACTCTGCTCTGCCCGCTATGGCTACTCTCAGCGTTCTCACATTCGATCCTGAGAGCCGTCCGATCCAGTTCAATGCGTGGCTAGATGACTTACAGCTGTACCTACTAAGCGATTCTAGAGATAGCGTTTCGTTGTTTGACCACACGTCCGGAGCCTCTCTCGCCCCACCCGACACAGCTGACAGTGCGACTCGCTCACAGTGGCTTACTCGTGATGCTGCTGCTCACTTAGCCATTCGCAACCATCTGTTGTTAGCCGAACGCGCTCGCTTTGGTCGGCACAAGACTGCTGAAGCTCTGTACGACGCTGTAGTCGCTCGTTACTCTTCCCCTGCCACTGCTGCTCTCGGCCACCTTATACTGACCTACACTTTTCCCGAGCTGTCAGCCTTTGCCACAAGCGAGGACCTCATCACCCACCTTTGCACTAGCGACACTCGCTACCGCGCTGCCCTCAAAGTCGAGTTCCTAGACAAGAACCCGCCCTTGATGTACATCACTCTCTACTTCATAGTCACCCGCCTCCCAGACTCTCTTTGCGCTGTCAAGACCACTTTCTCGCACTTGACCCCACATACCTCACTGTCGACCTGCTCGAGCAGCACCTCCTTGCAACTGAGACTAGCGTAGTCGCTGTAGGTGCTGCTCGTGGCACTCCTCGCACACCTTTCTTTGAGGGGTGTTCCCCCTCCCCCCTTGCCCCCTCCTACGCTTCTGCTACTACTGTTGACATCCTTGGTGCTCAGGATGTCGGGGCTGCTTCTGCTCTTAGTGGGAAGCGCCGCAGCAGCAAGGGCAAGGGAGGCAAGAGTGGTGGAGGTGGCAGCGGGGGTGGCGGTGGTGGAGGCGGTGGAGGCGGTGGAGGTGGCGGAGGTGGCGGTGGGAGTGGTGGCGGGAGTGGGGGCTTCGGTGGCGGCGGTGGTGGCAGCGGTGGGAGTGGTGATGGCGGTGGTGGCGGCAGTGGGAGTGGTGGCTGGAGCAGTGGTGGTGGTCGGGGTGGAGCTGTTCAGGAAGGAGGTTCTGGCGATGGCTAGAGGCAGCAGCAGCAGCGTCCGAGCGAGACCTCTACGCCCCAGCAGCTTCGTGAGTGTTTTGCTCAGCGTGGGGCGTCTGGGGGTAGTGTTCGCTGCCCGTATGTCAATCGCATAGGTGACAGCGCTGATAAGACATGCGGGAAGTTTCACACACAGCACCGCTGCTTCTCCCGCCTTGACGACGCTTGGCGCGCAGAGTTTGGCGACGAGGCTGAGCGCCCCCGCTCGTTAGAGCTGCTTAAGTCTGGTGTTGATATCTTTGCTCTTGACTATGATGTTATCCTTGCTGCCATGTATGCCTTGACTGCTAGTGCGGAGGGTGACTGTTACCTGTGTGTGCCGCCCGACCCAGGTATAGAGGCTGCTGCTCTAGGTGCTAGTGAGTCTGCTCTCCCTGGTACTGCGCCTGCTGAGGCCTTGCACACCTTCACGCTTTACTCAGGTGCTTCCCGCTGTTTCTTTCAAGACATTACCACACTCACTCCACTCCCTGCACCTATTCCAGTCAGACTGGCTGACCCCTCAGGGGCCCCAGTTCTTGCACGTTCCTCCACTGTTCTCCCGTGTCCGGCGGTTCCGTCCGGCTCACTCTCAGGTCTTGACCACCCCTCGTTCTCTACGAACTTGGTGAGTACCACTGCCCTCCAGGATGCGATGGTCACTACCACCACTCCTGGGGGTCAGCGTGTGTCGATCTGCACGTGTACACGGACGGGCCGTCACCTGGCCATGTTCACCCGTCGGCCTGGGTCGAGTCTGCACACACTGACTACTGAGCCTCCTCAGGTAGCTGCGTCTGCTCAGGTGTCCACGTCGGTTCCGGTAGCAGCCCCCTGCCCATGTCGCCTCTTGTCGCACCAGACTCTTCTGTGGCACCACCGCCTTGGTCACCCCTCCCTGCCACGCCTTCGTGGCATGCACTCCCGCCTCCTTGTTTCTGGTCTTCCCAGGTCTCTGCCTCCCCTCCCGCCCTCGCCTTCTCTGCCCTGCCTTCCTTGCCTCGAGGGGCGGCAGCACGCCGCTCCTCACTCCTCCTCGTTTCCCCCGACGACTGCTCCCCTGGAGACTCTCCACATGGACGTGTGGGGCCCAGCCCGTGTCAGTGGACAGGACCGCGAGCGCTACTTTCTGCTGGTTGTTGACGACTACACGCGTTACACCACGGTCTTCCCCTTGCGCAGCAAGGGTGAGGTCATTGATGTCTTGATCCCTTGGATCCGCACAGTCCGTCTCCAGCTCCGCGAGCGGTTTCGCGAGGACCTTCCTGTCCTGCGTCTGCACTCTGGCCGAGGTGGTGAGTTCTCTGACCTCTTACGACACTTTTGTCGTGGGGAGGGCATTCTCCAGTCGTTCATGCTTCCACCCTCCCCGCAGCAAAATGGGGTTGCTGAGCGCCGCATTGGCTTAGTCATGGAGGTCGCTCGTACCTCCATGATCCATGCGGCTGCTCCCCATTTTCTGTGGCCGTTTGCGGTCCGGTATGCTGCGCATCAGCTCAACCTCTAGCCCCGTGTCTCCTTGCCGGAGACCTCGCCCACACTGCGTTGGACGGGGAAGGTTAGCGATGCGTCGGTGTTCCGGGTCTGGGGCTCTCTTGTCTTTGTCCGCGATACTTCCGCGGACAAGCTCTCCTCCCGCGTTATTCCCTATGTCTTCCTTGGCTTTCCCCCTGACACGCCTGGCTGGCAGTTTTACCATCCCACCTCGCGCCGTGTCTTGTCCTCTCAGGATGTCACGTTTGATTAGTCGGTTCCCTTTTACCGTCTCTTCCCCTACTGCACTGCCCCTCTCCCCCCCCTCCCCGCCGCTCTTCCTCGCTCCAGGTCCCCCTCCGGTAGACCCCCTCCCCCCTCAGGGTCCTGCTCCCTCAGGTGTGTCTCAGGTAGTCCCACTCCCCCTGGCTGAGCCTGTTGAGGTCACTGTCGACTCTGGTGCTGCTGGGGGTGGTGCTGCTAGGGGTGCTGCGTCTGGGGGTGCTGAGCCTGCGAGTGTGGAGCCTGGGGGTTCTGAGACTGAGGGTGCGGAGCCTGGGGGTGCTGAGTCTGAGGGTGCAGAGTCTGGGGGTGCTGAGCCTAGGGGTACTGCGTCTGCCGGAGGTCTTGTGGGTGCCTCGCCACGACAATCTCGCCGGCGGGAGCCTCTCTAACCGCGGCAGCTGCGAGAGTGGTTTGCTCGGCACACACGCCTTAAGAGTGGCGCTATAGGAGATGGAGGCCCTGCCGCTGGAGGCACTGGAGCTGGAGGTGCTGGAGCTACTAGTCCTGGAGGTGCTGGAGTTACTGCTAGAGCTGGAGGTACCGGAGGTGCTGGAGCTGCTGGTCCTGGAGGTGCTTGTACTAGAGGTACTGGAGCTGCCGGAGCTGGTGGTGTTGGAGGTGCTGGAGCTGGAGACCCTGGAGCTGGAGGCACTAGAGCTGGAGGCGCTGGTGCTGGAGGCACTAGATCTGGAGACCCTGGAGCTGGAGGCACTGGAGCTGGAGACCCTGGAGCTGGAGGCGCTGGCGCTGGAGGCGCTGGAGCTGGAGGAGCTGGAGCTGGAGGCGCTGGAGCTGGAGGAGCTGGAGCTAGAGGCACTGGAGCTGGAGACCCTGGAGCTGGATGCATTGGAGCTGGAGGCGCTGGAGCTGGAGACCCTGGAGCTGGAGGCACTGGAGCTGGAGGCGCTGGAGCTGGAGGCGCTGGAGCTGGAGGCGCTGGCGCTGGAGGTGCTAGAGCTGGAGGAGCTGGATCTGGAGGCACTGGAGATGGAGGCGCTGGAGCTGGTTACCCTGGAGCTGGAGGTGCTGGCGCTGGGGGTGTTGGAGCTGGCGGTACTGGTACTGGAGGCACTGTGCAGCGGCGACCGATTTTCGTTCCGCCGCCGCCGTCGTCTCTGCCGCCACCTGGCTCGGTCCGTCGCCAGGTTCTACTGGCCTTAATCCTCGCTTACTGTGTCCACCGCCTCACCAATCGCAGCCACAGTTACAGTCAGACTCCCCACTGCCTGCTCCTTCTCCTTACGTTGAGCAGACAGACTCTCTTACAGAGCGTCGTGAGCCTGAGTCTCGTCCTGCCTCGCCTGTTTGCGCTGTTTGCACTGGTTGTCGTGTTCCTCGTCCGCGTCCTCCTCCTGTCCCCGGCACTCATATTATGGCACTTCGTCCTTCCTCTGTTCCGCTGCGAGTTCCCCTGCCGTCTCCTCCTGTGTCCTCTCTTGCTAACGGTCCGGACCCTGAGTCTGACTTAGTTCGTGCTGCCAGTCCTACTGTCACACGTCTTCTAGCCACTATTGTCACTGACCCTTCGTTTGAGTCCGCTGCTGCGTCTGCCCTAGTTTCTGAGCTTGTTGACTTTGCTGCTGCCTGTCGTCTTGACTACGCTGCTAGTCTTGTTGCTGAGTCTGAGTCTGACTGTGCTCCATCCGTCGGGGGTGAGTGTTCTCTTGGCATGGACGTCCTTGAGGACAGGTAGGAGGACTTTGAGTGCCTTGCAGCTGCTGTACCTCATATCGTGGTCATGCTGCTTGCACCTGAGGGAGACACGGATGCACCAGACATCCCGACCTCGTGCTCTTACGCAGAGGCGATTACGGGTTCCTACTCCTCTTAATGGCAGACAGCCATGGACGATGGCATCGTGGAAGTCCACAGGCACCTACGTCGATGCAGGAGCACAGACTGGAGCACAGACTGGAGCACATGACAAAGCACATCGCTCTGCGTTACTTCCTTGTTCAAGAGTTGCAGCAACGTGGTCAGCTTCGTCTTGCTTACGTGGCCACTCGGGCCAACACTACTGATATATTCACCAAGGCACTTCAGCCTGGTGATCATCAGCGTTTCTGTACTGTTTTAGGCCTTGTGCCTACTTTGCCTCACTTGCTCACTGCGTGACTTTCCTTGTACTGTGATCTATATACATATACCTGCATGCTTACCTCTGCTAGGCTATGATCACTGTACTGTTAGTTCTCGTTTATATAGTTCTGCATGTGAACTGGCCTTGTGGCCATTTGCTTGTGCTCGGAATGTGTGGTGACTTTGTTATCCACCCTGAGCTTGCTTTGCTTTTTTCTTGACTGGTCTTGTGACCCCCTGTTCTCCCCCACTTTGCCTATAAGGGGTACAACCCAATTAGGGTTAGTATTTGTATCAACGTTCTTCTCAATGCAATCATTCTCGTTCAGTTTCTGACATTGAGACGTCTCAAAAAAAAATATTGAGGTCATACATGGCAGCATGTGTGTGATACCCTTGTGCTGACAAGAAGAGGGGTGATGCCCTTGAACGGCACCTGTAGCGTCGGAATTTGCAACAATCTGTACAAATTCTCGGCTCATATGAAAGTGCACCTTGACGTAGTGGTGCTTTATTTGGGATGAGAGGCTCAAACAGCTTAAGGCCTTGTATTTATCAATACACTTTATCGATACACTCATTGTCCACCCATACGTGAAGCTTGGGTTGGAAGGAGGATAGAGGTGAGCCTAAATTGAGTCTACATCACCTCAATAAAGGAGAGTGCATGACATGATGCAAGGTGGTAAGGTTTGTAAGTCAATATACCCTGTACATTCGGTTCGTGCTCTGCTCAATTTTATCAATTCTGGGCTCGTACGATAACACCGACTCGGGTTATTGTAAAACTCCAAAGCCGTAAAGCACTGCCACACTGGTGAGTATTTCCATTCAAACCCATACATGTACTAATACGAGCATCTCAGAGCATTCAATTCTACAGAATCCAGTCATTCATTGTAACAAACAGCCACAGAAATCATCTGACCTCCCACCCAACAATCACCAGCCAACATTGAGACGTCTCAAAATACAAAATGCTTCTCGGGTGGTATAGCGCGTACCCACGTGAGACGTTTCAAAATACAAAATGCCTCTCGGGTGGTGAAGCGCGTTACGCGTACCCATCTCTCCTCCCTCCCTCCTCCGCTCAGACCCCCTCCCAAAAACACAGCTTATAGTACCCCTGCTCGCCCCACGCCTCGCCCTCAGTCTCTGCACGCCCTTTACTCAGTCGCTACCCCTGCCTCAGGCTTCACAGCCACCACCGCCGAGACATAAGAGTCAATCCCGCACTCGTCCTTACCCCGGCACAGCTTATAGTACCCCTGCTCGCCCCACGCCTCGCCCCAGCTGTTCTTGATCACCCAGTAGTCCTTGTAGCGCAGGCGGGCAGGGGAGAACCCGTGTGAACCGTACCCCACCATGAGCACCCCGTGGTTCAGGGCGTGGCGGTTGCAGAGCAGAGGGCAGGACACGCCTTTCACGTATGACTGCATCCAGTTGGCATTGAGAGCAACTGAAAGGGTAGAAGTGGGGAAGGGAACGGGGGAAGGAAGCAGGGGGATATTGAGAACCCGTGTGACTCATACCCCACCATGTACACCCCGTGGTTCAACACATGGCGGTTGCAGAGCAGAGAGCAGGAAGCACCTTTGACATACGAACACGCATTTCAGTGGGACTTCAGTGACAACAATGCAAACAAAAGAATTTCTAATGATCTTGGATGCTTTTGCGTACTACAAGGTATTACAATGTTAAATGCATTGGAAATCCATTTGATATCATGCCACAACACACGTGCATCACGATCAACAATCAAAGAGTGAGTACAATATATTTGAATCCATGAAAGTGGATGTTTCGTATTGTACATCTGAAATACACGAAACAACGACTCACATGGGTTTGAACAGAGTGTACTCACCACTTGAATGTTGATCCTGATGCACGTATGTTCTGACATGATATCTAGCGGTTCCCAATGCACTTAACGTTGTATCACCTTGAGTTTTTATACGCAAGAGCATCCAAATCTTTAGATTTTTTTTCTTTTCCATTGCATTGTGATTAAAAGTGGACGCCGTACCCCACCATCAACAACCCGTGATTCAAGCCATGGTGGTTGCAGAGGAGAGGGCAGGACACGCCCTTCACATACTTCCCGCATACCTCCACACACCCCCCTCACACACAACCAACCAGCTCATCTGCGAGAGGGCCGTGACCAGGTGAGTTGCATCTGATAGTGCTATTGAGGCGCATGAACAAACGACTCAACCCTTGCTACTGCTTAACTGCCCCTCGAAGTTACAGTCACCCCCCTCACACACCACACACCAAGAGACTCTGCTCGCCTCTCCCTCACCTGCGAGCAGCCCGTATTTGACCAGGTGTGCCTGCATCTGATCGTCGTTCTGAGGCACTTCCACAGACGACTCCACTCTCGCTGCTCCCTGCCTGCTTGACCACTCTCTCACACTGGTAGGAGAAGGCTCAAACAGAAAACAATGCTCTCACCTGCGAGCGGGCCGTATTTGACCAAGTGAGCCTGCATCTGATCGTCCTTCTGAGGCACCTCCACAAACGACTCCACCCTCGCTGCCACCCGCCCTGCATCAAACTGGCAGCGCCCCTCCCTGCCCGTGTATCCATACTCCTGCTCCGTCTGCAGCCCCCCGGCCTTCTGGATGTAGCGAAACACGTTGTTCATCAGCCCGCCGCCGCACCCAGAGTCACACGCTTCTTTCTGCTTGGGGTCGCACTGGAACAAGGGAACAGGAAAAGGAGAAATCGGACAAGGGAGAAACGGGAAGGGCACGGGTTGGGGGCGGAGGGGGGAGGGAAGCGAAGGGGAAGGAGAGGGGGGACAGAGGTGAAGGTTTGTTTGGCGGACTGGCAGCGCCCCTCCCTGCCCGTGTATCCATACTCCTGCTCTGTCTGCAGCCCCCCGGCCTTCTGGATGTAGCGAAACACGTTGGTCATCAGCCCGCCGCCACACCCGGAGTCACACGCCTCCTTCTCCTTAGGGTCGCACTGAGGAGAAGCGGGAAGAGAGGGAGGGAGGGGGAAGAAGCGGGTAGCACATGGAACACATTACTTATACTCTTGTTCAGTTTGCAGGGTGAAACATGCATAAAGGGGGGTGCGAAGGTGCCAGTCACCCCTTGTTGCTCATGCGGCACCGCACTCGGAATAGCACCATGAAAGAGTGAATCGGTAACTACTGACTGCTCTGATCGCACGATCACGTTATGGTCACTCACGGTACAGTCACATGCTGTCACTGCCACTCACGTTATGGCCACAGTCGACGATTGCTGCTCGCTCAGGCTGATGAGCTCGCCCGTCGCCAAATAGTGCGTCCCCCTCCAACGCTAGCTTGCTCTGCTTGCCCCTCATGCTACCACTCTCGTTACAGTCACATGCTGCCACTGCCACTCACGTTATGGTCACAGTCGACGATCTGCTGCTCGCTCAGGCTGATGAGCTTGCCCGTCGCCAGATAGTGCGCGCCCTCCAACGCGCCCACCGCGCTGAACGCGTAGCACGACCCGCACATGCCCTGGGGGGAGGAGGCGGGGAGGAGGCGGGGAGGAGGCGGGAGAAGGAGGGAAACGATTGGGGAGTGGGGAGATGCAGCAGGGGGGGACAGAATTGAAAGAGAGATTGAAGATAGTGCGCGGCCTCCAACGCGCCCATGGGGCTGAACGCGTAGCACGATCCGCACATGTCCTGGCGAAGGCAGGGGGACGAGGGCGGGATAAGGGGGGGAAGGAAGGGGGTGGGTTCAACAAGTGCGGAGAGGGGAGGTGGGGCAGGAGGGGCCATAATTAGCAGAGGGGTTGCAGGTAGTGAGCGCCTTCCAACGCGCCCATGGCGCTGAACGCGTAGCATGACGCGCACATGCTCTGAAGGAGACGGGGGACAATCGGGAAAGGGAGATGCAGCAGGAGGTAACGGTAGCAGAAGACTTCAAAAGACAGAGAGGAAAAAAAAAAAAAAAAAAAAAAAAAAAAAAAAACACGCCTAACTCCTTCACCTGCTTCATCCCAATCCACATCCCTCAACCCTCACCTGGTTCTTAACGCCCGTCACCGCGCCCTTCTCGCGCCAGTCGAAATGCTCCGGAAGGTCCCCCGTCGGCAGCTCGGACCGCTCCAGCCGTCCCTCCGCTTTCAGGCTCTCCAGAAGCGCGCTGCGCGCCGATCGCGCGGAATCAACGGGCAGCAGGCCGAGATGCGTCTTGGAGAATTCCTCCGGGGTTAGATCGGAGAAGGGAGTCACGCCGTGCTCCGCGGAGGGATCCTGCAACTGGATCTGCGCCGCGCGGAGGAGGTTCGCGCGGAAGATGCGCAGGCGCGCGCGGTACTGGCGGAGATCCGCCGCGTACGACTTATTGAAACGGTGGATGAAACGCGCGAAGTGTTCCGCCGGGTTGCGCAGCGCGCCGAGCAGCGGATGGCTGGCGGGAAGCTTGGAAAGGAGATGATTCACCTCCGTAGATCCCAAGATATTATCCGCGGCATCATTGACGATCAAAGAGAAAACGCAAGGACAGCAGGAGTGGCAAGCAAGCAGGAGGAGGCAAGGAATGTCACAGCAAGATGGAACAAGCAACAATCAGCAATCCTGGAATGAGAAATGACCTTTTGCGTGCTTGAGAAGAGGAAGGCAAAGTCCAGAAAAAAGGGACGTGGGGCGGAGGAGAGTACATGGACGGAAAAGATGGATACTGCGGAATTACAGGGAATTTCACCCTAGTAGTTCCACCCTTTTAACCAAGTATTTCTGCTTTCGAAACTCTAACAAGGTGCAGAACTTTGACGTTCAGAACAGTTGCAAAGCTAAACCAAATGTTTGGCTACTGATGCTCCACTACAGTTATGATTTTCCGAAATTGTCACCTGAGAAAGATGCATTCGACTGACGCGACTGACCCGATCCATGACGTGTTATCAACGAAGCGCTTGCCGACACGTCGCCACGTGGGTTGACCCTGCTGAGCCGACCAATTCAGTCCAGCAGCTTGTCAGAATGCACTGCACTACGAAATGCATTATAAGGGATTTATTAACCTTCCTAATTAGATCACCTATTCATAACAGGGTGCTAAAATTAGTATAAATAAACCAGATGGCAGATCCTACCCAGACTACACAAGATACACGCTCCCGTGCAGCTCCACCCAGATGCCCCTAACCAACTGTCACAATACTTTGTGCTGGCCTTCAAGACGAGGGTAGTCATCCAATGACCCCAGAGACCCGCAACTTGAAATTGGCGATATGCTAATAAGAGAGACTTTTCGGCACCCCATGCCTCTGCTCTTGAAGACCCCCAGAGAACCAATTCCATTTACTGCACCCCTTTCTCCTCCACTCTCCTCCCCCTCCTCACTATCTTCGTCTGCTGCATACCCCATCGGGTTTTGCCGCGCCCAATTCCACTGATCCCGGCACATGTCCTCTACAGTGCGTGTAGCTCTGCATGAAAAAATCCAAGGTAAAGCAAAGAATATCAAACACAGGTAGCATGCACACAATAATGGACCTAGGCCACGAGACAGAGAAGCACATAAAGTCAAAGTCAATCCTAGATGCAAGAACAAACACATCTCATCTCACCTCCAATCAAGGTCTTGTTGCGCCTTGTCTGTGGATGCAAAGACCTCGGAACAGTCTCCTGGCCGTCTAGGACACAGCTTCACAGGAAGTTTCTGCATGGCAGGAAGCAAATCGAGGCCAGCCACACAACCCAGGTAATGATTAATGAATGCCGAGCACGCACACTCAATGACTACGAGGTATGGCGATTTCGAGAAGCGAGGATCAAAAGCAGGAGTCGGAAAAACGACATCTCACAACACGCGATTGCATAAGTGGACTACACTACAACTGAAACGGCTCAGAGGTGGTTTATTATGGAGAACCATAATGTCTGTGTGGAAGAAAAATAAAAAGGAATCATAGAGGGGAAGAAGCAGCAGGGCTTTCTCACCTGGCCACACGCTCTCTCGAATCCTGCCACCATCTCCAGCACTGTGGTGCCCTTGCCTGTGCCGAGGTTGTACACATCACAACCTGGAGGTGATGGAATGGGGGAGGGGCGTGCGAGGGGGTGCGGTTAGCCAAGAGGAGTGTGAGGGAGTGCGGAGGGAGTGCAAGGGGGTGCGGTTAGCCAAGAGGAGTGTGAGGGAGTGCGAGGGGAGTGCAAGGGGGTGCGGTTAGCCAAGAGGAGTGTGAGGGAGTGCGAGGGGAGTGCAAGGGGGTGCGGTTAGCCAACGGGAGTGCAAGGGGGAGTGCAAAGGGTCTCTGCACTGGAGGTCTTTGCCAGAGCACCAGAGCAAAGACCACAACAAGGGGTTCTAGACTAGGGGAGGCAGAGGCATAGAAAGGCACATTAGAAAAGCACATTATAGAGCCACTGCTTCCGCATCTACATCTGGTTGCCACTTCACGTACCTCCAGCCTGGCACATGAATATTCGCCTCAGTGCTGCTGCATGGCCTGCAGCAAGGTCCATGACGTGGATGTAGTCCCGCACCTGTTCATGCCACGTCACAAGGGGTTTCATCCGCGACACACGTCAGGGGAGGGGGAAAGGGGGGAGGAAGGGTGGGGAGAGAGGGGGGGTCAATGACCAGTGGCAAGAAACAGCAGTGGAACAAGAACATGAGTTGTTTTGCGGAACGGAATGGAGGAAGATGGTGCGAAGCACGTTGTGATAGGGAAAAAAAAAAAGTATTGTGACCTGCACATCGAATGCCACTGCCGAGGGGATGTGGGGACCTCCAACGGAAAAGCATTCTGCAACAAATGCACTGGCAGCTGCAACAATGCACTGGCAGCTGCAACAATGCACTGGCAGCTGCAACAATGCACTGGCAGCTGCAACAATGCACTGGCAGCTGCAACAATGCACTGGCAGCTGCAACAATGCACTGGCAGCTGCAACAATGCACTGGCAGCTGCAACAATGCACTGGCAGCTGCAACAATGCACTGGCAGCTGCAACAATGCACTGGCAGCTGCAACAACGCACCGGCAGCTGCAACAACGCACCGGCAGCTGCGACCTCGTGAAAAGAGCACTAAAGTCCTGGCTCATTCGCTTTGAATCTACCACTAGGAGGACAAACGACCTTAAGCTCCGTGGCTCGGTTCGAGGCGCCATACAATCCCATCGCCTTTTGAGGCCCCAAAAAAACAAGGAACGGTTTATTCGCTTCAATACCCCACGCCACTCACCCCGAGACCTCCCACTCTCACCCGCACTCCTCCCACTCACCCCTGTGCCGTCGCGTGTTGGGTAGTCGATCCTGAATACCGACAGGTGCGTCCGTCGCCCGACGGCCACCTGCTGAATGAACGGCATCAGGTTGTTGGGGATGCCGCGCGGGTCCTCCCCTATGCGCCCTGTCTAACGAAACAAACACTTCGCATACCCCGCACCACTCAACCCCAGCCCTCCCATACTCACCCGCTCTTCTGTCCCACTCACCCCTGTGCCGTCACGCGTAGGATAGTCGCTCCCAAAGATGGAAAGATGCGTCCGCCGCCCCACGGCCACCTGCTGAATGAACGGCATGAGGTTGTTGGGGATGCCGCGCGGGTCCTCCCCGATGCGGCCGCTGGGGTGCGCGCCCACGGGGTTGAAGTAGCGCAGCAGCACGATGCTCCACGTGGCGTCCGACGCGTACACGTCCTCCAGCACTCGCTCGATGTACAGCTGCACAGCACAGCACAGCACGCGAGGCGGTTTTTAACGAGTATGTTTGGATCGAAACACGCAATGGGCGTGAAAAGGCGAATTGTTCACTGCTGGTACATGGAAATATATCAGGGAAGGGAAAGCACCAGATTTCCCCGTATAATACATGCATGACAACCATTTATCACGATCTATGTGGTACACGTGTGTCAGTCTGGTCTATGGTGCTGAGCAGAGTCGAACCTAGGACCTGCCGTACCTGGGTCTGCCGGACCTGGGCCGTACGTAGGTTCTGCCGTACCTTGGATCTGCCGTACGGGTTCAGCGTCTGCAACTCGTCGTTCTCCGTGCACGGAACCTGCTTTGGCTGGCCATACACCGTGGCTGATGAAGAGAACACGATCTGCCAGAGTGGGGGAGAGACAAGGATTGAGGGAGTCACGAAAAATGCATCAGTTCCCGCTTGGTGGGGGTGAACGATTAGTTGGCCGGGGACCTGCTTCGGCTGGCTCTACACTGTGGCTGATGAAGAGAACACGATCTGCGAGAGTGGGAATGAGACAAGGATTGAGGGAGCAGCTCCTGCCTGGTAAGGGGAAACGGCTTCCTTGCAAGGGTCGAGAAGACGATCGTGACGGAGGGCAGGGATGAGAGTAATTATAGAGCTGCCGAAGGAATATTAGGGACGTTGAGTTGGTAGCAAAAGCTCCGAAGCACCTTGTAGTGCGTGCCTTTTTGCAGCCGAGATTGCTTATTACTTTTCGGCGCGTGCGTCTGAGACTCTTATCATGCGTGTATCAAGGCGCCATATCAAGCAAACCTTCTTGCAACAGTGATCGCTCATGACCTAAATTAAGCGTGCCATTGTTCTGATTTCACTTGTATTGAGGCGCCTTATGAAGCGTACCTTCTTGCAGCCGTGGTCGCTCATGACTTCCAGCAGGTTGAGCGTGCCGGTGACGTTGTTCTGGTAGTACTTGAGCGGGAACTTGACGCTCTCTCCCACGGCCTTCAACCCCGCGAAGTGAACCACCGCGTCGAAACTGCAAGCGTAACATTGCAAGTCAGTCATTGCATTTCAAGTGCGCATCAACGCACACGGCGGAAAATAATGGGAATCAGGCCCCAAAACATCGCATGATGCAAGATTGCAGAACGAAAGGTTTCTAGTTTTGGTGGTTTTTATTTTCAACCTTGGCGCTTGCGTTTTTCACTTACTGGATCTGATTAAAGAGCTCTTCAAGTGTCACCTTGTCAAGTAAGTCAACCTGCATCCATTCCATCCAATCAACAGAATGCTTTCTGAGTGACTAAAAGATGCGGACATGTCTTATACCTGAGTACGACGTGTCAGGCCAGTGCTATAACTGCTCTCTTGACTGACCTGAAGAATGTAAATGTTAATGTAACAAAAATCATTTAGAAATCACTCGTGTCTGACCTTGAAGAATGTTAGGTTCCTGCCGTTTTCGCCTGCCAACTCCGCCACTCGCTTCACGGCTTGCTCCGACGAATTGTCCAAGTTGTCGACCACAACCACTCTGAGGACACCACGTGGCAGCAAATCATAGGAACTAGATCAACCACCACGTAGCCAAGAACAGCAACGATGACCAAGTCCCCGAGTCGGCGAGCTTGGAAAGGGACGTATCATGAGAAGCTAAAAAAGCTACATAAGCTGAACTGATCGCGAGATGGGGCTGTTACCTGTAGCCCTCCTGCAGCAGCTGGACGCATGTATGGCTACCGATGTACCCTGCTCCTCCAGTTACTAAAATAGTCGCTTCTGCTGCTGGTCGGCCATTGGCCAGCCACGTGTTGCAAACTCTCAGTAGCGAAGGTTCCGGACTACTGTTCGCCATGTGCTCGCAGCAAGCTAGATCAGTGGCTGTTTTTGTGACAAGCGCGCCTACCATAACCTGATCAACAGCCAAAGCCAATTCGCTGACTGCTAACAGAACAAGCTTCCCGAGAGCGCTGAATTATTTGCACGGTAAATTAATGAGCACGCCTAACTAAGCTTCTGATTGAACGAACAGAGGTAGAACTGCGGTGATTCGGACCTGTCAAAATCAGAGACCTCGTCGACAAGGCAACTAGGTAAGTCTTCGGCGGCACTAAATGCCAGACACGTTGAAATGAAAGTATAACACGTCTTCAGGCGACAAAAGAGCGACCCTGGCTATCAAGGCTGAACGTCTATGGCTCCTGTAAATGGATAAAGACCCCCCGAGCACACGCCTGTCACTTTCAAGGTGGTTCTTCTTGGCCTTGTCCTAGACTGGTCTCACGTGTTTGTGGCTTCTTCGTTGGTTGGTTGCTGCTGTGATGAATTACTCTGGATGCCCCTCGTCCCTCTCCTCTCCTCTCCTCCCTGTCCCCTGCTGTGATGAACTACTTAACTTGCATTTTGGACTGCTACACACACCTCGAGAATGGATGTGACAAGCTCTCATCGGTTTCGTGACCCGTGTGTTCATCGGACGGCTGTCTTGCGCTTCTGCTGGTCCACTTGGGGCTTAGATGAGAGTACGTACGGTTTAGATCTTCCCCGAGGTTGCCTCTGACAATTTGATGCGCGGTCTGATCACTGCTGGCTGGCGCGATTCGTCTCTGCTATGTGATGCAGGCAACGCCTTACGAGTCACGGAGAGAGCATCACAACACCCTCCTAGAACTTCGCAATCGAACGAACTGGATCGCAGGAGAACGTGCTGCGATCAGGGGCTGCAATTTTCGCCACAAGCCGCGCTCCGTGAAGGGAAGGAGGTGGATGAAAGCTCAACCGCATCTCCGACCCTAATTGTGGAGACGTGCTCGCATGTTCAGCGGGCAAACCGCATTACGCCACGTCAGATGAGTCTGGAGGGTCACTTGCAGCACGCTAGTTGGTTGGTGGTTGTCCAAGATTGCGATTGGTAGTGGGGACCACGGGTTGGGGGACAAGCCTCCATTTTGCAGGACGCTCCTCGACCCCGACCCTGCAAATCTGGTTGGTTTTTGGAGACAACCCAGCCATCGTTCAGGATGGTACTGTACTTTTCTCTGGTGATCCGGATTTGGTGATTGCAACTCGGCTGCGGAAGAGCTCGTTTACAAACCACCCGGCATCTTTTCCCACTTACTGTTTCTCATAAACATAGGAGTTACTTAGCCGAAATGCCTGGGGGTCACTGTTTCTCGTAAAGATAGGACCACATTCCACTTTGACTTCGTTTTATGGCTACTTCAACAAACCTAGGCTCTGTTCTGCTGGAGTTCTCGCCGCCGCACAGTTGGTGCGGAGGTCAATTTCGTAGTGACTTCTGGTGCCTTTTAGGTCGACTTGGAAAAACATGAAGGTTCGTATTTAACCGAGGTTCGTATGAAAGCTCAGCCAAAATCGGGTCTGCCCAACGGGAAAATTGTCTGGCAAGAAAATAACCAAGGATGACTCTCCCCCTCGATTAACCTCCACCCAAGTTTGTGTGTTTGTTTTGGGGATGGTTGAGCATCTTTAAATCTGTAACGACAGCTACGAAATAAAGTTCATCACTGGCCTATGATTTGCAAGCGCGATATTTTCGGAATGCAGAAACGTTTAATGTAATAGGGCTAGATGGATTGCTAAAACTTTTCTTGATGGCGAACCCAAAATTGGGCGTTTACGCTTACAGACAAGTAATTGGGGGAATGTTTTCAAGCAGCCCCCGCATCAGTGATTCTACCTTGAGAGGCCGCACCAGTGGTGCGGACTAATTGCCAGGAGAGGAAATGGCGTGGAACAAACCGGCGGTTAAAACCCGCGTCTCATATTTCTTGTTTCCAACCAAAGGTAATACGCTTGAAACCGGGTAACCAAACAATCACTCGCAAAACACTCGCGTTTGGTTTGGCGCAGGTGTGATTGGCTGCAAACCAAACAGTTTGGTAGAGGCAGGTGCCTGACTACCAAGCCGGGTTTGCGAGAAACAGGCAACTGCATGTGCGACGGACTGAGAATGGGACGCACAGCCCACAACCGAGCGTATATTAGAGCTGGAAAAATATGAGACTGCAAACCCAGACAGGTTGTAGGTGGAGAAACATACTCGCACCGATTTCTCTAGCGACTAAGTCTCATTTCAGCATCTTATTTTCCCTAGGTTTATTCCAGCGTCAAACGTGACAATACCTTGTACCTCTCGTTGTCGTTGTTTATTTTTATCTTTGGTCACTCCGCGCCTGCATTTGCTTTTACGCACGTATAGTCCGTCCATCGCCAGAGCTGGTCCTCATTATTGCAATAAGATGCACCACTCTATTTGGACCAAGGTGTATTGCAGTAACGCTCCCCCCTGTCGAATTTGGACGGAAGGGACACGACGGAAAGGCAGCAGTTAGGACGAGATAGGAAGCGACGCGACGGAAAGGCAGCAGTTAGGACGAGATTGGAAGCGACGCGACGGAAAGGCAGCAGTTAGGACGAGTTAGGAAGCGACGCGACGGAAAGGCGAGGGTTAGGACGAGATAGGAAGCGACGCGACGGAAAGGCGAGGGTTAGGACTGGATAAGCAGCGACGCGGCTGAAAGGCGAGGGTTAGGACTCGATAAGCAGCGACGCGACATTACAGGAAGCGACGCGACATGGCTGGAAGCGAGGAGAAAGGGATGGGCGTGATGCGAGGGTAAGGGGAGAGTCGCGAAGGGGTGTGGCGGGACGGTTGGGAGGGAAGGGACTGGAAGGGAGGTAAGGGGTGAGAAGGACCTCCGGGATGCGACGAGAAGGGGAGGGGTGGGACGGTGCGTGAAGGGGAGCCGGAAAGGGTAGGAAGGGATACTGTGGGATGCAACGAGGAGTGGAGAGGAGAGAAGTGGAGAGGAGAGGAGAGGACAGGAGGGGACGCTACTGGACACGACGGGACGGGACGGGAACGGGGGGGACCTGATGGGACGTGAGGGGACGCGACGGGAAAGGACGGGACGGGACGGGACGGGACGGGACGGGACGGGACGGGACGGGAAGGAAACGAGACGAGAGGGGACGGGACGGGACGGGACGGGACATGACGGAACGGGATGGGACGGGACATGACGGGACGGGATGGGACGGGATGGGACGGGATGTATGACGGGACGGAGCGGGAGGGAACGCGACGGAGCGGGACGGGACTGGCGGGAGGAAACGTAGGAGACGCGCCGATCCCCATACCCCTTTCCCTTCCCACATCCCCTTTCCCTAACCCCATCCGCCTTCCCCTCCCCCATCCCCCTTCTCTTTCCCCATCCCCCTTCTCTTTCCCCATCCCCCTTCTCTTTCCCCATCCCCCTTCTCTTTCCCCATCCCCCTTCTCTTTCCCCATCCCCCTTCCCTTCCCGCATCCCCTTTCCCTTTCCCCATCCGCCTACCCTTTCCCCATCCCCTTCTCTTTCCCTATCCCCCTTCCCTTCCCCCATCCCCCTTCCCTTCCCCCATCCCCCTTCTCTTACCACATCCCCTTTACCTTCCCCACACCCTCCTTTCCCTTCCCCCATCCCCCATTCCCTTTACCCATCCCCCATCCCTTCCCTGCATCCTCCTTTCCCTTCCCCCATCCCCCTTCCCTTCCCCCATCCCCCTTCCCTTCCCTCATCCCCCTTTCCCTCCCCCTCTGCTATCACCTTCTTTTCTCTTTCTGCTACCACCTCCCTTCCCCCTCTGCTGTCACCTCTCATCCCGTGATACCACCTCCCTTCCCCCTCTGCTGTCACCTCTCATCCCGTGCTACCACCTCCCTTCCCCCTCTGCTGTCACCTCTCATCCCGTGCTACCACCTCCCTTCCCCCTCTGCTGTCACCTCTCATCCCGTGCTACCACCTCCCTTCCCCCTCTGCTGTCACCTCTCATCCCGTGATACCACCTCCCTTCCCCCTCTGCTGTCACCTCTCATCCCGTGCTACCACCTCCCTTCCCCCTCTGCTGTCACCTCTCATCCCGTGATACCACCTCCCTTCCCCCTCTGCTGTCACCTCTCATCCCGTGCTACCACCTCCCTTCCCCCTCTGCTGTCACCTCTCATCCCGTGCTACCACCTCCCTTCCCCCTCTGCTGTCACCTCTCATCCCGTGCTACCACCTCCCTTCCCCCTCTGCTGTCACCTCTCATCCCGTGCTACCAGCTCCTCCCATGAAGCCAACACTTCGCCAACCCTTTCACCTTTTTCCCCTGCTTTCACACACTATTCCGCCAAGCAATCACTTCCCCAATTCCTCCCTGCCTCCTTTCTTTCCCCATGCCATGCCTCCCCTCGCTTTCCTCCCATGCCTCAGCTCTGTTTTCCCACTTGTCTCCCCTCTGCTTCCCCCCTTTCTCCCCCCTGTTGATGTGCTTGTTCCAGCATGGCGCCACAAAGAACCAGTTCATCCTTAGTTTTGTGACTAATGCGTAGATTCAAAACTCAGTTGTTGGCAAAGTAGGCTTGCCAAACCCGCCTAGTCTCTTGTCTTTCATAGCATATTACACTTGATGCTCAGATGGTTTCAATGCATCCATTTAGTTTGTAGCAATTGAGCACAGCACTGACCTAAAGAACTTATTGAATGTATACACTTGTGCAATATCTTGAAGATACGGGGTACATCTCTCCTCTAGCGCCAATCTCGCCTTCGTGCATCTGGCCATGCATCTGCTGCTTGCCTGTCCCTTCCGTTCCGCCAGGCTCGCCTGGGACTAGCTTAGTCCTGCTTGTAACTGGAACAAAGGGAGAGGTGACGGGAGGAAGGAAGGCTCCAGGGATGAGAAAAAGGGCAGTTGAGATGTGAAGGAAGAGAAAGGTGGTAAAAAGGGGGAACGGGGAGAGCAAAAGAGGGTAGGGGTGATGCAAGGAAGGGAGGCTGGCACGCAAGATGGGAAGGAAGGGAGGGCAAATGAGAAGAATGGGAGGGGATGAGAAGGGAAGGGACAGGAGATGGGAAGGCATAGTAGGGGAAATGAAAAAAAAGGAGGGCAGATGGAGAAGGAAAGGGCTCTACACACTCATGGCCCTAAACACAGCACTCAACCTCCCCACCTCCTACTCCCACTCCCCCTCCCCTCTCTCACCATCGCCCACACCCACACCCTCCTCACCTTCCCCTGCTTACATACACCTCAGTTCGGGCAGAAAAGCTAGCAGGGTGAGCGCGTGGCGAGGGCTGGCTGGCAAGCAAGCCTTGCTGCAGACATTAGGAAAGTTGGTAGGGGAGGGGGTGAGGGTGAGTTAACAAGGAGAGGAAGGGGAGAGAGGGAAAGGGAGAGGGTGAAGGGGAGAGATGAAAGGGAGAGAGGGAAGGGGAGAGAGGGAAGGGGAGAGGGTGAAGGGGAGAGAGGAAGGGGAGAGAGGGAAGGGGAGAGAGGGAAGGGGAGAGGGTGAATGGGAGAGAGGAAAGGGAGAGAGGGAAGGGAGAGAGGGAAGGATGTGTGTTGTGTCTCGAGGCGCAGATGGCAGTTGGGGGAAAGGGAGGTGTGAGCACCGGGATGTGAAGGCTGAGGGACGTGTGGCAAAATGACTTGTGCATTTTTATGCACATGCACTGAATGATAAGAATACAAACAGGTGCACACCCGCACGCACGCACGCACGCGCACGCACGCACGCACGCATGCACGCTTGCTCTCACGCACGTGCACGCAAGCACGCACGCACGCACGCACGCGCGCGCACGCACGCATGCACGCACGCACGCGTACGCGCACGCAAACGTGCACGCACACGCGCACACACGCACGCCGCACGCGCACGCGCAAGCGCACGCACGCACGCACGCGCACGCTCGCGCACGCACGCACGCACGTTCGCACGCACACAAGCTTTCACACACACCCCACACACATGCCACTCGCACACAGACCTTTCACGCAATCGCGCTTGTCGTAGATGGACGACCCGAGCGCATTCTGAAATGCGACATCACCTCTCCGGGTTCCACAGCTGTAAATAGAAGAGTAAGAACGCATTTCGGAATGTTACGGACTGGCTACCTCGTAACAAGCGATGGCGTGTTCCCGACATTGGACGATTCCTTAGTCGCCAATTAGTGCGTTATCCGCAACCAGAATTTGTTCGCAAGTCCCCTGTTATCTGGTCCGAAATGGTCTCTAATATCACTGTTTTAGCGACTAAGGCCAGCATCTTGATGTGGAGGTACATACGTAGGAACCATTCTAAGCGGAGGTTGTAAGACTGACAGGTGAGAGTTTTGCTCTGCTTTTCCTGGTGAACGTGGGCGAATTGCGTCTTGTCGTTTCAGTTGGTCGCAGGGAACTGCCGGATCTGTTTTTTAGGTGTGGGAGCTTTCCATGCCTGAGGGGCTCGTTTGGTTTTTGCGTAGACGAACTGAGGTGTCGTCTGTGTTTTCCAAACTGCTCGTCACAAATCTCGCCTATCGTTACCCAATCACAGGCGCTTTAGCCCAACCAAGTGTAATACACTAGGAAATATGAGACCCGGGTGTCACAAAAGTGTTGTTTTGCAGGCTTTCGCAGTTAAATTTATGCGCCCAGCTTCGGACATCACCCAACCTGAACCGAACCATTATAAGCGGTTCACTAATGCGGAAGGAAGCTCCCGCGATGGCCGTTTTTTGCCATGGCGCGCCACAAGAACAGCGTGTCATAATATATTTATTTATAACTGCATGTAGTTCTAGCTATAGTGTAGTTCTATTGCTGTCATGTTAGGTGGTGCACCCTTTGGCTTGCTATAACTTGTAACTCTTCTCATAGTGCAAATCATTCTCGTTCCTCCTTTGGTCAACACCCTCGACCTTTCCTCTCGCTACTCTCCTAAGCTCAAACCATAGGCTACTAAGCTTACTAAGTTAAGAGCTTATCTCAACATGGTTTCAGAGCAGTTAAGCTCCTAAGACCTAATGGGCCCACCGTCAGCTTCCGCCAATGAGCCTATTTTCTGCCCGTCGCGCGCCCCGGGCGCGCACGCAGCGGTTTCTGCTCGTCGTGCGCCCTGGGCGCGCGGTGGTTTCTGCTCGTCGTGCGCCCCGGGCGCGCGGCGGTTTCTGCCCGTCGCACGCCCCGAGCGCGTGGCGGTTTCTGCCCGTCGCACGCCCCAGGCGTGCGCCGGTTTCTGCCCGTCGCACGCCCCGAGCGCGTGGCGGTTTCTGCCCGTCGCACGCCCCGGGCGTGCGCCGGTTTCTGCCTGTCGCACGCCCCTAGCACGCGACGGTTTTCTGCCCGTCGCTCGCCCCCAGCGTGCGACGGTTTTCTGCCCGTCGCGCGGGGGCCCCGCTGCCCTGCTTCCCTTCGTCCCCGCCGCCCGCTTCCTCCTCCCTCTCCTGCTTCGCGTGCAGCAGTTTGGGGAGGGGGGGGGGAGGGTGTTGGGAGGACGCAGGAGTGGCGGTGGGGGGTGGTTGCACCTCCAGCGCCCCGCTGCTCTGCTTCGTCACCAAGCCAGCAGCCTCCCCCCCCCCCCCCCCCTCCACCTCTCCTTTCCCCCCCTGCTCTTCCTACTGCAGCGGCGGTTTCTGCTCGTGCGCCCTGCCCCCCCACGCCCGCCCCACCAGATCGCACACCTCGCCCCCCCCCCCTCCCTTCTATTCCCTCTCCCTACTGCGTGTGCAGCAGTTTGGGGGGAGGGGGAGGGGGTGTAAGGGGGAGGTGGCACCAACAGCACCACCCTCCTCTTCTCTCTTTCACGGCCGCACCTGCTGCTGTGGGGGGGGAGGGTGGAGAGGGTGGAGTGGTGGGAGTGACGGGAGGAGCTACTGCCGCTGCCGCTCGCCTTCCCCTCTCTCTCCCTGCTGCGCGTGCAACAGTGGGGTGGGTGGGTTTGGGGTGGCGGGTGTGAGTACCCAGCTGCCGCCACTCCTCCTCTCTCTCTCACTGCCGCACGTGCCGCTGTGGGGGGGGGGGTGAGGGGGTGGCGGGTTTCTGGCTGCCGTGTGAAAACTTGAGCAGGGACCACCGTGGGTGGGGAAGGCGTTGGAGGAAGGGTGGGGGGGAAGGTGTGAGGTTCCAGGGGGCGGTTGACAAGGGGGGTGAGGTTGAGGGGGGTGGCTGAAAGGGGGTGTGGAATTAGGGGGTTAGTAAGAGGGGCTCGCCACGCTAGGCTCCCCCCCACCTCCTCTCCTCTCTCTCTCACCCTCCCCCCCCCCCATAGTAAAACGGGGCTTCGTAAGAGAGGCTCGCTGCGTGGCTCCCCCCACCTCCTCTCCTCATTCCTCTCCTCTCCCCTCTCTCTCTCTCTCTCGTCTCCTCCTCCTCGCATTCCTCTCTGTTATCTTCCGCTGCACAGGGTGTACCCCTTCAGGGGGTGTTATGCACATGGCAATTCCTGCATGCAGTTAGGGGGTGTGTCAGAACATATATATTTATAACTGCATGTAGTTCTAGCTGTAGTGTAGTTCTGTTGCTGTCATGTTAGGTGGTGCACCCTTTGGCTTGATATGACTTGTAACTCTTCTCATAGTGCAAACCATTCTCGTTCCTCCTTTGGTCAACACCCTCGACCTTTCCTCTCGCTACTCTCCTAAGCTCACACCATAGGCTACTAAGCTTACTAAGTTAAGAGCTTATCTCAATACAGCGCCCTACTTGAACAAACCAGTTGGCTTGGTTCCCACTCTTCGCGTTTCTTTTAGCCGTAAAACCACCGTCTCACAACTTTGAAATGCCTCGTTCTTCTACACTGGCTTCTTCCATCCAAACCACTACCTACTTACAATGTTGCACTATATAGAGCAGGGAAAACTAGACACGTTTTCCACCTCTAAGAATGCGTATCGTGACCGCAAGGTTTGTGAAAGACGTGTCCTCGTTTCAGTGTCTGTACCTATAGCAGGCTATGAATTATATCATTCTGCTTTCTATAGGACCTCACGTTTGCAACTGGCACGTTTCTGGGTTTTTTGCATTATTATCACACGTGTTAAGAATGGTAAAAGATGAAGCATTATTGTGCACCCCTTACCGCAGCACACACTACTGAGGCTGAAGACGAAGAGGTGGAAGTGACGCTAAGGGTCGTGCGGTTACGAAGGGATCTGGACCGTCGGGCAGACAGCATCGGCAGCAACAGTGACGAGGATTTTGCCCAGGCAGTTTGTAATCGTCTGGAGTCGCACGGTTGGGTTTCGCTGCAATAAGGGAATGTACCCCTTAGAGTACATGGCTAGCCTAGGTCGATTCGAATTCCCTTGTACTCTTATTTATATTCATGTATTCACATGTCATTATTATCTCAGGCATTTTACATCCACTCTGCTATTGAGGTCAAGGGCCCACAACTACTCGGACGTGTGCGAACGTTCATGAGGTGATCCTAGGTACGATCAACATATGATCGCAACATGGTATGAGAGCGACTTGGGAATCCTTCGCACTGCCACCTCTGAAATCTTCGGCGAACAGAAAGTGGCGTCCGGCACACGCTCGCGCGTGAGAATGGCCGGAGGATCTGGTGGTCAGACGAATCTGACGGTTGAAGCGCAGACCAACCCGGCTGCGACAAGCGAGGAAACGACGACGATTGGAACCACCCCCCTCGCACAGATGCTTTAGCGACTCACCAGCATGGAGCAACAACTCCAAACACTGCGGAATGGCGACGCGGGAACATCTTCCCAACCCACTCAACCGGCCTCGAACGGCCACAATACCGCCCCGCACACATTCTCCCTCGACGCAAATGGCTCAACACCCAAGACTCCTCGTCCCAGCGAAGAAGCACTTCTCTCTGCGCAATCAAGGTTTTTGAGCATATCTAAAATAAAGACAAGTGTGTGTTTTGACGGCAGAGACTTCTATACGTGGAGCTTCGAGCTGGAACTACTGTTGCAAAACGCGCAGATAGTTCATTACTTCGACGGGATCTACTCGGGACCCGCTGAGGACACTGCTGACGCCCGGGCGCAGTACTACAACGAGTCGTTGATGGCGTACGACGTCCTCCTGCGGAATATGTCGCCGGCGGAGCAGTTGAGCATTCGCTCGTACAAGACGACTCCTGCTCCAACCCTCGATGCTTGGCGCCATCTAAATGGTGTGTACCAACCGAAAGATTCGGTTTCATCGAGCCGCCTGCTCCAGCAGCTACTGGAGACTAAAATGGCCTTAGGGGAGAAAGTCAACAGCTACATCAACCGCTGTCGGAGCTTATGCGATCAAATCGCGAAATTGGGAAGCACGATCTCATAGGAGTTTTTCGTGAACATCGTGCTTAGAGGGGCGGCCTTACAAGGCGCTTCTCCGACAGCAGGGGGTCATCTCGGAGGCCGCCCTATGCGCCGCCCTTCTCGTCAAACAAAGGGATAGGGATCAGCAGCGACCAGCGCCGCGACGAGACCGGGAACGCCTCGCTTTCTATTCCGACAACACGGAGGAGCGACGGCCGCGACGCCTTTACTGCAAGATTTGCAAAACTTTTGGGCACCTGGCAGATCGATGCAAATTCTGATCTTGCCCCCGTCAGACCAATCCGAGCAACTGGTCCGGCCGACAAGACGCACGAAACGACACGCGTCAAGCCCAGGGGCACCAACCCCCACCGCGCAACCTGAACCCAACCGTTCAGCATCAGCAGCAGCAGTCGCCAGAGACTGCCCCAGTCCGCAATGTCATGGGCAACATGACAATGACGAGCGGATCCCGTCGTCCCCGCGCACGCTCAGCGTCACCTGAGCCAGCACGCCAGCCAATTGGAGCGTTCTCGAACAATAATACGTTCACCACGCGCCACGATTTCACCGACGACGGCGATCAGGACTGGAATCTCCCGGTCCCGCTGCTTGAAAGTCCCCCGCAAATACCTGATACGCGGGCGGCTCCGATCGATTGGATCTCGCGCGAGCAATTTCTCAATTTTGACAAATCGCATATCGTTACCCCGCGACTGGCGCTGCTCGCACGTAACGACAACAGGCGCTACAACACGTGGTACCTGGATAGCTGTTGTGGGCAGCATATGGTGGGTTCCGAGCGTTACATATCCAACGTCGTCTCCACCCCCGCCGTGACCTATGTCACCGTGGCGAACAACACACGTCTGCGCACAAGCGCGCAAGGAAACGTGGTGCTCAAGGCCCGAGGGAGCAGGACACACATCACACTCAACGACGTGCTCATCATGCAGAATTTGCGCTTTAATCTCCTCTCAGCGGCGCAACTCATGGATTGCGGAGTCGACCTCAGCACCGAACCCAGAACACGCGACATCCTGCTCCACTACACGATGTCGAACAAAACGCGCAAGCAGTTCGGACGAGCACACTCCGAAAACGGCGTTTACATCCTCGACTTCAGTATTCCCGACTGCAGCGGTGATTCACAGGAGCTCATCGACCTCGTCCCCATGCACTTCGAACACATTCACCACCGCGACTGAAAACATCCAGACAGAAGACCGTGGGCTCACCCGCATGAGGTGGCGCTGCACGACCCCGACCCCGACGGCATCTGCAGAGATTGCCATACGCCCACAGCCTCAACGAGTGCGATTGCCGGCCGTGGTCTTGCCGCCATTGCTGAAGCAGAGCGGGAAGCACCGCCTGACGAAGGACTGTCCAACCTGGAGCTTGAAACCGCCACACGCGTCGTCTTCGGCACGGAGGAAAATCCCCTCCCTAGACCCGCATCACAACATCTTTGGGGCATGCTGCGCGGCACCGGCGTCGGCACCTTTGATGCACACGGAGTCCCGCGACCCTACACAAAGGAGAAATTCCTGGAGATCTACTCTCACCAGCATGACTCTACGAAGAAGCTTATCGTGGCGCAAGAGGAGGAACTAGCGCGTCGCGAAGCGGAAGAGCTTCGCCAAAGGAGTCTTGCGGAGTCGCGCAGCACATTCGCGTGAAGCGGATGGGGAGAAGAGGAGAGCGCCTCCAATGAAGGGGGGTGGGGAAGCGCCGACGGATGGGGCACGAGCGACACCGGCGGATGGGGAGCAACAACTGGCAGCAACACCGGCAAATGGGGCACCGCATCTGGCGGCGAGATCAGCGGATGGGGCACTTACGGCGAAGGCTGGGGGGCTTCGCGCGAGGACCAAAGGGGGGAAGAAGAGGAAATCGAGGTGGAACCTCCAGTTGTTCCCCTTGGTCGCCCTCCGCGCCGCGCTGCACCTACACTACCCCCACCTGACATCCAGCCAGGATGTGACCCTTGGGACACCATTGACTGTGGCAATGAGCCCTCTACCCCGCGACGCACTGTCTACGAACCTGCCCCCGAGCCGCGCGAACCAACCTTCTTCCCCGGAACTATCCCTGGAACTAATATTCCCCTCTCCAACATTCTCGACAGGGAATTTCTTGCGCTGATGCTGACGACGGCGAACGCCAAAGAATAAGATGAAGAAGCAGCGGCGGAACTTACCCAAGCACCTGACGAGGACCCCGCAGAGGCGCACGCGCGCTACATGCGCACCTCTGGCTTTCGCGTCGACGACGCCATCTGGCACCAGCGCCTCGGTCACCCCTCGCGCGTAACGCTGAAGAACTGCATCGAGGCCGGCGTGTTTGCGCCCGGCGCCCTCCTGCGCCCTGATGGCACAGAAGTAAGAGGCGCGACACATCCGCACAACTGCACCGTCTGCCCCGAAGCTGCGCTGAGTCACCAACCTTTCCCCCTGCTAGAGCCTGGAACCAACCGCTACGCCAAACTAGAGAAGGTGTACAGTGACTTCCTCAACGTGGGGCACTGCGGAATGAACGAAGGAATGTATACGCTCACCTTCGTTGATGCCGGAACACGTTACGTTTGGATCATGAACGTGGAGGCGCGCAGCAGAGCGTACGAAGTGTTCCGCCTATGGTTGGCACACGCGCAGCGGCAATCCAGGGAGAAACTGAAAATTTGGCAATCTGACAACGCAGCGGAGTTCAGGAGCAAGGAGATGCAGGATTACCTGGCAAAGAAGGGAATCGAGCATCATGTTTCCCTCCCCTACGCGCACCAGCAGCAAGGCGTAGCCGAGCGCACGAACCGCACGCTCATGACCAAGGTGCGGGCGTTGATGAAGCAGTCGAAGCTTCCGCCAACCTACTGGACCTACGCAATGCACCACGCCGTGCGAGTGCACAACCTGCTGTCGACCACGGCCATCATCGGCAACTCATCACCGCATGTGAAATGGACAGGGACCAGGGGCAACTCATCGATGCTCCGCGTGTGGGGGTGCATGGTGCAGTACCGCCCGCCAACGCCAACCATCGGGAAAATTACAAGCCGCGCACGCTGGGGGATTCACCTCGGCATAAGCCACGAACACAAAGCATGGCTCATCCTGGATCTCATGAGTCAGAAGATCAAGAATGCGCGTGACGTCATCTTCTACGAGCGGCTCTTCCTTCGGCAATTTCGCGAAGACGAGCAGGCGAACGCGAATCGCATCTACGCCAACGACGGACACAACTATGCTTCACCTGAGGACGAAGCTGCAGCAGCCATTCTGGAGCAGGACCCCAAGGGCGAGTTCACAAGAGGTGATCGCCGCGAGGAGGAGGAGGACGACGACGATTCTCCTGGAGGAGGAGCAGGCGCAGCAGGCGGAGGCGGAAGCGGAAGTGGCAGAGGCGCAGCACCGCCAGCACCACCTGAACCAGAAAGCGACGATGATGACGTGCAGGAAGTCATCCCGCGGCACCGCCACGACAGCACTGTTTCTGGACTTCAACTTCTTGGGCTCCACACCGCCACGTCAACGGCGCCGCGTGTCATCGAGCTGAAGAATCCGCGCCAAGCACTCACGGGACCACACGACAAGGAATGGCGTGAAGCGATGGATGCGAAAATCAAGGCACTTGAGTCCCGCGATACCTAGGTGCTCGTCGATCGAGCGGTAATCAAGGGGAGAAGGATTCTCTCCGGGAAATGGGTCTTCCGCGTGAAGACCGCAGCGGAGGGCACGATTGAACGATTCAAGGCGCGCTGGGTCGTACGTGGCTACGACCAGAGGCACGGCATCGACTTCGACCAGACGTTTGCGCCGGTTAGCCGTCACACCTCCGTCAGAAATCTCCTCGCCATCGCTGCCGCACAACACCTCCCGCTCCGCCAGATTGATGTGAAGAATGCGTTTCTCTACGCGTTAGTAGATGCTATAATATACGTGGAACAGCCGCACACATACGGCGAGGGAGATTCACGCGTGTGCCAGCTGCGAAAGTCCCTTTACGGGATTAAACAGGCGCCAAGGCTCTGGCAGTAGTACTAGCACAACATCCTGCTTGAGATAGGCTTTAAGCAGCTGCCTCACGATCCCGGCATGTATCACCGCGATTTCCGCGGCGAATACATTCTACTCACGGTCTACGTCGATGATCTCTTCTACACAGGATCGAGCAACGAACTGCTTGAGCAGTTCGAGAAAAGTCTTGCAGGGCGCGTTGACATCACCTGCAACCACGACATGAAGCAGTTTCTCGGGCTCAACATCTCCTACTCGCCAGAAGCCATTCATCTCTCAGCAGCCAAGTATGCAGAGGCTTGGCAAGCGCTTCAACATTGCACATGCACCACTCTCCACCCCTTACCGCACTCCAGGACCCAACCACAAGCCTGACAACAAAGCCCTGTCCCCTGCTGGGCTTCATACCTACCAGCAGCAGCTGGGATGCCTACTCTTCGCTCCTGCAGGCCCGATCTCTCCTACATCGCGAGCCAGTTGGCTTAGAACTCTCGCAAACCAACGGCTCAGAATCTGCTAGATCTTCAGCGACCACTTCAATTCTTCATCTCCACGCCCAATGTTGGGCTATGCTACTCCACCATCCCAACATCGTCCTTCAACCTCATCGGCTACGTGGACGCTGATCATGCCGCTGACCCCAACAATCGACGGTCCAGGACAGGCTCCTCTTCCACCTTGAGCCCAGCGGCCCCATCTCCTGGAATTCGCAGAAACAAGAGTTGGTTGCCCTGTCATCAGCGGAAGCTGAATTCATTGCAGCAACAGCAGCCGTTCGCGAAGGCCTCTACTTTCAGGAGATGTTGCAGGAGGCGAAAATTCCAGCCTCGACGAATTTTCGCCTGCACTGCAACAATCATAGCGCGATCAGGATCGCGAACAAGCCTGGGTTCGTCAACCGCACCAGACACATCGCGCTGCGGTATTTCTTCGTCAAGGACGAAGTCGACAAGGGCAAGGTTGACCTCACCTATTGTCTGACAGGTGACATTGCTGTTGAAATAGGTGCTTTACTTAGTAGACTTAGTAGCCTATGGTTTAGGCTTAGGAGAGTAGCGAGAGGAAGGTCGAGGGTGTTGACCAGAGGAGGAACGAGAATGATGTTCACTATGAGAAGAGTTACAAGTTAAAGCAAGCCAAAGGGTGCACCACCTAACATGACAGCAATAGAACTACACTACAGCTAGAACTACATGCAGTTATACAAAAATATATTCTGACACACCCCCTAACTGCATGCGGGAATAGCCATGTGCATAACACCCCCTGAAGGGGTACACCCCGCGCAGCGGAAGACAACAGAGAGGAATGCAAGGAGGAGGAGACGAGAGAGAGAGAGAGAGAGAGAGAGAGAGAGAGAGAGAGAGAGAGAGAGAGAGAGAGAGAGAGAGAGAGGGGAGAGGAGAGGAATGAGGAGAGGAGGTGGGGGGAGCCACGCGGCGAGCCCCTCTTACGAACCCCCGTTTTACAAAGGGGGGGGGGGGTGAGAGAGGGATGAGGAGAGGAGGTGGGGGGAGCCACGCGGCGAACCCCTCTTACGAACCCCCGTTTTACAAAGGGGGGAGGGTGAGAGAGAGAGGAGAGGAGGTGGGGGGGAGCCTAGCGCGGCGAGCCCCTCTTACTAACCCCCTAATTCCACACCCCCTTTCAGCCACCCCCCTCAACCTCACCCCCCTTGTCAACCGCCCCCTGGAACCTCACACCTTCCCCCCCACCCTTCCTCCAACGCCTTCCCCACCCACGGTGGTCCCTGCTCAAGCCTTCACACGGCGGCTAGAAGCCTGCCACCCCCTTACCCTCCCCCCCACAGCGGCACGTGCGGCAGTGAGAGAGAGAGGAGGAGGGGCGGCAGCGGGGTGCTCACACCCGCCACCCCAAACCCACCCCCCCACTGTTGCACGCGCAGCAGGGAGACAGAGGGGAAGGCGAGCGGCAGCGGCAGTAGCTCCTCCCGCCACTCCCACCACTCCACCCTCCCCCCCACAGCAGCAGTTGCGGTCGGGAAATAGAGGAGGCAGGGTGGTGCCGTTGGTGCCACCTCCCTCTTACACCACCTCCCCCTCCCCCCAGACTGCTGCACATAGGGAGAGGGCAGAGAAGGGAGGGGGGACGAGGTGCGCAATCTGGTGGGGCAGGCAGGGCGGGCAGGGCGCACGAGGCGCCGGGCAGAAATCGCCGCTGCAGTAGGAGAAGCGGGGGGGGGAAGGTAGAGGCGGAGGGGGGGGCTGCTGGCTTGGTGACGAAGCAGAGCAGCGGGGCGCTGGAGGTGCAACCACCCACCACCGCCACTCCTGCGTCCCCCCAACACCCCCCCCCCCCCCCAAACTGCTGCACGCGAAGCAGAAGAGGGAGGAGGAAGCGGGCGGCGGGGACGACGGGAAGCACTGCGACGGGCAGAAAACCGTCGCACGCTGGGGGCGAGCGACGGGAAGAACACTATCGCGTGCTGGGGGCGCGCGACGGGCAGAAACCGACGCACGCCCGGGGCGTGCGACTAGCAGAAACCGTCACGCGCTCGGGGCGTGCGACGGGCAGAAACCGCCACGCGCTCGGGGCGCGTGACGGGCAGAGGTGCTGCATGACGGGCAGCGCGACTGGTGGGCCCATGAAAATTAGGTCCTGGGAAGGACCAGCTCTGATAGCATGTTGGAATAGGTGCTTTACTCTGTAGACTTAGTAGCCTATGGTTTAGGCTTAGGAGAGTAGCGAGAGGAAAGTCGAGGGTGTTGACCAGAGGAAGAACGAGAATGATGTTCACTATGAGAAGAGTTACAAGTTATAGCAAGCCAAAGGGTGCACCACCTAACATGACATCAATAGAACTACACTACAGCTAGAACTACATGCAGTTATACATAAATATATTCTGACAATGGCAGCCGACTTCCTCACGAAGCGACTGTCACGTCAGCAGTACTAGCACTGCTCCGAGCTCAGTGGAGTAGTCAAGCGGGTCATGACTCGCTACGGCCTGGAGTGAAGGGGGGTGTTACGAATAGTAAAAGATGAAGCATTACTGTGCACTCCTTACTGCAGCACACACTACCGAGGCTGAAGACGAAGAGGTGGAAGTGACGCGAAGGGTCGTACGGTTACGAAGGGATCTGGACCGTCGGGCAAACAGCATCAGGCAGCAGCAGTGGCGAGGATTTCGCCTAGGCAGTTTGTAACCGTCTGGAGTCGCATGGTTGGGTTTCGCTGCAATAAGGGAATGTACCCCTTAGAGTACATGGATAGCCTAGGTCGATTCGAATTCCCTTGTACTCTTATTTATATTACTGTATTCGCATGTTATTAACATCTCAGGCATTTTACATCCACTCTGCTATTGAGGTCAAGGGCCCACCACTGCTCAGACGTGTGCGAACCTTCCTGAGGTGATCCTAGGTATGATCAACATCTGATCGCAACAACACGTATTGTTTATCCGCATAGAAGTGGTTTTTCTTATAGAATTTCCATGGAATTCGCCAACAGAGTCCATACCAACTATAAAATTTTTGGGATGTCATTCCCGTAACGGGATGCTGTAGCGTGTTCTGTCCTGATCTTCCTCTGCTGGAGCCTTGTTGCTGTGTGGAGGCTGTCAACTCACCTCACCTCACCTTTACCTACGGTACATCTTGCCAAAACACAGGACACCACACCGCACCACACCACAAGCACTCGCAACCTATTCTCCCCACTCCAGTTTCCAACTGAGGTATGGAATGTTTGACAGATTCCCACCAGGGAGTTGTGCTCCCTTCTAACGGGAAACGAGCTTTTCCAGAGCCAAGAAGTTGCTGTTCTGCTGCCGCGTTGCATTTGTTCAACTGGGCAAGACGTCACGTGCCGCGCAGGAAAAGCAGTGTCGATTGCTTGCTGCTAGAGTTCAGCGAGTCGTGAAACATGGCGAGGGAATGTTCGTGAGTATGTGATTCGCTATGAAACATAATCTCCTTAGCCTGGCAGCAGCGGATGTAGACACGAGCAATCTGTCTGATATTGACAAGCTTCGAAAATAGTAGGTGGAGCAATTCTGAGTCTGGCAGCAGTAGTTAGACTCCGCTAGGGTGACTTAGTCGTCTCGAAACTCAATCTTAAAGCCACGCAGCAGTAGGTGGAAGACACGACTCTGCTGACGAGTTAGCTCACTCTGGCTACCTTTCGAAAGGTAACTCCAGAACTTGGCAGCAGTAGGAAACTCACGGAAACCGCTCTCGTAAACCGTCGCTCAGTACGATCGTGTTCTCCTAGCAGCGGGTGATTTTTATTTTACAACTGTCAGCTAGCAGACGAGTCCAGGGAAGAGAGGCACTTTAAGACAACAAGACTGCTTGACGACGCCACGTCAGCATGAGCTTTCAGGACATCGGCCGGTCGTCGGGCCCTGCCGTTGGGGGTATGAACGGAGTCGGTCGGCCGACGTCCGGTCCGTCAAGTCAGACGGTTCCGTCAAGTCAGGCGGTGGCGTCAGGCGTGTTTCAGATGAATACGGCAGTGGGGACTTTCAAGCGGCTCGTCAACACGCTGGGTACCGCTAAGGACACCGTCGAACTCCGTGAGAAGCTGTACGGCGAGATTATCATGTATTGATTACGAAGAGCCAAAGTTTTCCTGTCTTTTGTAATTTAAATGATTTCTTATCGTGCTGTCAGCACGCTGAGTAGCACGAAGAGCGCTGTTGAATTCCGTGAGAAGTTGTACCGGTACCCACGTGCCGTTAGGGTTTCGTCTGTCGTCATCACGCGGCTTTTGGGACCGGAATATGTTGCTCCTACCTGAGAGCCTTCGAACCTTCGCTTGCGTCTTCATCCTTAGTGCTCTGTCGCTTCCTGCTCGTCCCTGTGCTCGGTTTTTTCTTGCACGTCTTGGAAACTCATTTGTACGCAGCCCTGGCCGTCTGTCGTGGCACCTCAATTCCCATTGCAAACATCCTCACATCCGTCATCCCCCCGTCCTTTTTTCTCCCGGTTTTCCTCTTCACCCTCCGTGAACTTCCGTACCCTCCGTCATGCTCCGTCAACGCTCCGTCAACCCTCCGTCAACCCTCCGTCAACGGCAGGCACAAGTCGCGGCAGTACATCAGCCATCTGGCCAAGGACACGGCACAGAAGCTCAAGGATGCCTCTGCGCGCGACCATTCCGCTGGCGTCAGCGTGAGTGCCATCTCCTCCACACCCCACCTCCCCGCTTTCCCCTTTCCCCCCTCCCCTCCCACACCCCCACTCCTACCGGCCCGCCCTTTCCCCCCTCTTCTCATCCTCTTTTCTCTCCGTTCGCCGCTCTGAACCTCATCCCCCACAATCCTTTTGCGCGCGACCATTTCGCCGGGTCAGCGTGAGTGCCATCTTTCCATCCTCGCCACCACCTCCCCTCTCCTGCTCCCTTCCCTGCTCATCCTCGCCCTTCCCCCTCTCCTGCTCCCTCCCTGCTCATCCTCGCCCTTCCCCCTCTCCTGCTCCCTCCCTCCCTCCACAGGCGACGCAGAAGATCAGCGACGCCAAGGTAGCCAAAGATCCCCAGGCAGTGCTGCGGGAATTTGTTCCCTCTTCCCCTTCCCCCTCAACTTTACCGGCCCTCTTCGCCCGCTCTTCTTCCCCCTCCCGTTCCCACAACCCGTATCATTGGTGCAGGCGACGCAGAAGATCAGCGATGCCAAGCTAGCCCCTCTTTTCGTTCCCTTCCCTTATCCGACACACCCCTCTTTCCCCGTGCCCCTCTCTGCGGATTTACAGGCGACGCAGAAGATCAGCGACGCCAAGCTAGCCAAGGACTTCCAGGCCGTGCTGCGGGAATTCGAGCGCGCGCAGCACCTCGCGGCGGAGCGGGAGGCCGCCTTCGCGCCCTTTGAGAGCCCCCGCCGCGGGGGAAACGCGCAGATGCCCGCAGGCGGGGTGGGAGGGGCGCCGTCGGTGGCGTCTTTGGGATCATCTGGAGGGTCGTCTGGAAGTGGGAGAGGGAAGAGGTGCGTGCGACTGGTTGGTTGTGTGAGGTACCTCTTTTCAGAAGAGTGGGTGAAAGGGTGGTGGGATAGGGAAGAGGTGTGAGCTTAAGTGCGCACAGCACCTCGCGGCGGAGCGGGAGGCCGCCTTCGCGCCCTTGGAGAGCCCCCGCCGCGGGGGAAACGCGCAGATGCCTCCAGGGGGGGTGGGAGGGGGGGGGGGGGGCGTCCGTGGCTTCGCTGGGGTCGTCTGGAGGATCGTCAGGAAGTGGGAGAGGGAAGAGGTGCGTGCAAGGAGTTTGGTGTTTGGGAGGTACCCTTTGTCAATGGATGGAGAGGGTGTAAGGGTGGTGGGAGCGGGAGGCCGCCTCCGCCGCCTTTGAGAGCCCCCGCCGCGGGGGAAACGCACAGATGCCCGCAGCTATATTGGTGTTACTTCTGAGAATTCTCAATAGTAACAGATGCCTCCGCCCCCTTTGAGAGCCCTCAATAGAATTCTCAATAGTAACATATTGGTGTAACTCGCCTCCGCGCCCTTTGAGAGCCCCCGCCGCGAGGCCAACGCGCAGATGCCCGCAGGGGGGGTGGGAGGGGCGCAGTCAGTGGCTTTGCTGGGGTCATCTGGAGGGTCGTCAGGCGTTGGGGGGGGGAAGAGGTGCGTGAGAGGATCTGGGTGTGCGACTTACCTTTAATTAGTGGAGAAAGTGTAAAGGCGGTGGGAGAGGAGAGGTGTGAGGTCGAGCGTGCACATCCGATCAGTGGGTTGTTGGGACCGTCTGGTCTGGACGGTCGTCAGGTGGTGGGAGGGGGAAGAGCTGCGTGAGTTAAATTTGTTGACATCTCAGAAATCGTCTTTGGGATCGACTGGAGGGTCTTCTTCAGGCGGTGGGAGGGGGAAGAGGTGTGTGAGACGCGTTGGGTGTGTGAGACGCGTTGGGTGTGTGAGACGCGTTGGGTGTGTGAGACGCGTTGGATGTGTGAGACGCGTTGGATGTGTGAGACGCGTTGGATGTGTGAGACGCGTTGGATGTGTGAGACGCGTTGGATGTGTGAGACGCGTTGGATGTGTGAGACGCGTTGGATGTGTGAGACGCGTTGGATGTGTGAGACGCGTTGGATGTGTGAGACGCGTTGGATGTGTGAGACGCGTTGGATGTGTGAGACGCGTTGGATGTGTGAGACGCGTTGGATGTGTGAGACGCGTTGGATGTGTGAGACGCGTTGGATGTGTGAGACGCGTTGGATGTGTGAGACGCGTTGGATGTGTGAGACGCGTTGGGTGTGTGAGGTACTTCCGTTAGTGGAGAGGGTGTAAAGGCGGCGCCACGGTGGGAGAGGTATGGAAACGAATTAGGGGGATCTGTCTGTTCCGCTTCCCGTTTTCCGCAGGGTGGCAGGCAGGTGACGGATCTTGCTTTTTCTGTGCAGTGAAAGCACAGAGAAAGGGAAGAGCAGGGGCACAGGAATCCCTCTTCTTACCTTTACCCTCTGTACCCCTTCTCCTTCTTCCCCTTCTCCCTGCCATTCCCGTCTGTTCATCCCGGCCGTTTGTACATCCGCAGGGGGACAGGCAGTTTGGGTTTGTCTAATTTCGGAGGGACAGGAGGGGCGCAATTGGCAGAGCAGGCGGACAGGGAGGAGCAGAGAGACCCGCTGTTAGCACAGCAGAGGTGAGAGAGAGCAGGGCGTGTGCGCGTGAGTGTGAGTGTTCTGATACTACTTGAGGATTTGGCTGACAGAGAGGAGCCTCAAAGTGATGGTATCCTACGGGGAGGAGCAGAGAGACCCGCTGTTAGCACAGCAGAGGTGAGAGTAGGGCCTGTTGGTGAGAGGAAGAATGTTCTTTTCCTTCTCCAGCCCCCGCACACTACCGCACACCTCCCACATTCCCACACTAACCCAACATTCACTCACACCCATCCACACTCACCCACACTCACCCACACCCACCCACCCACACCCACCCACTCACCCACACTCACCCACACTGTCATTCGCCCTCTTCCAAACCCCATGCCCTCTCGCCCCTTGTCCTCTCGCCCGTTGCCCTCTCGCCCGTTGCCCTCTCCCTCCGCCCATGGGCTCTCGACCCGTGCCTTCTTCCTGTTGCAGACACGAGGTGGCAGTGGTGGAAGGCAAGTTGGCTTATAACGAGGCAGTGATAGAGGAGCGCGGGCACCCCGTCCCAACCCCCCGCGCACCCTGTCCCACCCCCCCACACCCCCACACAAACCCAACACCCACTTACACCCACCACCCACACTCACCCACACTCTCCCTGTCTTTCGCCCTTTTCCACACCCGATGCCCCTCACCACTTGCCCTCTCGCCCTGTGCCCTCTCGCCCCATACCTTCTCCTTGCTGCAGACACGAGATGGCAGTGGTGGAAGGCGAGTTGGCGTATAACGAGGCGGTGATAGAGGAGCGAGAGCAGGGCATTCAGGAGATCCAGCAGCAGATAGTGGAGGTGAACGAGATCTTTCAAGACCTGGCCGTGCTGGTCCGGGAGCAGGGAGGCATGATCGGTGAGTCAAGGGCGAGAGTGTCCTTATAACGAGGTGCACTATAGCGACTCTGAGGACACAGAGCTGTCAAGGGCGGAGGCAGTAATGGCAAGATGCAGCTCACATGCGACGCGCCATTCCTACCAGGCGATCTTTTCCCAGATCACAAAGGAAAGGTTGTGTTGTGAAGTATTTGATCTTCTCCCCTTTTTGAGAATTCTCAAAAGCCATTCCTGCCTGCCTTTGTGTCGTGAATGATTTGATATTTTCCTCCTGCAGACAATCTACATGCCAACATAGAGGACTAGAGGGTACCTTCTGAAACCTGCCTGTTCTTTCTGTTTTCTCTGCAGATGTCATAAAGGCCGAGGGGTCGAGGGCACAGGCAGTGAATGCAAAAGAGCACCTCACATACTCTCCTTGGTCCCCTTGTGCCCGTTGTGCGTCTTCCTTCCTTGTTCTTGCAGACGACATAGAGGCGAACATAGAGGGGTCGAGGGCACAGGCAGTGAACGCCAACAAGCAGCCACAAGCAGCTCACGAGTTCCCCGTGTGTCCCTTACTCGCCTTGTTTTGTGATTCTTCCTGCAGACGACATAGAGGCGAACATAGAGGGGTCGAGGGCACAGGCAGTGAACGCCAACAAGCAACTCACCCAGGCAGCAAGGAGTCAACGCGAGTCCAGCTCATTTGTACGCACACTATACCTGGAATGCCTTATCACGTAGTGATTTACCTTTGGCATCTGAAACAGACTCAATGCAAGTCCAGCTCCTTAGTACGCTTACTTGCCTCCACCCCTGAGTTCCCTTCATCACTCCCTTCACCCCCCTCCCCTCCCCTCCCCCCTCCCTCCCTTCTTCCGTGCCCTGCCCCCCCTTCCCACACAAGGAACTCTTATTTCGTCTAATACCGTCACTTCATTCCTACTTTTACCCTCTCAACCCTTTTCTCTCGTTACAGACGTGTTGGGTGATGGCAGTGTTTGCCATTGCGCTCTTCATTTTCTTCCTCATCATGTCTGCCTAATGTGCATGGAGGCACTCGAGTCGAGATGCTAATTGCTAGTTGGCGCTATCATTTCCGTTCACAAGAAGCATGTATGGCGCTCTTTATATGGGTCATCGTCGATTAAAACGTGCAGTTGAGGTCAAAAATCTCCGCATTGATAGGTAGGCTGGAAATTACGTTATTAGTTATCTGTTGTATTGCATTCCCATATATGATATGTACACCATATGTTTTTCTCAAGATTATGCTATTAGCTATATAATCCATTTTACGTTGTACAATATTGCAATATTTTCTAGCATTTTCTACATGATAGGGAGGATAACCTGCGCTGATATCTCTCCACGTCAGCACTCTGTAGGTGATGATGGTGGAGATTTATCAAGTGATCTCCTGATGATTCCGTGGCAGAAGGAAGATTCGAAATTGCGGTTGTCCTCCTTTCGCGACGCGATTTCCTGTGAATGGACTTTTCCATCGCGATCAGTCGCGCGTGCCCAGTTGGTCTGCTGCGCCTGCGTGTAGCCTCTGTGGCGCCGCCACGCCGTCTCTGCTGCCAAACAACAGCCAATCACGGTCGCTCCTGCCTCACCCTAACAGAAAGGTGCCCACTGCCAGATGGCTTCATTTCAGAGGTTCAAGCAATCTCGAAGTTCCCACAACGAATCTCCCAACCATCAATCGGCACTGGCCGTCAGATCAGAGACATCTTCCAGTCATGTGGGATGTCACAGTCAAGTGGTTACCAATGTGTCGTCAGCTCTGCTTTTCGCCGTACTTACCTCATTGGCCTCCAGCTTTCGTTAGAAAGTTCGTCAACTTGCTGTTCCCTTCAGTTTTGACCTCTCCTGTCTGTCCCTTGATATCTCCCAAGCTCCCTTCACCCTAAATTCCAGCCATGGCTGCCAATGCCATCACTTTTTCCTGAACCTGTCACGTTTTTTTCCTGCGAAGCAACTTTTTCCGACTAGGCTTTCGCTGAGTCAGGAAGCGCAACAGCTTAGTGTGTCGTTTCGCTTGACGACTCAGGTGGCTCCTTTTCTTGCGCGCAGGCACGCGTTTACGGTGCCTTGTTGTCACTACAGTCCCTCTCGTTTTCATCTCTCGGCGACAGGCAATTCGCCGTTCGTGAAAAAAACGATGAGCGGTTCCGTCGTGCTCTCAAGCTCCGCAACAAAACCCGCTTGTTCTCCTCAAGCTCGCAGCAATCCCATGTCCTTACCGTCCTCTCCTCTCACACTGAAGGTTAAGCCCATGTCGCTCCACGCTCTCTCTATTCCCTTCCGCCATGGCTCCTCTCTCAATCTTCCCCTCCACGGCACTCAGCGTCGCGCGTTTCGCCCGACGGAGTGCAGAATTCGCCAAGGGAAGAAACCCGTCGCACAGCTGTCGCAACTGTCGCAGGCCGCCGTCGCAGTAGAGGTGGAGGAGGAAGTCGACGTGGGGATTATGCAGCCTAACGAAATTCACCATTCGCATCCACATGTCGAGTCGCCAGGCTCCTCCTCCAGCGGCACCCCTCCGGGCTCCCCTCGTCGCGGAGCCGGTAAGTCTGCCGGCTCCGGTAAAACTGCCGGCGATCGTGCAGGAGCGTCGAGCGTGGCTTCCGGAGTGCGGCTCGAGGGAGTCACTAAGACGTTCAAGGGAGTGCAGCTTTTAACGGATATATCGTGGGAGGTGAAGCGCGGCGAGCGCGTGGGTCTCGTCGGCGTGAACGGTGCGGGAAAAACCACGCAGCTGAAGATTATAACGGGGGAAATCGAGCCGGACACGGGCGTTGTTCTTAAAGCGCGGTCGAACATGAAGATTGCGTACCTCACGCAAGAGTTCAATGTCGTCCCTTCGCGAACGGTTCGCGAAGAGTTCCTCTCCGCGTTCGCGGAGCAGATGGACATTAAAGACCGGCTGGAAGAGGTCCAAGCCGCGCTAGAGCGCGCCACGGAGGACATGGAGTTAATGTCGCGGCTCCTAGACGAACTCGACGACCTCCAGAAAAAAGCCGAGGCGCTCGACTTGTACAGCGTTGACGTGGCGATTAATAAGATGATGCCGGAGCTAGGGTTTGGTCCGGAGGATTCGGAGCGGCTCGTGGCTTCTTATAGCGGGGGGTGGCAAATGCGAATGTCGCTGGGTAAGATTCTGCTGCAGCAGCCGGATTTATTACTCCTGGATGAGCCTACTAATCATCTGGACTTAGACGCGATCGAGTGGCTTGAGAAGTACTTAAAGCAGCAGGATGTTCCCATGGTGATCGTGTCTCACGATCGCGCGTTTTTAGACCAGTTGTGTAATAAGATTGTGGAGACGGAAATGGGGATTAGTATGACGTTTCCAGGGAACTATAGCGCGTATGTGGCGGCGAAGGCGGAATGGATCGAGGCGCAGCGGATGGCGTGGGAGCGGCAGCAGAAGGAGATTGCGCGCACGGAGGATATGATTGCGCGGCTGCAGGGAGGGGGGAACGCGGGGCGCGCTTCTTCCGCTGAGAAGGTGAGGGAGCTGTGGAAGGTAGGCGGATGGGGGAAGTTAACGGGGAAGAGGATAGGATTGCGCGGCTGAAGGGAGCGGGGAACGCGTGACGCGCTTCTTCCGCGGAGAAGGTGATGGGGAGAGGGCGAAGGTGAGAAGCATGTGGGAAGAAGGGGCGAGAAAGAGACGGTTTTGCTGTCGCTTTCCCTTCCGCTTCCCCTTTCGCTTCCCCTTCCGCTTCCTCTTCCGCTTCCCCTTCCGTCCATCCATGCTATCCGCTTCATCCCCTCCCCCCTTCCCCCCTCCAACCCCCTCAGGCACTAGAGTGGCTGCAAGAGGAGGGCGCGGTAGAGAAACCGTTCGAGCGCAAGCAGATGCGGTTCCGCTTCCCCTTCTGCCCATCGCTGTTACCCACTTCGCTGCCCCTCCCCTTTTTGTTCCCTCCTCTCTCTCCCCATTCCTCAGGCGCTGGAGCGGCTGCAAGAGGAGGGCGCGGTGGAGAAGCCGTTCGAGCGCAAGCAGATGCGGTTCCGCTTCCCGGAGCTGGAGCGCAGCGGTCGCATCACAGTGCAGATCGCGAACCTCTCGCACAGCTACGCCAAGCGCAGCGCCGGCGGGGAGGAGCAGCTCAATGTGTTGTTCGACAAGGCGAAGCTGCAGATCGAGCGGGGGGAGAAGCTGGCGTTCATCGGGCCGAATGGGTGTGGGAAAAGCACGCTGCTGCGGTTCATCATGGGGTTTGAGGAACCGGAGCACGGGATCGTGGCCCTGGGGGAGCACCGGGTTGTCCCCAACTACTTCGCCCAGAACCAGGTGCGTCACGGGGGAAGAGTATGCAGTGGGCTATGGGGTTACGGGGTGGGAGAGGAGGGAGGTAGAGGAATGGGAGGCAAGAGCACGCTACTGCGGTTCATCACGGTGTTTGAGGAGCCCGAGCTCGGATTGTTTCCGCCTCCTCTCCCCCACGCCCTATCCCTGTCGCGCCTTCCCTGGTCCTTCATTTTTCCCCATCCGTCGCAGGCGCTGGACCTAGACAAGACGGTGCCGGAGTGCAGACGGTGGAGGAGGTGGCGGAGGGGTGTGTGGGCCTGCTGCAGTGCTCACTCCCGCCCCTCTTCCGTGTGTATCTCTCTGCCCTCTCCCCCCTCTCCCCCCTCTCCCCCCATCAGGCGCAGGCATTGGATCTAGACAAGACGGTGTTGCAGACGGTGGAGGAGGTGGCGGAGGGGTGTGTGGGCCTGCTGCAGTGCTCACTCCCGCCCCTCTTCCGTGTGTATCTCTCTGCCCTCTCCCCCCTCTCCCCCCTCTCCCCCCATCAGGCGCAGGCATTGGATCTAGACAAGACGGTGTTGCAGACGGTGGAGGAGGTGGCGGAGGGGTGGAAGATGAACGACATCAAGGCGCTGCTGGGCAGGTAGGTTCCGGCATTGGCGTTTGTTTGCTGGGGCAGGCGTTTACTGGGGCAGGCGTTTACTGGGGCAGGCGTTTACTGGGGCAGGTGAGCAAGTTCAATTATTCGAGCTTGTTTCCCCTTCCTCCCCTTTCCCCCTATCCGCCCCGGATTTTTTCACATAAACCTGTTCCCCTCTTGTTCCCCCTCTCGTCCCTCCTGTCGTTCACTCCTGCTTTGATTTCCCTTCCGATTTCAGGAGCAACAGTTCAGCTTGTCTGTTCCCCATCTTCCCCCTTCTACCCCCTCCTCCCATTTCATCGCAGGTGCAACTTCAAGGGCGACACGTTGAGGCGGAAAGTGGCGTTCCTCAGTGGTGGCGAGAAGGTGAGCGAGTTTGCAGGGTGGGGGAGGGGAGGCGAGGGGAGGCTTTGAGGGGAGGGGGCTGTGAAAGGCGGTGGCTTGGGTTGGTGTCATCGCAGGTGCAACTTCAAGGGCGACACGTTGAGGCGGAAAGTGTCGTTTCTTTGTGGTGGCGAGAAGGTGAGGTGCAGCGGGTTTGGAGTGACAGTGATTATTGGTGGAGGTAACGTAAGTTGATGTTACTTGGGGAGAATGTGTTTGTAAAGGGGGAATCGTAGGACAAGAGGAGTGGTAGGTGAACGGAATGTGAGGCAATGTGGGAATCCATATGCTGCCTATCCTTCTCTCCCCCTTCTTCCTGGCGACTTGCTTTCTGCTGCTGCCATGCCTTTTGCAAGCTTATCTCAGAATCCATCTCGTTGTTTTCTGCCCCCCGATTACCGCCTCTTCTGCTGCCCCCCAGGCCTGCCTCGCTCTATGCAAGTTCATGGTCACTCCGACAACAGTTGTTAAATCCTCTCCCCCTGCCTCCTCTGCCCCTCCCCCCCCCCCCCCCTCCCCCCCCCCTGCACCCCCTCCCCCCTCGCCACCACCAGGCCCGTCTGGCGCTGTGCAAGTTCATGGTCACCCCAGCGACACTGCTCGTGCTGGACGAGCCAACCAACCACCTGGATATCCCCACCAAGGAAATGCTCGAGGTGGGTTGAGATCGGTGGCGAGGGGTGGACGGGGGTGGTGGGGGAGTGGAGGGGGGTGGGGAAGCTGTAAAGTTGGGCCTCTGGGTGGTGTGAGAGTGAAATTCGCTGCTGCTGGTGCTGTAACGAGCCAACTAACCACCTGGATATCCCCACCAAGAAAAAGCTCGAGGTGAGGGGTGGTGAGGGGTGGTAGGGGGTGTAATGTTGTGTGGGAGTTACTTCATTCATACCGAGGAGTTACTCCTTTCTCCCGGCCCTTCCCCTCCCAACCCCACCCCCACCCGAACCCGCACCCCCACCCGTTCCATCCACAGGAAGCGCTGCGGGAGTTCATAGGGACGGTGCTGGCCGTGTCTCACGATCGCTACTTCCTGCGGCAGATTGTGAGCCTGTTCTTACCGTCTCTACCCCTCCTTTCCTCTTTCTTCCCGTTCCCTCCCTCCACAGGAAGCACTGAGGGAGTTCACAGGGACGGTGCTGGCAGTGTCGCACGATCGCTACTTCCTGCGGCAAATTGTGAACCGAGTGGTGGAGGTGAAGGAGAAGAAGCTGCAGGACTACAGTGGTGACTATAACGTGAGTGGGGCCTGTGACTGTATGGATGGTGACTCTAGCATGGGTAATAGTGGTTGTAACGCGAGTGAGTGAGTGGTTTGAGTTTCAACAGAGTGCTACCTCACATCAGATTGTGAACTGAGTGGTGGAGGTGAAGGAGAAGAAGCTGCAGGACTACAGCGGTGACTATAACGTGAGTTGGGCCTGTATAATGGTTGACTATAGTATGGGTCAATAATGGTTGTAACTTGAGTGAGTGGTTTGAGTGTCGTGTGTCGTGTCATACCAGGTAGTGAACCGAGTGGTGGGGTGCAGGAGCTGGAGAGAGAGACTTGAGTCTGAGACATCTCTTCGCCCCCCGTCCCCTCCCCATCTTCCCCCCCTCCTTTCCCCCCACCAGTACTACCTGGAGGCGCGGCGCAAGGAGGCGGAGGGACTGGGACTGAGACATTTCTATGTGCTGACTGTTGCTGCTCGTTGCCGACGAATCCCCCCATTCCTCCATCCCCTCTCTCCCTCCTCCACCAGTACTACCTGGAAAAGAACCTGGAGGCGCGGCGCAAGGAGCTAGAGAGGGAGTCGGAGGTGGAGGCGGCTGCTCCTGTTGTGAAGGCCAAGAGCAAGATGAGCAAGGTGAGGTGGGGAGATGAGGAAGGTGGGGGGATGAGGGGAGTGAGTTCTGGGGTAATTGATTGCTCTGAGGTCCCTGAAAGCCAAGGCGCAAGAAGGTGGAAAGAGAGTCGGAGGTGGAGGCTGCTGCTCCTGTTGTGAAGGCGAAGAGCAAGTTGAGCACGATGAGGGGTGGGATGAGCAAGGTGGGGTGAAGCCGGATTTTGGGGTTCAGATGTGGAGAGCAAGAGGACCCACCTGCTCAATTCTCCTGCCTAACTTACCTGCCCAATTCACCTGCCTAGCCCACCGTTCAGAGCGTGTGCTATTCAGAGTCATACTAACCCCCTCTGTCCAACCCACCTGTACCATGCCCAAGTCTGTGCTGCTTGGAATCTTCATTCCTTCTCCCCCATTCTCACCACTCCCTTCACCACCCTGCTCAACCCCCCCTTACTCAACCCTGCCTGCTCATCCTCTACCCCCCCCACTTGCTCAACCCCCCCCTGTTCACCCTCCCCCTCCTCACCACCACTCACAGGCAGAGAAGGAGCTACAGAAGAAGCAGAAGGGACACCAGTCCGACCAACCCAGCCAACCCACCCCTCTTTCCTCCCTCTCCCTCGCCCTCACCTGCTCCCCGCCACTGACAGGCGGAGAAGGAGCTGCAGAAGAAGCAGAAGGCACAGGCATTTCAGACCAAGCAGTCGCAGGGGAAAGTGGCCAAGAACGCCAAGCGATGGTCGTAGGGGCGTGGTTGACGGGAGGGAGATATTGAGAGAGATACGACGAGTGTAGCTACCTGCTACCAGACCTGTCATGGATTTTAGTAGGAGGCTTTTAGACTTTGAGCAGGGTGGGTGGGATGGGCAGCTTAGGATTCTGGAGCATTTGGTAAGTGTGAAACGCAAGGTACCATATCGTAGGTAAAATCTGCTGTTAAATTTCCCTTGTGGACGTATGAAACAGACTTCTCTGTGCATAACTGCTTGATTTTTGTATACGGCACAGGCCAGCTTGAGTCCAGCATCAGGTAGAAAATTTAGTTAATATTTACCTCAAGTGATAGAAGCTAATTGGATTCACTTCGATATAACAGTACCGTAACACAGAAAGTATCTCACACGACGACTAATCCCACAGCCCACTATAAAAAACACAGAAGGTTACTACGCTTTATCTCTTTACAGAGCACAATATACAATGAACAAGCTAATTGGCAGCTCGTCTGCCTAAAGCAGTAAACGAAGAGGCTACAGTGGTGCTGAGTTCAACTGCCCGCGCTGTTTCGTCGTCCAATGAGCGCGCGCGGATAAACCGGCAGAGGCTGCAGTCGGAGTGGAGCAGCGACGAGACTTGGTAGTCGTCTACAGTGCCGTCAATGAAACCGTCGGCGTTGTCACCAGGCACCACGTACGCGTTAAAGAGCTTGCTGTACACCAAGGCCTGCTTCTCCCTGTGGAAATAATGGCGGACAGAAAAAGAGACAAGGGACTTGAGTTCAGGAAGCACAGCATTACTGAATGAGTCAAAACAGGTTAACAGAGACTAATGAAGTGAGTGGGTATTGAATGAGAACTGGGGATGACGAGGAATGCAGAAAGGAAACAAGGCCAGACTCATCAAAGGGAATAACGATAGAAAGTGGCGAAGAGGTTGGACTGAAGGAATATTGGAGAATGGAAAAAAATAAGGCAGAAACTTACAATCGGCCGGCGAAGTCCGGGCGGTAAGTTTGACCAAGGACGCCGTGGACGTTAGCCGACAGCCTGGCGCTCATAACCTCCACCGTGAAGTGAACCAGTCCATCTTCAATCGTTCGCATCATTTCGATCTCTGGGCGAAGGGTCAGCCGCAAAGAGAGGACGTCTGCGACTGTAACTTCATATTCGTCAACTAAATCGCCACCGGAAGGCTTCGCACCAGCAAGCCACTTCACTTCGCCTTGCCCATCAAACAGGTACATCTTTTCGCCAGGGAATTTGAGCTTCTTCGCCACGCCGTCGACGGTCAACGAAGCGAGGTAACCCTTGCGATATTTCGGGTCGGGGCCTTCGCGAGCCTCGAAGATGATGGAGTGGTGGCCCCAAAGAATCGCAATCTTTCGCATCCACGTCAGCGCCTTTCGCTCATTGTCCATCCAACGAGCCCAGCGACCTCCAAAGAACGCGTTCACTTGGACATGCGAATCCGTAATCAGGGCGAAGTTTTCGTTAGGGATGCCACTGAAATCGAAGCGAGACTTGTCCGCGCCAACGAAATGAGGGTCGCCGGTAACATTGCTGTCGCAAATCTTGCCCACGTAGAATCGTGATTCCGGCTGGTAGTCGCCGGTTGTGTCGGTAAAGCTGTCCATCGTGTTATCGGGGTTGAAGTGTTCGAGTGTGCACACGCCTTCATCGAAGCACGCGCATACACCTGCAAACAAAACAGAACCAAATAATGAACGAGGCGAGCAAATATATTAGGCGTCTTGTTTAAAATGCGAGGAATGGGAGAAACTATGGATGGAATCCTGTACTTTGACAACCTTCTAACACCCAATAACGACGCAAGGTATCCTTGCCAGATGCTATCGACCAGCTGCTGCACCTGAGCACCTGAACCATTACACCTGCTGGTCCTATCCTAGCAAATGCTACACGGAAAATACAACGAGATCCAACACAGTTCACGTGGTTTCGAATAGCTCCGCAACTGCACCACGCACCTCCAATGTCGCACGTCTCCTCGTACTGCCAGTAAGTCACCGGGTCGCTGGGGTTCTCCTTGTTAAAATCGCTGCACACCTTCCAGCAGTCGTAAAACGGGTCGGTCAATAACGGATCCCACGCCGGGGAATCCGTGTCGTTGAAGACAAACGGCATGGAATATTTGAACATGTACTCGATGTCCTCCGAGTCGCTATCGGTGAACATTCCCTTCTCGTACGCTCCGGGCTTGCATCCGAAACTAGGGCACGCCCCGAAGGCTGAGCCTTCCTGGCCAGGGTACGGCTTTTTGGAGATATCGACGGCAGTTGCGGCGACGAGGCACGGGATGACCAGAGCGATTATAAATGGGAGAGCGCGACGCGGTTCCATGGCTACAGTGTGATTACACTAAACGGTCTGCGCTTCGAGCGACGTTGCCAGTACTATTTGACGCCTAAGACCAACTGTTACCTCACTATGCTAGCAACCTAAGAGTAGAACAGCACTGAGAAGGAGAACAGAGTGGAAGAGGAGAGGAGAAGAGAGAGAGGGCAAAGAGAGGGCAGAGAGAGAGGGCAGAGAGAGAGGGCAGAGAGAGAGGGCAGAGAGAGAGGGCAGAGAGAGGCACCGATTTCTCAGATCAGAAGCAAGGGTGCACTCTACCACCACCAGGACAATGTACTGTGCAGCACTAGTCATGGCACAGCGCCCCAGTGATATGGGCCGGAGAGCACAATCAAGAGGGCTGGCTGTCACTGTTCAGTTCGGCCGTTCAGAGGCACCGCAGGTGGGTTTCAGAATAGGCGCCAGGCAGCTGGAAATGCGGATGGAGGAAAACGATTGGGTTTGGGAAGTCAGCAGAGGAGATTGGGTCTATTAGGAAGTTTCCCATCACGTTTACTGACCAGTATCTGAGTACGTATGACAGGGGATTTGTGTAGTGTGTCCGCCAAATTTTCATGTTTTTGAAGTCCGTGCAGGCCATTTGGCTAAGTGCCACCACCGAGAGCAACCAGGAAAACCAAACCACCCTCCAAAGCATGATTGCATTCCAGTTCCGTAACTGCTCAGCAACAAAACACCAAGGTTTATCGCTGGACGATGCGATGAAACCAAGAAACAGTCCTTCCTCACTACTGTGTCAGGTGGTTTTGCTAGCTTCCTCTGCTGTCGTTTTGTTCATCACGTTTCAGTGCAATCCACGCCTACCTGAGAAACAATGTGGCGAAGGCTACGCATATTGTGTCAGTATTTCTCAAAACAACGAGATTGACAATAGAAACGGGCGGTATAGTTTGTCATTTAGAGGCATGAAATGACAGGGCACGGTCAGCATTCGACTCTGTGAGGTGAGGTGAGGTGTGATGGAAACGGATAGGGCGGCAACAGCTGGTTTGCGTTTCGTCAAGGCACTACTTCCATAACCATACGAGTACACTTTCACAATATCTCCGTCTCGACTAATCATGTCAAGCATCGATATTAACAGGCTCCCTTCCATGTAAATGGTGTTACTTGACAGCGGGGATTATCTTCCCCATAACTTTTGCCTTCTTCTCTGACATTCAAAGAATGACTTGAACGACCCTCGAGAATACCGATTCGCGTATTTTTCTGTGACGTCGCCGCGCTGTCTGATTACTTACAAGCAGCTATTCAAATACTTCCAGACGCGCTTCCAGTCAGATTTTTCCGCTTTTTCAGGTTCGTAGTCCTTTGATTCTAGAATTTTCAAACAGACCATTCGTCAAGCTGCTGATAAGTACACACCGCGTTTGTGAAATACAGGCCAGGAGACATCGAAGCTGTTATCGACAGGGTTGCGTTACACCAGCCAGCCTCCGTAGCTTCTCCGACCGAAAGCCTCTTTCCGGCAGACACGAGCAGCATTTCTCTTTACTCTTTGAGAAGAATCTCGAGGTGTCATTCACTCCTGCCAGCATTTCTCGTTACCCTTTAGTACCGAACCGCATAAGCCATCATCAACTCTAAGCGCAAAGGTTAACTCTCAACACCCGCCAATGACGGCGCGAATGCTGGCAATGGATGGGTTCTTAGAGCCACCACATTGAGGATTACACCTTGTTGCCACGTGTCACCTTCCCATTGGCGAATCATGGGAGCATGTCTTTCCACCAAGTCATCATCCAACGGTGGCAAACAGCGTACGTCAGGCTAGGATCTCTCGTGCTCTCGTGGCGTGATGTAACGTACGTCTGGCGTACATTTCACGTACGGCCGTCTGAGGGAAGTAATCATGAATGTAATCATGCTGTTCTGAAAAGACGAAATTAACACCAGGCTAGGGTTTGCTGTACGTCCCATTTCCACATTCTTCTTTCCCACTTACGTGCTCCAGTTTTCCAATTTCTCCCCTTGTTTTCCTTTCCTTCTTACCCCTTAACCATTGTCCTCAACCCCACCCCCCCACCATCAACTTGCAGGCAAACCCGCAGCAGCAACCACTCTCCCCCCTCTCACTGCCTCTCTCTTTTCCGCTTCCGCCAATCCCCCTCTCCCTCCCCCTCTTCCACCCTCTCTTCCTCCCCCTAAGCCGTCCCCCCATCCATCCGCGGAGCACAATTCCCAGCACCCCCTTCCGCCCCAGTACCCCCGACCCGCCCAAACGCTTCCCCTTTGCTCCCAGGGCACTCCCCCTTCCGCGCAACATCTGCCCCCGTCCGCGCAAGACCGTCCCCTTTCCGCCAATCCCCCCAGGAACAAGCCCCCCAAGGCTCCAGGGGGGACGCACCCGCGCAGCCTATCAGCTGGGGGGGAGGAGGAGGCGGGAGATGGAGGGGGGGGACGAGGGGGTAAGGGGAGCACGCGCGGGGGGACTGGGAGGGATGGGGCGGCGGACCTGGGGGGAGGCGGAGGAGGGGGGATTGGGTCTAGAAGGAGATCGCCCGCCAGAATACAGCTAGGGTCGTCTTCACACAGGGCTTCACACAGTAGATCCTCATCAAATAGGTCTTTAAATGGGTATGTTGAGAGAGCATCGCCTGCTAGGTCTTTAGGGTCTCCTGCCAGGTCTATAGATTCTCCTAGCAATCACCATCAGCAGCAACACGATCACCACCAACAGCAGCAGCTGCAAGAGGGGTGTAAATACGGGCAGGGCTTTAGAGAACTACAGCAGGGGGATGGGAACGGGCAGAGGAACGGGCAGGTTGCAAAAAAACGTCTGGCGGGTGTCCCGCGGTCGAATTCCTCTCCGGGAAAATTTCTCGACCTGCCCGACGAGGTCCTATCGGCAATCACCCCTGACTCCCTGCAACGGTTTTCGTACGATGACGTGGCAGCAGCGACCAATGGGTTTGCGCCAGCTCAGCTCATTGGAGAAGGCGGGTTCGGAAAGGTCTATAGAGGAAGCATCAGGGCTGAGTTGATTGAGAGAAGTGGGACTGGGGTGAGAGGAGGGGCAGGAGAGAGAGGAGACAGAGGGGGAGGAGAAGGAGGGGATATGGACCAAGGTGCAATGGGGCAGGAAGGGGTGGGGCAGGGTGCAATGGTGCAGGTGGCAGTGAAGCAGCTGAGGGAGGAGTCGAAGCAGGGAGCGGAGGAGTTCCTGAGGGAGGTGCTGGTGCTGGGTCGGCTGGCCCACGCGCACCTGGTGCTGCTGTGGGGGTACTGTGTGGACGGCGGGGCGTTTCTGGTCTATGAGCTCATGGAGGGGGGGAGTTTGGATTACGCACTCATTGACTGTAAGTGCACTCCAACTCCTTCTGATCCACTTTAAACCGCTTCAAACCGCTTCGAACCCTCCGAGGGGCGTTCCTGGTGTATGAGCTCGTGGAGGGAGGGGGGGAGTTTGGACTACGGCCTCATTGACAATGGGTGATTTGCTTGCATGGACATGGACGGGCACAAGACAGGCACATGCTTGCATATCCCCCACTCACTCCCTCCCTCTCCCCTTCAATCTCCACAGCCAGGTGCCAAGGGGGAACTCCACTTCAGCTGGCCCATGCGCCTCAAGGTGGCAGTAGGTGGCAGAGGCACTTATATTCTGTTTCCGCTCCCCATGCCCTCCTCTCCACTCACCCCATTCTCCCCCCTCACCACAGCCAGGTGCCAAGGGCGAGCTCCACTTCAGCTGGCCCATGCGCCTCAAGGTGGCAGAAACACTGGCCTACATGCCCCTTCTGCTCCCCCTCCCCTCTGCTCCCCCCCTCCTCCGCTCTGCTCTCCTCTCACCCCATCCCCTCCACCACCAGGTGCCAAGGGCGAGCTTTCAGCTGGCCCATGCGCCTCAAGGTGGCAGTAGAGGTGGCAGAGGCGCTGGTCTACATGCACCTTCTGTTCCCCCTCCCCACTCCTCCCCACTCCTCCCCTTCTCCCCTCCCCGCCTCCCCCCTCTTCCAGGCGCCAAGGGCGAGCTGCATTTCAGCTGGCCCATGCGCCTCAAGGTGGCAGTGGAGGTGGCAGAGGCGCTGGTGTACATGCACCGCTGCAACTTCATACATCGAGACATCAAGGCCGCCAACGTGCTTCTGAAGCCGGTGAGTGTGGTGCAGTAAACTCTGGTGCAGCCAACTCAAGCATGCGCCCTAAGAGGTGCCGGTGCAGCGGCAGTGACATTGCAGGTGGCAGAGGCACTGGTCTACATGCATCGCTGCAACTTCATACATCGGGACATCAAGGCTGCCAACGTGCTGCTGAAACCGGTGAGTGCTGATTTATGGGACTTTCTCGGTCCTGGGTTTCCATATGCCCCCCTCTACCCACTTTAACCTTTCAAAACGCAATTGTCCATCTACCCTCACAAATGCCCCTCCACACCCCTCCACATCCCTCCACTGCCTCTCTACACCCCTCCACTGCCTCTCTACACCCCTCCACTGCCTCTCTACTCCCCTCCGCTACCTCTCTACACCCCTCCGCAGGACTACTCAGCAAAGCTGACGGATTTCGGCATGGTGCGGGTGGGTCCGGGGAAGTCAACTGCGGTCAACCATGTCAAGGATTCTTTATTCAACTGAAAAATCACCTCCCTCTACCCCCTCATATGCCTCCTCACATGCCCCTCTAACACACCCCCAATGCCTCAGGACTACTCAGCAAAGCTGACGGATTTCGGCATGGTGCGGGTGGGTCCCGGCGGTCAACTGCGGTCAATCGTGTCTACAAGGATCATGGGCACTGAGGGATACATCGATCCCAGCTATTTAGAGACTGGTAGGTTCTTCTGCCTGTCTAAATGTCGGTCAAAAGTGGTCAACTGTAGTCAACTTAGGTCAATCTTGTCAACCAGGATCATGGGCACTGAGGGGTACATCGATCCCAGATCCCAGCTACCTGGAAACTGGTGCGTTGATGTGTCTGCTTGTTGGTCAACTGCGGTCAACTGCGGTCAAATGTGGTCGAATTCTTGTTGATCATGGTTACAGAGGGGTACATTGATCCTGTTGTGTGTCTGATTGAAGTGGGTTCACCTGCACTGCACTGCACTGTCCTCGAAAAGGGTAACCAGCTGGTAACCGCACGTGTAACCACACTCGTAGCCACACTAAACGATATCCGTGTTCCCCCCCATTCTCCCTCCCACCAAGTCACCTGGGAGCCAAGAGTGAAGTCTACACTTTCGGGTCGATCCTCCTGGAATTTCTAACAGGGGAGAGGGTATTAGAAAAGGGTAACCACACTGGTAACCACACTGGTAACCACACTGGTAACCACACTGGTAACCACACTGGTAACCTAAGTTGCCATATACGCTTATTGCGTATATACGCTTATCGTATATACGCTAGCGTATGCACGCTATCCGCTTAAGGGGTCACTTTGGCCATACGCTATTTCGGGCAGTGAAAAACATTTCCTGGGCAGGGGAAAAAAGCCCCAGGGATGTTTGAGGGGGGATATGTTGGGGGTAAGGCTGTGTGATTTTTTTTTTCCCATAATATGATTCCGACACGATGCGGCCATGCTACAATAATGCTCTCCTACCACCACGACTAAGACATGAGAACATAAACCAGCCTCCCCGCAACATTCCACATGCCCCTCCGCACCTTAAACCTTGTTCTATGCATACTCGTCTTCCAGCACGTCATCCTCGCCTTCCTCCTCCTCCACCTCCGTCTCATCCAACCTGTTGTACCCCTCGGGGATAGAAGGCTCGTCCCCAATCCCTGGCACAAGGTTTGGCATTACAACTGCGCGCGAGTGCCAGTTGCGCACAACATTCCAGTTGTGTGCAACAAAAACCAGGTCCTGGCACTTTGCAGATCCGAGGCGGTTCCGGCGGGCTGTGTGGACTGCATCCCAAGTTCCCCACCCACGCTCACAAGGGGATGCCGATACAGGCTGCGAGAGCACCCTCACGGCGAGAGACATCAGGTGAGGTGCATCTGTGCCGTTCCACTGCCACCACTTCACCATGCTGTATTTACCCGCCTTCACCTTCTCCCTTTGTGCAAGCGCCTCCGGCATCCCGAAACTTCCTTTCAGGTCCAAGAAAGCCCTCAGCCCGTCACCCAAAGCAAGCAAGTAATCAAGACCCTCCTCCCTCCCCTTCCCGTCGTGGCCGATGAGGAACTCCACATGCTGGTTGATAAATGCCTTGGAATCCCGGGTGCATTCGGCGTCACTGCCGAAGATGTCCTCCTCCTGGTTGGCGGGGTTGAGGATTCGGCCAGCAACGTGCATGGCGCAGGCGAGGTTGTTATCCCAACGGTTCTTGATTATGCGACAGATCTGCACCTTATCCGTGCTACTCAGCTGCTGCTCATCCTCGTTCAAGAGGTTGTTGACATCCTCCGAAAGCTGCAGCATTACATCGTAAAGCCGGCCCATCATCCCCTTGGCATCTGCATCCGTCTGCCGCATCGCCTTGTAGGGCAGTTTCATCAGCTTGCAGAAGAATTCAGCCGTCCGCCACCATGCGGCATCGAGGACCCGAACAGCAAAGGTCTCGGCAGCTTCCTTCCGCGACCCCACGGCCCACTCCTCCCACCGGTCGGTAAGTACCATCGCGTCCAGGGTGCTACGCAACTCACAACGGCAGGACACAGCAATTTACTGTGTCTCGAACCGTGTTCCCGCCGGCTTCAGCGGCTGCAGCACCTTCCCCTCCACCAACTCCGGGGTCCTCATGATGGTTGCGCACGAACGAAATCATCTCCCCAGTCCGATCCACCACCCCTTTTGCCCACCCCATCTTTCCCACGGCCTCCTGGAGGAGATCCATCACATGCGTGGCACAAGGGACCTGCTGAATGTGGGGCCACTTGGCAATCAGCTCCTGGACAGCCACGGCATAGTTTGATCCCCCATCCATACAAAACGCGACCACATTTTCTGGTCCTACCTCCTCCACCATCGGCTGCAGAATCCCCGCTACGTATCCCCCCGTCTTTCGCTCCATACCGCAGTCGATCGCCTCCTTGAAGACGGCGCCGGAGTCGTTAATCAGAAGGACGTTCGCTTGCGCCCTCCCACATTTGTCCTTCATCATGTCGGACGCAATTGTTACCCCCGTCTTCTTCCAGCTCGTTTTAATCCCCATCGGCCCCTGCTCAATCCCTTAGCGGACAGCGACCAGTCCAGCCCCGCCAATGAAGCTCCTCTTGAGGGGGACGTAGCCGGGGCCGGCGCGGTTGACGAGCAGCATGGCGTTGACGAACAGCGGGTGGTTTATGGTGATCTCTGGGATTTTGCAGGCCGCAAACATCAGCGCAAGGCCCTCGTGAGCATCCGGCTTAGCCGCAGGAGCATCTCCCTCTAAGTAGTCGGTTATGTGCCGCTTCCCACCGCCAGCCTGGACCGCCGCAACCGCAGCAGATGTTGCTCGGCGCTTTTCCTCGTTCGCGGCAGCCAGCTTTTCGTATTTGGTGCGCATCTCCTTGCGTACGTCTTGCGGTGCCTCCTTGCAAAGCGTCACCTCGCGACACTTCATTCCCTTCCACGAGCTCAGGTGCTGTGCGCAACGAATGGCTGCATCGGTGAAAACATTGAAGCAGTACTTACACTCGTACTGCTGGGCTTTCCCTTCAACCCGCTTAATGATGCTGAAATGTTTGAAGACAGCGTGGTCCATGTCGGGAAGGTACTCCCTACCCTCAGGTCGAACACTCCGGGAATTCTGCCTCCGAACGGATGGCGGTGTGCATGGCAGGCTAGACATAATGAACGAGACAGGAAACTGATGAATTGCGTAGTTGCGTGCAACCAACTAAATAGCACAACGAGAGAAGGGAACATTGAGACAAGTGGTTGGAGAGAGTAGATGGGAGGGGATTGAATGCGGTAACAAACAGAGCGCACAATGTGTGAACGTGAAAATGCGACTTGTAAAATTGACACCACCAATCGCGACTACGTGGGTTGAACCCACGTCCACGATTGGACAAGTCACGTACGTGCAATTCGCCTTCGGCAAAATGCACGCCGTGAAATTCCACATCTTTCCGTATATCGAATTTTTTTCCGCCCGGGCTGCCCCAAAACAAATTTGTCGAGCGTATAGCGGATTCGCTTGCGCAAACAGGTCTGAGCGTTTTTGGCAACTTAGCTGGTAACCACACTGGTCCACACTAAACCATGCCCTTGTCCCTCCCTTTTTCACTCCACCAGGCCACCTGGGAGCAAAGAGCGACGTCTACTCCTTTGGGGTGATCCTCCTGGAACTGTTAACAGGGAAGCGCGTCCTCGAAAAGGGTAACCAGCTGGTAACCGCATGCCGGCAGCAGTTCCAGGACCTGACTCTCCCCTCACGGCACTATGCGGACCCTAAGTTACATGGAGAGTACCCCGAAGTGGGGGCAAGGCAGCTGGCAACGCTGGCCAAGCACTGCGTGGCGGAGCAACGGCAGGACCGGCCGGATATGGCGATGGTTCTGCAGCAGCTGAAGGAGATCAGGGAGGTTTCTGAGAAAGCGAGCGCTCGAGTAGGAAGAGGAGGCAGCACTTTCTAGAGGGGTTGATTGGGGACGGTTGAATGGGGTTGTGTTGCGGAAAAGAGGCAGCATGTTGCCAGGCACTGCGTGGCGGAGCAACGGCAGGACCGGCCGGATATGGCGATAGTTTTGCAGCAGCTGAAGGAGATCAGAGGGGCTGTTATGCTGCAGGTAAAGGAAGCACTTTCTAAGGCTTCTCAATTGGACATGATTATGTAGCAGCTGAAGGAGATCAGAGAGGCATTTGTCCGAGCAGTTGCTCGAGTGGGTAGAGAGGCAGGACCGGCCGGATATGCAGATGGTGCTGCCGCAGCTGGAGATTAGAGAGGTGTTCCATTAGCGGGGAGTGATCCGAACTGTACATTGGTTTGTAGATTAATAGGCAGTACAAATATCGCTGCAGGATTTGCTCCACGTGGAGAGAATTGATGTGGGTTTAGATAAGCCCTTGAAACAGTTAGAAGCAATACGGCAGGAATGCAAAGTGGAGCAGCATTGTTGGAGCAGCACTGGTTCTTTTTGTACCATATGAACTACATGGCTATGCGCTGCCAGCTCTATGAAGGTAGTAGAGTCTAACCAAGCACTGATTAACACTATCACTGCTAAGTGTTACTAAGAATGTTATTGATGATTTAAACACAAATAGAATGAAATATATTTTGCTAGAGAAACACAAAATGCTCCAGACAATGAGCAACCCGATGCGAGGCAGTCCGTTTGAGCCTGGCGTTTTAAGTGTTACAATGGAACAGATTTGTAAAATACAAGGAAATCGCCTTCGCCAGTTTACAGGGCGTCAATCATGCCCTTCCTGCCGAGGGAACTGTACGACGAGCTAACGGAAGTTGCCATGGCCACGGCGCTAGCGGTTTCGTCATCCATCGCTGTACCGCGTACGAAGCGGCAGTAGTTGCAGTCGGACCGCATGAGCTCCGACGTCTTATAATCCTCCCATGTGCCATCAATGAAGCCCTCGGCATTGTCACCGGGAACAACGTACGCCTTAAGAAGCTTGCTCCAGACAAGAGTCTGCTTCTCACTGTAAATATTTATTTAAAAAAAAAAAAAAAAAAAAAAAAACGTCAGAGAACACAATATTTCGAGACGGACGGAGTGAGGGAATATGTATAACTGAAAGGAATCAATAAAATGGTGAATTAACTTACAGTCGGCCAGCGAAATCGGGGCGGTAGGTTTGCCCGAGGACTCCGTGCACGTTCGCGGACAACTGAGCGCTGACGACCTCGATGGTGAAATGAACAAGTCCGTCGTCCTTGGTCCTCATCAGCTTGATCTCAGGCCTCAAAATCAGTCGCAGGGTGATGATTTCGGCAACCGAAATCTCGTAAATGTCGACGAGATCGTCGCCAACCTTCTTCCTCGCATCCACCCACTTCATCTCAACCGAACCGTCGAACAGGTACATCTTCTCGCCAGGGAACGACAGGCTAGTTTTCTCGCCATCGACGTAAATCGCCTTGAGGTAACCCGCACCGTACTCAGAATCAGGTCCAGGCCGAGCCTCGAAAACGACGGAGTGGTGGCCCCAGAGAATCGCGATGTTACGCATCCACGTCATCACCTTGTTCTTCTGACCCATCCACTCCTTCTCCACGCGCCCGCCGAAATACGCGGTAACGGCAATATGAGCGTCGGAGATCAGAGCGAAGTTCTCGCCGGGCTGGCCACTGAAGTCGAACCGCGACTTGTCGGCACCAACGAAATGGGGATCCCCGGTAACGTTACCGTCGCAGACCTTTCCAACAAAGAACTCGGAAGGAGGCTGGTAATCGTTGGTGGAATCGAAGAAAAAGTCCATCGTGTTGTCGGGATTGTAGTGGTTCTGCGTACAAACGCCCTCGTCGTAGCAAGAGCACACACCTGAAGGAGGAAGAGCGCGCGAGACAAAATACAATCGGGTCAGACGAAGTGCCAAAAATACAAAGAGCAATTGAACAAAGGATGACATTAACCAAGAACAAAAAAAACTGTCCAATAAAAAAAAAACCGGTAGTTCTTACCTCCAACGTCGCATGTCTTCTCGTACTGCCAGTACTTGATCTGCGGGAGATCCGCCTTGGCCATCTTGCAAATCTTCCAGCAATCGAAGAACGGCGTATCGAGGGCAACATCCCATTCAGGCGACTCGGGATCATTCTTCATCAACGGCTTGGAGTACAGCCACTCGTACGAAATATCCTCGCTATCAGAGTCCGTGAAAGTTCCATTAAAGTGGGACCCGGGTGTACACGTGAACGCCGGGCAGTTACCGTACTTCGAACCCTCCTGTCCGGGATAAATCAGGGTGGTGTTGACCTTTAGTCCCGTACCGCCGGAGGTAGTCGTGCTTCCGCCGGTGCTGCTGCTACCGCCGCTTGTCGTGCTTCCGCCAGAGCTGCTGCTACCGCCACTGTTCGTGTTGCCGCCGCTGGTCGTGCTGCCACCGGTCTTAGTGCCACCGACGGTGTTCGTGCCGCCAACGGTGTTCGTACCGCCAACAGTGTTCGTACCGCCAACGGTGTTCGTACCGCCAACGGTGTTCGTACCGCCGACGGTGTTCGTGCCGCCGACGGTGTTCGTGCCGCCGACGGTGTTCGTGCCGCCGACGCTGGTGGAACTGCCGCCGCTGGTGGAACTGCCGCCGCTGGTGGAACTGCCGCCGCTGGTGGTACTGCCACCAGTCTTAGTGCCGCCAACGGTGTTGGTGCCGCCAACTGTGTTAGTGCCGCCAACTGTGTTAGTGCCGCCAACTGTGTTAGTGCCGCCAACTGTGTTAGTGCCGCCAACGCTGCCGCGAGTGGTGGTACTACCGCCGCTGGTGGTACTGCCAACTGTGTTGGTGCCACCTACAGTTACCGTGGGAACAGCGATGACATATGGAACTAGGAGTGCCAATAACACACAGGCTACGACTGACCTACCCATCTCTAATCTCTACCTCGAATTCCAATGCAGTCAGTTCGTCCAAGGGGAATCGAGGCCACTGTCAGAAGGGGATGTCTTAGAGTCTGAGGACGACTAACCAAACAATCCAGATGATGCTAGAGGGGTTGAGGGGAAGAAAGTTGAGAAAGGAAGGAGGAGCACGAAGCCCTGGATAGAGAGTAGGGTTGGTGTTATCGGGAGTAACAGCTGTGGCGAGGGGACATGAAGGGGTTGTGTTGATCTTGGCTTGTCGTTTTCAGGGGGGTCGTCGTATCAATTGTGCGCTTCAGGTGGTTTGTTCGTGACATGGGGGTCGTTTGCATTCAGGTGGATAGCCAGCATCTCCGTGAACAGATCCAGCATCAACCGTCCGAATGTGCAAACCACCTGGACGAAAGTAACACTGCCTGGGAATCAGATTGCGAACCTCGTTGAAGCAACCTCAACGCTCGGAAGCAGTAAACGTTCCACGGCGCAGATGAAATTGTATGTGTGCCCACCAAACCCGAAATGCACGTTTCTTTCATCCACTGCTCATCCACCCGATTTTCACCACGGGCAGCTTCAGGCACCCAATAGCACAATCACGATGAAAACAGCCTGTCAAATTTGATGCTTTCCTTCACACTCGCTTTTCCACCGCACGACAAACCTGTTGTCACTGTAGTTGAGCCACGCGTAGTTTCAGCTGGCTCACTTGTCCAAACCATGCACTCCAACCTCATCGCGGACTTGACCAACTACTTAAACTCCACCACAAAACGCGGTATCGGCAGAACTGTATAAAACGTATAGTACAGAAGCAAAAATTACTCCTATTATGTATGGATGGTATAAATGTCAAAATTGCATTCCTGCAATCATACGGTACCAATGTTGTAATCTTACTCCACATAGTTATTATGAGTGAAATATCGTAGTTGATATGATAAGTCTGTCAAGTTTGAGAGAAGACAATAAAGTCTTTGTGTATGGCCCCGGATATAGGCGCCGTCCGATTAAAGGCGCCGGCGCCTCTATCTGGAGCATGGCGCTTATGGCCGTTCCTTGATTATAAGCGCCCCCCCCTAGAAAACGTTTACTTATTATAAGCGCACGTGCAATTCTAGTTTAAATTCTTGCTTAAAACGGTAACGAAATTCATTTTTGCAGCGAGTCAGGTTTCGATTTCGCTTGGTTTGACTCGCGAAGACCTGACTGGCTGCACGTATAGTCAGGATCTGCTGGCATGACGTGTCTTTGCCTGTGTGTGCACCCAGAATATCGCTTGCGCGAGATTTTGTTTTGTGACGCTAAAGCATTTCGACTCGGTTGAAATGGCAAGAAGAAAATGAACAATTTGGTGATCTAAATATATAATTTCATTTTTGTCATTACATAAGCGCCGGCGCTTATGGCCGTTACTCAATTACAAGCGCCCCCCCTCAAAAAAATGAATTTATTATAAGCGCATATGCGCTTATATCCGGGGTAATACGGTAATACGTTGAAAGGGAACAATATGATTAAAAGATAGTGGTACAAAGATATAATTAGCAATCGTGGCCAGCCATGTACTCTGAGGGGTACATTCCCTTACTAACTGAATTGCATTGCTACAGTAACCACGACTAATGCTATTCTCGACAGCTACCGTGTTGCATCGCGTAGCTTCCAAGCGCGGTTACTGGACAGTCAAGGGTCACGACCGTTGACTACCTTTGACTGTTGACCTTCGGGTGACCCTCGACCTTCCGCATGCTCTATATGAGCTATTGCGATAATGATACAGGCGCGTAGCTTCGTTATAGAGTGACGCGCGAATGGAGAGCCTTCGGGAATGTTACTGTTGTCAGAATACTGAGTGAGGATGAATGCATTGAACAGAAAGTTGGTGAAAAGTTATAACCCTAATTGGGTTGTACCCCTTATGGGCCTACACAATGCAAGCATTATAACATTTTGACACACCCCCATAGGCAAAGTGGGGAAGAACAAGTGGTCGCAAAGTCAACACACATGCAGAATTACATAGAAGAGAACAAACAGTACAGTGATCTTACCCTAGCAAGTGTAAGCATGCATATATTGGCATATATATAGATCACAGTACAAGCAAAGTCACACAGTGAGAAAGTGAGGCAAAGTAGACACAAGGCCTAAAACAGTACAGAAACGCTGATGATCATCAGACTGAAGTGCCTTGGTGAATATATCAGCAGTATTGGCCCGAGTGGCCACGTAAGCAAGACGAAGCTGACCACACAGCTGCAACTCTCGGGCAAGGAAGTAACGCAGAGCGATGTGCTTCGTTTTGTGCTACAGTCTGTGCTCCTAATACAAGGCAATCATGGCCTAGTTGTCTACGTACAGAACTGGAGAAGAACGAGGCCGCTCTCCCAAGTCGGTCAGCAGGTAGGTGGGCCAGCGTAACTCCTGTGCAGCCATGGCCGCTGCGTAGATCACAGCCTCACAACTGGAACTGAGAACAGAAGACGAGCCGGTAGACCGCCAAGAAACAGAGCCAGAGCCAAGGCTGAAAGTGTAACCCAGTGACGTCCGCTGCGTAGCCAAGTCGTCAACCCAAGAAGCGTCTGCGTGACCGGTGAGGACAATTGGACCCCGTCCTCCAAGCACGAGCCCCATGCATGACGTACTGCACAAGTAGCGCAGTACCCTCTTCGCAGCATCCCAGTGCACCTTTCGGTGCCTACCGGGAGCCACGTAGCGAGCCAAGAGGCTGAGAGGGTTCGCGAGGTCAGGTCGTGTGCACGTCATCAGGTACATGAGGCAACCCACAAGCTCTGGGTATGGACCACTCGGCTCTACGGACTCGTCCGAAGGTGGAGATGAGAGCGAGTGGCTGGTAGACAGAGGATTGGGTTGTGGCGAAGAGAATCGGAAGGCGAAGTGCTGAAGGACCAGGTGCACCATGTGTGACTGAGTCAGGGTGATGGTGCGCCGTGCTCTGTCCCGGGTGATCTGCAAGCCAAGATAGTTGCGTAGTTCACCCAGGTCAGTGCAGGTGTGTCTCTTTTGCAGCTCTGACATCACAAGGGTCACTCCGTGTCAGCAGTGGCAAAGACGAGGTTGTCGACGTACACGAGGACGTAGAACGGCGGCAGGGAGGTGTCGGTGCGTAGAAACAACGACGGGTCAGCAGTAGAAGGAGCAAACCCAAGAGCCGCAAGTGTAGTCCTCAGTGTGTCGTGCCACTCGCGAGGCGCCTGGCGGAGCGTAGACTGGCCGCCGGAGGATCCACTGGGTACCTGCAGGAAACGACCCAATAAAGCCAGGTGGGCGGCGCAACCAGATCTCCTCGTGCAGGCTGCCTTGTAAGAAAGCTGTGCTGAAGTCAAGAGAGTGCAGCTCGTAGTCACGCTGAGTGGCAACGTGTAGCAGAACCCGAAGGTTGGTCATCTTTGGGGTAGGGGAGAAGGTCTGGAAGAAGTCAACTCCCTGTCATTGACTGAAGCCTCGTGCAACGTAACCAGCCTTGAAGACAGGCGGAGAACCCGGCGGCCGTTTCACCCTAAAAATCTACATGCCATCAACTATGTTCGCCCCAGAAGGGGGAACTGCATCGACGTAGGTGCCTATGGACATCCAGGATGCCATCTCTGCATCCATCGCTGTCTGTCACTAAGAGGAGTAGGGACCCGTAATCGCCTCTGCGTAAGAGCGTGGGATCGGGATGTCAAGTGCATCCGTCTCTCCCTCAGGTGCAAGCAGCATGGGCACGAGATGAGGTACAGCAACCGCAAGACACTCAAAGCCCTCCTGCATGTCCTCAAGGACGTCAATGCCAAGAGCAGACTCACCCCCGACGGACGGAGGACATTCAGACTCAGACTCAGCAACAAGACTAGCGACGTAGTCGAGACGACAGGCAGCAGCAAAGTCAACAAGCTCAGCAACAAGGGCAGACGCAGCAATGGAATCAAACAGATGGTCATTGACAACAGTGGCTAGAAGACGAGGGACAGTATGACTGGCAGCACGAGCTATGTCAGACTCAAGGTCAGGAACGTCAGGAAGAGAGGGTGCAGGAGGAGACGGCAGGGGAACTCGCAGTGGAACAGAGGAAGGACGAAGCGCCATAATGTGAGTGCCGGGGACAAAAGGAGGACGCGGACGAGGAACACGGCGACCAGTGCTAACAGCGCGAACAGGTGAGGCAGGACAAGACTCAGGCTCACGACGCTCTGTAAGAGAGTCTGCCTGCTCAGCGTGAGCAGGCAGTGGGGAGTCTGGCTGTAACTGTGGCTGCGATTGGTGAGGCGGTGGACACAGTAAGCTAGGAGGAAGGCCAGTAGAAGATGGGAGACTAAGAACCTGGCGAAGGACCGAGTCAGGTGGCGGCAGAGACGACGGCTGCGGCGGAACGAAAAACGGGCGCCGCTGCACAGTGCCTCCAGCACCGGGAGCGCCAGCTCCAGCACCTCTAGCGCGAGCACCTCCAGCTCCAGGGTCTCCAGCTCCAGCGCCAGCACCTCTAGCGCCAGCTCCTCCAGCTCTAGTGCCTCCAGCTCCATCTCCTCCAGCTCCTCCAGCTCCAGCGCCTCCAGCTCTAGTGCCTCGAGCTCCAGTGTCTCCAGCTCCAGCTCCTCCAGCTCCAAGGTCTCCAGCTCAAGTGCCTCCAGCTCCAGGCTCCCCAGCTTTGGCAGCTCCAGTACCCTTAGTACGAGCACCTCTAGCACCTTAGGTAACTTCAGCCCCGGCAGTAACTCCAGCACCTCCAGGACTACAGGCCCCAGCACCTCCAGCTCCAGTGCCTCCAGCTCCAGCGCCTCCAGCGCTAGTGCCTACATCTCGAGGGTCTCGGACTCCAGTGCCTCCAGCGCTAGGGTCTCGAGCTCCAGCGCCTCCAACACCACCAGCTCCGGCAGCTCCAGTACTAATAGTACGAGCACCTCCAGGACCAGCAGCTCCAGCACCTCCAGCTCCAGTGCCTCCAGCGGCAGAGCCTCCAGCTCCTGCAGCACCACTCCTAACGCGTCTGCGCTGAGAAAACCACTCTCGCAGCTGCTGTGGTGAGAGAGGCTCTTGCCAGTGAGACAATCGTGGAGAGGCACCCACAGGACCTCTAGCAGACGCAGTACCCCTAGGCTCAACACCCCCAGACTCCGCACCCTCAGACTCAGCACCTCCAGGCTCCGCACCCTCAGGCTCAGTACCCCCAGGCTCCGCACCCTCAGGCTCAGCACCACCAGACTTCGCACCCTCAGACTCAGCACCCCCACGCTCCGCACCCTCAGGCTCAGCACCCCCACGCTCTGCACTCGCAAGCTCAGCACCCCCAGACGCAGCACCCCAAGAAGCAGCACCTCTAGCAGCCCCTTAGTCTACAGCTACCTTGAAAGGCACATCCAGGGGGAGTGGGTCTACATGAGACACACCTGAGGGAGCAGGACCCTGAGAGGGGAGGGGGTCTACCGGAGGGGGACCTGGAGCGAGGAAGAGCGGCGGGGGGGGGGGGGGGGGGGGGGCGGGGGATAGGGGCAGTGCGGCAGGGGAAGAGACGGTAAAAGGGAACCGACTCGTCAAACGTGACGTCCTGAGAAGGTAGGACACGGCGCGAGGTGGGGTGGTAAAACTGCCAGCTAGGCGCGTCCGGGGAAAAGCCAAGGAAGACACTTGGAATGGCGCGGGAGGAGAGCTTTATCCGCGAAAGTATCGCGGACAAAGGCACAAGAGCCCCAGACCCGGAACACTGACGCATTGCCAACCTTCCCCGTCCAACGCAGTGTAGGCGAGGTCTCCGGCAAGGAGACACGGGGCCAGAGGTTGAGCTGATGTGCAGCGTACCGGACCGCAAACGGCCACAGAAAATGGGGAGCAGCCGAGGGATCATGGAGGTACGAGCCACCTCCATGACTAAGCGAATGCGGCGCTCAGCAACCCCAACTTGCTGCGGGGAGGCTGGAAGCGTGAACGAATGGAGGATGCCCTCCCCACGGCAAAAGTCCCGCAAGAGGTCGGAGGAGAAATCACCACCTCTGTCAGAGTGCAGACACAGGACAGGAAGGTCCTCACGGATCCGCTCACGGAGCTGGAGACGGACTGCGCGGATCTGAGGGATCAAGACATAAGGGACCTCATCCTTGCTGCGCAAGGGGAAGACCGTGGTGTAACGCGTTAAGTCGTCAACAACCAGCAAGAAGTAGCGCTCGAGGTCCTGTGCACTGACGCGGGCTGGGCCCCACACGTCCATGTGGAGAGTCTGTAGGGGAGCAAACGCCAGGGTAAACGAGGAGTGAGGAGCAGTGCGCTGCTCCCCCTCGACGCAAGGAAGGCAGGGCGGAGCAGGCGAGGACGGGAGGGGAGGCAGAGACCTGGGAAGACCAGAAACAACGAGGCGGGAGTGCATGCCACGAAGGCATGGCAGGGAGGGGTGACCAAGGCAGTGGTGCCAATGGAGAGTCTGGTGTGACAGGAGGCGACACGAGCATGGGGCTGCTACCGGACGTGACGCGGACACCTGAGCAGATGCAGCTTCCTGAGGAGGCTCAGCAGTCAGTATGTACAGACTCGACCCAGGCCGACGGGTGAACGTGGCCAGGTGACGGCCCGTTTGTGTACACGTGCAGATCGACACACGCTTACCCCCAGTAGTGGTGGTAGTGATCATAGCGTCCTGAAGGGCAGCGGTATTCACCAAGTTCGTAGATAACGAGGGGAGGTGAAGACCTGAGAGTGAGCCGGACAGAACCGCCGGACACGGGAGAACAGTGGAGGAACGGGCAAGAGCTGGGCCCCCTGAGGGGTCAGCCAGTCTGACTAGAACAGGTGCATGGAGTGGAGTGAGGGTGGTATTGTTGCGAAAGAAATAGCGGGAAGCACCTGATTCAAGTGTGAAGGTGTGCAAGGCCTCAGCAGGCACAGCACCAAGGAGAGAAGACTCACTAGCACCTAGATCAGTAGCCTCTGTACCTGGGTCGGGCGGCACACACAGGTAACAGTCACCCTCAGCACTAACAGACAAGGCATACATGGCAGACAGGATAGCATCATAGTTCAGAGCAAATAAATCAACTCCCGACCTAAGCAGCTCTAGCTAGCGGGGGCGCTCAGCCTCGTCTCCAAACTCAGCGCGCCAAGCGACGTCAAGGCGGGAGAAGCAGTGGTGCTGAGTGTGAAACTTCCTGCATGTCTAACCAGCGCGGTCACTTGCGCGAATGACATACGGGCAGCGAACACTACTCCCAGACGCCCCACGCTGAGCAAACCACTCACGAAGCTGCTGGGGCGTAGGGGTCTCGCTCCGACGCTGTTACTGCTACCTCTGGCCACTGCTAGAACCTCCTTGCTGAACAACTCCACCCCGTCCGCCACCACTGCCGCCGCCACCACTCCCACAGCTGCCACCACCACCACCCCCACCCCGGACACGGGAGAACAGTGGAGGAACGGGCAAGAACTGGGCCCCCTGAGGGGTCAGCCAATCTGACTGAAAAAGGTGTAGGGAGTGGAGTGAGTGTGGTATTGTCACGAAAGAAACAGCGGGAAGCACCTGAGTCAAGTGTGAAGGTGTGCAAGGCCTTAGCAGGCGCAGTACCAGGGAGAGCGGACTCACTAGCACCTAGAGCAGCAGCTTCTATACCTGGGTCGAGCGGCACACACAGGTAACAGTCACCCTCAGCACTAACAGACAAGACATACATGGCAGCAAGGATAGCATCATAGTCAAGAGCAAAGATATCAACACCAATCCTAAGAAGCTCTAGCCAGCGGGGGCGCTTAGCCTCGTCACCAAACTCTGCGCGCCAAGCGTCGTCAAGGCGGGAGAAGCAGCGGTGCTGTGTGTGAAACTTCCCGCATGTCTGACCAGCGAGGTCACCTGTGCAAATGACATACAGGCAGCAAACACTACCCCTAGGCGCCAAATGCTGAGCAAACCACTCTCGAAGCTGTTGGGGCGTAGGGGTCTCGCTCGGACGCTGCTGCTGCTGCCTCTGGCCACCGCCAGAACCTCCCCTCTGAACAGCTCCACCCCGACCGCCACCAGTGCCGCCGCCACCACTCCCACTACCGCCAACACTGCCACCCCCACTCCCACCGCTGCCACCATCGCCGCCACTGAAGCCCCCACTCTCGCCACCACTCCCACCGCTGCCACCACCTCCGCCACCTCCACTGCCTCCACTTCCTCCACCACCACCACCCCCGCTGCCACCGCCACCACTCTTGCCACCCTTGCCCTTGCTACTGCGGCGCTTCCCACTAAGAGAAGAAGCAGCCCCGACATCCTCAGCACCAAGGATGTCAACAGCAGGAGCAGAAGCGTAGGAGGGGGCAAGGGGGGAGGGGGAACACCCCTCAAAGAAGGGTGTGCAAGGAGTGCCACGAGCAGCACCTACAGCGACTACTCTAATCTCAGCTGCAAGGAGGTGCTTCTCGAGCAGGTCGACAGTAAGGTATGTGAGGTCAAGTGCGAGAAAGTGGTCCTTGACAGCGCGAAGAGAGTCAGGGAGGCGGTTGACTATGAACTAGAGAGTTATGTACATCGGGGGCGGGTTCCTGTCTAGGAACTCGGCTGGGAGGGCAGCGCGGTAGCGAGTGTCGCTAGTGCGAAGGTGGGTAACAAGGTCCTCGACTGTGGCAATGGCTGACAGCTCGGGAAACAGGTAGGGCAGTATAAGGCGGCCGATATTAGCAGTGGCAGGGGAAGAGTAACGAGCGACTATAGCATCGTACAGAGCTTTAGTAGTCTTGTGCTGGCCAAAGAGAGCGCATTCAGCTAATGACAGGTGGTTGCAAATGGCTGAGTGAGCAGCAGCGTCACGGGTAAGCCACTGTGAGCGAGTCGCACTGTCAGCTGTGGCGAGAGGGGCGAGAGAGGCTCCAGACGTGTGGTCAAACAACGAAACGCTGTCTCTAGAATTGCTCAGTAAGTCGTCTAGCCACGTATCGAACTGCATCGGACGGCCCTCATGATCGAAGGTGAGAACACTGAGAGAAGCCATAGCGGGAAGAGCAGGGTGGCGCGCGACCAGCAGGGCATCACGCAGGCAGGGCAGCGCTCGAGCACTAGGGAAGCGCGCACGGCAGGGAGAGGCGGCGCACGACTAGGGAAGAGCGGCACGTGGCCAACGCAGGGAAGGGCGGCGGCCAGCAGGGCGGCGCGTGGGCAGGGCAGGGCGGTGCGCGGCCAGCCGGGTGGCGCGCGGGCAGCAGGGTGGCGCGCGGGCAGCAGGGCGTCAGCCAGCAGGGCGGCGCGTAGTAGGGCGGGCAGCAGCAGGGCGGCGTGGGCAGGGCGGTGCGGGCAGCGGTGCGGCTGCCAGCAGGGCGGCGCAGGGGCAGCAGTGCGCCGACCTGCAGGGCGGGCAGCAGCCGAGCGGCACGAGCAGCAGGGCAGTGCGCAGCAAGGTGGTGCGGGCAGCAGGGCGACGCGCAGGTAGCAATGCGGCGCACAGGCAGCAGGGCGACGCGACTGACATGGCAGGGCGACGTGACAGCAAGCAGGGCGAAGCGACGAGCAGGGCAGGGCGACGCGATAGCCAGCAGGGCGTCGCGACAGGCAGGGCAGGGCGATGCAACTAGTGGGGCAGCGCTATGTGGTGGGCCCTAAAAACAAATGGTCCTGGAAAAGGATCTGCTCTGAAACCATGTCAGAATACATTTTGACAACTGTAACCTTTAGGTTATTCGAGCACTCCCCTTCATTCCTCAAGGTGAGCCACGTGGGATTTCTTCGAGATCCCGCAGAGGTCGGTGCACTTCTGAAACTTCTGACGTGGCAGCTTCTTCGTCAAGAAGTCTGCTGCCATGTCACCAGTTGGGCAGTATGTGAGTTTGACCTTCCCTTTGTCGATATCGTCATTGACGAAGAAGTAACGGAGTGCGATGTGTTTCGTGCGGTTCACGAAGTCGGGCTTGTTCGCGATTTTGATCACACTCTGGTTGTCGCAGAGTAACGTGAAGTGCCCGTTCATTGTCAGGAGCTCCATTAGGTACAGTCCTTCGCAAACAGCTGCGCTGGCGGCGACGAACTCAGCTTCGGCTGGCGAAAGGGCGATGAGTTCCTGTTTTTGAGAGTTCCAAGAGATGAGCCCAGCCGGTTGGAGTTGAAAATGAATCATGTGCGAGAGCGTCTGTTGTCAATGTCTCCTGCGTGGTTTGCGTCTACGTAGCCATGGAGCTGCAAGGTAGCAGTTAGGTTCGCTTCGTAGGTGAGGCTGACGTCAGGAGTGGAGACAAAGTATTGAAGTGCTCGACGTAGATCCAGTAAATTCTCCCCTTCGGGTCGCTTTAGGTACTGTGCGAGATGGCTCAAGAAAAGCAAAGCAAGCTCAGGGTGGATCACTAAGTCACCATACAGTCCGAGCACAAGCAAAGGGCCACAAGGCTAGTTCACATGCAGAGTTATGTAAAAGAGAACAAACAATACAGTGATCATACCCTAGCAAGTGTAAGCATGCAAGTATATATACAGATCACAGTACAAGCAAAGTCACGCAGTGAGCAAGTGAGGCAAAGCAGGCACAAGGCCTAAAACAGTAGAGAAGCGCTCATGATCACTAGGCGGAAGTGTTGGCCCTAGTGGCCACGTAAGCAAGACGAAGCTGGCCACGCTGCTGCAACTCACGAGCAAGGAAGTATCGCAAGAGCGATGTGCTTCGTTCTGTGCTCCAGTTTGTGCTCCTGACACAAGGCAATCATGGCCTTGTTGTCTACGTACAGAACTGGAGGCGAACGAGGCTGCTCTCCCAAGTCAGTCAGCAGGTAGGTGAGCCAGCGTAGCTCCTGTGCAGCCATGGCCCCTGCGTAGATCTCAGCCTCACAACTGGAGCTGAGAACCGACGACGAGTGGTTAGACCGCCAGGAAACAGAGCCGGAACAGAGGCAGAAGGTGTAACCCTGTGACGACCGCTGCGTAGCTGAGTCGTCAACCCAAGAAGCGTCTGCGTGACCAGTGAGGACAACTGGACCCCGTCCTCCAAGCACGAGCCCCATGCCCGACGTACTGCACAAGTAACGCAGTACCCTCTTTGCAGCATCCAAGTACACCTTTTGGTGCCTACCGGGAGCCACGTAGCGAGCCAGAAGGCTGAGAGGGTACGCGAGGTCAGGTCGTGTGCACGTCATCAGGTACATGAGGCAACCCACAAGCTTTGGGTACGGACCACTCGACTCTACGGACTCGTCCGAAGGTGGAGATGAGAGCGAGTGGCCGGTAGACAGAGGAGTGGGCTGTGGCGAGGAGAACTGGAAGCCGAAGCGCTGAAGGACCTGGTGCACCATGTGTGACTGAGTCAGGGTGATGGTGCGCTGTGCTCTGTCCCGGGTGATCTGCAAGCCAAGATAGCTGCGCAATTCACCCAGGTCAGTGCAGGTGTGTCTCTTCTGCAGCTCCGACGTCACAAGGGTCAGTGCCTAAGTGTCAGCAGTGGCAAAGACCAGGTCGTTGACGTAGACGAGGACGTAGAACAGCGGCAGCGTCGTGTCGGTGCGTAGAAACAGCGACGGGTCAGCAGTCGAAGGAGCAAACCCCAGAGCCGCAAATGTAGTCCTCAGTGTGTCGTGCCACTCGGGAGGCGCCTGGCGGAGACCGTAGACTGGCCGCCGGAGGCTCCACTGGGAACCTGCAGGTAACGACCCAGTGAAGCCAGGTGGGCGGCGCAGCCAGATCTCCTCGTGCAGGCTTCCCTGCAAGAAAGCTGTACTGAAGTCCAGAGAGTGCAACTCGTAGCCACGCTGAGCAGCAACGTGCAGCAACACCTGAAGAGTAGTCATCTTCAGGGTGGGGGAGAAATTCTGGAAGTAGTCAACCCCTTGTCGCTGACTGAAGCCTCGAGCAACGTAACGCGCCTTGAAGGCAGGCGGAGAACCCGGCGGCCGCTTCACCCTGAAAATCCACATGCCATCGACTATGTTCGCCCGAGATGGGGGAAATGCATCGACGTAGGTGCCTGTGGACTTCCAGAATGCCATCTTGGCATCCATGGCTGCCTGCCACTGAGAGGAGTAAGGACCCGTAATCGCCTCTGCGTAAGAGCGCGGGGCCGGGATGTCTGGTGCATCCGGGTCTCCCTCAGGGGCAAGCAGCATGGAAGCGAAACGAGGTACAGCAGCTGCAAGACACTCAAAGTCCTCCTGCCTGTCCTCAAGGACGTCCGTGCCAAGAGCACGCTCACCCCCGACGAACGGAAGAATGGCAGACTCAGACTCAGCAACAAGAGCAGTGGTGTAGTCTAGACGACAGGCAGCAGCAAAGTCTACAAGCTCAGCAACGAGGGTAGACGCAGCAGTGGACTCAAAAGAAGGGTCAGTGACAACAGTGGCGAGGAGACGAGAGACAGTGGGACTGGCAGCACGCACAAGGTCAGACTCAGGGTCAGGAAGAGAGGACTCAAGAAGAGGCGGCAGAGGAACACGTAGTTGAACGGAGGAAGGACGAAGTGCCATAGCGTGCGTGCCGCAGACAGGAGGAGGACGCGAACGAGGAACGCGACGAGCTGTGCGAACAGGCAAGACAGGACGAGACGTAGGCTCACGACGCTCTGTAAGAACGCCGGACTGCTCAGTGTAAGGAGAAGGAGCAGGCAGTGGGGAGGCCGGCTGTAACGGCGGCTGCGACTGGTCAGGCGGTGGACAAAGTAGGGGAGGAGTAAGGCTAGTAGAAGACGGGACACCAAGAACCTGCTGCAGCAGGGGAACGAAGTACGGTTGCGGCCGCACAGTGCCTCTAGCACCAGAACCCCAGCGCCAGCACCTCCAGCTCCAGGGTCAACAGCTCCAGCTCCTCCAGCTCCAGCGCCTCCCGCGCCAGTGCCACCAACTCCAGCTCCTCCAGCTCCAGCGCCACCAGCGCTAGTGCCTCCAGCTCCAGCACCTCCAGCTCCAGCGCCTCCCGCGCCATTGCCTCCAGCTCCAACTCCTCCAGCTCTAGCGCCACCAGCGCCAGTGCCTTCAGCTCCACTGCCTCCACCCCCAGCAGCTCCAGGCTCCGTAGGGTCTCCGGCTCCATCGCCCCCAACACCACCAGTCCCGGCAGCTCCAGTACCCCTGGTACGAGCACCTCCAGGACCAGCAGCCGCTGTACCTCTAGTACCACCAGCCCCAGCAGTAACTCCAGCACCTCCAGCTCTAGTGTCTCCAGTGGCTCCAGTGGCTCCAGCTGCAGCAGCTCCACTCCGAAGGCGTGCTCGCCGAAAAAACCACTCACGCAGCTGCTGCGGGAAGAGAGGCTCCGGCCGGGGAGACACTCGCGGTGAAGCACCAGCAGGACCTCCAGACGAAGCAGCACCCCGAGGCTCAGCACCCTAAGACTCAGCACCCCCAGGCTCAACACCCTCAGGCTCAACACCCCCAGGCTCCACACCCGCAGGCTCAGCACCCCCAGGCTCCGCACCCCCAGGCTCAGCACCCCTAGACCTAGCACCCTCAGACTTAGCGCTCCCAAGCTCCGCACCCCCAGACGCAATACCTCGAGCAGCACCTGAGTCGCCAGCTACCTCAACAGGCACAGTACCATGGAGAGGGTCTACCTGAGACACACCTGAGGGAGCAGGACCCTGGGGGGGGAGGGGGTCTACCGGAGGGGGACTTGGAGCAAGGAAGGGCGGCGGGGGTGGGGGAGGGGCAGAGCGGTAGGGGAAGAGACGGTAAAAGGGAACCGACTCGTCAAAGGTGACGTCCTTACAGGGGAAGACACGACGCGAGGTGGGGTGGTAAAACTGCCAGCCAGGCGCGTCACGGGGAAAGCCAAGGAAGACGCAGGGGATAGCATGGGCGGAGAGCTTGTCCGCGGACGAATCGCGAACAAAGGCACGAGAGCCCCAGACCTGGAACACTGACGCATCGCCAACCTCCCCCGTCCAACGCAATGTGGGCGAGGTCTCCGGCATTGAGACACGGGGCCATAGGTTGAGGTGATGCGCAGCGTACCGGACCGCAAATGGCCACAGAAAATGGGGAGCAGCCGCATGGATCATGGAGGTACGAGCGACCTCCATGACTAAGCCAATGCGGCGCTCAGCAATCCCATTTTGCTGAGGGGAGTCGGGAAGCGTGAACGACTGGAGAATGCCCTCCCCATGACAAAAGTCCCACAAGAGGTCGGAGGAGAACTTACAACCTCTGTCAGAGTGCAGACGCAGGACAGGAAGGTCCTGGTGGAACCGCTCGCGTAGCTGGAGAGGTACAGCGCGGATCCAAGGGATCAAGACATCAACGACCTGACCCTTGCTGCGCAAGGGGAAGACCGTGGTGTACCGCGTGTTGTCGTCAACGACCAGCAGAAAGTAGCGCTCGCAGCCCTGACCACTGATGCAGGCTGGGCCCCACACATCAATGTGGAGAGTCAACAGGGGAGCAGTCGTCGGGGGAAACGAGGAGGAGTGAGGAGCGGCGCGCTGCCGCCCCTCGACGGAAGGAAGGCAGGGCGGGGCAGGCGAGGGCAGGAGGGGAGGCAGAGACCTGGGAAGACCAGAGACAAGGAGGCGGGAGTGCATGCCACGCAGGCGTGGCAGGGAGGGGTGACCAAGGCGGTGGTGCCAGAGGAGAGTCTGGTGCGACAGGAGGCGACACGACCTGAAGCGGGCACCTGGGCAGACGCAGCTACCTGAGGAGGCTCGGTAGCCAATGTGTACAGACTCGACCCTGGCCGACGAGTGAACATGGCCAGGTGACGGCCCGTCTGTGTGTACGTGCAGATCGACACACGCTGACCCCCAGGAGTGGTGGTAGTGACCATCACATCCTGGAGGGCAGCTGTACTCACCAAGTTCGTTGAGAACGAGGGGAGGTGAAGACCTGACAGTGAGCGAAACAGAACCGCCAGACACGAAAGAATAGTGGAGGAACGGACAACGGTTGGGCCCCCGGAGGGGTTAGCTAGTCTGACCGGGACAAGTGCAGAGAGAGGAGTGAGGGCGGTGCTGTCACGAAAGAAACAGCGTGAGGCACCTGAGTCCAGCGTGAGGGTGTGCAAGGCCTCAGCAGGCGCAGTACCAAAGAGAGAAGACTCACTAGCACCTAGAGCAGCAGCCCCTATACCTGGGTAAGGCGGCACACACAGGTAATAGTCACCCTCAGCACTAACATCCAAAGCATACGTAGCAGAAAGGATAACATGAGAGTCTAGGTCAAAGATAGCAACTCCAGACCGAAGAAGCTCTGCCCAGAGGGGGCGCTCGACCTTGTCACCAAACTCAGCGCGCCAAGCGTCGTGGAGGCGGGAGAAGCAGCGGTGCTGAGTGTGAGGCTTCCTGCATGTCTGACCAGCACGGTCACCCGTGCGAATGACATACGGGCAGCTACCACTACCCCCAGATGCCCCACGCTGAGAGAAACACTCACGAAGCTGCTGGGGCGACGGGGTCTCGCTCCGACGCTGCTGCTGCTGCCTCTGGCCTCCTCCAGAACCTCCACGCTGAGCTCCAGTCCTACCGCCTCCACTGCCACCGCTGCCACTACCGCCACTCCCACCAATGCCTCCACTGCCGCCACCAAAGCCCCCACTCCCACCACCACTCCCACCGCTGCCACCACCTCCACTGCCTCCATCACCTCCACTGCATCCCCCACCACCACCCCCGCTGCCACCGCCACCACCCCTGCCACCCTTGCCCTTGCTGCTGCGGCGCTTTGCACTAGCAGAAGCAGCCCCGACGTCCTCAGCACCAGGGACGTCGACAGTACCAGCATAGGCGTAGGAGGGGGCTAGGGGGGAGGGAGAGCACCCCTCAAATAAGGGTGTGCGCGGAGTGCCACGAGCAGCACCTACAGCGACTGCACTAGTCTCACTTGCAAGGAGGTGCTGCTCGAGGAGGTCAATAGTGAGGACTGTGGGGTCGAGGGAGAGAAAGTGGTCCCTGACAGAGCGAAGAGAGTCAGGGAGGCGGGTGACTATAAAGTAGAGAGTGATGAACATCGGGGGCTGGTTCCTGACAAGGAACTCAACTGGGGCGGCAGTGCGGTAGCGAGCATTGCTACTGCGAAGGTGGGAAACTAGGTCCTCTACTGTGGCAAAGGCGGACAGCTCGGGGAACAGGTAGGGCAGTAGGAGGCGGCCTAGAGCAGCTGTGGCGGGAAAGGAGTAGCGAGCGACGACAGTGTCGTCAGTGCCTGTGCTGTCCTGTGCTATCCGAAGTGAGCGCATTTGGCCAACGGCAGGTGGTTGCGAATGGCTAAGCGGGCAGCAGCGTCGCGAGTAAGCCACTGTGAGCGAGTCGCATTGTCAGCTCTGGTGGGAGGGGCGGGAGCGGCGCCAGACGTGTGGTCAAACAACGAAACACTGTCCCTAGAGTCGCTCAGTAGGTACAGCTGCAGGTCGTAGAGCCACGTGTCAAACTGGATAGAGCGGCCCTCAGGATCGAAAGCGAGGACGCGAAGAGAAGCCATAGTGGTGCAGCACGCACAGCGGGGAGAAGCAGGGCAGCGCAGAGCACAGGGCAGGCATCAGCAAGGGGCATTGAGAGGGCCGCAAGGGGCGGCTAGCAGAGCAGCAGGGGTGGCTAGAGGGCCACCAGGGGCGGCGCGCGGGGCTGCAAGGGCGGCTCGCGGGCTGCAGGGTCGAGGGGCGGGCCGGGGCTAGGGGCGACGGGCCGGGGCCTAAGGGGGGAGGGGGGGCGACGGGCGACGGGCCTAGGGGCGACGAGCGTCGGGCCGGGGCTTAGGGGCGAAGGGCGATGGGCTGGGGCTAGGGGCAACGGTCGACGGGGCCGGGGCCTAGGGGCGACTGGCGACGGGCGACGGGCCGGGGCTGGGGCATAGGGGCGACGGGCGCGGGGCGACGGGCGACGGGGCGGGGCCTAGGGGCGTCGGGCGACTGGCCAGGGCTAGGGGCGACGGGCGCGGGCCTAGGGTCGACAGGCGTCGGGCCGGGGCTAGGGGTGACGGTCGACGGGGTCGGGTCCTAGGGGCGACGGTCGACGGGCCGGGGCCTAGGGGCGTCGGGCGACGGGCCGGGGCTAGGGGCGACGGGCGCAGGCCTAGGGGCGACGGGCGACGGGCCGGGGCCTAGGGGCGTCGGGCGACGGGCCGGGGCTAGAGGCGACAGGCGCGGGCCTAGGGGCAACGGGCGTCGGGCTGGGGCCTAGGGTCGTCGGGCGACGGGCCGGGACTAGAAGCGACGCGCGCGGGGCCTGGGGTCGACGGGCGACGGGCCGGGGCCTAGGGGCGACGGGCGACGGGCCGGGGCCTAGGGGCATTGGGTGACGGGCCGGGGCCTAAGGGCCGCACGAGGGCAGCGCGCGGGGCAGCTGGTGCGGCACGAGGGTTGCTAGGGGCGGCTAGTAGGGGAGCGCAGTGGTGGGCCCAAGGAAAAAAAACGGTCCTAGCGAAGGACCTGCTCTGAAACCATGTCAAAATAACGAATGAGAATGAATGCATTGAACAGAAGTTGGGCACAAGTACTAACCCTAATTGGGTTGTACCCCTTATGGGCTACCCCTTATGGGCTACCCCACTATAGCCTACACAAATATAAGCACTATAACATTCTGACACCAGCTGCTCAACGAGAGCGGCGCTGACAGAGGTCACCGCTGATGGTGCAGTATGCGTTGTTGGTGATGGGCCCGGAGAATCTGCAGTGGCTTTTCCTTTGGGAGCAATAAAGATGCAGAGTTTGTAATAGTTTAACGAGTAATTTATAAAAAGGTTGTTCTAGAAAGAACAAGAGCTTAATAGGCCTTATAATCCACTCTAGCTCTCATATCACGTTGTTATAAGTGAAGGATCGTAGTAGATAGGATAAGTCTGTCAAGTCTGAGAGAAGACAATGAAGTCTTTGTAATGACCTTGTTAATAAGTTGAAAGAGAACAAGATGATTAAAGGATAGTGGTACAAAGATATAAATAGCAATCCTAGCTAGCCATGTACTCTGAGGGATACATTCCCTTATTAACTGAATTGCATTGCTACAGTAACCACGACTATTGCTATTCTTGACAGTTACCGCGTTGCATCGCGTAACTTCCAAGTGCGCTTACTGGGCAGTCAAGGGTCACGACCGTTGACTGTCTTCAATTGTTGACCTTCGGGTGACCCTCGACCTTCCGCATGCTCTATATGAGCTATTGCGATATTGATACAGGAGCGTAGCTTCGTTATGGAGTGACGCACGAGTGGATCGCACGGTTACGAAATGATATGGACCGTCGGGCAGACATCATCTGGCAGCAGCAGTGGCAAGGATTCTGCCCAGGCAGTTCGTAACCGTTTATAGTCGCACGGTTGGGTTTCGCTGCAATAAGGGAATGTGTCAAAAATGTTATAATGCTTAAATTGTGTAGGATGTAGTGGGGTAGCCCATAAGGGGTACAACCCAATTAGGGTTAGTACTTGTACTAACTTTCTGCTCTATGCATTCATTCTCGTTCAGTTTATTGACAGAATGTACCCCTTAGTGAACATGGCTAGACTAGGTCGATTGGTATTCCCTTGTACTCTTATTTATATTCCTGTACTTGCATGATTTTATCATCTCAAGCATTTTACATCCACTCTGCTATTGAGGTCAAGGGCCCACAACCACTATTCAGACGTGTGTGAACCTTCCTGAAGGTGATCCTAGGTTCGATCAACATCTGATCGCAACATCTTTAATCCTGATTTTCAGCCTACTTTTGTGTACCTACCAGGGCCTATTTTATCAGTGTAAATCACACTGCTATACTGATGAGAAGGGTGAATTTTAGGGCCTACACTGATGTGTTTGGGTATTTTTTTTGAAAGTTAGTGTTACACTGATTTGACAGTGAAACGATTTAGGCCACACTGATGGTCTGGGGTAATTTTTTTGAAAACGAAGATTACCCTTAAGGGCGTACAGGGCACCCCCCCCCCCCCTCCCCCTTCATTCCTGAAATTTTGCACGAGCGTGATTTCCGTCAATCACGCAAGTACCGAAGCGGCCTTCCCCGCAGAATATGCGTTGGCAGCAGTCATCTGTGTAATTGGTCAGTTTGTTATGTTTCGATACGTTGCCTGCACTTAGTCAAATCCCTGACCACATTCATACTGTCGGTGGCACAGATGCAAGCCGCGTCACCCAACGAAGCGACCTGCTGCTTTGCCGTGTTGGTTCAGCAAGCTCAGCAGAGTGGGTCAAGCAGTTTCGAAACACTCGGCCATTCCTCCAGCCAACTCCAAAAACCACTTTCTTTTTTTTTGCCACTTTGTCTAGCATCCACACGTTCTCCACCCCGTTGCCATGGCAGCGCTGAGCGACGATGACGCTGACGATGCCGATGGCGACCCCCATTGTAGCCACGGTCCAAGAACGGGCCTTGATTTCTTACGAGGCCCAGTCTCAGAACCTGCACCCCGTCCTTTGCCCGAGCGTTCTGATGAAAGTGAGGGATGGATGTACCCTGTGCGCAAATTGGCCCAAAACTCACCACCGCACCAGCCTCAAGCTGAAGGTGATGACGGTGGATGGCAGCGTCCGGAACGCGATGCGGCGGAACCCGTCGTGCACGACTTCGTCGCCTCGACGGAAATCTTCTCTGAAGTCCCGGAGTCTTCTAACTCCGTGTCGCTGAAAAAACGCCGGTACACGCAGTCTACTCTTGGTTACGGCGGCGGCTCGCCTCTCGTGAAACCTGCTCCTCCGCCACCTCCCGTTGTGACGCCATCTCCATCACCGCTGAAGCAGACTCCAGCCGAACGCGCGGAAGCAAAGTTCCTCGAAGCACAGAGGAATTACATCACCAAATGGCTGCCGCAATTTGATTGGTTGTTGCTTGACAAGGGTGATGATGGTCTGCCTTGTTTGCGATGCAGTGTGTGCAGCGAGCACGGTCCCGACAATGCACGATACGGGCGGAATGGCAGCGGCGGACGGGACCTGCAGCCAGCGTCGATGCGGGCACACCAAGCGAGCTCCCGCCATCACAAATGCATTGATCGGCAGAAGGGTCTTCTAGACAAGTTGGCGGCGCAGAAGAAAATCGACAACTACGAGAGGGCTGACCCCGAGGGTGCGTGAGTGACGAGACTTATGCGCAGCATCCAGTTTGTGTGCGACGAGGACGCTCCGATCGCAATGTTCCCGAGGCTCGTCGACTTCCTTGCGAATGAAGGCGTTTCCGACATTCCTCAGCAGACCTACGGTGTATATATCATGCAGTGAGTGGAATTTAATAATCTGTTGCCGTCTTGGTGTATAGCTTCCGGAAGGATTAACACCATCCCTTTTGCGCACCATGCAGATACGGCTTCACGGAGATGGTGAAGGCTATGTGCACGTATCAGCAACAGCATCAGCTTATGTACATCCATGCATCACCGTGGATCGGCATCAGCTGCGACGAGAGCACAGACCGGTCGTGCGGCAAACACCTCGTGGTGTTTGCAACCTTCATGAAGGAGCGAGCAGTGGTGACGGAATTTCTCGCTCTACTCACCATACACAAATGCGACGCGGGATCCCTCTTCGCGGTTTTGCTGAGCCACCTCGACAACATACGGATTGATCTGCAGCGGATTGTCGCAGTTAGCACTGACGGCGCGGGGGTGATGATTGGCAGCCAATCCGGGCTTGTTGTTCATCTCCGTCAGCGCGTCCCACATCTGGTCGGGACTCATTGCATAGCGCACAGGTAGGTTTGCTGTTTCCGTACAATCGCATCGTATAAGGGAGTAACTTCCACGGCCTTACATTTTTTTAATGTTGTATGCAGAGAAGTGCTCGCGGTCAAAGAAGCCGCGAGCAAGTTTCCGGACCTCGACATCGTCGATGACGCCATCCGTGGGCTTGGCAAAGTCGTCATGCGGTCTTCGGTGTGGCTTGAGCGCTTCAAGGAGCTCCAGCTCGAAATACATCAAACGAATCTGAAGCACCATGGGCTATTCGACGTGCGTTGGCTATCGCGCAGGGATGCAGTGGCCCGTCTGTGCAGAATTCTTGGGGCGGCGATCGTGGTGTTCATCGAGTACAACCACAGCATGGCGGTAACTGTGCAGACCCACAAGTTTCACTTCTGCCTCTACTTCTTGGCGGATCTTTTGGCAGAGGTAAACGCACTCAACAAATTTTTCCAACGCAAAAAAGTAAGTGTTGATTCACTGTGCCTAGTTTTCTTTTAGTCGTGTCATTTAATTATACACTAACATTTAAACGTGTTGTTCATGTGCACGTCTTTGGTTCAGGTTGACATCACGCTCGTGCACCAAGAGGTGGATCGCACGATTACAGTCATCAGACTTCGATACGTGGAATACGTGGACATTTTCGGAGGGGGGGTCAGCAAGCTGCTGTCGCCATTCATCGCACGCCTTGGCAGCGGCAGGCGAACGATCCGCGTGGACGGCACGGATGCGGATGGTGAGCCATCTTCACATCAGATTGTGCTGAGCGAGGCACCAATAGCAGGACACCAATATGGCGGCTCGATGGCCGACTGCATCAAGTTGTGCAAAGCGTTCGCACTGGAGGTGGCGACAAACATGCACACTCGAATGTGGAGCTTGAAGCAAATGGAGGGCAGCAAGCTTTACAAAGTTGAAACGTGGCCAGAAGCGACAGACAAGCGGGATCGTCGGGTGCTGAGTTGGCTGGATGCCAACGCGCGGCTCTTCAACAACCGGCTGCTAGGTAATTATCCACACGTGTTTTGTTTTGTTTAGTTTTGTTTCGGCCTTTCTACTCACAAAAGGTTATCCCTCCAACACATGTCGCAGGCTTCAACCACCGAGCGGCAGAGCTCGAGCTGGCCAGCTTCTGCCACGTCATGTCTCGCCACTACCAGCTTCTACCAGGGACTTAACAAAATGATGAGGACCAAGGATTGGCCGCGCAGTTTTCCCAACCTGACGTCCATGTGGCAGGCGCTAGCAGTAATTCCGCTAAGTACCGTGGAGTGCGAGCGCGGATTCAGCCGCCAAAACGTCATCAAAAGCTGGTTGCGAACGTCGCTTGGCGACGCCCGGCTATCCGAACTGATGACCCTGAACATGTTGAGCTATGAGTACTTTGGCCCGAGGTGGTGGATATCTGGCGGAAGCAAAAATAAAGAAGACCCGCAAAAACACCTGCCCCTCACAAGTCATGCTCTGGAAAAGGAAAGGAAAGAGAGGAGTCGTCTGATGGTAGCGAGGATGAGGGTACATTCATGTGACTTATGGCTACATAAATAAAATGTTGGTTCCCGATTTTTATAACGATTAGTAAAATAAATTTGCGATAAGGGTACACAAAAACTCTACACTGATGCTCTGGGGTAATTTTTTTCAAAATCAATGTTACACTGATGTATCAGTGTAACAAAAAAATTCACACTGATCAGAAGGGTTTTCAAAAATGGCTAATCGTGAGTAGCCAAAAACCAAACATAGGCCCTGGTACCTACACTGATTTGTTAGTGTGAAGATTTTTGTGATGCTGTTTTTTCAGCCTTCATTTCATATATACGGTAACACTGATCTTCAGCCTTTTATCGAAGTGTACACTGAATGCACATTCCTTATCCTTGCTGAAAAACGCACGAGATGACCAGTACTTTAATAATTCAAGTTCGTGTAGCGTATAAACTGATAGCCGACAGTTTGGAGTGTCTCGGTTGTTAGTGAAATCGCTGTTGAAGGGTAAGGCCTGAGGTTCGAGTCCTTGGGCTGTCATGTTACATAAGGACTATAATCATAACAAAGATATGATGTGGGTGAAAATCAGAGTTTTTTCTTCAAGAACCATGAAAAATCATGCTTTTTTTTTTTAGGGACACGGAAAATCAGACTTCCATGAAGCCATCTCTGCGTCCATGGCTGTCTGCCACTGAGAGGAGTAGGGACCCGCGATCGCCTCAGCGTACGATCGCGGAGTCGGGATGTCTGGTGCATCCGGGTCTCCCTCAGGGGCAAGCAGCATGGCCACGAGATGAGGCGCAGCGGCTGCAAGGCACTCAAGGTCCTCCTGCCTGTCCTCAAGGACGTCCGTGCCAAGAGCACACTCACCCCCGACGGACGGAGGACAGACAGACTCAGTCTCAGCAACAAGACTAGCGACGTAGTCTAGACGACAGGCAGCAGCAAAGTCAACAAGCTCAGCGACTAAGGCAGACGCAGTAGCAGACTCAAAAGACGGGTCAGTGACAACAGTAGCAAGCAGACGCGTGACAGTAGAGTGCTCAGCACGAAACTGGTCAGACGTAGGGTCAGCGACGACAGGCAGAGAGGACGCAGGCGGAGACGGCAGAGGAACACGCGACGGAGGAGAGGGAGGACGATGGACTACAAGGTGAGGGCCGGGGACAGCCGGCTGACGCTGACGAGGAACACGACTACCGGAACGACCAGAACGGACAGGTGAGACAGGACGCGACGCAGGCTCACGACGCTCAGCAAGGCCCCCTGTTTGCTCAGTGTACGGAGAAGGAGCAGGCAGCAGTGAACCAGGCTGTAACGGAAGACCAGTAGACGAAGGGAGACTAAGAACCTGGCGAAGCGCAGAGTCAGGCGGTGGCTGAGACGACGGAGACGGCGGAGCGAAGAACAGGCGCGGCTGTGCAAGGCGACCAGCACCAGCAGCTCCAGCACCCCCAGCAGCTCCAGCACCTCCAGCCGCTCCAGCGCCTCCAGCAGCTCAAGCACCCTCAGCAACTCCAGTACCCTCAGCAGCTCCAGCACCTCCAACAGCTCCTGTACCTCCAGCAGCTCCAGTACCCTCAGCAGCTCCAGTACCCTCAGTAGCTCCAGCACCTCCTGCAGGCAAAGGACCAGCACCACCCCCTGCCCTTGTGACGCCAGCAGAAGAACCCCCAGCAGTAGAGTCCTGAGGTGGAGAAGCGCGACGTAGACGGCGACCGTACCAGTCGTGCAGCTGCTGGGAGGTGAGAGGCACACGCTGACAAAGACGGCTACTCCAAGGAGACCGCGTAACAGCAGTCTCAGAACCCTCAGGCGACTCACCCCCAGACTCAGCACCCCCAGGCTCCGCACACGCAGGCTCAGCACCCCCAAACGCAGTACCCCCAGACGCAGGACCTCCAGACGCAGCACCCCCAGACACAGGACCTCCAGGCACCTCACGCGCAGGCTCAGCACCTCCAGGCTCCGTACCCGCAGGCCCCTCACACTCAGTGCCCCCAGACTCAGCACCCCCATGCTGCGCACCCCCAAGCTCCGCACCCCCAGGGACAGCACCACCGCCAGCAGGACCGGAGTCACCAGTGACCTCAACAGGCGCAGGGACGGGAGGGTCTACCTGAGAAACACCTGAAGGAGCAGGACCTGGCGCGGGGAGGGGGTATACCTGGGGAGGACCTGGGGCGAGAAAGAGCGGCGGGAGAGGGCGAGGAGCAGTGCGGTAGGGGAAGAGGTGGTAAAAGGGGACCGACTCGTCAAAGGTGACGTCCTGGGATGCAAAGACACGGCGCGAGGCGGGGTCGTAAAACTGCCAGCAAGGCGCGTCAGGGACAAAGCCAAGGAAGACGCAAGGAATGGCGCGAGGGGAGAGCTTGTCCGCGGTGGTATCACGGACAAAGGCACGAGCACCCCAGACCCGGAAGCACGACGCATCGCCAACCTTCCCCGTCTACAGCAGCGTAGGCGAGGTCTCCGGCAAGGAGACACGGGGCCAAAGGTTGAGCTGATGCGCGGTGTACCGGACCGCAAACGACCACAGAAAATTGGGGGCAGCCGCATGGATCATGGAGGTACGAGCGACCTCCATGACTAAGCCAATGCGGCGCTCAGCAACCCCATTTTGCTGCGGAGAGGCCGGAAGCGTGAAAGTCTGGCGGATGCCGTGCTCTGCTCAGAAGGCTGCCAAGAGGTCTGAGGAGAACTCACCACCTCTGTCAGAGTGCAGACGCAGGACAGGAAAGTCCGACTGGAACCGCTCGCGGAGCTGGAGACGAGTAGCGCGGATCCAGGGGATCAAAACATCAGGGACATCCCCCTTGCGCTGCAAGGGGAAGACCATGGTGTAGCGCGTGTAGTCGTCGACAACCAGCAGGAAGTACCGCTCGTGGCCCTGTCCACGGACGCGGGCTGGGCCCCACACGTCCAGGTGGAGAGTCTGCAGTGGAGCCTCTGTGGGAGGGAACGAGGAGGAGTGAGGAGCGGCGCGCTGCCGCCCCTCGACGCAAGGAATGCAGGGCGGCGCAGGCGAAGGAGGGAGGGTAGGCAGAGACCTGGGAAGACCAGAGACCAGAAAGCGAGACTGCATGCTACGAAGGCGAGGCAGGGAGGGGTGACCAAGGCGGTGGTGCCACAGGAAAGTGTCGTGAGACAGCCGGCGACACTCACACTGGGTAGCTACCTGAGCAGACGCGTGCAACTGGGGAGACAAAGGGGTGGAGCGCGACGCAGTGGTGAGGGTGTACAGACTGGACCCTGGCGCACGGGTGAACGTGGCCAGGTGGCGGCCGGTCTGAGAGCACGTGCAGATCACCACACGCTGCCGGCCAGGGGTGAAGGTGTCAACACCCGCATCCTGGAGGACAGCGTTGCTCACCAAGTTCGTAAAGAACGAGGGGAGGTGGAGACCAGACAGCTCACCAGACGGGACCGCCGGACACGGAAGCACAGTGGAAGACCGTGCAAGCACCGGGCCCCTAGAGGGGTCAGCCAGTGAGACAGGAACAGGTGCAGGGAGGGGAGTGACTGTGGTACTGTCACGAAAGAAACAGCACGAAGCACCAGAGTCAAGTGTAAAGGTGTGCAAAGCCTGTGCAGGCCCAGTACCAGGGGGAGCAGACTCACAAGCACCTAGTCCTGCAGGGGCTATACCAGGATCCGGCGGCACACACAAGTAGCAGTCACCCTCAGCACTAACAGTCAATGCATACATGGCAGCAAGAATAGCCTCATAGTCAAGATCAAAGATAGGTACATCACGCCTAAGCAGCTCTGCCCAGTTGGGAACTCAGGAGCATCAGGAAACTTGACGCGCCAGGCGTCGCTAAGCCGAGCTAAGCAGCGCTGCTCAGTGTGAAACCCTGTGCACTGGCGACCAGCGCGGGGACCTGTGCGAATGAGATAGGAGCAGCAACCAGGACCCCCAGAAGCCCCACGCCCGGCATACCAGTCAAGAAGCTGCCGGGAAGTGGGGGTCTGGCGCGGACGCTGCTGCTGCTGCTGCTGCTGCCCCTGACCACCACTGCCACTACCGCTCCCTCCTCCCCCACCACCACCACTACCACCTCCACTACTCCCAGTGCCTTTGACGCCCCCAAAACCACCTCCACCACCTCCACCCCCACGACCACCCCCACCACCTCCACCTCCCCCGCCGCCTGCACCACCGCCCCCTCCACCGCCACCCCCACCGCCACCCCCACCTCCCCTGCCACCCTTGCCGCCCCTGCCGCTGCGGTGCTTCCCACTAGGAGCGGAAGCAGCCCCGACCTCCTCAGCACCAAGGTAGTCGAGAGCAGCAGCTGCGGAGGCGTAGGAGGGGGTAAGAGGGGAGGGGGAGCACCCCTCAAAGAGGGGAGAGCGAGGAGTACCGCGAGCAGCACCTACAGTGAGGATGTTCTTCTCTGCTGCGAGGAGGTGCTTCTCGAGGTCGTCGACAGTGAGAGAATGGGGGTCAAGGGCGAGGAAGTGGTCCCTGACTGAGCGAAGAGTGTCAGGGAGGCGGGTGATGAGGAAGTAGAGAGTGAAGTACATCGGGGGGCGGTTCTCTGTGAGGAACTCGGCTGGAAGGGCGGCACGAAGGCGATTGTCACTAGCGCGTAGGTGAGAGATGAGGTCCTTAGCGGTGGTAAACGAGGACAGGTCGGGGAACAGGTAGGGTAGCATAAGTCGACCGAGGGCTGCATTGGCCGGGGAAGAGTAGCGGGCAACTACAGCGTCGTACAGTGCCTTGGCAGTCTTGTGCTGGCTAAAATGTGCGCGCTCTGTGATCGGCAGATGGTTGCGAATAGCTAGGCGCGCAGCAGCATCACGGGTCTGCCACTGGGAGCGGTCTAGAGCAGGTTCAGTGGCAGCAGGAGCAACGGCAGTGCCCGACACGTAATCAAATAGGGAAACACCGTCCTTGGCATCAGTCATGAGGAACAGTTGCAGGTCGTCAAGCCAGGTGGAAAACTCTACTGGGCGACCGTCAGGATCGAACGTGAGCACGTTGAGAATCGCCATGCGTGCAGTGTAGGCAAGTCGAGTGCGTAGGCGGCAAGGCAAAGGGCAAGCAAGGAGAGACTGCGTGCAAGGCTGCAGTGGCGGCTTACGGACTGCTGTGGCGGTGCACGGACTCCTAAGGCAGCACGGAGGGCAGCAGTGGGCCGCGCGTGGGCCTCTAAAGCGGCGCGTGGTGCAACAACGGGCCGCACACGGGCTCCTAAGGCGGGGCACGGTGCAGCAGTAGGCCGTGCGCTGGCTCCTAAGGCGGCGCGCGGAGCAGGGGCGGGCTACACACCGGAGGAGGCGACGCAAGGGGCCGGCGGCAGGCTGCGCGGGCGGCTTAAGCGGCGCGCGGGCCGGCAGCAGGCTGCGCGGGCGGCAGATGCGGCGCGCAGGGCCTAAGCGGGCTGCGCGCGGGTGGCTTACGCGGCGCGCGGGCCGGCGGCAGGCTGCGCGGGCGGCTGTCGTGGCGCGCGGGGCCGAAACCGGGCCTAAACGAGCCTAAACAGGCCGCGCGCGGACTGCTTAAGTGACGCGCGTGGGAAAAAAAAATGGGGCCGCGCGCGTGCAGTCGAGGCGCGCGAGGGCAGCAGGCAAGGCAGGCAGGCAAATGAAGTAATGTGGTAACGGGTGGGCCCTAATCTTAGGTCCTAAAGGCCTCTAGGCTCTAGATACCATCTTAGAGTATAGGCATGAGTGAAATTGACTATCGAGAGGATTGGTACAAAGGAGAAACCTAAGGGGTTGTACCCCACAGTGAGTACCCCACTAAGCCTACCCAAACTATAACATATATATTTATATGTTTGACAACGTCCGGCTATCCGAACTGATGACCCTGAACATGTTGAGCTATGAGTACAAGTGGCCCGAGGTGGTGGATATCTGGCGGAAGCAAAAATAAAGAAGACCCGCAAAAACACCTGCCCCTCACAAGTCGTGCTCTGGAAAAGGAAAGGAAAGAGAGGAGTCGTCTGATGGTAGCGAGGATGAGGGTACATTCATGTGACTTAATGGCTACATAAATAAAATGTTGGTTCCCGATTTTTATAACGATTAGTAATATAAATTTGCGATAAGGGTACACAAAAACTCTACACTGATGCTCTGGGGTAAATTTTTTGAAAATCAATGTTACACTGATGTATCAGTATAACGAAAAAAATTCACACTGATCAGAAGGGTTTTCAAAAATGCTACACTGCTCATCGTGAGTAGCCAAAAACCAAACATAGGCCCTGGTACCTACACTGATTTGTTAGTGTGAAGATTTTTGTGATGCTGATTTTTTAGCCTTCATTTCATACATACGGTAACACTGATCTTCAGCCTTTTATCGAAGTGTACACTGAATGCACATTCCTTATCCTTGCTGAAAAACGCATGAGATGACCATGTCAAACATATGTGTATATGTTGTTGTTTAGATAGGCTTTAGTGGGTTACTCACTGTGGGGTACAACCCCTTAGGTTTCATTCTTGTACCAAAACCTCTCGACATTGCAATACAACTTTGCCTAGGATTCTAACATGGCATCTAGAGCATAGGTCCTTAGGACCTAGGATTAGGGCCCACCGTACCTGCCTGCCTTGTCTAGTGCCCGCGCGCGCCTCGGCTGCCCGCGCGCGCCTCGAGCGGTCCTTTTTTTTTTTTTTTTCCCACGTGCGCCGCTTCAGCAGCCCGCGCAGCCCTTTTCGGCCCCGCCTGTGCGCCCCTTAAGCCGCCCGCGCGCAACCTGGTTAGGCCACGCCAGCGCGGCCCGTCGCCCAGCGCAGCCAGCAGCTTAGCGACCAGCCCGCAGCCGCGCACGTGCGGCCCGTCGCCCAGCGCAGCCCGCAGCCCGCGCAGCCCGTCGCCACGCGCAGCCCGCAGCTGCAAGCAGCCCGCAGCCTGCGCAGCCCGTCGCCACAAGCAGCCTGCGGCCGCGCGCGCTGCCTGTAGCCATGCGCAGCCTGCAGCTTCGCGCAGGAAGCCGCCACACGCAGCCAGCAGCCGCCCTCAGGCCGCTCCTGCCTGCTGCCTGCTGCCGCCTGCCTGATGCCGCCTGCCTGCTGCCTGCCTGCTGCCTGCCTGCTGCCTGCCTGCCTGCTTGCTGCCTGCTGCCGCCTGCCTGCCGCCTGCCTGCTGCCTGCTGCCGCCTGCCTGCTGCTTGGTGCCTACTGCCTCTTGTCTGCTACCTGCTGCCTGCTACCTGCTGCCTCTGCCTCCTGCCTCCTACCTGGTGCCTGCTGCCTGCTGCCTCCTGCCTTAAGCCAATATGGCGACGCCTAACGTTCTAGCGTTCGAGCCTGACGGTCGTCCCATCGAGTTTGCTGTGTGGTTTGACGATCTCCAGCTGTTCCTTCTGACTGATGCCAAAGAGGGCGTTTCCCTGTTTGATTACGTCTCTGGCACTGCCATTACTCCTGCTGCTGATACTCCTGCTCTAGAACGCTCCCAGTGGCAGACTCGTGATGCTGCTGCACGCCTAGCTATTAGGAACCACCTGCCGATAACTGAGCGAGCGCATTTCAGCCAGCAAAGAACTGCTAAGACACTGTACGACGCTGTAGTTGCACGCTACTCCTCCCCGGCCACTGCGGCCATAGGTCGACTCATGCTACCATACCTGTTCCCCGATCTTTCCTCGTTCACCACTGCTGAGGACCTAGTTTCTCACCTGCGCGCTACTGACTCTCGCTTTCGTGCCGCCCTTTCAGCCGAGTTCTGCGCCGCAAACCCCCCCTCCCCGATGTACTTCACTCTCTATTTCCTCGTCACCCGCCTCCCTGACACTCTTAGCTCTGTCAGGGACCACTTCCTAGCGCTAGACCCCACCACTCTCACTGTCGACAACTTCGAGAAGCACCTCCTCGCAGCAGAGAAGAACATCCTCGCTGTAGGTGCTGCTCGTGGCACTCCTCGCTCTCCCCTCTTTGAGGGGTGCTCCCCCTCCCCTCTCACCCCCTCCTACGCCTCCGCAGCTGCTGCTCACGACTACCTTGGTGCTGAGGAGGTCGGAGCTGCTTCCGCTCCTAGTGGGAAGCGTCGCAGCGGCAGGGGCGGCAGGGGTGGCAGGGGCGGTGGGGGTGGCGGTGGAGGTGGCGGTGGTGCAGGCGGCGGGGGAGGTGGAGGTGGTGGGGGTGGTCGTGGGGGTGGAGGCGGTGGAGGTGGTGGTGGGGGCGGCGGAGGCACTGGGAGCGGTGGAGGGGGTAGCAGCGGCGGTGGGGGAGGAGGGAGCAGAGGTGGCAGTGGTGGTCAGGGCCAGCAGCAGCCACAGCAGCAGCAGCAGCAGCAGCAGCAACAGCAGCATCAGCGGCAGCACCAGACCCCCACTTCCCAGCAGCTTCTTGACTGGTATGCCGCGCGTGGGGTTTCTGGGGGTCCTGGTCGCTGCCCCTATATTATCCGCACAGGTCCCCGCACTTGTCGCCAGTGCACAGGTTTTCACACTGAGCAGCGCTGCTTCGCTCGACTTAGCGACGCCTGGCGTGCCAAGTTTCCTGATGCTCCTAAGTTCCCCAACTGGGCAGACTTGCTTAGGCGTGATGTACCTATCTTTGATCTTGACTATGAGGCAATTCTTGCTGCTATGTATGCATTGTCTGTTAGTGCTGAGGGTGACTGCTACTTGTGTGTGCCGCCGGCTCCTGGTATAACCCCTGGTATAGCCCCTGCAGCACTAGGTGCTTGTGAGTCTGCTCCCCCTGGTCCTGCGCCTGCACAGGCCTTGCACACCTTTACACTTGACTCTGGTGCTTCCCGCTGTTTCTTTCGCGACAGTACCACAGTCACTCCCCTCCCTGCACCTGTTCCTGTCTCACTGGCTGACCCCTCTGGGGGCCCGGTGCTTGCACGGTCTTCCACTGTGCTTCCGTGTCCGGCGGTCCCGTCTGGTGAGCTGTCTGGTCTCCACCTCCCCTCGTTCTTTACGAACTTGGTGAGCAACGCTGTCCTCCAGGATGCGGGGGTTGACACCTTCACCCCTGGCCGGCAGCGTGTGGCGATTTGCACGTGCTCCCAGACTGGTCGCCACCTGGCCACGTTCGCTTGTGCGCCAGGGTCCAGTCTGTACACCCTCACCACTGCGTCACGCTCTGCCCCTTTGTCTCCCCAGTTGCACGCGTCTGCTCAGGTAGCTACACAGTGTGAGTGTCGCCGGCTGTCGCACGACACTCTCCTGTGGCACCACCGCCTTGGTCACCCCTCCCTGCCTCGCCTGCGCAGCATGCACTCCCGCTTCCTGGTTTCTGGTCTTCCCAGGTCTCTGCCTCCCCTCCCTCCCTTGCCTACGCCGCCCTGCATTCCTTGCGTCGAGGGGCGGCAGCGCGCCGCTCCTCACTCCTCCTCGTTCCCTCCCACAGAGGCTCCACTGCAGACTCTCCACCTGGACGTGTGGGGCCCAGCCCGCGTCCGTGGACAGGGCCATGAGCGGTACTTCCTGCTGGTTGTCGACGACTACACGCGCTACACCACGGTCTTCCCCTTGCAGCGCAAGGGGGATGTCCCTGATGTTTTGATCCCCTGGATCCGCGCTACTCGTCTCCAGCTCCGCGAGCGGTTCCAGTCGGACTTTCCTGTCCTGTGTCTGCACTCTGACAGAGGTGGTGAGTTCTCCTCAGACCTCTTGGCAGCCTTCTGAGCGGAGCACACCATCCGCCAGACTTTCACGCTTCCGGCCTCTCCGCAGCAGAATGGGGTTGCTGAGCGCCGCATTGGCTTAGTCATGGAGGTCGCTCGTACCTCCATGATCCATGCGGCTGCCCCCCATTTTCTGTGGCCGTTTGCGGTCCGGTACGCCGCGCATCAGCTCAACCTTTGGCCCCGTGTCTCCTTGCCGGAGACCTCACCCACACTGCTGTGGACGGGGAAGGTTGGCGATGCGTCGCGTTTCCGGGTCTGGGGTGCTCGTGCCTTTTTCCGCGATACCACCGCGGACAAGCTCTCCCCTCACGCCATTCCTTGCGTCTTCCTTGGCTTTGTCCCTGACGCGCTTGGCTGGCAGTTCTACGACCCCGCCTCGCGCCGTGTCTTTGCGTCTGAGGACGTCACCTTTGACGAGTCGGTCCCCTTTTACCGCCTCTTCCCCTACCGCATTGCTCCTCGCCCCCCCCCCCGCCGCTCTTTCTCGCCCCAGGTCCTCCCAAGGTAGACCCCCTCCCCGCGCCAGGTCCTGCTCCTTCAGGTGTCTCTCAGGTAGACCCCCCTGCGCCTGCGCCTGTTGAGGTCACTAGTGACTCCGGTCCTGCTGGGAGTGATGCTGTCCCTGGGGGTGCGGAGCTTGGGGGTGCTGAGTCTGGGGGCGCTGAGCGTGTGGAGCCTGGAGGTGCTGAGCCTGCGCGTGAGGAGCCAGGTGGTGCTGCGTCTCGGGGTACTGCGTCTGGAGGTGCTGCGTCTGGGGGTGCTGAGCCTGTGTGTGCGGAGCCTGGGGGTGCTGAGCCTGGGAGTGCGTCGCCTGAGGGTTCTGAGACTGCTGTTACGCGGTCTCCTTGGAGTAGCTGTCTTCGTCCGCGTGTGCCCCTCACCTCCCAGCAGCTGCACGACTGGTACGGTCGCCGTCAGCCTCCCACTTCTGCACCTCAGGGCTCTCCTGCTGGAGGTTCTTCTGCTGGTGTCGCTGGTCCCGGAGGTGCTCGTACTGGGGGTACTGGAGCTGCTGGGGCTGGTGGTGGTGCTGCTGGAGGTACTGGAGCTACTGGCAGTACTGGAGCTGCTGAGGGTACTGGAGCTGCTGGAGGTGCTGGAGCTGCTGGAGGTGCTGGAGCTGCTGGAGGTGCTGGAGCTGCTAGAGGTGCTGGAGCTGCTGGAGGGGCTGGTGCTGCTCGTGCTGGTGGCACTGCTCAGCCGCGCCTGTTCTTCACTCCGCCGTCTCCGTCGTCTCACCCACCACCTGACTCTACACTTCGCCAGGTTCTCGGTCTTCACTCGTCTACTGGTCTTCCGTTACAGCCTGGCTCACCGCTGCCTGCTCCTTCTCCGTACACAGAGCAGCCTGGTGGCCTTGCAGAGCGTCGTGAGCCTGCGTCGCATCCTGTCTCCCCTGTCAGTTCCAGTCGTCGTGTTCCTAGTCAGAGCCAGCCGGCTGTCTCCGGCCCTCCCCTTGTAGTTCGTCGTCCTTCCTCTCCTTCGCCGCGTGTTCCTCTGCCGCCTCCCCCTGCGTCCTCTCTGCCTGTCGTTGCTGACCCTGCGTCTGACCGGTTTCGTGTTGAGCACTCTACTGTCACGCGTCTGTTTGCCACTGTTGTCACTGACCCGTCGTTTGAGTCTGCTGCTGCGTCTGCCTTAGTCACTGAGCTTGTTGCCTTTGCTGCTCATTGTCGTCTAGACTACGCCGCCAGTCTTGTTGTTGAGTCTGCGTCTGTCTGTCCTCCGACCGTCGGGGGTGAGTGTGCTCTTGGCACGGACGTCCTTGAGGACAGGCAGGAGGACCTTGAGTGTCTTGCAGCCTCTGCGCCTCATCTCGTATCCATGCTGCTTGCCCCTGAGGGAGACGCGGATGCACCAGACATCCCTACCCCGCGCTCGTACGCTGAGGCGATAGCGGGTGAGTACTCCTCTCAGTGGCAGACAGCCATGGACGCAGAGATGGCATCCTGGAAGTCCACAGGCACCTACGTCGATGAGGTTCCCCCTCCTGGGGCGAACATTGTCAGTGGCATGTGGATTTTCAGGGTGAAGCGGCCGCCAGGTTCTCCGCCTGTCTTCAAGGCTCGTTACGTGGCTCGACGCTTCAGTCAGCGAGAGGGAGTTGACTTCTTCCAGACCTTCTCCCCCACCCCGAAGATGACCACTCTTCGGGTGCTGCTGCACGTTGCCGCTCAGCGTGACTACGAGCTTCACTCTCTTGACTTCAGCACAGCTTTCTTACAGGGCAGCCTGCACGAGGAGATCTGGCTGCGCCGCCCTCCTGGCTTCACTGGGTCGTTCCCTCCTAGTACCCAGTGGAGCCTCCGGCGGCCGGTCTACGGTCTCCGCCAGGCTCCACGTGAGTGGCACGACACACTGAGGACGACACTTGCGGCTCTTGGGTTTGCTCCGTCGACTGCTGACCCGTCGCTGTTTTTGCGCACCGACACTTCGCTGCCGCCGTTCTACGTTCTCGTGTACGTCGACGACTTGGTCTTTGCCACTGCTGACACTGAGGCTCTCGCCCTGGTGAAGTCGGAGCTGCAGAAGAGACACACGTGCACAGACCTGGGTGAACTGCGCAGCTACCTTGGCTTGCAGATCACCCGGGACAGAGCACGCCGCACCATCACACTGACTCAGTCACACATGGTGCAGCAGGTCCTTCAGCGCTTCGGTTTCACCTGGTCCTCAGCACAGGCCACTCCTCTGGCTACAGGTCACTCGCTCTCAGCTCCACCTTCGGACGAGTCCGTAGAGCCGAGTGGTCCTTACCCAGAGTTAGTGGGCTGCCTCATGTACCTGATGACTTTCACTCATCCTGTCCTTGCGTACCCTCTTGGCCTTCTGGCTCGCTACGTGGCTCCTGGTCGGCACCGAAAGGTGCACATGGATGCTGCCAAGAGGGTACTACGCTACTTGTGCAGTACATCGGGCATGGGGCTCGTGCTTGGAGGACGGGGTGACGTTGTCCTCACAGGTCACTCGGACGCCTCTTGGGTTGACGACCAGGCTACGCAGCGGTCGTCACAGGGTTACACCTTCAGCCTTGGTTCTGGTTCAGTTTCCTGGCGTTCTACACGTTCGTCTTCAGTTCTCGGCTCCAGCTGTGAGGCAGAGATCTACGCCACAGCCATGGCTGCACAGGAGCTGCGCTGGCTCACCTACCTGCTGACCGACTTTGGAGAGAGGCCTCGTTCTCCTCCAGTGCTGTACGTCGACAACAAGGCCGCCATTGCCTTGTGTCAGGAGCACAGACTGGAGCACAGAACAAAGCACATCGCTCTCCGTTACTTTCTTGCTCGAGAGCTGCAGCAGCGTGGCCAGCTTCGTCTTACCTACGTGGCCACTCGGGCCAACACTGCTGATATATTCACCAAGGCGCTTCCGCCTGGTGATCATCAGCGTTTCTGCACTTTGTTAGGCCTTGTGCCCACGCTTTCTCACTTGCTGTAGGCTTTGTTTGTACCATGATTTGTATGTATTCCTGCATGCTTGTTCTTGTAGGTAGATATCACTGTACAGTTGTTACATATATATCTCTGCATGTGAACTGGCCTTGTGGCCTTCTTGCTTGTGCTCAGACTGCGTGGTGACGTTGTGATCCACCCTGAGCTTGCTTTGCACTTCCTGTCTGGCCTTGTGACCCTCTGTTCTCCCCCACTTTGCCTATGGGGGTGTGTCAAACATATGTGTATATGTTGTTGTTTAGATAGGCTTTGGTGGGGTACTCACTGTGGGGTACAACCCCTTAGGTTTCATTCTTGTACCAAAACCTCTCGACATTGCAATATTACTTTGCCTAGGATTCTAACAGACCAGTACTTTAATAATTCAAGTTCGTGTAGCGTATAAACTGATAGCCGACAGTTTGGAGTGTCTCGGTTGTTAGTGAAATCGCTGTTGAAGGGTAAGGCCTGAGGTTCGAGTCCTTGGGCTGTCATGTTACATAAGGACTGTAATCATAACAAAGATATGATGTGGGTGAAAATCAGAGTTTTTTCTTCAAGAACCATGAAAAATCAGGCTTTTTTTTTTTTAAGGGACACTGAAAATCAGCCTTTTTTTCACAGGGACCCTCTTGCACCAGCGTACCTAAAAGTGAATATGAGGGCCTGCTTCCCAGGGCTGATTTTATCAGGGTAATTACCCTGATTTCAGGGTGATTTCAGGCTTTCCACTTCGTGGAGACTGAAATTTCAGAGTTATTGAATTTCCAGCCCTGATCCAATCAGAGTAATATTTTAGCTATCCCTGATTTTGAGTACAGTGTAACAGACTAGGCTGTTAGTGGACCCTGACTTAACAGAGTATCGACTGTGTGGACCCTGACTTATCGAGACGAAGTTTCTCGGAAGTTTCCTTCCGATGACCCCGCCTTGGATTGATCGCAGTGATCCCCCCACATGTGCGTAATCCCCCCCCCTTCCCGCTTTATCGAGACGAAGTTTCTTCGAAACTTCGTTCTGATCGAAACTTCGAGACTTTATGGAGAGTGGGGATATTTTCCCCGACTTATCGAAAGGAACTTTCTCGGAAGTTTCTTTCCGATGACCCCGCCTTGGATTGATCGCATTGATCCCCCCACATGTGCGTAATCCCCCCTCTTTCCGCTTTATCGAGACGAAGTTTCTTCGAAACTTCGTTCTGATCGAAACTTCGAGACTTTATGGAGAGGGGATATTTTCCTCGGTAACAAAGCGCGCGTTACTACTCTGATGTTCAGATCTCGACCCTGAACAATCAGTGTTAACTACTTTACAACCCTGAGCAATCAGGGTACTGCTTTTCTGGAAAATGTGCACCCATAATAGAGGGAGAAAATTTTTCTCGGAATCAGGGAAGCTTAAAATGAAACATCAGCCCTGCTGCTTCCATAGTCTTCTCACAAACCTGGCTAGCTTATCGTATCTACTACGATTCTTGGTTATATAAACATATGTGGAATAAAAACACATGGAAATGACAAAGCAAATACATTTGCAAACGCTCGTACAAAAAATCATTATGTATAGTAACATATTATGCGCACTGTGTTAATGATAAAGATAATACATCTTGTCAACGTGTCTGAACCTAAAATGCATCAGCTGTACACAGCAATAGCAAATTGGCATGGCATGTATTTGTTTATAATGCCAGAGTGATGTCGAGTTACAGAGCCATCACCACTCTAGATGACGTTGACGTGGCACGATAGTTGCAGATGCTGGGGTTGCCGAGCAATCGTGTTGCTTGCACACAATGTAACGCTTCTCTCGCCACGTCATCTGGCATTCATGTATTGGCTTAGATCCGTAACTTCCTTTGGGATTGGTTATACGATCTGTGTGGGGATTCTTAGATAGCACCCAGATTGCGTAGACTGCTGACATGGAGTCGCACCATATTCGTGGCAGGTCCATCCGAAGTGCGCTTGCGGAAACCAGCCACGTGGAAGTACGAGCAATATTTGTCCAAATCGTGCCACGTGGCAGTCTTGCCCAACTCACGCCCTCTCCTGCTTCCTCTGTTCCCCACCTAATCTACATATTCGAAATTGGGAGTATGATGTACGAGCAAGCCGTGCACTTTCCAGTCTCCACTCCAGCAAATCTCTGTTCTTTCCTTTAACATTACTTACAGAGATGGCTGCCGTCGCCTCCCTCCCGACTTTCTCCGGCCTGAAGGCCGTGTCTGTCCAGAAGGTCGCTGTGAAGGCTGCCCCCGCTGCCGTGAAGCTTGCCCCCGTGAGCGCGTCCCTTAAGGATGCCTCCAAGGCCCTCGTTGCCGTCGGTGCCTCCGTGCTCCTCGCCGGCAGCGCCAACGCCGCGACCGTCCTGATGGGTGCCAGCGACGGTGCTCTCGCCTTTGTCCCCAAAGTGTCTAACGTGAAGGCCGGCGAGGAGATTACCTTCAAGAACAACGCTGGCTTCCCCCACAACGTTGTCTTCGACGAGGATGAGGTTCCCGCCGGTGTTGACGCTGATGCCATCTCCCACCCCGACCTGATCAACGCTCCCGGGGAGACGTTCACCGTGAAGCTCTCCGCCGCCGGTACCTACGAGTACTACTGCGAGCCCCACCAGGGCGCTGGCATGGTTGGCAAGATCGTCGTGTCGTAAATGATTTGTACTTAAATGTGCATTAAAATGAGCTACATACGGATTCGTTATACTTCATTTTTGTTACGAGAATCACCCGCTACCATTATACTTGAACGTTTCTTCACTGAACGGACTCGGAATTATTTCGGACCTTCGTCACGTTACTCCAATTGCCTGCCTTTAACAGACTGTACTAGCAAGGTTTCGATATCACGCCAGTATCCTCCACTCTTCACGCAACTCAAGGTGATATCATTATCCTTGAAAATAACCTACCCAGTTGAAAGTGACTTCTCGTGACCTTTGTCAGGCGCGTGCATTTGCTTAGGTGCAGTCCACCTGACTGGATTACTAAATTCTGGTATCCTTACGGCCTTGCAAATTGAAAGCATTTCAGGAGATGGTTTTGACTGAATAACATTAGTGGCTAACTACCATATTGGCGTCCTCGTTTGAAGCTGGCTGGCGTCCTCGTTCGTGGGGCAGCTTCTTTGGCAAACCTTGTTGGCGGTTGGCGATGAGAAACCTGCCAGGGCGAATCAAACCAGTATCCCGAGCTAACACCTTTGCCTCAGCCCTCTCTCGAATGGGAACCGTAGCACACATTCAACTTGTCTGGGCCAAACGGTTATTCACTTCACTTGCCTCCCGTTTGTCATGGCACCATGGCGTGGGTTTGAATGAAATTGAGGCAAAATATTGTAGCACCAGACACAGGAAAGCCATATATATACCATCACATTGGTTGCATTGTTAGGAGTGAGTATGGGATGCTAGAACGGCCATCCTGTGATGGGAGTTCTGCTGCTGGTCTCCATCCATTTCTCATTCACGGACTAGGGGTGTTTTTTGTACCAAACGTCCCACTAGGTATCAGTGTGTTCTCATTGAGGCTGCTTATTTGGCATCCACGCACAGGAATTCCATATCTACCATGCCCATCTAAAGGCAAACAGCCCACATTATTGGATGATCACATTCATCGCATTGTTGGGGGTGAGCATGGGATGCACAAACAGCTCTCCCGTGATGGGAGACCTGCTGTTGGTCTCCATCCATTTCTCAATCTCTTTCTTCTCATAGGTGTACCCATCTGCTGCCACCACCGGTTCCCTCATGCGCATCTGCACAGCACACACACACACACACACACACACACACACACACACACACACACACACACACACACACACACACACACACACACACACACACACACACACACACGTGTTGCATATCAGTTAGAAGTAAGTACTGAGCACTTTAAAATCATATACCGTATTACCCCGGATAGAAGCGCACCTGCGCTTATAATAAAGCTGAGTTTTTTAGGGGGGTGCGCTTCTAATTGAGTCATTTTTATAAGCGCATGCGCTTATATATTGACATATACGAATTTATAAATTTAAGACACCAAATTGTTTGTTTCACTCTTGCCATTTCAACCGAGTCGAAAATTCACGTCACTATGCAGAATCTCCTGCAAGCGATTCTCTTCCAGCACACAGGGGCCAAGATGCGACACTTTGCAGTCATGCCAGCACATCCTGACTGGACGCGCAGCCAGTCAGGTCTTCGAGAGTCAAACTCAGCGAAAATGAGTTTGTACTCGCTTCAAAATTGAAACTCGCTACCGTTTCGAACAGGAAATTTAATTTAAAATTGTACATGCGCTTATAATAAGTAACGTTTTCACAGGGGGTGCGCTTATAATTGAGGATCGGCCATAAGCGCATTGCTCCAGATAGAAGCGCATGCGCTTATAATAGGCCTGCGCTTCTATCCGGGGTGATACGGTATGGTACTCACACACTCGCTTAGACAAAAGAAACTGGCACGCACCACATACCAATCGAAGCCCACAGAGCTGCACCGAACATGCAAGCGAGACAAGTCTCATGACTCACCTTGGACAGAAGGCAGAGCAGGTGATTGTCGGCCCCATCCCGCCGCCTCTCCACACACCCTGCACTCTCCTCTGCCAGTTGCATCAGCACCTCATGCACCTCCCTCTCAAGATCAGGTCGGCTTGCTCGCCTCCTATTGGTGCAGGAGATTGCGATCGCTGCCACCTCAGCTGCAGCACCACGGTCCCACTTGCCCCCCGAGTCTTCCAACCTCTCTATAATCACATTCACTGCCCTTTGGAGGCTGGTGGTCAGGTGACGTGTCCATCTGCTATTGGTGCTGGTGCCGCTGCTGTCGATCAGGCGAGCCAGGCCCACGTCTGCCAGCTTAGCGCGGAGGCTTGTATCGAGGAGGATGTTCTGGGGCTTTAAGTCCCGGTGGGCGATCGGGGGCGCGTGCTGGTGCAGGTAGAGCAGCGCGCCGGAGATTTCAGACAAGATTCGGATCCGATCTGGCCAGGAGAGCGGGCGGCAGAGTGAAGACAGGGCGCTGGTAGGACCAGCACCGTTACCATCACCACTTGAAGCACCAGCACCACCACTAGCACCACCAGCAGAAGCAGCAGAGCAGAGGTGTTGGGAAAGGTCGCCCCCAGGTAGGAACTCATAGACGAGGCAGTTGATGGCGGGGCAGTGGCCCATGAGCAGCACGATGTGTGGGTGGCGCATGCGCGACAGCACGTGCACCTCTGTGCTGTACTCCTCCTCGCCCTGCCACCCGCTGCCCTCCAGCCGCTTGATCGCCACGTCACAGCCTAACAAACTCCCCTTGAAAACCTGTGGAGGAAAGACGGGAGGGAGAGATGGAGGGAGAGATGGAGGGAGAGATGGAGGGAGAGATGGAGGGAGAGATGGAGGAAGAGGGAAACGGTGTGGGATAGCATTAGCAGCATGGTACTCCAAAGAGGGGTTTGCAAGAAGAGTGTCAAGAAAGGTTCAAAGACAGTTCGGAGAAGCTTCTTTGAAGGTTGTTACCTGGCCGAAGGCGCCAGCTCCGAGCAGGTTGGAGGAGTGGAAGCCGTTGGTTGCTGTGATGAGCTGCTCCGGAGAGAACACCCTGCTGCCAACACCTGATGCAAAGTGGCCTGATGCCACGTTGGATGGTGCCACGTTGGATGGTGCCACATGGCCTGATGAAATTCCACTGGATGACGCGGTTGCAGCGCTGCCAGGTGGCGATGGCACGAAGGCTGCTGTTGCTGCTCCTGCTGCTGAGTCAGCATAGCCATGGGACACGTGGCTGACAGGAGGAGAGTAGTGGTGGGCAGTGCTGCCCAGGCTGTAAGACCCCCCCTGGTCCCACCCCACGCTGCCGCACTCCCAGTTATTCCTCCACGCCCCATCGCCCTCCCTGTCAACCTTCCCCACGTTATTCCTTCTCCCTGCCCCACATGCCATGTCCCCCCGGCAACGTGTTGCTTCTCCCCCCATCCCTCCCCCACCCCACACCCCCGTCGCCACTCCCTCGGCTCGCAGGCCGAACCACACCGCTGCTAAACCCACCAGTACTGCTCTCCACGCCTCCGCACTCCCCGTAGCCCCTGCGCATCTCCGTCCCCCAGGTCACGCCGCCATGATCGCCACTGTCTGTAATGCCCGAGTGCTCCGCTCTGCTACCAAATGTCGGCACTCCGGGCAGCAATTTTGCCTCCAGCAGTTTTGCCTCCAGCGTGGAGGATTTGGGCGGACTGATTTTATGGTTCGGCGCGTGGTGCGGCGGGTTCTGCGGCGCCTGTTGCGGCGCGTGCGGCGGCTCCGCGTGTCCGGGCGCGTGGAACTTGGGAAACAGCAGCTCCTCCTGCGCTTGCCTCAGCGCGCGCTGCGCCGCACTCGCCGCCGCATCTTGCTGCTGCTTCCGCTCCTTCTGCTGCTGCTCCCACGTGGAAAACTGCATCATCGCACCCAATCGCTTCTTCATCGCATTTATGTCCGCTTCTGCTGCTGCCGCTGTCGTCGGTGTTGCCGCCGCTGCTGCTGCCGCCACTCCCGTTATGGATGGGGACGGCGGGTGCGGAAGCTGCGGGGGAAACGCGCGAGCGTGGGGGGAGGCGGAAAGCGGGTCGTGGTAGCGGGCGGGAAAGCCTCTGTCGGCGGCTGGATCCCCGAGCGACGATTCCGAGCCGCAATATAACGTGCCTGTTGATCCAGTCGTTATCTGCCTCGCAATTAGCGAAGGTTCCTCAGGTACTACTGCGGCTGCAGCCGCTGCTGTCGCAACGGCAGAGGCGGCGCTTGTTGCGGCGGCAACGCCTCGTTCTTTCCGCGTGCTGCTGCGCGAGAAGAAGTTGTAGTGCCCGCCGCTTCCGCGGGAGTGCCCATCATCCCCGCCGCTTGCGCGGAAGTGTCCGTCGTCCCCGCCACTTGCGCGGGAGTGCGCGTCATCCCCCCCGCTTCCGCAAGAGTGCCCATCATCCCTGCTGCTGCTGCGCGAAAAAAGGTTGTAACGTCCGCCGCGCTTGCCGCTTCCGCGGGAGTGTCCATCATCGCGCGGCGAGATTATATCGAGCGTCTTCGAGCCGTCTTCGTGCGGTTCCGATTGGTGCGCGACTTTGCTTCCCTGCGTATGAGGAGGAGAGGATACTGTGAGTAAATCACGCGTCGAAGGACGATGCAAACACGTCCTAGAACATAATTTTGAGACGACTCAAACTGCAGTTGAGGCCGCTAAAACCTGACCCCTGCTTTTCCAGTCCGCGCCTCATGAATGGTTTCAACAGTACCGAAGCTTACCCCCAAGTACCGAAGAGAGATGTTGCCGTACTTCGGTCGAACATCCTCCGTCAGCTTCGCCGTTTGCGCCAACGCCGGCGGCGTCGGCGGCGCCGCGCAGGAAGTTCGTCGAGCCGCCTCTGACGTCTCCAACTGTGGCGCGAGAGCGGCGCCGCCGGCGCACTCCTCCGTCCAATCCAGAAACTCCTTTTCCCAGCTGGACTCGCCCGGACCGTCCGATTCGTTGGACGCGAAGCTTCTGTCTCTCTCAACCGCTGCCGGCGGCAGTGGCGCTACGCGCGCGCCGCCCTCTGCGTGCCACAGGTAATCCAATGTTGTTTCTTCGAAGCTTCTGCGGCGGCTGGAGTTATCGCGGATGAGGGGCAAGAAGCAGCTGACGTCATCGTGCGATGCGGGTCTGCCAGACACTGCGGGATTTTCCGGTACAAGCGGTTCGGTCGTTACTGCTTGAAGCGCTTGGTCGCCGCTTCCCGTTTCGAGGATGGTTTCGCCGCCGCCGAGGCGCGCAACGGCGGCGCATGCATCGGCTGCGCCACGCGCCGCGCGTCTGCCGCAGTGCTGCCGGGGGAAGTCGCGGGGACCTGCCGCTACAGACCCGCGGGGCATATCGGGGGAAGATTGCCAGTGGGGGGGATGAGGCGGAAGAGGGCAGTGCCGGGGGGACACAATCGGCGGAACGTCGCCGAAGGTGCTGCCGGCGGTTGGATGCTGGGATGCGTCGTCTGGACGAAGGTGCAAACCGACGGGGAATCCGCGACTTTTTACCGACGGGTAACCAGTTTCGCCAGCGTGCATGGCCACGTCGTACACGCGTGGCGAATGCGGCGGCGTCCAGCGAATGGGGACTTGAAGAAGCAAATCATCGGATTTACCGTGATGATGAGTCGAGCGACATTGTGAGTAGTGATCCATGGCGTTCATCGTCTGGTGAATCTTCTTCGCAAGTAATGACAATGTCCGGCATCTATAATCCGCTGAAAGTTCTGTCTGCAAGGGTCACGCTTTCTCAATGTTTTGCAGTCAGGAAGGACATTGCGTGGAGAATTTTCCTAGGCCAAATGGTGTATGAACGGCGGTGGTGACATGACTCGTCGTGACGCCACCAGAGAAACGAATTCCGTTTACCGAACAAGTTGAGGTGCAGCTGAGGCAGACTACTGAAGGCCGAAGTCAGGGAGCAGGCAAAATGGCGCGGAAAGGACAAGTAGAGCAGGACCAGAGTCCTGCTTGGTACTGTGAACGACTCGAGCCATTCCGTGTTGGAGGAAGCAATAGCAACTGATTAGTGGGGGAATTAGCCAATTTTCCCTGCCATGTTGGAATTTCCTTAGTCCTGACTGGTAGCGCATTACACTCTGGTCTGGACTCCAGGGCAGACCAAACCAGGGCCCACCCTCGATATCTCTACCATGCTCGCATCGCATGCTCCGCCTTGCTCGCTGGCTCTGCTCTCGCGCGCTCAACCAATGTCGAGCTCCAAAGCGGCACATTCCCGAGCCGCATGTCCATCAAGTTGGGATTTGGTAAAAGAAACCAAGAGAATCCACCTGGAGGGCAGCATCACGAGCCGCGTTTGGTCCTCAGTGTTAGACGATGGGCTTTACTGTAGTGCAAAAATATCCTGAAGCGAATCTTTCGATTCGGTTGAGTTGCAGCTTGATAGTGGAATTTCGCCCAGACTGCATGCGCTGTTGCGTGATTGGGTGTATTTTCTCCTTGAGCCAACAAGGCGGAGGCTCAGCAGCAATACTTTGAAACACTAAATGTACCAATCAGTGGAGACGTTCGAAATGTTCTGACACCTGCCCGTTACAGCTGTTTGGCATTTGGTAGTCATCCCGAACTTGCAGTGCAACTAGCCCAACTTCCAAGTGGGCCATGAAATCTCCCGCAAGGTCCTCCTCAACATAAGGATAAGGAGTGGTTAGGAACCTAGGTCCCTATTTTTGTATGTTAGTTAGTGGTAACATGAGAAATTTAGGAACTAGACGACCCCAATGATCTCAGCCTCACCAGGTTTGTTCATTGTTGCATGTTAAAATACAATCAAAAGGGTTTATGTACAGTTCCGCAGTATATTATATAGATAATTCAACTATATGGCTACTTTCGCTAGTCAGACCTTGCCTGCACCCCATTTATACACACATATTTCGTGTAACAAATATATTGAAACACTTATTCAAGCACTAAAATCCTCCACTCCCACTGCCCGCTCCAAGCTGCTCCGCCTTTTTCAACTCCATCGTCAGGCTTCCCAGACTATTCGAATCGTCTATCTCCCTATCGATGCTCGAAACCACCTTGTCGGTCTCCGGCCCGAAGAACGCCTCCTTCATATCCATGAGTTCTGCGAGAACGCGCGCCATGGACGGCCGCGACGCGACGGGCACCTTGGTGCAGTCGATGGCGAGCCGCGCGAGGCGCAGCACGAGATCGTCGGGCGCTTCCAGGCGCGGGTCCCGGAAGGCCTGCGCGTTGCACGCGTCGGCAAGCGGAGCGGCCTGTTGTTGGAAGAGGGGAGGAGTGATGGGTGGTGGAGGAAGAAAGAAGGGAGGCAGTTAGTGAATGGGGGAGAGTGAAGTTTGGCCGTGTCCAGGCGCGGTCCCGGAAGGCCGGGGCTTTTCACGTGTCGACGAGCGGAGCAACATGTTGGAATGGGGGAGGAGGTAGGGGAGGAGATAGGGAGGGGGTTTTTAAGTGAGGTTGGGAGGGAATGTGTAAGAGAGAAGTGTTGGGTGCATTCAAGCGCGGGGGTCCGGTCCGGGAAGGCCGCCGCGTTGTGACACACCATGGGAGAATGCATGGACCTCCTCTCATAAGGAGGGAGGGTGTTACGTGGTAGGGAGGGAGGGGAAAAGCAGGAGGGCAGATGCGTGCGATAAATCAATTTTTGAGTCAACTCAAAAGTAAGGAGGGAGGGTGCTAAGTGGTAGGGAGAGGAAAAGCAGGCGGGCAAATGTAGGTGATAAGGGAGAAGGGAATGGGGGAGAGGCGGACTTATCCAGTCGTTGATGTTGACCTGCTTCTCCCCCACTTCATAGATTCGACAGGAGGAACAAGGCAGTGTGTTGGCAGGTAAACAGAGAACAAGCCAAACATTAGGAGGGTAGAGAGAGAGAGAGCTTACCCAGTCTTTGATGTTGACCTGCTTGTCCCCCACTTCATAGATTGCGCGGCGAGCCGTGATCACTGTTAGCAGCACCACGCCAAAGCTGGGCACGCAGGCAGAGAGAGGGGGAGAGGGGAAAGCAGGGTAGGGAAATCAGGGAAATCAACTCCTGAGGTGCCTTGAAGTGCTTCATAGATGGCCCGGTGAGCCGTGATCACTATGAGCAGCACCACTACAAATCTGTACAAGTGAACAGGGAGAACGGCAGGGGAGTGGAGGGACGGGAGAAGTAACCGTTGGAAAGGTAACCAATGGTTGGAAAGCGCAACTTCTGTGTACATACAATTTTGCCAATGCTGGCTGGCACTGCTCTGTATCGCTCTATACCGCTCTGTACCTGTGCACGTCGGTAGCAGGAGAGTCCTTCTGGGATTTGTAATAAGCAGGGTCCACATAGCCTGGTGTGCCCATCACCCTTGTGAACTTGCTTATAGGCCAATACCGGATGGCACCACTCTAAACTGCTTTGCACTGTTTTGTACCGCTCTGTACCTGTGCACTTCGACAGCAGGAGTCCATCTGTGACTTGTAGTAAGCGGGGTCCACATAACCCGGTGAGCCCATCACTCTTGTAAAATACTTTTAGGCCAATACCGGCAGGTACCGCTCTGTACCATTCTATACCGCACCGTACCGCTCTGTACCATTCTGCACCGCACTGTACCTGTGCACATCAGCAGCAGGAGTGGCCTTCTGTGACTTGTAATAAGCAGGGTCAACATAGCCCGGTGTGCCCATCACTCTTGTCGACGCCATTGTAGCTGATGTTCCTTCTCCCAGCCGCACCAGCCCGAAATCAGCCACCTTGGCCTGGCATGGGGTGAGGGGAGAGGGTAGGGGGTTCAGAGTTGAAGTGTGAGTGGGGGCTCGTGCAGAGAGGGGTAAACTAGGAGGTGCCCACATAGCCCTCTGTGCCCATCACTGTTAGGAGCCTGACAATGGCAAGCGTTTCGTTTTCGCACCCTCACTCTCATAAGCATCCCTGCACGCCCTCCCGTTCACATCTATTTAAAAAAAAAAAAAAAAAACAAAAAAACAAGGGATTTTTGCACCCTCACTCTCATAAGCATCCGTGCACGCCCTCCCATGCATATCTATCTATCGGCTCACATTCATCTTGGAATCAAGCAGGATGTTGGCGGGCTTGATGTCGCGATGCACGATGCCAAAGCTGTGCAGGTATTGCAGCCCCTCTGCCACGCCGATCATCACGTGCACTCGCTCCTTTGCTGTCAGCGGCCTTGGTGTGTCTGTTGGAATAGAGGAGAGGGAAGGTGGAGAGGGGGGGACGACAGAGGGGGGGGGGGGGAGGGGGGGTATTATAAGGTACTGCAGCCGCCCTGCCACGCCTATCCATCACCTGCACGCGCTCCTTTGCCGTCAGTGGGCGATGTGTGTCTGTGTCAATGGGGACAGAGAGGTAAGGTGCACACAGATGGTGATGCATGAGGTGGCATGGGGAGAGCTGTGAAGGTACTGAAGCCCCTCCGCCACGCCGATCATCACGTGCACTCTCTCCTTTTCCGTGAGCGGCCTTGGTGTGTCTGATAGGAGGGACAGACAGAGGGAAGGAGGGGGAAGACAGAGAGGGAAGGGGGTGTCAGCAGGTACTGCAGCCCATCTGCCACGCCGATCATCACGTGCACTCGCTCCTTGGCACTCAGCGGGCGAGTTGTGTCTGCGAGGGGACAGGAGGAGGGCGAGGGATGGGTGGGGAAGAGGAAGCTGTGCAGACGGACAGGTGCATTGAGGGAAAGATGTTAGCAGGTAGTGTGCTGCCCCTTACCACGCCGATCCTCACCTTCACTCGCTCCTTGGCAGTCAGCGGGCGAGGTGTGTCTGCGAGGGGGGATGGTTGAGCGCAGGTGGTATGGGGGACACTGTGTAGGTACTGCAGCCACTCCGCCACTCCTATCATCCATCACCCTCACTTGCACTCACACCCACCCCATCCCATCCCATGCCACCCCACCCCATCCCACCCAAAATCCTATGTAACCCATCGTGTGTTATTTTATGTGTGTCACCCTGACGCCTTTTTGAGGCGCCTCAGAAATCACCCTGTCGCTCTGATCTCAACTGGAGCCATTGTTTAGTCGACTCAAAATTCACCTCGACTCAAAAGTCACCTCGACTCAAAATTCACCTCGACTCAAAAGCTTTTTTCAGGCGCCTTTAAAATCACCCTGTCGCTCTCATCTCACCTCCCCACCCCACCCCACCCAACTCACTCTCATCTCGACTGGAGCCGTTTCTCGAGGTCTCCCTTATCCACGAACTCGTACACCAGAATCTGCTCCATGTTCTGAGTGGTGGGGTTGTGGTCAATGGTCACCTCTCTCAGCCACCTCTCACCACACACCACCCCACCCCACCCCACCCCACCCCACACCACCTCACCCCACCCAACTCACTCTCACCTTGGCTGAGCCACTTCTCAAGGTCACAAGTATCCACAAACTCGTACACCAGAACCTGCTCCATGTTCTGAGTGGTGGGGTTGAAGTCAAGGTTCACCTGGCTCAACCACTTCTCAACCCATCCCATCCCACCCCACCCCACCCCACCCCACCCCACACCACCTCACCCCACCCAACTCACTCTCACCTTGGCTGAGCCACTTCTCAAGGTCGCAATTATCCACAAACTCGTACACCAGAATCTGCTCCATGTTCTGAGTGGTGGGGTTGAAGTCTATGCAGTATCCGAGTAGTCGCACCAACGCTGGGTGGTGCTTGGATGCCATCTCCTTCACCTGGTGGGAGACAGACAGGGGAGGAAAGGAAAGGGTTGATGGGCGAAAATAGAGGCAGACGAGAGTACTGGGGGAGGAAGGACCTGTGGCTTCGAAGTCAATGCAGTATCCGTGCAGTCGCACCAACGCTGGGTGGTGCTTGGATGCCATCTCCTTCACCTGGTGGGAGGGAGAGAGGGGTGGGTAGGGAGAGAAGCAGAATTGGGAAGGGAGGAGCGGTGAGTTGGTTTCCATGCAGCAGCCCAGCAGTCGCGAGTACGGAATGGGGGATGGGGGATGGGGGATGGGAAGTTTAACCCGTATAAGCTCCCTCTGGAAGTCTAGACAGCGGCATCCCCAAAGTTGCTCCAGAGGGAGGTTATACATCCCCCATCCCCCATCCCCCATTCCGTACTCGCGACTGCTGGGCTGCTGCATGGGAAGTTTAACCCGTATAACCTCCCTCTGGAATTCTAGACAGCGGCATCCCCAAAGTTGCTCACCCACCAAAAGAAATTCCAAGGCATCCCAACAATCGTGTTACTCACTTCCCTCTGGAAGTCTAGACCGTTTAACTACCATTGTCTCCTCAGGGTTATCGGAGTAGAGTAACCCCCATCCCCCATACAAGCTGACTCACCTCCCGCTGAAAGTCTTGGGTGATAATCCTCGACCGCTTAACCGCCCAGGTCTCCTCGGGGTTATATGGGTTGAACCCCCGATACACATCCCCAAAGCTGCCGCTGCCAATCTGCCTGCTCTCCGCCCAGCTGCACGTAGCCTGCTCCATCTCTGGGAGTGAATACTCCCGGAATACCTGCAAGGAAGGAAATGAGGTTCAGGGGGAGGAAAGAAGAGAAGGGATAATAAGGCTGTTCTCTGCTCAGCTGCACGTAGCCTGGTCCATCTCTGCTAGTGACACTCCCGGAACACATGTGAAAGGGCAGTGAGAGGAAGGGATGAGAGGAAAGGCTTCTTAGCCAATCCGCCTGTTCTCGGCCCAGCTGCAAGTTGCATGCTCCTCCTCTGCTAAAGAGTATTCCCGGAATAACTACAAGGCAAGGGAATGTGAGGGGCAGGGGAGGAAAGGAGAGAAGCGAACTGCCAGTTCAATGCTTGGATGCCATGCTTAGCCATCTTCCTGTTCTTAGCCCAACTGCAAGTTCCATGCTTGGATGCCATGCTTAGCCATCTTCCTGTTCTTAGCCCAACTGCAAGTTCCATGCTCCATCACTTCTAGAGAGTAATCCGTGAATATCTGCAAGGCAAGGGAATGTGAGGGGCAGGGCAAGGGGCAGGGTAAGGGGAAGAGGGAGGCAGCGAAAAGAAAAAAGGGGAGGCGGATGGGGTTATGCGGGTGGAACCCACGCCACAATGCACAGGTCTCCGAAGCTTCATATTTTTAGGCGCCTAAAGAATGGGTTGAATGGGTTGATACGCGTGTCCGAAGCTGACATTTGAGACGTCTCGAAAGTTGAACCCCCGATACGCGTCTCCGAAGCTGACATTTGAGACGTCTCGAAAGTTGAACCCCCGATACGCGTCTCCGAAGCTGCTGCTCCCAATCCGCCTCTTGTCTACCCAGCTGCAAGTAGCATGCCCTATCTCTGCTGGTGCTCACCTGAAAATGCACCTGAAACTCCCCTGAAGCCCCTGAAGCACCTGAAAACGCACCTGAAGCACCTGAAAACGCACCTGAAGCAGCGCCTGTTTCGCAACAGACCCGGCCGAGCTGCCCTGACTTGCCTGCCCCGCCACCCTCCCCCCCATGTGCCCTGAGCCCATCCCCCCGCCTCCCCCCATGTGCCCTGACCCCATCCCCCCGCCTCCCCCCATTGCGCCCATCCCCCCCGCTGCCCCCGCTCCCCCCATGGCGCCTGCAGACCAAGGAGGGACGTTCGGACCTGATGCCATTGGTCCCCCTCCCCCCATCATCTGCCCCCCTCCGCCCATCTGTCCGCCCCCCATCCCCCCCATCGCGCCCATTCCCCCTGCCATTGCCCCCATGGCTGCTCCCCCCGCCATAGCAGCTCCCCCCATGCCCTGGGGCGGTGGGGGGCCTCCCGGGTAGGGAATCATGGGGGGAGGTGCGCCTGGGGGAAATGGGGGAAGGGGAAGGGGAGAGGGAGAGGGGAAGGGGAGGGGGGAAGAGGAAAAATTGAAAGGTAGAAGAGTCTCTGTATGCATGTTGTGACTGTATGCAATGTGGCTGAACCATTCCCTCGCACCCTTGTATACAACTGGCAGGGGTGGCGGTGCAGCGCGCACGTGGCGAATCACAGTCTTGAGAGGCTTGCACACCACGAGCCCAATCGCAATGGCTACCAGCAGCAGCACAATCCCCTCCCCCCCACTCCCCCCCACTCCCCCACAAACGCCCCCTGGAGAACGGCAGCTGCGAATACGAGTGCAACCCGCGCACCTTTGTATACACTCGGAAGCGGCGGTGGTGCTGCCCTTCCCGCACGTGTCTGATCACGGTCCTGCGAGGCTTGCACACTGCGAGCGCAATCGCAATGGCTACCAGCAGCAGCACAATCGACACTGGTGGAAGAGAGATAATTACCAACAGGTCACGCCTATCTCACCTTTGTACACAACTGGCAGAGGAGGTGGTGTAGCGCGCACGTGGCGAATCACGGTCTTGCGAGGCTTGCACACTGCAAGCCCAATCGCAATGGCTACCAGCAGCAGCACAATGGCGCCCCCCGCTGCAATCCCGATAATTGCGGGCATGGGGAGGTTGAAACCCGAGGAATCGCCACCGTCGCCGCTGCTGCCAGAATTTGCGGCGGCGTTGGCGTTAGCAGAGTTGGTGTTGTTGTTGGTGGTGTTGGTGGTGGTGATGGTGGTGTTGCAGCTGCTTCCAGAGCACGTTTGCATGCCTGATGCGAGAGGGGGGGGGGGGGGGGGGGGGGGGGGAGGTGGGTACGATATAGTTAAGTTAAGATCGATATACTATATGGAACTGCGAATTGGTATCCGCCCCAGATGTTTTCCTGCAATTATTTCGTTACTTCCTCGCAACTTTGGGAGTCACTCTTTCGCAGCTTCCTGCTCTTGTCAATCCAACTAGTAGTTGAAAAGTGGATAGATATTAGGAATACAAAATAAGATGAAGAGATATCATATCCATGATAGTCGAGTCGAACGCGAGAGGGAACTGGAAAGAGAAGGAGAGGTGAAAATAAACATATCCGTCCACTGAATCGAACGCGAATGAAGATCCCGCACTGCACATATTGAGGTAATCACAATGGCGTTTCGAGACGTCTCAAATTCAAGTTCGGACATTGAATCGAACTTGAACGAGCGTTCCGCACTGCACACGAAAAACTTTAGATTTAATAACAAGAGGGCTCTACAGTGTCTGTGGTCGCAGCGATAAACGTACGACGAGACAGTGTACGAGTCCAACGTTAAAGAGATTGAATTAAGAGGAGAGATTATCTCGGTGCATCTTCGTAAACGTACGAAATTAAGTAGACGTTCTCTACAGAGTAATCGTTGAAAATATTTTGATAAAAGATAGTAGTTCGAAGATAACAGAAAGCAGAAAGAGATAAAAGAAACAGGAATCATATTTTCCATTGGGGATGAGAACAGGACTAACTCTGGGAGGAAACCGTTGTCGGGTAAAGTAGTATCCACGCCAGCAGTCCGAAAAGAAACATCACGTTAGTCCTTCGTCGAGCCATTTGCTGTTTCCGAGCAAGCGGTTGAAGAGAACAAAAGCTACAACAAGTTCCAAAAAATCCTTCCCTAGTAAGCAAACGTTGCGAGTACAGCTGAAAAATATGCTGGGTACCAAATACTAACTCGTTTCTGGAACGGCGAACAACAAACATACATGTACTGCGGTACTGGAATGAGGTGGACTTGGAAAAAGAGAAGTGATGACAGAACTTATTCAGACGAGTAGCAAATGTAAGAGAGGAAGAGTGGGAGGAAAGGGATGGGATGAGAGGGAGGGAGGGAAGAAGAGGAAGAAAGGGGGCGGTTCGGGAATCGGGAGAAAGGCGGAAATGTATGCCAGCGAGGCAACGCACCGCCTGCTGAAAATGCAGGTTGGAGGGAAAACAGCCAATCATAAGGGAGAGACTGGGCATTGACAGCGTTGACTACCACGTGCGTGGGCTTCCCCTTACGTCGGCGCAACTAATGCTTGCATTTCTGCGCGGCCTCTGCTGAAGAGACGTGCGCGGAAGTCACGACCGAAGAGAAAGGGCTCAACCAAGAAGCCTCCCCCGTCTCTCACCTCTCCACAGTGGCAGTTTCCCGCGCATAAGAAACGCTGATAACGCCATGTCAGCGAAGCGAAAACATAAGGGAAAATATGTCAATGGTAACTTACATGGGGCAGTATAACGCGTACGGTAACGATTTCAACGCGTTTGGTAACTCGCTTAACGCGTTTGGTAACTCGCTTAACACGTTTGGTAACTCGCTTAACACGTATGGTAACTATACACTAGCAGCCCATCACGCGAAACCCTTAACTAGAAGAAACCCTCGCCCAAAATGACCCTGATTCTGGTTTTTCCCGCTCGCGTCAGACTAAATTGACGAATCTTGAAGTAGAAACCTCTGACACGCTCTCCGAGATTCTGACACAGCTTTCCAAAATTCTGACACACTTCCTGAAATCCTGACATACTTTCCGATTTTCAAGCTAATTGCAAAACCGTAAGTATTTCAAAAACCAAGTTTTATATGCAACTGATATTCTGGCGCTCCTTCCACAAACTGTTTGTACTTAATTCTATCGTGCAACCGGGGCAAACAAATCGATGCCCCTTTCAGATGGCAAATGAATTTGGGAGCATCAACCCTAAACTCCTTGCGACAAGACGTGGTATATGGTTATTTTTTGAAAAATAAAACATGTAATTCTAAAGAGGTGTATCTTTTCCATATGAAAAAAAAATGGCCAACGTTGCAGTAATTACAAAACTTAAAAGCCCGATGCCCTTTCGCGGAAAGTTTTTTTTTTTAATCATTTTGCAAGTTTGCAATCATGCTATCAAAAATATGATTTGAACCGTTTTTGTTCGAGCCATATATATATATATAAGCTTTGAAACTTCTTGGTCCGTGGTATTAGATTAAACAGGGTCCTTCAAAGTCGCGGCAGAACTTGTTCAAAAAATATAAAATTGTGCGTAAAGGCTTTCAAACTCGATAAATTCCTCAATTTCATGATCATTTCGGCGAGAGTTTCATGTAGTTATCATTCGCGTGATGGGCTGCTAGTGTATAGTTGCCATACGCGTTAAGCGAGTTACCAAACGTGTTAAGCGAGTTACCAAACACGTTAAGAGAGTTACCAAACGCGTTGAAATCGTTACCGTACGCGTTATACTGCCCCATGTAAGTTACCATTGACATATTTTCCCAAAACATAAATCCAGGTCCAGGCACCAGTGATTTCTAATATAGTGTTTCGTATACATACTCGGCATATATTCCATGCACTATAGTTTTCTGTGAACAAGTCCTTCCAACATCAACAGACAAATGATCCTTCTGAAGTCCAAGCATTCTCTGCAAGATGTTAGAAGGGTTTGAATATCTCTATACACAACTGCATTGGAGCATCATATATGATTTTTTTTTTGAAAGTGTGTAACACTTTCTAAAAATGCGTATTGTGAAAGCGCAGCTGACTGTAGCGCAGCAAGGCAACTGCGAATTACCATTCGCCGAGTATATAACGAGGGTTGGAGGCCATTTGGCCTCCACCCACGTCTTCAGTCGAACTTTGTAGGTACAGTCCATTCTCGTCCAACCACTCGGTTTCCCGTTGTCATCTTGATTCTAGTACTACTTCGCAGACAAGCCACATTTACTACTTCGTTTTCCCCAACTCCTACGCACGCACTTCCCCGCATGTTCACCGTGAAGAGTAACAGTTTCAGACATGCGACTATACTTGACGTGCGTTCAATTGAAAGCGAAGTGCGCTGGAGGAGACAGCAACTGGTGCGCCAAGGACGAAATCGCCAGTGGCGCACGCCAAGGACAAAATCGCCACTGGCGCCAGTGGCGCGCGGCAGGGACGAAATCGCCACTGGCGCCAGTGGTGCGCGCTAGGGACGAAATCGCCACTGGCGCCAGTGGCGCGCGCTAGGGACGAAATCGCCATTGGCGCCAGTGGCGCGCGCCAGAGACTAAATCGCCACACGCTCGCCTGTGGCACTGCGTCAGTGGCGAAATCGCCACACGCGCGCCTGCGGCACGGAATCGCCAATGACGCGGCAGTGACACGAAATGCCTCTGCAGCGCCTAAGGTGTTTGACTGGGAGTCAACCTGGGAGTCAACCACCATATATAAGTGCTGCAAGTTCTGTTTTATTTTTTATTATTATTATTTCTCTTCGTTATGTCATCTTCTTCGTTGTCTATTAATCCCCTTGCCGTTTCAATCCCTCGGTGGCAGAAAAACGGTCTCAACACCACAGAAGTGGGACTTTACTAGTCGCGGTGGAAAAAATCGCACCAGCGACAGGATCTACTGCACGCACACGGAAGGATATCTCCAAACGAAATGATGGGGCCGAGGGTCACCGTGTGGCCTGAGAGTCGCTCCCCAGGGGGGGAAGGGGATCGAGGGTCCCTGTGCGACTTGTGAGCCGTTCCCCAGGGGGGAAAGGGGACCGAGGGTCCCTGTGTGGCCTGTGAGCCGTTCCCCAGGGGGGGAAGGGGACCGAGGGTCCCCGTGTGGCCTGTGAGCCGTTCCCCAGGGAGGGAAGGGGACCGAGGGTCCCCGTGTGGCCTGTGAGCCGTTCCCCAGGGGGGTAAGGGGACCGAAGGTCCCCGTGTGGCCTGTGAGCCGTTCCCCAGGGGGGGAAGGGGACCGAGGGTCCCCGTGTGGCCTGTGAGCCGATCCCCAGGGGGGGAAGGGGACCGAGGGTCCCCGTGTGGCCTGTGAGCCGTTCCCCAGGGGGGGAAGGGGACCGAGGGTCCCTGTGTGGCCTGTGAGCCGTTCCCAAAGGGGGGCAGGGGACCGAGGGTCCCTGTGTGACCTGAGAGGCGTCCCCAGGGGGGGCAGGGGACTGAGGGTCCCCGTGTGGCCTGAGAGCCGTCCCCACGCGGGAATACTACCCAAAGTCCTATGCTGGCCAGAGGGCCACTACCATGCAGACTCCAATGTTAGATGTGCAAAACCTTTAATTTTTGTATACGTTGATGTGGATCATCCTTGGACATTGCAATGTGTATACGATATAACATGAAAAAAAAAAAAAAAAACACACACACACACACACACATGAAGAGAGGAGGCTTTAAGCCCCATCTAATCTTTACTGTAAGCTCTTCAATCCACAATGGTTGGTTCGAAGCCCCACCTAAAATTGGGGGAGATTTTGTTTGGAGTGATCTGATTACAAAAGAAGGGGGAGATTTTGTTGGTAGAGTGCAACTAAGGAAGGCTTGTGAATCTCACTAGACCTAAACCTCAGTCATTGCTTCTTTTGCAGTGCAATGCGGAAGGAATACGGTACCGGCTTTCGCCATCGTGCGTTGCACATCCAACTTGTTCTATCGTACATGCTTGACAAGAAACGTGCGTGCTACCCATCAACAGTCCGCGCATCGTATGAACATGAATGTGCCGTTGGGAGTTACGGATTGAATTTTCGTGTCAAGAAAATGCTACGTCACGTTGGTGTTTATTTCAATTGCAGACACTCGTGTTACTACATTAACTGTATTGTATGCAGTTCCATAAACGATACAATTCTTGACAACTCGCGTTGTATTGTCAAGGAACATCAAACCGTTTGAAGTGCATAGCACATCTGGAACATTTGATTGCAAAATACAACTTCTACATTGTTTCACATTCTACACTGAGGGTCACGTCTGTTGTCAGAGGTTGTTTCCTAGGGGGAAAGGGGCATGGCATGAGATTTCTGTTGGCTAGAGGGTTGTTCCCCAAGAAAGGGAGGCTGGTATGACACTTGGTGTGGCCTTAAAATGGAGATGCTTATTAAGAGTTTGGTTGCAAGGAAGAGTCAACTTGCTTTCAAATGTGTCGCTAAATGCAAAGAGTAGGAGTCCAACGTTTATAGTCCCGTATATACAGTATGCTTGGATGCACGCACCATGCGGTGAACGTGGAAGCATATCGCCCAAACTCTCTCCCATTTGCGTATAATTTGCATGGTCATCGGCAAGCAAGCACATTATTTGGCCCGGCGTGGCCATATAGTAGTTTGGAGCTGCTCATGCAATCACCTAATCAAGGTCCTCATTACTGTATAGATCGACCCGTTGATGGTCGAATTCCCATACCATTTTGATACACCAGGAACTATTAGGTACTTGTTACAGAAAGCCTTGCTCGACTAAATACCGTACTCGCGCTGCGGTACTCTCCCTAAAGAACTGAAGGGATGAGCCAGCTCTAATCAATAATTGTAGATATGGGCCATGGCAATAGAGACAAGCGAGTGCTATGTTGAAAGAGCGTTGCTATACAATGACTGATCATTCTGCGAATCGAAATCCATATTCCAAATAATGACATGGTCGACATTTGCCTAGCGTTCATAAGGTGCACTCCCTCGCGCAACTCTCGCGCCTCAGACTACACCCAAGCCATCCAGCTCCTTCCTTGGGTTGCGATTCCTCATCATGATGGTCGTGCGCCAGTGGGCAATGTCAATTTATCCTCTCGTGTGTTCTAGCGAACACATGCGACCATGAATGACAGCTCATGACAATAATACTTATCCAGCATAAACTCAGTTGCTGTTCACTACGTCACATATTCAACAGATCAATACCAACTACTACCAGTTCCAACCATACTTTACCGCCGCACCAACAACCAGGATATCAAGGGAAAGAGCAACCTCCCTGAACAACAGTCCAAACCCCATCGACACGGCGATCGCAATCACCAACGGCACCCTCCTCAGCACGTTGTCGATGTCATCAACTGCAACTACACGTCTCCTACGTCCCCAATCGCACATGTCTCAGATGACCCAATTCTAATGAAGCACGTTGCCATTGCAAGAACAGAGAGCAAGCTTTCTCAATATGATTTTTTTTGAAAGTGTGTAACACTTTCTAAAAATGCGTATTGTGAAAGCGCAGCTGACTGTAGCGCAGCAAGGCAACTGCGAATTACCATTCGCCGAGTATATAACGAGGGTTGGAGGCCATTTGGCCTCCACCCACGTCTTCAGTCGAACTTTGTAGTTACAGTCCCCACCCACCCACCCTGGTCATATACATGTACAATTAATAGTTGGACGAGAATGCTGTAATTACCCCAATTCTAATGAAGCACGTTGCCATTGCAAGAACAGAGAGCAAGCTTTCTCAATGCTATATTATTCAAGTCTTGGCGAAACTGTTCATCGATGTGCACGCATACACCACGTCACCCTCTTTACACTCCAAGACGCTCAGGACTGCGCACATTCAAATCCGGCATTCTCATGCATCTGCAGGCGCTGCAGAAGCTCCATAGGCCTGTACGGAGAGATTGCATCAAACATAGAAGAACATTCTTTGTGGAATAACTAGTGGTGCAAAACAAGAGGCCAAATTGCAACAAAATACATACCACATCAACCTTGAGTTCACGAGGCATGGCTCTTCCCAAAAGGAGAATGGATGCAGTAAAAGCGAGGTGGAAGAAAGTTAACACTCACGCAAGGAACTCGCGAGGTCGGCGCATGCGCTGCTGGTTCTCCACCATCACTTGAATCATGTCGGCCGGCTCAGGCCCCCCCACCCCTGCTGCTACCCTTGATGCCAATGGTGCATGGGGCGTCCACAGCTGATGGGGGGAGGAGGAGGAACAGAGGCATGGGAATGAATTTGAAGGAGACTTAGGTGGGGATGAAGCAGGACGCAGGGAGAGGAAGGAAAAAGGGATGCGATCCGGGGAGAAGGATGCGAAGGAGATGGATCCATGGGAAAAAGGCCCAGAGGCAGCCAATCCAGACGCTGTGCCTCACCTTGATGGTATCATCGATGCCGCTGGTGGCCACACAACAGTCGACTGGGTGACACTGAATGCAGTTCACGACTGAAATTGGAATTGCGGGGAAGGGGAGGGAAGAGGGAAGCAGGGGGAGAGGGTATCAAGGGATCAAGTCATGAGGGATGAGGAGACGAGTGGGGGGATGCTGCTAATCAGCAGTCAATCGGGTGACACTGAAAGGTTCACCACTAGCATTAGAGTGAAGGGGGAGCAAAGGGAGAACGTCTCAGAACGGAGAGCAAATGGATGAAGAGGAGAGCAGGAGTATGAAGAGTTAGACAAGAAAGGAATGGAGGGGATCACGCACTGCCATGCACATCCATGCCATACCACAGCATACCATGAACCATGCCCATTCCTCACCCCACCACTCACCATGTTCGTCCCCTGTATACATCCTCACCACCCTGACAGTCCGCGTTTTCCACTCAAAGACTCGCCCATTCTCCCATGCACTGCCACGCATGTCAAACACCAACTGCCATGCGCTGCCATGCCATACATCACACCCTATCCTCATCCTTTCTCACCATGTCTCACCCCACCCACTCACCATGCTCGTCCCCTGTCAGCATCTTCACCACCCGGCCAGTCCGCTTCTCCCACACAAACCACCGCCCGTCGTCGCTCCCACTCGTCACAAACTCCCCCCGGTCGCCCAGAAACGACGCCTGCTTGATATCCGTCCCTGTGTTGCAGTGCCCCACAAACCGCTGCCGCATATCCACTGCCCTCATCCCCCTTTTCACCTCTCCCTCCTCTCCCTCCTCCCCCTCCTCCGTCTCCTCTCCCTCCTCCCCCTCCTCGTCCTCCTCCTCTCCCTCCTCCCGCGTGCCCACACTCCCGCCCCCCATTCTCCTCGTCTCTCCACCCGCCCCTCTAGCACTCTTCTCCCGTCGCACCCCCTCCTCCTCTCGGTCCTCCTCCCCCTCCCTGCTCCTCCTCAGTCGCAGGTTCAAACTCACCCTCCGTGCTCCCCCACTCACTTCTCCTCCTCCCACCCCTTGTCCTCCCCCTGCTCCTCCTTCCCCTCCCCCCCCTCCCACCATCTCATCTCCTGTGTCTTCCTCTCTCTCTTCTGCTTCAACGCCAGGACCCAGTCTAACGTCCACTCGAACCTGAAAATCCTCTTCCTCTTCCCCCTCCTCCTCCACTTCACCTTCCTCCGCACCCTCTGCCGCTAATCCCTCCTCCTCTCTCCTCGCCTCTCTTCCCTCATCACGCCCCTCTTCACTCACCCCTTCCACACGCCCCTCAACTCTACCGCCCTCTCCCCCCTCCCCTGCTCCCTGTGCTGCCACTAACCCTGCCCCTACTCCCTCTGCGCCCACTCTCCCTCGTCCTTCTGCCCCTGCTCCCTCTCTTCCCACTCGCTCCTCTTCCACCACTGCAGCTGGAGGCTCCTCCCTGGTCGGAACAAACCCTTCATTCTCGCTAAGCAAGTGCCCTCGCCGACGCGAGCGCGACCTAAGTAAGTCACTTAGCGAGCGAATGCTGATGCGCCTGTGTGGATTGCTGTGGCCGCTACCACTGCCACCAGCAGCACCACCACTTGCAATACCACTACCACCAGCAGCAGTAGCAGCAGTAGCACCTGTGGCAGCAGCAGCACCAGGAGCAGCAGAAGCACCAGCAGCACCAGGACCAGCATCCACCCCCCTGTCTGCCCCCACACTTTCTACATTTCCACCTACCCCTGCCTCTGCCTCTCTCCCAGCCTCTGTAGCTGCCCCTACCCCTGCCCCTGCCCCTGCCCCTGCCCCTGCCCCTGCCCCTGCCCCTGCCCCTGCCCCTGCCCCTGTCTCTCCCCCTGCTTCAGTTGCTGCTCCTACTCCTGCCACAGTCTCTGCATCTGAACCACCAGTAGCAACAGCCTCAGCAGCTGTAGCAGCAGAGGGACTGCCCCCGCTGCTGCTGGTGCCACTGCTGCTGCTGCTGCCCCCAGCCCACCCTCCCCCCCCTGTGTGCGGCTGTCCCCATGCGTTCAGGCGATTTTGCCGCCCCTCCTCTGTGGGGGAGGCGGAAGGGGAAGGGGACGCGGAATGGGGAAGGGGGAACGGGTAAGAAACGAAGAGAAAACGTCAGTATTGGAGAGAAAAGAAAACGTGTTTAAGAGATGGAAACATGAGACAAGAATCTGGGTTGTCTCAAACGAGGAAAACCCTTTGAGGTACCTCGTGAACCCAGAAATGAACCTACCTGCAGTTATACATGAGCATCGAGGGGGGGGTTTTAGCTCGACTCGTCCGAGATGCTCGTCAGGGGACGAGTGACGAGCCCGTTTTTTTTCTGAAAAGTACTCGACCGAGGCGAGTCGAGTTTAACTCGGCGAGCTTTTGATACTCGTCAATTGCTCGCCACTCTTGACGAGTTTTTTGTGGCTGGTTTTGTGCTCGTCGAGTTTTTTGGAACTCGACGAGCATGAAAAGCTCGTCGCGTAACTTTTGCCAGGGATTCATTTTGGCGGGAAATTTTGGGCCCAGATCTGAACCCTCAAAGTGTTCCCAACCACTTTCGCCAACACAAACACAATCAACCCGTCCTGAACTGATGCTTCCCCACCCGTTCGAACAGTTCAGTGTGTTTAGGTTAACACACACACGGTGCCATTAGTAGAGCCGCGCACACACCTTACCTTAGCATAGCCCGCGCGATTTGTGTAACGCCAGGCGCTTTAGCGAGAACACTGCAGTTACGTTAGTTTAAGTTATTAGTTTGGGTCCACTAATCGATTTCCAGCTAAGCGCAAGTTTAAAACGGAGTTATAAGTACAATGCCTAAGGCACGCGATAAGGTGCTGGCGTCAAAGAATAGGGGTGGGTCAGCTGGTGGCGGCCGTGGCGTAGGTCGCGGTAAGGGTAAGGAACAGGTCGCCGCCTCTCATGGCGGAATCACTCCAAAGGAACGGCGCCAACTGAAGTGGGTGGCGGGGAAGGATGATCGCGAAAAGGTCGCTAAGGCTGCACCTGCATGGCCTGGTGGCGCGAAGGGGGGGGAGGGGCCGGTGGTTCTCGGCGGGATCCGCTTGAGGATAACGAAGTTGTGGGCGCGTATGAGCAGGAGTATCGCGGCGACGTTGAATATGGTATGGGAGAAACGGACGTATTTTTGAAAAACAGAGTTGACTTTTGAGTCGACTCAAAAGTCATTTTGAGTCGACTCAAAAGTCGAATATGGTATGGGAGAAACGGACGCCACGCGAAAAACAGACCATGAGAAGGGGACGGAGGGGATGGAGGGGGACGAGATACAGGAGGACGAGGCGGAAGGGGAGGAGGGGGGAAATGCCGATGAAGATGCGGAGGAAGGGGATGGGTGTAGTGGATCTGAGGAGGACGAGGAAGAGGATGGCAGTGGTAGTGGAGACAACTCAGAGGAAGAAGTATATACTGGGGGGGAAGGGGAGGAGGCGGACGACGTTGACAAGGCGGCTGACTTTGTGGACTTTGTTGACGAAGGGGGTGAAGATGATGAGGGCACTGAAGGTGAGAAGGGAAACAAGCGGCAGAGGGGTGGGGGAGGGAACCAAAACAAGGCGTGCGGTGGAGGTGGCAAGCGCAAGCGGCGTGGGGGTGGACGGGGGAAAGGTAGGGGCCGAGTAGAAGGGGGGGGTCGTGATGGAGCGAGGGGTAGCGGGAACCTGGGTACTACGGAGGAGGGTGAGGCAGTCATTGCCCCAGTACGCACCACAATGTCTGGACGGCCTATCCACGCGGCCACAGGGAGACCCATGACGGGTTACGTGACCCGTTGTTTTGAGGAGATGGCGGGGGAAGAGAGGTTGCGTCGCTGCCGCAAGTGCAGCAAGATGATCTCATTTGTGAGCGGGAACGGGAAGACTGACAGGGCTCACATGGAGGGGCTGCATAAGCACCACTATGCCATATGGTTGCGGAATTTTAATGAGGGGGAAATCGGGCCTGACGACTACTTCCCGGAGGGGGGCTATGGAATGGACAATGAGGTTCCAGACGGGAAACTAGCTTGGGAGGGTTCGGCTATGTGGCCGGCACCGCCCCCAATCGCTGTGCCAGGGCAGTCAGGACAGCAGCGGCTGACCCAATACTACCCCGAGCGCTTCGACAAGGATGTCCTCTAGCAGGCCATGGTGGAGTTCGTTGTGGCGGCCGACCAGGCCTTCAGCGGCGTTGACCACCCCACCGTAAGCCCACCCATACCTTCTCGCACACGCCGTCGTGTCTCAATCACGTGTACAGTACTATGTCATAGTGTTTTGCTAACACTAGAGCTTTGTCATCACTTCTACGTCTCCTTTTATTGAAGTCGTGGTTGCTGTAGTTTAACTAACCCTCTTCAAACCCCCTTTTCCCAAACCTGCCCGCCTCCTGTGCAGTTTCGGCGAATGATGATCGCCTCCAACCCTGCATGTGCAGAGGAGAAAGTCATCCCGAGCCGCTCCACTCTAGCCCGCCAGATCATTCGGTTGGCAGGTCTGGCCAAGAAGAAGCTCAAGCAGGAGCTCCTTGCTGAGGGGTCAAAGGCTGTCGCACTGACCCATGACATATGGGCTGGTGCGAACCATCGGTCCTACATGGCTGTCACGGGCCATTCCAACTCGAAGGACTTTGAACTGCGGCGGGTCACACTAGCGTTCCGCGCACTTCCAGGCGACCACACCAGTAAGAAGATAGCCGAGGTGGTGGAGGACGTGGCGAAGGACTGGGACCTAGAGGGACGGTGCATTGCGGTGACGTCGGACAACGCATCGTCCAACGTCGCCGTGATGGAGTTCCTATGTCGCGGTGGGCCAGGGGACCGCCAGCCTCCCTTGTGTGTCACAGTCACCCGTATCCCGTAGGCCCTAACCATGCATGCATGCATGCAAATCTCCCCCTACCCGTGTTTAGAATCTGCCCTGCCCATCCCCGTTTTCCGTCCAGGTGCCCAGCACACATCTGTAACCTGGCTGTACAACTAGCGTCAAAGAAGGTGCTTGACATAACGCTCCCTCTGGCAATCCTACGGGACCTGGCCTCGTTCATTGGGTACTCGCCCAAGCGGACGGCGACGTTCGAGCAGGCCCAGAAGGACGAGAACTTCAAAAAGATGCTGCGTCTTCGCCAGGACAACGAAGTGCGCTGAGGCTATACCTATCTCATGCTCGAGCGCGCTCTCCGCCTCAAGCACATCATCATCATCATCATCATCATCATCATCATCATCATCATCATCATCATCATCATCATCATCATCATCATCATCATCATCATCATCATCATCATCATCATCATCATCATCATCATCATCATCATCATCATCATCAACAACAACTACATCAGGCGCGCCGATGTGAGTATGTGTGTGTGACAAGATTACGACATGCACTGACTCATTTCCTGGTCAATTCGATGCAACGCGCTTAACCTGAGCATTCTGCCTCTCCTTCCATATCCCCCTCTCTCACCACCCACGTGTAGAAAGTAGATTTTTGAGACGTCTCAAAAAACGTTTCCTGGTCAATTCGATGCAACGCGCTTAACCTGAGCATTCTGCCTCTCCTTCCATATCCCCCTCTCTCACCACCCATACACACCACCCACTCCACACTCACCAACTCCAGGGAATGTCCGAGAAGGCTGCTGCCGGCCTTCAGGCCCTCACCATCAACAAATCCCGGTGGTTGGCCCTGGAGGAGCTGCGCGACTTCCTCCAGCCCTTCCACTCCGTCACCCTGGCGGCGGAGGGTTCGTCATACCCCACCATCTCAAGGGTGGTCCCGCAGTTCAACGAACTGTTGGACAGCCTTGAGCGGCTCCGGGACCGTGTTTCTCCCCCCACCTCCCAGATCATGAAGGTGTGCGTCGAGGTGGCGATGGAGAAGCTGCAGGAGTACTACGCTAGCAGCAAGGATGAGCTGTGGGTGACCACTTTCCTGGATCCGAGCTTCAAGATTGGCTATTTCCAGATGGGGACCGAGGGGATGGGGGAGGAAGAGGGGAGTGGACATGTGGTGGGTGCACAGCATGTGCGGGCCGATCAGATTTTGGAGTTGGTACGAGAGAAAGTGCGCCCGTACAAGGAGAAGGCGCTGGAGGCTCGGAGGAAGCGGGAGGGGACTAGTGGAGGTGGTGGGGGGGAGACCGGATCAGTTGGGGCCAGCAGCAATGGCCGACAAGGAGGAGGTGGGGGCAGCAGAAGCGGCAACAGGCTTGCCTCTGATGTCTTCGGTGGCACTGTGGGGGACAAGATGGGTTTGGTGGCGAGGCTGGCGGCTTTTCGCAGCCGTCAGGAGCAAACAACTCGCGATGAGGTGCAGATCTACATCGATGAGCAGATGGAGCCGTTGGGGGTGTGTGCGCTAGCGTACTGGCGCTGCCGGAACGACCTAGAGGGCCTACAGGCGATGGCACTCGATTACCTTGCCATCCCCGCGACCTCGGCTGCGAGCGAGCGCACGTTTTCGCAGGGCCGCAACCTCATCACCTGGCAGCGGCATAGGCTCGGCCCTGAGCGTGTGGAAGCATGCTTCATTCTCAAGGCTTGGGTTGACTTGAAACCCGGGTGCAAGCTTGGGAAGGAGGCAAAGGATCTGCTGGCCAAGGCGGAGAAGGATGCCGTGGGTCTGGAGATTGATGACGAGTGAAGTGGGTGGTGGGCTTGTGTGATCGGGTGGACGGCGCTGTTGAAGGGGATGGGTGGGTGGGGATGAGAGTCGATGCTGCTGCTGCAAGGGGAGAAGGCATGAGTGGTGGGATGGCGGGTCATATTTATAGCTAATGGGTGGTTCGTTGTTGCTAAACTGCATGTTGCTTCTCACCAAGCGCACGCTCACCAGGGCGCTAGACCTGGCCCCTTGTTAAATTATAACATGCACAGGGTTGTCTAGTGGCATTAGGTGAACCCTTGAGGTGCCATTACTGTGGGTTGCTGCAGGGTATCCTTGGGCGTTTCATGGGGTACCTGGGTCCCGCTCAAGGTTCTCTGGTTTATCACCAGGCATCCATGAGGTTTCCTTGGGCTCCCATTGCTTCCCTAGACTTCCCGTGCTACCCATCCCTCCCACAATACTCTGGAGTGGCCTGGCTATATGATTTTTTAGGGTGGATAATGTATTAGTAGGGCCACTGGTGCAGGCAACTTGGGGCGAGTCGAGCATTTCATTGCTCGGACGAGTATTCTCAGATGCTCGCCCGAGCATGTACCAAATCAACGAGTCTTGAGTAGGCAAAAAGTTCAAAAAAACTCGTCAGAGTAATACTCGACTCGCCCCCAAAGCTCGACGAGCACAGTCTGTGACGATTCGAGTATTACTCGACTCGTCACCTTGACCATGTCTACCTGCAGTAGCCATCTTGACTCACAGGGACATGACATGTGAAGTGAGGCGAGGTGAGGTGGGGTGGGGTGGGGTGAGGTGATGTGCGGTGAGGTGAGGTGTGGTGAGGTGAGGCGTGGTGAGGTGAGGTGTGGTGAGGTGAGCTTGGTGAGGAAGGTTGAATTGCGATTAGGGGCTGTGATTACCTGCAGCAGCCATCTTGGCTCGCAGAGACACCACGTAGGAGGAGAGGTTGCTGTCAAACATGGCTGCTCGCTCTGCAAACTCCACCGCCTCCTGATGCTGGCCCAGCTGCAAGGATGAACGAACACACGGGAAGGGTTGGAGTTGGGGGTCAACGAAAGTCAACAAGGGTCAACGAAGGCAAGCCCACCTGGGAGAGGCCATGCCGCCATGGGACGCTGGACACTAAGGTAGAGAAGAGAGCCAGATGGACTGGAATGGCCAGCTTAGTGCCTAAGCAGAACTGTGCATGTATTAAGTAGGTACTACTAAGTGCTAGAATGCAATGGGAGAAGAATAAGTAGGTAATACGAAGTGCTAGAAAGCAATATTAAATGCAGCTCAATCTAACCGAGTCAACACAGGTCAACAGGGGTCAACAAAGGTCAGCCTGCCTGGGAAAAGGCACTTGCCGTGTAGAGATGAGCGCGGATGGACGTGGGGAGGGGCAGGCAAGCAGTGTCAACCAGATCGTATGTACTATGTTCTACAATGCAAAGTCAATGGAGGTCAACGGAGGTCAACGGGTCCACGGAGGTCAACAGGGGTCAACAGGGGGTCAACCTACCTGGGAGAAGGCATGGGCCATGTAGAGATGAGCGCGGATGGATGTGGGAAGGATCCGCCTGGCTTCGTTACAGTCACACAACACCATCAGATCGTCATTCTTCCATCCCCTCTGTAAGATCACAGCAGAACAGATTGAAAGGGCGAGAATCATTTCATAGAATCAAACAGCTCTCCTAACAGCAACGGTGATTATCTTTGAGCCAACATAATTAATGGTGGATGAGAGTTTAAATCAGCAAAAAAAAACTTCGCATGCCGACTCACCTCCAACATTGCAGCAGCTCTGGTGCACAGAGCATCGTGCTGCACACCTGGACCAATCACATCGCCCCCCTTCCTCCAACACCACACTGCACAGGTTTATCGCCAGGCTGGCCCTTTGCCCTACACCAAACTCAGCAATGGAAACCCATAACGACTCACCTCCAGCATTGCAGCAGCCCTGGTGCAGAGTGCATCGTGTCTCACCCCCGGCCCAATCACATCCCCCCTCTCCTCCAACACCGCACTGCAGAGGTCCATCGCCAGACTGACCCTTTGCCCTTGCTCCTAAACCAATTTCAACGATAGTCACCCATAAGTACTCACCTCCAGCATTGCAGCAGCTCTGGTGCAGAGCGCATCGTGCCGCACACCCGGCCCGATCACATCGCCCCCCTCCTCCAACACCGCACTGCACAGGTCGATTGCCAGGCTGGCCCGCCGCCCAGACGCCACCTGCTGAGCCCGCGTGCTCTCCCTTGATGCCCTCCTGCCGGCCCCACCTAACGCAGCACCTGAGGCGGCACCTGAGGCGACACCTGAGGCGGCACCTGGGGTGGCACCTGGGGTGGCACCTGACACCCCTCCCTGCCCCTCTCCCCCCTCGCCTGCTGGTCGGGCTGCTTCTGACTCGGCCTCTAGGCCGAGAACTATCGCAGAAGCTTCCTCCAATAGCTGCTCGCACTCTTGCAGCTGGAGAAGGGAAGGGACGGAAGGAGCGGAGAGAAGGAGGAAAAGTCAGGGCACGAAGTCAGAAGGGGAAGCCTCATGGAAAAGATAACTGGAGAAGGAAGGCCAGAAGGGAAGACAGAGGGCGCTTATAAGCCAACAGGGAGAAGCCGGAAAGAGGAAGAAAAGCAGGAGACGAGGAAGCAAAAGAGGAGAAGAGGAAGAAAATCAGGAGAACTGGGAGGCAAAGGACTGCACAGCGTGGAAGTAGCAGGATGCCAGGGTGGAGGTGGGGGTTTATGGGTGAGGGACGGGGGTGGGGTTGGGGCTGGGGTGGGTGGGGGGTTGGGGGATTGGGGGGACTGAGCAAGCAGGGTGAGGGAAAGAAGCAATGGAATTCAACCCACTAACCTTTGTATAATCCCTGTCCCTTGGTCCCAAGCCTGGGCCCATGGCTCGGTCCCGAACCACTCCTGCCCGAGGCAATTCAGCCCGTCCATTGGTGTACCTATCCCACACGCTGCTGCTGCTCGCGTTGCCGAACCTGTCACTCTGCTTCTTATCCTTCTCTCCAAGGCTAACAGGCTGGGAGGGCTTAGTTGAACCGGGTTTGGGAGTATGGGGTTTTAGGCGAGGAGAAGAGGGCTTATGTTGGTTCTCTCTTCTGTGCTCCAAATCAGGTTCTTGCCACTGTTGCTGCTGCTGCTGCTGCTGCTGCTGCTGCTGCTGGTCTGGTTGGCAAAACCCGTTAGTGCGGCCATTGCTGCTGCTAGTGGTGGTGCCAGTGGTGTGATTGTAATGAAGGTCCGAGGGTTTGAGAGGAGTCAGCCTGTGAGACGCCGCCACGTCAGCAGGCGTGTAGATCATAGACGGCAGGGTTGCTGAGAAAGAAGCGAAGAGAGAACAGAGCAGAGGGGGCATGGAGGAAAGGGAAGGTGGGGGAGGAGGAGGGCGGGGGGTAAGGGGGGGAGGAGGAGGGCGGGGGGTAAGGGGGGAGGAGGCAGAAGGGGGGAATTGACCTTAAGGCGCTTCAAAGAGGGCCTGTGAGAAGCTGCCATGCCCGCAGGCATGCAGTGGATGGAGGGCAGGGTTGCTAGGAAAGAGGCAAAGAGAGAACAGGAATTAATTGAGCAGGCAGCGTGGGGGGTGGGAGGTGGGAAGGGAGACTTGTTTTTTAAGCGCTTCAGAAAGTTTGGGAGAAGCTGTCATGTAAGAAGCTGTCATGTAAGAAGCACCATGGATGTCACAGTGAGAGAAGAATGAGGGGAAGAGGAGGGACGGGGGGAAGGGGAGGGTATGCAGGAAGAGGGGCAAAAGATGATGGGAATAAGGACGGAACAAACATAACGAGGGAGGTAAACCGAGGAGCTTCAGAGTGATGTCCAGTTACAATTGTTTCCCAAACGGATAAACACCTGTTCACATCAGAGTGCATATCGCTTCTGAGATTTCCCAAGTGACTCCAAGATCACAGAGATGCTATGCTCAGTGATCTCCTCCTGCTACAACTGCTTCTCAAACGGATCAACATCTCATCTCCACGCACTTTAGAGTCTGAAGCTGAGAGCACACCACCAACGTGCACCAACTCTCTCCCCTCTCCCCTCTGCCCTCTCTCAACTCCCCTATCCCCTCTCCCCTCTACCCTCTACCCTCTACCCTCTACCCTCTACTCTCTCCCTATCCCCTCTCCCCTCTCCCCTCTCCCTCATCCCTCCTCCTTCTCCCCTCTCTCTGTCATCTCCCCTCTCGCTTCCCTCCTCTCCTTCTCACCTTGGTCCAGGTCAAACAGGTACACGTGCTCGCCACTGTAGCTCAGCAACGCCTCCTCCCCATTGGCTGAGAAGGCCACGTGGGTCAGATGCAGGCCTGACCTCCCTTGCTGAAGTCCCAGGGGCAGGCGAGCAGGGTATGGGGAAGTGAAAGGGAAAGCGGAGGAGGGGTTGAGGGGGTTTGTGAGTGGGGCGGTTGGAGGGTGTTAAATTGGGCAGGTTGGTGCATGGAGTGGATGGAGTGGAAACATGAAACAGAGGGAGGATATGGAAAGAAAACACAGCCTTGTTGGGAAACATAGGGACTATTTAGAAAAAGACTATCTGAAGAAGAGCAGGAGCAGAGAGGGGTGCTGCGAGGTGATGAGGAGTTCTGAAAGGCGCTGAGGAATGGTGACTGGTGTTGAAAAAGACTGGAAGGACGTACCGGTTCAGAGAGGTGGCTGGGGGCGAGCAGGAGCAATGGGGGCGGAGGCTTGGGTTGAGGGGAGGCGCGGGAGAGGGAGGAGGGCGATGGGAGCATTCGGCGATCGTAGATACGAGCAAAGGCGTCACTGCGAGGGGCGAGGGCGAGGAGGGGTGGCGAGGGGCGGAGAGGGGTGAGGAGAGGGGCAGAGGGGTGAGGAGGCAGAGGGGTGAGGAGAGGGGTGAGGAGAGGGTGAGGAGAGGGTGAGGAGAGGGGCAGAGGGGTGAGGAGAGGGGTGATGAGAGGGGCAGAAGGGCGAATGCAAACTCAGGGTACGTTTCAAGCTGTCTCAACAGGCGAATGACCGGAGAGGGCGATGGGATCATGCAATGGCTGTATATGTGAGCAAAGGCATCACTGGGAGGAGCGCGGGGCGGAGGGGCGAAGAGAGGGTTTAGGGACAGAGGATCGGGGAGAGGCACACGTGTCGAAAAGGACAGAGGCACAAGTGTCGAAAAGGACAGAGGCACGCGAAATCACTAGGTATAGAGAGGAGGAGGGCGACGGGAGCATGTGGGGGGTTGTAGGTGCGAGGAAAGGCGTGACTGGGAGGGGCGAGGGGCAGAGGGGCGAGGTGGGGAAGGGCGATGCAACCATGCAATGCAGCAAATCTCCTTCCAGTCGAAGGTTCAGGGGCTCAGCTTTCCCTCCTTCAGAGCAACATATACCTTCGTCTCCTTCATATCACATGGAGATTCGCTATTCCGAATCTTCCTTACCCTCACGATAAGTGCAAACTCACCTCCCCCCCACCATCAGCAGGTGTGGCCGGGTCGGGCTGATGGCACAAGACTTGAGAGCCAATGAGTCGCGAGGAGGATCTTCGAGCGAAACTTTTCCTGCTGCCCGGAGGTCAAGCTGGGAAGGTAGCCAAAAAAGGGGGAGAACAAAGAAAGACATCAACGAGAAGAACAGGAAAGTGCATGCTTGTGACAGGGGCGTGTGGTGGATGGAAGGACCGGAGGCACTAGAGGCGAGGAGAATGCAACCAGCAGAGCCTCAGTGAGGGGAGGGGTTGAGGCGGAACACATGGCCTACAGACAGGGGCACTGGCGAGCAAACCGGCACACCGCGACATTCTGAAGCGCCGTGAAAGAGGGAGTGGTGGAGAGGGGAGTGTGAGGAGCGTGAGTGGAAGGGGGGAGTGCAAGCTGGTGTGACCGTGTGAGTGGAAAGCAGATGGCAAGCGAAGGGGAGGATTATATGCATACCAGCACACAGCGGCATTCTGAAACGCCATGTAAGTGGGAATGGAGGAGAGGGGTGTGAGCGGGCGTAAGTGAAAAAGGGAGGAGAGGGGGGCATCGGTTGGCATACCAGCACACTGCGGCATTCTGAGGCGCCGTGAAAGAGGGAGTGGTGGAGAGGCGAGTGCGGGCGCGCGTGTGTGGTGGGCGGAGGACAGACAGACGTCTCTCTCAGGTCGTGCTGGCGCAGTGTGGCGTCCTCGCTCGCACTCCACACCACATGCGGATTGCCCTCCTCCACCTGCTCGTTACAGGCACACAGAGAGGTGCAAGCACACACACATGCAGGAACGACAGGGGCGGACAGGGGCGGAAAGGGGCGGAGAGAGGAAGAGATGAGGGTGTGAGGTAATGAAGGAGGGCAGACAGACGTCTCTCTCAGGTTGTGCTGGCGCAGTGTGGCATCCTCACTCGCAGGAGCAGCCAAAGGAAGAGGTGATGGTACAGCCAAAGGAAGAGGTGATGGTACAGCCAAAGGAAGAGGTGATGGTACAGCCAAAGGAAGAGGTGATGGTACAGTCAAAGGAAGAGGTGATGGTACAGCCGAAAAGCTGCTTCTTTCAGGTTATGTTGTTGCGTTGTTGTGACAAACACGGTCGTGGCCCTTGGATTGTGGCACCTACATTGGAGTCTCTTCACAAATTCCTAAAAAGTGACTCCAATCTCATCTCACACTCACCGCAAGCTTCTTGACCCGTCGGCTGTGGCACCGGAACATTGCTGCCTGCTCTGATTGCTGCTAGTCTGAGGCAAATAAAGGCATTTAAACCACACGAATCCTATCTCACACTCACCGCAAGCTTCTTGACCCGTCGGTTGTGGCACCGGAACATTGCTGCCTGCTCTGACGAATGGGACGGACCGCCGGATCCAGACGAATCATGCCGACCAGCGCCGGGCAAGCCAGTTGCAGTGGGGGAGGATGACGTGGCAGGGGCAGGAGCAGGGGAGCGTGAGAGCCTGTGCACTCGCACCTGATTGGGTGAGGGAGAAGGGGGAGATTGTGGGAAGAAGGAGGTGAGAGAACAAATGCGAGATTTGTGCAGAGGGTAGGAGCGATGAAGCTAGAGAGTAGGTGCAAGCCTGATGGGAGGAGCAAAAGCTCAGAAACAGAACATTTATACGCCCCTCCGAAATGAAGCATGTCGAGATGGCCGAGTTGGTCTAAGGCGCTGGATTAAGGTTCCAGTCCGAAAGGGCGTGGGTTCAAATCCCACTCTCGACACTTTCTTCCTGTCAGTTTTGCTGCACTGGCATGCTGATTTTGAGCATAGCAGGCCCAGTGGTAATTGAACATCGCCAACTCCTCTTCCCCCTTGCCCCATTCCACTCCTGCAGCAGCAGCTCCTTTTTCTTCCTGTGTGGATGCTACTGCTATCTGTCTTCTCTGCCTCTCTCCTCTAGTCTCCCTCGTCTCCCTTATCACTCTCAGCGCCATCTCATTCAGTTACAAGAGGCAGGGCTTTTTCTCATCCCCTTCCTACCTTCTGTCCTGTCCCACCTGTCCCGCCTCCCAACCCCTCTCCCACCATACAGCACGAGGCAGGGTATTTCCTCATCTCCTACCAGGTGGGCATCCCCCCACGCGGCTTCACTCTCTCCAGCTGGATGCCTATCAACGCCTATCCCTCCTATCAGCACTACGAGGCTCTAGGCCAGCACATGGTTCCCTGTCTCGGGCATGAACCGCGCACAGAAGATGTTGCCCGAGTGGCCCAAACGCGCACTTAGCCCAGCTCAGTGCCCTACTCCCCACACCATTCTTCCTCTTCCCCCCTCCCCTCTCACCTCGTTGTCCCCGGCGCCAGAGGCTAACACATCATCCCCTGTCTCGGGCATGAAGCGCACACAAAAGATGTTGCCCGAGTGGCCCGAGTCCACAGAGTGCACCAGCCGCCGTGAGCTGTAGTCCCACACGTTCACCTGCAGAGAAAAGGGGGGTGGAGGACGGGGGTGGGGGGAAGATGGCGGGGAATGAGCATATTGGTCAAGAGAGAGGAGAGCACACAGAAATGTTGCCTGAGTGTCCCAAGTCAACTGAGTGCACCAACTGCCGTCGCAGACGGGAAAGGGGGGAAGAGGGATGGTTGAAGCGACAAGAAACATGTCGAGATCTTTCCAGCCAATGAACGCAGGCTATAAGCCGAGCTGGTATCCCTAGTACATTCACTTGTGGATGAGGAAGCAGTGTTAAGAACAAGGACCAGGACCAGACTGAAAATTACCGTCCCAAATTCCGGCAGTCAGGGACCAAGAGCGATATATATTAAAAAAAAAGTACCACCAAAACCGAACAGCACGATAAATGACTGAATTTGCCATGGTAGAATGCATCAGTGAATGCATCCAGACAAAAAGCACCCAGCATCAGAGACGTGAGTGACAAACTAAATCACCGTTCTTATAAGAGCTTACACGATAAGAGAAAACAAACATAAGAACGTTGAAGGCGTCCGTACCATGAAATCATCAGAACCAGATAGGAGGAGAGAACCGGATCGATTCCACGCTATAGCGTTCACGCACCCTCGATGACCCTGAGGGGAGGAGTTGCAGATTCAGGTTCAGGCAGTGTGATACATACGAGAACAGGTTCAGGACATATGCTTCACGGAAATATTCAAAACAGTTTTTAACGGCTACTTATAAAAAAGCCAACAATAAGCAACTAAGCTTCAGAATTTGTGGTCTACACTACAATCAGCAAATTAAGAGGTTGTGAAAAAAACGCCAAAGAAGGTTACTTCAAATGCAACAGTTCATAAACAACCAACCACCGACCTCCATGACGGTCTCTAATGCGAGGCGTGACACTAACGAAGGGTGGAACTGCATCCGGCGCGCGAAATCATGCTCGCAGTAAGGGGGAGACACCTGAAACAGCCACGCGGGAAATCACACAGGCAGGAATGCCAAGCGAGACATTAAAATAAGTAGAAACTAATACATATGGAGCACGAGATCATGCTTGGGGTAAGTAAGAGACGCCCGAAACAACCACAGGTGTAGGGATGCCGAGGGACACAGAAGGAGACTTATTAAAAAATAATAATGTTCACGAAAATACTGGAGTTGTTTCGAAAACTCTTAACAAGTATGAAGCGACTTCATTTATGCTAGGCGTCAAACAAACTACTCTCGAAGTCGTTCCCACACCTCGCGCGAGTCGAGTCGGTGTCCCTCGAGCAGTCCGAAAATGTTTCGGTCCATCCGACGGATGTGATGCTCCCTCTCCGTCGCCATCTTCCCAAAGCCGATCGTAGCCATATGTTTTTCTCGGTAGTTAAGCAGTTACGACTTATCTTGCTCAATTAAGATAGCTTGAATAAGCTGCTGTCTTGCTTCCTGATGCAACCGCTTCTACAAGGAAATACTTCTCTGACTCTGAATAACAGCCTGTACTGTCAGACACGGAAAAAACTGGTGTCTGGGTGATTATCTTAGTTCAATGCTCTCAGATAAACGCTGCTAAACGCGAGAGTAAAAAAATCCTAACCAAAGACCGTGTTCGTCGCTGCTACTGCTGAGACTTCCACACAAAAGCGAGCATACCCTGGGCCCATGGTCTACCCGCGTCAAGCTAGCTTCTGGTTTCTCTAGGACCTTCGACTTTCTGCATGTGAGAGCTGAATGTGAAGCCCCAGCGGTATTGTCGGAAGGGAAATTTGGTGCAGGGACGGATGTATGGTAGCACCTTTTCGGGCCCTGAACGACGTTTCTGAACACCCTTGAGTTTCAAAGGCTGACAGATAAATCCCACCTGACGTGGGTTTCATTTCCCTGGTGCACAGCACCAGTTGTTGCAGGGTACTGATGCTGGTCTGATCATACCTGAAACAGGTGTCACTTGTGGAACAGCCTTCGGTGTCAGTGTTTTTCAGGGCGAGTACCAAAACATGAGCTTGGACACATGCAGGTGCGAAAGGTGAATTTGGTGGTGCTGCTGGTCCGCCCCATAACAAGGATGGGGTGGGGCATAACAGGGTGGATGGTGAAATAACATGGCTAATGAGCATTTGACTACCATAACATCAGAGAATTGTATGCAAGAAAAAAACCATGGAAAGTGCAAATGTGTAGGAGTGACAGCCTTATTTCGTTGTTTGTTGATTCCCTATTTTAAAATAACAACAGATTATTTCCTTTTAAATAAGTTCATAATGAGGCTGACTCAATACGAACTTACTGTGAAGATAGACATTTTAATGTCAACCAGCTGAACATGTATAGAACATTCATGTGAATATACTGGTACATCGACTAAAATCGAGGTTTGCTAATGAGCTATTTTAAAACGCGGAACTCTCCCAGCCCCCAGACTCACCGACGTGGACGGGACAGCGTCGCACCGCAATCCCGCTGGCGAACCGTCCTCCGTGTACAGGACACCTTGATGCCAGCACACTCGCACGCACCCCCACCTCAGCTCTGCCCAACGGGACTTCACCGCAATAGTCATTTCTCGATTTTTGTTTCGCGCACCGCGCATTTCTGCGCCTCGAGAGAGTCAAGGAGCTGGTCTTGCATCCCTCTCGTATCCATCATGAGGATCTTTGGGGAGGGACCGAGTTTCCATTCCTCTTCCTCGTGTTTCCAGCTCAGTTGTCCAGCTTGTTAGCGTCCGCACATCGTCTTTTAGCATGCATATGACGTGTTACTTCCACGACTCGACTACCCCTCGTAGCTTCCGTCCGGTTAGCCTCGAAACCACCGACTCTTAAGTGGTCATGGCGCGTCCCTCCGGCCAAGTTTTGACCTACAGGATTATGCGACAGCCCTCGATTCTTCCAGTACTCCATGGTTCCCCTTCTTCTTCCACGATGCTTCCATCTGTGCGTATAATAGCTGCGCAGGGCCTCTTAGAAATGATTCGTCAGACACTCGTATCGTCCCCTCTCGAACCCACAAGGAGCCGCGCAGAGGCTCGTGAAGCTGTTTACCTCGAGAAGCTAAGGACAAACAGTTCATCTGACGCCACTGAGGTTACTCTGATAAAACTCGAGAATCCTTTGGGTCAACACCCGTTCCGCGAAATAGCACAACAGTATTAGACACTTGCACTGAAGCTTCACTACACTGAAGCTGCGTTATAATGTACCCTGTGGCTTTAATCGAAGACCTCGACCCGAGCCGCCCGACGTCGTTCCAGCTCCTAGGCCGCGACTTGGTGATCTGGCGCGACTCGCAGGGCATCTGGCGGGCGCACGCGGACCGTTGTCCGCACCGCCTCGCGCCGCTCTCCGAAGGCCGTTTGGACGAGAACGGGTTGCTACAGTGCCCGTACCACGGCTGGTCGTTCCGAGGCGACGGGACGTGCGCGGTCATCCCCCAAGCTTCGGACACAGGCCCGGAGTCCCGAGCCTGTTCCTCTTCCCGAGCGTGCGTAGCTTCGTACCCGGCCCTGGTTTCCCAAGGGCTTCTGTTTGTCTGGCCGGAAGAGGGGCGATGGGAGGAGGCGTTAGCTGTCGAGCCGCCGCGATTGCCGGACGTGTTTGAAGACGAGGGGTTCTCGAGTGTGACTATACAGAGGGACCTGTATTACGGATTCGATACGCTCATGGAGAACGTATCTGACCCTTCCCATATCGAATTCGCGCATCACAAGGTACGAGTTACACTGGGTACGCGTTACAAGGCACAAATGATGTGATAGCAACCACTGACAAGCTCAACCCCACCCCCCTCCTCCCCCCCCCCCCCTCTCCTTTTTTTTTTTTGGCTTCTTAGACGGTCATCCAAGTAGAATGACTCTGGACTGGAAGTTTCCTCCTGCCCGTATTGTTGCGCCTGGTTACCCTGTTACAGGTCACGGGGCGAAGGGACCGAGCCAAGCCACTGCCCTTCAACATCACATCCAGTGGACCGTTCGGATTCGCGGCGACCACCGATACAGGCACATCCGCTACTGTCACACCCACCAAGAGCCCCGATACAAGCACACCTGATGTCACCACTGCTGATGACGGCGCAACCCCTCGTATTTCCTCCTGGTTCATGGCCCCCTGCTCTTTCTTCAGCCGAATCGACCTCTTCCCCACCATCCCCGTTATAGGCAGGCAGCACTGGCAGCTGTGGATCTGCTCCTTTAACGTCCCCATGGGTCCCGGGAAAACGAGGTCGATTGTTTGCAGCGCGCGGAATTTCGCCCGGCTGACTGTCCCTGGGGGGAAGTGGTGGCAGCTGTACCCGCGGTGGCTGGAGCATCTGACATCAAATCTGATCTACGATGGAGATATGATTGTGCTGCAGGGTCAGGAGAAGGTTTTGAAAGGAGGAGGGGGGGGAGGAGGAGGAGGAGTGCCGTATAGTAAGCTGACGTACACACCGGCTGGTGCTGATAGGATGGTCTTGGCTTTCCGGAACTGGCTTCGTAGGTACGGTGGTGGCGAACCTGCCTGGGACCCGAGCCTAACCGCAGGTCCGGGAGGCGCCGCACCTCTCCCGTCCACGGTTCTGTCCCGGAAAGAAATGCTCGACCGGCTCGGGCAGCACACGGAAAAATGTTCCTCCTGCCGGGCAGCTTTGAAAAATGTGAGGAGGCTGGCTGCTGTGCTGGTAGGGGCGGCGGCGGTGCTGCTTGCGGCAGCAGCGGTGATCCCTGGGGAGGCGGTGGGGGTTGGAGGCAAGGCATGGTTGGCAGTGGGAGCGGTGGTGTCGTTGGCAAGTGCTGCATGGCTCAAGTATGAGCTCGAATGGCAGTTTGTTCATCGGGACTATGTGCATGCTGATGTGGAGTGACTGTGGAAGGGGCATGGTGGTGGTGGGAGTGACAGCAGTACCACCACCTGTAGTAGCAGCAGCAGCGGTGGCGCCTGGGGAGGTGGTGGGTGGGGAAGGCAAGGCAGGGTTGGCAGTGGGGGCGGTGGTATCGCTGGCAAGTGCTGCTTGGCTCAAGTATGAGCTTAAACCTCAGTTTGTTCATCGGGACTATGGGCATGCTGACGTGGAGTGAGCATGGGAGGATGGGAGGTGGGAGGGGTGTGGTAGGGCGAAGGAGTGTTGAAAGGGGCGGTAGAAGTACGAGCATGCGCTGCTGTTTGTACAACACCGTGACTACGAGCATGCTGATGTATAGTGTGACCATGGAAGGGGTGTGGTGGTAAGGGTGGGAGACGTGGAGTGAGGATGGGAGGTGGGAGGGGTGTGGTGGTGATAGGAGTGGTGGCAGTCCTGCTTCTGCAGTGCTGAGTTAGTGTTATGGTGTGACTGTGAGGAGGATAGATGATTGCATCCGAATATCTCTGGGGCGAATTCGTATGTATGTGTACAGCTTGGTGTGTGTTCCTTGCGTGTTGCCCACATGCTTGACAAGATAGTGTTCATATTGCAGTTGTGTATGGCTAGGGAATAGCGTTGCAATGTGTATATCCTGTAAATAATATACATGTACGCTGCATTCACCATTGTGTAGCAATTTGATCTTAGCATGCATGCATCTCCATGCCAAATTACTTACCAGCGGTACCAGTACTGAGTAGACAGAACCTCTCAAAATCAACTACCGGTATCTTACAAGTTACAGGAGGAACAGTAGCAGCAATACTGTTACAAGAGAAACAGTAGCCATCTTTTCAAGCCTTTAAACTAATCACCAGCACCCCTCGCACACCCGCTAGTATTTACATCTGCTCACAGCTCATACTACCACTCATATCCCCCCTTCACTCCCCCTCTGCTCCCCCCTCCCTCCCCTCCAATCCCAGCTGCACCAAATCTTCCAGTCACTCTGACCCTCCACACCTTCATTCACAGCGCATACCACTTGATGTGGATATTCCCCTTCACTCCGCCCTCTCCTCCGCCCTCCCTCCCCTCCAATCCCAGCTGCAGCAAATCTCCTGGATACTCCGACCCTCGCACACCACCTATGTTCAAGGCGCCAGCAACTCGTACCACTAGAAACATCTCTTCATTCCCCGTATGCTGCTCCCTCCCTTCCCTCCAATCCCAGCTGCAGCAGATCTTCCGGATACTCTGACCCTCGCACAAAGCGAGTGTACGACACTGGGAGGGGCAGAGAGGGGTTGGGATGGGTCAGAGAGCGAGTGTAGAACGGTAAAGGGTGTGTGTTGGAAGGGGGGAGAACAGGACAGCGGAAGGAAATAGCTAACTCCACATAGCCATCACGTCTCTCTTCCTCCCCACAAGTGACTTTTGAGTCGACTCAAAAGTTCCAAGCTTAGTGCCTCAAACACGCCCCTCCCCAGAAACCCCTTCACACGCCCTCTCACCGTTCTCAATCTTGTTAAGGCTCGCCAGCATGACGTCCATCTTCTTCCCCACCTCGCTGCTCCTGGGAAGGAGACTGAACCCCGCATATAGCTGGACCACCTCTGTAGTCCTGAAACCCCATCATACATCCAGGAACCGCTTCACAAGCCCAGGAACTCCCTCTCACCGTTCTCAATCTTGTTGAGGCTCGCCAACATGACATCCATCTTCTTCCCCATCTCCTTCCCCACCTCGCTGCTCCTGGGAAGGAGACTGAACCCCGCATACAGACGCTGCATAAACAACCGACACGCATCCGCATCCACCCCCACTGCTCCCCCCTCTTCTTCGACCTCTTTTGCAGGCTCGGCAGCAGCAGCAGCAGCAGCAGCAGGTTCGGTGTCTCGAGGCTCTGGTTGAGCCTCGGGTTGCTCCCGAGGCCTCTTTCCTCGCCTGCTGGAACCCTTTCGATTGGATCCCTCATTATCACCAGCAGCGCCAGCAACACCACCAGCAACACCACCAGCACCATCACCAGCACCATCACCAGCACCAGCAGCAGCAGCAGCAGCACGGCTGGACACAGCTAGCCTCATTACTTCACCAGTCAGATCTGCCAGCTGGATGGGGAAGGGTGGGGAGCGGTGACGGGGGAAGGGTGGGGAGGGGGGTGTGAGCGAGCGGGAGTTTTATCATCATCATCATCATCATCATCATCATCATCATCATCATCATCATCATCATCATCATCATCATCATCATCATCATCATCATCATCATCATCATCATCATCATCATCATCATCATCATCATCATCATCATCATCATCAGCAGCAGCAGCAGCAGCAGCAGCAGCAGGAAGGGGAGGGGGTGGTGGTGGTGTTGTGGAAGGAAGGTAAACCAAATACAGGTGGAAGGTTCGCTCATGCTATCATCGCATCTCACCCCAACTTTCGTCACCCACTAACATCCCCATGCTCACCCCCCCTCTCATTCCCGCTCCCGCTCACCCCCAGCACATAGTCAGCAGCATGCACATGGAAGGTTCGGACATGCTATCATCCCAGATCACCCCTCTCAACCCCCTCTCAACCCCCTCTCAAACCCCTCTCAACCCCCTCTCAACCCCCTCTCCGCCCCCTCTCAACCCCCTCTCAACCCCCTCTCAACCCCCTCTCTGCCCCCTCTCAACCCCCTCTCCACCCCCTCTCAACCCCCTCTCAACTCCCTCTCCACCCCCTCTCCCACCCCTTCTCCCACCCCCTCTCACCCCACCTCTCAGCCCCCCTTCCACTCACCTCCAGCACATAGTCAGCAGCATGCACGTGAAAAGTTCGCTTCTCCTATCACCCATCCCCCCCCAATTGTCCCCTTGCACCTATTAACTACTCACTCACCTACCCATCCCCCCTTCCACTCACCCCCAGCACATAGTCAGCAGCATGCATGTGGAAGGTTCGGCCGTCGCGGTCCACGATTCCCTCAAACGCACCGTTTACCTGTGCAGTGCAGTGCAGTGCAGTGCAGTGCAGTGCAGTGCGGTGCAGGGCAGCGCAGGGCAGGGCAGGGCAGGGCAGCGCAGGGCAGGGAGTGACGAAGAGCAACAAGTGCAGCAGAGGGCACAGACGAACAGGGGACAGGCGCGGCGGGGACAGGTGCAGAGGGTGTTGCATCTAACAAGGCTCACAGGAAACCCGGGACTCTCCCACAGCCAAGGTTTTACAAGCTTTAACAAGGTTTATCAAGGTTTGACAAGGTTTTAAAAGGTTCCCAATGCAGCTTTCTCACCTCAGCCAAAGTCAGCAGACGGCCTGTCTGGCGGAAGTGCAAGAAAGACGCCGCCTCCACATACTCTTGCAGCTGCCACAGCACTCAAAAAGGGGAAGGCGAGAGGGGAGAGGGGGTTGGATTGCAAATGGAAACAAAGATGCGGGTATGACAGGAAGAAACGAACGAAAGAAAGAAAGAAAGAAAGAAAGAAAGAAAGAAAGAAAGAAAGAAAGAAAGAAAGAAAGAAAGAAAGAGACGAAGGTGCCAAGATGGTATGCCAGGGGCTCTGTGGGTACTGAAGGGATGCAGAACCCCCATCCCATCCCATATCACCGCTGCCCCCCATCTCCTCCACCCACCCCCCACGTGTACGCGCAAGTGAACCGCCAGTAGTCCTCTGCTTGCAGCTCCCCTGCCCACCCCACCCCCTCCCATCCCACCCCATCCCACCCCACCCCACCTCGCCCTGCCCCGCCCTGTCTCCCCTACACCCCTCCACCCACCCCCCACGTGTACGCGCGTGTGAAGCGCCAGTAGTCCTCTTCTTGCAATTCGCGAGCCACCTGTGCCATGTGGTGGGCCCGTAGTGATGCCAGCTGCTGCGCTGCTGCTGCCAGGGCGCGAGGGGTGGTGGCTCTGAGGCAAAGAGGGGCGTAGAGGGGTGGGGAGCGGTGGAGAGGGGTAGGAGGTGCAGGGGGGAGGGGGGGAGCAGATGTGTCCTCGGCACTCCGATCGCGAGCCACCTGGGCTCACAGTGATGCCAGTTGCTGCGCTGCTGCTGCCAGGGCGCGGGGAGTGGTGGATCTGCTGGGGAGGGGTGGAGAGGTGTGTAAAAGGGTGAAAAGGTGACGTTCGCCAGCCGCTGTGATGCGTCCACCAGGAAGTGATGGTGGTGGCCGTGAGACACTGCATAGAATGAGATTTGGGCCGTAGAGGGAATTGGAGATCTGGGCTACAAAAATGAGCCGACACCAAGATGTGAGGGTGGTGGCCGTGTTAAATTTTGAGTCGACTTAAAAATTCCGGGTGGGAAGAAAGGGAAATTGTGACATCGTGTGGTGTGGTGTGGTTTGCACACAGCGATGCCAACTGCTGCTGTGCTGCTGTTGGCAGGTCGTGAGGGCTTGCGATATGGTGATGGATTGAAACGGGAGAACTGGTTCACAATACGGCGGAAACCATGTCATCACACCATGTCAGCAGGTGCCACGTCACACACCTGTGGATGGCGAAGATGATCTTCTTGCTCTGTATAGTCACATCGCGGCTCGCTTTCACCAGCCTCTCCCTCCGCTCGTTCTGCAGGCGCGATGTGACACAAACGGGGGAAGGTGACAGAAACGAGCGAGAGAAGAGAGACGACGAATTCAACCGGGTGCCGACTGAACGAGGTGAGCCCACTTGCTTGAGGCTGAAATTCGGACGATGCTCGTGGAGCAATTCTAGAAAGAATCACAAGCATCTTCCGAATTTCTGCCGCACCCACTACTGCAACGCACTATCTCGTCTAGAACCCGCGCGTAGCCCTCGAATTCCGCCGCGATTGACGGAGAGCCGTCGTCCTCCCCCATATTGCCCTCCCCGCCCTCTCTGCCCTCCTCCTGGTCTGTTAGCCGTGGAAATAAGAGTCACAGTGATGCTGCTAGAAGCATCGTCACCGTCGCGAAAGAAGGGAGGTGTGATGGCAACAAGAAAACAAGAGGTGACAGGCAACGAGCAGAAATGGAGAGCGGGGAAATGGAGGGTGAAGGTGTGACGAATGTGGGTCCTTGTCTCGATTGTAAAAATGATTTTTTTCGAAAGTGTGTAACACTTTCTAAAAATGTGTATTTTGAAAGCGCAGCTGACTGTCACGAAGCAAAGCAACGGCGAATTACAATTCGCCGAGTACATAACGAGGGTTGGAGGCCATTCGGCCTCCACCCACGACTTCATTTCGGAACTTTGCAGTTCCACTCATTCTCGTCCAACCACCTCGAAAGTTTCCTCTGTCACTAGAACTACTTACTACGACTCACCTACAAGCGATCGATTTTCATGAAGGGCAACACTATCACGCGTGCGACTGTACTTAGCGGGCGCTCAACTGAGAGCGAAGTGCGCCGGACGAAACGCCAACAGACGCGCCAAAGACGAAATCGCCAGTGGCACGCACTAGTGACGAAATTGCCACTGGCGCCAGTGGCTCGCGCTAGGGACGAAATCGCCACTGGCGCCAGTGGCAGGCGATTGGGACGAAATCGCCACTGGCGCAAGTGGCGCGCGCCAGGGACGAAATCGCCACACGCGCGCATGTGGCGAAATTGCCACGTGCGCCAGTGGCGAAATCGCCACTAGCGCGCCATGGACGAAATGGCCGCTGGCGCGGCAGTGACGAAATTGCCACTGCAGCGCCTTAGGCGTTTGACTGGGCGTCATTTGTTGCCTAAGTGCTGCAAGTCATTTTCTTTCAGTTTTATTTTCGTTATGTCCTCTTCGTTTATTTTCTATTAATCTATAAGCTCCTCTTATCCCTTGGTGGCAGAAATCAGGCCCAACACTACAGTGGTGGAAAGACTTTTATAAAAGGCTCTACTAGTCGCGCGGGGAAATTACATGGACTACAGGATCAAACTGCACGCGCACCTAAGGACGTCTCCCAATAAAAAGAGCGGACAGAGGGTCTCCCCGTGTGGCCTGAGAGCCGTCCCCCAGGGGGGGAAGGGGACCGAGGGTCCCCGTGTGGCCTGAGAGCCGTCCCCCAGGGGGGGAAGGGGACCGAGGGTCCCCGTGTGGCCTGAGAGCCGTCCCCCAGGGGGGGAAGGGGACCGAGGGTCCCCGTGTGGCCTGAGAGCCGTCCCCCAGGGGGGGAAGGGGACCGAGGGTCCCCGTGTGGCCTGAGAGCCGTCCCCCAAGGGGGGAAGGGGACCGAGGGTCCCCGTGTGGCCTGAGAGCCGTCCCCCAGGGGGGGAAGGGGACCGAGGGTCCCCGTGTGGCCTGAGAGCCGTCCCCTAGGGGGGGAAGGGGACCGAGGGTCCCCGTGTGGCCTGAGAGCCGTCCCCCAGGGGGGAAAAGGGGACCGAGGGTCCCCGTGTGGCCTGAGAGCCATCCCTCAGGGGGGGGAAGGGGACCGAGGGTCCCCGTGTGGCCTGAGAGCCGTCCCCCAGGGGGGGAAGGGGACCGAGGGTCCCCGTGTGGCCTGAGAGCCGTCCCCTAGGGGGGGAAGGGGACCGAGGGTCCTCGTGTGGCCTGAGAGCCGCCCCCCAGGGGGGGAAGGGGACCGAGGGTTCCCGTGTGGCCTGAGAGCCGTCCCCCAGGGGGGGAAGGGGACCGAGGGTCCCCATGTTGGGCTTGCCGTAAGATGGGCTGAATTTCGAACAATGTGTGTGTTAGTATGGATCATCCTTGGCTATTGATGTAACCGTATATGATAAGATTTCAAAAAAAAAAAAAAAAAGGGGGGCTCAAACATTTTTTGACAAACAAAGGTTGGTTGGTGCCCCATCAATTTCCAGGGAAGCAATTGTTTGGAGTGACCTGGTTACAAATGGTTGGTAGAGTGCAACTCAAGATGGATTTTGAATCTGACTTGACTACGGTTGTTCACACACACTCCTACATCGCATTCAATGTTCTCTCCAAATAAGGGCAATGAGAAAGGGATTGGTTTCCATCATGCTCATCCCACTCTCTTAGATCGCACCCGAGATGGAAATAAAAGCACGGGAGTTGCGACTAGCATGCTACCACAAGTTGCGTCTCGTTAAGAACTTGAATGGGCTTTAGGTGTTGGGAGTTAAAGACGGAATTCGTGTGTGAAAAAAAAAAAAAAAAAAAGTACCACCTACCGTATTTAACCAAAATGACGGACACACCCTCCCGCTACTACCAACTCAGCCCATACATCCACGTTGTAGATAGCCCCGAACCTCAAACGGTTGGAAGCGTAGAGTACAGCAGAGCACATGGTAAATCCCAAGATAAAAGTTGTACCGTCCATTGGGTGTGTAGACCTTGGTTGGGAACCACCAATTGCAACCACTATTCTGCTGCATCAACAAACACGCACATCTACACTAACAGAACGAAACCTTCACACACACAACATTTCGAACGCCATCGACATAGAGATCGCGATTACCAACGCCACCTCTCTCGGCACTTCGTCAAGGCCATCAATCACAACTACACTCGCCACGTCTTCAACACCCCACCTGCACATGTCTCAGAAGACCCAATTGTAATGAAGCCCGTTGCCTTTGCAAGAACAGAAAGCAAGCTTTCTCAATATGATTTTTTTCGAAAGTGTGTAACACTTTCTAAAAATGCGTATTTTGAAAGCGCAGCTGACTGTCACGAAGCAAAGCAACGGCGAATTACAATTCGCCGAGTACATAACGAGGGTTGGAGGCCATTCGGCCTCCACCCACGACTTCATTTCGGAACTTTGCAGTTCCACCCTCCACCCACCCACCCTAGTTGTATATCTGTATAATCCATCCATAGTTGGACGAGAATGTTGTATTACTGCAATTGTAATGAAGCCCGTTGCCTTTCCCAATTGTAATGAAGCCCGTTGCCTTTGCAAGAACAGAAAGCAAGCTTTCTCAATTTTCTCACATTCTGCACTCGATAAAAGATAACCGTGAAGTGAATCTCAATGGGTCAATTAAACAAAATGGTACACTTCCTGAATTCAAGCACACTAGCTAGATATGCAAACTACAGATTCAACCACATGGAACTTGAGTGAATGAATACAAACAGGAGGTGGTACCGTACTTCAATGCACATAACACTACAACATCACAAATTTATAAGGGAGTCATGCTCCTGTTAGGTGTTACATGTTCTCTAGGGGCATATATGCGTTCACCACCTCCCTCCATATGCACACCTTCCCATCCGCCAAAGCTACTTTCAAATATATCCCTCTTTTGCCTTACCCAATCCCTCCATTCTAACCAGATAAGCTCAACCAACCCCAAACACTTGTAGACAAAATACACCATAATAGTTGGTGCTAATGCCACTCCACCACCACCCATCCCCCTCCTCCCCATCCACACAACAAACGCCACAGCCCCCACCGCCTCATGATGCACATTCCCCAGCAAAAACGACAAGCCATGCAGCCCCACACCGATCCACAGGCCCGGCATTCCCCCGAGCCTCCACGCGACAGCTCCGGCGACCTTCAACCCCAGCCTCGTGTTTGCAGAGATGATAAGGACCAAGGAAAGCCACGCTACAGTAGCGTTGGTACCATAAAGAACACCGAGGATGACACTAACGAGGATGAAAATGAGGTCTGGGCCGAAAGAAGCCCGCCATTCGGGCTGCAAAGGGGACAGGAGAATGTTGAGAAGAGAGGAGGGCGCGTGGCGAAGGAAAGAGAGGATGAAAAGGGCGTATGAAGCCAGAGGAACCGTTGAAGCTTTGAAATTCGGGGCAGAACCAGCAGCAGCAGCAGCAGCGGCGGCGGCGGCGGGAGAGGACGCTGCATGATGCAAAGGAGGCTCATCCCACAGTGGCCCACTGCCTCCAAAAACATTCTCTCCTGCCATGGTTGCCCCTTGCTCCACTCCTCCTAAACCGCCCCCAGCTGCTGCCGCAACGCCAGCACCGCCAGTGGCAGCAGCAGAAGCAGCAGCAGCAACACCTCCTCTTCCAGAACTGCACACATTTCCCTCCAACAGCCCCCCCTGTTCCAGCAGTACATTTGATCCAGCCTGCTCCGGTCTCTTCCATCTGTTCCTGCCTGCCTCCTGCCCTGCACCATCCCCTGCACGCCAGTCGAACTCGTCTCCTTCAGTGCGTCTCCACATCCTCTCTTCCCCCCCATGCTTCTGTGCCTCATGCTCACCACGCCATGCTCCCCTGCTCATGGCGCTGCTCCTGGTTTTGAACGCCGCAACACGCCGTGCGCGCTGCTGCACTGCCAGCGCCCACCGCGCGTGGAACAGCCACCGCAGGTACCACGCCGAGAAGATCGGGCACTCCGAGGATGAGGCTCGGGCCGAACCTGGGCCAGGCTCAGCGGAGGCTCGAGCGGAGGCTGAGAACGCCCTGTCAAAAGGGTCGAAGCTGGTGTGGTGGTATGGGAGGAGGGAACGAATTAACAAGTAGGGTAAAGAATGGGGTAATCATTGGGGTTATAAGGGCAACAAAAACGTGAGATTTCTGATTTTTGTGCTTGGAATACGGTGGTGCTTCTGAAGCTGACCTGGCAGATGCTCCGTGTGCTGGCGTGGCAGATGACACGGATGACCAGTGCCGCGTGGAGCTGCGACCGGCGGGAACACCAGCAACACGAACCGACGCTCCGCGAGCAACTGTAGCGCCGCGACTAGCAGCCACGCGACTCCCAGCAGCGCGACTCGAAGCAGCAGCGCGCTGGATGCTAAGGTCGTAGAGATGGCGCTGCTGGTCGTCTGACAACACCTCGTACGCCGCCACTATGGCCTGGAAGGTTCGGCCCGAACCTGAGGCTTGGGACACGTCTGGGTGATACTGCGAGGGAGGACCCGGAGAAGGAAGGGGAGGGTACGAGTGGGCAGGGGAGGGGGAGGGACGGTTGGAAGGGGTGTGAGGCGACTTGCGAGGGGGGAATGGAGTTACACGCAAGGGGGCGAAAGCGCAATGCGACACATCGCAGCCATAGCAAGGGACGCAATTAGTACACTTGTGGCCGTCTCTGTCTCTGTTTTGCGCACCTTTCTCGCCATTTCTCGAAAAGCCTTCTTGATTTCCTGTTTGTTCGCGGTATAAGAGACTCCGAGGGTTTGGTACAAGTCCGTCGCGGCTCGCACGATCACCGCGCTCCAGTGTCGAGCGCGTAGAGGCTCGGAAGAAGAAGACTTGAGGGGCGTTCCAAGGTTTGGTCCAAGCCGTGACCTGAGGCACGGTCCGAGGCATTTCGCGCGGGGCGGAGGATCGGGCCGGGATATTTTACCCAACGAGGGAGGATAGCGGCGCTGCGACGTTGCTTCGCGAGAGGCTTTAAACGCGCAGACTGGGCCGCTATGGGCCACAGCGAGAGACATTGTCCTCCTGACCCGTCCCTACATTAAAAATAACGGCTGCATAAGGCGCAACGGAAGTTACGCAAGGTTGTCTAAGTTCAAGAGAAGGGCATGACGCTACGATCTATATCGCATACACTCTCTTGCCACGGGACCTTCTATTCCTCCCGAACGTGCTGTATAGACGAACTGAAACTAGATGACCCCGTCTCGAGTCGCTTGATGAACTGCGGAATAAACGTCTATAATTCCATGAGAGAAGGCATCAACATCAACATCACCACAGCTCGCCACACCACTTTTCACCTCACTCTCACACGACTCCACAACAACCTACCTAGACACAAGCAACGAGGGGCGAGGGGGACCCAGAGCTGGGGAATGGGAATCGAGAGGGATGGGAGGGGCGTTTACGGATTGGACGAAAATTGGTTTCCTAGGCGCGATCTCAAAAGTTCAAATGTGAGCTGCCCGCATCGAAACGCTAAAGATTTGTTGAGACGATTATACAGTACATTAGGTGCCAGAAGCGAAACAGAGATGCGATTTGCGTCCCAGAAGTGTCAACTAAACTCAAAAGGTTTATTCCTAAACTCCCTAAACAACAAAAATGTTTAGGAACGCCAGCAGTTGGCTGGAGGTGATGTGTTGCTGGGCGCGAAGGCTGGATGTGGGCACGGCTATTACCGCTAACGAGACTCCACTACAAGCTACTACGGTAGATTCCCTACAAAATGTTTTGCCGTGTAAAGATACTCTATAAAGACGCAAAAGGGTGTGATGCTTTATCCCTGTACTATCTGACAATGGGATTGCTCCGCACTGGAAAATACTTCTTGAAAATCACCCCAGGCTAAAATGTAAAATAAACTCTTATTTGATAGGGTGCAGTTTCAAGCACAGGGCCGCTGCTTAAATCATGGAAGGCAGGAACATTTGCTCGGTGAGGTTCTGAGCCGCTTCCTCGGAGGGAAAGCTCCTGACAGCCCCGGTGGTCCAGGAGCGGCGGCGGGGGAGGGGGCAGCAGCGGCGGTGGGGGAGGAGGGAGCGGTAGTGGCATTGGTGGTCAGGGCCAGCAGCAGCCGCAGCAGCAGCAGCAGCACCAGCAGCAGCAGCGTCAGCGCCAGACCCCCACTTCCCAGCAACTTCTTGACTGGTATGCCGGGCGTGGGGCTTCTGGGGGTCCTGGTCGCTGCCCCTATCTCATCCGCACAGGTCCCCGCGCTGGTCGCCAGTGCACAGGTTTTCACACTGAGCAGCGTTGCTTCGCTCGGCTTAGCGACGCCTGGCGCGCCAAGTTTCCTGATGCTTCTGAGTTCCCCAATTGGGCAGACTTGCTTAGGCATGATGTACCTATCTTTGATCTTGACTATGAGGCAATTCTTGCTGCTATGTATGCCTTGTCTGTTAGTGCTGAGGGTGACTGCTACTTGTGTGTGCCGCCGGATCCTGGTATAGCCCCTGGTATAGCCCCTGCAGCACTAGGTACTTGTGAGTCTGCTCCCCCTGGTCCTGCGCCTGCACAGGTTTTGCACACCTTTACACTTGACTCTGGTGCTTCCCGCTGTTTCTTTCGCGACAGTACCACAGTCACTCCCCTCCCTGCACCTGTTCTTGTCTCACTGGCTGACCCCTCTAGGGGCCCAGTGCTTGCACGGTCTTCCACTGTGCTTCCGTGTCCGGCGGTCCCGTCTGGTGAGCTGTCTGGTCTCCACCTCCCCTCGTTCTTTACGAACTTGGTGAGTAACGCTGTCCTCCAGGATGCGGGGGTTGACACCTTCACCCCTGGCCGGCAGCGTGTGGCGATTTGCACGTGCTCCCAGACTGGTCGCCACCTGGCCACGTTCGCTCGTGCGCCAGGGTCCAGTTTGTACACCCTCACCACTGCGTCGCGCTCCGCCCCTTTGTCTCCCCAGTTACACGCGTCTGCTCAGGTAGCTACACAGTGTGAGTGTCGCCGGCTGTCGCACGACACTCTCCTGTGGCACCACCGCCTTGGTCACCCCTCCCTGCCTCGCCTGCGCAGCATGCACTCCCGCTTCCTGGTTTCTGGTCTTCCCAGGTCTCTGCCTCCCCTCCCTCCCTTGCCTGCGCCGCCCTGCATTCCTTGCGTCGAGGGGCGGCAGCGCGCCGCTCCTCACTCCTCCTCGTTCCCTCCCACAGAGGCTCCACTGCAGACTCTCCACCTGGACGTGTGGGGCCCAGCCCGCGTCCGTGGATAGGGCCACGAGCGGTACTTCCTGCTGGTTGTCGACGACTACACGCGTTACACCACGGTCTTCCCCTTGCAGCGCAAGGGGGATGTCCCTGATGTTTTGATCCCCTGGATCCGCACTACTCGTCTCCAGCTCCGCGAGCGGTTCCAGTCGGACTTTCCTGTCCTGCGTCTGCACTCTGACAGAGGTGGTGAGTTCTCCTCAGACCTCTTGGCAGCCTTCTGTGCGGAGCACGGCATCCGCCAGACTTTCACGCTTCCGGCCTCTCCGCAGCAGAATGGGGTTGCTAAGCGCCGCATTGGCTTAGTCATGGAGGTCGCTCGTACCTCCATGATCCATGCGGCTGCCCCCCATTTTCTGTGGCCGTTTGCGGTCCGGTACGCCGCGCAACAGCTCAACCTTTGGCCCCGTGTCTCCTTGCCGGAGACCTCGCCCACACTGCTGTGGACGGGGAAGGTTGGCGACGCGTCGCGTTTCCGGGTCTGGGGTGCTCGTGCCTTTGTCCGCGATACTACCGCGGACAAGCTGTCCCCTCGCGCCATTCCTTGCGTCTTCCTTGGCTTTGTCCCTGACGTGCCTGGCTGACAGTTTTACGACCCCGCCTCGCGCCGTGTCTTTGCGTCTCAGGACGTCACCTTTGACGAGTCGGTCCCCTTTTACCGCCTCTTCCCCTACCGCACTGTTCCTCGCCCCCCCCCGCTGCTCTTTCTCGCCCCAGGTCCTCCCCAGGTAGACCCCTTCCCCGCGCCAGGTCCTGCTCCTTCAGGTGTCTCTCAGGTAGACCCCCCTGCGCCTGCGCGTGTTGAGGTCACTGGTGACTCCGGTCCTGCTGCGAGTGGTGCTGTCCCTGGGGGTGCGGAGCTTGGGGGTGCGTAGCATGGGGGTGCTGAGTCTGGGGGCACTGAGTGTGAGGGGCCTGCGGGTACGGAGCCTGGAGGTGCTGAGCCTGCGCGTGAGGTGCCTGGAGGTCCTGTGTCTGGGGGTGCTGCGTCTGGAGGTCCTGTGTCTGGGGGTGCTGCGTCTGGAGGTCCTGCGTCTGTGCCCGGGGCGCGCGCGAAATCCGGAGGCACCCACTGGAGATTGCGCCACGTGGCAAATATCTCGTCTGGGGCTTGCCGCGAGCTGCGGCGCACAACGGGAACGAATTCTCGAACCGCTTCCCCAACGCAAACCACCTGACTGGGGCCCGCAGGAGCGGGCGGCGGAGAGGGCGGCAGATTTTGTCGCCATGTGGGAGGGGGAAGCCCGCCCACCGCCCTGCTTCCCCCAGCTGCGCTATCGCTCGGCTGATCCTCCTTCCCGTTGGACCAATCAGCTTGCAGCGATCCCTCGTCTGAATCTTCGGGTTCCGCATCCGAGCCTTCGATATAGTCATCCGAACTCGATAGGTCGTCCGCTACAGTCACAATCGGTCCTGAATCTCCCTCCAATCCCCTGCTCGATACAGTCACGATTTCGGTATTGGAGCTACTGGAGCCTGATTGGTCGAAACTATCACCTGAAACCGCAAGTGCCATTTGGAACCCTGAAACCTCGCCATCAGACCCACTGGATTCGTCAGAGCTCTCCGTCCACGAAACTTCGTCGCCACGGTTCAGAGAGACTTCCGAGCCTGCAGAACTTTCTCTCGAAGCTTCGTCTTCTGGGGATCTGATTTTCCGGGGCCTGCCGCGTCGCCTAGAGCCGACGCGCTGCGAGGGTCCGTCCACGTCACTCCCACTTGCTGACACGTGGAATCGCAATGTTCTCGTCGAGGGGTACCCTGCGCTAGAAATGTGACTATAGCGAGGCATGGCGACTAGGCGATGCGCGTGAGGAAGCGGCGCCTTCCGTGGTAACAGGGTAACGCACTTGTACGGTGTAGTAAGCAGTCTTCGCGAGTCGAGCGTGTATAATGCGACGGGCGATGTTACCATTTCGGCAGCGGCGAGCAGTGCGGCCGCCATGAATTCACTCGAATCAACTCGATACTGCTCTACTCGCCGCGATTCGATTCCGCGATGCTTCGTGCTACGCTCTTGATGGCTGAGCGTTATTTCTAGTGGCCAGCAACCTCCTTACTAGTAGTGGTAAGACAGGTTTCAGGGCTTTTTGAAAGTGACACTAGGAAACATTGTCCTCGACAGGAAGACATCGATACAGATTGAGGAAACCTAAACCACAATACACACCCCGTATGGCAAGACATGCATACAATACATAGGCTGAGAAATCAAATCAGAAAATGCAAGGAAATACACCTAAAAAATCACTTGTTTTGCATCTATTACTCATTTTGATGGTTACTGGCTTCGCTAACTTCACCATTAATACAATGCGACATCAATGGGAGGTAGGAGGGGTTGGGATGTCTAAAGGGGATCACTCTGAGCAACCTGGTTGATAAAGGACCAGACGGAAGCAGGAGCGCTAAAAACAATTCGAAGCTGGAAAGGAAGCTGGGAGGTGAGGAGCAGAGGAAGTGGGCATTGAAGACACATGCTGCAGGCCGGCGGCATGGAAGAAACTTGTTCTGGAAATACTCATAGCTGACGAAATCCTTGCGGCAACCAAGCTGGCCAGGACAAGTTCACAGCGAACTGGAGTGACACTTTATTATAGTCTGCTTTATACAGCAAACAACCAACCCTTCGAGAAGTGTGTGACATTCAAGGAGGATGGGAGTGTGTCAAAGTACAATCTTATTTTGACATGGTATTCAGAGCAGGCAACCTGTTAGTTTTTTAGGGCCCACCGATCGTTCCGCTAGTTCCTGCCCGAAGCGCCCTTGCGCTGTCCGGCCCTCTCGCAGAGTGTCACGCTGCCCTGCAGCTACTCGCACTGCCTGCCCTAGCGCGCTTCCCTACTGTCACGCGTGCCCCTGCTGCCCGCGAGCAGCCCCTGCCCCGCGCGCCCCTGCTGCCCGCGTGCAGCCCCTGCCCCTCGCGCCCCTGCTGCTTGCGAGAAAAACCTGCCCCACGCGCCACTGCTGCCTGCGAGCAGCCCCTGCCCCGAGAGCACCTGCCCGCGAGCAGCCCCTGCCCTGCGCGCCCCTTCTGCCCGCGAGCAGCTCCTGTGCCAGCGCGCCCTGCTGCTAAGCGCGCCAGCGCGCCCCGCAGCTCAGCGCACCCCACTGGGAAGCGCGCCAATGTGCCCCACTGCGAAGCGTGCCAGCGCGCCCCGCAGCCCAGAGCGCCAGTGCGCCAGCGCACCCCGCTACTAACCCTAAACGCGCCAGTGCGCCCTGCTGCCCAGCGCGCCGCTGCTGCATGAGCTGCTGCTGCTGCTAACCGCGCTGCTGCTGCTACTGCTGCTGCTGCACACGCTGCTACTGCAGCGCTGTGCCCTGCCGAGAAGCGCTGCCCTGCCCGAGCCGCGCTACCCTGCCCCTATAGTGCCGCACTGTCCTACTGCTGCTCCTACTGCTACTGCTACGACTTCTGCTACTACTGCTGCTGCTGCTCGTGCTGCCACTACTGGCACTACTGCTGATACTGCGGCTGCTCGTGCTGCTACTGACTGCCACTGCCTATCATGGCCACTATCACGGTAGTCGCAGCGGCTAGGGGTGGACAGCAGCAGCCACTACCTCTCCCGGACACGCGATCCCCGCAGCAACTTCGTGAGTGGGTTATTCAGCGAGCCCGTCCAGGTGGTGGAGGCTTTGGTTTTCTGCGTACTGCACAGCGGCGGCAGCAGAGTCAGCAGGAGACCTTCTCCCCACAGCTACTTAGTGAGTTGTTTTCTCAGTGATGTGTCCCTGGTTCTGTAGAGGCTGCTGCTCTAGGTGCTAGCGAGTCTGCTGCCGCACTAGGTGCTAGTGAGTCTGCTGCCGCACAAGGTGCTAGTGAGTCTACTGCAGCATTAGGTGCTCGTGCGTCTCCCGCCAAAGGTCCTGCCTCAGCTGAGGCCTTGCACACTTGACTCAGGCGCGTCAAGTTGCTTCTTTCGTGACTGCACCACACTCACACCACTTGTTGCACCGGTTCCAGTCTCACTGGCTGACCCCATTGGGGGCCCAGTAGTCGCACAAGCCTCCACTGTCCTCCTGTGTCTAGCACTCCCCTCCGGTTCTCTGTCAGGTCTCCACCTCCCCACGTTCTCGACGAACTTGGTGAGCAACGCTGCCATTCAGGATGTCTGGGATGATACCTTTATTCATGGAGGGCAGCGTGTGGCGATCTGTATGTGCTCCCCGACTGGCCAACACCTTGCTACATTCACTCGACGGCCTGGGTCTAGTCTGTACACACTGATTACTGCGTCTGCACAGGTGGCTGAGTCAGGTTAGGTGGCTGTGTCGAGTCAGGTGTCTGCGTTTGGTCAGCTTGCAGTGTCTTGCTCGTGTCGGGTACTCTCCCACCAGTCTATCCTCTGGCACCACCGCCTCGGTCACCCCTCCCTACCGCGTCTCCGTAGCATGCACTCCCGTATCCTTGTCTCTGGGCTTCCCAGGTCCCTGCCCTCCCTCCCGCGCTCGCCTGCCCCGCCGTGCCTTCCCTGCGTCGAGGGGCGGCAGCGCGCCGCTCCTCACTCCTCCGAGTTTCCTCCGACCACTGCTCCTCTGCAGACTCTCCACATAGACGTTTGGGGCCCGGCCCATGTCGGTGGAACGGACCAGGAGCGCTACTTCCAGCTGGCTGTTGACGACTACATACGCTACACCACTGTCCTCCCCTTGCGGTGCAAGGTGGACATCAGCGGTGTTTTGATCCCCTAGATACGTGCTACTCATTGCCAGCTTCGCGAGCGGTTTCGTCGGGACTTGCAAGTTCAGCGTCTACACTCTGACAGGGGCGGTGAGTTCTCTTCTGACCTCCTTGCGGAGTTATGTCGAGACGAGGGCATCTGCCAGTCGTTCACGCTTCCAGCCTCTCCTCAGCAAAATGGGATTGCTGATCGTTGCATTGGCTTGATCATGGAGGTTGCTCGTACCTCCATGATCCATGCGGTCGCTCCCCATTTTCTGTGGCCGTTTGCGGTCCGATACGTTGCGTATCGGCTCAGCCTCTGGCCCCGTTTCTCTGAACCAGAGACCTCGCCCACACTCCGGTGGACGGGGAAGGTTGGCAATGCGTCAGTGTTTCGGGTCTGGGGTGCGCTCTCCCTTGTTCGCGATGCCAAAGCGACCAAGCTCTCCTCTCGCACTCTCCGCAGTGTCTTCCTTGGCTTCCCCACCGACGCCTCGCCCTGGCAGTTTTACCACCCGCACTCGCGTCGAGTCTTCTCCTCCCAAGACATCACCTTTGACGAGTCTATCTTTTTCTACAGGCTACACCCGCACGTGTCCCACTCGGTCCCCCTAGCGCCTCTCTTGCTAGTACCAATCCCCCCCTCCGGTAGACCCCCTCCCCCCACAAAGTCCTGCTTCCTCAGGTGTGTCTCAGGTAGATCCACCCCCCTTGGTTGAGCCTTTGAAGATCTCTTCTGACTCCTCTGGCCCAGATAAGGGGGGTGACCCTGCTGCTGACGACACGGCGGCCACTCGCCGCTCTCCACGCTTAGAGACCCCCCTGGTTTTCCGCCTCGGCCGTCTTCACCGCCTCCGCAGCCTGCTGCTGTGGACTCTGGAGCTGAGACTGCTGGTGCGGAGCTTGGGGGTGAGGCTTATGGGGGTGCTGAGCCAGAGAGTGAGGGTTCTGGGGGTGCTGACTCTGGGGGTACTGCGAGTCCTAGTGGCGGTGGAGCTGTGGGTGACCCGGCTGGAGGTCCTGGTGCTGGACAGCCACAGCAGCCTGGTCTACTCGAGACGCTCTCGCCGCAGCAGATTCGTGCGTGGATCGTTCGGCGAGGCAGTCCTGGTGGTGGAGGGTACGGTCCATCTGGTGCTAGAGCTGCTAGTCCTGGAGGTACTGCTAGTGCTGGAGGTGTTGGAGGTACTAATGGAGGTGCTGCTGGTGTTGGAGGTACTAGAGGTGCTGCTGGTGCTGGAGGTGCTGGAGCTGCTAATTCTGGAGGTACTGGAGGTGCTGCTCGTGCTGGAGGTGCTGGAGGTACTGCTGGAGGTGCTGCTGGTACTGGAGGTACTGCTAGAGGTGTTGGAGGTGCTACTGATGGTGGAGGTAATAGAGATGCTGCTGGTGCTGGAGGTGCTGGAGCTGCCAGTCCTGGAGGTACTGGAGGTGCTGCTGGTGCGGGAGGTGCCAGAGCTACTAGTTATGGAAGTGCTAGTAGTGCTGGAGGAAGATGAGTACTCTTCGGGTGCTGCTGCACGTTGCAGCACATCGTGACTACGAGCTGCACTCCCTCGACTTCTCCACAGCTTTCCCGCATGGCAGCCTTCACGAGGAGATCTGGCTGCGCCGCCCACCCGGCTTCACTGGGTCGTTTCCTGTGGGTACCCTCCGGCGGCCAGTCTATGGTCTTCGCCAGGCGCCCCGAGAGTGGCACGACACACTGAGGACTACACTTGCGGCTCTTGGGTTTGCTCCTTCCTCTGCTGACCCGTCGCTGTTTCTACGCACCGACACTACACTGCCGCCATTCTATGTTCTCGTGTATGTCGACGACTTGGTTTTTGCTACTGCTTACACTAAGGCACTGGCCCTAGTGAAGGCGGAGCTGCATGAGAGACACACCTGCACTGACATGGGTGAGCTGCGTAGCTATCTTGGCTTGCAGATCACCCGCGACAGAGTACGGCGCACGATCACCCTTACTCAGTCACACATGGTTCACCAGGTCCTTCGGTGCTTCGCCTTCCAGTTCTCCTCGCCACAGCCCACTCCTCTGTCTACCGACCACTCACTCTCAGCTCCACCTTCGGACGAGTCCGTAGAGCCGAGTGGTCCGTACCCAGAGCTTGTGGGTTGCCTCATGTACCTGATGACGTGCACACAACCTGACCCCGCGTACTCTCTCAGCCTTCTAGCTCACTACGTGGCTCCCGGTAGACACCGGAAGGTGCACTTTGATGCTGCGAAGAGGGTATTGTGTTACTTGTGCAGTACATCGGGCATGGGGCTCGTGCTTGGAGGACGGGGTTCAGTGGTACTCACAGGACACTCCGACGCTTCTTGGGCCGACAACCAGGCGACTCAGCATTCGTCACAGAGCTACACCTTCAGTCTTGGCTCTAGTTCTGTCTCGTGGAGGTCCACTCGTTCTTCTTCTATGCTTGGTTCCAGCTTTGAGGCCGAGATCTACGATGGGGCCATGGCTGCACAGGAGCTACACTGGCTGACCTACCTGCTGACCGACTTGGGGGAGCGGCCTCGTTCTCCTCTAGTTCTGTACGTCGACAAAAAGGCCATGCTTGCTTTGTGTTGGGAGCAGAGACTGGAGCACAGAACGAAGCACATTGTTCTTCGCTACTTTCTTGCTCGAGAGCTACAGCAGCGTGGTTAGCTTCGCCTTTCTTACATGGCCTCTCGGGCCAACTGCTGATGTCTTCACCAAGGCCCTCAGGTCTGGTGATCTTCAGCGTTTTTGCACTGCTCTTGGGCTTGTGCCCGTTCTACCTCACCTGCATGTTTCCTCTTGCTAGGTTGTGATCAGTGTACTGCCTTGCTATTATAACTCTGCATGTGAACTGGCCTTGTGGCCGCTTGCTTGTGCTTGGATTGTGTGGTGTCCTTGAGATCCACCCTGAGCTTTACTTTGCTTTGCTCTGTTGTCTTGCTTGACTGGTCTGGTGACCGTCTTTTTGTCCCCCACTTAGCTTATGGGGGTGTGTCAAAGTACAATCTTACTTGTAGGCTATAGGGGGGCACTCCTTATGGGGTACATAACTTCTAGGGTTAGTACTTGTACCCCAAATCTTGCTAATCCAATCATTCGTGCACAGTTGACTTTGACATGGAGCACAAAGGAATAGGAATACGACGGCGTAACATTGGTGCGTCTGAGGGGGGCCACGCCCCTGTTGGACTTCGAGGGGAAGATGCAAGGTAATATGGGATCACCAAGGATGGCACTGCTGCAATTACAGCTCTGCGCAAAGTGGGGGTCTGTCAAAATCCTAGTTACAAGACCATTGGGATAAAAGGGTTTGTTCCAAATGCAGGTCAGAGCACCCAAACCCTCCCTGTATAAGATGCATGTAACCCCCTCTGGGATCAATCGAGGATCCCTTGTGCAAGTCCATTGACACACCCCCATTCAGGGAGGCCCAGGACACGGCACAGCGCCTTCGGCAGCATGTACGTATACGAGGTTTCGAACTTGAGACCTTTCACTCTGATACTAGAATCCCAATCACTATGCTAACATGCATGTAACCCTCCTATGATCAGTTGGGCATCCCCGGTGCATGTCTACTGATAGAGTCAACCGAGCTTAGGAACCTGCGGAAAGTGCTAAAACCTCAACTTGTGCACCTGAAGAAACAACTTCAGTGGTAGGAGGCATGAAGAATAATAATGATTGGAAAAGAGACATCACGATGAGGGACTATATGGTGACGTCAGTCTGAGTGAAACAAGTGTCAGAAGACCTATACTGTGGATCCCCGATTGATCTTAGGAAGGGTTACAGGCCTGTTGCTTGAGGGGTTACTTGCGCACTGACCCGCTATTGAAACAAGCCCTTTTATTCCAGTACTCTAGTGATTGGGATTGTGACATGGTATCAGAGCTAAAAGGTATCGGGTTCGAAACCCAGTGTATGCACCACTGCGCAGCGCGTGGTGTGATTGTGGTGCATAGGCCAGCTACCGTTTGCGCTGTGCCGTATCTCGGGCCTCCCTGTGTGGGGGGATGTCAGAAGACCTACACTGTGGATCCCCGATTTATCATAGGAAAGGTTACAGGCCTGTCGTCTGGTGGGTTATGGGCACACGGACCCGTTACTTAACAAGCCCTTTTATCCTAGTGATATAGTGAGTGGGATTCTCACAATAAGTTATTTTTCAGTCGCACTGTAACAACCTGCAGGTTGGGAAGAGATTACAGTTTTTAGGAGCAATCACAAGTTGCCTCCACAGCGAAGAGGTGGAATCGAGGAACCACTGTCACTTCAGCTGCCCGAAGGTGCAGGCTGTTTCGATAACAAATTAAGTGAATGAACATTCTCGTACGTAAAAGGAGCAAAGAATACCAAGGATAAAGTCGATGAGTCAAGCGAGCCGAAGCAACACCGACAACTGCCAGATCATGAAAGATGCATGCATAAATATTTTTAATGGAATTGGCGGGAACAGATTTGAAACGGGTTCGCGAGCCGCACGGTTGGATTTCGCTGTAATAAGAGAATGTACCACTTAGAGTACATGGCTAGCTAGGACTTGTCGTATTCCTCTGTATTTCTATGTAACCCAATGTATGCATTAACTATAATCACTTCAAACATGTACATTCATTCTGGACAGAGGTCACTTACTTCCGTTGTAATTCCTCTGCGGTCAACCATGAGCCAATCCTGACCAAGTCCCCTCTTAGGATTATACCACAGGCAATGGTGAGCGAGATTCAGAGGGCGCTCCGCTTGATGAACCCGAGCATGAAGGCAGGGTCGGTGGGCGACCTACTGTTCCAAGTAACATGCACGCGATCATGCTTCCATTATCGCCACGACAGCTCATCAGATTCGGCTGGCGTGGTGCAATGCGGTTTTCGAATGGGTGAAATTCCAACCGAAAAGTCTTTTGATGCGGATCACCGTTCAGTTCATATGCCACGTAGAAATTCACTGCAAGGAGCGGAAGAAGCAAGAGGGAAGGAAGAATCACGACTATGGCACTTCGTCCTTCCTCTGTTCCACAGCGTGTTTCTCTGCCTCCTCCTCCTGGGTCCTCTCTTCCTGCCGTCCCTGACCCTGATTCTGACCTCGCTCGTGCTGCCAGACCTACTGTCTCTCGTCTCCTTGCCACTGTTGTCACTGACCCTTCTTTTGAGTCCACTGCTGCGTCTGCCCTTGTTGCTGAGCTGGTTGACTTTGCTGCTGCCTGTCGTCTAGACTACGCCGCTGCTCTTGTTGCTGAGTCTGGGTCTACCAGTCCTCCGTCCGTCGGGGGTGAGTGTGCTCTTGGCACGGACGTCCTTGAGGACACGCAGGAGGACTTAGAGTGTCTTGCAGCTGCTGTACCTCGTTTTGCTTCCATGCTGCTTGCCCCTGAGGGAGACCCGGATGCACCAGACATCCCGACCCCGCGCTCTTACGTAGAGGCGATTGCGGGTCCTTACTCCTCTCAGTGGCAGATAGCCACGGATGCCGAGATGGCATCCTAGAAGTCCAAAGGCACCTACGTCGACGCGGTTCCGCCGTCTGGGGCGAACATAGTCGATGGCATGTGGATTTTCAGGGTGAAGCGGCCGCCGGGTTCTCCGCCTGCCTTCAAGGCACGTTACGTTGCTCGAGGCTTCAGACAGCGACAGGGGGTCGACTACTTCCAGACCTTCTCCCCCACCCCAAAGATGACCACTCTTCGGGTGTTACTGCACTTCGCTGCTCAGCGTGACTACGAGCTACACTCTCTGGACTTCAGTACAGCTTTCTTGTAGGGCAGCCTCCACGAGAAGATGTGGCTGCGCCGCCCACCTGGCTTCACTGGGTCGTTTCCTGCAGGTACCCAGTGGAGCCTCCGCCGACCAGTCTACGGTCTCCTCCAGGCGCCTCGCGAGTGGCACGACACACTGAGGACTACACTTGCGGCTATGGGGTTTACTCCTTCTACTGCTGACCCGTCGCTGTTTCTACGCACCGACACGTTGCTGCCGTTGTTCTACGTCCTCGTGTACATCGACGACCTGGTCTTTGCCACTGCTGACACTTAGGCACTGACCCTTGTGAAGACGGAGCTGCAGAAGAGACACACCTGCACTGACATGGGTGAACTTTCAGCTATCTTGGCTTGCAGATCACCCGGGACAGAGCACGGCACACCATCACACTGACCCAGTCACACATGGTGCACCAGGTCCTTCAGCGCTTCGACTTCCAGTTCTCCTCGCCACATCCCACTCCTCTCTCTACCGGCCACTCGCTCTCAGCTCCACCTTCGGACAAGTCAGTAGAGCCGAGTGGTCCATACCCAGAGCTTGTGGGTTGCCTCATGTACCTGATGACGTGCACACGACCTGACCTCGCGTACCCTCTCAGCCTTCTGGCTCGCTACGTGGCACCCGGTAGGCACCGAAAGGTGCACTGGGACGCTGCGAAGAGGGTACTGTGTTACTTGTGCAGTACGTCGGGCATGGGGCTCGTGCTTGGATGACGGGGTCCAGTTGTCCTCACCGGTCACGCAGACGCCTCCTGGGTTGACGACTCAGCTACGCAGCGGTCGTCACAGGGTTACACCTTCAGCCTTGGCTCTGGCTCTTTTTCCTTGCAGTCTACCCGCTCGTCTTCGGTTCTCAGCTCCAGTTGTGAGGCTGAGATCTACGCTGGGGCCATGGCTGCACAGGAGCTACGCTGGCTCACCTACCTGCTGACTGACTTGGGAGAGCAGCCTCGTTCGCCTCCAGTTCTGTACGTAGACAACAAGGCCATGATTGCCTTGTGTCAGGAGCACAGACTGGAGCACAGAACGAAGCACATCGCTCTGCGATACTTCCTTGCTCGAGAGTTGCAGCAGCGTGGCCAGCTTCGTCTTGCGTACGTGGCCACTAGGGCCAACACTGCTGATATATTCACCAAGGCACTTCCGCCTGGTGATCATCAGCGCTTCTCTACTGTGTTAGGCCTTGTGCCTACTTTGCCTCACTTGCTTACTGCGTGACTTTGCTTGTACTGTGATCTATATAAATACCAGCATGCTTGCACTTGCTAGGGTATGATCACTGTATTGTTTGTTTTTTTTTATATAACTCTGCATGTGAACTGGTCTTGTGGCCTTTTGCTTGTGCTCGGACAGTGTGGTGACTTTGTGATCCACCCTGAGCTTGCTTTGCTTTTCTTGACTGGTCTTGTGACCACTTGTTCTCCCCCACTTTGCCTATGGGGGTGTGTCAAAATGTTATATTGCTTGCTTTGTGTAGGCTATAGTTGGGTAGCCCATAAGGGGTACAACCCAATTGGGGTTAGTACTTGTACCCAACTGTTTCATAGTTCATTCATTCTCGTTCATTCTTCTGACAGCAATACGCCTTGATTAGAATATTTTACTCGAATGAAACATAGCTGGTTTATGGTTTGTGTATAGAAGGAAAAACCCTTTTCCTTACTGGGGTTTACTCAACCGCGTACAACCCCAACTTTCAGAAGTACACGTTTGGCCACTTTGCTTGATGCCAAAGCAACCTCGCGTCACCTTCGGCTTTCACTCACCCAACCTGCACCCAACCTCGCGTTCCCGAGGTTCCGGCCTAGCTAGGTTGTCCCGCTATATAACCGCGTGCCTTTTCATTGTACGATCAGTTCATTGAGTCACATCTTCGTTATTCGTTATTCCGCGCACTCTCTTTTACAACTCATAACACCTGGTATCAGAGCTACTTTCCTAGTTCACCCCGCTTTTCGAGGGTAGTTTGGAGGCACGGGCGTGGCTGGTAAAGGAGACTGCAAAACGGTTGGCTGTAAGGTTCGTTAATTCTAACCTGCCTGACTCCGATAGGCCACGGATACCGCTCTGCCCTCCAGACGAAGCGTGCGACTCAGGGACCAGAAGAAGCTGAACAAAATGTTGGCACAAATGGCAGCACTACTGGCAACAGTGAAGACACTATTGACGGAGGTCACAACACTACGTGCGGAAAACACCGAGCTGCGCTAGACGCGAGGTGAAGCGCGTCAGGAGTCGCCCGATGAAGAAGGCGACACCGCCAGCCATGGAGCAAGTGGAGCCGTCACAAGTGGCGAGCTCGACGAGAGCGAACGGCCGGCAGCGTCAGCGCCAGCGACACTTGCAGTTACTACAATCAAGATTAAGCCCGCGAGCCCGCCCCCGTTCAACCCAAGAGACAAGACGACTACAGTGTGTCAGAATCCCAACCACTAGACCGTTGGGATAAAAGGGCTTGTTAAGTAGCGGGTCAGTGCGCCCATAACCCCCCAGGCCAACATGCCTGTAACCCTTCCCTAGGATCAATCGGGGATCACCAGTGGACCTCTGACACCCCCCCGCACTGGGATGCCCGAAGTGCACACACTGGGATTCGAACCCGAGACCTTCGCTCTGATACCATGTCAGAATCCCAACCACTAGACCATTGGGATAAAAGGGCTTGTTAAGCAGCGTATTAATTACGCGGTATCGCTTCTCCGAGGAGCGGCTCTGGAGTGGTGGCAACGTACCTTGGACACGGGGACCCCGACAGGTGTGACACATGCGGCAGACGGGAATTCAACGTCGGTTAATCAAGTGGCAGCACCGATATTCGACGTGACCAAGATATGCACATATATGCACATATCAAGCACATATTCGGCCCGAGGTCACAAACATTTGTGATGGAACATATCAAGTGGAAGGAGTGGGGCGCAGCCTTTCGAGATCGCTTCGAGCACATATTCATCTCGCATGAAGCTGTGTGCCTGGTCGCATTTGGCATCTGTCCAAGACTACACAGCGTCATTCATGGCATTCGCCGACCAAGTGGACGATATTGTTGTGCCAAAGTACTATAGTGGCACGGACATCGCACTCCCATTCCGCCTACAAGCCTGCTCAGCTTCTGGAATTTTGTGGGGAGGTGCTTCAACATGTGTTCTTCAGACCCTCAAAGGTTCAGAATTTTTGAAGCAGTTTACAAGGCATGGCAACATTTTTTAGTTTCAAGACTTAAGGCATCCCGGAAGTGCGTGTTACTCTTTTTTTGTAACACCCGAGTTCACCATTTCGGCTGCTGACTCATCTACGAAGCTCTGATTGGTCTGAAAATCGGTGTGGCAGTCCTTTGCCGTGTTGTGCAGGTGGTCACCGAGTTTCACGACAGCCCGGCATTGGAGCAGCACGTGACAGCTGTCGAAAGTTACTGTTCCGTAGTTTTGGGGCACGTCATTTCACGCGACGGCATTAATATCGACCCGGTGCAAATCAAGACCATTCAGGAGTGGAATTCCCCGACTAACGTTACGGAACTACAGAATTTTCTGGGGTTTGTGAACTACGTCCGGCGGTTTATCCCAAATATGGCGGGGATAACCGGCTTGCTGACCGACCTGTCAGAATGTTATAGTGCTTACATTTGTGTAGGCTATAGTGGGGTAGCCCATAAGGGGTACAACCCAATTAGGGTTAGCACTTGTACCCAACTCTTTCATAGTTCATTCATTCTTCTAACATGGTTTCAGAGCAGGTCCTCCGCTAGGACCGTTTTTCCTTGGGCCCACCACAGCGCTACCCCGCTAGCCGCCCTCTGCAGCCCTCGAGCTGCCCCTACTGCTTGTCGCGACCGTTAGACCCCTAGGCCCATCGCCACTAGCCCGTCGCCTCGGCCCGTCGCCCTAGGCCCGTCGCCCGTCGCCCCCGGCCCGTCGCCCGTCGCTACCTAGTCCCGTCACCCCGCGGCCCGTCGCCCTTAGGCCCGGCCCGTAGCCCTAGGCCCGGCCCGTCGCCCGTCGCCCCCCCCCTAAGCCCAGCCCGTAGCCCGTCGCCCCGCGGCCCGTCGCCCGTAGGCCCCGCGGCCCGTCGCCCTTTGGCCCCCCGAGGCCTGTCGTTCCTGGCCCCGCGGCCCGTCGCCCCTAGGCCCCCGGCCCCTCGGTCCGTCGTTCCTGGCCCCGTGGCCCGTCGCCTCTAGGCCCCCGGCCCCTCGGCCCTTCGTTCCTGGCCCCACGGCCAATCGCCCCTAGGCCCCCGGCCCATCGGCCCTTCGTTCCTGGCCCCGCGGCCCGTCGCCCCTAGGCCCCCGGCCCCTCGGCCCGTTGCTCCTGGCCTCGTGGCCCGTCGCCCCTAGGCCCTGCGGCCTGTCGCCCCTAGGCCCCCGGCCCTTTGGCCCGTCGCTCCTGGCCCCGCGGCCCGTCGCCCCTAGGCCCCCGGCCCCTCGGCCCGTCTCTCCTGGCCCAGTGGCCCGTCGCCCCTAGGCCCCGCGACCTGTTGCCCCTAGGCCCCCGGCCCGTCACTCCCGGCCCTGTGGCCCGTCGCCCCTAGGCCCCGCGGCCTGTCGCCCTTAGGCCCCCTAGGCCCGTCGCTCCTAGCCCCGCGGCCCTTCCCCCCTAGCCCCGGCCCTTAGCCCCTGGCCCCGCGGCCCGTCGCCCCTAGGCCCTCGAGCCGCCCCTCCTGCAGCCTGCTGTCTACCCTGTTCCTCGTGCGGCCCGGCTTCTGCCCGCCCTGCGTGTTGCGCCACCATGGCTTCTCTCCGCGTGCTAGCGTTCGATCATGAGAGACGCCCCCTGCAGTTTGACACGTGGCTCGACGACCTGCAGCTGTACCTGCTGAGCGACTCTAGGGACACTGTTTCGTTGTTTGACCACACGTCTGGCGCCGCTCCCGCCCCTCCCGCCACAGCTGACAGTGCGACCCGTTCTCAATGGCTGACTCGCGACGCTGCTGCCCACTTAGCCATTCGCAACCACCTCCCGTTGGCCGAATGCGCTCACTTCGGACAGCACAGGACAGCGCAGGCACTGTACGATGCTGTAGTCACTTGCTACTCCTCGCCTACCACTGCTGCTCTAGGCCGCCTCCTACTGCCCTACCTGTTCCCCGAGCTGTCTGCCTTTGCCACAGTCGAGGACCTGGTTTCCCACCTTCCCGCTAGCGACGCTCGCTACCGCGGTGTCGCCCCCGCTGAGTTCCTTGACAAGAACCAGCCCCCGATGTTCATCACTCTCTACTTTATAGTCACCCGCCTCCCTGACTCTCTTCGCTCTGTCAGGGACCACTTTCTCTCCCTTGACCCCACCTCCCTCACTGTTGACCTCCTCGAGCAGCACCTCCTTGCAGCTGAGACTAGTGCAGTAGTTTTAGGTGCTGCTCGTGGCACTCGACGCACGCCCTTCTTTGAGGGGTGCTCCCCCTCCCCCCTTGCCCCCTCCTACGCCTCTGCTGCTGCTGTAGACGTCCTTAGTACTGAGGATGTCTGGGCTGCTTCTACTAGTGCGAAGCACCGCAGCGACAAGGGCAAGGGTGGCAGGGGTGGTCGAGGGGGCAGCGGGAGTGGTGGTGGGGGCAGCAGTGGAGGTAGTGGAGGCAGTGGAGGTGGTGGCAACGGTGGGAGTGGTGGAGGGAGTGGGGGCGTTGGTGGTGGCGGTGGAGGCAGCGGTGGGAGTGGCGGCAGTGGCAGCGGTGGCAGTGGTGGCGGTAGGACTGGAGCTCAGCATGGAGGTTCTGTAGGAGGCCAGCGGCAGCGGCAGCATCCCGTCGCCCCAGCAGCTTCGTAAGTGGTTGTTTCAACGTGGGGCGTCTGGGGGTAGTGTGAGCTGCCCGTATGTTATTCGCACGGGTGACCGTGCTGGTCAGACATGCTGGAAGTCTCACACGCAGCACCGCTGCTTCTCCAGTCTCGATGATGCGTGGCGTGCTGAGTTTGGTGATGAGGTCGAGCGCCCCCACTGGGCAGAGCTGCTTAGGTCTGGTGTTGCGATATTTGACCTAGACTATGATGCTACTATTTCTGCTATGTATGCTTTGTCTGCTAGTGCTGAGGGTGACTGTTATCGGTGTGTCCCGCCTGACCCTGGTATAGAGGCTTCTGCTCTAGGTGCTAGTGAGTCTTCTCACCCTGGTGCTGCACCTGCTGAGGCCGTGCACACCTTCACGCTGGACTTAGGTGCCTCACGCTGTTTCTTTCGTGACAGCACCACCCTCACTCCTCTCCTTGCACCTGTCCCGGTTAGACTGGGTGACCCCTCCGGGGGCCCGGTCGTTGCCCGTTCCTCCACTGTCCTCCCGTGTCCGGCGGTTCCGTCCGGCTCACTGTCAGGTCTTCATCTCCCCTCATTCTCTACAAACTTTGTGAGTACCGCTGCCCTCCAGGACGCGATGGTCACTACCACCACTCCTGGGGGTCAGCGTGTGTCGATATGCACGTGTATACGGATGGGTCGTCACCTGGCCACGTTCACTCGTCGGCCAGGGTCGAGTCTGTACACACTGGCTACCGAGCCTTCTCAGGTAGCTGCGTCTGCTCAGGTGTCTGCGTCAGGTCAGGTAGCACCCTCTTGCTCGTGTCGCCTCCTCTCGCACCAGACTCTTCTGTGGCACCACCGCCTAGGTCACCCCTCCCTACCACACCTTCGTGGCATGCACTCCGGTCTCCTTGTCTCTGGTCTTCCCAGGTCTCTGCCTCCCCTACCGTCTTCGCCTGCCCCGCCCTGCCTTCCTTGCATCGAGGGGCGGCAGCGTGCCGCTCCTCACTCCTCCTCGTTTCCCCCGATGACTGCTCCCCTGCAGACTCTCCACATGGACGTGTGGGGCCTAGCCCGCGTCAGTGGACAGGGCCGCGAGTGCTACTTTCTGCTGGTTGTTGACGACTACACGCGGTACACCACGGTCTTCCCCTTGCGCACCAAGGTTCAAGTTGTTGATGTCTTGATCCCTTGGATCCGCGCAGTCCGTCTCGAGCTCCGCGAGCGGTTCCGTGCAGACCTTCCTGTCTTGCGTCTGCACTCTGACAGAGGTGGTGAGTTCTCCTCCGACCTCTAGCGGGACTTTTGTTGTGGGTGGCTTGTTCGGCGCGCACGCCTTCGGAGTGAAGCTACCGGAGCTGGAGGCACTGGAGACGCTGGAGCTGAAGGTGCTGGGGTTACTGCTGGAGCTGGTGGTACTGGAGGTACTGCGGCTGCTGGTCCTGGAGGTGCTCGTACCAGGGGTACTGGAGCTGCCGGGACTGGTGGTGTTGGGGGAGCTGGAGCTGGAGACCCTACGGAACCTGGGGCTGCTGGAGCTGGAGGCGCTGGTGCTGGTGGCACTGGCACTGGAGGCGCTGGAGCTGGAGGAGCTGGAGCTGGTGGCGCTGGTGCTAAAGGCGCTGGAGCTGGAGGAGCTGGAGCAATTGACCCTGGAGGCACTGTGCGGCCACGACCGTACTTCATTCCCCTGCTTCAGCAGGTTCTTGGTGTCCCATCTTCTACTAGTCTTACTCTTCCCCTCCTATGTCCACCGCCTGACCCGTCGCAGCTGCAGTTACAGCCAGCCTCCCTACTGCCTGCTCCTTTACCTTACACTGAGCAGTCCGGCGGTCTTACAGAGCGTCTTGAGCCTGCGTCTCGTCCTGTCTTGCCTGTTCGCACTACTTGTCGCGTTCCTCGTTCCCGTCCTCCTCTTGTCCTTGGCACGCACGCTATGGCACTTCGTCCTTCCTCTGTTCCACTACGTGTTCCTCTGCCTGCTCCTTCTGCGTCCTATCTTCCTAAGGTCACTGACCCTTAGTCTAACCACGCTCCTGCTGCCAGTCCCACTGTCTCTCGTCTCCTTGCCACTGCTGTCACTGGCCCTTCTTTTGAGTCTGCTGCTGCGTCTGCCCTCGTTGCTGAGCTGCTTGACTTAGCTACTCCTTGTCGTCTAGACTACGCCACTGCTCTTTTTGTTGAGTCTGAGTCTGCCAGTCCTCCGTCCATCATGGGTGAGTGTGATCTTGGCACGGACGTTCTTGAGGACAAGCAGGAGGACTTTGAGTGTCTTGCAGCTGCTGTACCTCGTTTCGCTCCCATGCTGCTTGCCCCTGAGGGAGACTCGGATGCACCAGACATCCCGACCCCGCGCTCTTACGCAGAGGCGATTACGGGTCCTTACTCCTCTCAGTGGCAGGCATCCATGGATGCCGAGATGGCATCCTGGAAGTCCACGGGCACCTACGTCGACGAGGTGAAGCGGTGAAGCGGCCGCCGGGTTCTCCGCCTGCCTTCAAGGCGCGTTACGTTGCTCAAGGCTTCAAACAACAACAGGGGGTCGACTACTTTCAGACCTTCTCTCCCACCCGAAGATGACTACTCTTCGGGTGTTGCTACACGTCGCTTCTCAGCATGTCTACGAGTTGCACTCGTTGGACTTCAGTACAGCTTTCTTGCAGGGCAGCCTGCACAAGGAGATCTGGCTGCGCCGCCCACCTGGCTTCACTGGGTCGTTTCCTGCAGGTACCAAGTGGAGCCTCCGCCGGCCAGTCTACGGTCTTCGCCAGGCGCCTCGCAAGTGGCACGACACACTGAGGACTACACTTGCGGCCCTTGGGTTTGCTCCTTCGACTGCTGACCCGTCGCTGTTTCTACGCACCGACACCTCGCTGCCGCCATTCTACGTCCTCGTCTACGTCGACGACCTCATCTTTGCCACTACTGACACCGAGGCACTGACCCTTGTGAAGTCGGAGCTGCAGAAGAGACACACCTGCACTGACCTGGGTGAACTGCGCAGCTATCTTGGCTTGCAGATCACCCGAGACAGAGCACGGCGCACCATCACACTGACTCAGTCACACATGGTGCACCAGGTCCTTCAGCGCTTCGACTTCCAGTTCTCCTCGCCATAGCCCACTCCTCTGTCTACCGGCCACTCGCTCTCAGCTCCACCTTCGGACGAGTCCGTAGAGATGAGTGGTCCGTACCCAGAGCTTGTGGGTTGCCTCATGTACCTGATGACGTGCACTTGACCTGACCTCGCGTACCCTCACAGCCTCGTGGCTCGCTACGTGGCTCCCGGTAGGCACCGAAAGGTGCACTGGGATGCTGCGAAGAGGGTATTGCGTTACTTGTGCAGTACGACGGGCATGGGGCTCGTGCTTGGAGGACGGGGTCTAGTTGTCCTCACTGGTCACGCAGACGCTTCTTGGGTTGACGACTCAGCTACGCAGCGGTCGTCACAGGGTTACACCTTCAGCCTCGGTTCCGGCTCTGTTTCCTGGCGGTCTACCCGCTCGTCTTTGGTTCTCAGCTCTAGTTGTGAGGCTAAGATCTACGCAGGGGCCATGGCTGCACAGGAGCTACGCTGGCTCACCTACCTGCTGACTGACTCGGGAGAGCAGCCTCGTTCGCCTCCAGTTCTGTACGTAGAGAAGAAGGCCATGATTGCCTTGTGTGAGGAGCACAGGCTGGAGCACAGAACGAAGCACATCGCTTTGCGATACTTCCTTGCTCGAGAGTTGCAGCAGCGTGGCCATCTTCGTCTTGCGTATGTGGCCACTAGGGCCAACACTGTTGATATATTCACCAAGGCACTCCCGCCTGGTGATCATTAGCGCTTCTCTATTGTGTTAGGCCTTGTGCCTACTTTGCCTCACTTGCTCACTGCTTTACTCTGCTTGTACTGTGAGCTATATATATACCTGCATGCTTACACTTGCTAGGGTATGTTCAATGTATTGTTTGTTCTCTTATATATAAATCTGCATGTGAACTGGCCTTGTGGCCCTTTGCTTGTGCTCGGACTGTGTGGTGACATTGTGATCCACCTTGAGCGTGCTTTGCTTTTCTTGACTGGTCTTGTGACCACTTGTTCTCCCCCACTTTGCCTATGGGGGTGTGTCAGAATGTTATAGTGCTTACATTTGTGTAGGCTATAGTGGGGTAGCCCATAAGGGGTACAACCCAATTAGGGTTAGCACTTGTACCCAACTCTTTCATAGTTTATTCATTCTCGTTCATTCTTCTAACACGACCTGCTGCAAGAATTTTGTGTGAGGGGAGGAAGCTAAGGCGGCTTTTCAGGAGTTGAAGCATTTTCTCGTTTCCCCTCCGGTTTTGCGCAGCACCGACCCATCGAAGCCGTTCGAAGTCATCACCGACGCCTCATATTTCGCCATCCAAGCTGTGCTTCTCTGGGATTTCGGGAACGAACTGCAGCCGATCACCTACGAGTCACGCAAGCTGAAGTCAGCCGAGCGCAACTACCCGATACATGACAAGGAGATGTTCCCCATAATACACGCATTCAAACCGTGGCGCTGCTACTTGGTGGGTGTCGACGTCACTGTTTGCACGGACCACAAGTCCCTTCAGTACCTGCGAGCTCAGCACAACCTCAAACCCCGACAAATTCGGTGGCTGGACTACATGGAGAGCCACTTCACCTACCACAGCACGTACAAGAAAGGGGCGAATAACATCGCCGATTCCCTGACCAGACCGACAGTTCAATCCGCTGTAGTGCTCATCACCCATTCGAACCCGCTACCTACGGGACTATTTGCCAACGGCTACACTACGGACCCGTTCTTCACGACTGGAAATCACCAGCAGGCGACGACGCAAAAGGGGAATTATTACCTAAAAGCCGGAACGGACCGGATTTGGGTTACCGCTTATCGGAGGTCCACGATTCTAACCTCTCCGGACATTTCGGGGTTGATAAAACCCAGAAGCTGTTGCACCGTCAATATTATTGGCATGATTCCGCTAACGACGTGCGGCGATATGTGTCCTCATGCAGGGTGTGCCAAGCCATGAAATCGACACGTCAGCGGCCAGCTGGATTACTGCAACCCCTCGAGCCAACCGAACGACCGTGGCATCAGGTGACGATGGATTTCGTCACGGGGCTGCCAGCTGGGCTGTTCGGCAACGACGCTGTACTCGTCGTCGTCGATCGCCTTATGAAAATGGCGCAATTCGCACCGTGTCATACAACAATCACAGCCGAAGAAACTGTTCGCCTCTTCATCGACCGTTGTGCGACTGCACGGTATCCCCTCGACGAATTTCAGCGACAGCGACCCGAAGTTAACGTCGAAGTTTCGGAAGGAAACGTGGGCGCAGTACGGCACGAAGCTATAGTCTCATCAGCATACCACCCGCAAACGGACGGCTAGACCGAGCAAACCAATCAGACGATGGAGCAACTGATCAGGACAAACTGCCCCGACCCCGCTCGCTGGGAAACGTCGCTCGCCATGCTGGAGTTCGCGTTCAACAACGCCCCGTCCTGCACGACTAAACACTCCTTGTTCTTCTTGAATTACGGGATGGATCCGGTGGTGCCTACAACGACTACACTTGACAACCCGGTCCCGAGGTCACAAACATTTGTGACGGAACTTCAGGAGACTTGCGAAAAGGCAGCCGTTACAATTCGCAAGGCAAACACTACTGCCCGAAGATATACGGACCTTCTGCGATTGGAAATCCCTTTTCCTTACTGGGGTTTACTCAACCGCGTACAACCCCCAACTTTCGGAAGTGCAGGTTCGACCGCTTTGCTTGCTCCTAAAGCAACCTCGCGTCGCCTTCGACTTCCCCTTGCCCAACCTGCACCCAACCTCGCGTTCCTGAGGTTCCCGCCTAGCTAGGTTGTCCCGCTATATAATCGCGTGCCTTTTCATTGTACGATCAGTTCATTGAGTCACATCTTCGTTATTTGTTATTTCGCGCACTCTCTTTTACAGCTAATAACAGATTTGGTAATAGCAGGACGACTAAGAACGAACAGAAGTTACCAGGTCTTTCCGTCAATCACGGACAGATGATTGCCCTGGTTGCGAGGGTGGTGCCGCCCATTGAGTTGAGTGTGAAACTGATTGCTTCATTCTGAATTTCGTGGAATTTAACAGAATTTAATGGATTTGTCGGGATTAAGCTACCAATGACGCAATCAGCAGCAGACTTGTCTCGTCCAGCTCTTGCCTATGCCAGCCTTGAAATGTTGCCGTCGATGGATGTCCATTTGGCCAACAAGGCCAGCTGGGATGAGACGTTTAGCAACAGTAGCCGTTTCTTTGTCTGCTGTCCTTTCTGTTCGTAACCGACAAACAGGCATCTGTCCATCCATCTGTCCATCTTCAGCGATTTGCCGAGAAAGCACTGCCGCCCGTTTTTCAACTCTTCGCTGGAAAAAGAACCAATCAGAACCCATTTTTCTCACACTTGGCGGCAGACTTGTTGTCTCGTTCAAGCACCTCTGTCGCGTTTTGCTGGCTTATCATGAGCATGTTATCAGCCAATCAGCTCACTGCCACGCTGTATCTTGCCTCAAAACGGAACCACGAGGTCGCTAGATCCACAAATCGCTGAATTATTAACTCGAGTCGCGATGCCATGTGAAGGTGTACACATGCAGCTGGAGCGGCGACCAAGTCCAGGAACAGGTGACACTTCGTTGGATGTTTAGAACAAGCCCTTGCCAATGTCCCACTCCTCCAACCACGCTGTGTTTGCCACCACTGAATTTGCTTCCGAGTCGCATTTGCCTGTCTGATTTCAGCACATCAGCTCGCATACCAGCAGCACTATCTCACATTTAGAGCTCGCATATTCCATTCGTCAACTCCAAAATCGAGATTGTCTTGATTCAGCAGTTACTCCATCTCCGTCCCACGTGTGCGCAAACGCACTTACTCTTCACTCGCAGAATGTCACTTCCTCACAACGATTTGGTCCTAAACCTTGCGCTGAGAGCCCTAGGAGAAAATCCTGGAGTTTCGACTCCGCGGCGGAGTGGTAGTAGAGACGCTCTGGATCCTGCTCGTGCGTCTAGCGACGTCACGGACTGCAGCGCGAGAAGTTACGAGAACGTCGGCCTGAACAATCATCGCGCGGCTCCTACTCAACCGGCCTCATCCTGCCAGAGCCAGCAAATGCAGCAGCAGCAGCTCCAGCTGCTTTTGCAGCAGCGGCTGCAGCAGCATGCTGAGCTTGCTTCGGCTGTAGCGGAGAGTCCTCAACCGCAGCAGCAGCAGCAGCAGCAGCAGTTCGGCTCGCCAGCTCCAAACGCTGCGCTTGTGTCGTCTCTGCTACAGCAGCTTGCGTCAACCTACGCTGCATCTACACCTACCGCCGCTACAGCCGCTGCACCACCTGCTACAGCGGCTGCGAACGTCGACTTTCGCCTCGCGTGTCAGACTGCCGCGCCTCCCGCAGGCTTTGTGTCACTGGCGACGACAGGAGCAAACAGAGTTGCGACATCCGCCGCGGATGTTGCGACGAATTCGAAGAACGCAGCGGTTCCAGACTCCAATCAGGCCGCTGTGCTGCTTCAAATGGCGCGCCTCGTCGCCGCGTCTCCCGGCTCTCGCGGTCTCGCCCAGCTTTTCAACGCGACGGAAGGCGGTGTGTCGCTCTTTCCCTCGTCGTCCGCGCGCCCAGCTTTCGGGTCAGACGCGCCGCCTTTCACGGCGCCGAATGATGCGCCGCCGTACACAACTGTCTATCCTCCCCCGGCATTCGTTCCTCCGCAAGCCACATCCGCAGCTACATGGCGCAATTTGCGGAACTCCCCTGCGGCGGAAGGTCCGCGCGACGGCCTCCGTGGTCTGAACATCGCGGCTGGGACCCTTGCCGCCGCTGCTGCGACAGGTAGCCCGCAGGCGCTGGCAGTCGGCGGAACTGGCGCGTCTGGGGAAGCAATGAGCACCGAACGTGCCTCGCTGAAGCGGAAATCTTGGGAATCGACTGATTGTGAGGAGCGTAGAGTCCCGAACGCGACGTTTCCCAACAGCGGCGCTGCTGGAAAAAACTTTGGGGCTTTGTTCTCGCCCCCAGCTGGATTTACGCGCGGAGTGTTCAGTCCCGAAGGAGATGGAGAGTTCCGATTGAGTGGAAGTTCAGGGGAGGAAGGCGAAGGCAAGGAGAGCGGTGGAGCGTTCATGGAGGGTCAAGGGGAGTGGGAGAATGGTGAGGCGGACGGGGAAGGGGAGGGGGACGGGGAGGGAGGTGCAGAAGTGAACGGCAACAAGAAGAAGATGCGGCTTACAAGGGAACAACTATCAATGCTGGAGGACTTTTTCAAGAAGCATCCGCATTTGACGCCGCGTCAAAAGGCGGGTTTGGCGAAGAGTTTGGGCGTGCGGGTGCGGCAGGTGGAGGTGTGGTTTCAGAACCGGCGGGCGCGCACCAAGGTGAAGCAGACAGAGGCAGAGCTGGAGGGGCTGAGAAGGCGCTGCCAGCTGCTGGCGGAGGAGAATAAGCGGCTTAAGCTGCAGCTGGCTGCGAGGGAGACGGGGGAGGAGGATGTGAGAAGAAAAGAGATGGTGGGAACTTCTAAGAGCATCGATGGGGAGGCTAGTGCGAGCTGCATCAAGGCTTTTGATAGGAAGGGGACAAAGTGCAGTTCCTGTCATGTAGATATGAGGGTGGAAGAGAGAGATGCACCCATAGAAGATGCTGAAATTCCCTTCATACGATTCTTGTAAAATGTACAGCAGTTTGCATATTGTTGTGTGTTTTTTTTGCAATGGTTGTCTTGCTAGTCTCGGTATGGCTGAGTCTGATGGTTGATATTTACCAATTCTTGTTACTGTAGTAAAGATGACCCATTACAGAAGACTGATGTAGGGTGTTCTTAGGTACGGTATATAAGCATCAAAACAAACTGTATGCATTGCGAAAAACGTCTGATTGGGTCTTACTTTCTGGTTCAAGGTGTAAAGACACATTTTTGTACGGTCAACCACGTTTGAGAGCGTTTTTCGAATATAAAGAATACCTTTGAACCGCTTTAGACCATTGCGCACCAGAAAGATACTTCCAAGCATTGCAGACCAGGAACTCTCTCAGGGCGTGTTCACGTCGGTTCGGAACACTTCACGTGGACTCGTATGGAACATTGTGAGATGATTCACACCACATCCAATCAGCGCTCCGCATCACATACGATCGAATGTAGATCCAATCAGCTCCAATTCTTGCTGGCACGAACCAATCATCGAAGATCAGAGGCTTCTACGAAGAAACGTCTTTAATGCTTTTGTAATGATACGTCATCGATGACGCTCGCAAATTTGTGTTTTGCTGTTCCGCTCCCATTTCCATGTTGTTTCTTCTGGAGGGAGTGTTGGGGTTGTGGGAGAACACTTGCAGGTTGCTTGCTTGCAACAAGCCGAAGCAGGCTCACCACCAGCTTCACTTCCCCCAAACGCATTTCTAGCCACAGTCACAACCAAACCGCATTTCACTGCCACGTGTGCTCACTGTTGCTTGGTTGAATAGCGACGTCTGGCTCAAGTGTTCTGATCAAGATTCCATAGGGACTGCGTTGACATGCCAGCCGATGATTGCCAGCCGCATTTGTTCTATTCTGTAGTTTTTTTTTTTTTGCAAAAGCGAGGAGTCACGCGGGAACATACGGTCACGGTAAAAGAAGGAACACAATTACCGAGGTCGGAACGAAATTTGTTTTGCACGGGCTTTGAAATCACTAAGGAGTGTTGCAGTCCCGTGGATGTTTATGATTCATACGAAAATGGCTTCAAGCAAGCAGGACATACAGGTGGTGTGCATATATCCTGGAATCAGATTAAGGAAGTTCCAGTCGTAATCCAGTGGAGGTGGTGCGACATTCCAACTATTCGAGCAAAGGTATCTGTGTAACGCAACCAAAACAAAGCTGAGCATAACGTTCGTTGCCCTGACTATCCTTGGGGTACATCGTGGTGCACATTTTGCACGCAGCAAAACTTACTTCGTCTCATCGATCTCTCCAAGTCCAGCCTGTCACGACTTGCTGAACAGCGTGGGAACGACCATTTGTCTGTAGCCGCCGCAACTGCCAGTTCAAGAATGCCCCCCAGTTACACCCTCTTTCTCAACCTCTTCACCTTGCGCGACTCGTCGCTACAGTACTTGTCTCATGCGATCTGGTGCCAATAAACGGTCCTAGGCAACCTGGGGGGAAAGCCGGACCACTTGACAAACTGGCTCAAGGACGTAAAATCTCCGTAATCGCTTCATAACTTTCCCAAACAGATGAAAACGTTGACAACGCTTTTTGTAAAGTGCATAACCTTACCTAACCGCATTCTTCGCATTGTGCTTGTACAGTAGGTGACAAGACCATTCTGAACGTGTTGACGTTCTACAATCCATGTACGTTCTCCAACCAGGTGTTCTACTAGCGCAAAAATTGTGTATCTAGTCCGATCAGGACAGAGACAACAGGCATCACCTGTGAGTGATCGTTGGTGTTCGTGTTGATCCCATTTTTTACACCGTGAGAAGACTCGTGCGAGACGATGCAGAGAAGCGACGGCAGCATGCCTCCCTTCCCCGCCCGCCCCTACCCAACCCTCCATCAACTACAGTTCAGTTCTTCGCTGTTCTGTTCGCTTTCCCTTTGTCGAAGCGCCTGCCACCGCAGCAGCGAGCAATCAGTGTAGCCCTGCCACCTTTTGGGGGTTTCGGTTCTGCGGTGGCGAGGCAATGTGACATCGCCCACACGTGTACTGTACTGTTGTCACAGCCTGAGTCACAAAGAGATTCCTAGAGCGTGTTCAAAATGGACGTGACTCGTCATCAACAGTTCAGAGGCGCTTTTAGCTCAGTATCTACCCAGCTGTTTTCAAAGTGTCAGAACGTAAGATTTCCTACCAGATCCGAGCTGGAACGGACTATCCGGACACGCCTTTCTGTCAGCGGACTAGTCTAAAGCATTCCATCAACCGAGGTTCCTTCATGCGGATTTTAGAGTTCTTTTGCGACTCGCTGGCTTCATTAGTTGGTTTCCGACTCATTATTGATCATAGTCTGTTTCACAAATGATCATATTTTTTTTTTTGCGCGTTTTTGGCTGAAACCTGTTGAGTAGACGACATTGTACACGCCAACTATTGCGACTCTCATGGTAAGATCAGCCTTTCTTTCTTTTAAGCGTTATCATAGAAAAAACAGCGTTGGAAAGTCTGCTGTTCTCGCCATTTATTAACGAATATTTGAACCTTTTGTTTCTCGTCCAGGCGTTCTGTCTCAACGAACCTCCGATGGCTTGGGAAATCTCCTCGAGTCAGAATGGCACATCCGGAACCTGCGGCGCGAACCTCGGGCTATCTCTCGGCCTAACCTCCGGCAGCGGTGACAGGAACTTCCTTGCCGCAAGTCCCGGCGCGAACCCCGCGGCGGTTCGCGCGAAACCAGTAAATACCAAAGAAACGCATTCCGTGTATCGCTTGCCAAATCTCTTCAGCGGTCACAGCGACAGGAGCCATGATGGCGAGTCGCAGGCTGCTCCCAATCCCGCGCCACTCACGCCGGCGTCTCTGCCGTCTCCGTCGTCGCCCGAACAGATGTTACCTGGCGCGCCAGCCGCCTTTATCACCACCACGAGCCTCCAATCGTGTCCGACGCACCCTCAACCGCAGGCGCAGCCGCAACCGCAGGCGGCGCAAGCGGCGGTTCAGGCTCTAAACGAGGAGCAGAAGCGGCAGCTGCTGCGGCTGCTGCAGCAGCACCACCAGAAGCTCGTGCAGGTGCAGCAGCACAAGCAGCAACTCCAGGACCAACTCTCCGCGCCGCTCTTAACCGCATCCAATCGTCGCAGCCAACACGCGGAACTCGAGGCCCACGCTTGCGATCAAAACGAGCCTTGTCGCGAAAGTGACCTGATGGCGTCAGCAGCAAAAACAGCTTCGGTAGTACCAGCAGCGGCATTAGCGGCCACAATTCAAAGCCAAATTTCCCACAACGTATCAAATTGTATCGATGGGTCAACCCGGGTTGACGCGGTCTCGCTACTTGCTCGTCTCTGGAGCGCCCCGCCCGCCGCAAATGCCTCAAATTCCGCAAATTTCGCAACCCCCCCAGCTGCTGGTAATGCCCCTTTGCCGTTGACCGCAGGCCTCCTCCGCAGATCTAGTTTAGCCCCCGCCGCTGGTTTCGCGACCGCCGCGGAAGCCGCCGCTTCCGCCACGCCCTCGCGTTCCTTTCCGCGCGACTTCAGCGCGCCGAGCCCCGCCGCGCGGGGAGCTAGCGCTAGTTCCGCCCTCGCTGCTATGGCGCACGGTGCCTCCGCGGATCAAGGTCTGTGGGGTTCGGGGGGGGCGGGAGGGGCGGGACTTGCGGGGATGGCGAGGAGATTGGCGGAGCTTCTGAGCGCGAGGGCGGAAGGTAGCGTATTCGCGGATGCTGATGGAATGGCTGCTGCTACTACTGCCGCCGCTGCTGCTGCTGCTGCTGGCGGCGGTGCTGCTGACGTATGGCAACCTAGGAGCGGATTTGAGCTCCCAGCCGTTGCAACTGAAGGTTCTTTCATGGCCGTTTCTCCTATTTCCCCGGCTAAGGAAGCTTTATCGCCACGTGGACTTGATCTCCGCCCATTGGCTGGGAAATACTTGAGCCAAGTACGTGCTGACGTGGACCTCGAGCGTCGGCCTGACGTGGAGGCGGCAGAAGGTATGGGAGAAGTGGGAGAGGGCGGCGGAGACGAAGTGGCGGGCGGCGGAGAAGGGGACGACGGGGGAGCATCCGAGGGCGGCAGTGGGGGCGGCAACAGCAACGACAACGGGGATGGCGACGGGGGTGACGGCAACAAGAGGAAAATGCGGCTGTCGCAGGATCAAATCTCCATGCTGGAACAAGTTTTCCAGAAGCACCCGAAGCTGGTGGCTCGGCAGAAGGCGACCCTGGCAGAGAGGCTCGGCGTGCGGGTGCGGCAGGTGGAGGTGTGGTTTCAGAACCGGCGGGCGCGCACCAAGGTGAAGCAGACAGAGGCAGAGCTGGAGGGGCTGAGAAGGCGCTGCCAGCTGCTGGCGGAGGAGAATAAGCGGCTCAAGCTGCAGCTGGCTGCGAGGGAGAGGGGAGAGAGGGGGGAGAGGGGGGAGAAGGGGGAAAGGGAGATGGAAAAGGAGGCGAAGAGGGGAAGAGGGGAAGGAGATGCTGGGGGTGCAATGAAGAGGGTGAAGGTCGAGGGTGCGTTTGAGTGGGAGGTGTGTGGGTCGTGTAAGAGGAATAAGAAGCAAGGAGGGGAACAAGGGGCAAAGCAAGGGGAGGAGGCGGCGGTGCAACAAGCAGTGGCGTCCAATGAGGATGATTCTTCGGCTGAGCGACAAATGAGGATGTTTTTGTGACCTTGGTTAGTTGTTAGATCACATCACATGTGTAGATTGGAATGTATATAGGTGGCTGCATGTTGATGTTTTCAGTATTCAATGAAACACAGAAATTGCACAGCCAAGAGTCAAACACTGGAGAACTCTGAAGTTGTAGGAATAGGCTGATCTTAAACAACAGGTCCCAGCTGGCCTACCTAAGAAGCTGCATCACCGCAGCGCAAGAAACTTTCAGCGAATTCAACCGCCGCACTCGTCGCTGCATTCACCGCGTTATCCAGCTACCTCCACGGATTCACGCAGGGCCCACCCGCCCAAGGCCACGTAGTGCTGGGACCACACCAGAGCGCTGTTATCAGCAACGGCTGCTCCCTGCTCTGGTCTGAAGCTCGCACGCGTAAAATGAGATGCGTTTTGAGGCGCCTAAAAACCCACCCACGGCTGCGTAGAGCTGGAACCGGACCCAGGTGATATGCTCTGGTCTGAAGCGCGCACGCGGGTTGTCAGTCACACACATGCTTGGCCCACCGCACTCCCCGCAGCTAGCGCGTACGCTGCCTGCTGCTATCGCCTGTCGTACGTTGCTGTCGTCGCCTGTCGTACGCCGCTAACGTCGCCTGTCGTACGTTGCTATCGTCGCCTGTCGTACGCTACAACCGTCGCCTGTCGCACGCTGCTACCGTCGCCTCTCATACGCTGCGACGTTCTGGGGTTCGCACGCGGGTTCCCACAGCACGGCTTGGACAAGCGCACACCCCGCTGCCGCAGCGCCACCCACCAAACTCCACCGCATCAGCCGCGGCCGCGTGACACGCGGCCCGTAGTGCATCGCGCAGAAAGGAAGCGCGGCGAACGCGCCGTACACGGCGGCGATACGCGTTACTAGCCGGATGTGCTCGGAGCACGTGAGCGCGTCCTCCCGCATGAGGTCGCCCGCAGAGGCACATAAAGGCTGACGGAGCGCCATCAGCGCCGACGTAACTAGTACGATCTTTGCGAGCTTTTGCGACCAACAAAAATGACAGGCAATCTGAACTGGCAACTACCTGGGAAATGATGCAAGCGGCAAACCCGAAGCAGGCTGGGAAAATATGCCAATGGTAACATACATGGGGTTTTATAACGCGTACGCTAACCATAACAATGGTTTTTCACTAGTTTGGTAACTCGATTCACGAGTTTGGTAACTATACACTGGCAAGCTGTTATGAGTTGCAATGAAGAGAGTGCGCATGATTCAATAACGCGGAAGTGATAACAACTACTGAGCGAATAATGAGGCCTAGCACTAATATAGCGACTGCTAGCTAGGTTGAGGTCGCGGGACCGCGAATGGCTGGGTGTAGGTTCGGGTTTGGGAAACCCGAAGGCGACGCGATGATGGTTCGGAGGGCGAGGTTGTCGGACCGAGCCTGAACTCCGAAATGTTGGGGTCTGTACGCGTACAGTATGACTCAGTAAGGAATTAGGGAAAATTCCTTACACTACCCCCCCTTCTAAGGGTACATTCCGAGCTGGACACTTTCTCAAAGAAAGTGTCCCAATCGATTGTGACGCGTCTTGGAAACAAGTGATTTATAGCGCCTCTGTCGCATCGAAGATAAGACACAAACGGAACTAACTACAGCGAAGTATCACGCGAGACAACTGTCGGAGGTTTCGCGAAGGTCAAAGGTCCCCGACCTTTGACCTGACGAAATGTACAGTGCGACAGCAAGGACATATAACTGACTTGTTACAGAGCAGTTACCCGAGTCGGCACTGTATCGAACCGCAACAGCAAAACAGTTAAAATAGAACCTCTTCATATTCCTTGTAATCATATAAAAGCTTGTATGTTTTTGTTATTATCAACTTACTTTGCCCTCACATACCAGCGCAAGGTGGTTCACAATCTTTTCATTAAACGCTTCCGCTACTACATCATCCTACTCTTGAATTCTGTCCTGCATGTTAGAATTTATATGTATCTGCCTGTAGCTGTAGTTTAGTGTAGTTATTATAAACTGTTGGTGGTGCACCTTCTTTGCATGCTCTGTTTACTATATGTACCCTAGTGCTATAGTGAACATCACTTTTTCCCATTCTCGACTCTCACCTTGGCACAACCTCCTCGACTTCCCCTAGGCCTAGGCTACTAAGCCTAGGCCCTACCTAAAACCTAAGCTTACTCTTACTTAGTAACTCAACATGGCATTAGAGCGAGTTACGTCCTGGCCTGTGGGCCCGCCTCATGCTTCCGCTGCTGTTTTTCCGGTCGCGCGCCTCGGGCGCGTGGCGATTTTCGTGCTGTCCCGCCCCCGGGTGGCGAGTGACATCTTTTCTGCCCGTCGCGCGCCCCGTGGCACGCGACGGTGCCCTGCCCGTCGTGCGCCCCGTGGCATGCGACGGTGCCCTGCCCGTCGTGCGCCCCGTGGCACACGACGGTGCCCTAAACCTGCCCGTCGTGCGCCCCGTGGCACGCGACGGTGCCCTGCCCGTCATGCGCCCCGTGGCACGCGACGGTGCCCTGCCCGTCGTGCGCCCCGTGGCATGCGACGGTGCCCTAAACTGCCCGTCACGTGCCCCGTGGTGCGCGACGGTGCCCTGAGCCGCCGCGGAACCGCCCCTGGCGCCTGCTACGGTGTCCTGAGCCGCCGCGTACCCGCCCCTGGCGCACTCGGCGGTGCCCCTGCCTCACCCGCGCCTGCACTCGCTGCAGCCGCCCCTGCACCACCCGGCGCCTGCCCTTGGAGCAGCCGCCCCCGCTCCTGCACTCGGTGCAGCCGCCTCTGCCTCACCCCGCGCCTGCACTCACTGCAGCCGCCCCTGACCTACCCGCGCCGACCCTCTGTAGCCGCTCTGCGGCTTTCTCCCCGCCCACCCCCTCCTCCTTCGTCTCCCTGCAGCCGTGGGGGGGAGGGTATGGGGGTGGCGGGTGTTGGGGTGATGGGTGGTGTGCTTCCCTTCCCCTCCTCCTCCTTTCGTTCCCACTGCTGCAGCTGCCGCTGGGGGGGAGGGTGTGAGGGTGTGGGGGAGCCGGGGGAGTGGCACTGGGGTGGCGGGTGTGAGACCAACCAGCAGCCGTCCCTCCACCTCTCCTCTCTTCCCCCCTCTGCTGCTCCTGCAGCAGTGTGGGGGGGAGGGGGAGGGGGAGGGTGAGGAAATGGAGGGGGTGACCAGCCAGAGCCAGCCCGCCTCCTCACTCTCCCTGCTGCCCCTCCTGTGGTTGGGGGGGGAAGAGAGTAAGGGGGTGGCAGGAATTTCTTGCTGTCGCCTGTCCCTTTGCTGCTGTACCTGCTCTGTTACCGTACCTGCTGTTGCTGTTGCTGGTATACCCCTGCAGGTTGTGTTCTGCACAAACTCCTGCTGCAGGCAGTTATGGGGGAGTGTTAGAATTTATATGTAACTGCCTGTAGCTGTAGTTTAGTGTAGTTATTATAAACTGTTGGTGGTGCACCTTCTTTGCATGCTCTGTTTACTATATGTACCCTAGTGCTATAGTGAACATCACTTTTTCCCATTCTCGACTCTCACCTTGGCACAACCTCCTCGACTTCCCCTAGGCCTAGGCTACTAAGCCTAGGCCCTACCTAAAACCTAAGCTTACTCTTACTTAGTAACTCAACACTGCAAAGATCCTAAGGGCATTCTCAGCCCAACATGGTATGAGAGCAGTCAGGACAAATTCAACTACAATCAAGACATCTACGACATCACAAGAAATGGCAACGCAGAAGGAGAGAAGCTCCTCTAACGGCTCTCCTGGCACTACCCCTACTCCACCTCCTGCCTCTGGCCTACAGACAGAGGAGGGTACGGCAACAAGACCAAGGGCATCGTCTTCGGAAACTCCCGCAAATCAAGCTGCGGCCTTCGATTCAGACATGATGGAGAAGTTCTTCTCCTTCATGTCCTTCTACGAACAGCACCAGCAAGGGGCACCTGCACAGTCAAACAACAGCAACAACAACGCAACACCGATGAGCCTCGACGGTTCATCCTACGCACGTGGAAACCAACAGCAACGGCCTACCTTTGCCCCGTATGAGCCCCAGCGTGGCTCCGTCAGCTTTATGCCACACCCGCAGCCTGCATCCGGACAAGAAAAGACATTGGATGCACTTCAAGTTCAGTCGCAGTTCGCGCACGTCTTAAAACTACAAACGACAAGGCCTTTCGACGGAAAGGATTTCTTTACCTGGTCATTCGAGTTCGAGTTAATGATGGAAGGCGCGCAGATTCTTGGCTTCTTCGACGGGTCCCTGCCATATCCAACACACGGCACACAGTACGACAAGCAGCAGTACACTTATCAGTCAATGATGGCGTACACAATACTGCTGAGAAATATCACTCCAAGTCAGCAGCAGAACATACGGTCTTACCAGGGTTACGGCAACTCTGCAGAGCTCGCGTACAACCACTTGAAGAACCTGTATCAAGCAACAGGCAGCGTAAATCAAAGTCGGTTAATGGCACAACTGACGACAGTCGAAATGAAACCAGGCGAAAAAGGGATGGCGTATATCAGCCGTTGTCGCGAATTGTGCGACAAACTCCTTCGATGCGGAGGGTCGATTTCAGAAGACGCCTTCGTCACAGTCATCATCGGCGGCCTCGGTCCTCAGTGGCGCTCCACCCGCGCCATACTCCGAGCGCATGGAAAGATATCAGAAGCAGCACTCTGCGCCGAAATCCATGCTGAGCAGCAAGACATGGACCTGCAAGAGGAACGACACAAGAAGAAGGCATCAGTGCACGAATTTGCATTCCACACTCAACGACGCTACAACAACAACAATCGGCATCAACCGAAATCAGTACCTCCGTTCTGTCACCTTTGCAAGATGTCAGGGCATCCTCGCTCACACTGCCCTAACCGACAACAGTCAGTACCTACGCAGCAACAACTTCGGCCTTCAAGCAGTCAAGTTGCCTCAACTCAAGCGAGTTCGACTTCTCAAATACAAGCCTCAACGACATCGACGGGACAACCTACGCAAGGAACAAGAAACATCGTCAGTTGCATCACACGACTGACCGACTCCTGCATCACAGAGTCTCCACCACATTACTCACCGGAAGAACGACTCGACAACAGCACGCCTCGCCGCGAGTCACTTCAACCAAATCCAACATACGCAGCCATCGCACAAAGCGAGCCATCCGGGAAGGATACATGGTTCTTGGACAGCTGCTGTGGACAACATATGTGCTCCTCAGGTCGCTTTGTTCAACGTGAACACCAACTTCAACGTGAAGTCGTCATCACCGTCACCAACAATCAGAACCTGCGCACACGACGACAAGGCGTAGTGCAACTTCAGTCACGAGAAACAAACGTCATACTGCAGATGTCAAAGGTTTTGATAGCAGAAGGACTCGGTTACAACCTACTGAGCGTCAGTCAGCTGATGGCGAAGGGCATACACCTCGAGGCAGACAGCACCACTCAGGAGTTTAAATTATACCACGGCAAGGGTGGTCTCTACATCGGAAAGGCAGTCTTGAAAAACAATGTCTTCGTCCTCGACTTCGTCCCAGATCTCGGCAATGCTGACAGCGACGGGATCGTCACCTTCACCTCTTGGACACATCCACCGGATCTTGACTCCGACTTCAGTCCAGAAGGCTTCTGGTACTCGCACACCATCCCTGAAGCAGAACGAACAAGAGCACTAGCAACGATTCAACACTCGGCAGCAGCAGAAACAACAGCGGCAGCAGCAGAAACAACATCGGCAGGAGCAGAAACATTGGCAACACCAACAACACTTACAACACCAGTCGCAAGTTCTTCAACGACATCGCCACACACCGACAATACTTCACCGACTCCTGCGCAGCAGCTAACTCCCATTCATCGCGAAGTTCACCGAAGCGCCAACTTCACCGCCGCTTTTTACTCCAACTCCGACCTATATCGTTGTACACCCGGACATCGCGCCAGCGAAGACATCTGGCATGCACGAATGGGACACCCAAGCAACACGGTGTTAAACAATACAATCCGAGCAGGCGTACTCGACAAGGATTCACTACTCCTAACGGACGGAAGTGAACTTCGACGAGCACGAGGAACGTGTTTTACCTGCCCCGAAGCTGACTTACCGCATCGACCTTTCACTTCTCACCACAACCCCAGCGCACCAGCTTACGCACCACTTGAAAAGGTGTACAGCGACATCCTGTACAATCGCGAACTTGGACAAGGCGCATACAGTTATACCATCACGTTCATCGATGCAGCTACACGTTACGTTTGGCACCTCAATCTTCCGAGCAAAGACATGGCCTTCGAAGCCTTCATCGCTTGGCTCCCAGTAGCAGAACGAGAATCAGGCGAGAAACTGAAAAGCTTTCAGTCAGACGGAGGAGGAGAATACACCTCACAGAGGTTCAAGCAGTTCTTGGCAGAAAAGGGAATCAAAAGGCTCATCTCGCTTCCTTACGCCCATCAACAGCAAGGCGTGGCGGAACGGATGAATCGAACTCTCCAGAACACCATGCGCAAGTTACTGCGTGGCATGCGACTGCCCAATCACCAGTGGCCTGAAGCGATGGACCACGCTGTCATGCTGCACAACTTGCTTTCGTCATCGTCACTACCGAACAACGCATCACCACACCTGCTGTGGACAGGAAAACAGGGCAGCACAAAAATGTTAAGAGTTTTCGGCTGCATGGTACAGTACCGACCCCCATCTGCACGAGCCGGCCGATTTTCTCAACGCGCACAGTGGGGACTACACCTGGGCATCGAAAGAAATTACAACGCGTGGAAGATTTTCGACGTCCACTCCAAAGAAACAGTAGCAGCACGTGACGTCATTTTCTACGAACGACTCACCCTTCCGACATACCTTGCCAACCTGGAAGAAAATCGGGATCCCACAGGTGGCTTCCATGGTGACCGACACTTCGCCTCGGCAGCAGACGAAGCTGACTGGGACGAGCAGAACGTGGATAACGCCTCGGAAGAAGCAGGACCACTCCCTTACTGCTCCGTGCCTATCCCGATGGATGACGAAAATCCTCGCGAAAGCGTCAACGCCGAAACTTATTTCGACCTCGCCGACACTGGTTACGTTACACCTGCAGAAGTCAACACCAGCGAAGCAGAACGCATAGGGCCCAATTTCATACCTGACCCAGAAGCTGGCGACGAAGCAGCTTATCCCGCGGACACAACACTCCCCCGCTACACACAGAGTGGCCTTCAGATACTTGGTCTCGTCACCGCGGTCCACGGCACCGATACTCCTAAGGAGCCTGCAACAGTTCAGCAGGCTCTGGGGGGGGAGCATAAAGAAAAATGGCGTGAAGCCATGGACAAGGAACTGAAAGCATTACAGGAGCGCAACACCTGGAAAGTTGTTCCTATCGGCGTAGCACGAAACAAGACAATACTCACCGGGAAGTGGGTCTTCCGTGTGAAGACGAAAGCAGATGGCACCATCGATAAGTTCAAGGCACGCTGGGTCGTACGCGGCTTCGACCAAGAGCACGGACGCGATTTCACCGAGACATTCGCACAGGTTAGTCGACACACTTCACTACGGATTCTTCTCGCGGTCGCCGCTATGAAGAAAAAGAAGCTGCGGCAAATCGACGTTGCCAATGCCTTTCTCTACGCACCTGTCGACGCAGAAATCTTCGTCGAACTTCCACACGGTTCCCATGGAGAACCTAACCAAGTCTACCAGCTACTGAAGTCCTTGTACGGGATCAAACAGGCCCCGAGACTGTGGCAGCAGTACTTACACGCTCGACTCACCCGCATCGGATTCCGGCAGCTACCGCACGACCAAGGAATGTACCGGCTTACGAAAGGCAACGACTACATTCTACTAATCGTCTACGTAGACGATCTACTTTACATCGGGCCAACCGACAGTGTCACTACCTGGTTTGAAGGGGAGTTACAGAGAGATCTTACGCTCACGGTTTCATCTACCGTCACGCAGTACCTCGGCCTTAACATCCAAGAAGAAGAAGGCGCGATCTATCTCAACGCCGCAAAATATGCCGACACCATCGCCAAACGGTTCGCACTCACGCCAACTACCATCTCTACGCCATACCGCTACACGGCAGGAAATGACAAGACAGAATCCGCTCTACTGAAACCCGCCGGCATACGCAACTACCAGAGAAAACTGGGATGCCTTCTCTTCGCGGCCGTCACCTGTCGTCCAGACCTATCATACTCGGCAAGCCAACTCGCCACCTACCTCAAAAGGCTTGAAGACGAACACATGAAGGAGCTCGATCGCGCTCTACACTACCTCGTAAGCACTCCGACGATCGGCCTGATCTACTACAAAAACATAACTACAACGCCCAAGCTAATCGGCTACGTCGACGCCGACCACGCCGGAGATTCTGACAACAGGCGCTCGCGCACAGGCTACATCTACCGTCTCGAGCCTATCAGACCTATTTCGTGGCAGTCGAGCAAACAGGAATTAATCGCCCTCTCCTCAGCTGAAGCTGAATATATCGCACTCTGATCAGCCACCAAGGAAGGACTGTATCTTCGCAAACTCCTGGAGGAAGCAAAACTGGCCCAGTTACCCAGCTTCTCCATATTTTGCGACAACCAGTCGGCAATTCGCATCGCCAACAAAAATGGATTCGCGAACAGGACGAAACATATCGCCCTGCGATATTTCTTCGTAAAGGACGAGATCGAGAAGGGAAGACTTGAGCTGTCTTACTGCCCCACATCCGAGATGGCAGCTGATTACTTGACTAAGAAGCTCGGAAAGTCGAAGTTCGAATATTGCATGCTGCTGACTGGACAGAGCCACGTCACCTGCAGCGACACTCCAGAGGCGAAGGGGAGTGTTGGAAACAAGTGATTTATAGCGCCTCTGTTGCATCGAAGATAAGACACAAACGGAACTAACTACAGCGAAGTATCACGCGAGTCAACTGTCGGAGGTTACGCGAAGGTCAAAGGTCCCCGACCTTTGACCTGACGAAATGTACAGTGCGACAGCAAGGACATATAACTGACTCGTTACAGAGCAGTTACCCGAGTCGGCACTGTATCGAACCGCAACAGCAAAACAGTTAAAATAGAACCTCTTCATATTCCTTGTAATCATATAAAAGCTTGTATGTTTTTGTTATTATCAACTTACTTTGCCCTCACATACCAGCGCAAGGTGGTTCACAATCTTTTCATTAAACGCTTCCGCTACTACATCATCCTACTCTTGAATTCTGTCCTGCAAAGATCCTAAGGGCATTCTCAGCCCAACAACGCGTATGTACAGCTTATGCTGCCAGGTGTCCGAAACCCGGGCCGCACGTGGGTGTCGCCGAACGCATTAATCATTGGTTGACGTGAACTGCGGAACAATCGCGCGCTAATTGCACGCCAGCGCAACACATTCACGGTATCGCATGCGGTGCCAAATGTCCCCACATGCTCCATGTACCTAGACAACATTCAACAGACACCCATATCCCTATTAACGCGTTCAATGCAGCGTGATTGGTCGAGCCAACACACACGGAATTATTGACAGGCCCGCGCACTTCCCGCCAACGCAGCTTCCCCCCATGGTCAATACACTTTCCCCTCAACCCCCCCTCCTCCAAACACATACAGCATCAGATAGAAGAACTGTATAGCCTGTTCCAGTCAAAATTTAACATTTTCCTCCCTGTCACACCAGATCTAGACGCTCTGTGTTCCCGTAATGGCTCGTAAGCGTAAGGGCCAATCCCTTAACGACTACCCCAAGGACCTTAACGATATCCCGTACATCCGCTGGATGAACCAGCAGATCGCTAACGGCCGTCATCCTACCGGCTTATCCGCTCCGCCCGCGCCTGACGGGCAGGGTTCTAGTGCACCGTCACCCAGCGCCGGTCCGTCACGTGTGCGCCGTCAGCCGCCTCGAACCGGTGCAACAGTTAGGCCCGTCGCAGAGAAATTCGTGGATGACGACGATGAGGAAGATGCCGACGAAGCCGACGGCAGTGACGAGGAGAACGAAGAGCCTGAGGATACGGGGATGTCCCCGTCGGACGACGAGGGAGACGATGACTACGGCAACGACGACGCGGAGGAGGAAGTGCGACCTGTGACTCGGCCGCCGAAACGGAGCGCCCCTCGTGCTTCTGCCGCTGACAAAGGCAAAGGCAAGGCGGCTGCACCACCGGCACAACAGGAGCCCCGGAAGAAGCGGTCGGCTGCCCCGGTAGAGAGGGGCATGTGGTCGGACAAGGAAAGCACCATCTTCGCCGCGGCGCGTTGGTTCACCAAGGACGCTCCGTGTCCGTCCATTTCGGAAGCGTCGTATGCCCCGTATTTCCTCGCACAATGCATGCCCCCGTAGTCCAGTCGATCGTCGGATTGTATCGTTGCAGCCAGTCTCGCCCCAGCAGTACACTGCAGCCGTCCAATGTCGTCGCAAGCATCTTCATGCCAAACCCGAAATTGTCGCTGCACTTCAACCGAATTTTTCGCGCTTCATCTCGAATGGCCAGCGGTGTCCCATCCACCAGCCTTGCGTCAATCTCCGGCAGACACCTGGTCAGCTTCACCCCATGTTTTTTTGCTGTGGCTAGCCCCACCGTCAACGAATATTTTTACTTTGTGACCGTTAACCCTCCCTACTACCAGCACAGGGTGGTCCACGTGTTCACCCACGTTATTCGTCCAATTGCAGTCGATAGCTCGGATCGGTACCACAACTCGGTGTGGATGGTGATTGTCGGGCGATAGGGTCTCGTCAGTAGGGCGCTCGCCTGCTACTGACTCGTCTCTTTTCCCGACCCTTCTCCGTCGTTCCTTTTTCCCTGTTTCAGCTTCGGGCAGTCTCTTTTCAGGTGGCCCAGTTGGTTGCATGCAAAGCACGGCCCAAGGACTCGGCTTGGCGCATCCACACCGTTGATCGTGGGCTGCTGCGTCGATCCACGAAATCGAGGGCCCTCTCGGGAGCTCAATCTCGCCCACTGCATCAATGCATCCGTTGACTCAGCTTCCCGGACGGCGTCATTAAAACTGCATGGCCGCGATCGTCGGACCTCATATTGAATTTCGTATTTCAGGCCCGCCACGTAGCGATCCATTCGTTCTGCGTCGCTCATATCGTCCACCTGGTCAGCCAAGTTGCAGAATGTGCTGGTGTAGTCTTGGACCGAAGTCAAATGCTTCCAGGCACGCAGCTTCATGCGGGCAGAGTCCGAGGCGGATATGTGCTCGAATCTGGCTCGCAAGGCGGCGCCCCACTCCTTCCATGTGCGTATCGTGGCCGTTCCGAAAATCGAAGCTGCTCGTTGCGTGACAGGTGTCAAGGTCCCGTTGTTCACATGTGTTGTCCCTGCCGAAGTCCCCTCGATTTGCAGCATGCGTCGCCACCACTCCAACGCAGGCCCTCGTAATAGTGAAACTGCAAAATTAATGCGGGTGGCATCATCGTTAATCATCGCAGCATTAAAGAACACCTCCGCACCAAACAACCATGCAGAAACAGTGACAAACTTGTCACTCGGGTTGAATGGGGGCGGGTTCGTCGGCTTGATCTTGACAGTTGTTGAAGCTGTCACTGCCGTTGGAACTGTCGCCGCTGCTGTCGCTGGTGCACGTGTCGGCACTGCTCGCAACTGTTGCTGCTGCGCCCGCTCTTCTTCTGCAGCATTCATAGAGCTCTCGAGCTCGCTGAAGACGGCCTCGTTCGGCGTGGAGCTACTACTTGCTTCATCCTCGACGCGTGACTCCTGGCGCGCTGCACCTCGCGCCTGGTGTAGTTCGGCGTTTTCCTTCCTCAGGCGTTCGACCTCCACAGACATCGTCTGCATGTTGGCCTGCATCGCCCGAAACTGTTGCATGAACTCGTTCAACTCTGCCTGGTCCATGTTTCGTAGGCTTCGTCGGACTGGCAGGGGGTGGTTAGCGATTTTTATGACTTTTAGTGAAGGCGCAAACACTAATGTTGTTAAAGTTTAGAAGAAAGAAGAGGATTGCACTAGCAAGAATGGGGATACAAATAGGAAACCCTAGAAGGGTTGTACTCGCTATAGAGCACCCCACTACAGGCTAGAGCATAAGATAACATTCTGACACACCCCCATAGCCAAAGTGGGGTGTAATCAGCAGAGGAAGCAAAGGAGTACAAGCTCAGGGTGGATCACAATGTCACCACACATTCTGAGCACAAGTTCAAGAAGCAATAGTTTAAGTTCACAATTATGAGCAAAGCTAGTGGTAGTCACAACGGGCAAGTGAGGAGGAGGAGAGAGAGTGAGAGGAGAGGAGATAGGAGGCGACGGCTGAAGCTGCAGACACACAGGCAACAGGAGGCAGACTGGCACAGCGGCTACCGGACGAAGTCCCCGGAATACAGGAGTAACAGGCCCCGCGGCTAAAGTAGCGGCAGACGAGCAACGGACCCACGGGCGGCTGGCACAGCTGGCTACGACTGGGCTACCGGACGAAGTCCCCGGAATACAGGTGCTGCTGGCGACACGACGGCAACCTCCATTCAGCTTCCCCAAACTATCCCACTCCCCCCTGGCACACACCCGCTGCTACACCGCTAGCTCCACTCCCCCTTCACCCCCCCTAAGTACCACTCCACCGGCTCCAACACGTCCACCCCCCCTCAGCGGCAGCTGCAGCACAGGGAGACGGAGGAGGAGGAGGAGCAGGCGACGCCACACACCTGCCACCCCCCAACCGCCACCCCCCAACCGCCACCCCCCAACCACTACCCCCCAAACCCTAAAAACAGGGTAGGGAGGTAGGGGGGGGGGGGGGGGGGGGGGGGGGGGGGGGCAACGCGCGGCCCCCGGTAGACTCCCCTCCCGTCGCCTGTCGAGGCGACCCTGGGGGGGGCCGCTTGCGGCCCCCCCAAGGGCGCCGCGACGGGCGACGGGAGTTGGGCCGGGGCAGGTCGGGGCCGGGGCAGGTCGGGGACGGGGCGGGGCAGCAGGGGCCGCGCACGGCTCCCCTGGGCAGCGCGACGGGGCAGCAGGGCCGCGCGACGGGGCAGCAGGGGCCGCGCGCGGCTCCCCTGGGCGGCGCGACGGGGCTGCAGGGGCCGCGCGCGGCTCCCCTGGGCGGCGCGACGGGGCTGCAGGGGCCGCGCGCGGCTCCCCTGGGCGGCGCGACGGGGCTGTAGGGGTCGCGCGACCCGCCGCGCGCCTCGGGGCGCGCGGCGGGCAGGAAACCGCCGCGCGCCTCGGGGCGCACGGCGGGCAGAAAACCGCCGCGCGCCTCGGGGCGCACGGCGGGCAGAAAACCGCCGCGCGCCTCGGGGCGCACGGCGGGCAGAAAACCGCCGCGCGCCTCGGGGCGCACGGCGGGAAGAAAAACTGCCGCACGCCACGAAGCGTGCGGCACAGAGAGTAGCAGTAGCAGTTGCAGCGGAAGCAACAAGGTGGTGAGCCCACCCACAGGATCGATCCAAGGGGATCGACCTGCTCTGATAGCATGTTAAAGTTTAGAAGAAAGAAGAGGATTGCACTAGCAAGAATGGGGATACAAATAGGAAACCCTAGAAGGGTTGTACTCGCTATAGAGCACCCCACTACAGGCTAGAGCATAAGATAACATTCTGACAAATGTAGTCGGAGTGAAATAATCGTATCTATTTCACAGGCCGACCGCTTTGCAGCCCACTAAGTCTATCGCTCCCCTCACACAAACTACTACAGAAACGCGAGGGTAACCTAGGAAAGTAGCTCTGATACCAGCTGTTATGAGTTGTAATGAAGAGAGTGCGCAGGATTCAATAACGTGGAAGTGATAACAACTACTGAGCGAATAATGAGGCCTAGCACTAATATAGCGACTGCTAGCTAGGTTGAGGTCGCGGGACCGCGAATGGCTGGGTGTAGGTTCGGGTTTGGGAAACCCGAAGGCGACGCGATGATGGTTCGGAGGGCGAGGTTGTCGGACCGAGCCTGAACTCCGAAATGTTGGGGTCTGTACGCGTACAGTGTGACTCAGTAAGGAATTAGGGAAAATTCCTTACACAAGCCATCACGCGAATGGTACCGGTAACTAGAAGAAACCCTCGCCCAATGTTTCCCTGATTCTGGTTTTTCCCGCTCGCGCCAGACTAAATTGACGAGTCCTGAAGCACCAAATTCTGACACAATTTCCGAGATTCTGACACTTTCCGAAATTCAGACTATTAAGTGACAATTTGCTGTTTTGAAAATCGTTTTTTTTTTATATTGTTGATATCATGGCGCTCGCGAAAATTGAATTTATGGAAATTATATCGTACAACCGGGGCAAAAAATATATACCCCTTTCGGATGGCAATTGATTTTGAGAGCATCAACCCTAAACTCCTTGCGACAAGGCGTTCAGGGTATATTTATACAATAAAGGCATGCCATTCGGAAGGCTTCATTATTTTCCGACCTCCTAAATTATCCCACGTTGCATTAATTACATTCTTCTAAATAAAATTATGTGTCGAGTTTCCGGGAATTTTTCATCATTTTGAAATTATGCAATTATGATTGAAAAAATATAATTGTACTTGTTAAACCATATGTCCGAGCTTAAAATAGATATGAAACGGCTCTGAGACTATTTGGTCCGTGGTAATAGAACAAACGCGATCCTTCAAAGTCACGGCGGGAATCGTTCAAGATCGATAAAACGGTGCGTAAAACTTTCCATTTCTAGTTACCATTCGCGTGAAAATTCGCCTGTGCAAAGTTCCCAATTGTGTGAAACGAATTACCAAACGCGTGAAAATACACTGTTATACCAGTTACTTCACGCGTTAAAGAGCCCTTTTTTTGTTACCATTGGCATGCTTTCCCAAGCAGGCTCATACCTGATTGGAACTGGAACAAACCCGTACATATAAAAAGGGTACATGATAGGTGATCAATGATAGAAAGTAGCCAAGGAAGAAAGATTCGGGAGGAACAAAATGTCAGTGGCCCCAAATTCCCTCTCAGTTATCCCCACTTCCCCTTCCCTCCTTCCCTTCCCCCCTTCCAATCCACCCCCCCCACAGAATCAAAGGTCACCCATTATAATCACAGAGTGCACCACCACTAGAAAGACGAGTACCAAATCTGACCACGATCTTATTCCACATATCCCCAACCCCAATCCAACCAACTAAATTTCCACAACACACCTCAACCATAGCACCTTCAGCGGCGATCGTAGTAAGAGCCTCCATCCGTCCAATCATCTTGCGCCGTATACTCCGATTGAACATCAGATATCCCATCCCCCCTCACCCCACCTCCCTGATACCCCCCATGCCCCTGCCCTGGATACTCAGACCCTACCTCACTCTCAGCATATCCCCCCTCTCCACCATACCCACTATGCACACTCCTCTGACCATACTCCGTCGCTCCATCATCCACCACCGTATCCCCATCCCCATGGTGCCCCATCTCATCCCCATCCTCATTATAGTACGTCCCAGTACCATCGTCGTCATGCGCCGCGTTCGGATCGTACACCTCATCCTCGTCCCCATCCGGCCCAATATAATTCCCTTCTTCATCGTAAAAAGCATCTTCGTCCCCCTCCCCTTGCAGCGGCTGCTGCATATCTGCCATTTGGAATTCCAAAAACGCCTCGTCTTTCTTCTTGCCCTCGCGGTATCCTCTAATGAGGCAGAAGCAGCAGATCGCGACGACAAACAGGAGAATCCCGAGAACGATGCCACCCACTTTCAGCCAATAGGATGTGTTCTGAACCGTGGTTGTGCTGCTGCTGCTGCTGCTGCTGCTGCTGCTGCTGCTGCTGCTGCTGCTGCTACTGCTGCTGCTATTGCTGCTGCTGCTGGGGGTGCTGCTGCTGCTGGGGGTGCCACCACTGCTGCTACTGCTGCTGTTGCCAGCTGTGGTAGGAGGCATGGATCCCGAGCCTGCTCCTCCCGAACCTCCACCTCCGGCTGGGGGAAGCGGGGTAGTATTCGCATCATACGTGGTAAGAAAAGTCAGATCCGACGCAGGATCCACACGGGGATCGGGGCCGGGTGGGAACTTTTGTCTGCAAGTGAAGTTGCAGTCGGATGGCTGGGTAAGTCGGAAAACACCCAGATGGGTCAGGATGTAAAGCGTGCCATTTATGTCCTGCCCCCAGGCGAAAACCGCGCCAAAATTCGGGCGGTACGGGCCTTGCATCGGGCATTGGATGGGTGAATTGGGCGCGCAGGAGACATTGAGGGGTTGCGAACCGAGGGGGAAATGGCCGCTATAAGGAGGATTCTCTGTAGCCACGTAGAACTGGTTGTTCCTGTCACTGAATAGGTACCTGGTAGGGGTAAGGATGAGAGAATGCAGGGTGAAAATTGGTGGGTTAAGGACTTGGTATAGAGTATTGAGTACTGAGTGCCAGGGTAGAGTAGAGGAATGAGGGTTTGAGAAAAGACAACAGGAAGAGTAAGGGGTTGAGAAGAATTATGGAATTTGACTGGGTCGGGTCCAAGAAATTAAGGATTGATTTTCAAATGATTCAAAATAAGAGGTTTCACACATCAAACCCAGGCATGCACACACGCACCATCACCAGCATCGCACCTTCCATATAAGCACGCGTCCTCGAATCCTCTTGCGTAGAACCCCCCAACCACGCTGCTGGTGTTGCTCCAGACGTATTGAAACGACGGCAGCTTCTGGTTCGGCACGGGCCGCTGCTCGCTAGCATTGGCGAACTCCCGACCCTCATACCACTTCCACCCATAGTTACCACCGCTGGTTACCACGTCGACCTCCTCCCACTTGGTCTGTTGGTGAAGGAAGGGAGGGGAGGAAGGGGGGGCAGCCGACAAAGGATGTGAGAGACGGGGAGGGGGTTTAGGTATGGGCCGGTAGTGGTCAGGTACGGGCCGAAGCTAACTAGTGTTGGCATACTCCCAACCCTCATATCACTTCCGTCCAAAGCTGCTGCTTTTGAGTCGACTCAAGAGTCAACTCTTTCGAGTCGACTCATAAGTCAGCTCTTTTTGAGTCAACTCAAAAGTTCTCTCATATCACTTCCATCCAAAGCGACTGTTGCTGGTTACGACGTCTAGCTCTTCCCACTTGGTCAGTTGTGAAGGAAGGGTAGAGTGGCATGAAAGAGAACGAAGGACGGAATGGCATGGCAATCCGTCAGCCACCCTATGAGCAGCACTCACTCACCCATCCCACATGCCCGCACATCATGACAGAGGGTTTGAGCAAGTCGAACATTCACTTCCATGGGTCGTGGATGGAAGCCCAGCGCAAACACCTCCCCTCGCCAGTCCCCACATTCCCCTCCCAGCTCCTCCCGAACAGAACCGTTTCCCCACATCCCAGCAACCCTCAAGAAGCACTCACCCATCCCACATCTCCACACATCATAGCAGGTCGAAGGTGCACTTCCATGGGTTGTGGAAGCCCAGCGCAAACACCTCCCCCCTCCCGCCTCCCCCTCGCCCCCAAAGATCCCTTATCACCCCCCTCCCAGATCCCTTTCCCATCCCACCCACAAGCAGCACTCACCCATCTGACATCCCCACACATCATAACGGAGGGCCTGAGCAGGTCGAAGGTGCACTTCCATGGGTCGTGGAAGCCCAGCGCAAACACCTCCCCTCGCCAGTCCCCCTATCCCCCCCTCCCAGTTCCCCCCATACACCCACATCCCAGGAGGGAATCCCTTCAGCTGTCCTATAAGCAGCACTCACCCATCCGACATCCCCACACATCATGACTGAAGTCCTCAGCAGGTCGAAGGTGCACTTCCATGGGTCGTGGAAGCCCAGGGAAAACGCCTCCCCTCGCCAGTCCCTTGCTTGCTCCTACACCCCCACCCACCCTTCCCCCCCCCCACTTTCCCTCCCCCCCTGTCCCTTTCCCTTCCCACCCTCAACAATCACTCACCCATCCCACGTCTCCACACATCATGACTGAAGGCCTCAGGAGGTCGAAGGTGCACTTCCATGGGTCGTGGAAGCCCAGAGCGAATACCTCCCCGCGCCAGTCCCAGTCGAGGGCGTGCGGGTTGTCCGGGGGAATGCCGTACGCCCCCAGAAGCCCCCTGCTCTTGATCTCATCCTCGCCTGTGAGGGGAGGAAGGGGAGGCGGAAAGCAATGAGCGGACGAGTCAACTCAGTGGCAGACGGGTTGCCCGCGGGAAATCCATATGCCCCCAGCAGGCCCCCTACTCTTTATCTCATCCTCGCCTGTCAAGGGGGGTGGGTGGGTACGGGGAGGTTAGGGAGGGACGAAAGGGGGGGAACGGGGGAGAGAGAAGAGAAACGCCTTGGAGTTCTGCGCCAAGCCCAGGGGATCTAGGTCCCATTGCGAGGGGTGAACACATCACCCCACCACATGACAGCACACCACACCACACTGCACTGTGCTAGTCTCACACCAGCCCACAAGCCCACCCGCCCACCTGGCTGGCTGATCCCATTGAGAACGTCCAGCCGCAGCACCTTCCCATGGAACGCCTTGGGGTTCTGTGCCAGGCCCAGGGGGTCCAGCTCTCCCCCTCCGTCCCCCAGCATGACGTAGAGCATGCCATCCGCGCCGAATCGAATCTGGCCGCCGTTGTTGTTGATGAAAGGCTGCCCCAGCCGCACTATGTAGCGCACTATCGTGGCCTCTATGCTTGATTTCTGAGGGGGAGGGAGGGGGTGGTGATTGGGTGGGGGAGATGCAGGAAGGTGCAGGGGGGAAGGCAGCAGTGCCAGGGGTGTGGGGGATGGGGAGCGGAGGGATGTGTGAGCGAGCAGAGCAGCACACTCCGTCCCCCAGCATGACGTAGAGCATGCCATCAGCGCCAAAGCGGATCTGGCCACCGTTGCTGTTGATGAAGGGCTGCCCCAGCCGCACTATGTAGTGCACTATCGTGGCCTCTATGCTCGCTTTCTGGTGGGGGTTGAGGGGGTGGGTGGGTTGTGGCAGGAAGGGCAGCAGATGTTGATGAAGGGCTGCCCCAGCCGCACTATGTAGCGCACTATCGTGGAGGAGATGCTCGCTTTCTGGTGGGGGTTGAGGGGGTGGGTGGGTTGTGGCAGGAAGGGCAGCAGATGTTGTTGATGAAGGGCTGCCCCAGCCGCACTATGTAGTGCACTATCGTGGCGGAGATGCTCGCTTTCTGAGGGGGGGGAAGCGGGGGCAGTAGTGGTGGGAGAAGCAGCCAGGGGGAGGCAGCAGGGAGCAGGGAGGGGGAAGGGGAAGAGATGGCTTTTGAGTCGACTCTGATGAAGGGCTGCCCAAGCCGCACTATGTAGCGCACTACCCCCGCGTCTATGCTCGCTCGCTGGTGGGTGGGGGAGTGGAGGGAAGGGGAGAGGGAAGGGGATGGGGGGAGGGGGAGGGAAGCGGGGGAGGAGGAGATGTGGCGTGGAGAGCATGTCAATACGAGCAGAACGTAAGCCACCACTGCCACGCACTTGCACCATTCCCCTATCCACGCTGCCTGTCTGCATACCTGGGAGATCTTAGCAGGCGTGCAAATGGTGTCACTGCACGCAGAGAACTCAGCCACCACAGTCACGTTTCTGCACAGGTCCCCCGTGCCCCACCGCCCGTCCGGATTGGCCGCCTTAACCTTGTCGGCCGTGCAGTCCACTGCATCGTAGCAACCGCACACAGCAGCCTTGCAGTCCGAGTTGACTGATGAGTCGCACGTGAAGGACACGAAGAGACGGCCGTTGCTGGTGTAGTCCGGGTGGAAGGCGATTCCTACTGCTCCCTGCTCCGCGCCCTGTGCCACCCTGCGAGCGAGGGGGTAAGAGGAGGGGGAGAGGAGAGGGAGGTGACTTTTGTGAAGACTCAAAAGGATTGGCCGCCTGAACCTTGTCTGCCGTGCAGTTGACAGCATCGTAGCAGCCGCACACGGCAGGCTTGCAGTCGGGTTGACTGAGGATTCGCAGGTGAAGGACACTAAGAGACGGCCGCTGCTGAGGTGGTCTGGGTGAAAGACGCTTTTCACTGCCCCCTGCTTCGCGCCCTGTACCACCCTGTGTGAGGGAGGAAAAGGGGGGTGGGGAGAAGGGGAGAGCCACTTTGTGAGATGGGGCACCCACTGCCCCCTGCTCCGCGCCCTGTGCCATGCTGTGAGGAACAAAAGGGAGGAGAGCAAGCTGGATATTCATTTGGAAGCTCCCTCCCATCCCAACCCCATCCCAATGCCCCTTCCACTCTCTCGCCCCACCCCTCCCTGTCTTCTCCCCTCCCGGCCCTCTTCCCTCGCAGCCCTCCCTCCATCCCAACCCCTACCCCTCCCTCCCAACCCCCTCCATCCCAGCCCCTCCCCCTCCCACCCAACCCCCCTCCAACTCAGCCCCTCTCCCTCACAAGCCCCCTCCTCCCAGCCCCCTTCATCCCAGCCTCTCTCCCTCCCCCGCTTCACTCACAAGCCACTGATGTCGAGAAACGCGGAGCCCCCATCAGAAGGAAGCTGGTCTGACGACCCCGGCTCGGGCAGATTGTAAAGAAACAACCTGCCCGCGCGCTCCAGGAAAAACGCGCGCCGCGATTGGTCCGGGTGCGGGGTCATAGCCACATAGTAACTATTCTCCTCGCTCTTGTCATTCTTCGTACTCAACCCAATCTGCTCCACACACATGTTATTCACGGGCGGCATCACATCCTCCCCCAACTCATCCGGGTAATCCACCGGTTTACCCCGGTAGCAAATCTTCGGCCCGTCGCCGGGGTTCTTATTCGGCGGCATGTACCGGCGGCAAAACTCGCCCTTAGTTAAGTAAACGTCGTAAAGCGAGATGAAGCGTGGGTCATTGGTGGCAACAAAAGGGTTGTAAGGGATGGCGACCATGCCGCAGACGTCCCAGACAGTGGAGCAGAAGGGCTGCGTCTCAACAGGGTCGCGGTTGGACTGGGCCGTGCAGAGATACGGCACGTCGGCGTAGCGCCCCGTGTGGTCGCGACGGTACACCTGCGACGCGTAGGGGTCGCACTCCTGGTGGGGGTTGAATAGGATCATGGGAGGGTTGAATAAGGGAGGAAAGTAAGACGGAGGTTGCACTGGGCTGTGAGGAGGTAGGGTAGGGGATCTTGGCGTAGCAGCCTGTGTGGTCACGGCATTGAATCTGCGAGGCGTAGGGGTTGCACTCCTGTTGGGTGTGGGAGGGTGGAAAAAGGGACAGGGGCAAGAAGGGAGAGGGGGAAGAGGGAAATTGGAAAGAGAGGACTGTCGGCGTAGCGCCCTGTGTGGTCGCGACGGTACACCTGCGAGGCGTAGGGGTCGCACTCCTGGTGGGGGGATGGGTGGGATCATGGGAGGGTTGAAGGGAGGGTTGAAGAAGGGCCAGGGGGATGTAAAGTGAGGGGGTGAAACGCAAACACAGCACTCACAGTACTCACACATGCTCACGCATGCACGCACGCACACACGTGCCCTCGCAAGCGCGCACGCACACACACAAACACGAATTCACGCAGACAAAACACCCAAATACACACACGCACGCCATTCACAGCACTCACAGCGTCACACAACATTTACAACACAGAGAAACCAAAACTTAACGTCGAATTGGCACGCACAGTGCACAGCGCTACTTGCACTCCCCACACACAGCAGCACTCACAGGCGAACCTTGACATTTTCCAGTGCACACACGCAGCACGCACAACGCACAGCACTGCTTGCATTCCACACACAGCAGCACTCACAGGCGAACCTAAACCTTCCCATATCTTTGTCTGTCTGTCCGTACACACCCAGACCTTTCCAATGCACATACGGAGCACGGCGCACAGCACTGCTTGCATTCCACACACAGCAGCACTCACGGCACGGAAAACAGCACTCACGGCGCACAGCACGAGTTCCAGCGCGCGGAGGCAGTTCTTGGCGCCGGGGATGTTGCCCATGGCGTTGCTGTACTTGAGCAGATTCTGCGCGATCTTCACGTTCCGATCGTTCGTGCAGCAGCTCTCGTTGTTGTACTGCCGGCAGATCTGCAGCTGGTCCTTGGGCGTCTGCGGTTGCGCTGATGGGAGGGAGCGGGGAAGGTGAGGAACGGGAAGGGAAAACGAGGGGGGTGGCATTTGGGTTTACTCTAAGGGTAATGTTGCGCTCGTTTGTGCAGCCGCTCTGGTTGTTGTACTGCGGATATATCTGCAGCTTGTCCTTCGGCGTCTGGGGTTGCGCTGATAGGAGGGAGCGGGGGAGGGGGGAACGAAAAGGATCGCTTTTGGGTTGATTAAAACGGAAATGTTGCGCTCGTCTGTGCAGCCGCTCTGGTTGTTGTACTGCCGGCAGATCTGCAGCTGGTCCTTCAGGGTCTGCGGTTGCGCTGAAGGGAGGGAGCGGTGGGAGGTGATGAATGGGAGGGAAAAGCAAGGAGGGTGGCTTTTGGGTTGTCTCTAACGCAAATGTTTCGCGATAAGTGGGGACTTTTGGTTGCGCTTAAGGGGATGAATGCTTCAGGAATGTAACGCGAGGGACGAACGTGCGTTTGAAGGATTATACGCTGACGAATGACGAGTAATTGAATGTTATACGCTGACAAAATGACGGGCGACTGAAGGATTTAACGTGACGTAACGACGTGCGCTTGAAATATTAAAAGCTAACGGACTGAAAGGCGATTAGACTGTCGGAAAGACAGCTGACGGCTGACGGACTGAAGGATGACTAGACTGTCGGAAAAAAAGCCGACGGCTGACAGACTCGCAAGCAGATCCAATACTTACTCGAGCATTATCGCAAGGCTTCAACAAGAAAAAGAACGGAGGACGGAAGTGACGGTCGAGAATTGGTAGTTGAGAAAGAATGCATTGTAAAGTATGACTTCGGTCTCAACTTACACGAGTCTAGGCATAGCTTCTGAGCCGATGCATGACTTTCGATCCCGACCAGCATCAGCACTATCGCCATTAGTAGCAACACGTTGAGAAGACGCCGCATTTTCGGCGAATGAACTGAAGGATACGATAAATAAATGAATGTATCTTCGTTGCAGTTACGCGGAACTCTGTAACGCGTTCAGGAGCTCGGGTAGCTTCGAATACCTAAATAGCTTTGCTCCGACTACGTCAGATTCAGCTGAGGATAGTCGTTAGCAGGACCAGACTAAGAAACGGATAAGAGACCTGAACATATGGGCTTCTGGAACAAGTATAGAGGGTGGTGCCTCTATTCTATGTTCCAGCGCAAATCAGAAATCAATGTGAGCGTCTTCGCTCTACTTCCCATGCAGAACAAGCAACATGACTAAGAGCCGTCAAGGCGGCTGAATAAGCGACACAATGTGCGCGTTGTACGGCGTCGCATCGCCAACAGCCGCCCTTCCTGAATGACCAGAATAAGTACGGAATGAGGAATGCGGCTTCCGTCAAGGTGAAATTCTTGAGGCTGCTCCTCACATGAATGGTTTGGCGGACGGCTATGGCAGGAGGCGGGGGGAGGGAAGGGTGTGAGGGGGGAGGATTGGTGTGAGGGGGAAGAGAATGTATGTGGGGGAGTGGTTGCGGAAGGTAAGCGGGGCAACTTTGATGTTTTGGTTGGCTGGCCCTTCATCGTTGCGGGAGCGCTCTGCGAGCCTGCGCGCAGAAAATTATTATGCTCCGCTAATGCCGTACATTTTCCGCCACGCGGGAGTGTGGGATCTGAACCGCAGTCGCTGGCGGAACAGGAAGAGGAAGGCAGCTCCGCGTGAACAGAATCGAGGGACCGCTAGTGGAGCGAAAATAGGACCAGCGTGATGGGATGGGAATCGCATCGCTGAAGTTGGCAGACGACGGCTGGCGAAATTTTGGAGGAGCGTCGCGAGTCTCGTGAAAGTCGTCGCTGTTCTGAACCTGAACCACACGACCATGTCCTTGGGGTTGGATTTGTAAGCTATCGCGTATGTTTCGTAAGTGGTTTCGATGTTAGTACACTACCATTGAAGAAGCTGAGGGGGCTATATGAACTGCATAAAATGCAGCAGAGAAACACCTACGGATGAATTCACATCACATATACTAACAGTTTGAAGTCTGAGCTGCAATCAAGACTGATTCACATGTAAGCCTTGGGATCCAGGGTCTTGAGGTCCACCTGGATATCCTCCAAGCCGTCCCTGTGAAATGGGATAAAAAAATACCGCGTAAACAGGCAAATTACATCAAGAATATGATGAACATCACGAGGGTAATTGCATTGCAGTCCATGTCAGCATCCTTAAAAACCTTCCCAGGTGATCGACAGTAATTTAGAGTGAGAAATAATCACAATATCAGACAAAAACCCCTTCCGAACAGCGCGCTTGGTAAAAAAACTAGTAACAAAAAAATGCGCAACAAAATGGTGCATACCGGAAGGCCTGGGAGCAAGCAGACTGAGAGAAATATTCCCGAGTCCCTGCTCGCAATAACCCCTTTGGTGCCTCCTTGCTCACTTCCCAGGACTGCCCAACTTTCCTGTCCATCCCAACCTCGCTCAACAGGTTTAACGCCTCAAACCCCAAGGGACCACCCACCTCTTCTGATACGTGCCAATATTCTCCACCGCCTCGCTAGCCAAGGCAGCAATGTCAGTCTTGGCCATTTTTTTGCAGGTTGTTTTTTCCAATAATTCTCAGGAACAGCCCAGAACCCCACCCAGCTCTTCTGGTACGTGCCAATCTTCTGTGCTGCCACGCTGGCGAAGGCAGCGATGTCCGTCGTGGCCATTTTTTGTAGGCCGTTTTTGAGAATTCTCAATAAGAACCCGAGCGACAACCACCCACCTCTTCTGGTACGTGCCAATCTTCTGCGTTGCCTCGCTGGCAAAGGCAGCAATGTCAGTCTTGGCCATGCTGGTCTCCAGCTGCTGCTCCAACGGCTCTAAATCGCCGTCCTTCAACCCCAGCCTGGGGGGGGGAGAGAAGGGAAAGTTGGATGGCGGAAAGAGGAGGTAGAAGGGGCTAGTCAAGGGGAAGGCAGCGACGTCAGTCTTGGCCATGCTTGTCTCCAGCTGCTGCTCCAACGGCTCCAAGTCGCCGTCCTTCAACCCCAGCCTGGTACCGACAGGGAGCGGCGGGGATGAGCAGGGAGAAGGGGAAAAGCAGGGACAGGGGAACGCAGCGAAATTCAGATGGCAGAAAGAGGGGATTACACAGGGCTAGTCCAGGGGCAGGCAGCGCTATTCGGCTTGGCCATGCTCATTTCCAGCTGCTTCTCCGGTGCTTCCAGATCTCAGCCCCAGCCACAACCTGGCTGGCCATGTGCGTGAACACACGCACACTCAACAAAAACACCCTGTAAGAACTCCGTATGCATGCACACACCAGAAATCCAGTCAGATTTCTTGTATGCAAGATGTGAACACCCTCATTTCTTGTTGAGGGCGTTCACCTTCTCCTGCAGCATCGCCAGCACTTATACTGTGTTTCCCCCAGAGGAGGTAAAAAACAGTTGCATGTCATGGCTTGAGCCAAATAAACCATGGCCATCATTCCAAAATATTTTGGGAAATGCTTCAGGTTGATGGCGCTGACAAGAAAACAAACAAAAAAAACATACAAACACACATACAAGCACACACTATACTTGTTGACAATAGAACTCACTTCTTGTTGATGGCGTTCACCTCCTCCTGAAACATCGCCATGCCCTTCACATCATCGCCCACCAGTGCCTTCCCCAGCTTCTTCTCAACGCTGTCCAGCACTGCAAACATGAGCTTCTCCGCTCCCAGCTTGTCCTCCACTCCCAGCCTAGGCGCACAGGGGTGGTTTGGGACAAGGGAGGACGGGGTGACGGGGATGTAAGGGTGGAGGGGAAAGCGTTCCTCCTTCCCCACCTTTCCCAGCTTCTTCTCAACGCTGTCCAGCGATGGGAACATGAGCTTCTCCGCTGCCCAGCTTGTCCACCACTCCTAGCCTAGGTGCACAGAAAGGTGTGTGATGGGTTGGAAAGAGGTGGTATGGGTGGGATGGGGTGGGATGGGTGGGATTGGGTGGGTGGCACCGTGGCACATCAGCCAATGTGAGCAAATCCAAGCCTAGAAGCACAACCCTGATGCTAGAAACTTCAAGGAATCTGTGCACGCATTGCAACCCTCTCTCACTCCCAGCTGCATTCCTAAATGCTACCTTGTTACATGGTCCCTCGTTACAAGGTTCCTCATTACAAGGTGCCTGCTTCACTACAGGGTACATCATTGAAAAGCGTCTGGTTAAACAGTGCCACGTTAGAAAGAACCACAGCAATCCACTCACTGCCTGCGGATTATGCGAGATTCTTCCAGGAAGCTGCGCACGTCCCGCGAGTCCTCCTCTGCTGACTCGAGCAGGTTGGAGAGCTTCTCGGAGAAGGACGGGATGCCCAGGCTGGGATGAGGTGGGATGCCCAGGGGAGGGTTGGGGAGGGGTGGGAAGGGGTGGGAAGGGGTGGGGATGGGAGGGGACGAGAGGGACGGGGGGCCAACAGCATGCCAGAGTCCTCCTCTGCTGACTCGAGAAGGTTGGAGAGCTTCTCAGAGAAGGACGGGATGCCCAGGCTGGGATGAGGTGGGGAGGCGTGGAGTGGAGGGGAGGGAAGGGTCACAGGAAGAACGGCACTTGCAGAGTCCTCCTCTGCTGACTCGAGCAGGCTAAAGAGCTTCTTAGAGGATGAAGGGATGCCCGGGCTGGGATGAGGGCAGGGGAGGGGAGGGATTGGAGGGGAGGGAGGGAAGATGGGAGTGGAGGCGGAGCGGGTGGAGGGGAGGGGAGATGAGCGGAGGGGAGGGGAGGGAAGGGGACGGGAGTGGAGGGGAGGGGAGAGGAGGGGAGGGAGAGGGGAGAGGAGGAGGTTGGGGAGTGCTTCCTATTGCAGTTTCAGGAGGGGAGGAGGAGGAGAATGAGGGAGGAGGAGGCAGTAAGGGTGGTCTAGCGAGCCATACCTCTCGCGGATGCTCTTAACAGCTGCAGCGTAGGCCTTGGTGGCCTTGTCGTCAGCAGCGTTTTGAGCTGAACTGGTATTGAGGTACCTCGCCGCTCAGGACCGTGCCTCACCTCTCAGGACCGTGACTCACCTCTCGCGGATGTTCTTCACGGCTGCAGCATACGCCTTAGTGGCCTTGTCGTCAGCAGCGTCCATGGGGATGGGAAGAGGATGAGGAAGGACGAGAAGAGGAAGAGGAGGGAGGGAAAAGGATGAGGAAGGGAGGAAGAGGATGAGGGGTGTATGGTTGATCCGGACTCACCTCTCGCGGATGTTCTTAACAGCAGCAGCGTACGCCTTGGTGGCCTTGTCGTCAGCAGCGTCCATGGGGATGGGAACTTTCTTGAGACCTTCCAGATACGACCGGAATGACGCCTGCTGCTTGATGAACGCCGCCTTCACCACATCCTCTGGTGGTTGGGGGGGACGGTGGGGAAAGGGGGGAGAGCAGGGGTTGGGTGGGGTGGGAAAGATAGACTCAACTCAATGCCGCCTTCCAGAGATGACCTGAATGACGGCCGCTGCTTGATAAACGTCGCCTTCACACATCCTCTGGCGGTTGGGGGGGACGGTGGTGTGGGGGGGGGGGGGGGGGGGAATGGAGCGGGAGGTGGGTGGGATGGGAGGGGACGGGTATAATTCAATAAATATTCCAGATTCGACCGGAATGACGGCCGCTGCTTGATGGATGCCGCCTTCACACATCCTCTGGTGGTTGGGGGGGACGAAGGAGGGGAGGGTGGGGGGAAAGTGGGAGGAACGGTACGTGGGTGGAAAGAAAGATCCAATGCACCTTCCAGATATGACCGGAATTACGCCTGCTGCTTGATGAACGCCGCCTTCACCACATCCTCTGGTGGTTGGGGGGGACGGGGAGGGGGGGTAGGAGTGGGGATGAGGAACGTCGACGCGGACGATGAGAGGGGGAAAGAATGACTGACTTCTACGTGCGACACGTGATGAGGCCGGGGAGTGGGAGGGGGGGGGGTGGGGGATGGGGAGTGGGAAGCGCGTACGTACCTTCAGCAGGAGCTGCAGTAGCGAATCCGCGGGCGACATTCCCCGCGAGTAGCGCGGATGCGGGCGCAGCAGGGGCGAGCCTTGCGGACACCGCCCTACCCTGTTGCGCGGACACGAGGAAGGGGGGAAGGGAAGGGGGGGGGAGGGGTGGGGGAAGGTGCAGAGGGAGGAGTGAGGGAAAGAGTAAGGAGAGGAGCGAGAGGAGTAGTGGGGGAGGATTTGGAAGAAAGAGTGGAAAAGGGACAGGAGGAGATAAGGGGGAGGGTAGGATGGGGGTAAGGGGGGAGGCGTGGGGGGAAGGGAGGGTATATGTCGTGGGAAGCACGATGGGGATCGAAGGATCAGTCGAGGATCGCCGGAGAAGCAAGAGAGAGGACATGGTGAGAAGAACTCTAGTCTATTTTTGAGGCGCCTCGAAAGTATGGCGTGGGAAGCACGATGGGGATCGAAGGATCGGGACGAGGATCGCCGGGGAAGTAAGGGAGAGGACATGGTGGGAAGCACTCTAGACTTGTTCTCCGGCTCACGAACACAGTTAGCTTCCCCGGAAACTCGGCTGACAGCAAACGACACGTATCTACCCCACGCAGCGCTAACCCTACAGACGGATTTTCGAGGCGGCTCTGAATTCGGCTCACACACGCAGCTGGGTTCATCGGAGACTTGGCTGACAGCTTAGCGTGCATTGCCCTACAGACAAGCATTGTCCTATAGACAGATTTAACCACTCGTTCGTGATCCTACAGATCGCATCCGAGCAGAGAAGGAAAGGCAGCAACGCGGCACGAAAAGGTAAACCTAAATGAGGCCTAGTTTTGAGACGTCTCAGCACTCGATCGCATGCGAACAAAGCACCATCTAGGAGTATTGAGCCGAATCGAAGCGTCGAGGCGCGACAAACTCGAGGCATCTCAAACTCGATCCCGGTCGAACCAATGCGCGCCAACGCACCACGCGCAGTGTAAGCTACACGACAAGGAAGCACTCCCTGAAAGGCGACAAAAAGCCTCGTAGGTTCGCTGAGAGCGACGTACGGCGAGCGCGAGGAGGCGGGAGCTGGAGCGAGCAGCCATCGGTGACGACTCGATACAGGAGCGATCGGCGGGACGGAAGTAGCGCGCGAGTGCACGGCGAGCGGAAACGGAGCGGAACCGGAGCGGAAAGGCGAGAGTGAAAAGCGGGGGATTCGGCGGAACGGACAACAGGGAGCGCGCGATCAGAGGTGGCGACTCGCGAGGACAGAGGCGTGGTGATACCTGCCTGGTGCAGTAAGAGGCGTGGGATGGTGATGGTGCAGGTGGGTCTACATACGTGTGTTCCTCGGGTAAGGAGGAACCAAGGGAGGAAGCAGAGGAAAGAAAAAGGAGCACTAATATTGATTTTTGTGCAGTGTATTCGTTGCATCTACAATGCATCTTTGGAGGTCCCAAATATTGGATTATGCTTTTAGTAATGATACAGTTATATTATAACAAGCAAACAAACAAGCAAAAAGGCAAGAAAATTAGTCCAGCCATCATGTTAGTACGGTAAGCCCTTAAAAAGCCAGTAACCAGTTAGTAAAGTGAACCTAGTCAACGACTGAAAAAGGGTTAAAGCCTCAGTTCCAGATCCAGATCTGTTACTTCTTGGAACCCATGTCCACCCTCATTCAGCTGGCGCCCTCCATTGTTCTGTGCATCTTGACAGTGTGCGTTTGCAGCACCTGAATCTCCAGCCCATGCTCCTGCTGATCCTGCTGCTGTCGCTGCTGCTGCTGCTGTTGCAGGTGTTGCTGGTTCAGAATTTTGCAGCTGCATCATCAAACCACGTGCAAGCGTCTTCATCTGCATTTCTGCTCCCGCCTTGATTTCTCCCTGACCAAGAAGGGCCTGTGCGGCTTGCAGCTGGGATAGCAGCTGAGCCTGAGCCGATCGCGGCTTCTATTTCGGCGTGTTAGAGACTGCACATTTGGCGACAGCTTGGATCAATCCAAATTTATACGAGCGGTTTTCTCGCACTGTGCGAGCAATTGGTTACATGCACAAGGCGGTGTTAGAATAGTGAACGAATGAATGAAACAGAGAAGAGGGGTTTCACTAGCAGGCAGTTGAGTACATATAGCAAACCCTAAATTGAGCTGTACTCACTATTGAGTACCCCACTGCAGGCTAGACAAATATAACATTCTGACACACCCCCATAGCCAAAGTGGGGTGTAATCAGCACAATAAGCAAGCAGAGCAATAGTTCACGAATACAAGCAAAGCTAGAGGCAGTCACAGACGGTAAGTGAGGAGGACGAGGGACTGTGAGAGGAGTGGAGATAGGAGACGACGGGTGAAGCTGTAGATACACGGGCAACAGGAGCGGCGCGCACTGTGGCTACCGGAGATTGTAGCCTCCGGACTACTGGAGTAACTGGCTCCGCGGCTAACTCTGAGCGGCAGGAGCAACAGACCCACGGGCGACTGGCGCAGCAGGCTCGCTGGGCTACCGGAGATTGTAGCCTCCGGACTACTGGCGCTGCTGGCGACACGATGGCTGCCTCCGCCCAACCTCCCCAAACTGTCCCACCCCCCTTTCACACACCCCCTGCGGCACCTCTAGCACTGCTCACACGCCACCCCCTTAGTACCACTCCGACGGCTCCCACACATCCACCCCCCTCGACGGCAGCTGCAGCAGTGGGAGACGGAGGAGGAGGAGGAGCAGGGGAGGCCGCACACACCCGTCACCCCCGTACTCACCACCCCCAAACCCTAACACAGGCAGTACGGGGCGGGAGCGGGTGCCCGCACGACAGGACAGGTGCGCGCGGGCCTGGCGCAGTCTGAACGGGCCGCGCAAGGGCCTGGCGCAGGCCGTGCGGGCCGCGCGCGGGCCTGGCGCAGGCCATACTGGCCGCGCGCAGGCTGTACGGGCCGTGGGTCCCGGGGGCGCTTCGACGTGCGACGGGGGGGCGACGCGCAGGTCCCGGGGGGCGCTTCGACGGGCGACGGGGGGCGACGCGCAGGTCCCCGAGGGCGCTGCGACAGAGCAGCAAACAACCCGGGCAGGGCAGAAAACCGCTGCGCGCCCAGCAGGGCGACGCGACGGGCAGAAAACCGCCGCGCGCCCCGAGCGCGCGGCGGGAAGAAAAAATGCCGCGCGCCATGGGCGCGCGGCGGGCAGAAAAACGGCGCGCTCCCGAGGCGCGCGATAGGCAGGACAGCAGCAGCGGAAGCTAACGGTGGGCCCATGCACAGGATCGACCCGGGAGGGTCGACCTGCTCTGATTCCAAGTTAGAATAGTGAACGAATGAATGAAACAGAGAAGAGGGGTTTCACTAGCAGGCAGTTGAGTACATATAGCAAACCCTAAATTGGGCTGTACTCACTATTGAGTACTCCACTGCAGGCTAGACAAATATAACATTCTGACAGGCGGAGCGGGTGGACCGTTACGTCAGAGGGCTGAAGCCAGGCATCTCGTACGAAATCATGCTACGCGGGCTATCTAATTTCGACGAAATCCTCGCGCTCGCCGAGAAAATCAACATTTTGCGCCGTCCGAGATCGGGGTCCTACTACGGACATCGCCCTCGGGGGCCGACAGAGCACGCCACCGTACATGCCATTGCGGCGAACGCAGATGCTGCGCCGTTCAAGGGGCGCTTCTTCGCTTGCAATAAGCCGGGCCATCGTAAGAGCGAGTGCCCAGAGCAAAGAGGCGTCGTGGAGCAGAGCAAGGGAAGGAGTCTGGGAGGCAGGGAAACGCCAATAGTGAGCAGAGATCGGGCCCACTACTGACGAGACCCACTGCTCGCCCGACCCAAGTGACCCTCGCCGAGTCAAAGTACCGACTCACTCGATCGATCGGGCTCGGCTGAATAAGGAGGGTACATCGACGGATTGCCCAGTACTGATTCACGGGAAAATACAAGGGGTAGCATTGGAGATTTTTATAGACGGAGGAGCAAGTCACTGCTTAGTTAATACCACAACGGCGCGAAAACTGCAACTGACACTTAGTCGATGCTTACCGGAGATCGACGCACGCTTAGTTGACAGCTCGCCTCTGGCCAAACGGGAAGAACTGGAGAGAGTAAAAGTTCGGTGCGGGGGAAACTTCGGGTTTACACAGGAAATGCTCGCGACGACATTGGACGGGCACGACATATTACTGGGATGTAATTGGCTGCGACGCTACAACCCACGAATTGACTGGTATATATGTTTATACCTGCTTGTTTACTCTTGCTAGGTTGTGATCAGTGAACTGCCTTGCTATTATAACTCTGCATGTAAACTGGCCTTGTGGCCGCGTGCTTGTGCTCAGATTGTGTGGTGTCCTTGAGATCCACCGTGAGCTTTGCTTTGCTGTTCTCTTGCTTGACTGGTCTTATGAGCGTCTGTTGTGTTTGCTATCTACCACTTAGCATATGGGGGTGTGTCAAACTATATGTTTGTGTTCTCTCTAGGCTATAGTGGGTTAGCCTACAAGGGGTACATCACTTTAGGGTTAGTACTTGTACCCAACTCATTCAAAGTTCATTCATTCCTGCACAGTTATTCTGACATGCCACCGCCGTCCCGTGACCTATAAGCCGGGAGATTACGTACTGCTTGACTTGCGCTTGACCGTCGTACCAAAACTTTGCACGCGCTACTGTTGCCCGTTCCGAATCAACCACATGATAACACCCGTCACCGCCCATCTTCGGTTATCGACAGAATGGTACATCAGCCCGTCGTTCCAGGCCAGCTTACTTCGCCCATACTCTGCCACCACGAGCAAATTGCAACGCCATCGCCCACCATCGATGACGTTGTCAGAGGTCCACTGGTGATTCCCGATTGATCCTAGGGAAGGGTTGCAGGCTCATTGTCCTAGGGGGTTATGGGCGCACTGACCCAATACTTGACAAGCCCTTTTATCCCAGTGGTTAGTGGCTGGGATTCTGACATGGTATCAGAGCGAAGGTCTCGGGTTCGAATCCCAGTATGTGCACTTCGGGCATCCCAGTGTGGGGGGGTGTCAGAGGTCCACTGGTGATCCCCGATTGATCATAGGGAAGGGTTACAGGCTCGTTGTCCTGGGGGGTTATGGGTGCAGTGACCCGCTACTTAGCAAGCCCTTTTATCCCAATGGTATAGTGGTTGGGATTCTGACATGGTATCAGAGTGGTCTCGGGTTCAAATCCCGGTGTATGCACATGCAAGCCGTTGCCGTTGTGCCGAGTCCTGGACCTCCCAGTGTGGGGGGGTGTCACAAGACTTGCACTGCGAGATCCTCGATTGATCCTTGGGGGGTTACAGGCCTGTTAGCATGGGGGGTTATGGGCGCATTGACCCGCTACTGAAACAAGCCATTTTATCCCAATGGTCTAGTGGTTGGGATTCTGACAGACGCGTCCTGTATCGGAGCCGATCGCCGACCCCAAAACAAATTATGAGCCATCGGATTCGCCACCCCACGGGAATTTGGGGGATCGAGTTCCTCATTCGCTGGAAGGACCGCACCTCTACGAAGGATATTTGGGTGCCCCTAGTCAACATTGAAAACCACCCTGCCCTGCAAATGTACATGCGAAGCCGAGGTTTCCGGATGTACACGTACTCGAATAGTGTAAGGTTGTTTTCGACATTCCTTACCGCGTGCTTCAACACCGCGTACATGACCAACCGTTGCTCGCCCGTTACTGTTAACGGGGCTTCGCTAACCTTTGTGCGCTGCATTTGCCAAATGCATTGCTGGCCTGTCCGAGTCGGCATACACCTCGGGACTAGCCCGAACCTTGATGCCAGCATCACACTAGCTAGCTCGCACGCACCGTGTTACTGTTTGCATTTTCGTTTTGAAGTATTATCTCATGCCTTCGCTCATACTTTGTACTCGTTTGCCAACTTTGTGCAATCCTCACTTCCTAGATACATTGCACCCGTAAAATGAATAGGCAGCCTATATAAATTCCAGAAATACTTCAGTTCTGTAGATACTCTATTTGTGGCCTTGTGAATGGGCAAATTGATCGCCTCCATGATTGGACGGACACCATTTCCAGCCGCCAACCACAAGTATGTGCTTTGCCAACTCGTCTGATTCGATTGGTTGTTTTCGCCCAGATGCGCCTCAAGACAGGGCTCGCTAGACCCAAACAAGTTCAGCTCCTGTGGAGTGGGACGTACCGATCAAGCCCTGATCTCAAATTTATAGAGCTCGTTCTCAATTTGGCAATTCTGTCGACCCAAACGGCATGACAGGTTTCGTTTGCGTCGAATAGGGCTGCCTGGATAGAATACGTACACAACACCTTGGCAGTCTGGTTAGTCAAAGTATGAGTGACAAAATGAAGACCACCATGTGACAATATGACTTCAGTTCCGAAACCCTGGATCAAGCCCTCGAAGTTAGATCCCACCCAGCGAGACTATGCCTGCTAGCACATTTGTTTCCTTGCATCAACCTTAGCTGCTTATTTACTACCGTTCCCATATTCCTCCACGTTTATTTCTGTAGTCGGTGTTTCTTCGAGTCAAGGTTGTGATCAGAAAGCCATCATGCCTACGGCTGTGGTCGACAAAGAGGCCAAGGAGGCCTTAGCGAAGGATGCGCTTGAGAAGTTTCTGAAGATTGGCCTCGACGAAAAGACAGCTCAGAATGCCGTCGCAAACGCCAAGGTTACCGCGAACCTCGTCGAAGTGATAAAAGAGGTACGAGGATTTCGCGAGCTCGTGCGAAACCGGTGGATCCAGCTCACCTGAATGGACGATGAATCTCAGGAGCTGTTACCCGTTGCCTTGATCTCAGTATTTTGTGCTTGCGATTCGAGCAGGCAGTTTCAGCGGCTCGACTTCAGGCCTGGCCAGTCCCGCTGTTATCCATTGCCTAGATCTCACGCGTGGTTGTGATTAGCTACTACTTGTGTCTGCCATGGATCGTTTGCAACTAATCGACCTGTCCGCCTGTGCCTGAAACACTCCGTGCGAACGGCGCGCAGGGAACCTCTTTTCATCATTCCGATGCGCGCATTCAGCCCTAAGATTTTCGTCTTTTCCGCATCTCCCGCTGTCATATCCCGCTGTCATCTCCCGCTGTCATGTCGCTGACCTGCCTCCTCTCAGGCGTCGCTAGAAGGCGGGTGCGACAAGGCCATCGGCAACTTGCTCTACACGGTGGGTTTCACTGCACACGGTCACGGTTCATTTTGCTGTACACGGTTCATTTTGCTGTACACGGTTCATTTTGCTGTACACGGTTCATTTTGCTGTACACGGTTCATTCTGCTGAGCGCGGTTCTTTCTGCTGCACGCGGTTCCTTCTGCTGCACACAGTTCAATCTTCTGGAATCAGTTCATTTTGGTGCATACCCAGTGCCAGATTGAATCTTATCGACTCTCAACCCTTTTCCTTCTCCTCTATAGCACCTGGTTGTTGTCCCCTCTCCATTTCCCCCTTGTCCGCCCTTATCTGCTACTGGGCTCTCAACTCCCCCGCAGGCCGCCACCAAGTTCCCTGCTGACGCTCGCGTGCACCCCCCCCGCTCTGCTTCAATCACTCGACTCTCCACCTTTCTCTGTCCGTCCGCCCTTATCTGCCACTGATCTCATCTCTCCTCAGGTTGCCACCAAGTTCCCTGCCAATGCGCGCGTGCACCGCCCCACGCTGCTGTCCTATGTCACCTCCCACAAGGTGAGCGTATTTTCTTTCAGAGAGCACCAAAATAAAAACGACGATCATCGGGGGTTGACTAGACGTACATCTGATGCCTCACCCCTCGCAGGTCAAGTCAGTGTCTCAGCTCGAGGCAGCTTACGCATATTGGACGCTTTGCTTGATCTCATGGTACCACCACATGGCCTTCTCCTGCCTCGCCTCGCCTCCGTTCCCCCATCGCAGGTCAAAACGGTGCCTCAGCTGGAGGCAGCTCACGCATATCTGGCGACGGTGGGCCAGGAGCCTCTCAACGCTGCTGAGCTGGAGACGAAGAGTGGAGTAGGTACGTGGGGGTGTTAGCTGGGAGAGCCGTGGAAGGCTGTTTTTGTAAATATCTAAAACGGTTGTTTAGGAGCCTCTCAACGCTGCTGAGCTGGAGACGAAGAGTGGAGTAGGTACGGGGGGGTCGAGCTGGGAGAGCCGTTTGAAGCTCAATGGTCTGAGGCTCTAAGCTGAGGTCAAAAGGGTGCCAAGATTTGGCTCGGTGCATGGGGGAAGGACGGCGTGGGTGACGCATGCTATGATGCCTGAATTTGTCAGTAGGTGAAGGTAATGACAGAGCTGGAGCCGGTGGGCAGATCACGCATATCTGGCGACGGTGGGTCAGGAGCCTCTGAACACTGCTCAGCAGCTGGAGGCAAAGAGTGGAGTAGGTATTCGGATGGGGGTTTCTGAGGCGCCTAATACAAACACTCACCCATATCCAGCAACATCTGGCCAGGAACCTTGCATCACTGCTGAGCTGGAGATTAAGATCAATCGAAGTACATACATGGGGGTTTTGGAGGCGCCTCAATAAACTGGTTCACGATTATCTAGCGAGCGACTGTGGGTCAGACCCAGAAGTGCCTTAACAATGCGAAACCGGAGGCGGAGAGTGGTGGTGTAGGTATGGGGGGAAGCTGGGGAGGGGGAGGAGGAATTCGAGGTGATCGTCATCCCTTGTACTGACTTCTATGCTGGCTCATCTGCTCGCCGTGCTCCCCTTCGCTCTTGTGCGACAGGAAGAGTGGGAGGCGTGTCTATCATGTCGCCTGTGCTGTCTTATCTTCTCCACCCCCCCTGTTTTTCAGGCGTCTCAAAAGCAGTCTTTTATGTCACCCATGCTGTCTTATTTTCTCCACCCCCCCTTTGATTGTGCAGGCGTGGAGGTATCACTGGAGGACATAAAGGCAGCAGTCACTGAGGCTGTAACGGCCGTCAAAGAGAAGCTGGTGGAGGAGCGATACCGCTTCAACGGTGAGCTTTTCTCCGCTTCATCAGCTGCTGTCATTTGTGGGTCGACTCAAGAGTAGCAATAAAGCACCAACAAGTGAGGCTGTAGCGGCGGTCAAAGAGAAGCTGGTGGAGGGGCGATACAGCTTCAACTCTGAGTTGTGTCCCTGCTTAGTGAGTGGGGCTGTAGCGAGTGGGGCTATAGGGGCTGTAGCGATTGGGGCTGTAGCGAGTGGGGCTGTAGTGAGTGGGGCTGTAGTGAGGGACTGCAGTGAGGCTGTAGCAGCAGTCACAGAGAAGCCGGTGGAGGAGAGATACCGTTTCAACGGTGAGCCTGCCTCTGCTTCAACAGCTTTCTGACAATTCTGCTTTCTTCATTCCATCCCAGCTCCTGTTTCCCTGCTCTCGTTCCTTACCCTTTTCTCCACCTCCCTTCGAGCCTCCTCCCACCCCTTCTCACGACCCCTTTGCACCTCCTCTCACCCCACCCTTTTTCACCCCCCCTCACCCCTCTTCACCCCGTCTCACCCCTCCAGTGGGTCTCATTCTCGCCAAGGTTCGCGCGCTGCAGCCATGGGCGGACGGGAAGCTGGCCAAGGTGGGTCCCTCTCTCTACCCTCTCCGAACCCTCTCTGAACAGTTGGATGGTTCAGAGCATGAGAAGTGCGTTGAGGGTTTGACGAGAGGTGATATTTGAGTTGACTCAAACATCACCGCGCTGCAGCCATGGGCGGATGGCAAGCTGGCCAAGGTGGGTCCCTCCCTGAACCCTCTCTACCCTTTCTGAACCCTCTCCACCCTCTCTAAACCCGTGCTCTACCCTGTGAACCCTCTCCACCCTCTCTAAACCCGTGCTCTACCCTGTGAACCCTCTCCACCCTCTCTAAACCCGTGCTCTACCCTGTGAACCCACGGTCAAAGGGTTCACAATGTCCTCATGGAAGTGCGTTGAGAGTGTGTTGAGCGAGAGGTGCCGTCTGTTTTTCACCCGTGACCATGTGTCCAAAGGAGCCCACTTGCTAGTGGGATGGGATCTGCTGCCCCAGTTTTGAGACGTCTCAAAACTCGTCTCAAATTTTGAGACGTCTCAAAGTGTGTTGAGCAGTGCCGTCTGTGTTTCACCCGTGACCATGTGTCCTATGGAGCCCATATGCTAGTAGGATGGGATCTGCTGCCCCAGTTCGGAGCCATGGTGTCAATACGAGTCGACTCAAAATCCACCTCATGCGTGTTTCACCCCTGCCCTGACCTGACCATGTGTGTGTGCGAGCAGGAGGAAGTGGATGCTCAGGTGCTGGCGGTGCTGGGCCCAAAGACAGAGGCGGACGAGGCCAAGCCCGTCAAGAAGAAGAAGGAGAAGAAATCCAAGGGGGACGACGCCCCCGCTTCTGATGCTGCTGGTGGAGGGGCAGGGGGTAAAGCAGCAACGGCAGGGGCAGCAGGGGCAGCGGGGGCGGCAGTGGGAGTGGATGGAGGGGAGGAGTCGGACCCATATGCTATCTTCCCCAACCCGCAGGATAACAACAAGGTGCGCTTACTTCGCCCCTGCAACATCACGTCTCCCTTACCCTCCTTCAGAATTCACGTGAAACAAATGTAGCCCTTCAGTTATTCTCCTGCAGTCCTCTCCTCTCGGCCTCTCAGGTGCACACGGAGGAAACCAGTGGCAGCACCACATGGCACTCCAATCCAAGAACACTCATGTTGATGTGACTTTTGAGAAGCCCTGCTGCATTCTCCTCTCCACCTAGTTATCACCTTCTCACCCCCCTCCTAACCCCCCACCCGCCTTCCCTGCTCCCCTCTCAGGTGCACACCGAGATCTCCTTCAGCGACGCACCGATGACGCAACATGGCGCCCCAAGAAGGAGGATCCCGTTGACAGTCACGGGAGGCCCTCGAGAAGCACCTGGCAGTCACGGGGGGGAAGGAGGATCCCCTGGCTGTCTGTCAACCAACTTCCCGCTCCCTCCCTGTCACCTTCTCTTCCCCACCCTCCCTCCTTCCACGGTCCGCCCTCCCTCCTTCCACGGTCCACCCACCCCGTTTGTTGCTCTCAGGTGCACACGGAAATATTCTTCAGTGACAGCACAACATGGCGCCGCAAGAACAGCCGGGAGGCACTGGAGAAGCACCTGGCAGTCAATCCCTCACACTTCCCTTTCCACCTTTCACCCCCCCCCCCCGCCCCCCCTCTTGCAGGTGCACACGGAAATCTTCTTCAGTGACCACCCCCAAGAACAGCAGGGAGGGTGCATTTGTTTTCCTCTCCACATATTTCTCACCCCCCAATCCCCCACCTCCCCTCCCCTCCGCCCCTCGCTCAGGTCCACACGGAGATTTTCTTCAGTGACAGCACCACATGGCGCCCCAAGAACAGCAGGGAGGCTCTAGAGAAGCACCTGGCGGTCACGGGGGGCAAGGTGTGGTCGCGCTTCCCTCCGGAGCCCAACGGCTATCTGCACATCGGGCATGCCAAGGTGAGTGTGTGCGGCGGCTGGTACCTGTGAGTCTCAGACTCGTGAAAATATCAAATGCGGGAGAGGAGAGCAAGGTGTCTTCGAGCGGTTGAAGAAACACCCTGCTGCATTAGAGAAGGGACTAAGGTGCGGTTGTGCTTTTCCTTAAGAGCCCAATGGCTACCTGTGCATTCACCTCTGCAGATCGGGCATGCAGAGGTGAATGCAGCAGTGGGTGCGCGGCAGGTACTTGTGAGTCTCAGACTCCTTGTGCTTGACTCGAATCGAACCGAATTTATCGAGGGTTTTCAGAAACATCCTGTGGAATAGTCTTAGGGGGGCAAGGTGTGGCTGGAGCCCAATGACTCTTAGGTGGATAGAGTGGGTGTGTGGAAGGTGTGTTCTCATGCTTCTCAGATGTCAGGTGTGTTCTCATGCTTCTCAGATGTCAGGTGTGTTGTCATGCTTCTCAGATGTCAGGTGTGTTCTCATGCTTCTCAGATGTCAGGTGTGTTGTCATGCTTCTCAGATGTCAGGTGTGTTCTCATGCTTCTCAGATGTCAGGTGTGTTCTCATGCTTCTCAGATGTCAGGTGTGTTGTCATGCTTCTCAGATGTCAGGTGTGTTCTCATGCTTCTCAGATGTCAGGTGTGTTCTCATGCTTCTCAGATGTCAGGTGTGTTCTCATGCTTCTCAGATGTCAGGTGTGTTCTCATGCTTCTCAGATGTCAGGTGTGTTCTCATGCTTCTCAGATGTCAGGTGTGTTCTCATGCTTCTCAGATGTCAGGTGTGTTCTCATGCTTCTCAGATGTCAGGTAGGCGCTCAGGGTGAAGGTCCCTTACATGATTGATGCAAGAATGAGATGGGGGGGAAGGGGAAAGGGGGAGAGCGGTGTGCTTTGATTGCGGCAGCAAAAATGCCACCTTGCTCCCAAACCGTGGCATATATAGCAAGTTACCACGATTGAAAACCATCGAGTAAAGTGGTCTAATGGTCCATATAATTTATAACACCCCATTTAGAATACCCTGGGAGAGAAGGCCTTTTTTTTTAAGCTAAAATTGTTAATCATATGTGACTTTATTTAGAGAGGTGCCTGAGGTTGCTGATGCTTTGGAGGCCGAACGTAAGAGAGCCCTTAACACAGAAGGAGTAGTTGCGTGGGCGGAGAGAGGGTCAGAGCCAGGAGAAGGGAATGAGGCTGGCGATGGTGGAGAAGGGGGCGAGGAAGTTGTTGGGGTAGTACATGGCAACCTGGTCAGGGTCAGTGACGATGCCCGGCACTGCCCACGCTATGCGCGGCCCCACAGACCCTGGCCCACTGACCGCACCAGTGAGGACGACACGTGTTCTCATGCTTCTCAGATGTCAGGTGTGTTCTCATGCTTCTCAGATGTCAGGTGTGTTCTCATGCTTCTCAGATGTCAGGTGTGTTCTCATGCTTCTCAGATGTCAGGTGTGTTCTCATGCTTCTCAGATGTCAGGTCTGTTCTCATGCTTCTCAGATGTCAGGTGTGTTCTCATGCTTCTCAGATGTCAGGTGTGTTCTCATGCTTCTCAGATGTCAGGTGTGTTCTTCACCTTTCATGTCTCACCCTTTTTAGTCTTTCATCTCCCCCCCATGTGTCCCCTTCCCCATCCCTGTTCTTGCCAGGCCATGTATGTGGACTTTGGCCTGGCTAAAGAGAGAGATGGCAACTGCTACTTGCGGTGAGTGCTCTCACTCCCTCACTTGTTTTAAGAAAAAGCTACCAGCACACCTGCCTTTGTCACCACCAGAGAGACACCGACTATGGCCTGGCTAAGGAGAGAGATGGCAACTGTTACTTGCGGTGAGTGGCCTACTTGCCTCCAGCTCACCTGCTGCGCAACCCCACCCTTCTCCACTTGAGCTCCTCTCCCCTCTCCCACCACCCCTCACCCCAAACCTCAACCCTCATTCCTCACCCTTATCCCCTGAACCTTCTCACCCTTTCACCCCCCGGGTACGACGACACCAACCCAGAGGCGGAGGAGCAGGAGTACATCGACCACGTTTTGAGGCCCCTTTCCCCTCCTCTTGAGCCTTCCTTTGCCTTGCCACCCCACACGCTGCTCTCCCCCCCACCCTTCACACCAGGTATGATGACACCAACCCAGAGGCGGAGAAGCAGGAGTACATCGATCACATTGAGGCTTTCCCCCTCCTCTTGCCTTTGCTGTCCCACCCTCTGATCCCCTCTCCCTCTCTGCTCTGCTCTTCCCTCCCACTCTTGACCCCCCAGGAACGACGACACCAACCCAGAGGCAGAGAAGCAGGAGTACATTGATCACATTGTGACTCGTTTGCCCCGTCCTCTTGAGCCTCCTTTTGCCTTCCCCGTCCCACCCTCTGCTCTGCTCTCCCCCTGTTCTCCCTGTCTGCCCCTCCCCCCAGGTACGATGACACCAACCCCGAGGCGGAGAAGCAGGAGTATATCGACCACATTAAGCCTTCTTCCATTCCCTCTTCTTGCATTTCCTGTCCCACCCTCTGCTCTGCTCTCCCCTCTCATTCTTCACCCCTCAGCTACGATGACACCAACCCAGAGGCAGAGAAGCAGGAGTACATCGACCACATTGAGGAGATCGTCTCTTGGCTGGGGTGGAAGCCGTTCAAGGTGAGAGCGAGGCATGGCTGAATAAACAGCAAGGGAAGCAATTGAAGGTGTTTGGCATTGGGGCGTGGTACCAGTGAAAGGGGTGTAAGCGGAGACTGGAGAAGCAGGAAGCGAGTGAAGGAGGAGTATATTTCTCCTTTCCCCCCCTCCCCACCAGATCACCTACAGCAGCGACTGTTTCCAGGAGCTCTATGACTTGGCAGTGCAGCTCATCAAGCCAGGCCATGCGTACGTGGACCACCAGACAGCTGAAGAGATCAAGCAGTACGGAGAGAAGCACCTGGAGAGCCCCTGGCACAAGTCTTTCCCTCACCTTCTGCCCACCTCCTCTCCCGTGTCTCGTCCCTCCCCTCCTGTCCCCCTCCCCCCCAGATCACCTACAGCAGCGACTATTTCCAGGAGCTCTACTACTTGGCAGTGCAGCTCATCAAGTCAGGCCACGCATACGTGGATCACCAGACAGCTGAAGACATCAAGCAGTACCGAGAGAAGCACCTGGAGAGCCCCTGGCGCAACCGGCCTGTGGAGGAGTCGCTCAAGCTGTTTGAGGACATGAGGAGGGGGCTGGTGGAGGAGGGGGCGGCTACTCTGAGGATGAAGCAGGATATGCGAAATGAGAATCCCAACATGTGGGACTTAATTGCTTATCGTATCAAGGTGAGGCGTCCCATTTCCCATTTCCCATTCCCCATTCCCTGCACTAACTGCATCATGGACTCATTTCCATGGCCCATGCCCCAAGTCCCATGCTGCAATCCCCATATCCCGTGCCCCCTTCCCCATGTCCCACATCCCCCTGGCAGTTCACCCCGCACCCCCACGTGGGAGACAAGTGGTGCATCTACCCCAGCTACGACTACACACACTGCATCATCGACTCCCTCGAGAACATCACACATTCTGTAAGGCCGTCACAGCTATGCCCTCAAACCATGTTGCCACAAGCACATACACGTGGGTCCACCCCAGCTGTCTACCCCAGCGGCATCTACCCCAGCTACGACTACACGCGCTGCATCATCGACTCCCTCGAGAACATCACCCACTCTGTGAGCCCTTTTCCACGCTCCATGCTGTGGCTCCCTCCATGCTGCCTTGGCTGTAACCTCATCTAGCGCCACATAAATCCACCCTAGCCGCTTCCACCCCAGCGACCAGTACATAGACGCATCATTGACTCCCTCGAGATCATTGCTCGTTCGTCTGTTTCTGTTCCCTGAATGTTTGCGCTCACACATGTGCGCACTGCTCCCCATGCAGCTGTGCACGCTGGAGTTTGAGACGCGAAGGGCGTCCTACTACTGGCTGCTGGAGGCGTTGGGTCTGTACCATCCGTACGTGTGGGAGTACGCTCGCCTCAACATCACCCACACCATGCTGTCCAAACGAAAGGTGTGTGTTGTGAGTTCCGGAGTATGTGACTCAAATGCCACTATGCGTGTACCATCTGTACCTGTGGGAGCATTTGTGGCTCAGCATCACCCACACCATGCTTTCAAAGCGCAAGGTGCGTGTGAAGTATGGGAGTGTGTGACTCAATGTCACACAGTCAGCTGAACCGGCTGGTGACAGAGCATCATGTGAACGGGTGGGATAACCCTCGCTGTATGACCCTCTCAGGGCTGCGGAGGAAGGGCTCCCAACCTGCTCTGCTCGCTTCATTCCCCGACGTCCCAACCCTTTCTCACCCCTTCTCCCCTTCTCACCCCTTCTCACCCCATCGCACCCCTTCTCGTCCCTTCTTGCCCCTTGCTTATCCCCAACCCCACTGCTTCTCACTTCCAGCTGAACCGGCTGGTGACGGATCATCATGTGAACGGGTGGGACGACCCGCGTCTCATGACCCTCTCAGGGCTGCGGAGGAGGGGCGCCCACCCCGCTGCCATCAACGCGTTCTGCCGAGCTGTGGGCATCACCAGGAAGTGAGTTGAGCTGGCATTTCAAGGAAGTGAGTTCGCATTGCTATGCACTGTTTTCCTGCTTTAAAAAGAAAACTGCTGTTGTTGTTGTTGTTTTTGTTTTTTTTCAGAATCATCTTGCAACTTTCATGCCCCTTGCCTACCCTCCTGCCAACCCTCCTGTACCCCTGTATACCCCATCATACACCTCTGAACCGCTCTGTTCCGTGTCTCAGTGAGAATGTAATCCGAGTGGAGCTGCTAGAGCACTTCATGCGTGACCATCTGAACCGCACTGCACCGCGCTCGCTCGTGGTGCTGAAGCCACTTAAAGTGGCGATAACGAACGTGGGAGAGGAGGAGGTGGAGATGGTTGAAGGCAAGCGATGGCCCGATGCTAAGGAGGGCGATCCAGAAGCAACTTATAAGGTGAGAGGCACAGGCTTTGTGCTGACCTTGATTTTGGAATGATTCACCTTGATGTTGGTTCACCAGGCACTGAGTGTGAATGAAGCCACTAAAAGTGATGATACCGATCGTGGGGGAGGGGGAGGTGGAGATGGTTGAGGGCAAGCGATGGCCCGATGCTAAGGAGGGAGAAGCAGAAGCGACTTACCAAGTGGGAGATGGTGAAACAAGTTGAAGCCATGTTTGTCCCGCTCCCCATCCCACCCCCATCCCACCGTCTCCAACTTCCCTTGTACTGGCCCATCCCTTCATTGTCCCATCCATCACCCTTCACCGTTTCTACCCCCTCTCTTCCTGCCTCTGCAGCTGCCCTTCTCCCGAGTGGTCTACATATAACAGTCAGACTTCCGAGTGAAAGACAGCAAAGACTATTATGGGCATGCTCCCACACCCCCTACTGTTTCCCACCCATGCCTTCGCCCCATTCACACCCCACCGGTCTCTGCAGCTGCCCTTCTCGCGAGTGGTCTACATAGAACAGTCAGACTTCCGAGTGAAAGACAGCAAGGACTATTACGGGCTCGCACCCAACAAGTCTGTCATGCTCAGGTGAGGTTGCTGCTTATGCTTTGTTGTAGCATGAGCGATGTATTCTGTTGGCACCACAGCGACACAGGAGCAGCAACAGAGTGAAGCAGCTGTAACCGCCCTGACCCTGAAATTACGTGTCCCTAGCTCCCGCAGCGCACACCCCCCCCCACCCAACAAGTCTGTCCTGCTTATGCTTTGTTGTAGCATGAGCGATGTATTCTGTTGGTGGGACTAGCAGCCTGGCTCTGCACTTCCGACTGAAGGACAACAAGAACTTGCTGCTCCCTTAACCTCCACTACTCGTATCCTCGTTTCTGTGTCTGGCTGCTGGCAGGTACGCGTACCCTATAAAGTGTACCGAGGTTATCTATGAGGAGGATGGCACGACTGTCAAGGAGCTGAGGGCGGAGTGTGACCGCGCCAAGAGCACCAAACCCAAGGTGAGAGGGGCGAAGGAAAGGTGAGGTTGTGTAATTTTGAATGGTACCATATGAATACGCTGTTTCAGTGGTAGTCGAGTGCCCCTTTAACTGTCAAGGAGCGGAGGGCGGAGTGTGACCGCGCCAAGAGCACCAAGCCCAAGGTGAGAAAGGCAGGCAAGGGCAAGGTGCGTGTGTGAGAGGCCAATAGATGGAACACCATCCTGTGGCTGGCAGATACGCGTACCCTATAAAGTGTACCGAGGTGATCTATGAGGAGGATGGCATGACTGTCAAGGAGCTGAGGGCGGAGTGTGACCGCGCCAAGAGCACCAAACCCAAGGTGAGAACTCCAAGCCGTGAGGGCAGCAAGGGATAAGTGAGAGTGGCATGGGCAAGGTGAGAGAGGCATGGGCAAGGTGAGAGTGGCATGGGCAAGGTGAGAGTGGCATGGGCAAGGTGAGAGTGGCATGGCCAAGGTGAGAGAGAGTGGCATGGGCAAGGTGAGAATGGCAATGTTGCCTCCGCCAACCGAGACTTTAATATATTCTTATCCATATCTAATTCGATCTATCTTCTGCGCGCGAGTGAAATGAGATTGAGTAAGTTCACGAGTAAGCTCACGAAGCTGTTGGCAGTCACATCGCCTCGGGACCGGCAGAGGGAGGCCGAGTCGGAAGGCAGCCGCGGTGGTAAACTGGGAGGGGCTCATACGAAGCGCAGAGGGATGGCTAGCAGCCAGTCTCCGGCTAAGTCCGAGGAGTGACTGCAGCCTCAGTGCGTGGCCACAAAGTGGGTTTGGGCGCATCATCCTTGACTCGTCCAGGACACCGATGTATCGGTGGGTGTATTGGACTCCCCGTTTCTACCCCTTCCGCCCACTCCTCCTGCGATGCCGCTCTCACCTTTTTCCCCATCCACCCTTCCACCCCGTCCCCTTCCCCCTCCCCTCCATCTTCTCTCTCTCTCCACCGCACACAGGGTGTGATTCATTGGGCGGCACCAACTTAACACCTTCCACCGTCTCCCCCTCGCCTTCTTATTTTGCATCCACCCTCCCCTCGCCCTGCCGCACACAGGGTGTGATCCATTGCGTGGCAGAGCCCAAGCCCCACCTCTCTCTCATCTTTCCCTCTCCCTCTCTCCCTCTCTTCCCCTCTCTTCCCCTCTCTTCCCCTCTCTTCCCCTCTCTTCCCCTCTCTTCCCCTCTCTTCCCGTCTCTTCCCCTCCCTTCCCCTCTGTCCCCCTCTCTTCCCCTATATCCCCCTTCTCTCTCTCTCTCTGCCGCACACAGGGTGTGATTATTGGGTGGCCGAGCCCAAGCCCGGCCAAATTTTATGCGACTCAAAAGTGCCCTCCTCCCTCTTCCCTCCTCTCCACCTTCTCTCTCTCTCTCTCTCTCTGCCGCACACAGGGTGTGATTCATTGGGTGGCAGAGCCCAAGGCCAGCCAAGTTTGAGGCGCCTCAATAGTCCCCTTCTCCCTTCACCCAAACCACCCCCCCCACACCCCTCGATTTCCCCTCTTTCCGCCGCACACAGGGTGTGATCCATTGGGTGGCAGAGCCCAAGCCCCACCTCTCTCTCATCATTCCCTCTCCCTCGCTTCCCCTCTCTTCCCCTCTATCCCCCTTTTCTCTCTCTCTCTCTGCTGCGCACAGGGTGTGATCCATTGGGTGGCAGAGCCCAAGCCCGGCCAGGCCCCACTTACAGTCACCATCCGCCTGATCAACAAGCTCTTCCTCTCCGAGGTATGCTGGCCTGGTAGTTTTTCCTCTTCCTCTTCTGTACGCTATGGTAGGGATGAGCAAGGGGCGAACACGAACATGTTCGTGTTCGCCCCTACACGAACACATCCGTTTGCCGAACCGAACACTGTTCAATTCGGCGAACACTTTAAGCAAAAACAGGTGTTCGCCGTTCGCCTGTGAAGGCATGTTCGGGCGAACCTCGAACACGTTCGTGTTCGTCGCGGGGCAAATTGCAGCAGCGGCCCGAACACGAACGTGTTCGATTCGAACCGAACTGGTGTTCGCCCTTGTGCTCATGTCTACGCTAAGGTATGCTTTTGAGTCGACTCAAAAGCAGGATCTGTCTGATCAACAATCTCTTCCTCTCTGAGGTATGCTGGCCTTGGACGGGTCTGCAAGGTAGTAAAAGGTACGTATGTGGTATAGTGATGCATAGTGATGTATTAATTAGGCATCAATTCGGTATTAATGAGACACTAGTTCAGTATTAATGAGGTATGAATGAGGCAGTAATGCAGTACTGTTAATGAAGACAAAGAGAGAGGCGGTGGTGAAACTGTGGAACAAAGTCTCTACCACCACCTCCTCTCTCTGCCATCCACAGTTCCACCACCTCCTCTCTCTACCTTCCACCCACAATCCATCTCGCACCCAGCCTCCACCGTGCCCACTTGTCTCCTCTTTTCCCCCCTTCTCTGATGATTTCCCCTCGACTCACACCCTCAATTTTTCATGGCACATGGCATTTTGAGTCGCCTGGTGTGATGTCTTTCCGGGCTCTCCTCAATACATGTGTTCCTTCTCCCGAAACTTTTGAGTCGACTCAAAAGTCGCCATTTTGAGTCGTCTGATATGTGAAGTATTTCCGGGCTCTCCTCAATACCTGTGTTCCTTCTCCTGAACCTTCCCACTCGCAGAACCCCAACGAGGTGGAGGACTGGCAGGGGGACCTGAACCCCAAGTCCATGGAGGAAGATTCAGGGAGCGCTGGCAGAGCCTTCCCTTGCTCTAAACCCAATCCATTCTCTTCTCCTTTTACCACCTCCCCTACTATGCAGTACCCCAACGAGCTTGATGACTGGATTGGGGATCCGAACCCCGAGTCCATGGAGGAAGATTCAGGGAGCACTGGCAGAGCCGTCCCTCTCCACCTTAACCCAGCGTCCCTCAATGCTTCCTTGCTGCCACCCCCCTTCCCATCTGTACAGAACCCCAACGAGCTGGAGGACTGGCTGGGGGACCTGAACCCCAAGTCCATGGAGGAAGATTCAGGGAGCGCTGGCAGAGCCTTCCTTTGCTCTAAGCCCAATCCATTCTCTTCTCCTTTTACCACCTCCCCTACTATGCAGTACCCCAACGAGGTGGAGTACTGGCTGGGGGATCTGAACCACGAGTCCATGGAGGAAGATTCAGGGAGCGCTGGCAGATCTGTTTCTTAGCATTCCAACCCGTGCTCTTCTTCTTACTACCGCCCCTGCCCACCACTCCCATCCCGCAGAACCCCAACGAGCTGGAGGACTGGCTGGGAGACCTGAACCCTGAGTTCTTGGAGGAGATCCAGGGAGCGCTGGCAGTGCCATGCCTCTCCACCCCAACCCAGCGTCCCTCAATGCTTCCTTGCTGCCACCCCCCTTAATTAACTCGTCACCACCCCTGCTCCGCAGAACCCCAATGAGCTTGAGGACTGGCTGGGGGATCCGAACCATGAGTCCATGGAGGAGATAGAGGGAGCGCTGGTGGAGTTGCCTTCTAACATTCCAACCCATACTCTTCTGCTCACCATTGCCCCTTCTCACCACTCTCATTCCGCAGAACCCCAATGAGCTGGAGGACTGGCTGGGGGACCTCAACCCCGAGTCCATGGAGGAGATAGAGGGAGCACTGGCAGAGCCCTCCCTTGCAGGGAAGCCTGCCGGCAGCCCTTTCCAGTTCGAGAGGCTTGGTACGTAATGGACAAAGAGAAGAGGAGGTGGTGGAGAAGCGGGTGCAGGAAAGTTTCTGAAAAAGTTTGTGTCTCTAATGCAAGTTTTGCCGTGGACATGACCTCCTCACCAGTTTGTGCTATTGGATGGACGTTTTCCCATCGTTGTGTCCACTTTTCTTCTCGCAGGTTATTTCTGCGTCGACACTGATTCCACCGACTCTCGCTTAGTCTTTAACCGCACGGTTACACTGAAGGAGTCGTATCCCAAGTTTGGGGCAAAATAGGATGGCAGAATTATTAGGATTTATGGTGGGAGAAGAGGAATGGTTTCGTAGACTAGTTGTAGGCAGCCATTACATGTAACCAAATGTAGAACATTGCAGGCTTGGGACACCAAGTTAATACCGGTAGGAGTTTGACTCGGAAAGAGGCAGTTATAGAAGGTGAGGCTTCAGGGTTGTATATTGCACGCTTTCGTATTTCTGTACGTTGGCATGCGTGGTGTTACTTGTCGGGGTTCGCGAATCACTGACGCCGCAAATGCGAAGAGTCGCCGAGCTTCTGCCCAAGTGGCCTCAGCAGCATTCAGGCACAACTTCCGCCGCACGAAAACCCTGAAACCAGCGAGCGGAGCCCACGTCATCAAAGGGATCTCCGCAAAGCTTCCCGCCAAACCTCTGGAAATTCTTTGCACATGCCATTCATGGTGTCATTCCGGAACACCCCCCATTCCCTCCTCTCCCCCGCCACCTTCTGCCCGTTTTTCCCCTATCGCCCACCCCTCCCCCCGCCTGCGCTCCCGCTGTTTCTCCCCTTCCGCCTAACCCCTTCAACCCTACTTATGTCCCTGCTTTCTTCTAGCTCGTCTCTTTCTTCTCAATCCCTCTTAGCAGGGACTAATTAGTGACCTGTTCTTAGCGTCCCTTCCTGATCACGCCTTCTGCAAGGCTTATTCTCCCTTGCGTTGATTTCCTTGGATTCACAGTTTCGCCCTGTGACTCGTTCCAATGGCTCCTCTCGTACGTAACCCGACCTCTAGCCTTCAGGTTTTTCCTTTCGTAATCAGCGTTTTCAGTTGATTAGACCAGGCTGATGTTTCAGCCCTTTCCGCTAGTTCGCCATCCTGTAGTTAATCTACATCCCCGAAAGTCATCGTGGTAGTGGTAGTCGATCGCTTCATTGTGCTTCCGTCGATCCGCAAATTCCTTACCGTTGTTCCTGCCTCGTGGTATTTTGTTCTGTTTCATCTCTACAGAAGCTGTATACGTTCTCGCACAACAGAAATGCGTACAAGGCGTTGATCGCGGCCGAGTATACCGGGACCAAGGTCGAGATCCCCGCATTCGAGTTCGGCAAGACCAACAAGTCCAAGGAGTTCCTCGCCTGGAACCCCATCGGCAAGGTTTGTTTTCTGCCTTTCAGATGGAACAGATCCGTGTTCGAGTAGCCTGTATCATACCCTGTCACTGAGTTCGGCAAGACCGACAAGACGAAGGATTTATTTTCCTGGAACCCAATTGACAAGGTGTGCTGTCTGGCTATCAAGGAGCACTGATCCGTGATCTATTAGGCTGTTTCACTCCTTTCCTGCTCGTCGTTAAGTTTTGGCAAGATCAACTAGACCAAGATATTCCTCGCCTGAAACATGTAGTTTGGTCTTGATATCCGCGTACAGATTCCGTTGATTCTGTTCCTCGTTAACATTATTGTCAGCGTCCTTTCTCAGTCCATTTCAAGTGTTCGCAGTCGACCTGATAAGTGAAGTATCTTGTCCGATCTTATCCGATCTGGTTTCAGATTTCCGAAAGGCTTCTCCAACCCTGATCGCCTCCATTATCCTGTCCTCCTGATCGCTTTCATTCTCCTGACCTCCCCCCCATACAGGTGCCAGTTCTGCAGACCCCCGACGGTCCCATCTTTGAGAGCAACGCCATTGCCAAATACGGTACGAATTTTGAGTCCTTGATCACTTTCGGGTTCCTTATGCTAGATCGCCAGGCACCTCAAAAATGCATTTTTCAACACCGTGAGTGTTACGTATGTTTTCCTTGGTGTTGTATATTGACCAAGAGGCATTCTGTAAAGACCCCTTTCCTTGTTTCTGGGTGCAGTCGCCAAGTCATCCGATAAAGGACTCACGGGCACCTCGGTCTACGAAACGGTGAGAACTTGCCTATTTTGTAGCATTGCAGCGTACAACCTTGATTTTGTGTCTCTGCGTTCACTTCCCCCTCCCCACTCCTCCCACCCCGCCCCCTCCCCCCCCTCTCCACCAAACACCCCCCTTCCTGTCATCGTTCAGTTGTCCCCGTTTCTTTGTTCACTCTTTTATTCCTTTTTAGTTAAAGCTAAAAAAACTGTTGAACCTATTATACAGTCTCGAAGTTCGTTTCATTTTACAAAATTTCTTTCATTTTACGTTTCCATCGCAATCAGGCGTTGGTCGACCAATGGATCGACTTCACAACCAACGAGATCGACGCGCACCTCTGGAGGTGGTTCGCCCCCTACTACGGCTACGGCACTCAGAACCAGGAGGTACTTTCGACCTTCCGCCTTCCCTTCGCCTTAAGTTACTTCACCCCCTTCTACGGTTACGGCACTAAGATCCAGGAGGTACTGTTTTGAGACGTCTTGAGAACCTGGTTCTGCTACTAAAACGGCTACGGAACCAAGATTCAGAGGCATCTCGCCCTTGCGGTTTTCCTCCCGCATCCATGCTCGCGTTTCCTTCCTGGTGCTTTTCTTTAACCCCTCCCCTTCCCTTTTTCGCCGAGGATTTCGGGTTCCAGCGTTCGCATCTGAGTTCTTTCGCTTATTCATATTGAGCCGGCTCTTTCCCATCGCTCTTCCATGCGTCGTCCGCTCTTCTCCCTTGCTTTTTTTCCCACTCTTCCCCCGCCTTTTTCTCTCTCATCCTTCCTATCCCCCCTTCCTCCCTTTTTCCAACCCACATAAAGTGGAGTACAAGGCTAAAGAACCGTGCACTAACTCTCCTGCTCCCTCTCTCCACCCCATCTCCCCCCTCGTTCCCTTGCTTCGCACCCCCCTCCCCCTTCCCCCTCTTTACCCTGCTCCGCACCGCCCCCTCTTTCCCCTGCTCCGCATCAGGTGGAGGACAAGGCCAAGGAGGCGTGCAAACGCGGCCTCGCGTCGCTCAACTCGCACCTTGAGTCGAACACTTACCTCGTCGGTAACCGGGTTACCCTCGCTGACATCGTCGCCGTTTCGCAGCTGTGGACCGGGTACATCACGATGTTTACCCTCGAATTCATGAAGGAGTTTCCCCACGTGGACCGGTACTGGAACACGCTGATCAACCAGCCCAAGGTCAAGAAGGTCATCGGGGAGGTGCAGCAGGCGCAGGCGCAGCCCACGGGGGTGACCACGTGGTTCGAAGGGCCAATTGGAAAGCTCCAGGCCGCCGCTGCTCCCAAGGCCGCTCCCGCCACTGCTGCCAAGGTGGGATGCCTGATTGAAATGGAATGGGGTGGAGTGGGGTGGAGAGGGGTGGAGAGGGGTGGAGTGGGTGAGAGTGGGTGAGAGTGGGTGAGAGTGGGTGAGAGTGGGTGAGAGTGGGGTGAAGAGGGGTGAAGTAGGTGAGGGTGGGGTGGAGAGGGATGGAGTGGTTGGGATGGATGGGGTGGTTGGGATGGATGGGGGAGTATGCTGTCGGTTTCTGGGAGGGTATGGTCGGGGCTAGCATGAGCTTTAGGCAATTCGGGTGTTTGTTCCAGATGGCACAAGATGGTGACTGCACGTGTCAGTGGTTGATCCCCACCCAGCGCGCTGACGGTCCCCCCCCCATCCCCTACCCTCCCACCCCCTCTTTCCCCCACTCCTCAGCCCCCTTACTGTTCCCAAGGAAAGCCCTGCTTTACCCGCTTCCCCAATTCGCAAATAGCGCTTGTAACCCCGTTAAACACTGGTCCCTGCTCCCCTTTCTCATCACCCTAGTTCCATCCCACACCCTCATTTCCCTTCCCGCACAGCCCGCGGAGGCAGCTGCGGACGGCGAGGCGGAGGCGCCGAAGCCCAAGGCGAAGAACCCGCTGGACCTGCTGCCGACCAGCCCCATGGTTCTGGACGCGTGGAAGCGGCTCTACTCCAACACCAAGGCCAAGGACTTCCGTGAAGTCGCCATCAAGGGTGAGAAGGGGTTGAGAGGGGTGCGGAAGGGCGTTGCTGGATAGTATCGATTGCAGAAGGGGAAGGGGGTGTGACCGTGTGAGGGCAGGGAGAGTTGGGCACGGGGAAGCGGCTCTACTCCAACATCAAGGCCAAGGAATTCTGTGAAGTCGCCATTTTAGGGTGAGAAGGACTTTACAGCCCCATAACCATTTTAGGGTGAGAAGGACATGCGAGGGGCTGGGACTGAAGGGTTGGCGATGAGGCGTTGCAGATGGGATAGGGATATTGTGCATCGACCGGAGAGTGGTGTGGGTGTGAGGGCAAGGAACGATGGTCTTGTTGGAAAGCTTCTTCCTTTCTCAGGGGCTCATTGAGAGATTACTTAAATCAATCAAAATGATTGTGGAAGTTACCTGAAAATAATCACAGAAGCCAAGGATTCGTTTACTAGACTAGAGCCCAGGAGTGAAGGGGAGGGACATGTTGACCAGCTCATTCACGCACCCCTCACTCCACGTACTTCCGTTTTCATTCCCCTCTCGTTGCTCCCCTTTCCCTCCTCTCCCCCCCGCCCTCATTCCCCTCAACAACTCTCTCCCCCCCTCTCTCTTCCCCCCAGGCTTCTGGGACATGTACGATCCTGAGGGCTATTCCCTGTGGTTCTGTGACTACAAGTACAATGAGGAGAACACGGTGCGGTTCGTGACGCTGAACAAGGTGTCGGGCTTCCTGCAGCGCATGGACCTTGCACGCAAGTACGCCTTCGCCAAGATGTGCATCCTGGGCCCGGATGCCGGCCCGTTTGTGATCAAGGGCGTGTGGCTCTTCCGCGGTGCCGACGTGCCGCAGTTTGTGATGGACGAGTGCTACGACTGCGAGCTGTATGAGTGGACCAAGGTGAGGCTTGCTAGGGAGTCGGAACCAGGGCTTTAAGGTGACTGCTGGTTAGACGTGACGCAGTTTGTGATGGACGAGTGCTACGACTGCGAGCTCTACGAGTGGACCAAGGTGAGACTTTTTAGGAGTTTTCTAGGGAGTCGAAACCCAGGCGTAAAGGTGATTGCGGTGTGTGAGACGTTGGGAGAGTGCGGGGCCTGTTGGGCGAAACGTGGGGTATCAGGCAAGGGGCCAGACTGGATGGTGGAGGGAGGTGAACGGTTAAGGGGTGCAGTAGTGAGGCAATTACGCCTTCGCCAATATGTGCATCCTGGGCCCCTACGCGGGCCCGTTTGTGATGGACGTGTGCTATGACTGCAAGCTGTACAAGTGGGCCAAGGTGAGGCTTGGTGCTCTTTCCAGAGACTCAGATTCTAGGGTCAGTGCTGTATGTGTCCCCGGAAACCAGTTTATGATGGACGAGTGCTACGACTGCGAGCTCTACGAGTGGACCAAGGTGAGAACAAGGAATGGTAGGAGAGCGAGAAAGGGAGTGGCAGGACGGTCAATTCAGGGTGTAAGTGCAATTGGGTTAGGGAGGTAGGGGTGCGGTACTGACTCGACAAACGGCATGTGTTGGAGCTCTTTCTGGTGATTGAAGTGAGGTTTTTTTGTGTTTTTTTTTGTTTTTTGCTGTTCCTCTTGTCTACTGGGTTCCCTTGGCAGGTCGACCTTTCTGATGCTGCCCAGAAGGAGTGTGTTAGCCAATACTTTGAGGAGCCCGATGAAATTGACGGGCTTGTGCTGCAGGAGGCCAAGTGCTTCAAATGAGAGGGTTCAGAGAAGCAGAGGCTAGCTGAATAACGCAGCTGGTTAATTCTCTGCATCGCAATATAGCAATTTTTGCTTGTGCGTTAGGGAATTTGTTGTAGTGAAAGGTCAACCAGTTGTGTACTGAACTGTTTGCAGTGCACATTGAATGATAGCCTGAATAACCACAAAGATCTTAGGAGTTGCTGTCTAGAGAAGAATTGAGAGGTGGTGCGCGAGATGTACACATTGTCAAGATTCTTGTAACATCACCATACTCGTTATACGAGATGGCTGCATTTGCATTTTGTAGCAACGAATCAAACCAGTCAGAGGGTCGCCAAACCCTGATCACAAAAATGTGCTGAGAAACGCGGGACACGGGCTTTAAAAGCTTGCAGCAAATGTTTGTAACGGCTAGTTGTGTGTGTCCATTCTTCCAGCAATTGTGCTATTGGGTCATTAGCTGGTTTCGCGACTGCTGATAGCTAAATTCCGCATTGATATCGCATTGAGTAGAGTCTCCTCCTTTTCGGCGTAATAAACACCGAGCGTCACCAAGCGACAGCCATGGCGACGTCGTCGCCAGCTGTTCGCCGGAGATCGTCATTCCCCAGCACCTTGTCGCAGCCATTGCTCCGCGGATCCCCGTCGCCCGCGCGACCAGTTCCGCCTTCTGCATGGGAACACCCGCCGTCCGCTGGGGAAGCGCGGGAAAAACCAGCGGGAGGCGGAGTCATCAGCGGAAGCGGTCGACCGCGGTGGCGCCGGCGCCGCGAATCCGCTGGCGCCAGTGCTGGCGCCGCCGCGATTGGCGCGTTTCAGACGTATCGCCATCCGTTGATCGATCGGATGCTCGAAGTGCAGCGCGGCATGCCGACGCTGACGGATGCGACTGTTGCGGCGGGAATCGCGGTGACCGCTGGGCTCCTATTGGCTGCGACGCGACCGAGGTAATGGTTTGTTTTGAATCGACGATACACGAGGGGAGGCGACAGACTGGACATTCTGTTGTTCCCACTCGCTTTTGAAACATTGAGACGCTTCAATGCCAGCAGCAGGAGAATCGATCAAAACTTCCTACACCTCAACTCATACTTGACGAACCTCTAATGCTCCATTGTAATCTGTTGGCCTTCTATCTCGAGCCTCTTTTAACCTGATTTCCTGCAAATATCTCTCTCCCTCAATCCCTCTCCTCCTCTTTTGTCTTCTGTAGGCCCCCAACTGTGGATGACAAACATTGGCTAGATTGGTTTTGCCTTTGAGAATTCTCAAAGGCTCCTCCATTGTCGTCTGTAGGCCTTCGACCGTGACAAACATTGGCTAGATTCTACTCCACTCCACTTACCTGCCTTGTACCCGAATGTTGTGTGCAGGGAGCAGCAGGTGTGTGACTGGCTGGTGGATGCAGGCATGAGTTGCATTGGAACTCTCTCTCTCAGTCCTGCTTCGTCTCTCTCTCCCTCCTTTCCTTTGCTCTAATCAAACTTTACTTGTACTCCCCTGTGCAGGGAGCAGCAGGTGTGGGACTGGCTAGTGGATGCAGGCATGAGTGGTGACGCAGCAGGAATCCTCCTCTCCTCCTTGCAAGTCTCCCTCTCAGTCCTCCTCCTCCTCTCCCTCCTCTCTCTCGCTCAAATCATCTTCGCTCGAGTCACCAACCCAATGAAACCCCCTCTTTCCTCCTCGTCTTCCGGCTCGTTTCCGCTCTCTGATTCCCCCTTCACCTCCTCTCCGTATCCTTTAAACCACAACCAGCAACAGCAGCTGGAGCAGCACCAGCAGCAGCAGCAGCAGCAGCAGCAACAAAACCATCAGTCCTTCTTTGCTTCTCCCCTCGTCCCTCAACGAACGGTCAATCACCCTTCGACCCCTGGCACATCCCTCCACACTCCCACACCGTCCTCGCCTCTCCCCTCCCCGTCTCCCTCCCCGGGACCTGCCTCCTCCTCCCCTTTCCCCACTTTCCCGCTGTACCCCCAGAGACAACGTCCATTTGCAAACTTTTACAGTACTCTCTATAAGCAGCCTCAGACCCAACACTATAAGCAGCAGCAGCTGCAACAGCAACAGCAGTACCAGCAGCAGCTGTATCAGCAGCAGCAGTATCAACAACAGCAGCAGCAGTTGCTGCAGGAGCCAAATCAAGCCTATTCCCTTCCTAACCAGCCCTCACTCTCTCCTACCCCTTCTACTCTCCACTACCCTTCCCACACCCCCCTTTCTCACTCTTCTCTCTCACACCCTCTTTTCTCTCACCAACCCACACCAGAAGCAACAACTGCTGCTACCACACCCATTGCCCCTTCCTCCCTCCCAGCCCTCCCCCACCACTCCCACTCCCTACTCTCCTCCTCCTCACTTTCTCACTCACTCCACCCTTCCCTGCATCCCACCCACGCTATCTCTCTCGCTCAATCGCTTCCCTTGCCCCTGGGAAGCCGGAGAAAGCAGGTGGAAACAAAGGAAGAGTTGCAACAGCTGCTGATGAACGTAGATGGTAAACTGGCAGAAGCAGCAGCTGCTGCTGCTGCTGGTTCTGCGGATGGGGAGGGAATGGGTGGGGGAGCAGGAGCAGAGGGAGGAGATGGAAGGGGTATTGTGGGTGGAAGAAGTAGAGCAGCCGAAGGAGCAGCAGCAGCAGCAAGAGGAGGAGGAGGAGCTGCAGGAGACAGAGGAGGGGATTACTCTGCCTCTTATCCGACGAGCTATTATAAGTTTCAACCAGAATATTTTGACCTCCTTCCTCCTATCTCCCCACGTACCCTTGCCGATTCCCTCGTCCCCACCACTCCCAATATCCCCCGCTCCTCCTCCCCAGGAACCTCTGCTTCTCCCCTCCCCTCTTCCTCCTTTTCCCCCGCTTCCCCTCTCCGGTCCTCCTCTCCACCACCGTTCTCCACCCCTTCCCACCGGCACACACACATGGACGCCACTGCACCGTTCTTAACCACCCCTCAACGTTACACCCTCCCTTCTTCTCTCTCCACACCTCCTCCCTCCACAGGCCACCTAGACCTCTATAATCCCTCCTTCACCTTCCCTCGCTACTCCCTTCCCTTCGATACAGTCACATTGGATGCAGTCACATCGGACAACGCCCCATCCTCTCCCCTCTTAGTCCACCCTAGGTTAACGCCTAGCCCCTCTCGAGCCGCCATAATGGGGAAAAAGGGAGAGGTGGAGAGATTAAAGCCCATGTTGCCCGAGGAGGAGGAGGAGGGCTTTAAGAGCCTGGGGGTGCTGCAGTGGAGGGACTCGTGGCGCGATGGGATTCGCCAGTGGTTTTCACAGCACCTGCTGAAGGCGCTGGTGAAGAAGATCGAGGCGGCGCCTAGCAAGGTGCGGTGCGGTGGGGATGGGTGGAGGTTGGTGAACGTGAGTGAATGAGGATGGGAATGGGTGAGGGTGGGTGGCATGAGGAGGAAGGTGGGTGCAGGAGAGGAGAGTGGGTGAGGCTGGATGAGCCTGGGTGGGGATGGTGCATGGAGCAACGGGGGTGGGATGGGGCTGGTAGGAAGGAATTCGCCAGTGGTTTTTTGCAGCACCTGCTGAAGGCGCTAGTGAAGAAGACTGAGGCGGCGCCAAGCAAGGTGCGGTGTGGTGGGGATGAGTGAGGGTGGCTGGGCATGGGTGGGGGTGGGGGTGGGTTAAGTTGGTGATGAGGAGGGTGGTTCATGGTGGGTTGGTGAGGGTGGTATAAGGTTGGGGGGAAGGGCAGGGAGTGGGGAGGTGATGCACGGAATGATGGGGGCTGGGAAGAAATTTGCCAGTGAGATGAGACGATTTTTGAGTCGACTCAAAAATTTGCCAGTGAGATGAGGCGATTTTTGAGTCGACTCAAAAATTTGCCAGTGTTCCCCCCCCCACTTGCAGCACCTGCTGAAGACACTTGCGCATAAGATTTGAGGTGTCTTTTGAGGAGCCTCAAAACTTTTGAGCTTTTTTATGTGCCTCAAAATCCGGCCGTGCTCCCTCTAGCTGCAGCACCTGCTGAGGACACTTGAGAGTAAGAGCAGGTGTGGTGGTAGGAACAGGTGTGATGGAGCAGGTGCACGTGCGAGTGTTACGAGTCACGACGTCTCAAACCTCACACTCACAAGTCATCTTATCCCAACAGAGACATGACACCTTCTACAGGGTGATATAGGTATGTTGGCTTTGTGAGGCACCTAAAACAAACGTACACCACTTCACCCTCACAAGTCACCTTGTCCGGATTGACACGTCTGCTACTCCTTTGCTTTCAATCGGGTGATAGGCTTGTTTGCTTTCAATCGGGTGATAGGCTTGTTTGCTTTCAATCGGGTGATAGGCTTGTTTGCTTTCAATCGGGTAATATGCTTGTTTGCTTTCAATCGGGTGATAGGCTTGTTTGCTTTCAATCGGGTGATAGGCTTGTTTGCTTTCAATCGGGTGATAGGCTTGTTTGCTTTCAATCGGGTGATAGGCTTGTTTGCTTTCAATCGGGTGATAGGCTTGTTTGCTTTCAATCGGGTGATAGGCTTGTTTTCTTTCAATCGGGTGATAGGCTTGTTTGCTTTCAATCGGGTGATAGGCTTGTTTGCTTTCAATCGGGTGATAGGCTTGTTTGCTTTCAATCGGGTGATATGCTTGTTTGCTTTCAATCGGGTGATAGGCTTGTTTGCTTTCAATCGGGTGATAGGCTTGTTTGCTTTCAATCGGGTGATAGGCTTGTTTGCTTTCAATCGGGTGATAGGCTTGTTTGCTTTCAATCGGGTGATAGGCTTGTTTGCTTTCAATCGGGTGATAGGCTTGTTTGCTTTCAATCGGGTGATAGGCTTGTTTGCTTTCAATCGGGTGATAGGCTTGTTTGCTTTCAATCGGGTGATAGGCTTGTTTTCTTTCAATCGGGTGATAGGCTTGTTTGCTTTCAATCGGGTGATAGGCTTGTTTGCTTTCAATCGGGTGATAGGCTTGTTTGCTTTCAATCGGGTGATATGCTTGTTTGCTTTCAATCGGGTGATAGGCTTGTTTGCTTTCAATCGGGTGATAGGCTTGTTTGCTTTCAATCGGGTGATAGGCTTGTTTGCTTTCAATCGGGTGATAGGCTTGTTTGCTTTCAATCGGGTGATAGGCTTGTTTTCTTTCAATCGGGTGATAGGCTTGTTTGCTTTCAATCGGGTGATAGGCTTGTTTGCTTTCAATCGGGTGATAGGCTTGTTTTCTTTCAATCGGGTGATAGGCTTGTTTGCTTTCAATCGGGTGATAGGCTTGTTTGCTTTCAATCGGGTGATAGGCTTGTTTGCTTTCAATCGGGTGATAGGCTTGTTTGCTTTCAAATGTTTGCTTCTCCTTTGCTCCCCTACATTTCGTCGTCACCTCTTCTGGCCTTCTTCCCTTCGTCCCCTCTATTCCTTGCCAGCCCCTCCTGCTGGGTCCGTATTCGGCCTGCTCCAGCCACGTTCCAAGCCAGCCCAAGCTATCTCCCACTCCCCTTTTGAGGATGTTTGCTTCTCCTTACTGCTTCTACTTCCCAGTTTCCCCTATTTCTAACCAGCCCCCTCTGCAGGGTCCATCTTCGGCCTGCACCAGCCATGTTCCAAGGCAGCTCAATCTATCTCTACTGAGGGCCTTTGTTCCTCTACTTCCTCACTTCCCCTCCTTCTCACCAGCGCCACCTGCAGGGTCCATATTCGGCCTACACCAGCCTCAGCAGCAGCAACAACAGCAGCAGCTGGAGGCACAGAAGGAAGCTGCGAGGAACCTTCTGGCAGCCATAGCGGACTATGAGCATCTTAGGGACGTCCTTAGAGGGCACTGGGCCAAGGGGCTGCTGCCACGTGGCAGCATGCCATTGGAGTACAGCACTCAACGGATCAAAGGTAGCGTGACAGATGGCAGGGGGGGGTTGACCCTCCTTTACCTCAAAAGTTATTCCTCCTTCACCTTGGCATATCTCCCTCTAAGTCTCCTCTTGAGCATAACACCTTTGCTTCCTTGTGCTATTTTCCGGTTTGTTCATTCGCCCACTCTCATATCATCCGTTGCTAGTACATCTTCCCCATTCCCTCTCTCTCTCTTCGTCTATCTTTCCCAGCCCTAGCAGCTGGGTCCTGTCTGCGCTGCTTCCAATGGTCAGCAGGAGGAAGCTTCCTAACACGGGACACCACCCGCACCCCCACCACCACCACCACCTCCTCCCCCGCCTCTGCCATACCCAGCAGCACCACTGCTTCTGCCACCCCTACACACCATTCCCTCTTCTCCTCCTTTCCCTCTGAAGCTCTTTCCCCTGCCCCAAGCTCGCCTGCTCCATCATCCCCCTCCTCTTTCTCCGCCTATCAGCCCTCCTCTGTTTCATACTCGTTACAAGCTGCTCCAGAGGGAGCGTTCCTCGTGCCGTGGACTTCTGACCTCCCCACTGATGCTCATCTGCTTCTCTATCTCTTCGCTGCACACCTGTCGCATCCCAATTGGCTGGACGAATTCCTGCAATCTCCCCTTCCACAGCAGCAACAACAGGTCTCCGCAGCTGCTGCTACAGTGCCAGCCACAGCTGCCAGCTTCGCCGCCCAAAATCCCCTCGTCGTGGGCGGCTCTCTTCCCCGTGACCGCCTCTTGCCACTTTCGGCTTCTTCCTCCTCTCAGTCACCCTCCGCCCTTCTGGGCGGCAGGTTCACAGCCATTGTGGGGTCAATCCCACCAGCCAATGCTAGGGTGCCACCTGGCGCAGACGTGGTTGTGATAACAAGGGATGCACCTCCAGTTTGTTGGGAACAAACAATCTTAAGCGCCTCTGTCGTGTCGAAACACCAAGGCACAAGCGAAGCAGAGCATATCGAGGCACCAGCGAGTCAACCCTCGGAGGTTGAAGTAACCGCTGGAGGTTACGCGAAAGTCAAAGGTCAGCGACCTTTGACTTGACAAATGCAGCGCGACAGCAAGGACACACAACTGACTCGACATTGAGCAGTTGCCCGAGTCGCACTGTATCGAACCGCAACAGTAAAACATTTTAATTATATCTCTTCGTATTCTTTGTACTCTTATATAAACCTTTGTACTTGCTTGTTTTAATCAACTTACTTTGCCCTCACATACCAGCGCAAGGTGGTTCAAGGACTTCATTTAAACGCTTCCGCTACTACATCACTCTACCCAGAGTTTAACCCTACCAAAGATCCTAAGGGGCACTCAGCCAGGCCTCACGTTTTCAGAGTAAATTACTCTGTTTCTCTGAAAATCAGAGTCATTTTTGAAAGTAACTCTGTACCCGCTGGGTAATTTTTTTGGGACTTCCGATTTCTCTGATTTGTCAGAGTTATGCTGTAGTTTACTCTGAAGCCTCTGGGTTTTTTTTTCGGGGACCGAATTTACTCTGTATAGGGAATACCTGCCGGCCCCCCCTCCCCCGCCCCCCTCCCCTCCCCACCTCCCCCTGCGTTTAGCGGGTTTTCCCCGAATCGTCGAGATCATTCTCCTGATTTTTGTCGTGTGTTGGCGGCAATATGAGCACTGATTGGCTACCGTAGTTTGACAACTTTCCCAACCAGCGCACGATGCCAGCCAGTCCCCTCTCTCTTTATGTCTGAAGTGAACGTCGACGTTTCCCGACGAAACTTTGAGGGACGTCGAGGAATCCTGACGGTCGGAACGCTCAATCCGAGGGTTGAGATTCGCCAGCATTCCCCGACGAAACTGTACATCCGTCGACATTTCACTTCAGACACGCTCTTTGGGGGTGTCCGAAGTGAAACGTCGACATCCGTGGACATCCGTTTGGGGATGTCGGTAAATCCTGACGGTTGGAACTGTCGATCCGAGGGATGACATTTACCGACATCCAGCGACATCTGTTGACGTTTCACTTCGGACACGCCCTTAGTCAGATTATCGGTGCCGCCAACACCTCATTCTGAAACATCGCAGTGAGGGGGGAAACGTGGGCGACGCGGAAATGCAAGTACAAAAGGCGTAACAAAAACCTATTAAGGTCATGGTACACCAAACTTAACTAACATCAGAGTAGAGAAAAATATTACTCTGACGTGCCTGGGTTTTTTTTTGAAAGTATAGGGTTACTCTGACAAATCAGAGTAAGGCGCAGGAACAACCCTAGATTTCAGAGTTGGGAAAAAAAACTACTCTGGAAATCAGAGTACCTAAAATCCAAAAATAGGCCCTGCACTCAGCCCAACACAGTTTTTGTCCCTTTCTGGGAAGGCCAGCCGTCCTTCTGTCTACAGGTGTGTTATTCTCTTCATCAATTTTCATATTTAGTTCGCACCTTTGTCACATGGCATGTGGCACACTGCCTTGTAACAAATGTAAGATTTTAATTCTAGATTCAATTCAGTGGCCTCGTTCTCCACCTTCCTTTGTCCTTTGTGCTATCCAAACAGGGGAGGTTCGCATTGTGGGATGCTGTCTTGCTGTTGTGCCTTGGGGTGCATTTGCACCAAGGTGGCGTAATTGGTGATGTTAGCCTGTCTTCTCCATCTCTGTCGCTTTCTACTGTGATGGAACCCGTCATATCTCCAATTACCTCTTGAACGTAAGGTAAGATATGAAATAACAGTTTTATACATTATATACTGGGCCTGATTGATTGTACCAGTTTTATCTTCGCGGATGGATGCACCTTCCTTGTCATTGTCACGTGCTTGACATCATGAACGCATCCACAAATCGCGGGCCGGGCGTCAGGGACAACCTTCCATGACATCAGGCCCGGTATCCACCAATGACACCATACAGTAGCAAACTCATGATGTCCGCCCCCCCGGCGGTGAGGCCGTCGTTTCTTGTGTAACCAGCAACGCAACCAGCATTTTGAAATCAGCATTTCACGTGCTCGTTGAGGCTTGCTACACCTGTCCTACGTGGAGTACGTGGTTCTCGATCCGCGCGCGCACCTCATTGAATGATGCTGCGTAGGGGCTGACAGGTCATCTGGAAGTACACCTCCCTCCACCACTCCATTCCCGGCCCGATCGGCCCGATCGCCCCTCCCGCACTTGCGGTTCACTACTCAGAGGTCACAAGTCATTCCACGTCACCGAAGCTCCAGCCCGTTTGGGCTAGCCGTCGATATTTGTGCAGCTTTGGACGATGAGTTGACAGTTGGCGATTTTTCAGCACACACCAACTTCCTTGCTGGGGGCAACGAACAATGGCTTGATGCCACATGAAGGTCAAACCAAGTCCCCACGAAACCGATATTGTCAATCGACCGTGGTATAAACAAGCGTCCATCGATTGCCAGTATCGATCCGCAACCGCACTGTTATCACCCTTTTTGTATCTAGAACATACAAAACCTATTCCAACCCAGGATAAATACGACCCTGATGCCAATCAATCAACATTGCATATGCGTTGCACTGTGGCTAGCCTTTCCCCCCTCTGGTCCCTGCTATTGCCAGCTGTTTGTGCGTGTGCTAGTTCTATGCGAGCTGTGCCCAGCATGTGTGAAAATGAAGCTTCCATTCCACCCCGTGATCTGCGGTACAGCACAAGCACAACAGCACGGGAGCAAACCACAGAAGCATCAGACTTCCACTTACAAACTGTAGAACCCAATGCCGTGTGAAGCCAATAGAGTAGAGGCGAGACCTTAGGCCTCTGACTGGACGATGACGTGACTGCAAGATCGTCAACTGACAGACATGAACAGAAAGCGCCAACGAGGCCCAATCAAGTGCGCGTAAGATACGGCGTCAATCTCTTTGATGGATCGCGATGCGCTATCGAAGAAATCCATGATCCAGGAGGAGTGCTGAGCGAACCAGCCTGTGGAAATGATGAAGCTGCGAGTCACAGATTCCGCAGCGCGTTTCTGTTGTGCCGTACGGGTACAACAGGCATCCGTTCCTCACCACTCCCTCATTTTTCTGGCTGCAACTGTAGTTGTCCCTTCGCACTGCAGCTTCTTCATCTGGTTTCAAACAATTCACCAGCTTCCACACAACATTGATTTGTAGTCCTTCGGCTAAAGAATTTGCTCACTCACGACGCCTGACTCGTTCTCTCCAGACTCCCCTCGCCGCATTTCTTATTTTCTCTTCCGTAACGAACTTAGTCCTCCGTCTTGGCCTTCTCTTCAGGCTGAACTCATTTCTCCCTTCGCTCTGGATTTCACACTATGGCAGCACAAGTTGCCAGTAGGCGAGCGACCGCAGGGCATCAACCAACTCTACAAACCATTCATACTTCTTCTAGCAGCAACAACCTTCTCAACACCTCGCAGCAGCGCAATCTGATGGGTCACCCTCAGCAGCAAAGTCAGCAGGACAGAATACCAACGGCCAGCCCTCGTTACAATCCCGTTCGCAACAGCAACTACAAACAGCAATCAATCAATCCATTTACTGACACTGAATACCGCCTTCCCCAGCCACAGCCGCAACAGAATCTACAGCCGCGCCGCCACAGACGCTCCTGCTCCATGACGGACTTCGTCCCCGATTTAATCATCCCCGACACGTACGCCCAGACGCCATCCCCAATTCAAGATCCCTTTGTCGCTAACGGCGCTAGTGGCTCCATACCCTATAATTATTCCCCTGGACCGGTCTCCGCACCTTCCGCTCTGCCTTTCTCTCCTACAGAGACCGTCCCAGAGATTAGAACCAAGGCGTCCACGCCTCCACCCGTTACAAATAGCAAAGCGGCTCCTCCGCGCCGCGGTCGCCACGTCAGACGCAGCTCGTGGTCGGGCAATCAACCAATTGACTTCGACGGACCAGCTGAGGTGGAGTCCTTCGACCTGCTTAAAAATCCCGGATTCCAAACACTCGCCACGGACGGAGGCGCGTTTTCAATCGCTCAACCGTCGAATAACGCGGCGGCGTTTCCTCGAAACAGCAGGAGATCTTTCGTCTCCGAACCGCCAATTCTCGTCGCACCATCGCCCCGATCTCAGGGCGACATCGTCGGGCGAAGAATCCCAGTCGGCCGTCCAACCCTCTCACTCTCGTCCAACCCTAAGGACGTTACAAGCTACGGCCGCAAATCTACATTTTCGACACCGCAGCTCACAGCTACTAACGTGGATGCCGACGCGGACTCAGATGACGAGTTCGTCGAGCTGTACGGGAACGCCAGGCGGCATCGCGCGGAGGCCGCGCGTGCGCTGAACGCGCTGGAAAAACTCGTTACGACGTCTAGTACTTCTTCCAACAGAAGCATTGCCACCGCTGCTAGCCCTACTAATGGAGTGACTCACAGTAGCAGTGGGGCAAAGATTGGATCATCGCATGTCGCCCTGTCGCCCACGTCTTCGCCAACAGCTTCGTCAGCGTCACGGTTTTCACGAGATCGTAATCCGCTGGCTCGTTCGCCAATGTCATCCCGCATCTGCCGCACGATCTTCGGACAAAGCTCGGCGCGCGGCAACCTAACGCAAGCTACCGACGCTGGAGCACCGACGCCGTCAAGGTCTACGTCGACGCAATCTGCACCGTCGATGAAAAACCATAGCACCGTGACCAATAGAGGGAGTACATTGCCTTTCCGCTTGCCTGGCAAGGTGCCTCAGATCAACCAATCAGCCGCCATGAACAAAGTGCCCATTGCGCTAGCTCCTCCTGCCGTGACTGGAAGGTCAGAGAAAGTTGCCCCAACCTCGGACTTTCTTTCAAACGCAGATGTAACCTGCAATTCGCCATTCGCTCGAGGGGGGTCGCTGACGACAGGTGACGATCGCCTCCAGCGCAGGCGCTCTCACGATGACGGAATTGGGTCGTCGCTAATGGTTTGCGAAACACGGGTGTTACGGCGCGTGAGCTTCAGCTCAGATGTGGAATTTATTTCAGAAAGGGATTGACTAATTTTGCACAAGTAGTTTTCCTAGGAGCAAGAGGAGAGGAGATTTATGGGTATTTGATATTGTTATACATTCAGATATAAGTTGAAATAACTACATTGTAATTCCCATGTTTTCAGTTGGATATGATATTACAGGAAGTTGTGTTTCACTAATGTAGGTATTATGTTGTAACTATCGCGACTAATATGTTACCTAGCATTGTTCAGGTCATGGTTCCTCCGTAAGACGGTTCGGTTCTCAAATGTTTCACTAAATCTGAAAGTGGACCAATGATGTTCCACCAAAAGGTCAGTCGCCTCGCCACCAATCTTCATCTGACAAACGCGGCACGACCCGTCTCTTTTTGGCAGTTTCTTCACTTCAGCCTGTTCTTGACTTTCGTCGTTGGATGATTTGAAAATGTTGTTTCATTCTCTTGGTTTGTCCACCTGTGGGCTATCAACTGTACTGATGCTTCCGCCGTCCGTCAGACCGGCCAAACGGGACCGTCGATGGCTTGTCGGTCGGCTGATTTCTTGAGACATCGGACCGTCGAAGGCCTGACGGCCGGCTAACTCCCTGATACAGTAACAGAGGGTTGCACAGTCGTGGGGTTGAGGGCAGGCCTGTCGATTGGCCTGGGGTCAGAAACTTGGAAGGCTGAGGAGCCCCAAAATCCCCTTTAATTTTCGGTTTGGGACCTAACCAAGGGCTTTATGCGTTCAGGTTGGGCCCAAACTTAGAATCAGGGCTATAAATCGAAATGCACTTTAGCTACGACAGGTTCTCACCCCTGGTTGCACTGCCCATTCCGTAATGATTATTACGCGCTTGCCAAAAAAATGCCACATTGAATCCTCTTAGCAAGAGGTGGCATACAAAGAACGTCCAACATTGGAAGCTTGAAGTACTGGGACCCTTTTTGTACCGGTACTTGTGTGTTCCGGCTCACCTTTCCCTAGTACAAATACACTAATTCCATGCTCGACCAACAGAATCGTAAGGCAGTTAGCGAACATAAAAACAAAAGTTTATTAGATTCCACAGAAAGACCCAACACTTCAGGCTCCGATTCTATAACACAGAGTTTATTGAAACTGGCTCTGGGAAGAGTTGACCCCCAACCGAGAACTCGGAGGCCCAGTTGGAAGCTGGGGAAGAGAGGAGGAGGGGGGAAGGAAGTCAGTTTGGAGGGAAAATGGCTAACCCCGTGACTTAGACTTGAAATATGGGTTTATCCCGAAACCAGCACCTTACGAATCCAGCACTTGGGGCGGACGTGCTGACCTGGAAACCAACCAGGGACCTTGGCACTTGTAGCAACAGCCCTGGTTGAGGGTCCGCACTCTTTAGGCATGGTATCGTGATAGTTGCGGGTTCTTGTACTAAAATGCCTTAAAAACCGACTCGCAAATTGGGCCTGGAACCAAATCTAAGTGCTTCAAATTGCATACTATTAAATGAGCCGGAGTGGTAGTTGGATGAGCACTAAATATCTGGACAACTATGTCGAATACCTTTGATATAGGGTGTAATAGAGCAGAAGTACAGCTCATAAGAGAATTTTCCTCGAATATATTATGTACTTAATATCTGTTGGGCTGCCTTATGTAAGTCGATGTTTGGTCGTCCTACCTGCGGTGCGGGCTTGGTCGATAGGATTGAGAGAAGTTCGCGCGCTGGCGCGTCGCGCAATTTTGCCGCTTCTCACACGCACCTCAGTTTCAGTCGCGTTGTCGTTACTCACTAAGAGGTGCACGAGTTCGCGGTCTATGGTTCTCGAACTTCGGGTGTCTAGCAAATATATTCCCTAGTTTGTGTGTCTAGCAAATAAATTCCCTACAATATGAAGGGTATCACTGTAAACGTTTTTTGCATGAGTTTAATGTCCTATTTGCATGGATCTCCGCGAGGCCGACTTTCATACAGCTTCTTTTCACCGCTTCTATGATTCCTAATTTTGGAATCGTTTCCTTCGCTTCACTTCAAGATAGTGTACACAGATCAGAACCACGTTTCGACCAGACGAAAAAATTGGTGTGCGAATGCAAATGCCCCTTTTGCAACTAGGCAGCATTTTCACCAAGTTCTTGGCCAACTACGAACACCAGACTGATTCGTTGGGTGGTGAGAACAAGAACACGAAGTCACGCGGCATTCATACGTTGTGGTTGGCTGGGCTGGAATTGGTGTGGTGTGGTCTTCTGTTCAAGCTCATCCGCGTTGCCCTCCTCCATCTCCGTGCTGGTTTGTGTTTTACCTTGAACTCCCCAACCCAACCCGTCCTCAGTGATTTGTCATATCCAACTTTCGCTGCCACTTTCCCTCATTCCTTACACTAAACATGACTACTGATTGCATACACCGAGGAGACAGCAGTTATCCGCCATACCTCTCGCAGTTCCAGCAGCATCAACTCCCAGCATCTGCTGCCGCACATATCTCAAATAACGGCTCCTGGATATCGCCGGCTGACCTAACGCTGCCAGCAACTCAACGCCACCTTCAGCAGAATCACGATTCTGTCGTTCGTCCAGCCGCAATGCATCGCCAGCAACGAATGCATCGCCGTTCCCCATCAATGTCCGTCGTCGAAACGTCGCCGAAAGCTGGATACGATTACAGCGACTTTCGAGCGGCGCCGTCCACTGCCAGCGTCGCAGGTACTACTACTACACCCGACGGCGCAAATCGCCGCGTAATGATTACCTCCCCTGACGTCTCCGCAGCCGCTCAACCACTGCACGTGGCAAGCACGGCGCACGCCACGTGGAAAAAGCCAGGGATGACGGTACCTCCGCTCGTCCGTCGATGCACAGTCGGATCCGACGGCGACTATTTAAACTACAATAATCAAATAGAAGATTCATGGTGCCCTAGTCCAAGCCCAAGCCCCCGTGACGTACGCTTCGATTTTTCCGGGGAAAGGTGGGCGGATGTTCCAACGTCACCACTTCCGCCGAGGTCGCCCGTTTGCAAAGGGTTTCCGCCTCGTGCAACGTCGACTTCCTCCAGAATGGGGCGATCTGGCTCGGTTGGAAGCGCCGTTAGTAACGTCACCTACGACGACGACGAATCGGACGACGACGAGGCGTTTATTCAGCAATACGTTGCGAAAATAATCAACCCTGCCGCAGCAGCAGCAGCAGCCGCCGCAGCTGCTGCCTCCGCCGCTGCCGCGGCCGCAGCTATATCTGCACATACTTCCGCAACTTCTGCGCGAAACGGTGGAGGTGCTGCGAAAGAGCAAGGGTTTTACCCGCCGAATCGAGGGTCGCGGGGGGCGCGGACGCATCGGCGCTGGCAGAGCTTCTCCGACTGTCCCGTCCCCGCCGGAAAATATTCCCCTGTTGAACGTTCCCCACAGTATACTTTCGCTACTTATTCGCGGAGGGCTAATGTAGATGTCGAAAGTTTTACCGATGAGTTCGTACCGCTTCGCGATTGTTCAGCCCAAGAGAAGTACACAAAGTCGCCAGAACTTGGTTACCGGGTTCCTGCGGCCGCGTCTTTGCCCCCGCAGCATCGTCGACGGAACAGCGTCGCCCCGAGCTCTGGCATTCCGCGACGTCGCTCAGGCGAGGAAGATTGGGCAATGCTTTCGCCAGGCGAACTTCAGAAGATCCACGTTTCAAGCCCTAGGCTGACGAATCGTGCAGTCGCGGGTTCGAATCCCGCAGGGCCCGAACCTACCTGGTCCCCTCATTATAACAACATCAGGCACCAACAGCCAGCCAACCACGTGGGATTTTCTGACACACCTCCTGTTCCCTCTAGGGCTCCACGTCAGCAGCAGAAGCCTAGGTCACTGGTTCACCAGAGGTCCAAGAGCCAAGGTGCTAAGGAGCTCTCTTTTTCCATGGGATCGCATGGCAACTCTCCTGTAAACATGGTGACTGGACGGATGGGACCTGACAGAACATGGCATTCTCCTGAGCCTCATAATTCATATGGCTGGGAGGCATTTGCATACGAGAGAAGGTAGGGGAGCATATAAACTCAACTAGAGCTGTGTATGTATCTTCACATAGGTAGCCTGCTAATCCTTATTTCTATTCATCTGTTATTGTATGGCTGTGATGCAGAATGACTAATGATTCTAATATATTGATATGTGTTCACATTTTTTACGCCTCTGATCCCTTTTTATTATATCGACCATGCTCCAGCATCCCACTCAGAGTCAACGTCCTATTCCGAGTAATCAGGTTCATCCTTCGTTCTGCCTCACAAATAATCCTTCACCGTTCTCATTGCTAAACAAAAAGCTCTTGAACGCACAGCACCTTTTATAACAGCACAGATGTTTTATTCCTTGCTTGTAACAACCTTGGCCTCCGTGGAATCTCGTTCCAAGCTGTCGCAATTTCCACCCGCAGCGTAGATGCGAGTCCCATAACACAAAATTTTGCACTGTACCCGTTATAGCCTGCTCAAAGCTCATGCTCTGTGCCTAAGCCTCAGGGCCCAGAATACCGTGTTTATGATGAATGCGCGATCTGCGGCGCAGAGACTAGTTGATCCGCCAGTTTTCTCAACCAGTCGACCCTTTTCCTAGCGCAACCAGAGGGTTATCGCACCTCACTCCCCTGCGTTTGTACTCGCCGTTATTGCGGTCCTTCGTGGAATTTGCGATGTCGCAAAGTGGGTAGTGAGACTCAGGACGGCTGGCACAATTCCGTTAAAAGTATAGTTGACTATCGTTCAGCATTCCTCGTGACTACTTCGAGCAGCTCTAATCTGTCGTGCGGGGAGTCAACCAGGAAGGTGACTGTATCGGTTCCGGCAGTAACGGAGGGGTGGCAAGATGATGCGAACAGGGAGGGATAGTGAAGTGCGGACCCAGAAGAAGGTCGAGGAAGGTACGCAGTTACGTGATAAAAGTTGTATTTTGAGACGTCTCAAAATACAACTTTTATCACGGAGGGATAGTGAAGTGCTGACCCAGAAGAAGGTCGAGGAAGGTACACAGTTGGAAACCTCGGATTGGTAATAAGGCGTAGGTCGTAAGGATTTTGAAACAAGTAAGGTGGATTTAGGACTTGGAAGCAGTTTGGAAGGTTAGAGGGTAGTGGATAATGATCGGATTTGTTAATGACGGTAGGATTTAATGTAAATGCTGTTGGAATCCTACGGTTGTAGTTCCACCCGCCATAGACAATCCACACTTACTCCACAGTCTCATTCCTGTTTACTCTGCACTCTCACTTCGTAGCCTCACATTGCACTCACTTTATTGAAGAGTTAGGTGTGACCACTTTTGAGAGGAGTCAAAAGTTACTCCACTCACACTCGCATCACCTCCCTTGTTCTCCACAGCCCTGCGAAGCAAGATGAAGGAGCGAGCGCTCAAGGAGTGTGCGCGGGAGATTGAGACATATGCTGACTGCTGACTTGATCCAAATTCTATCTACATCCTTACCGCCCTCTCTCCCTCTCATCACCTCTCTTGTTCCCTGCACTGCAGCTCTGCGGAGCAAGATGAAGGAGCGAGCGCTCAAGGAGTGTGCGCGGGAGATTGAGGCATATGCTGACTGTGTGCGTGGGCGTGTGTTCTCCATCGTGTGGGCGTGCCGGGCACACGCCACGGAGCTCAATCAATGCCTGCACCAATAGTAAGAAAACAAGGAGTGTGAGAGAGAGAAAGTGGAGAGGGTGTGTGTTCTCCATTTTCTGGGCGTGCCGGGCACATGCCACGGAGCTCAATCAATGCCTGCAGCAATAGTAAGCAAGTAGGGGGTGTGCTGACTGGGTGCATGCAAGAGGCGTGTGGAGAGGGCGTGTGTTCTCCATTGTGTGGGCGTGCTGGGCACTCGTTACTGAACTCGATCAATTCCTGCACCAACAGTAAGCCAGCAGGGCATGTGAGATGGGACGTGTGGAGAGGGCGTTTGTTCTAAGCAGCTGCAACTGCATCTTAACTCGATCAGTTCCATGAATTTGTTGCTCTCTGTTTGTTCCGCACACCGTTTTCTCGCAGCACCAACGATACAAGCGGGACTACATGGCTCAGCAGGAGCAGCAGCTGCGTTGCACCTTCAGTTTCATTGCTTTTATGCTCTCTGATTGTCCCCCCCCCCTTTTTTCTCACAGCACCAACGATTCAGTGTTGGATCAATACAAGTGGGACTACATGGCGCAGCAGCAACAACTGCATCGTATCTGATTCAGATCCATTGCTTTGTTCCTCTCTCCATCTGTTATGCTCACTGTTTTCTCAGCACCAACGATGCAGTGTTGGATCAATACAAGCGAGACTACATGGCGCAGGAGCAGCAACTGCTGCAGGAGCAGGAACAGGAGAAGCAGAAGCAGCAGCAGCAGCAACAACAACAATAACATTGTAGCTGCAAGTTCTAATGGTAGCTGCATTAGCAAGATCAATAATACATTATCGTACCCATCTGAAACAAAACATCAGCAACAGTTAGGAGGAGCAGCAGCTGCTGCTGCTACATGTTACTCATCCTTGCAACTCCATTTTTTGCAACGAATGCTTTTCTTTTAGGCAGTGTATTCTGATCTTGGGTGTTATGTGTTCCTTTAAAGAATTACAATGCAATGCACCACGGAAACACATGTCCTGGGCATGTGACAGCATCAGAAGTTCGAAATCTGCAAAGGTTATGAATGGATTTGAAATTGTGCATTCATGAAAGCCTAAGTTACTAAAATCAGAACAGCAGTAGCTGAAGCAGGTCCTACGCATGTGATGTGAAGCACGCCTAAATTCAAAAAGCTACACCACGCACACAAAGACACAACCAGCCTTGCCATCGTCACATCAGCCGCATCTAAAAAGCAGCAGCACTCGTCGTCGTCCAGACCAGACAGCACCAGCACTCCTCTTTGCCACTTGACTACGCAGCAGCAGCGACAGCTGCACCAGTTGAATCGCTAAGCAACAGCTCCCGCCGTCCACTAAGCAGCAGCACCGTCAGCAGCAGGCGCCGGCTCCCCCGAGTGCTGGCGGAGCACCATTAGTGCCTCCTCCACCTTGGCCAGGAGGGCGTCTGGTGATTCCAAGAGAAGCAGCAGCTCGCTGTTGTCCATTTCGAGGAGCATTCCCGTGATCTTACCCGCCAGCTCCGGCTGTGATTGGGTGGGAGGGGAGATGGGAGGGTGACGAGGGCGATAGAGAGGGAGAGTGGGGAAATAAGGAAGATGATTCCAGCAGCAGCAGCAGCTAGCTGATGTCCATTTCGAGGAGCATTCCCGTGATCTTACCCGCCAACTCAAGCTGCGGTGGGGTGGGAAACAGGGGAGGGGGAATAGAGGAGAGGGATTGAGTCACAGTAGCAAGGTGATTCCAACAGAAGCATCAGCTTGCTGTTGTCCATCTCGAGAAGCATTCCAATGATCTTACCCGCCAGCTCCGGCTTAAGTGGGAGGAGAGGAGATTGAGAGGGGAGATAGGCAATAAAAGACGGTGAGTCACAGTAGCATCGTGATTCCAGCAGCAGCAGCAGCAGCAGCAGCAGCAGCTCGCTCTTGTCCATTATCTTACTTGCTAGCTCCGGTTGGAATGGACAGTGAGGGGAGGGAAGCAGGGAGGCTAAGGACGTCTATGGTGAATAGAGGGAAAAGAAGGTGAGTCCAGAAGCAACAACGGCAGCGGCGGCGGCGGCAGCAGCAGCCGCATCAAGTCCCTGATATTTTTACCCGCATCAATATAAAAACTCGAGAGGCAAGAAGCAACTGAGCCGGAACGCCCTTTTTTCCTGCTCCCTACCTGATACACGAGCACCAAACCTGAAATCCCCATTCATACCCCTCCCTACCTTCCTCCCTACCCTCTTCATAGCCAATTGATGCTGATGCTGCTGGATGAGTGGGAAGAGGCGCTCTCCCAGCATCTGCTTCTGCGTCAACTCAAGCTCATTCAACCGTACAGCACCCATTCCTTACACCCTCGCTTCCCCTCAGTACCCATCACTACCCCTTTCATCTCACCTGATGCTGCTGGATGAGTGGGAAGAGGCGCTCCCCCAGCATCTGCTTCTGCTGGGCGGGCGGAGCTGCAGCGAGGGCCGTCGGATTGAGCGGATCGGACGGCAGAGGCATGGGCGCAGCAGGAGGGACGACACCCGGTGCCATGGGCACTGGCACCACTGGCACCGGCACTACCCCCATGGGGAGCATCTGGGGTAAGGGGAACAGAAAGAGTGGAGGGAACAAAACCGGGTGTTCGAGATGGTTAGCAACGGTACAGAGCAATGAAATGATGCTTAGGCGATGAGAGACGCCTGGCGCCATGAGGGCTGGCAGCACTGGCACTGGCACGGCTCTCATGGGGAAAGGAGGAACAGAAAGGGCGTTCGGCATTTCAGCAGGGGGAGAAGTGGGAGCAGCAGGAACAGAGAGAGTAGCGGGAGCAGAGAGAGCAGAGAGAGCAGAGAGAGCAGAGAGAGCAGAGAGGGCAGACAAGGGCAGCAGAAGAAGAAAACCTACTCAGGCACTACTGAATCCAACCCGCCCCACCCGCCCCATCCTTCACATCCCCCCCTCCCCCCCACCACCCCATTCCCCCAATCACTGCATCTCACCAATCCCCCCCACCCCTGCTTCTGCTCTACCTGCTGCGGCTGCTGCCCCTGCTGTGGTCGCCCCCGCCCCTGGCGCTGGCGCGGACCAATGGAGGCCTGGCAGGTGGAGACACGGGGGATGGGGGGAAGGGGAAGAGTGGGGGAAGCGGGGGAACGTGGGAAAGCAGGGGGAAACGGGGGAAGGCGGAAATGAGGCTGCTGCCCCTGCCCCTGTCCCTGCCCCAGCGCCTGCCCCTGCCCCTGCCCCTACCCCTGCCCCAGCCCCCGCCTCTTTGCCTACCTAATACACGCCCCTGTTTCCTCTCACCCTCCCTCTGCCTCTGCCCCTGCCTATGTTCTAACTCTCATGTAACACCGCCACTCACATTGTAGTTGGGCATGGGTTGGAACCCTCCCCGGGTCATGGGCCCTCGCCAAGCGCCCCGCCCCATCATCTGTGGATACACCACACACTGCCCTTGCCTCTGCGCTTGCCCCTGCCCCTGCCCCTGCCCCTGCCCCTGCCCTTTTCCCCCAGCACTACACGCCTGACCCTGCCTCTCATGTAACCCACATTGTAACCAGGCCACTCACATTGTAGTTGGGCATGGGTTGGAACCCTCCCCGGGTCATGGGCCCTCGCCAAGCGCCCCGCCCCATCATCTGTGGATACACCACACACTGCCCTTGCCTCTGCCCCTGCCCCTGCCCCTGCCCCTGCCCCTGCCCCTGCCCCTGCCCCTGCCCTTTTCCCCCAGCACTTCACGCCTGACCCTGCCTCTCATGTAACCCACATTGTAACCAGGCCACTCACATTGTAGTTGGGCATGGGTTGGAACCCTCCCCTTGGCATGGGACCCCGCCAAGCGCCCCGCCCCATCATCTGCGGATACACCACCCCCTGCCCCTGCCTCTGCGCCTGCCTCTATCCCTGCCCCTGTCTTTGCCCCTTCCTCTGCCCCTGCCTCTGCCTCTCCAATCGCCCCTCCCTGTTGCCCCTCCCTCTTGCCCCCCAGACACCCTAGCATCGCCACTCACATTGTAGTTGGGCATGGGTTGGAACCCTCCCCGCGGCATGGGCCCCCGCCAAGCGCCCCGCCCCATCATCTGCGGATAGACCACCCCCTGCCCCTGCCTCTGCGCCTGCCTCTATCCCTGCCCCTGTCTTTGCCCCTTCCTCTGCCCCTGCCTCTGCCTCTCCAATCGCCCCTCCCTGTTGCCCCTCCCTCTTGCCCCCCAGACACCCTAGCATCGCCACTCACATTGTAGTTGGGCATGGGTTGGAACCCTCCCCGCGGCATGGGCCCCCGCCAAGCGCCCCGCCCCATCATCTGCGGATACACCACCCCCTGCCCCTGCCTCTGCGCCTGCCCCTGCGCGCCCGCGCCTCCCGCCAGCACCCCAGGGGGGGGCGCAGCATAGAAGATCGGCGCACCAGGGGGGAACATGGGCGCACCAGGGGGCATCCCCCCCGGCCCCCCTGCCACCCCGGGGATAGGTCCCCCAGCAGCAGCGGCGGCAGCGGCAGCGGCAGCAGCGGCGTTGGGGGGCAGGACTGCGCCTGGGGGGAGGGCTGCGCCTGGGGGAAGGACGCCTGGGGGGAGCGCGCCCCTGAGCGCGAACTGCTGCTGCAGCTGCGCCTGGCGCACCTCCTTGCGCTGGGCTAGCGCCACGTAGAGGGGACGCCCGTTCACCAGACGACCTGACCGGGGAGAGGGGCGGGAGGAAGGGATGAGAGAGAGGGGCGGGGTGAAGGGAGGGAGAGGGGTGGGAGGGACGCATGGAAAAGGAGGGGTGGGAAAGGATTGGGTGGGGTAGAGGGGTGTGAGGCCATGGAAGGGGAGAGGGAGCAAAAGGGAGAAGGCGAAGCCCCAACCAAAACCCGAAACCCGCCTCCCTGCAAACAGCCCCTCGGAGTCTCTCACCATTAGCCTCCATGACAGCGCGGCTGGCCTCATCAGTAGTGTTGGAGAAGAACACAAACCCAAACCCAACGCGGTCGTTCCAAACCCCAAACCCCGAATCCCAGCCTCGATCCCTGACAAACAAGCAGCCCCCTAACCACGCTCACCATTAGCCTCCATGATGGCGCGGCTGGCCTCGTCAGTGTTGGAGAAGCAGATAAACCCAAACCCAACACGATCGTTCCGAACCCCAAACCCCATCCTCGACCCTCGACAATCAAACAACCCCTTAACAACACTCACCATTGGCCTCCATGATAGCGCGGCTGGCCTCATCAGTGTTGGAGAAGCACACGAAGCCAAAGCCCCGGCTGGTGCCCTTGTCGTCACGCATCACCTTGGCCGACGTGATGGCTCCAAACGGGGCAAACTCCGCCATGAGCCTGTCGTCATCCACCGCCTCTTCCAGATTCTTCACGTACAGGTTGGTGGTCTGGATTGTGGTGGTGGGGGATGGGGACGGGGAGAGGAGGAAATAGGGGGTGAGGGGAAAAACAATGGGATCACTTTAGCCGACGTGATCGCTCCAAACAGGGCAAACTCCGCCATGAGCCTCTCCTTGTCCACCGCCTCTTTCATGATTCTTCACGTACAGGTTGGTGGTCTGATGAAGGGGTGGGTGGTGGGAATGGAGGGACGAGGGGAAGGGAGGGAAGGGAGGGAGGGGAACCGTTATGCTAACCCAGCAAACTCCACCATGAGCCTGTCTTCATCCACTGCCTCTTCGAGGTTCTTCACATACAGTTTGGTGGTCCGCGGCAAGGTTCAAAAATATGGTTTTCGTAAATTACGGTCCGTTTTTTACGGTCCGTTTTTTGCGGTATTTTTTCAAAAATACTGCCGTTTTTTGTGAGAGAACTCTTGTCACCAAGAAAAAAAAGGCAAAAACAAGGTCGGATACATTTTCAATCATGCCCACACATGCAAACATGCAAGGAGGGGTTCGTCCTCTTCATCCTGGTACCTTTCGCCATCAATTTGGTCCCATAAAATGGCCGATTTCTTCTTCAAACGAAAATCACCTTCTGGAACCGTTTTTTACCGTTTCTTACGGCCGTTTTTTGCGGTACCGTTTTTTACGGTAAAACTTCAAAACAAAAGGTCGTTTTTTTTAACTTTGGTCCGCGGGTGGGAAAGGAAATGGGGGGTGGAGAGAAGAACCACGGGATCACTTTAGCCGGTGTGATCGCTCCAAACCTGGCAGACTCCGCCCTCAGCCTCTCCCACTGCCTCTTCGAGGTTCTTCACATACAGGTTGGTGATCTGAGGGTGGGAGTGGGAATGGGGGGTAAGGGGAAAAACAACAGCATCACCTTGGCCGATGTGATCGCTCCAAGCTGGGCAAACTCTGCCCTCAGCCTCTCGTCATACTGGCTCTGTAGCAGAGTGACCCCTCTCCTCCCCATATAATCACAGAGTGACCCCTCAGCCTCTGGCACCATATTCCATTCCCTACCATCTCCATCCCTTACAATCACAGAGTGACCCCTCTCCTCCCCATATAATCACCTGGAAGCGCTGAAGCCGCTCCATCTTCTTCTCCTCGTACTGGCTGCGCAGCATCTGCTGCTTACACCCTTCCCTACCACCCCCCCCCTCCCTTTACAATCACAGAATGACCGAGTGCACTGTTCCCCTCCCCCCTCTCTCTTCCCCTCCCCCCCATATAATCACCTGGAAGCGCTGCAGGCGTTCCATCTTCTTCTCCTCGTACTGGCTCCGCAGCATCTGCTCTCTCTCCGACTTCTTCTGTGCTCGCGCCACCAGAATCGCCTTCGACCCTGGGCAAGCATAGGAGAAAAGGGACGGAAATTTGGGGGTGTTTGGGGTGTGGGGGGGGGGAGGGGTTGGTGGTGAGAAGGGAAGAGGGGGAAAGCCAAGGCGAAGTGAGTGAGAGGAAGCGAGGTTTGACAAACCCAAAGCCCTTGTTTAGAGGCACCATTATCTTGGCAGTTCACTGTATGAGCCACCTCAGCACCACAGACGTCCGGAGGACTCAAGCCGACTCTTATTGACTTAAAAAACCCACTGAATTGCACTTTGTTGAATTTCTCAACAGCCTCCTGGGCGCTGGCAGGGTTCTGGAAGTTGACAAACCCAAAGCCCTTGAATGCACCGGCTGGCATCGTCGCACATCGCCGCCATCTGAGACGTCTTAAAGACCCTAAAAAGTTCTCTATTTCAAATGGTACGTACCAAACTGCGCATTGTTGAGCTTCTCAACGGCCTCCTGGGCACTCGCTGGGTCCAGGAAGTTGACAAACCCGAAGCCCTTGGAAACTCCCCCATCATTGCACGTTGTGAGACGCCTCAAAACCCTCTCAACACCCGCAAACCCAGGGCCGGACCAAGCAAAAAGCGAGGACGCACCGAACTGCGCGTTGTTGAGCTTTTCAACGGCCTCCTGGGCACTCCCCGGGTCCTGGAAGTTGACAAACCCAAAGCCCTTGGAAACCCCCGATTCGACGCGCATCACGACGGCGTTGGTGATGGGACCGATCTTCAAAAAGCGGGCATCGAGCTGCTCCTCCGTGACGTCTGACGGTGGCGGGAGCCCTAAGTGACACACAGACAACTCTCCAGGAGGACTCAAGGAATCAAGAGAGCTCAAAAGACTCAAGGAGTGGCATACCGAACTGAGCGTTGTTGAGCTTTTCAACGGCCTCCTGGGCGCTGGCGGGGTCCTGGAAGTTGACAAACCCAAAGCCCTTGGAGGCCCCGGCATCATCGCGCATCACAACGGCATTGGTGATGGGGCCGATTTCGGAGAAGCGAGCGGAGAGCTGCTCCTCCGTGACGTCGGGCGCAAGGTTTCTGACAAACACGTTGGTGAAGCGCGCCTGCTGCCCGTCTGAGTCCCGCTCTCCACGTTTGAGGAACTTTCCCACGAAACTGTGGAAGGGAGGGGGCGGGGAGGGGAGGGGGGCCGGGTGGGGGGGGAGATGGGGAAGACGAAGGGGAAGGGGGCGGAGAGGGAGGGGAAGCGGGCGTGAGTAGGGAAAGCACGAAGGGGAGATGATAGGAAGAGCGTGTGATGGGGCCGATCTCAGAGAAGCGCGCTGAGAGCTGCTCCTGAGTGGCGTCCGGGGGGAGGTTTCTGACAAACACGTTGGTGAAGCGCGCCTGCTGCCCGTCCGAGTCCCGCTCCCCCCGCTTCACGAACTTGCCCACGAAGCTGCAGGGGGATGGGGGAAAGGGGGGGGGGGAAGCGGAGGCGGAGGAGAGGGAAGGGGGCGTGAGGAGGGGAAGGGGAGGAAGGGGAGGGAAAGGGGAAGTGGGAGAAGGGGATCCGGGTAGGGGCGTCATGGAATCAAGAGGAAAGGGGAAAGGGCGAGGGCGTCTTGCCCTCGGGCGCACCCCTTCCCCTGATCCTATCTCACCCCCTTGCCTCTCGCCCTCCTTCTCCCCCCTTCCACTCCCCCTCCCCCCTCCCTCCCTCCCTTCTTGCCTCTCCTACCCACGGGCGTGGGAGCGTACTGATCACACTGCTACGGAAAAGTCAACCCCAGTCAACGGCAGTCAACACTCACACTTTCTTGCCCTCCACGAGCATGCCGTTGACCTTCTCGATCGCCAGGTTGGCCGCCTCCTCCGTCTCGAAGTGCACGAAGCCGTACCCCTTGCTCTTGCCCTCGGGCGTCACGGCGATCTTGCACGACCAGATGGGGCCGAACGCGCTGAACGTGTCGTGCAGCGCCTTGTGGTCGATCGACTCGTCCAGGTTCTGAGGGGTGGGGAGAGGCGGGGGAAAGGGAAGAGAAAAATGGCAGGGAGGAAGCGAGAAGTGACGTTGGTTTGGCCCCCATTCGCGCCTTCGACAGACCAGATGGGGCCGAACGCGCTGAACGTGTCGTGCAGCGCCTTGTGGTCGATCGACTCGTCCAGGTTCTGAGGGCGGAGGGAAGAGAGGGGAAGGGGAGGGGAAGAGGATGGGGGAGGGGGGATCAGTTGAACAGCGCCCTGTGGTCGATCGACTCGTCCAGGTTCTATGAGCGGGAGAGGGGTTGGAAGAGACAGGAGGGAGAGGGGTGGTAAAAAACAGGAGGGAGAGGGGTGGGAAGAGTCAAGAGAGGGGTGGGAAGGGACAGGAGGGAGAGGAGTGGGAAGGGACAGGACGGAGAGGGGTGGGAAGGGAAAGGAGGGAGTGGTATGAGAAGGGACAGGAGGGAGCGGGATTGGAAGGGACAGGAGGGAGAGGGGTGGGGTGGGCCGGAGGTAGAGGAAGGGAGAGGGGAGGAAAAAAACGGGGAAAGAGAGAGGGAGCAGGGATGGAGCGTGGGACGGGGTGGTACCGCAATCTATTGACGAAACTGTTACCAGAGATTAGCGAACGAGAAACATTTCGCACACCTTGATGAAGATGTTCCCGACGCCGCTGCGGCGGTGGCTGGGGTCGCGGTGGGACCACATGATGCGGATCGGCCGCCCGTTCACCTCGCGGTAGTTCAGCGCCTCCATCGCGCGTTCAGCTGGGGGCGGAAAGAGGGGGGAGGGGAACGCCGTGGGGCCGAGGAGGGGAGGGAGGGGAGAGTGAGGCGGAAAGTGCGAGGGCAGGAACGCGGTGGGACCACATGATGCGGACGGGCCTCCCGTTCACCTCGCGGTAGTTCAGCGCCTCCATTGCGCGCTCGGCTGGCGGGGGGAGAGTGGGGGAGGGCGGGGAGAGCGGAAGACGTGGGGACTGAAGTGTTGAGAGAAGGGGAAGGGGGACATTGGACACAAGAAGCACCAATCATTCACATCGCGGTAAATGAGTGCGCTCACGGCGCAAGGCCCATGACCGTCGATAGCGCACTTAGCGGGGGAGGGAGGAGAGAGCGGAAGGTAAAAGGGGACCGATGGGATCAACGCAAAAAGGACTGGGACGAAATAGGCGCATGGAGGGTGAAAGCCCAAGGTAGACTGAAAGCCGGAAAGTAGAAGTAGTGTCTTTTGCAAATTCTCGAAAGGCCCATGAAGGATGAAATCCAAGGCAGACTGAAAGCCTGGGGGGAGAAGTGGTGCCTTACCCGCATGCTCTGTTGTAAGCAACAATCCCCAGGAGCAACGAAGCGGCAATATTGGGGACGAGTTTCACGCGTATATGCCAGGCCAGGAGACGCCGGGGGCCGGGAGGGAGGGGGGGAGAGAAAAACGTAGGGTATGGGACAGAACGGCGCAGGCGGAGACATTAGGCGTTGAAGTGAAGGCGGAAGAAAACAATTAGGGCGAAAGACATTGCAACGAAATCGCACGTCAGCATGAACACGGTCGGCCGCAGATGCTAAACGTAGGCCATATCCTTCACATGGTTCGAATTGCATATGTAATTCGCTGTTTCATAACTACTCTTGACGGTCGTGTAAAACGCAATTCTAATTTCACGCCCCGAACGAAAGACATTGACGACAGATTATTAGTAGAAACGATCAGCCTGATTGCGCTATCTGATCAGCCTGCGTAATCATGTGGTGCACCAACAGACAGAGGGGGAAGGAAACTGCCGGACAAGTAACGGTCAACTGACAGACAGAAAAGACGCTTAGCCATCCATGTGCAGTACGAAAGCATTTCGAGAAAACAGGCGAATCCAGTAACCTGATCTGAAACTCCTTCAAACACCATCGGTGTGCAGTACGGCTTGCTATAGCTACCGGCAGCGCATCGCCGGAAACACGTCGTATTATGCTAACTGCAGAGTACTGCAGGCAACTCGTTATCACCCCGCTACCAGCTGCGCATCGCCGGGAAACGAATACGCGTACGATCGGCGCATGCGCCTACTCGCATAAGCGTGCTATCAGCGAAAAGAGCTACGGAGGGAATTGTCACACGTTTTCCGGATCGAATCAAAACGAACACGTGTACGATCGGTGAATGCGCCTGCAATCTACTCGAATAAGCGCGCTATCAGCGAGAGACATAGAGGGAAGCGAGAAAGATATCTAACCGTCCACGGCACTACTGTAATTGTCTCAGGCGATTTCGAAGGCACTACGATATGGAAGCCAGGGACGGAAACGGACAATTTACCAAACAGGAAAATATAAAGAAATCTTACCGTCGACGGCGCTGTTGTAGTTGACGTAGGCGTAGCCGAGCGAGCGGCGCGTGACGGCGTCGCGGCAGACGCGGATGGACGCGACGGGGCCGACCTGGCTGAAGAGCTCGTACAGCTGCGCCTCCGTCACCTCCTTGTCCAGATCACCCACGTACAGCGACGCGGACGGCGCTGCGGCTCCCGCGGTAGCCATGGCTTCTCGAGAGGTTGAGAGAGGGATATAAAGCGGTTGAGAACGGTTCGAAGAGAGGAGAATTTCGGGAAACTGACTGCTCCGGGTAATTAGTGCAGCGAAATGATTATTCCAAAGGTGTTGGCTCCGATGGGACTGATGCTTGAAGATCTGATCTGCTCCGGTACAGCGTCGATACTGAACTAGGGCTGTGGAGGATTAAGCCCTAACGTCCGATCTAAGATCGGAAACCAAAAACCGCTACTGGAACCTCGCGTGTTTCTGGCCTAATTTTCTGGTTTTCTATATTTTTTTTGGTTGGTTTTCTAGATGCGAAGCGGGACCTCGATGAGACTCTTTTTTTGGGCTTTTCTAGTTTAAATCCCCGAGGGGAAGGGGAGAGAGAGTCAGAGACTCATAGGAGGCAACAGAAGCAACCTGCAGGCATAGCCCAGGCAGGATGACGTTCCTCGGTGAAGCTAGGGTTTCTGGTCGGGGTTTCCAGAAGGAAGTGAGAAGAGAGAGTGATGATAGGGACCTCGGGACTATCTAAAGAGAGGGTGGAAAGGGAAGTGAAAATCTCCGTTTTGGGTCTCTCCGTTATTGTATTCTTCGGACATGGCATTCCAGCAGTGGCGGATGCTGTGTGGTTATCGAGCGGACTTGTTCCGCGTCAGAATCTTCGATGATTCCTAGGTTGCTCGCCCGCCCTGATTGGATGGTGGAGAAGACGGATTGCTGGAGGGAATAACGGATCGCCCTGTTTTTGGATTTCCGATTCCTTTCGGCAGTGGTTTTGACACCGTCTTGTTTTGCGCTCACGTCCGATACCTTCGGTCAGATAATTGCGCTATTTCCCCTTTTGAGTACAGAGACTAATATTCTGTTTTATTTACTGGGATATCCTAAATTATATCGTTGCGTCATAACGAGCAGCTCGGGACAAAAAATATATTACGCCTCACGGATGGCATGTCATTTGGGAGGCATCAACCCTAAACACCATGAGGCAAGGTGTTTAAGGTTGATCCCTCACAAATGGCCAGCCGTCTGGAGAGGGGTTTATTTTTTTCAGGTATATTTCATAATGTCCCTGGTCACAGGAAATTGGGATTGTCGAAAAAAACTGCCCCAAGGAATCGGACGCGAGGGGAAAAGCGAGGCGGTGTCAAAACCACTGCCGAAAGGAAACAAATACTCCTATACAGGGCGATTCGTCATTTCCTCCGGATTGCTGTATCTCCGTTTCAAATCGCTTCTCTACAGTCCGTTCGTGAAGTTCGTTTCTAGCCCATAAAGCGATGTTCAGAGGTGTGAGTTGCAAGGGAGTGGTGCAAAGCGCCGAGCCTACAAAACGCTCCAAAATGCACAGCATCGTACAAAAACGTTTGACACTCACTGGATGTAATACAAACCAATCCCAAGGCCCGATACCACTTTTTGCCTTGCAGGACCCATGCATACCGTTTGTTTGTGGTCCCACCGGGCCACCCCACCATTTTGTGTCTTGTGTCACTGGTAGAAATCAACTCGCAACAGTCTCGATGTTTTTTTCCCGTTAGTTGCTAGAGCAATATAATCACCTGAACGACCGTACAAAACCAAACTCAATTAGTTGCGTCTTAGTGGTTTATGAAAGAGTCGTCCTTTTACCACCGTTACCGATCAACAGGTTGCAGTTCAAAATGCACCTCGTTTGATCGTTCCTGACAACTTCTCGTCTATTTAACTTCAACTGAGCCATCTTACCATCGTCCAAAATCAACGATGCTCGTCTGATCGCTTTCTCCTCGACTCAGAAAGGTCCTCAACGTTCAAACCACGCTTCTCGCCAACTCCTAGTGTTTTGTTGCGTCGACTTAAAAAGCTCTTCTGGTAAGAGCGTAGACTCGTTGGTTCGTTATGAACAAGGCTCCATTGCTCGTTACGCTCGGGTTTCCATGGACGTTGGCTGTGAACGAGTTATGCTTTCCTGAATCAGCGAGAGCGAGCACCGGCTTGCAATGAACAAGGCTTTCCTTCTTGCTCTAAGCCAGATTCTCCGCGGCCGCTGGTTATGAACGAGTTATGATCTCCTGAGCCAGCGATAGCAAGGGCTCATTCGCAATGAACAAGGCTTTCCTTCTTGCTCTAAGCCAGATTCTCCGCGGCCGCTGGTTATGAACGAGTTATGATCTCCTGAGCCAGCGATAGCAAGGGCTCATTCGCAATGAACAAGGCCTTCCTTCTCGCGCTCGCTCGGATTCTCCATGGCGGCTCGCTTCCCCTGCACAACGCCGCGCGCAAGCGGAAGACGAAGCTTCCTGGACGTTGCTGCTCTCCACTCCGCGTGCTGCTGCTGCTCCTGGTGCTGACGGTTGTCAGCGTGGCTCTGCTGCTGCGATCGGTTCAGCTGCAACAGAAGAACGCGGAGGAGGTGAGAAGAGCTATTTTCTGTAGAAATCTATTAAGGGCATTCTGTCCGTGTGGCTCTGCTGCTGTGATCAGTTCAGCTGCAGCAGAAGAACGCGGAGGAGGTGAGGAAAGGTGGCTTCTGTAGAAATCTCGTAAGGGCTTTCTGTCAGCATGGAGCAGAATGCGAGTGTTTTTGCCGCTGACACTCATCAGCGTGGCTCTGCTGCTGCGCGTGGTTCAGCTGCAGCAAAAGAACGCGGAGGAGGTAAGGAGAGGCGTTTCCTATCAATTGTGCAGCTGACGACGGCTGGCAGTCAGCGTGGCTCCGCTGCCGCTGCAGTCGGTTCAGCTGCAGCAGAAGAACGCAGAGGGGGTGAGGAGCTGCTTCCCCTCATCCTTTTTCTTACCCCTTACTCCTTCCGCCTCCCCTCCTAATGCTTTCATGCGCCACTACCTCTTTCTGCCTCCCTCTGCCCCCCTCTTCTCACTTTCCTTACCCAGGCCGGCCCCAAGGGTTTCATCTGCTACAGTGGTTTCGTTTTTCAATGCATCACCACACTCCTCTGCAAACCCACCTCAAAACCCCACTCCCCCACACCCCCCCTCCTCTCTCTCTTTTCTGAACCCAGGCCGGTCCCAAGGGGTTCATCCGCTACAGTGCGTACCGCCTGGGCCGCAGCTCCTTCGCTGTGATTGGTCTGGGGGCGCTGCGCCTCCGCGCTCGCACGCGCTTCCCCGGGTGCTCGTGGCACGACAATGGGGCCGCTCCTGGTGAAGCGGGCATTCCGGGGAGCGTGGAGGTGTTTTATCCCGGGGAGCATCACGACTTGGAGTATGAAACGGTGGTGCTCAAGTGCTTTCTCAGGGCTGGCACTCATGCCACGCAAGGGGGCAAGCTGCTGCTGCAGGTGGGCTCGGTTGGGCTGGGTTGAGCTGGGTTCAGGTGGTTCTTAGGTTGAGTCACTTCAGGCACCTCAGGGAGCGTGGAGGTGTTTTATCCGGGGGAGCAACACGACTTGGAGTATGAAACGGTGGTGCTTTTTGAGGGCAGACACTCATACCACGCAAGGGGGCAAGCTGCTGCTGCAGGTGGGCTCGGTCGGGCTGGGTTGAGCTGGGTTGGGATGTTTTTTGGGTTGAGTCAGGCATTCGGGGGAGTGTGGAGGTGTTCTATCCGGGGGAGCATCACGACTTGGAGTATGAAACGGTGGTGCTTAAGTGCTTTCTCATAGCTGACACTCATGCCTCGCAAGGAAGAAAGCTGCTGCTGCAGGTGGGTTGGGCTGGACTGGGATGGGTTAGGTTGAGTTGGGTTGGGTTAGGTTGGGTTGGGTTGGGTGGGTTGGGTTAGGTTGGGCCAACATATTGCTGGTTTTCCTGGAGCCCCATTTCCCCTTAGAAGCATATCTGTGCCACTCGCCACAGCTTCTCCTCTCCCCTGCCCTGCCCTGCAATCACACCATCACACCATCACACCAGAACCAAGTGCAAGGCACGCATGTGTCGCGGGTCCTATCAGTCAACACACTGCAGCTTGTCGCCTAAGCTTCTTCCGTCTCCTTCCCTGCCCTCCCTTGCATTAACACCACACCACACCACACCACACCACACCACACCACACCACACCACACCACACCACACCACACCACACCAGGTGCAAGTGCAGGCCACCCAGGGGTCGCGGGTCCTATCAGTCAACACACAGCAGCTTGTCGCCTACCATGAGCCTCCCAACGCCTTCCCTGTCTCCCTGGAGCCGCATCCCCCTTATAAGCACCGCGTCGCGTTCTGCTCGCCGCCAGTACACTCGGAACTGGACGGGAGGAGGCTGTACGAGTGGCTGGAGTATCATTACCATCTGGGCGTGGATTACTCTATCATGTACGATGCAGGGGGGATCGACGATGAAGTCACTCAGGTGAGTCAAGTGGCACGGCAGTCTGGCTGTGGTAAGACGAGGTGACTTGGAACTCAGAACTGGATGGGAGGAGGCTGTATGAGTGGCTGGAGTACCATTACCATCTGGGTGTGGATTATTTGATCATGTAGGATGCAGGGGGAATTGACAACGAGGTCACTCAGGTGAGTCCCTGTTGATCTACCAGGTAAGCATACGCCTCCTTGGATGGGAGTGGTGTGGCATGGGCATGGCCGTGGTAAGAGAAGGCTGTACGAGTGGTTGGAGTATCATTACCATCTGGGAGTGGATTACTCAATCATGTACGATGCAGGGGGAATTGACGACCAAGTCACTCAGGTGAGACACCCTGGCTGGTTGGGGAAATGGCAGTGGTAAGAGGAGGCTGTATGAGTGGCTGGAGTACCATTACCATCTGGGTGTGGATTATTCGATCATGTATGATGCAGGGGGGATCGACGACCAAGTTACTCAGGTGAGCCCTGGCTCATGGTCACTCAGGTGAGCGCCTGCTGTTGAACTGCCACGTAATAAGTCGTATACCTCCTTGGATGGGAGTGGTGTGGCATGGCAGTGGTAAGATGAGGTGACTCGGAATTGGACGGGAGGAGGCTGTATGAGTGGCTGAAGTACCATTACCATCTGGGTGTGGATTATTCGATCACGTATGATGCAGGGGGGATCGACGACGAGGTTACTCAGGTGAGTGAGTCCTTGCTGATTGACCAGGTGACGAAGGTGAGGCTATGTGTCCTTGGGTGGTTGGGTGGGTATGGCATGGTGGCATGGTGTGGTGGCATGGCAGAGTGGCATTGGTAACATGAATTTCTGGTGAGCACCCATGTTTCCGTATGTGGGCATGGAGACGTCAGTTTTTAATCGACCAACAACTCATTCTCTCCCCTCCTTCCCCCCCACCTTCCTCCTTCCTTCTCCTCGTCGCTGTTCCTCTGGTAGGTGCTGATACCATACGAGCAGGAAGGGCTACTGGAGGTCAGAGATATAGGGGACTTTCTGGAGTACGAGACGTGGCTCTATGCCCAGGTGCGATTTCTTGAGTGTACGGATGGGGATGAGGGTGGGGTGGGGGTGATACCATACGAGCAGGAAGGGCTGCTGGAGGTCAGGGACATTGGTGACTTCTTGGAGTACGAGACGTGGCTCTATGCCCAAGTGTGATTTCTTGAGTGTACGGATGGGGGTGAGGGTGGGGTGGGGGTGATACCATACGAGCAGGAAGGGCTGCTGGAGGTCAGGGACATTGGTGACTCCTTGGAGTACGAGACGTGGCTCTATGCCCAAGTGCGATTTCTTGAGTGTACGGATGGGGGTGAGGGTGGGGGTGAGGGTGGGGGTGAGGCAGGTGCTGATACCATACGAGCAGGAAGGGCTGCTGGAGGTCAGAGACATAGAGGACTTTCTGGAGTACGAGACATGGCTCTATGCCCAGGTGCGATTTCTTGAGTGTACGGATGGGGGTGAGGGTGGGGGTGAGGGTGGGGGTGAGGCAGGTGCTGATACCATACGAGCAGGAAGGGCTGCTGGAGGTCAGAGACATAGAGGACTTTCTGGAGTACGAGACATGGCTCTATGCCCAGGTGCGATTTCTTGAGTGTACGGATGGGGGTGAGGGTGGGGGTGAGGGTGGGGGTGAGGCAGGTGCTGATACCATACGAGCAGGAAGGGCTGCTGGAGGTCAGAGACATAGAGGACTTTCTGGAGTACGAGACATGGCTCTATGCCCAGGTGCGATTTCTTGAGTGTACGGATGGGGGTGAGGGTGGGGGTGAGGGTGGGGGTGAGGCAGGTGCTGATACCATACGAGCAGGAAGGGCTGCTGGAGGTCAGAGACATAGAGGACTTTCTGGAGTACGAGACATGGCTCTATGCCCAGGTGCGATTTCTTGAGTGTACGGATGGGGGTGAGGGTAGGGGTGAGGGCTAAGTTGGTCATTTACGCCATTTCAGCCCACGTACACGTATCGTACGCGTACATGTACGTTTACGTGTACATACGCGTACGTACGTGTACGTACGCCAGGCAGGTAAAAAAAAAAGTTCCCCTAGAAAATTCTTTGAATACGGTTTCCGAAAACCTAAAAAAATAAAAAAGCTTTCGACGACCTGTGCTCTGTTAGTGTGTTAGTACGGCGCGACGTTTTTCAAAGTAGTAATGTAAGAAACAGGAAGGTTGCTAGCTAGGGTTGCTATTGTGTGGCGTCTACCCTACGTACTATGTCGACTAAGGTGGTAGAACTACGATAGCTAAGTCTGTCGAGAGAGGGAGGGAGGAAATTGTGGTGGGAGTAGATCTGAATGTGTACAAACTGTTCGCGATAGAACATTGCGAACAGTTTGACTCAGATCGCGATTGCTTCGCTTGCAAGTTAAGCGAATGTCACCCGCTCCGCAGCTTCGTCACCGCCGACCTTCACTGGTTTCGGCGAATCCCAACTTCGAGTCAAACCAATTCGCATGATGGTATTTTTGTTATTTGGGAAATTATGAGGTTGTAATGGAATGTTTACACTATATGATGGAAATCATGATTACGAGGGAGTACTATAGAAAAAATATACATATTCGGGCAGCCCAGAAACCTTTTCACCTGCCCGTACATTAGGCCTCCAACCCAACAGCCGCGTAAACGTACGTACCCGTACACGTACGTACGTAAACGTAAACGTAAATGACCAACTAAGGGTGAGGGTGGGGGTGTCCAATACGAGCAGGAAGGGCTGCTGGAGGTCAGAGACATAGGGGACTTTCTGGAGTACGAGACATGGCTCTATGCCCAGGTGCGTTCCCATGAGTGGGTGAGATTTTTGTCAAGACGTCTAAAAAATCGTCTAAGACGTTGCTTGCTCTATGCCCATCCCAGGTGCGTTCCCTTGAATTTGTGGGCGAGGGTAATGGTGGGGATGAGGGTGGGTTTGAGGGTGATTGTGGGGGTGAGGGTGAGGGTGAGGGTGAGGGTGAGGGTGAGGGTGAGGGTGAGGGTGAGGGTGAGGGTGAGGGTGAGGGTGTGAGGAGCTCATGACCATGTGCGCATGATATCTATCTAACTCTCCATGTCACGGCCCATCACAGGTGATGGTTGTGAACGACTGTTCATACAGCACGCGCCACTCAGCCAAGTGGACGCTCTTCTTCGACCTTGATGAGTTCTTCAACGCTGACGACCCGCCTCCGCCCCAAAAGGTATGCCCACGTGGCATGCTCCAGTGAGAGAACCCACTCAGCCAAATGGACACTCTTCTTCGACCTTGATGAGTTCTTCAACGCTGACGACCCGCCTCCGCCCCAAAAGGTATGCCCACGTGGCATGCTCCAGTGAGAGAACCCACTCAGCCAAATGGACACTCTTCTTCGACCTTGATGAGTTCTTCAACGCTGACGACCCGCCTCCGCCCCAAAAGGTACGCCCACGTGGCATGCTCCAGTGAGAGAACCCACTCAGCCAAATGGACACTCTTCTTCGACCTTGATGATTTCTTCAACGCTGACGATCCGCCTCCACCCCAAAAGGTACGCTCGCCCCAAAAGCTACCCATCCCCCCCCTCAAACGTGGGGACTACCCAGCCAAGTGGGCGCTCTTCTTCGATCTCGACGAGTTCTTCAACGCCGATGACCCGCCCCCGCCCCAAAAGGTACCTCCCCACTTGACATGCCTTGAGCCCCAACTCCCTTACCTGTAAGGCGGCTCGCCCTCCTCCAGTGGTCCGCGCTACTCAGCCAAATGGACACTCTTCTTCGACCTTGATGAGTTCTTCAACGCTGATGACCCGCCCCCGCCTCAAAAGGTACCCAGATAGCCCTCCCTGCCTCTCCTTAGCACGGATGACCCGCCCCCCTGCAAAAGGTACCCATGCCGCTCAAGGTACCCACCCTCGCCCCTACCACTCGCATCTGTGGCGGCGGCTGTGAGTGGTAACACGGTAACACCCACCCAATGCTCATGCATTGCCTTCTCTACCACCCTCTTCCGCTTATCAAATTTGAGGCCCACACCCGCGTGCTAGCGACACGGCTAGACGCCATGGAGCACTGGCATTGGCAGCTGCAGTGCCTGCAGTGGTGGCTGCAGCGATGGTACTCAATGCTCATTCACTCACTCCCTTCTACTTTCTCGTGGACCTCCCCAGGTGGAATCTCGTACACATGTTCTTGGCCACGCAGCTAGACGCCATGGAGCACTGGCACCGGCAGCTGTCGCGGCTGCACACAGCGATGGTGGTACCCACCGAATGCCCATACATACACCTTTCTACTCCTATGCTCCGCCCCCAATACCCCAGGTTGAAGCCCACACACATGTCTTGGCCACACAGTTAGATGCCGTGGAGCACTGGCACCGGCAGCTGTCGCGGCTGCAGTGGTGGCACGCACTGCCATATCCGGCCAATATCCGTCTCCCTTTGCTCCTGTGTTCCCCACATGCCCCAGGTGGAGGCCCACACCCACGTGCTGGCCACACAGCTAGACGCCATGGAGCACTGGCACAGGCAGCTGTCGCGGCTGCGAAAGCGATTCGCGCGCGAGAGAAGGATGGAACCGAGACCACAGAGGGAGATGGAGGAGGAAGAGGAGGAGAAGTGGGAGGGAAAGGAAGGGGAGAGGAGGCATGGGAAGGGAGGAAAAGAGGGAAAGGGGGGACAGGGAGGAAGGGGAGGAAGAGATGGGAGTGGGGAAAAGGGAGTTGGGAGGGGTTGGGATCGGTATACGGACGCAATGGATGCGAGGAGGTGGATTGATGGAGAGGGGGAGGATGAGGGGGATGAGGAAGTGGAGCTTGAAGGGGGGGAGGTAGGAGCAGGAGGAGGTTCAGGTGAAAACAACAGAGAAGCGTCAGCAGCAGCAGGAGCGGCAGGAGCGGCAGGAGCAGCAGCAGCAGCAGTGGCGCAGGCAGCAGGGCAAGGGCTGGCACACAGAACACGCATCTCCTTGGAGCAAAGGCGGGCAGCAGAGCAAGCAGAGGAGGCGAACAACCGGCAAAACGGCACGAGAATCGGAAAAGAAACTGCAAAGGCGCGGCAGCAGCGGGTGGCACGGCAGATGCGCGAGCAATACAGGAAGCTTCGGGCACGGAGAAAAGAGGATGAGGCGGAGGAAGAAAAGGAGAAGCTGCCTGGGGAGGAGGAGCAGCAGCGGCACCTGCAGCAGCAGGAGGCAGAGCAGCAGTCGCAGATGGAGGTGATTCGGGCGTACAGGGAGCATCTGAAGCGCACTGCGGGCGACCAGCGGCTCATTCCTCTGGTCCTGGAGTCGTATGACGGCGCGTCGTACCTGTCGCTTGGGACACTTTGGTGGGACACAGAGAGGTGAGTGAGGTGCACCCTGCCACATCGTGCCTCAACCCATACCTCGTTCAACAAGTCGTATGATGGGGCGTCGTACCTGTCGCTGGGCACCCTGTGGTGGGATACCGAGAGGTGAGACAGCCAGAATCTTGCCGTGTGGTGTGGGGGGTCCCCACGTGCCTCTTCGCATGCCTGCTTTCATGAGTCATATGATGGGCCATCATACCTGTCCCTTGGAACCCTGTGGTGGGGCACCCAGAGGTGAGTGAGGTGCACCCTGTGGTGGGACACCCAGAGGTGAGTGAGGTGCACCCTGTGGTGGGGCACCCAGAGGTGAGACAGTCGGAAATCTTGCCGTGTGGGGGGGCGCCACGTGCCTCTTCGCATGCCTGCTTTCATGAGTCATATGGTGGGGCATCGTACCTGTCACTGGGCACTCTGTGGTGGGACACTGAGCCGAGCGGATTGTGGTGGAGTGTTGTATGCCCCCAATCGCTTTGATAAGTCGTACCTCCTGTCCCTTGGAACCCTGTGGTGGGTCACTGAGAGGTGAGCGAGAGTGTTTTGCAGGGGCCGTCACATGCCTCTTCGAATGCCTCAGCACATGCCTCCTCGCGTGCCTCTTTTGCATAAGTCGTATGATGAGGTGTCGTACCTGTCCCTTGGGACCCTGTGATGGGACACTGAGAGGTGAGAGAGATGCCTACTGGAGAAGCTTGTTTGCAGTGTTTGCCACACCATGCCTCCCTCCATGCCTCCCTCCATCCCTCTTCCAAGTAGTCGTATGATGGCGCGTCGTACCTGTCCCTTGGTACTGTGTGGTGGGACACTGAGCTCTTCATGACCCGTCCCATGCCCCATCCCGTCCCATGCCTTCCATGCCCCTTCCTTTGCAACTCACCAGGTGCGTAGACCCATCAGAAGCCAAGGGCACATGGGGCATTCAGCGCATGTTCTACCACTGGCCGCACATCTACTGCCTCAAACCAGAACTCTTCCCCAGGTGTGTGTTTGACCGTGTCCCATGGGACTTTGAGTGAAGCACGTCAATGTGTGAGGGGTAGCAGGAGAGGCCAAAGAGAGGGAGTGGGGCATTCAGTGCATGTTCTACCACTGGCCGCACATCTACTGCCTCAAACCCGATCTCTTCCCCAGGTGGGCAATCTGAGTTGGGATTTTAATTAAGCAGGTGGAGCCACGACGGCACACCCTGTATCATGTGTGTGCTACTTCTGAGAATTTTCACAAGTAACATCAACATAGTGGGCAGTCTGAGTTGGGATTGTAATTAAGCAAGTGGGGCCATGAAGGCACACCCTGTATCATGTGTGTCACCGGCGTTATCTGATTGCTCCTTGTCTTCTCAAAGTAAGCACATGACGGATCACGACGCTGCAAATCCTCCGCCCAGTGCTCATCTATTTGTACGAATCGATCTCGACTCATAACACCTATACTTGCCCTTCCCCACCACTCTGAACTCCCCACACTCCCCATTAATCAGGTCTGAGATGTGCCTGGATTACTACGGGCACCGCAAATACGCCATCAACCCGCGGAAGGTCACGGCGCTGCAGATTCACCGCCCCGTGCTCAACGACTCGTACGGATTCGATCTCGACACCACTGCTGTCCCATTCTTTTGCACCCCCCTCCTCCAGCCCCCACCAGGGCCGATGCGTGCTTGGGCTGTAGGCCCATCTAGAGTCGAGTCCAAGCACCCATACTCCCTGTTTGACCTCCCTTGTGTAACCCCTCAACGACCAGGTCTGAGATGTGCTTGGATTACTACGGGCATCGCAAATACGCCATCAACCCGCGAAAGGTCACAGCACTGCAGATTCACCGCCCAGTGCTCAACGACTCGTACGGATTCGATCTCGACACCACTGTAGCAAAGCTCAACCACTTTCAGGGCTACGTGCAGCGAGTGAAACCTCTAAACGCGACTGTAGAGAGTGGGAATAGTAATGAGACGGCTAGTGTAGCGCAAGAACAGCAGCTGCCGGCGTTTTGCTCGCACATTATTCACATTGATGAGCCAATTATTTGGTGGGCGAGGGGGCAAGAGATAGGGGAAATTGCTGCTGAGGCTCAGAAGAATCCCCGTGTGCCATTGGAGCGTATCGAGAGAGCAGAGATGGAAAGTGAGATGGCTAGAGTAGAGGTGGGAGATACAGAATCATGAAAAATGAACGTTCTCTAGTACAGTACCAGTCTATTTAGTTAACTGGGGCCGAGGTGTCTACTCTGCCTGGACCGTTGCCAAGCGCATGCAGAATTTCTAACTAAACCCATATGTAAAAGCAACTATACATGACTACCCGCATCGCAGAGAGACATGCGAACACGTCCCCAAGAAACATACGGTAGTGTTCTTGTAAAAAACTACTTCAATGGGATAACTTTGCCTGACAACGGGTCAGTGACCAGATAGTTCTCAAGAGCAGCTGGAGACAACTATACAAGGGAAGGTACAAGCAAAAAATGATAGAACTAGGCCTAAGGTTGGTTGCTCAGCAAGCAACCCTTGATGTACTAAACACGTCCTCCCACCCATGCATATCACTTCAAAAAACGCCTCCCGCTCCAGGAGTTCCGGGAGTCCCTGTCCGGGCACTACTGTAAGCATTGAATCATTGGCAACCTATAATACGGTTATAGCTTTATCTAGCTTGCTCTCTACACCTTGCTCACTATAGCGCGTCACAGCTTACTGCGTTACAATGACGACCCGACTCACAACTTCCTGCGTTACAAGCACATCACACCCTGGTGCCAGACGGGATCAATATTTTGCTTACGCCATGCGCGACAAAATAAGGCCCAGCAAAAATCCTCGGAGTCAGAATCGTAGTCCATGTAGCTGCCAGCGCGTTTCTAGACTTCCCAAAAGACACTCTTGTTCCGTTTAACGGATTCATCTTATAAAGAGCCTGCTTCAATTGAGTACCCACGGCCTGCCCGGGCTTCAGGGCTTTGAACTGCGGCAGAAGCCGTTTTATACGTAAGATGTGGAAAGCGGTGATGTTGTAGATTTTGGGAATGTTGGCTGCCTTAAAGGGGAGCTTCTTAAGGAGGGCTTCAGCCTCGGTGTTAGTGGGGATGAGAATGGTCGCGTTGGCGAGCGCTGATAGGTCATACTTGGAATTCACTGGGAAATGGTGAGGGGGAATTGGGGGAGGGGTTGGGTGTAGTGGGGGAGGGAGACTGGAGTGGGGCTGGTATGGTGTGATGGAGAGTAAAGCGAACAAGCGGAAACAAAGCGCTAATATTTCAATACAAGAAATATTACTACACTCGCACTCGAGGACGATATCTCCTGAAGTGGAGAACCGCCGCTTTTCCAGGGTCATGCTCCGATATTAGAGCAGCACATGACTCTACTACACTTACGAGCGAGGCCAATGCAATTCTTGATCATGCTCGTGTAACTCGACAACCGCGGATATTTCTTAGGACGCGTCACAATTGCAACACCGGGGAGGGTCGGGACCGAACACCGAAAATGTGTGCGTCGCGTATGAAAAACAGGTTTCAATCTGCATGAGCAGTGTTAGGCTGTTTCTCTGAGCCAAGTGGGACACGACCGGATTTGCAAGTGGGCCATGCCAAGGGTGCACCCAGCTTCTAACGCAGGAGCCGTGCTTCGCTGGCGCGTCGTACAATTTCGCCTGGCTTGTGTTGTGACGATGTCATCCTGTTACCACATCGGAAGTGGCCGATGGTATGCGACGGCGATCGATCGTGGCTGGCACTGGTGGTGCGATTTCGCTTCCCTCGCTGCCAATCGCACGATCGATGTGGCATTTCGAGCCATACGATCTCGTCAATCTGTAAGTTCACGATCTTACATTGTGAACACCGAACCTACACAGTTTATCTTACATTGTAAGATAAGCGAAATCGGGATACAAGTTTTTTGCCAGTTGGCGAAGAGACTGTACATTGTGAACACCGAACCTACACAGGATCAGTGTTGCAATTGTGACGCGTCCAAGTTAGCACCCTTGCAGGATAAGGACAACCCCGCTTTAATACATCGCCAGAATTGTAACTACACTTACGGGGAGTCCGATATATTTCTTGATGGTGCTCGTGTAACTTAGGGTCGTGGGTATCTCTAGGGCGCATCCGATGATAAGTGACGCGTTACTCTGTTAGTAAACCGACAGAACTAAAGCCACTTACACGCGAGGCCAATATATTTTTTGACCGTCTTGGTGTAACTCGAGTACTGTGGGTGTTTCTTCGCCACGCTGTCCGCCAGCCTCCCCAGTTCCGCCTTCATCTGCGCCTTTGTCGGACGCGCAACTGCCGCCTCCGCAACACGCGGCGCGAAGGGCGCAAGACAGAGGAGAGCTGCGAGAGCCGCGACGATCAAAACCCGTCTTTCCATGAGTGCGAAACGGAGTTAATCGTGTCGACGGTGCGGAATACTTATTTTTTCCTCCAGCTGCGAACTATGACTGCTGCTTACAGCGAGTAATGGATCCAACCGTGGGAGCAGGCAGAAAGTATCGAAAAACCAGGACGGAGTGAAGTGCATTTTTGTTTTGAAAGGTCCGAACGGAGTAAAGATTGAAAACTCGTTCCGACTACAGACGACATCTGCAGGCTGTCTCGTTTACAGTGGAACGCAAGATCAATGTTCAGCGCGCCGCACTGCCATTGTTCTGCGCTGCGCTGTTGCGCTGCTGCCTAAGCTTTCACTGGTGGCGAGGCGAGGCGACTAGCAAGAACTTCGTCGCTCCCAGCGCCGAGCAACACCAGCAGTGAGCAACGCTCGCGTTGTGTTGCACGAGAAAGAACTCCCTGGTTCGAGTCGCCATTCTACAGTACGCGACGTTACAGGCGGCCAGCAAGGGTCGGGCGGGCAGTGTTGCGGAAGATCAGTCCGAGCTCGACCGAGTCTTGTTTTTCTTTGTGAAGATGGGGAGGGCAGGTGTTGGGGAGGCATGGCATGTTGTTGGTGTCTTGCCCTCCACCCATTCCAAATGGGATGGATTCAGCTGGTTGGTCAGCGGAGCTGTTTCTGCTCCGGCCAACATGGCGGCAGAAGGGGGAGCATTGACGGCTGTGCTACCACTGACATGGGAGGGGCTTGTTTTTGGTCAATCGAAGTTCACCCTAAACAAGTTTACTAAAGAATGCGCTTGTTCACCCTTAGAATGGCATGGCAACCAAATGCTAGGGACCTGCAACAAGTTACAGAAGGAAATGATAAGATGTTCGGCTGCTTGAGGCATTTTCGACAAGCTGCCCGCCGACAAATGTGCGGTGCCCGTCGAAGTGCTGGCTCGGCTGAACAACGAGGACAATTATTCAAGCGGCGGCGAAACGTGGCGAGACTCGCGACGACGAAGTTACAATGTCGTGGACGTCTTCCGTGACTATTGAGGCTTGGTTCAATGACTAATGGAGACTGAATTCACCTACGATATTGAGGGATGGATTCCTTTCTATAAAACCATATTATATAGAACAGTAAGTATGAAGAGAGTAACAATTAGGAAATGTAGGACAGCAGCTACCACGCCATCCTAGGAGCTAATGGAAGAAATCTTCCATAATCATCAACTCTAAGCTCTCAGGTGTATGCATGTAGTGTTTGGATGTGATTAAATCATCCCTGCAAAATGGGAGGGAGGGAGTGTAGGTGCATAATTTGTTTACGACACACAACAGCTTGGTGCATAATTTGTTCACGACACACAACAGCTTGTTTATCTCATTGAAAACCTTCACACGCACGTATCTGGAACGTGGGTGCGTCGACCTAGAAGGACGTCAACCTAGCACGCTAACTCACAGTGCTTACAAAAGATACACAAATGCTGGAGAAGCTCGTTGAAACAAGCAACCTAGCATGACATGCTCTCACAAGCACACATGTACCAGCATGGCTGCAGAAGTTTATTGAGGCAAGCAGCCCAGGGCGTGCCGCAACGCTATTACTAGCACACAGCAGCAGAGCATCAACCGCAGGTAAAACCAAAGCGCACCAATGTGGCTGCCGCAGTTGATATGAGTGATTGAAGTCAGAACACCACGTACCAGCGTGGCTGCAGCAGCTTGCGGTATCGGTCCTTGAGGCAAGCAGCCCATGCAGTGCAGACTCGCAGTCGCAGCGCAGCATCGGGGATGGCCCACCGTTTTTGAGCCTCCACCAGATCGTCCATCGCCCTGTTGAACGCCCTCAGCCTGCCATGCATGGCATTGCATGGAAATGGGTGAAGAGCGGTACGGAGTGATGAGACGTGGTGAGATACTATGGCCCACCGTTTCTGCACCTCCACCAGCTCCTCCATCGACCTGTTGAACGCCCTCAGCCTGCCATGGGGGAGGAAATGTTGTGGCATGGGGTGGTGATGCGTAGACAGCAGTGGCAGTGCAGTGCCGGGGATGGCCCACCGTTTCTGCGCCTCCATCAGCTCCTCCATCGCCCTGTTGAACGCCCTCAGCCTGCCATACATGGCGTGGAAATGGGTTGATAGTGGTGCGGAGTGGTGAGACGCAGTGAGATACTATGGCCCACAGCTTTTTTGCCTCCACCAGCTCCTCCATGGCCCTGTTGAACGACCTCAGCCTGCCATGCATCATGGCATGTGCGATGGCATGCGTGATGTCATGGGTGATGGCATGTGTAATGCCTTACCATGTGTCATGCCATGCCATGCGTGATGGCATGTGCAGCGGCATGGCATTTGAGTCGACATGGCATGCGTGCAACTGACTTGGGAGACGGGACATGCACATACACAAGGACCGAATCACGCACCATGCTGCAGGGAGTTTTTGAGAGTTCTCAAAACCTCCCTGATTTGGGAGACGGGACATGCTCACAAACAAGGACCGAATCACACACCAGGCTCTCACCTGAGCACCTTGCTCATGGCCAGCACCTCCTGATGACCCCATCCGCATGGGAGAAGGACCAGAGGAATGCGAGCCAGTCCCTTGGAATAGAAAATGCCCTAGTGGGATGGGACAATGGGTGCAAGTGAGCAAACCCACCTGCACACCAGGCTCTCACCTGAGCACCTCGCTCAAGGCCAGCACCTCCTGATCGCCCCAAGTTGAGTGGGAGAAGGGCTACAGGGACTAACGCCTTATGAGCGAAAATGTCTTGTGGGATGAGACAATAACGGCAAGTGAGGGAAACGAGTCACATGCTAAGCCCTTACACCATGCTCTCACCTGAGCAGCTCGCTCATGGCCAGCACCTCGTGATCGCCCCCATCCGAGTGGGAGAAAGGCCAGAGGGACGAGGCAGGTTTGGTGCACTCCGGGACGAAGTCCAGGGGCCGAGGGCGGTCTGACATGGCTGCTATTACCTGGAGAAGAGATAGTTAGGAAGAGAGCGGGGGAGGAAGGGAGAGAATAGGAGAGGAAGGGGGTGATGCAAGCTTGGTGCACTCCGGGACGAAGTCAAGGGGCCGAGGCTGGTCTGACATGGCTGCTATTACCTGAAGAAGAGATAGGGTGGTGGAAGCAGGGTGGGGAAGGGAGTGAAATGGAGTGAAAGGAAGGAAAAGGGAGTGAAAGGGAGGGAAAGGGAGTGAAAGGGAGGGAAAGGGAGTGAAAGGGAGTGAAAGGGAGCGAAAGGGAGTGAAAGGGAGTGAAAGGGAGTGAAAGGGAGTGAAAGGGAGCGAAAGGGAGGGAAAGGGAGTGTAATGGAGGGGAAGGGAGGGGAAGGGGATGAAAGAAGTCAGCTTGGGATTGGTGCATGCAGATGAGAGCGCTCTGACATGGCTGCTATTTGCCTAGAGAAGAGAAAGGAAGGGAGAGGAAGAGAGGGGAAGGTGATGGAATCAGCTTGGTGGATGCTGATTTTTGAGAATTCTAAAAGACCAGCTCGGAAGGTGATGGATTGGGCTTGGCAGATGCTGGACTGGAAGGAAGTGAAGTGGGACGGGTATGGTCTGACATGGCTGCCGCTACCTGGAGGGCAAAAACGGGGACTTTAAGTTTTGGAGTTTAAAGAGGAGGACAGGAGAATATGGGTGGAGTTTTTGAGTGCAGACCCACCTTGCTGAGAGCGGAGGTCTTACAGGCAGCTACATGCTTCTGGACGAAAGGAGCGCAACCTTCGCAAGCCGTGCCTGAATATAAGTGGCGGGAGCGAGTGACACACCTTGCTGAGAGCGCAGGTCTGGAAGGCAGCCACGTGCTTCTGAAGGGTGCTCCCATCGATGAACGTAGAGAGGGCTAGAGCCAGGTCCAACCTGCCGTTCCTGTGGTGAATGTGATTGTAGAGACATTCTCATGCTTAATACCATTGTTTGACAAATGAATGCACACAGCACGAGGCAAATGCACCAAATACTCTTAACTACTTGGCATGAGGCATGAGGCATGAGGCATGAGGCATGAGGCATGAAGCAAGCATTCCCACCATCCCCACCATTCCCACCATCCCCACCATCCCCACCATTCCCACCATTCCCACCATTCCCACCATTCCCACCATTCCCACCATTCCCACCATTCCCACCATTCCCACCATTCCCACCATTCCCACCATTCCCACCATTCCCACCATTCCCACCATTCCCACCATCCCCACCATTCCCACCATTCCCACCATTCCCACCATTCCCACCATTCCCACCATTCCCACCATCCCCACCATTCCCACCATTCCCACCATTCCCACCATTCCCACCATTCCCACCATCCCCACCATCCCCACCATTCCCACCATTCCCACCATTCCCACCATTCCCACTTCCACACTTTTCACTCGCTGCTGCTGCAGAATCACCATCACCATCATCAGCTGTACCAGCACCAGCAATACCATCACCAGCAGCAGCAGAGGCGCCAACAGCAGGACCACCAAAGGCAGCACTCGTGGCCTCCACAGATTCAGAACAAGCTGCACTAGAAGGACGTGGCATGCCATTGCCAGCTGGACTGCCAGCTGGACAGCGAGCAGGGCTGGTGTGGGCTGGACTGGTGTGGCCTGGGCTACAGCCGGAGGAGCTGCGAGGGCTACAGCTGGGGTCGTCGGTATGTGAAGCAGAGGAAGATTCCAGAAAGGCGATGCGGAACAGGACCTCGAGGCGCTCTGGAGTGAACCTTGCTGCCGCTCGTGCACTGTGGGGGGGCGGGGGGGGAAGGAATGTGGAAATTTGGGGTGAGCCTATTTTTGAGTCGACTCAAAAACCTTGCTGCGGCTCGTGCACTGCGGGGAGGAGGGGGGGGGGGGGGGGAAAGGAATGTGAAAATTTGGGGTGCGGGGGAGTCTAGTTTTGAGGCGCCTAAAAAATGAACCTTGCTGCGGCTCGTGCACTGCGGGGGAGGTGGGGGGGAAGGAATGTGGAAATTTGGGGTGAGGGGGAGGGTGACGTGACGAGGGAGAGGAGGAACTGGGCTTTGGGGAGAAAGAGGGGATATATCATATATGCCCCACAGCGTACGAGACTTACCACAGCTCCTTTGCTGAAAGGGATGGGGAAAAGGACGGGGCTCGGGAGGGAGATAGGCCGACGAAGAGAAGGAGGGGGGATGAGGGATCGGGGAGAGGGGAGGGATAGGACCCCGGGGTTAGTAGTGAACAACACAGATGGGTAAATGAGAAGGTAGTACCGTATTAGGATACACCTGTACCACATACATAGGCTTGAAGCTCAAGTCGTCCACCACCGTGTGCGGCAGCGAGTCCGTCTGCTTACACCAATACTAGCAGCATTGTTCTCTTGTCCAGCGGTTATGGATGTATGTACTCTGTCAAGTGTGCTGCATCACCCAACTGTATCGGGCGTGTCATGGCACCCACCTGTACCGCATCACACACCTGTACCGCATCACACACCTATACCGCATCACACACCTGTACCGCAGCACCCACCTGTACCGCATCACCCACCTGTACTACCGCATCACCCATCTGTACTACCGCATCACCCACCTACTGCATCACCCACCTGTACTGCATCACCCACCTGTACCGCATCACCCACCTGTACCGCTGCAGCAGGTTCTGGAGCTCGAAGCTCAAGTCGTCCACCACCGTCCGCTGCAGCGAGTCCGCCTGGTGCTGCAGCTCCCGCCACTCTGACACAGCAGATACAGCCCCAGTCACGGGATCAGTAGTAGCAACAGCAGCGGCAGCAGCAGCAGCAGCAGCAGCAGCAGCAGCAGCAGCAGGGGAAGCAGAAGGTGAAGCAGCGGGTGAAGCAGCAGGGGCACCAAGCGCGTGGCTGACACGGGTGGCACGTCATCCAGCAGGCTCGCTGATGCCAGATAATCCTGCAGCTCGTCGCCTGCTCCTGAAGCAATGCCTGCTTCTGCCTGTACAGTAACAGAAACTATATAAATCGTTATAAAGATTTTTTTTGCAGCATAGGAATGTACATGACATTCGATTGCACAGTCGAGGCGGGGTTATGTAGTAGCAGCTTCGTTCCAGGAATGGGAGAGCTTAATCTGGGCCATTTTTTAGATTTCTCGAAGGCGGGATAATGTAGGAGCAGATTCGTTTCAGGAACAGGAGCAGGAAGACTAATGAGTAGATGATGCAGGAAGCCTAGCAATTTAGTATGAATTGGTAAAAAAAAAAAAGAAAAAAAAGAAAAAAGGGTGTTGTGATAGCTGCTTGCCGGCCACTTGCTAGCTAAAGCATTTACTTCGGAAGGAATGTCGTTTCAAAACTCGCACCTGTGGCTACTGAATGCTAGTGAACAAGTGAACGCTCGCACAAGGGCCCTTGCTGTCGTAGGGCTCTCTTTGTGGACAGCTCCTCTGCCATTTCAGTGGCAGGTGGCATGGGGCTCAAGGGGAGCCTCAAGCACATGGAGCGTCGTCACATGTGGCTGCAGCACATGGTCAAGCGCAGGAAGCTGCAGCTGCAGTACATCCCTACGAGCGAGCAGCCTGCCGACTACCTCACGAAGGCATTGCATTTCCCCGCCTTCAGTCGTTGCTTCGAGGCTGTGGGGCAGGTGAGGCTCTCGAGCGAGGGGAGTGAGACCTAGACACTCCATGATGTGGATGGTGCCATGGCCTATCCATGGCTGGTGCGGTGCGTGTTTGCACTTTGAGAGTGCTTCGTTTGTGTGTGTTTCCCTTTGTTTTGGCGTGTATGCGTGTATGCATGCCCTGTGATTATAAAGGGCCTTGCTGTAGTATGGCAGGGGAGTGTTAGAGGGCCCTACGACAGCAAGGGCCCTCGACGACCGTTTGACTTGGCAGGTCGACTATGAAAGACCAAGACGAGCAGTCCAGCACCGACCCTATGATATGGCGATGGTTGCGTAGTGACGCGATGTGACAACGGCAGCACTAAACAGTCATTGCTGGGGTGGTGTTAGTCTAGGGAAATCGTGGGCATGCTTCTTGGGTGGTCTTGGTGGTTGTGGGTGATTCTCTGTCGCCATTTCTAGTTGTGCTGGGAGAATTGGCGAGCTCGGCATTGACTTCCCTGCTGAGTTGGGTTGGGGAGTTGACGAGGCGCGTTCGCTCACCCACACACCACTTTCGTGGGGTTGGGTTACTGCGCAGTGCCACGCCAACTTTGTGAAACCTTCCCGTAGCCTATATCTAGTTGTGTGTTTTTTTGTATTCATAGTTGATATTGCAATTCTACTTGGCCCAAATGCTACTTCAATCCTCACTAAGTCCTTAGAGGCAAACTCTACCGAAACTCTACCAAGTTGCTGACGCAACATCATTCTCATAGCAGAAACTCTCTCGTTATCGCTACGCTCTCTAATATATTCCTTCATGAACGCCGTTGTATTTCTTACTTGACGTAGCATTCTCCGGCATAGCTCTGACGTCCAACCCAAGGTTTCGCCTGCAGGGACCTGGCGAGAGCCATTTTTGTCGTTACTTGTGACACTGCGTTTGGCAGTCGCAGTCGCAGTCGCACGGCCACGTCGCACGCCACGGTCAGCCATTGCGACAGAAATTCAGAGAAGTATTGCTAGGTTGGCTTGTGCTCCCGCTGCTCGCATCTTGTATGAGCTTCAGGAACACCTAGTACAGACTACATTCAGAAATAGACGCGGAAAGTGTACGCAAGAGCACTTAACAAAGGCTTTAAGAAGCTAGAAAAATGCTACGGTGACGAAGTAAATGATTGGAACGCCAGAACCAGCCTGATGAGGAAAGACAGCAAAACAGAAAATGGCGGTGCCAAGCGAATTCCTAGTTCAAATGGGACGAGTCAAGAGAGTTGAGAATTGGCAGTGCAGTACAGAACCTTGTGGGATTGCTGAGCCAAGTTGAGGTGAAGTCAAAGGGTTTCCAGCATAAAGGTTTACACCTCATTCTTCGTGGCTCAGAGCGTTTACACAGGGTGGACAGCGGTTGTTAAGCTTTACCATACTGCACCGTGACGCAAACATTAGAACACATCAGTCCTCACAGAGGCACATCCCTTGACTTCAGTCGGCACTTTCAAGGCCCCCACACTGGCAACTCGGACCAGGCCAGCAAGCAAGTGTTAGCGAAAATAGCTACAAAGTATGATGAAAAATTATAGCACCTTATCTTTCAAAATAATCCATTATGAACTTTACTGTGCCTTATTCAGAATGAGCTGGGCATGCATAATATCAAAATAGATCTCCCTATCTTGTTTGAATGCATCGTGTTCAAGGACTGAAATTGGATTGGTGAGGCCGTATAGAAAGATTGGTGCACATATGTAAGTGAAATCTGTACATGCATCACTTCATCCCAGCATATAGCACAATGCGAATTGTCAAGCCGACTCGTCCAACTTTCACCATTCCCGCCTCTGTCCTGCCTAGGCGATGACAAGTGAGTGGATGGATGGATGGATGTCAATGAATGATCAGGGCGGGTTACGCATCACAATTTTGGGAAATCACACAAAAATTTCGAAAATACCCACAGTTCGGAAAACAAACACCAAATCGTGCGATTTCATGAGCAGTGTCCATTTGGTGCTCGGAAAGGACACCCTTCGCGGAAACGAAACGGGTGCAGAGGACAAATTATTATGCACGACAAGGCTGTTGCCATGAAGGGTAACCAGGAAATGTTGATACCACAGAGACTGGTTATATTTTGAGGGGAAGCGCTTGCGAAGTATCTCATGTCGTTAATATTCGTACATGTCAACTGGCGAGGGTGTAGCGGCTTCGGCAGTGGAACAATGCGAAATCATAACAGTTTTTAACGTGAAGTTACTGTGGTGTCGCATGTTCCTGCGAGTTCTTGTCCAGCGAACTCTCAAATCATGATACATTCGGTTCAACTTTTGATGCGGTTACCCTGCAAAAATTGGTTACATCGTCCCGAATCGACCTGACCTGTGGTAGGTATGACCCGCCCTCAGCCTCCACTCCCAGGAAAATCGTCTTCCGAGGGGCTTGTTCACAGCGGAAGTTCATCCCGAAAGTCTGCAATTGTCGTGTGGCATTCAACCAGAAAAACACCGAAGTGCTCTCTGAAAATGTACGGGTGGCTCCATCATCGTTTTCGAAGGTGTCGGAAGCGAAGTGTCTATCTGAAGGACACCGCAGCCTGTTCACGCCCTCTAGTTTCCGAGAGTGGTTCTTCTAACTGCTGGCTGACACGCATTCCAGATTCTAACTCTTCCCACGTACCGAGTGTAGTTACCTCCACATCAAACCATGTTGTTTGTCGGACTAAAACTTCTTCAAAGTTCAGCCGTCCTGTGGTTCTAATGTGCTTCCTCCTAGTGCCAGAGCCTGGAGTGCCGTACTCCCACCTAACTCGTCAGCACACCTGTATGTTTATTGTGCAACGACGGCTTGTTTAGACCGCGTCAGATATCTAAGCATATCCTGATCTCTAGCCGTCGCGCAAGCAGAGCAACAAGGACACCGTTGTCAGGCCATTTCAACGCTGGAACTGGCTGAATTCAGTTATTCGTTTCCAAGATCTATCAGAGCTCTTAGGGTGTAGTTTTCGAAGCCGTAGAGGTAGCGTTTGTAGAGCCGCCAGTGGTGGTGAAATTTGGCTGATTCGTTGCTCAGCCAGTCGTCAGCCATTGGTTACCAAGCGCTGTCGTCGCTGGTGTTCGTCTGTTGCCTCTCAAAGCTTCGCAGCCCGTGATTTCAGGCGTCACTCACAAGGGTGGTGCCTGACGGCGTTTTTGGAGACGCCTCAAGAACTGGCTGAATTGGGTTGCTGAGATCCACGAGGCGCGATGGGGCCGTCAGCCATGCAAGCTCATCTTCACGGCGTCGCGCTTCCTCGCGCGTCGTTACCCGCATCCGTGCACTCGCTCAGTCCAGCCCAGATCGATCCCAGGATCGGTCCAGCCTCAGCTTCGCCCGGTGCGACCCTGCGGTCGCCTGGCGACGGGGCGTCGGCGTCGCAACGTGATTTCGAGATGCGAGAGCTGTTTCGAGAGTACTCGAGTAAGGTTTACCGGCTTTTACCAAAACCCTTGCGCGAGTTGCTTCTTCTCGTCTCCAAATCCGCTAACGTTCGGTTTGCCAGCTTGAGATGCCACGTACTTCATCCTTCCACTCGCCGACCCTGTCTGCCAAACCTATTCAATGTCCGTATTCCCCCGTGTCTGGTCCGTTGTGGTGGCTCTCCGTTCTGTGATGACCTCGTTCTTATGTACTGCGTTTCCACCTCGTCTCCTCGTCCGTTCAGGCATCTTGGCGTCAAGTGACACAGCAGCAGCCATCAAGGCGAGACTTGCAGCAATCTCGGTGTATGCAACCAGTCTCTATGCCATTTCTATGCCTCATAAGAGCCCCGCTTTTGTTTCCTCGTCCACTTTTCCGCCTTACCCCTCATCATCCCCTCCGGTCAGGCGCAGTGGCGTCAAGCGACACGGCAACAGCTATCAAGGCAAGGCTCACAGCCATCTCGGCGTATGCAAGCTCTCTAGGGCTCACAGGGTGCGTTGCCACCTGCCTGCCCTGCCAACCACCATCCATCACGCGTTTGTTCTGTGTAAAATGAATCCAGTTTTTCAGTTGCCTGCCTTCATGCATCATTCTTTACTTGCTAGACTAGACTGCATTGCTCCTCGTGCATGTTGTAACGATATTAACTTTTGAGTCGACTAAAAAAAGCCACTTTTCTTCACTTGTCTGCCTGCATGCATCATTCCTTTCTCGCTAGACTGCATCGTTCCTCCTACATGTTGCAGCGATATTGCTCATTTCAGTCGACTGATAAGGCACTTCATGGGGTTTCTGTACTAGTTTTGAGGCGCCTCAAAACTATGTTGCAGCAATATTGCTCATTTCAGTCGACTGATAAGGCACTTCATGGGGTTTCTGTACTTCACTTTATATTGTGTAGATCATTCCTTGAGCAAGTTGCATTACCCCCCCACCCCCAAAATATTACATGCGTTGTTTGAAGGTTCGTCTCTGCAAGCCTTGTGAAGGTTCATCGGCTGTTTTCTCTTCCTTATCCCCCTTTCCTTCCCTTCCCTCTCTAATACAAAATGTGTGTCAATCAACCCTCCTCTCGCCCCCCCTCCCGCCTCCTCTCCTTCACTCCCCTTCCCGCTCCTCCCCTGCCCTCACCCTGTCCGCTTGGCCGTGACATCAAATCAGCCCACTCCCTCCCCTCTCCTCTCCTCCCCTTTCTGCCCCCATCCCCCCATCCCGCTCCCCCACCTCCCTTTCCTTTCATATGTCCACCCGTTTCCCTTCCCGTGGCTATGTCCGCAGGGCTATGGCCCTTTCCAGTCTCCGCAGATTGCGTCAGTCACTTAGTGAACAGGTTGGTGAGCAATTGAGGGGTATTTAAACGAAACGTTTCTTGCTCTAGAATGCCGTGCTATGATGAGAGGCCGGGTGCATGTGCTATGGTGAGAGGACGAATTTCGAAATTTCGAGTGAATGTAAGACGAATTTCGAGCGTGAACACCACTTGGTGGCCATGACTTTTCGTGGCAGCGACATCCAGGCCTAATGTGTCTGGCTTTCTGATTGGTAGACCTTTTCTCACTACTTCCCTCGCCTTTCATATTAGTAGACTAGTGCTATAGATTGTTACTCTTAGCAGGCTTGCTGCGTTTCGAACCCAACGAATTTCAACTATGATGAGAGGTCGAGTGAATGTAAGACGAATTTCGAGCGTGAACACCACTTGGTGGCCATGACTTTTCGTGGCAGCGACCTTTCCAAAAGGTTGTGCATTGCAGTGAGCTGTTTTGAGACGTCTCAAAACACTTCTTCAATGTTGTGCAGTACAGTGTGACCTGCAAGCTAAATTGCTTGGTGATGGGAGATTAGCCACGTGATTGAAGAAGTGTTTTGAGACGTCTCAAAACACTTCTGCAAGCTAAATTGCTTGGTGATGGGAGATTTGTCAACTGCCGTATCTTTATTCTCAGTGGCTCTTCTCTGTCTCTCCTCTCCCCCTCCCCTCCCTCGCGTCTCTTGTCTATTCTAGCTCAATCCACTCGGCGGGAGAACATTTCGTGTGTTCTACAAATTTGTCTTCTTCCTGAGCCGGGAGCAAGGGCAGAAAGGCGTGGGTGAGTTGTGGTTACTGTAACAAGGTGGGAAACCCCACTCAATCACCATCTCTCACTTCTTCTACGTGTATTGAAGTCCACCTTGCTGATTCACGAGTTTTGAGACGTCTCAAAACAATCACCATCTCTCACTTCTTCTATGTGTATTATTGAAGTCTAGTCTACCTTGCTGATTTGCGCTGGCAGCAACCTTTATCTTAGTGAATTCCTGGTGACATTTTGAAAGAAAAAAAAGGCGCCTCACCCATTGTAAGAACCCCTTATCCACCCCCCCTTTCATCGTCCAGACGTAGCAACAGCTGTTGAGGCATGGAGGTTCGCCTTAGCAGGGGTCTTCCCTCTTGTGGATTCCTGGTGCGACTTTGTGCCGGTACGCCCTATCCCCTTCACCTGCCCCTTCACCTGCCCCTTCGCCCGCCCCATCACCTGCCCGTTCAACCTGCCCCCCTCACCTGCCCCCCTCTCCTTCCCCCCTCACCTGCCCCCCTCACCTGCCCCCCTCTCCTTCCCCCCTCACCTGCCCCCCTCACCTGCCCCCCTCACCCGCCCCTTCAACCTGCCCCCTTTCAGCTATCCCCTTCAATGCTTGTTCTCCTCGGCACCCCTTTCCTCTCACCTCTCACAGCCCTCTCCTCCCATTCCTGCCTCCCCCCCTTCAGCCGCATCAGTGGTATGCTGTATCAGAGAGGTCACGTGCCAGCAAGTGCTGGACTTTATTCTCCCCTTCAGCTGTCTCAACCCTGTCATCTCACCCTCTCGTCTTCATCGTCTCTCTTCCCTCCCGGCCTTCACCCACCCCTCTGTGTCACAGCTGCATCAGCGGTATGCAGTATCAGAAGACACGTGGCAGCAGGTGCTGGACTTCAGCTGCACGATTGGCGCTGACCTCAGCATGTATGACTCGGATGGTAAGCTGATGTCAGCACGGTTTCCTTGTATTTCGATTGTGCTACAGCTTCGACTGTGCGACAGCTTCTAGTGTGCTACAGCTTCGACTGTGCTACAGCTTCTACTGTGCTACAGCTTCTACTGTGCTACAGCTTCGACTGTGCTACAGCTGCTGTTTCCAAACCCTAAAATTTGTGGCCGCTTCTCATTACTTTCCTCAGTATCCCCCGCCCTCTTTTCTCCCTCCCTTATCTCCCCTCTTCATCTCCGTTTCCTCACTCTCTCATCTCATGTCATGGCAGGGGCGTGGCCTGTGCTGATCGATGAGTTTGTGGAATGCTATTCCAGGTATGGTGGGGTGGGGTATGGTGGGGTATGGCGGGGTATGGTGTGGTGTGGCAGGGGTTTGGCCGGTGCTGATCGATGAGTTTGTGGAATGCTACTCCAGGTATGCTGGGGTGTGGTAAGGTCTGGTGAGGTATGGTGCAGTGTTGTGAGGTATGAGGAGGTACGGGGAGGGAGGCATGGTGATGAAGGGGAGATGTTTGTGAGGCGTGATGATGAGACAAAGGGGGGGGGCACCATTGTTCTTAACAATCCATCCAATGGCTTTAAGTTCACGATTTTTGCTTCTAAACGGTCTCAAACGCTAATTCATAATGATCATAGTCATACAGGAGGGAGCAAATACATGTGTTCCTCTCCTGAGACAACACAATGAGGAAAAAGACTCACCTCATCGCATCCATCACTTCCATCACCCTCTCTCTCTCTCTCTCTCTCTCTCACGCGAATCTCAACAGGAGGGAGCATCTTGGCTTGTCTTGTGATGTGTGTGGCCGTCGGCCGTCGGTGCTCCTGCGTTCCCCCTCGTCCCATGCGTTTCGACAGCACAACACGGGCAGCAACAGCAGCCTCAGGTATGGCTTATGGTCTGTCTGTGTGTGTGCCTAGGTTGCACCAGCAGCAGGAGGTGGGGTATGCAGACAATTAGCCCTCGGTGCTGCTGCGCTCGCCCTCGTCCCATGCATTCCGCCAGCACAACATGGGCGGCAACAGCAGCTTCAGGTATGGCTTATGGTCTGTGTGTGTGTGTGTGTGTTGTATGCACTAGGTGCGTTACATGAATGTCCCCTCTCTCTTCCCATGCACCCCGCCAGCACAACTTTTGAGGCGCCTAAAAAATGTCCCCTCTCTCTTCCCATGCACCCCGCCAGCACAACTTTTGAGGCGCCTCAAAAATGTCCCCTCTCTCTTCCCATGCACCCCGCCAGCACAACTTTTGAGGCGCCTCAAAAATGTCCCCTCTCTCTTCCCATGCACCCCGCCAGCACAACTTTTGAGGCGCCTCAAAAATGTCCCCTCTCTCTTCCCATGCACCCCGCCAGCACAACTTTTGAGGCGCCTAAAAAATGTCCCCTCTCTCTTCCCATGCACCCCGCCAGCACAACTTAGTAAGCAGCAGCAGCCTCAAGGTTTGCCTTCCTCAGATGTTACCTGCAGTAGGTCAGGTATTTCCCGTCCACCCTCTCACCCTCCCATCCTTCCACACTTCCACCTCCCACCCCTTCCCCCCCCCCTTCCCCTCCTACCTCCCAGCCTCCCTTCTCTCGTATGCTTTGTTTTCCCCTGCCCTCTCCTTTGCTCGTCCCTTCCCTCAACTCGCTCCTCCTCCCGTCAGCTCTTTCAATGAGGCCCGGTGGTTAACCACCAGCGGAGGTTTCACTACAGCCATTGCTATACCGTCGTCGTACCTGCTCTCTCACACGTTTCTTCTTCCCCTGCTCTCCTCCCTGTCAGCTCATTCAACGAAGCCTGGTGGTTAGCCACCAACAGCGGTGCCACCAACAGCGGTGCCATGCCACCACAGCCACTGCTAAACCATGTTGACTTTTGAGTCGACTCAAAAGCCACCAACAGCGGTGCCACCAACAGCGGTGCCACCAACAGCGGTGCCACCAACAGCGGTGCCACCAACAGCGGTGCCATGCCACCACCAGCGGTGCCACCAACAGCGGTGCCACCAACAGCGGTGCCACCAACAGCGGTGCCACCAACAGCGGTGCCACCAACAGCGGTGCCACCAACAGCGGTGCCACCAACAGCGGTGCCACCAACAGCGGTGCCGCCAACAGCGGTGCCACCAACAGCGGTGCCACCAACAGCGGTGCCACCAACAGCGGTGCCACCAACAGCGGTGCCACCAACAGCGGTGCCATGCCACCAACAGCGGTGCCACCAACAGCGGTGCAATGCCACCAACAGCGGTGCCACCAACAGCGGTGCCACCAACAGCGGTGCCACCAACAGCGGTGCCATGCCACCAACAGCGGGTGCCACCAACAGCGGGTGCCACCAACAGCGGTGCCATGCACCAACAGCGGTGCCACCAACAGCGGTGCCATGCCACCAACAGCGGTGCCACCAACAGCGGTGCCACCAACAGCGGTGCCATGCCACCAACAGCGGTGCCACCAACAGCGGTGCCATGCCACCAACAGCGGTGCCACCAACAGCGGTGCCACCAACAGCGGTGCCATGCCACCAACAGCGGTGCCACCAACAGCGGTGCCACCAACAGCGGTGCCACCAACAGCGGTGCCACCAACAGCGGTGCCACCAACAGCGGTGCCACCAACAGCGGTGCCACCAACAGCGGTGCCACCAACAGCGGTGCCATGCCACCAACAGCGGTGCCACCAACAGCGGTGCCATGCCACCAACAGCGGTGCCACCAACAGCAGTGCCACCAACAGCGGTGCCACCAACAGCGGTGCCACCAACAGCGGTGCCACCAACAGCGGTGCCACCAACAGCGGTGCCACCAACAGCGGTGCCACCAACAGCGGTGCCACCAACAGCGGTGCCACCAACAGCGGTGCCACCAACAGCGGTGCCACCAACAGCGGTGCCACCAACAGCGGTGCCACCAACAGCGGTGCCACCAACAGCGGTGCCACCAACAGCGGATGCCACCAACAGCGGTGCCACCAACAGCGGTGCCACCAACAGCGGTGCCACCAACAGCGGTGCCACCAACAGCGGTGCCACCAACAGCGGTGCCACCAACAGCGGTGCCACCAACAGCGTGCCACCAACAGCGGTGCCACCAACAGCGGTGCCACCAACCAGCGGTGCCACCAACAGCGGTGCCACCACAGCGGTGCCACCAACAGCGGTGCATGCCACCAACAGCGGTGCCACCAACAGCGGTGCCACCAACAGCGGTGCCACCAACAGCGGTGCCACCAACAGCGGTGCCAGCACAACAGCGTGCATGCCACCAACAGCGGTGCCACCAACAGCGGTGCCACCAACAGCGGTGCCACCAACAGCGGTGCCACCAACAGCGGTGCCACCAACAGCGGTGCCACCAACAGCGGTGCCATGCCACCAACAGCGGTGCCACCAACAGCGGTGCCATGCACCAACAGCGGTGCCACCAACAGCGGTGCCACCAACAGCGGTGCCACCAACAGCGGTGCCACCAACAGCGGTGCCACCAACAGCGGTGCCACCAACAGCGGTGCCATGCCACCAACAGCGGTGCCACCAACAGCGGTGCCACCAACAGCGGTGCCACCAACAGCGGTGCCACCAACAGCGGTGCCACCAACAGCGTGGCCACCAACAGCGGGTGCACAACAGCTGTGCCACCAACAGCGGTGCCACCAATAGCGGTGCCACCAACAGCGGTGCCACCAACAGCGGTGCACCAACAGCGGTGCCACCAACAGCGGTGCCACCAACAGCGGTGCCACAACAGCGGTGCCATGCCACCAACAGCGGTGCCACCAACAGCGGTGGCAATGCCACCAACAGCGGTGCCACCAACAGCGGTGCCACCAACAGCGGTGCCATGCCACCAACCAGCGGTGCCACCAACAGCGGTGCCAACACAGCAGCGGTGCCATGCCACCAACAGCGGTGCCACCAACAGCGGTGCCATGCCACCAACAGCGGTGCCACCAACAGCGGTGCCACCAACAGCGGTGCCACCAACAGCGGTGCCACCAACAGCGGTGCCACCAACAGCGGTGCCACCACAGCGGTGCCACCAACAGCGGTGCCATGCCACCAACAGCGGTGCCACCAACAGCGGTGCCAAGGCCACCAAGCCACCAACAGCGGTGCCACCAACAGCGGTGCCACCAACAGCGGTGCCATCCACCACAGCGGTGCCACCAACAGCGGTGCCACCAACAGCGGTGCCACCAACAGCGGTGCCACCAACAGCTGGTGCCACCAACAGCGGTGCCACCAACAGCGGTGCCCACCAACAGCGGTGGCCACCAACAGCGGTGCCACCAACAGCGGTGCCACCAACAGCGGTGCCACCAACAGCGGGGGCCACCAACAGCGGTGCCACCAACAGCGGTGCCATGCCACCAACAGCGGTGCCACCAACAGCAGGTGCCACCAACAGCGGTGCCACCAACAGCGGTGCCACCAACAGCGGTGCCACCAACAGCGGTGCCACCAACAGCGGTGCCAACCAACAGCGGTGCCACCAACAGCGGTGCCACCAACAGCGGTGCCACCAACAGCGGTGCCACCAACAGCGGTGCCACCAACAGCGTGCCATGCCACCAACAGCGGTGCCACCAACAGCGGTGCCACCAACAGCGTGGCCACCAACAGCGGTGCCACCAACAGCGGTGCACTAGGTGCCACCAACAGCGGTGCCATGCCACCAACAGCGGTGCCACCAACAGCGGTGCCACCAACAGCGGTGCCACCAACAGCGGTGCCACCAACAGCGGTGCCATGCCACCAACAGCGGTGCCACCAACAGCGGTGCAATGCCACCAACAGCGGTGCCACCAACAGCGGTGCCACCAACAGCGGTGCCATGCCACCAACAGCGGTGCCACCAACAGCGGTGCCACCAACAGCGGTGCCATGCTACCAACAGCGGTGCCACCAACAGCGGTGCCATGCCACCAACAGCGGTGCCACCAACAGCGGTGCCACCAACAGCGGTGCCACCAACAGCGGTGCCACCAACAGCGGTGCCACCAACAGCGGTGCCACCAACAGCGGTGCCACCAACAGCGGTGCCACCAACAGCGGTGCCACCAACAGCGGTGCCATGCCACCACCAGCCGTGCCACCAACAGCGGTGCCACCAACAGCGGTGCCACCAACAGCGGTGCCACCAACAGCGGTGCCACCAACAGCGGTGCCACCAGCAGCGGTGCCACCAACAGCGGTGCCACCAACAGCGGTGCCACCAACAGCGGTGCCACCAACAGCGGTGCCACCAACAGCGGTGCCACCAACAGCGGTGCCACCAACAGCGGTGCCACCAACAGCGGTGCCACCAACAGCGGTGCCATGCCACCAACAGCGGTGCCACCAACAGCTGTGCAATGCCACCAACAGCGGTGCCACCAACAGCGGTGCCATGCCACCAACAGCGGTGCCACCAACAGCGGTGCCACCAACAGCGGTGCCATGCCACCAACAGCGGTGCCACCAACAGTGGTGCCATGCCACCAACAGCGGTGCCACCAACAGCGGTGCCACCAACAGCGGTGCCACCAACAGCGGTGCCATGCCACCAACAGCGGTGCCACCAACAGCGGTGCCACCAACAGCGGTGCCACCAACAGCGGTGCCACCAACAGCGGTGTCACCAACAGCGGTGCCACCAACAGCGGTGCCACCAACAGCGGTGCCACCAACAGCGGTGCCACCAACAGCGGTGCCACCAACAGCGGTGCCACCAACAGCGGTGCCACCACCAGCGTGCCAGCCAACGCGGTGGCCACCAACAGCGGTGCCACCAACAGCGGTGCCACCAACAGCGGTGCCACCAACAGCGGTGCCACCAACAGCGGGTGCCACCAACAGCGGTGCCACCAACAGCGGTGGCCACCAAACAGCGGTGCCACCAACAGCGGTGCCACCAACAGCGGTGCCACCAACAGCGGTGCACCAACAGCGGTGCATGCCACCAACAGCGGTGCCACCAACAGCGGTGCCACCAACAGCGGTGCAATGCCACCAACAGCGGTGCACCAACAGCGGTGCCACCAACAGCGGTGCCATGCCCAACAGCGGTGCCATGCCACCAAACAGCGGTGCCACCAACAGCGGTGCCACCAACCAGCGGTGCCATGCACAACAGGCGGTGCCACCAACAGCGGTGTGCGGTGCCACCAACAGCGGTGCCACCAACAGCGGTGCCACCAACAGCGGTGCCATGCCACCAACAGCGGTGCCACCAACAGCGGTGCCACCAACAGCGGTGCCACCAACAGCGGTGCCACCAACAGCGGTGCCACCAACAGCGGTGCCACCAACAGCGGTGCCACCAACAGCGGTGCCACCAACAGCGGTGCCACCAACAGCGGTGCCACCAACAGCGGTGCCACCAACAGCGGTGCCACCAACAGCGGTGCCACCAACAGCGGTGCCACCAACAGCGGTGCCACCAACAGCGGTGCCACCAACAGCGGTGCCACCAACAGCGGTGCCCACCAACAGCGGTGCCACCAACAGCGGTGCCATGCCACCAACAGCGGTGCCACCAACAGCGGTGGCATGCCACCAACAGCGGTGCCATGCCACCAACAGCGGTGCCACCAACAGCGGTGCCATGCCACCAACAGCGGTGCCACCAACAGCGGTGCCACCAACAGCGGTGCCACCAACAGCGGTGCCACCAACAGCGGTGCCACCAACAGCGGTGCCACCAACAGCGGTGCCACCAACAGCGGTGCCACCAACAGCGGTGCCACCAACAGCGGTGCCATGCCACCAACAGCGGTGCCATGCCACCACAGCCACTGCTATACCATGTTCCTCTGTGGTGGCTGTGTGGTGGGCCACCACTATGCTGTGCTCTCACACGCTTCTTCTTTCTTCCCCTGCCATTTCCCTTGCGCGTCCCTTCCCTCACCACCCCCCCCCCCCCCTCCTCCCCATCAGTTCCTTCAATGAGGCCCGGTGGTTAACCACCAATGGCGGAGCTACCACAGCCACTGCTGCTGCCGCCACAGCCGCCACTGATTTCCCCGATGCAGATATGGTAGAGGATCCGATATCCTCGTTACAAGCCTCCTCGTCTACACCATCCGCCTTGCTATCAGCGCTCTCGGTACAAGCGGGTTCATTATCAGCTACAGGGAACCCTGAAGCAGCCCCATTGAGGTTCAGCAGCAGTCAGCCTGGCAGTGCTTTGGACAGCAACAGAGGCATTTTCATCGGCGGTTGTAGTAGTATCAACCACAGTAGCAACCACAATAGCAACTACAACAGCAGCAACAACAGCAGCAACAACAGCAGCAGCAGTATCTACAACAGCCTGCATCCGTTTCAAGATGGGATGAACAACTTGAACCCCTCGTGTCCCACCACTAGCCCCTCCCCCTCGTGCCCGATCGCCATTCCACTGGCCTCCACACACAGACCTGGCCCGATTTCTCCAACGGGTGTTGAGGCGTTTCAGACCCCCACTTACAGGCAAGGGGCGTTTTCCCCCACTAGTGTCGAGCCGTTTCAAAGCCCAACACACAGGGTGGGACCGTTTTCCCCCAGTAGAGGGAGGGCGGAGGAGGCAGGTGGAGCAGGCAGGGTGGGAGCAGCAAGGAGGGCGTTAGGGGCAGAGGTAGGGAGTGGGGTAGAGGGGGGGTTAGGGGCAGTATTTGGAGCAGCAGGACGGGGCGTTATAGGGGCACGTGAGGTAGGCGGGGTAGGTGTTTTAGGGCGAGGAGGAGGGAGAGGAGGAGGAGGGAGTGAGAGGGTGAAGCGGTGTTGGCGGGACGTGAGGGAGGAAACGGAGCAGAGGGAGAGGATCGAGTCGATATCGTTGAAAATGGCTGGGCTGAGTCCTCCCAATGGGGACTGCAAGAGACAACGTGTGACTCAGTGGTAGACTGCAAGGCACAGCGAGTGACCAGTGGTGATTCAGTGGTGACTGTAGGGGAAGTTAGAAGAGAGGTGAGTGGGTGGAGCAGAGGGAGAGGATCGAGTCGATATTGCTCAAGATGGCTGGGCTTAGTCCGCCCAATGGAGACTGCAAGAGACAACGTGTGACTCAGTGGTGACCCTGTGGTCTTTCTGATGAATGGGTGGAGCAAAGGGAGAGGATTGATTCGATATTGCTCAAGATGGCTGGGCTGAGTCCGCCCAATGGAGACTGCAAGCGACAACGGGTGACCCAGTGGTGACTCAATGGTGGCGCAGTCTGCCCAAATCACTGCGCAGTCAGCGGCATGAATCCCTAATCACTGCGCTCTCAAGATGGCTGGGTGATACGCCAGTAAGGCTGGTTTTGAGACGTCTCAAAACATTCGCATCAGTTCAAGATGGCTGGGCGCAGTCTGCCCAAAGGGGACTGCACGAGACAACGGGTAACTCAGTGGTGACTCAGTGGTGAGTCAGTGGTGACTGTAGGGAAAGGTGGGGGTGAAGTGAGTGGGTGGAGCAGAGGGAGAGGATAGAATTGATATAATTCAAAATGCCAATCGTGACTGCAAGCAACTGGTAGAATTGTTAGCTGGAGGCGTGGTGATAATGATGCTTCCCATGTTGCAAATGTAACTATATTGGTTAGGGCGGGTCCAGGGCTGACTTTTCGAATAAAACCACTCTGATTTTTTTGGCCCCCCAATTTTTTTTAGTCTGAGGCCCATTTTCCAAAAAGTGAATACTCTGATTTCTCAGGAACCAGAGAAGTATAACTCTGAAAATTTTATAATTCAGAGACTAAGGCAGGTTTTCCTACTAACGAACCTTTTGCACAAGTTCGGAGGGATGGGTTTTCGAAGTAACAGGTATGGCGAAGGGGAGTTCGTACTCTGTAGTATGAAAACTCATTATCCGGTAAGCAAGTTCTCTGATTTTTTCAGTATCGAAAAAACCATTAGTCTGAAGCACTCATTTTTCAAAACCAGCCAACTCTGAAAAATCAGGAATGTCAGGAAAATAGTCTGAAATTTCAGACAATCAGACTAAAATAGTCTGATATCGTCAGCCCTGGGCGGGTCCAACTTTGTACATTTAAGGCTAATTTTCATCACAGTTACCACATTTAGGCATACTCGCGTTTTAAGTTAATCAGTTCTTCATGTATGTACCATAACCTTTAACGTACAAAATCCAGATGCGGCACTGTACATGCTCCAGGCAAGCATGCCCAACTATTGATTCCTAAATTCAGAACTGTGGCTAGCTATTGGTACAGTATGATACTTCAGCTTATTGTTGTACCCATTATTGTTGCAAGCTACGATCAGCATCACCATGGAGCAAAGGAAGCTTTCGATTGATAGAGAAACGTCAGCGCGTTGCCTCTAAATACATCATACGCTGGAGGACAACTACACATTTACTGTACAAGCACAGCAGCTTAACATTGCAACCCAACAAACGTTGAATCCTAGACGTCTCAACACAACTCAAAACCAAACACGAGCTGGGTTGCTCTGGGTTACGAGCTGCAGCATTCTCAGTGGCAGAGTCTACTCAAGAGGTCATTTTGTGTTGGCAGCTGCGGCATCCTCAGATGGTGGGTCTGGAGGCTGGATTTCAATATCCGGGTACACCTGTTGCACAAATAGGTTGAGTTTGAGATGTGAAGTATGAGGCGGTCTTGGTGCAACTTTTGAGAATGCTCAAAAGTCGCACCACTCAGATGGTGGGCCTGGAGGCTGGATTTCAATATCCGGGTACACCTGTTGCACAAATAGGTTGTAAGAAAGAGGTTGCGATGTGAAGTATGATGCGGTCTGGTGGTTCGTAGAGACAGGCCACTTCCATGCCATGCTAGGAACATCAAATAAGCCAAACAAAAAATACACTAAATAAAAGAGAAGGGAAAAGAAAGAAGCGAATAAAAACAAACAAACAAACAAACAAACAAACAGGGAGGGGGGAGCCGAAACGGGCCAGACAAGCAATAGAGGAGTCAAACGGACGAGTCAAGTCCTAAGGAGGGCCAGAAAATGAACGAAATTGTACTACACAACAGGTTGAACCTCTCTTCGATGTTCAAAGAGGAACCTCTAGGTTCCTCGTCTGGCTCTAGCCACAACTCACAATCAATGTGTCTCTAGCTCTCCACCTCTCCACCTCTCCACCTCTCCACCTCTCTGCCTCTCCTATCCCCCTCCCTACCCCGTACCTCCTTGAACCTCTTTCGTAGGTCAGCGTCCACAAGGCGCGTGCCGTCCAGCTGGTTGCCCAGAGAGATCCAGCTGAGGTGGAAGGGAGGTGCAGGGAGGTGCAGGGAGGTGCAGGGAGGTGCGGGGAGGTGCAGGGAGGTGCAGGGAGGTGCGGGGAGGTGCGGGGAGGGGGAGGTGCAGGGAGGTGCGGGGAGGTGCGGGGAGGTGCAGGGAGGTGCAGGGAGGTGCGGGGAGGTGCGGGGAGGGGGAGGTGCAGGGAGGTGCGGGGAGGTGCGGGGAGGTGCAGGGAGGTGCAGGGAGGTGCGGGGAGGTGCAGGGAGGTGCAGGGAGGTGCAGGGAGGTGCAGGGAGGTGGGTTAGACGGAGAGGAGAGGGGCGCATGAGCAGGTCAACATCCACAAGGCTGATTAGAGCGTTAGAGGGGTTAAAGCGTTCCGTCCCGCTGATTACCCAGGGAGATCCAGCAGAGGTGAGGTGGAAGGAGGGGGGTATAGAGGAAGAGGGACGGGAAGTACATTAGCAGTGCAGCAGTAACAAGCCACGTGTCGTCCAGCTTGCCAGCTGCATGCCATGCCATCCCACTGATGGGTGTTTTTGAGAATTCTCAAAAACACCCTGGAGAATTCTCAAAAACACCCTGCAGCTGCTTGCCATCCAGCTGATTTCCCAGCGAAACCCAACTGAGGTGAGGGAGAGGAGTATGCAGGGAAGGGGGGGTGGAGCCGACGGGGAAGTGGCGGAAAAAAGGAAAAGTGACGGGATGAGGGTGCGAAGGGAGAGAAGAGCGGGGAAGGGGCGATTGGGGGGGATGGGGGAGGGGGGGAGAGTGAATCTAAGTGAGGTGGGAACAAAGGAGGCAGTGAAGTCCAGGTGCTACACATGAATATGTGTATACATGGGATGGCAGACGGGTATGTATGTGTAATGCATGTAGGATCCTACTCATCCTGCTGCATCCTAAGCCCGCATGACCATAGCCGTCTCACTCAAACATCCACCATTCACGTGTAGAGAGGTTGTTTTTGAGACGTCTCAAAAATAGCCGTGTCACTCAAACATCCACCATTCACCCTGTGCACGGCCCACACTCACTCTGGCACCCATCCCCTGTAGATGCCCTAATGATCCCACGGACACACACACACCCCACATACCCCAAACACACACTCAACCCACAAGCCACACTCACACTCACAAACACACCACCACCCACTCACCCCACGTGTGTCTTATGCATGTACGCAAACAGCTCAAGCTTCCATGCGTCCACACAGACTCATCACCCCACCCACACACACTCATCACCCCACCCACACACCACCACCCACTCACCCCGCGTGTGTCTTGTGTATGCACCACAGTCTCACACACAGCACCCACTCACCCCGCATGTGTGTTGTGCATGCGTGCAAACAGCTCCAGCTTCCTTGTCCTTGGACTAATGCGCTCTAGCATAGAATACATCTGAGAGTGATGGGGGGAAGAGGGGGCGAACAGGTGAGGTCAAGTAAGAGGGTCTCTCGCGGTCGATCAACGGAAAACACTATTGTGAGAGAGGGGGGGCGGGTGGGAGGGGAGGTGGAAGGGGGGGGGGGGGGGGGAGAAAAGGTCACTTTTGAGTCGAATCAACAGCTTCCTTGACAGAAAGGTGCTGGAACGTTCTGCTCTTCTCACCTCGTCCCAATTCCTTCACCTCATCCGGACTTTTGCTGGTCTCACCTCATCGGGCTTCCTGCTGGTCTCTCTGACTTCAGCCACAATCACATCGGTGTCGAATCAACAAATGTGTGTGTCGTATGGCATCGTGGCAAGGCGACCTCTCCTCTCCTCTCCTGCCCCTCTCCTCTCACCTCATCGGGCTTTCGGGTGGTCTCTCGCTCTTCAGCCACAATCACATCGGTGTCGATGCTGTCTCGATGCAATCCCGATGTATGCTTGTATTTTGTGTAGATTATTTTGGTACCATCTCCTCTCCTCTCCTCCCATCTCCTCTCATCTCATCGGGCTTCCTGCTGGTCTCGCGGGCTTCAGCGACGATCACGTCAGTGTCGATGTTGTTCCCATGCAGTCCCCATGTATGTACGCCCAATGCATGCTTGTACCACCTGCACTCCACTTTTTGCGTCTCTCACCTCATCGGGCTTTCTACTCGTCTCGCGGACTTCAGCAACGATCACGTCGGTGTCAATGTTGCGGTTCACGAGGGGAGCGCCCTTGATGCCCACCAGGCAGTGCTCCTTGCTGTGGTTCAGCCAGTGCCCCGTGCGCCCCGTGCGAATGATGCGCTGCAGCTGATTCGTCTTCACCCATATTATTTCCTCAACGCGACGGTACCCCCACAGCTCCAAACTGCAGGCAGGAGTGACGGGAAGCAAGGGCAGCACACACAAAGGGAGCACACACGAAGGGAAGCAAGGCAAGCCACAAGGAGTGAGTGGGGAGAGGCATGGCATTGAGACAAGGGCCTTCAGGCACCAGGCAGTGCTCCTTGCTGTGATTCAGCCAGTGCCCCGTGCGGATGATGCACTGCAGCTGATTCGTCTTCACCCAGATGATCTCCTCCACTCGCCGATACCCCCACAGCTCCAAACTGCGGGCAGGCAGGAGTATAAATTTATACATCTATGTAGACATACATATATATGTCAACAGATGTATATATATATAGATATCATGTACATGAATCCAAAAACACTTGTATGCTCGTGTACAAATGCAAACATAAATGAGAATATGCATACACATACGAACACATATATAAACATACACACATATGTATACATATACCTGCAATTATTCAGCTTTTGGAGGTGGGTGAACCTATGACGAGATCTTGCTTCCGTTCCCATGCGGGAACCTAATACATTCCACTAAGACAAGAACAGAGAACGTGATAGGTAGGCGCCCTAAAATCTCACTTTCCCAGCTTCACCTGTGTTGCTGCAGACCGTGGTCACCTGGTTGGCTGTCCCACTGCCTTCTATTGTCGCACTCACCACCTGCGATCGTCACACTCACCACCCCCGATTGTCACACTCACCACCCCCAATTGTCACACTCACCACGAGCCATTGTCACACTCACCACCCGCCACTGTCACACTCACCACTCTCGACCCAGCTCCATAGCACGGCCTGTCACCCAAAGGAATATGAGCCCATCCGTTTGCAATCCCTGGTGGATTCAGCAGGGGAGAAGGGGGGAAGAGGAGTGCGAGGGTGAGACAAGGGAGTGGTGAAGGGGCTATTATGAGTCAAACAAAACAACAATGGAGTGGCGTGTGGGGGGGGGGGAGAAGGAGGAGACAGGGGAGAGGAGGAGTGAATATTCAAAATGCGAATGCCATCATCAGCTACGGTGCAGTGCGGTATGGCAGCTCCCTTGTTCTGAAGCTCACTCCTAGCCATACTCACGGGCACGTTGAAGTCAAGGATCACTCACTCACGGGCACGTTGAGATGAGAGTGCGCATCTCATCATCCGCCATGGTGCCGTAAGGCAGCTCCATGTGAATGTCCCACGGGGGTGTGCCGTGAGGGGAACGGTAGAGGAGTGTATAAGAAGAGCAGCTGGATATGCTGAGACAGAGGGTTCACCCACCACTCCACACAGACAGAGGGTTGACCCACCACTCCACACACACACTCACCGGGACATTGAGGGTTCGCATCTCATCATCCGCCATGGTGCCGTAAGGGAACTCCATGTGAATGTCCCACGGGGGGTGATCCCAAGGCAGTGCAGAGGCTCACTCACCGCCCACCACGGGGGATGATGGGGTGATGGGCAGAGAGAGGGTTGACCCACCACATACACGCATACACAAACACACACTCACACTCCCTCACCAGAACATTCAGGGTCCGCATCTCATCATCAGCCATGGTGCCATAAGGCAGCTCCATGTGAATGTCCCACGGCCACGGGGGGCGATGAGAGGGGTGATTCTAAGGGAACACGCTGGCATGCTGAGGGACACACACACACACTCACACACACACACACACACACACACACACACACACACACACACACACACACACACACACACTCACCGGGACATTGAGAGTCGGTTTTTGAGTCAACTCAAAAACCGACGCATCTCATCATCCGCCATGGTGCCGTAAGGCAGCTCCATGTGAATGTCCCACGGTGGGTGCAGTCCGCCATGAGGGCGTTACAGGGGCTTCAAGGTGTCTACGACAGGCATAAATGTGCATGCAGAGAAACAGGGTTGACCCGCCATACATGCACTTACTCACCGGCACATTCAGGGTCCGCATCTCATCATCCGCCATGGTCCCATAAGGTAGCTCCATGTGAATGTCCCACGGTGGGTCCGCCATGATCACCCCAAACTGCCCCAGAATGTCGGTGCGGAAGTTGCGGATGTCACAGTTGACCCACTGCGCCTCCCCCAGTTCAACCTGTCACATCAGACAGCGAAGGGACAATGAATTTAAGTAGCCAGAGGGCTTCAGAGGTCAGCTCACGGGGATGTCCCTCCCACGGGGGTTCCGCCATGATGACCCTGAACTGCCCTAGAAGAATGTCCGTGTGGAAGTTGCGGATGTCGCAGTTCACCCACTGTGCTTCCCCCAGCTCAACCTGCTCAGGAAAACAGCGAAGAGACAATGAGCATAAGCAGGAGAGAGGTTTTCGGGGGTCAGCTCTCATAAGAATGTCCCACCCATCATTCCACGGTGGGTCCGCCATGATGAACCCGAACTGTCCCAGAATGTCCGTGTGGAAGTTGCGGATGTCACAGTTCACCCACTGCGCTTCCCCTAGTTCCACCTGCAACAAACATAAACACACAGAGATAAGCCTTTGGAGATGAGCTCGCAAGGATGTCCCATGGGGGGCACGCCCACCCATGCCCATTGATCTGCACCACAGGAAGCACGCCCACCCATGCCCATAGGTGTACCACCCAGGTCTAAACAATACCTGGGTGTACCCCATAAATCCGCACCTGAGAGCAATATTCGGGCAGGGGGGGTGCGGTCGATCGGGCACGGGATGGTGGAGGGAATACTTCTTGAATGAGTTAATCTGCACCAAAGGGGGCATGGCCGACCCGTGCCCATCGCCCCACCGATACGCATACCCATATGCCCACCCATGCCCATCGCCCATGCCCATCGCCCATGCCCATCGCCCATGCCCATCGCCCATGCCCATCGCCCATGCCCATCGCCCATGCCCATCGCCCATGCCCATCGCCCATGCCCATCGCCCATGCCCATCGCCCATGCCCATCGCCCATGCCCACACCCATGCCCATCGCCCATGCCCACACCCATGCCCATCGCCCATGCCCATCGCCCATGCCCATCGCCCATGCCCATCGCCCATGCCCATCGCCCATGCCCATCGCCCATGCCCATCGCCCATGCCCATCGCCCATGCCCACACCCATGCCCACACCCATGCCCATCGCCCATGCCCATTGCCGCCCATGCCCATCGCCCATGCACAACAGCCTACCTGAGAGCAATATTCCGGCCTTGGAGGGCGGTCGAAGGGGCGAGGGATGGTCGATGGAATGTACCTGAACGAGTTAATCTGCACCACAGGCGGCCTGGCCGGCCCGTGCCTATGCATGCCAGGCTCACACACATGACCCTCACACCCACACACATGACCCTCACACCCACACACATGACCCTCACACCCACACACATGACCCTCACACCCACACACATGACCTCACACCCACACACATGACCCTCACACCCACCCTACCTGCGAGCAGTACTCGGGCCGAGGCGGCCGGTCGAATGGCCGGGGGATAGTCGAGGGGATGTACTGCCCGAACGAGTTGATTTGCACCACAGGCGGCATGGCCGGCCCGTGCCCACTTTCACACCCATATCCACACTCACTCCCATATCCACACTCACTCCCATAAATGAATCCATACCTGAGAGCAGTATTCCGGCCTTGGAGGCCAGTCGAACTGTCTTGGAATGGTGGAGGGGATGTACTGCCCGAACGAGTTGATCTGCACCACAGGCGGCATGGCCGGCCCATGCATGCATGCCCATGCATGCATGCCGTGCGGCCCTAGAGGGGCCCATCCATCCTACGAGGCCCATACTCCCCACACTAGCCCACCTGAGAGCAGTACTCGGGCCGGGGGGGTTGGTCGAACGGCCTGGGAATGGTGGACGGAATGTACTGCCGGAACGAGTTAATCTGCACCACAGGGGGCCTGGCCGGCCCGTGCCTATGCATGCCATGCCCACACCCATACACATGACCCTCACACCCACTCTACCTGCGAGCAGTACTCAGGCCGAGGGGGGCGGTCAAACGGTCTTGGAATGGTGGACGGAATGTACTGTCCGAAGGAGTTGATCTGCACCACAGGGGGCCTGGCCGGCCCGTGCCCATGCATGCCGTGCGGCCCCATTGATCCCCCATGGGGCCCGAATATGCCCATGGCGGCAGCAGCGGCGGCGGCGGGAGGCAGGGCGGCCCCTGGGGGGATCATGGCGCCGTAGGGTGCTCCATCTGGGACTGGATCCAGCTCGTAGTGTACGTACTTGCAAGTCTGGGGGGAGGGAGATGGAATCGGAAAAGAGGAGGAGCAGCAGAGAGAGACGGTTTGTGCCTATGTTTAAAGCGCAGCAAAGAAAAGCAGGGAGTGCAGGGACTGCAGGGGCTGCAAGCTTGCTTACCTTCATGTGGCGGCATGTGTCGAGGAAAGAGCAATCTCCGAGGTTCATGTCGGTGTGTGGGGATATGATGCGACGGAAATGCACCTGGTGTGGGATGGAGGAAGGAGGAGAGCAAAGGAAAGCATGGAAAGGAGGGAGGGAGACGGGGATACGACTATGCAATGGATCGACAATTTGGCGATGTGCGGGGATACGATGTGTGGGGATACGATGTGTGGGGATACGATGTGTGGGGATACGATGTGTGGGGATACGATGTGTGGGGATACGATGTGTGGGGATACGATGTGTGGGGATACGATGTGTGGGGATTCGATGTGTGGGGATACGATGTGTGGGGATACGATGTGTGGGGATACGATGTGTGGGGATACGATGTGTGGGGATTCGATGTGTGGGGATACGATGCGAGGCAAATGACTTTTGAGGCGCCTCAAAAGTGGTTCATGTCGGTGTGTGGGGATACGATGCGACGCAAATGCACCCACAGACGATGTGGGTGGGACGAAGGAGGAAGGCAGGGAGCGAAGAAAAGGCAGCACCCTCAGATCTGAGAAGAGGGACAGTGCATTCAAAGTTCTATCAGGTTCGTGTCACTGTGAGGGGAATTCATGCATTGAACGTGCACCTGGCGTGAGATGAGCCACGGGCACAAGGAGGGACAGGGGGGAATGACGGTGAATGATCAGGTTCATTCACGCATGTCAGTGTGTGGGGATGTGATGTGGTGGGGAGAAGGATGGGAGAGGGAGGGGAGGGGCGCAGGAAATGGGAGAGGCATACAGGTACACACACACATTTCGTCTCGTGTCTGTATGCCTTGTTATGCTGTGGTGGTATAGCATTGGAAGGGAAGAGATATCTCTGTTGGCACATACATACAACCACCACATGCACTGCCGCCCACCTTGTCGCAAGCAGTGTACGAGTTGCGGTGGCGGCGGCAGTCGTCTTTAGTGAGCCGGTTGCAATACTCTCGCACCATGGACCCGCCCTTGGTCTTGAACTGGAGGGAGCACAGAGGTAGGGTCCGATGAAGGATGGTGAACGTTCAGGCCTAATCAATGAGATGAAGGATTGGGGCTTATCAACAAGGTAAAGGGTTTAACAGCGATAATCCTCAATAAGCCGGTTGCACTACTCTCACACCATGGACCCGCCCTTGGTCTTGAACTGAAGGGAGCACAGAGGTAGGGTAAGGATTTGTGGAAAAGGTGAAGGTTCAGAGCAAAATGACTAGATGTAAGGATTCGGGGTTTGGTTTAACGGCAGCCGTCCCTAGTGAGCCGGTTGCAGTACTCTCGCACCATGGACCCACCCTTGGTCTTGAACTGGAGGGGACACACAGAAGATTAGGGCTTATGAAAAGGTTGAAGGGGCCCACAATTTGTTGGGAAAAAAAAGAAAAAAAAGAAGAAAAAAAAAAAAGTGGGGGTGGGGGGACAATATATTTGAGAATGCCGTGCAGATTTACAGTCCCATCAAAACCAGAATCCTTTTCGAAACTCTCACAAAAATGCCCTCAACCTGCGTACCTAGCATCCCTCCGGGCTCACCCGTGCAGCAACAGCCGTCTCTTTGGCAGTGGGCTTCTGCAGCAGCTCTAACAGCCTTGAGAGCCCACAACTGTAACCCTATCCGAAAACCCTGAGCCCTGAGATCCATACACACCCGTGCACCAACAGCCGTCTCTTTCGCAGTAGCTCTAACAGAATTGAGAGCCCAGAACTGAAACCCTACCCTCAACCCTGAGCCCTGAGATCCATACACACCCGTGCACCAACAGCCGTCTCTTTCGCAGTAGCTCTAACAGAATTGAGAGCCCAGAACTGTAACCCTACCCTCAACCCTGAGCCCTGAGATCCATACTGGAGTGACTTTTGAGAATTCTCAAAAAACCCTATCCTCAACCCTGAGCCCTGAGATCCATACACACCCGTGCAGCGACGGCTGTCTCCTTGGCGGTGGGCTTCTGCAGCAGCTCTAACAGCTCCTCGCCCCGCTTGGACTGCAGCATTTCCTTGAACCACTTCTTTGACAATATCTCCTCCACCCTCATCTCCTCCTCCTCCCCCTCCTCCTCCTCTTCCCCTCCCCCACCTCCAGTCTCCCCCTTTTTCTCCCCCCTTTTCTCTCCCTTCTTCTCCCCCTCCTTCTCCCCTTCCCCTCCGGTTTCCCCCCCACCGCCTCTACCCTCCCCCGCCTCTGCTGCCATCCCCCTCCCCCATCTCCCCCCCCTCTCCTGCCCCCCTCCGCCAGGCCCTCCCCCTCCGCCTCTTCCCCCTCCGCCCATTCCCAAAGAGTGGGGAGGGGGGAGACTCGGGTGGGGGCGGAAGGGAGGGGGAAGGCCTTGCAGTCTATGATCCATACCCATGCCCATGCCCATGCCCATGCCCATTCCCATACCCATTCCCATACCCATACCCATACGCATTCCCATCCCCACCCCCATACCCATCCCCATGCCCATACCCATGTTTTCGTTATAAGGCATCATTCCCCCTTGCCCATAGGGGGGCCTTCCCCCCATCCCTGGCCCTCCCCCCCCATGCATGCCCATTGGCCCTGGTCCACCCCCAGGGGGGAAATTCCCCCCCATACCCCCTCCTGGCCCACCCCCACCAGGAAAATACCCCCTGCCTCCACCAGGGTAATTCACCCCACCCATCGGCCCTGCGGGTTCAAACCCATGCGGAGCCATACCAGGAGGAAACTGCGAGGGTCCTTCCCTATCCCCCATGTCCCTCCCCTCCCTGCCCCCTTCCCCCCCCATTCTTCCCCCATCCCCCCCCATCCCCCCTCTTCCAACCCCAAACCTGCGATTCTCCCGCCCAAAACCGCCCCGTCCCCTCCTGCCTAGCAGCAACCCCACCTCCTCCTCCTCCTCCCTCTCCTGCTGCTTCCGGGAAGCTTCTGCAGACGGAATCGTCGCCCCAGGAAACATCCTCGAAAGCGCCAGCCTGTCAAACCCTAAAACCATCAACCTAGCCACTCCAGCCACAGCAAATTCCTCTATCTCCACTAAAGGCGCTCCGCTCACGCTCCCCCCTGCTCCGCCCTTCCAGCTCCGCTTTCCCCCCGCCTTCCCCGCTCCGCCTCCCGCTTCCGCGCCCCCCCCGACAGTCATCCCCGCAAGTACCCTAAGGGCCGTTTCTAGCGCGCCTATTGGCCCGTCCTCCCCTCCGACCTCTAAAATCGCGGCTTGGTCTATACTTTCGGGGTTTAACTCCTTCTTTAATCTCCTATTTATCGCGCTAGAGTCCAAAGGCACCGCCGTGCCGGCCGCCAGCAGGACGGCAGCCACGAGCCGCTCCACACGCTCGAGTGACGTCAGCGGCCGGCGCGACTCGTCCACTATGTCTTCCTCTCGCGGGAACGTGTCAATTGGCGGAGGCGTGGGGGTTTGCTGACCCGCGAAAAGGTTCGGACTTTCAGTTCGAGAAGGAATTGCGAATCCTCCTCCCGCTGCTGCTGCTCCTCCTCCTCCTCTTGCTACTATGCCACTAAGCTTTCCCGCGCCGCCGCGGCCCGCTTTCTCGTCTTCTAAACCTTCTAGAATGTTCTGAAGGGAGCCTTTTTTCCGCGGCCGTATCGTTAACGGCCCGCTACCGCCGCCGCCGCTAACGCCAGCTGTTGCCTCGGTGGCTCCCGCAGCGCCCGAGCTGACGTTCGAGTCGCCTCCGTCGTCGCGACCTTCGCTGCCTGACACGTCAGATCTTCCTCCGCCTCCGCCGCCGCCGCCGGCATTCGCGCTGTTGGTCAACCCCGTCGCCGCCAGCGCCGTGTTCGTCGTCGCGACAGGCGGAACATCGTCGACCGAAGGCGAGCGGCGCGCGGCGGAAATTCCGCCGCTTCCGCCGGTGGAAGGAGCTGACGTCAGCAAGTCGTTTACAAGCGACGCGGTGGCTTTCTTGCGACTTTCGAGGCGCTCCTTAAGGCGTGACCGCTGCTGACGCAGCTGAGCTATTTCCGCTGCCTCCTCGTCATCCATGGCTGCAAATTTCTCGGAAACGGAAACCTGCACTGGGAAATGGCTACCCGTTAGTGACTACGAAATGACGAAAGGACGAAATTACGGGACTTGTAGGGTTGCTTTCTGTGTGAGGCTGCAGAGCAGAACCGGGGGAGGGAGCGTCACTGACACGGTTGTAAGAGACTGAGCAGACTTGATACGAGCTACCTCATGATGCTGTACAGTATTGTACCCTATAAACGGGCCTTATAAACTTCAGAACAAGCACTTCATATATATTTTCCAACATTTCCAAGCAAACTTTACTCTGGCGACTCTTCTCTAGCTACAGGGAGCATGGATAAAAACATTGAGGGCAAACCAATATCGTCTTCTAATCGCCCCGTTTCTTGATCATCCTCCTCTCCTTTCTCTCCTGCCTTCTCCTGCCCCTCACCACTAACAGTCCCAGGCAACTCATCCATGCCCGTCTTTTCATTCTCTGTGCCATCACTAGTGCTGGGCTTTTCCGCATCACCATCACCACCACCCGCCTTGTCACCACCACCAGCACGATCATCGTCTTCCTCATTTTCCTCATCATCACCATCATTCCCCAATATTTGCTGGAGATGCTGAATGCGGTTTCCCAAGCAGTCTAGTTTCTCAGCACTGAGCTCGGCGAGCAAGCGCTCCATATAGTCACTGTTCTCATAGGAGCGGTATTCACACATTATGCGGATCTCATTGCGCATAATCACTTGAACATCCTGCAAGAACCATATTTACACATAAGGAGGCACAAGTCAGAAAGGTACCAACAAGGTGGAATCAGAAAGGTACCAAGAAGCTGAAAAAAGGAGCTGTAGATTTTCAAGTGTCACATGCTGGTTGGAACATCATGTGGAACAATTTATATGAGCTCACCCGCATGGCCAGCATGAAATCTTGGCACATCCCAGCCACCATTTCTGGTTTCCTGTTTGCCCCTCCCGGTCCCCCCCCTGCAGCAATGCTTCCATGAAGGTTCCCTGGAAGGTGCGGATGCGAAGGCCCACCTCCCCCTCCACCTCCGCCTCCTACTGGTGCGGACGGTCCTGATTGGCCGAGCAGCTGCATGACGTTGCCTGCGCATTTGACAGCGTCGATTATTCGCTGTGGTAATTCCGGAATGGATGAAGATCCAGTTAGGGTTTAAGTGTGAACCAAACAGAAAGGGATCAGGGTTACGTGACAGCATGGATTGTGTTGGTTGTACATTCATGGTGTTGATGAGTTTAAGAAACGGTAGGTGAGATATGGGTTACGTGGAAGAAGTGGGGGGACATGAGGCGACATGGGGAGACATGGGGGGTCACGAAGAGACACGAGGGGAGATATGGGGGGACATGGGCGGACATGGAGACATGGGGGACATGGAGAGACATGGAGAGACGCCAGAGCAAGGGCAAGGTGCACGCTCAGAGCCAACGTGAGTAACTTTTTCTTTTTCCAGAAGTCCGTCAAACCGCGTGATTCACGCGCTGTAGATTCTCTTGATGATCTCACGTCCTGTTCTACGCGCAACGAAGGTCCCTGATTCTTCCTCATTCTCTCGTCATAGTACCTGTTCCACTCGTTGTAAATTTTCCATGGACGATAGGCCCGGCGCGGCTTCAGCCTCCGACGGAAGCTTTGAAGCCATGACACAGCTCTCGTTGACGGACCGACACGTGCAGCCGGAATCTGGCGGAAGGCGAACGTCGACCGGAACTGGTCAACAGGACTGGCAGATGTCGTCAGCAATGTCGCGAAAAGTCGTTACCAGTGTTCATGACAATCGTCAGGAATGTCACGAAACGTCGTCGGGATGGACGTAACAAACGACTGGTGTTCAAGTAAATGAGATTCTCTGGCGGACTAATTTTGGCGAGGAACTGAGGTGAGTTTAGGGTGCGCCGTCCTAAGATTCTCACAGCTGTTGCGGATTACCTAAAAAGGACCTGCAAGCGGCGCATTGAGAGACACGGGAACAAAGCACATGTGCGGCTTGGCTTGAGCGCGACCGTTGAATGATTTGCAAGCAGCAGCAGCAGCCATTCAGAATGTGACCTGTAGACTGTGTTGATGAGCGAAGGGCACTTGCGATGGATCGAAAACGGGAGCCGTGTTGCCTTGAGTAGTTCCCATTGTCGAGTGCTCGATTACGCCTCGAGAAAATTGTAGATTACAGTTGTAATTGGAACGAATGAGATTACTGTATACATTAAACTCATGCACATTCGCAATTGCAGTTTCAGACAACAAGGTGAGAATACATATATTTATTCAGCATTATTCATGGTTTTCCGTATAGATAAACGATTATAGAATATATCATCAAGCAAATCTCTGCACACATACCGGTAAGAACAACCACCTGCTTCCACCAGGGCTGACGTTTCACTTTAGGGCTCCCTGATGCCGCTAAAAAAAAATTCCCTCGATTATGAGTGCACATTGTTCAGGAGATTGTCACCCTGATGGCTCAGGGTTCAACAACTAGTCACTCTGATGAGACAGGGTCGACAGCCTGAATTCAAGGTTGTGTTTCAAATTTTACTAGGGTGATTACTGCAATGTACAGCCTGTAACAAATTTCCTCCTACATCTACTCTATTCTAGTGCACAGGTGTTACAGGGGGTTTTACTGTTCACTTTGCACAGTAACTCCCAACCCCATCCTTATCCTTATCTTCTTGGATTTCCTAGTGCCACGTGGCACTCTACTTTCTTTGCCTTCTAGTTCCTAGTCCCACAACCCACTTTCCCACAATTGCTCTTGCATGCTATATCAACCTTGCTTGTATTCCCTCATATCAATCAATTCTCATTCAACTCTTCAATTACTCAGTTACCTCTTCGCCTATTTCGCCAACACTCTCTTTCGCCAAAGTCTTCCGCCGCGTTTATCCTCAATTTAGTCAACCCCGCTATTCCTTAGCGGATTTAGGCCAAGGGGCCTAACACTTGGTATCAAGAGCCTTCGAGGGGAGCGACTTCCAACGAGCGACCGTCGACGACGAGACTACGACGTCATCGTCCCGCGGTGCCGACTTGCAGACTTGGAGTCGTCGAGCCGACATGGATGAAACCATGACCGCTGTCCCCAACGACATGGGCAACACGCTTGCTCAACTCATGCGCCAACTCGAAACGTTGACGCTGGAAAATCGTCAGGTACGGGCTGAAATGCAACAGCTTCGTGAATTCGCGTCAATTTCTCATGGTCATGCCGCACCATCTCCTGCACCCAACACGTCGACTGGCGCGGAAGCGCTGCCGGAACGTCGAAGCGCGCTCAAGCCGCAGAAGCCCGAGCCGTTCGACCCAAGTCAACGCGACGCGAACGTGCGGACGTGGATCTTCATGCTGAACAACTACTTCGCCGCAAGCGGGGTGCAAGAGGCGGACGCGCAGCAGCGGATCGAGTACTCCGTTACGCTGCTGAGGGGCCCGGCCTTGGAGTGGTGGCGCCAACTCACACAAACTGCTGTAAGAAGGGCTCATTTGGACGGGCATCAACAGGGTGAGGGGCATGCAGCTGCAACTTCGAGCTTAGGGAGTTTAGCTTTGGGTGTTACCACGGTTCCGACAACATGGGAAGGATTTGAAGCGGCGCTGAAGAGTAGGTTCGACTTAGTGAATGCCTCCGAAGCTGCTAGGAAGCGTCTGCGTCATTTCCGACAGATAGGAAACGTCCAGGAGTACGCACAACGGTTCTTCAGCATCTGCAACGAGATAGACGATATCACGGAAGCAGAGATGCGCGATCACTACCTCGAAGGGTTGAAGCCGGACATAGCGGAGATCATAGCGATTCACGGATTGTCCACCTTCGAGTCGGTAGTCGCAGCAGCAGAACGCGTCGACGCAGTACGAAGCCGACGGGGTCGTGACGATCGCGATAGGGGATACAAACCGATCACCGACACTCGATCGAGGGACGGACCATCGCCCATGGAGATTGGTGCAGTTAACAGTGACGGCTCACAGAAAACGGGATTTAGGGGGAACTGTCACTACTGCAAAAAGCCGGGACACATGAAGCGGGACTGCCCACAGCTTAAGGAGCGGCAGCAGGGAAACGGAAACCGCCAGTAGATAGCGGGTCGCTAGCTGGTGTGGACGCTTCCGAACCCGCCACGTCTACCAACGTAGAGGAGACGGCCTTAGAGCAGTCATCTACGCCGAACGAGGTAGACACTGTTGATCGTCCAGTCGTGCTTCTAGGGAAGCTTCGCGGTGTTCCAGTCAAGATTCTCATCGATAGCGGAGCTAGCCACTCGTTCGTTTCGTCTTCATTAGTTAGTCGTCTCCATCTCGAGGCAGATTCGGCAGTCAACTTCAAGGACGCTCGCATGGTAGATGGGACGCCACTTCACATAGGACCAGTCATTCGCAAGCTGCGCGTAGTGCTAGGACCAATCACGGTTAGGCGTGATTTCGATTCTGCGACGCTGGACGGTTACGACTTCATCTTCGGTAGGGATTGGCTACGGACGGTTAACACTCAGTTACGATTGGGCTCAGGGAAGCTGCAGCGTCAAGGTAGATGGCGAGTTCCGGGAGCTGCCACAGTGGAGCGATGCGGCCACATCCTCCACAGCTATCATTAATGCTGTTCGTGTGCGACAGTTAGTGAAGCGTGCGGCGCGGATCTTTGCGGTTTTCCTTGAGGAGGTGGAAGCTGAGGAGGGGAAAGGAGGGAGTGCAGCAGTTGGTGAGAAGGCGACTCTTCCTGCTGAGGTGAGTGCACTGTTAGCAGAGTTCGCAGACGTCTTCCCCGACGAGTTGCCCCCAGGGTTGCCTCCCAGCCGAGCAGTAGACCATCGGATAGAGTTGGAGCCGGGAAGCAGACCGGTAGCGAAGCCGCAGTGGAGGTTGAGTCCAGCGGAGACAGAGGAGATGACGCAGCAGGTTAGGCACTTTCTCGCGCAGGGGTTCATACAGCCATCTAGATCGCCTTGGGCAGCACCGATCCTTTTTGCGCCTAAGAAAGACGGAGGGTTACGGATGTGCATAGATTACCGCGCACTGAACGCCGCCACCGTCAAGAATAGGTTCCCGGTGCCGAGAGTAGAAGATCTTCTGGATGCAGTGCAGGGCGCTAGAGTTTTCTCCAAGATCGACCTTCGCTCAGGATATCACCAGATTCGAGTAGTTCCGGAGGATCAGGACAAGACGGCGTTTCGTACGAAGCAGGGGTTGTACGAGTTTAGAGTTCTACCGTTCGGTTTGACCAACGCCCCAGCGACGTTTCAGACGCTCATGAACACCGTCCTCTCCGAGTTCCTAGGTTCGTTCGTCGTAGTTTACCTAGACGACATCCTCATCTTCTCCAAGACAAAAGAGGAGCACGTGCAGCACTTGCAGAAGGTGTTCGAGGTCTTGCGGAAGGAGCAGTTGTACGCTAAGCAGTCGAAGTGCGAATTCTTCCTTCCAGAGGTCGAGTTCCTAGGTCACGTCGTATCCGCTAGTGGCGTTAGGACCGACCCGAAGAAGATTGCAGCAGTACAGGATTGGGTAGCTCCGACCTCAGTCAAGGAGTTGCAGAGCTTTCTCGGATTCGCCAATTACTATCGTCGTTTCGTTCAGGGTTACGCATCGATCGCTAGTTCACTCACCGACCTACTTCGGAAGGGCGTAGATTTCGATTGGGGTCCAGCGCAGCAGCAGGCGTTCGAGCAGAAGAAGCAGTCGCTCACATCTTCACCGACACTGTCGTACCCTGATCCCACTCGCCCGTACGTTGTGGTGACCGACGCTTCAGATCGGGCCATAGGAGCAGTGCTTCTTCAGGACCAGGGACGCGGGTTGCAGCCGATCGCGTACGAGTCGCGTAAACTTAGGGGAGCGGAGTTGAACTATCCCATACACGACAAGGAGGCGCTCGCGATCATCCATGCGTATAAGGTGTTGAGGTGCTACCTAGAGGGGGCAGATAGTGTTATACGCACGGACCATTGCTCGCTTCGTTTCCTCAAGTCGCAGCCGCAGCTGAGTCGTCGCCAGGCTAGATGGATGGAGTTCATGGAGGGGAGTTTTCACTACAGGATAGAGTACAAGCCAGGCGTACGCAACCCAGCAGATCCGCTCACTCGCCCTAGTTGCCAGCTCGCTAGCCTCACAGTCACTGCTGGCCACCCACTTCTCACAGCACTCTTCGAGCACGGTTACACAGTAGATCCCGACTTCACACCGCAGCCGCCCGCAGGAGCAGAGGTGCAGGGTAGTGTCTACATACGGAAGGGTACCACACGGATTTGGGTTCCCGCCTACCGCCCTCTTCGACAGCTCCTTCTTTCCGAGGCACACGACGTAGTTAGTGCAGGTCACTTTGGAGCAGATAAGACGGCTAAGACGCTTAGTCGCACGTACTTCTGGCCAGGGCTTGCAGCAGACGTAGAGGATTACATTCGCTCGTGCGACACGTGTCAGCGTACGAAGTCCTCTCGCCAGCGCAAGGCAGGACTTTTGCAGCCGATTCCACCTCCCGACCGCCCTTGGCAGGTAGTTACGATGGACTTCATCATGGCTTTACCGCGCACAGTTAGGGGTCACGACGCCATCTTCGTGGTAGTGGATAAGTTTTCTCGAGCAGCGCACTTCATCCCCACGCACGGCAAGGTCACAGCAGAGGAAGCCGCGACGCTGTTTGTAGATAACGTAGTCCGACTGCACGGGGTTCCAGATTCCATCATCTCAGACCGCGACCCTCGTTTCACTTCGAAGTTCTGGAAGCAGCTTTTCGCACTGTTTGGGACTCGCTTAGCCATGTCGTCTGCGTACCACCCAGAGACAGACGGACAGACCGAGCGTGTGAACCAGACCTTGGAGCAGATTCTTCGCAGCATCACGATGCACGACGCAGCCGCATGGGACAAGAAGCTGAGCATGGCCGAGTTCGCCTACAACAACACGCACCACTCGTCCACAGGCATGTCACCGTTTTTCGCACTGTACGGTCAGCACCCCAACGTCCCCACTCGTGTCGATCTCACACCCACAGTCCCTCGTGCGGACAACTTCCACCAGCATCTCACATTCATCCATGATCACGTGAGGAAGCACCTTGAGCTCGCAAATGCACGCATGGCACGCACCACCAACCGCAGTCGACGTGAGGTGTCGTTTGCAGTCGGCGACCGTGTTCTTTTGGATAGCCGCAACCTCCGACTGCCACAGGACAGCAAGCTTCGCCCTCGTTTCATTGGTCCATTCGTCATTGAGCGCGCACTAGGTCCAGTCGCATACCGCCTTCGCCTTCCCGCTCATTTCCGCATGCACCCGTCATTCCACGTGTCTCTCCTTCGTCCATACACCGATCCCAACGCCACCTTCTCGGGCCGTGATCGCAATCCACTGCCGGTCGCTGTTGACACCGACGAGCCCGACTACCAGATCCAGCGCATCCTCAGGCACCGACGCCGTCTCCAGGGGGGTGTCTCTTTCATCGACTTCTTGGTTCGTTGGCGTGGTTACGATGCAGCCGACGACAGCTGGGTTCCTTCGTCCTCGCTGTCTCCCGACAACGCTTGCCTTCAAGCGTACCTTCAGTCTGCAGGCGCCGCGGACGTCGCCTCCTTGGGAGGGGGGTAGTGTTACAGGGGGTTTTACTGTTCACTTTGCACAGTAACTCCCAACCCCATCCTTATCCTTATCTTCTTGGATTTCCTAGTGCCACGTGGCACTCTACTTTCTTTGCCTTCTAGTTCCTAGTCCCACAACCCACTTTCCCACAATTGCTCTTGCATGCTATATCAACCTTGCTTGTATTCCCTCATATCAATCAATTCTCATTCAACTCTTCAATTACTCAGTTACCTCTTCGCCTATTTCGCCAACACTCTCTTTCGCCAAAGTCTTCCGCCGCGTTTATCCTCAATTTAGTCAACCCCGCTATTCCTTAGCGGATTTAGGCCAAGGGGCCTAACAACAGGCCTATCGATGTGGAACACTTCCTCCACATCCTCATCGTCCGAAAGGAAGGGATTGTCCTCCTCCTCCTCCTCCCCCACAAGCTCCTGATCGTCGCCCAGGGCCTGTTCCACATCCTCCTCCTCCTCCTCCTCGTCCTCCTCCCCATCGTTCTGGTGGGCAGCTCCTGCTTCGACTTCACCCTCCTTTGCTTTCCCCCTCCTTTCGCGATCAGCCACAGCAAGCTTCACGCTCTTTGCGGGGCGCCTCCTCCTCATAGACCTCCAGACCTCCATGGCGTCCGGCCACTCGATGTCGTAATTCAGGAGCGAAATCTGCATCAACTCCCCCAGCCGCGCGTTGCAGAGAGCGCCGCGCACCCAAGACTTGATCACATTTTGCCTCGAGAATCCTCTCTCGCACTCCACAGTTGACAAGGGGAGCACCGCGATCGCCTGCCACAGGAGGACGAGGTTGGGCCACCTCCTGCCAGGCACATTGTCGGAGATGGGTGGGAAACAGAGTGACCACATGCACAAAATACATTAGACTCCCGCATGGCATACCATGCTGTCACACTACGGGGACATACCTCTTCGAGTCCGCGCTCCCGAGAATGTTGGTCAGTCCCTGCGTGAAGCTTTCCAGCTCGTGGTGCGCCTCCATGATCGCACAGAATGTGGGAAGCTCCCTCTCTGCGGCCTTGAGGTCGAATCCCGGCAGCTTGTGGCGGAAGAGTTTGCTGCATCCCAGAAGCCACTCACGGCACTTCTTCTCCCGTTGTGCCTTGATCTTCGGCCACTTTCCGGCCCGAAACAGCTTCGTCGGCCCCAGCTTCCCCAGGTCATCAAGCCGCTCGTTGAGATTGTCCACGCAATCGCGGGCGAAACTGCGGCACAGCTTCACGCACTCCTCGTATCCGCTCCCCACCTTGTGCCCCGGGAGCTTCCGCTCGTACATGGTGTACAGATGGTTCACTGGGCGTCCCTCCCCGTCCACGCCTCTCACACGGACCTTCTTGCCTCCACCATGCCCGTGCAGCTTCAGAAAGCCGACCAGCCAGCACTTGCCCTCGCCACCGAACTGCTTGTCGGTATCCAAATACCGCTCAGTCAGATCCGCCGTGGTGGCCTCGATGGTCTTCGCAATCTCCGTCAGATCAATCTGTAAGGGCACAGTCATACAGGACATGTCATTTTACATCTAACACTCGAGAAATTGGAGACAGTAGCAGAGGCGTGTTCGTGGAAGATTAAACAAACTCACATCTCGCTTCTGGAAACAGCGGTTGAGGTCGTTCATGTCGGCGAGGATGTCGGCGAGGAAGAACAGGCAAAACTGGAACTTGTAGCACGTGACGATCTCGTACACCTTGTGACTCCGCTCCCACAGAAGAACGATACACGCACCGAGCACCTTGCACAGCCGTCGCACCGCATCTCCACGTGAGAGCCAGCGAACCGTGTGGATCCCCTGGACTTCGAGGTTAGTGTTGTAGATCACACGCTGCAGGTACTTGAACCGTTGGCTCCAGACTGAAGAATCTCCTAGTTTTGCCGCCACGGTGCGCACCACCTTGTCCACCATGCCGAGGTCGGGATTGGACGTCGCCGCGTCCTTAACAGCCAGCGCCTCCCTGCACTAGACAACGTTAATAATTGTTAGAGTAGAAATCAGGCAAGCAACATGAACTGGATCAATAACTGGCACTAAATCTTACCGGTGCGCGATGCAGTGACAGGAAAAGAGATGCGGGGTGTGCTCCCTGATCCGCGCCACCAATCCGTTGTCCTTCCCCGTCATGACCGAAGCCCCGTCCGTACTGATTCCGACAAGCTTCGACACGTCGACGGCTGCGGAGCGCAGATGATTCATGAGCACCTCGAACAGGGACGCAGCATCACACTTCTCCCAGTCAGGAGGGTGAAGAACTCGGTGATGACTCGGCGGTCCTTGATGAAGGTCAGGTAAACAATCATGTGTTTACCACGCGTTCGGTTAGTGCTCTCGTCGCATTGCAGGCCCAGGAACGGTGAGGAGTTGATGTGGTCCATCTGCGCATTCGTCAAGTACGTACTGAGGCAGTGAACCATCTGCTGGAAGCCGTACCTGCGCAGAGATGTAGGTCTTTCAGTTAGTCTTTATGGGGGAAAATATTTCATTACCACGAATTCAATACAGCAAGATTGTAACTAAAATGTCATACCGTGTGAGATAAACACCGTAAGACTGTCTCGGGATGTCGGGCGTGTCCTGCTCCGCGAGATGCCGCATCAGCCTAGGGTACATGCTTATCGGCGCGTCGCACTTGCACAGAAGCACAACCGACCGCAACAGTCGGACGGCGCGCCTGCCCTCGACGTCCGAGTTGATGAAGTTCGAAATCACTTGCTGCCCCTCGCGGATGCCTCTCGCAATCTTCAGCTGCCGGTCAACAGCCGCTTTGTGCGCGTCCGTGTGCTCGCAGCCGAAACGCCTGCGTCTGCATGTCACGGCCTCCGTCATCACCCTGCCTCGCGTACCTCGTGTTCTCCTTCCCGTAGGCCATGCAGACACTGCACTTCACATAGGGAAACCCATCCTTGGTTTTTCCCAACACAAGCCAGGAGAACTGTCCCGACCACCTCGTATCGTATATGATGCTGGCCTCCAGGAACATCTGCTCCCGCAGCTGCGCCTTGGTGAGGGCGGGCGAGCCGGTGTCCGCGCGGATCGGGAACACATCTTCCTCTGGCGGTGCAGATGCAGCAGGTGGTGGATCAGCCGGAGTGTTCGAAGCAGAAATTCGGCGGCCTCCGACGAGCAGGGTATGCTGCGCCCACTTCCCTGAACGCGCTCTCTTCGGTGTGGAGGTAGCCGACGGAGGACCAACGGACACACCAACGGTGCTTGGTGTGGGACTTGGCGCGGTCGGTTGGGGATCTTTGCTGCAAGAAGCAACAGCCGGGGGTATAGCGAAGGCGGCCTCCCAGGGAGACTCTTCAGGTGTGGCCGTGGGCGTGTCTTTAACTGCAGAATCATCTACGGTAGACCTAGGTGGATCCGGTGTTACTGGAGCAGCGGAACCTCTAAGAAAATCAATCCCCGAGCGTGGCTCCGTGGCTTTCGGCGGTGACGGTGGCTCATCTGAGCTAGCCTGGGGCGTGTCCTCGTCAGCCTGCTGGCCTTCCATGGCGGGGAGAAGCTAGAGATGGGGAGAGAGAGAAACGGAGAAATGAATTGAAAAAAGGGAACATAACAGCAGCACCAACAAGACCCTGGCTGTGGGAGGGGGGAAGCAAGAGATGGAGGGAGAAGGTGGGGTCAGCAAGAATCCACCGCGTCGCCACGAAATTGATGGCGCGGTGGTCGAAACAACGAGCCGTCATTGTATTTGGCCTTTCATGCAGGCCGAATACATTGAACGATTGCTTCACTGCCAGCGACGACAGCCACTAAGTGTCTCCCTCCAATGAGGGACACGTAAAGTGATTTGCGCGGTGCGCGTGGCAGTATATAGGATGCTTCTAGGTGCGCTGTCAAATTTGACAGCTGTGCTGTACATCGATGCTGTACAAAGGACAGTTGTGTTCTGTGTCGGTTCTTGTCACTAGTGCGTGTGAAACGAAGCCCCCACATGGTTAGGTGCGAAATCATAATTACCCACATAGGGGGGTATCGGAACGAAGCTTCTACGAAGCTTCGTTCAGATAACATCACTTTCAGGGTCCACAGGTCGCGTACTCTGTATTGACAGGGTCCATGAAAACACTACACTGAGAGTGTATTGAGAATTTCAGGCTCCGCTAAATCAATACTCTGAATGGATCAGGGACCAAAATGTGAAAAACCTGATTTCACAGGGATCACAAGGTGAGAAGCCTGAAATCACCCTGAAATCAGGGTAATTACCCTGATAAAATCAGCCCTGGCTTCCACCCAAGTCATGCCGTTGCTCATGTGCAACGGATAGACTCCGCTAATGTTATGTAAGAATAGTGGCTAGAGGGTGAGACTAGGAGGCATCCCAGGGTTTAGGCTAGGCATGACTATCTAGAGAATCGGAGCAAGAAATAGGGGTTTCACTATAGAGAGTAAAGTACAAATAGTAAAGGAAAGGGGTACACCACCAAGCAGGAAATTAGGATAACTACACTACAGCTAGAACTACATGCAGTTATAAAAATATAATTCTGACATGCTAGCCCTAGAATTATTGTTGCCGTAGGATCCCGCCAGCAATAGCCGCGTGGCCATTAGATCCTCTGCACAGGTTGAGTGGCGGCGTCCCTTGGCGGTATCTTCCCTTATTTTCCACTTGAGAATACGCCCCTGAACCCCGCTTTGGCAAACTGGAGCTGCAGATGTTGCAGGGGAATCGCCAACGTTAGCAGCCTCCCGAGATGGGTGGTTGCTGGAATGTGCGCGGAGGGTGGTTTCTGAATTAACCCTGGGCAGGTCTCCGTTGCTGCTTGAGGCGGTACTTGACGACCACGCTGCGAAATCCTGGTAACGCGGACTCAGCTCGCTAGTCGTTCCATGTGGCGAAAGTTGTCGAGGGGATGGCGAGATGGACGAACAGGGCGACAACGATGGGGTGGTGGCACCGATAAGACGGGGTGACCTGGGAGCTGATGGGGATTTCGGGCTTCGCGTGTCGTAAGGGAGGTTCTGCTGCTCGTGCTTACGCCTCTGCCTCGGTTGGCGTCGCTGCTGGTGGTGCGGCGGTGGCGCTTCTGAAGCCCCTCGCGTGGACGTATCAATCGCCAGCGACGCGCGGCGAGACATAGCCAACGATCTTACGAAGTTGAGCGAACCAGCGAACTCACGAAAATTGTCGCTTTGAATGTGCGATTGAGACGACTGTCTAAGGTCTTGTGAAGGGTGTTCGGGGCTGGGGGTCTCGCCGCGAATTGACGGCGCACTGGCGTAAGATCTCGTGCGCGGGAAGCCGCTGAACGACCCATCGTCGGCGTTCCCAAGGTCGGAGCTTCCGTCGGAGTTGGTAACCCAATGGAGGTAATAACTGCTGCCGGATCGCAGGAGCTTCTCGGCGGGGAGGACTTCGCGGTTTGAGGTAAACGAGCCGACCGCGAAGCCTGGGTGTTCCTTCATTATGTCAGAAACGCGGGTTCTTTCAATAATTAACCTCACGCCTCCATCAGGGAGGAGGAGGAGCGCCGCTTGCGCCATTTCGTATCTCAGTCTGAGCACGTTGACACAGCAATCCGATCAGGAAGCGGAGAGTTGTTAAACAGAGACTAGGGTAGTAATCAGCTCGTCTCGGCTGTCGTTTCGAGACAGCTAGATAACGAAGCGAACGGTGTAAGAATCCTGAACTTTTCTGAAAGGCCTTCACGTTGCATGAAATTCACAGCTGTCATAAACCCGTCGGAATTAGGAGGATATATGTACAGCTCTACGGACAGCTGTGAGAGGGGCCTCGACGGAAAGCACCTTGTTGTCTGGCTGCCCTGCATGGTCCAGCCAACCTACGATTGTAGGGGAAAACCGCCGACCAGAGTTGCTATCATTCTTGTCCAAACCGCGTCACTGCCGGACACGCTTCAGTGTCAACAAGAACAAGGGCTGTCTCACACGTAAGCGAATGTACTTTTCGAGCTGTCTCACACGCAACCGCTCAAAAGTCCGCTGGCGGCGTTACGAACAAGGGGCTGGCGGTTACACGTAAGCGACATTCTCCCAATTGGAGCCGAAAAGCCCGTGCGTTTTTTGAACGGTGGCGGTGCCGAAGCGTGCCGCGTCTGCGTGACTCCCAGGCCGGTATTCTCGAGGCAGGTGGTGGATTCTATGCTTCAAGCGCCATCTACATACAGTCGATGTACACGCACCAGCGGGCCGCGGTGCCACGGGTCTGACGTGCTATCTCGCCAGAGGGCAAGGCATCAAGGCGAATGTGACAATCACAGTCTACATCTGGCGCTTGCGAAAAAAACATTAGCTGACGCGAAATACCATCTGGTTGAAAAGCAGCGACGTTACCAGCACAAAAGGCAGCCGGGGGGACTTGACGTGGGAGCTGAGCAGCCACACAACGCAGAGCCAGTGCAATTGAAACACGGTAGATCAGTTAAACGCTGCCGCGAGACCAATAGAACGCGTCTACCATATTGGAACTGTATGTTATTATAAAACAATAAATCAAATTGCAAGTATCCCTATTCTCTGCTACCCCAAGCCAAGCAGCTAGTTGACTAGCTCCACGTGGGTAAGGGTCTCTTCGTCTCTGACTTGAATTACAGTTCGGTGAATGATCTGTTAAATGAAGAGCAAACACGCATCTCAAAATTTCAAAATGATGTGAGCTAGGGCATTTTAAAAAACAAGTGACTAGTAGGAGTATAATACATGACCCTATGAATGCTTGGGAGCAGTTATAAGTACCTGCATGCATGTACGCACCTGATCCACCATGTAACCCCACGTACAAATGCACAATCACCCAACCCACTCCCACTCAAGTACCCTCCCCCCCTCTCCTCACTCTCTCTCTCCCCCTGCCCTCCCCACCACCCCCCCTTTCTACCCCTTCCCTCCCCCCCCCCCCCCCCCCCCTCCCTCTCTCCCCATCTCCCTCTCTCGCCCCATGTGCACATGCAAAACCACCTCTCCCTCACGGATGACACCTTTGAAACACCTCTGAAACCCCTCACGGATGACACCTCTGATACGCCTGCACTTTACGTGGGTTGAGCGTGTGTGTGTTTCAGATGGAATAAGCACTTAACACCCCCACTCCCCTCTCAATCCCCACCCATTTTCGCACCTCTGTCATTCATCGTTACGACACATCAGTGGCCTTGAAATGTGGGGCGCGACTATAACGCCAGGAGGGTGATTTTAAAAAGGGGATACAAACTTACACCCGCACTCCCCTCCCCTCCCCACTCATGTGTGCGCACCTCTGCCATTCTTCATTACAACACCCCAATGACCTTTGCAATGTGCTTCGTGTCAAGAACACCAGGAGGGTGAATTTAAACGGGCATGCCTGTACTCACACACTCCCCGCCCTCCTACCCCCACACACGCACCTCTGCCATCCGTCGGTAAGAAACCTCGGTAACGCCCGCAACTTGTGGTGTGACAAAAACGCCAGGGAGTTTCAAAAGATATACACACTTACATTCACACCTCCCCTCCCCCACCCCTTCCCATGCACGCACCTCTGCCATTCGTCGGTAAGAGACTTCGGTCACGCCCGCAACATGCGGTGTGACTATAACGCCGGGGTGCTTCAAAAGGGGCTCTGAGGGGTCGATAGGTTCTTGCCACGCCACGTCAATCCCAAGGCCAGCTAGTGAAGCGGATTCGAGTGCGTGGAGGATGGCGGGGTAGTGCAGGAGGCCCCCTCTTGCCACATTCACTAACACGGCCGACTGTGGAAGAGAGAAAGTGAGGGGAGAAGTTGGGGGAGGCGGGGAAGCGGATTTGAGCGTCTGGAGGATGGGGGGGCAATGCAGGAGGCCCCCTCTTGCCACGTTGACGAGAATTGCTGATTGTGGAAGAGGAGAGGGTTAGAGGGGGAGGATATCAGGACAAGGGAGAAAATGGAGAACCAGGGGAAGAGAAAGAGGACCAGGGGAAGAGAATGGAGGACCAGGGGAAGGGGTTCAGGGGAAGGAGGAAGGGAGAAAGGGTTGGGAGAAAGGGGAAGGTGGGGAATGGAGGGAGGGAAGAGCGATTAGAGGAAGTGGGGAAGAGTCGATGGGCTCATGTCGTGCCACATCAATCCCAAGGCTCGCCGGAAATCGAATGTGAAAGTAAATCAAACGAGGCGTCTCAAAACAAAATTTACTTTGCACCAGTGGGCCCCCTGATACGCCATGTCAAGTCTGAGGCGTGTAACGAGCCCAACACAAATCAATAAAATATTCGGATATTGTGGGGTTAAAAGAAGGCAGTTGAGAGGCAGTTACGATAGTCATGGAGATATGCCTTGGCTAAGGTGTTGGAAAGGTTTTGTGAAAGATATCTCTGTTGATGCGTGAGAACTATTTCCGTATCTAGGGGGTATGATGGATGGAGCGAGGTTGTCACACTTTGAGATTGCTCAAAAGTGAGGCCTGCTTTTGTGCCAGTCATTGGTGACGGGGAGACCTTGTGCCTTTTGATTTTTCTGCTTGCTCGTGCTTGCCTGTGCTTGCCCCTGAGTGCCTGTGAGTGCCTGTGAGTGCCTGTGAGTGCCTGTGAGTGCCTGTGAGTGCCTGTGAGTGCCTGTGAGTGCCTGTGAGTGCCTGTGAGTGCCTGTGAGTGCCTGTGAGTGCCTGTGAGTGCCTGTGAGTGCCTGTGATTGCCTGTGAGTGCCTGTGAGTGCCTGTGAGTGCCTGTGAGTGCCTGTTATTGAACCTCGTTCTAGTCTTCATGACTTGCCTTTTTCATTGCTGCGAGGAAGCTGGCATCCACCATGCCAATCTGCAACGAGTCAAAAGTAAAATGAAAAAAAAGGAGATACAGAACGAGACAGAAACAGGGTCAAGCAGAGTCGAGGAGAGTCAAAACATAATCAGAAGAACCAGTCGAAACGAGTCAAAACAACACTCACATCCCATCCCCCTGTCGAAACAGCACTCACATCCCATCCCCCTATCGAAACAGAGTAAAAGACAGAGTTCACGGGTTGGCCCAGCACCAGATGCTACGCCCTTCTATACAGTACTCACATCCATCATCTCAGTACAGTCACACCCTGAAATATAATATCGTTACAGTCTCTCCCCTCAAAAACACATCCACACGCGCCTCAAAAACACATCCACACGCGCCTCAAAAACACATCCACACGCGCCTCAAAAACACATCCACACGCGCCTCAAAAACACATCCACACGCGCCTCAAAAACACATCCACACGCGCCTCAAAAACACATCCACACGCGCCTCAAAAACACATCCACACGCGCCTCAAAAACACATCCACACGCGCCTCAAAAACACATCCACACGCGCCTCAAAAACACATCCACACGCGCCTCAAAAACACATCCACACGCGCCTCAAAAACACATCCACACGCGCCTCAAAAACACATCCACACGCGCCTCAAAAACACATCCACACGCGCCTCAAAAACACATCCACACGCGCCTCAAAAACACATCCACACGCGCCTCAAAAACACATCCACACGCGCCTCAAAAACACATCCACACGCGCCTCAAAAACACATCCACACGCGCCTCAAAAACACATCCACACGCGCCTCAAAAACACATCCACACGCACATCTTCCCTCCCATCGTACCATCCCGATGGTTTGCTGGCAGCAAAAGATCAGCCACTGGCAGCAAAAGATCAGCCACTGGCAGCAAAAGATCAGCCACTGGCAGCAAAAGATCAGCCACTGGCAGCAAAAGATCAGCCACTGGCAGCAAAAGATCAGCCACTGGCAGCAAAAGATCAGCCACTGGCAGCAAAAGATCAGCCACTGGCAGCAAAAGATCAGCCACTGGCAGCAAAAGATCAGCCACTGGCAGCAAAAGATCAGCCACTGGCAGCAAAAGATCAGCCACTGGCAGCAAAAGATCAGCCACTGGCAGCAAAAGATCAGCCACTGGCAGCAAAAGATCAGCCACTGGCAGCAAAAGATCAGCCACTGGCAGCAAAAGATCAGCCACTGGCAGCAAAAGATCAGCCACTGGCAGCAAAAGATCAGCCACTGGCAGCAAAAGATCAGCCACTGGCAGCAAAAGATCAGCCACTGGCAGCAAAAGATCAGCCACTGGCAGGATACCTTGAAGCCTCATGCATTACGTGTGTTTTTTGAGAATTCTCAAAAAACACAGTCCCCACCTTGCACTCTCCCCTCCCATCTTGCCTTCCCTCCTCCCATCTTGCCTTCCCTCCTCCCATCTTGCCTTCCCTCCTCCCATCTTGCCTTCCCTCCTCCCATCTTGCCTTCCCTCCTCCCATCTTGCCTTCCCTCCTCCCATCTTGCCTTCCCTCCTCCCATCTTGCCTTCCCTCCTCCCATCTTGCCTTCCCTCCTCCCATCTTGCCTTCCCTCCTCCCATCTTGCCTTCCCTCCTCCCATCTTGCCTTCCCTCCTCCCATCTTGCCTTCCCTCCTCCCATCTCACCGTCTCAGTGGTTTGCTGGCAGCACAAGAAGACAAGATCTGCCACTGGCAGCATCTTGTTGAGGCTCTCGGGACCTCCCCATTCATCCAGCAACCCATCTGCAGCGACGAGCATTCAGTGTGGAGGGAGTCAGGGCATTGTGAATAGTATTTTTTTTTGGGCGCCTCAAAAAACACTGGCAGCATCTCACAATCACCGAGCCTCTTGGAACCTCTGTCCGGCAACCCATTAGCAGCGATGAGCGAACAGTGTGTGGTGAGAAATTTACTGTGAATAGTGAATAGTAAATTGAGTACAGTCTATAGTATTAGAATAGTAGATTGTGAATTATGTACAGTGAACAGTGAATGATGAAGGGTGTGTAGTGAAGAGGAAAAAGTGTTTGGGAATGGTGAAAAGTATCAATAATTAGTGTAGAATGAATAGTGTACAACACACCCAGCCTTAGTCACATGTCACACCACCCACACACCCTCCCACCCACCCAGCCACACTTATCCGCCACACCACCCACCCACCCACCCACCCACCACCTGGTTTGTCTTCTCCCGTGTCCTCTCCTCCCACACACACCTGCCCATCCCTTCTGCACTCTCCCCACCCACTCCTGCAGCCACATATCATGCCATACCACACCATGCCACACCGCTCTGAACCTGCTCCAAGACACCACCCACCCATCCACACACCTGCCTCCTCTTCGCCTTCACCTCTCCTCCCATGCACGCCTGCCCATCCACGCCGCACTCCACCCATCCATGCCACTCCAAACGCCCTCAGTCTTGCCGCTAGCGCTTTCCCTATGCCTCCATACCCCACAATCAGTGTCTGGAAGGGGAAGAGAGACGATGGCAGGACACACGAAGAAGATTCAAGGAGCGTAACTTGTGTAAGCAAAGCAAATTCACCCATATGAACCCCGATCCTGAAAAGAAAAAAGGCAAACAAACAAAAAAACCCCGGCGATTTTCAGTGTAATTTTCCTATTCTTAGAAACTGCTCGCAAAGCCCACCGCGCATATAAAACACGTGATAGAAGTACTGTTTGGAGACGTCTCAAAACATTACTTCTATCACGTCGCAAAGCCCACCGCACATATAAAACCCCGGCTCTGCAGCATCAACTGCCCACCTGACAGGTGGTACCATGGTAGCATAACACACCGCAAAGGCCTGACAGGTGGTACCATGGTAGCATAACACACCGCAAAAGCCTCACACCAAGAACCAAACCCACCGACTTGCCAAAGGTGGTTTGCCCGATGGGCTGCCTTTTGAATCGACTCAAAAGCCCATCCCCACGCCCCGAGGCATCACATTCCCCTGGCAACGCCGCAAGCACCTCCCCAACCCCAACATCAATACCAACCCCAACATCAATACCAACCCCAACATCAATACCAACCCCAACATCAATACCAACCCCAACATCAATAGCAACCCCAACATCAATACCAACCCCAACATCAATAGCAACCCCAACATCAATAGCAACCCCAACATCAATACCAACCCCAAAATCAATAGCAACCCCAACATCAATAGCAACCCCAACATCAATACCAACCCCAACATCAATAGCAACCCCAACATCAATAGCAACCCCAACATCAATACCAACCCCAACATCAATACCAACCCCAACATCAATAGCAACCCCAACATCAATACCAACCCCAACATCAATACCAACCCCAACATCAATAGCAACCCCAACATCAATAGCAACCCCAACATCAATAGCAACCCCAACATCAATACCAACCCCAACATCAATAGCAACCCCAACATCAATAGCAACCCCAACATCAATACCAACCCCAACATCAATAGCAACGCCAACATCAATAGCAACCCCAACATCAATACCAACCCCAACATCAATACCAACCCCAACATCAATAGCAACCCCAACATCAATAGCAACCCCAACATCAATACCAACCCCAACATCAATAGCAACCCCAACATCAATAGCAACCCCAACATCAATAGCAACCCCAACATCAATACCAACCCCAACATCAATAGCAACCCCAACATCAATAGCAACCCCAACATCAATACCAACCCCAACATCAATACCAACCCCAACATCAATAGCAACCCCAACATCAATAGCAACCCCAACATCAATAGCAACCCCAACATCAATACCAACCCCAACATCAATACCAACCCCAACATCAATACCAACCCCAACATCAATACCAACCCCAACATCAATAGCAACCCCAACATCAATACCAACCCCAACATCAATACCAACCCCAACATCAATAGCAACCCCAACATCAATACCAACCCCAACATCAATAGCAACCCCAACATCAATACCAACCCCAACATCAATAGCAACCCCAACATCAATAGCAACCCCAACATCAATAGCCACCCCAACATCAATAGCAACCCCAACATCAATACCAACCCCAACATCAATACCAACCCCAACATCAATACCAACCCCAACATCAATAGCAACCCCAACATCAATAGCAACCCCAACATCAATACCAACCCCAACATCAATACCAACCCCAACATCAATACCAACCCCAACATCAATACCAACCCCAACATCAATAGCAACCCCAACATCAATAGCAACCCCAACATCAATAGCAACCCCAACATCAATACCAACCCCAACATCAATACCAACCCCAACATCAATAGCAACCCCAACATCAATAGCAACCCCAACATCAATACCAACCCCAACATCAATACCAACCCCAACATCAATAGCAACCCCAACATCAATACCAACCCCAACATCAATAGCAACCCCAACATCAATACCAACCCCAACATCAATAGCAACCCCAACATCAATACCAACCCCAACATCAATACCAACCCCAACATCAATAGCAACCCCAACATCAATACCAACCCCAACATCAATAGCAACCCCAACATCAATAGCAACCCCAACATCAATAGCAACCCCAACATCAATAGCAACCCCAACATCAATAGCAACCCCAACATCAATAGCAACCCCAACATCAATAGCAACCCCAACATCAATAGCAACCCCAACATCAATACCAACCCCAACATCAATACCAACCCCAACATCAATACCAACCCCAACATCAATACCAACCCCAACATCAATAGCAACCCCAACATCAATAGCAACCCCAAAATCAATAGCAACCCCAAAATCAATACCAACCCCAACATCAATAGCAACCCCAACATCAATAGCAACCCCAACATCAATAGCAACCCCAACATCAATAGCAACCCCAACATCAATAGCAACCCCAACATCAATAGCAACCCCAACATCAATAGCAACCCCAACATCAATAGCAACCCCAACATCAATACCAACCCCAACATCAATAGCAACCCCAACAACAATACCAACCCCAACATCAATACCAACCCCAACATCAATACCAACCCCAACATCAATACCAACCCCAACATCAATAGCAACCCCAACATCAATAGCAACCCCAACATCAATAGCAACCCCAACATCAATAGCAACCCCAACATCAATAGCAACCCCAACATCAATAGCAACCCCAACATCAATAGCAACCCCAACATCAATACCAACCCCAACATCAATAGCGACCCCAACATCAATAGCAACCCCAACATCAATAGCAACCCCAACATCAATAGCAACCCCAACATCAATAGCAACCCCAACATCAATAGCAACCCCAACATCAATAGCAACCCCAACATCAATAGCAACCCCAACATCAATAGCAACCCCAACATCAATAGCAACCCCAACATCAATAGCAACCCCAACATCAATAGCAACCCCAACATGAATAGCAACCCCAACATCAATAGCAACCCCAACATCAATAGCAACCCCAACATCAATAGCAACCCCAACATCAATAGCAACCCCAACATCAATAGCAACCCCAACATCAATAGCAACCCCAACATCAATAGCAACCCCAACATCAATAGCAACCCCAACATCAATAGCAACCCCAACATCAATAGCAACCCCAACATCAATAGCAACCCCAACATCAATAGCAACCCCAACATCAATAGCAACCCCAACATCAATAGCAACCCCAACATCAATAGCAACCCCAACATCAATAGCAACCCCAACATCAATAGCAACCCCAACATCAATAGCAACCCCAACATCAATAGCAACCCCAACATCAATAGCAACCCCAACATGAATAGCAACCCCAACATCAATAGCAACCCCAACATCAATAGCAACCCCAACATCAATAGCAACCCCAACATCAATAGCAACCCCAACATCAATAGCAACCCCAACATCAATAGCAACCCCAACATCAATAGCAACCCCAACATCAATAGCAACCCCAACATCAATACCAACCCCAACATCAATAGCAACCCCAACATCAATAGCAACCCCAACATCAATACCAACCCCAACATCAATAGCAACCCCAACATCAATAGCAACCCCAACATCAATAGCAACCCCAACATCAATAGCAACCCCAACATCAATAGCAACCCCAACATCAATAGCAACCCCAACATCAATAGCAACCCCAACATCAATAGCAACCCCAACATCAATAGCAACCCCAACATCAATAGCAACCCCAACATCAATAGCAACCCCAACATCAATAGCAACCCCAACATCAATAGCAACCCCAACATCAATAGCAACCCCAACATCAATAGCAACCCCAACATCAATAGCAACCCCAACATCAATACCAACCCCAACATCAATACCAACCCCAACATCAATACCAACCCCAACATCAATACCAACCCCAACATCAATACCAACCCCAACATCAATAGCAACCCCAACATCAATACCAACCCCAACATCAATAGCAACCCCAACATCAATAGCAACCCCAACATCAATAGCAACCCCAACATCAATAGCAACCCCAACATCAATAGCCACCCCAACATCAATAGCAACCCCAACATCAATACCAACCCCAACATCAATACCAACCCCAACATCAATACCAACCCCAACATCAATAGCAACCCCAACATCAATAGCAACCCCAACATCAATACCAACCCCAACATCAATACCAACCCCAACATCAATACCAACCCCAACATCAATACCAACCCCAACATCAATAGCAACCCCAACATCAATAGCAACCCCAACATCAATAGCAACCCCAACATCAATACCAACCCCAACATCAATACCAACCCCAACATCAATAGCAACCCCAACATCAATAGCAACCCCAACATCAATACCAACCCCAACATCAATAGCAACCCCAACATCAATAGCAACCCCAACATCAATACCAACCCCAACATCAATAGCAACCCCAACATCAATACCAACCCCAACATCAATACCAACCCCAACATCAATACCAACCCCAACATCGATACCAACCCCAACATCAATACCAACCCCAACATCAATACCAACCCCAACATCAATACCAACCCCAACATCAATACCAACCCCAACATCAATAGCAACCCCAACATCAATAGCAACCCCAACATCAATAGCAACCCCAACATCAATAGCAACCCCAACATCAATAGCAACCCCAACATCAATAGCAACCCCAACATCAATAGCAACCCCAACATCAATAGCAACCCCAACATCAATACCAACCCCAACATCAATACCAACCCCAACATCAATAGCAACCCCAACATCAATAGCAACCCCAAAATCAATACCAACCCCAACATCAATAGCAACCCCAACATCAATAGCAACCCCAACATCAATAGCAACCCCAACATCAATAGCAACCCCAACATCAATAGCAACCCCAACATCAATAGCAACCCCAACATCAATAGCAACCCCAACATCAATAGCAACCCCAACATCAATAGCAACCCCAACATCAATAGCAACCCCAACATCAATAGCAACCCCAACATCAATACCAACCCCAACAACAATACCAACCCCAACATCAATAGCAACCCCAACATCAATACCAACCCCAACATCAATAGCAACCCCAACATCAATAGCAACCCCAACATCAATAGCAACCCCAACATCAATAGCAACCCCAACATCAATAGCAACCCCAACATCAATAGCAACCCCAACATCAATAGCAACCCCAACATCAATACCAACCCCAACATCAATACCAACCCCAACATCAATAGCGAACCCCAACATCAATAGCAACCCCAACATCAATAGCAACCCCCAACATCAATAGCAACCCCAACATCAATAGCAACCCCAACATCAATAGCAACCCCAACATCAATAGCAACCCCAACATCAATAGCAACCCCAACATCAATAGCAACCCCAACATCAATAGCAACCCCAACATCAATAGCAACCCCAACATCAATAGCAACCCCAACATCAATAGCAACCCCAACATCAATAGCAACCCCAACATCAATAGCAACCCCAACATCAATAGCAACCCCAACATCAATAGCAACCCCAACATCAATAGCAACCCCAACATCAATAGCAACCCCAACATCAATAGCAACCCCAACATCAATAGCAACCCCAACATCAATAGCAACCCCAACATCAATAGCAACCCCAACATCAATAGCAACCCCAACATCAATAGCAACCCCAACATCAATAGCAACCCCAACATCAATAGCAACCCCAACATCAATAGCAACCCCAACATCAATAGCAACCCCAACATCAATAGCAACCCCAACATCAATAGCAACCCCAACATCAATAGCAACCCCAACATCAATAGCAACCCCAACATCAATAGCAACCCCAACATCAATAGCAACCCCAACATCAATAGCAACCCCAACATCAATAGCAACCCCAACATCAATAGCAACCCGAACATCAATAGCAACCCGAACATCAATAGCAACCCCAACATCAATAGCAACCCCAACATCAATAGCAACCCCAACATCAATACCAACCCCAACATCAATACCAACACCAACATCAATACCAACCTCCAAAATCCTGAACCCACCGACTTGCCAAAGATGGTTTGCCCGATGGGCTGCCCTAGCCGCTGCTGCTGAATGGACTCCTGCAAACGCCTCTGCCATGGGGATGGGGGGTGATAGGGGGATAGAAAACACAAGGGATAGGTGGCATGGTACCTTCACATCCAGCGGCAGCAATCCTTCCCAACCCACTCTAGTTTTGAGAACCAACCCAGCCCATGAGACGTCTCAAAACTTTTGAGAACAAAGGGGATAGAGCAACAAAGGGGATAGAGCAACAAAGGGGAAATAAAGTGTGGTTCACATCCAGCAGCAGCAATCCTCACCAACCCACTCTATTTCCCCACGGCGTCGCTGCCACCATATCCAAACCCTCCAACCGTCAACCCCTTCCAACCAACCACCCCAGCCCAAAGCGGCTCACAAAAGCACAGATGGCCCACCTGCTTCCTGAGCAGAGCCAAGGCGAGGTAGGCAGCATTCCCCGTATCGGCACTCGGCACAGGCTGTTGAGACAAAACTAGACTCCCAATGCCCACCTGTTTTCTGAGGAGAGCCAGGGGGAGGCAGATGGCATGCTCGGCACAGGACACAGCATTCCCCGTATCACCCTGATAAAAGTTGTATTTTGAGACGTCTCAAAATCCCCCTCACTGTCGCTGCTGCCACGTCCACCCCCTCCAACCCCACCATCACACCCCACACCACACTAAACCGCACTAACAACCCACATCACCCCAGAACACCACTCTTAACCGCACCTGCTTCCTTAGCAACGCCAGGGCGAGGTAGATGGCATGTTCAGCACAGGAAACAGCATTCCCCGTATCAGCACTCGGGATTCGCCCCACCCTGATCCCCCTCGCTGTTGCTGCTGTCACATCCACCCCCTCCAGCCCCACCCCGAACTGCACTATCAGCCGCAGCTTGGAAGCTTCCGCGATGGTTCCCGCGTCCAGCCGGGTCATCCGCGGTACGACGACGTGGCAGTCTCTGATTCGCTGAGGGATTTCGGCCCGCGGGTGCCAGGAAATTTCCATGTTGGGCTCTTTGTGTAAAAGCTCTGCGGAGTAGGTGTAGGCTTCGGGGAACTCGTCTCCACAGAAGAGCACCTTATAACGGGTACAAGGAGGTTCACAGGGATAAACACGTGCATGCAGCATCAAAGGGAAACATAAGTTAGGATTCAGCATGCCTTTGCAGTAGGAAAAATAGTAAGAAGCTATTCAAAGGAGTGTGGTTCAAAGGAGTGTGGTTCAAAGGAGTGTGGTTCAAAGGAGTGTGGTTCAAAGGAGTGTGGTTCAAAGGAGTGTGGTGCAAGGGAGTGTGGTTCAAAGGAGTGTGGTGCAAGGGAGTGTGGTTCAAAGGAGTGTGGTTCAAAGGAGTGTGGTGCAAGGGAGTGTGGTTCAAAGGATTGTGGTCCAAACTTCAAAGGAGTGTTGTGCAAGAAAGTGCGGTTCCAGGGAGTGTAGCTCGAGCTTATTACTACATTCTTGCAAGGCGCCCACTTCTTCCCGCCGCTCTCCACTCATTCTCATCTCCAAAACACTCGTCCCTCCTCATTCCAATCCACTTGTTCCTGATCCTCCCCATGGAATGGCGCTCCCTCCAAACCCTTGACCCATGAAGCTCCCTGCGCCACATTTTCCCCACTCCCCCACCGCAGCCCCGATTCCCCTCTCCCCACTCCTCCCCCGCTCCTCTCCTTCTCTCTCCCCCCCCCCCCTCCCCCTTCTCCCTCTTCCCCTTCTCTCCCGGCCATTTCCCTACTTTGAAGCTTTCCCCCTCCGCCAACGGTGCGGAGGCTACGCGCGCGGACGCTTCAGGCGCTGCTGTCGTAGGCGCTGCGCCTCCCGCCGCTCCCCCTTCTCCCATCTCCCTTTTCTTCCCACCTGCTTACCTTGAAGTTCTCCCCTTCCGCCAACGGCGCGGAGGCTACACGCGCGGACGCTTCAGGCGCTGCTGTCGTAGACGCTGCGCCTCCCGCCTCTCCCTCTTCCCCTGGAACATTCCCCGGAACCATCACGATGGCGCTGGCGATGCCACGCAATGCTGATGTGGCATCGAGTGGCCGAGCGATCACGGGACGCGCTGCGTGTCGCAGAAGGCTAGTCGCTGGCGACATTGGGGGATGTGTAACGGGGTAGCGTCCTCGACAAAATTATATAATATTGCGTTTTGATATGTGTGTAACTGGTGATCGGAGCTGTAAGATACTCCCTAGAGAGGAGTTTCCAGAAGTCTCAACAACTGTGATTGGAGCATCGCGAGTATGCACAAGGAGGAACCCTTCGAACTCCGTACAAACCCACAAACGGCGAGACGCGAGACAGAAGGAATAAGAACAGGATCAAGCAAACGACCTGATCAAATTCCAAGAGTCGAGACCAACCTGCTGAAGTGCAGGCAAATTCTGCGGGTAAAATCCGGCGGAGACCTGCTGTTCTGACACATGATATTTTTTCAAAAAGACCCACCTATACCAAGGATTCAGTGTGACAAATGTGTTTAGTGCGTGAGCATATGACGAGCTGGGCTTTTATAATACATTATCTTAGCATATCTTCCAAAACCACCATTTCTGTGCAGAATATGTGTTAAAGAAATATTTAAATACAAATAAATTTCTGATTTCCGTACGTTACAGAGAGTATTCCTTCGAATCAATTTCCATATTGGATGACCTATCCATTAAATTTTATTTCAGAGGGAAACCATAAATATTGCTTTATTTGATTATAGAATGATTGAAACTTGAAATAAAACATCACTGTTCTAAGAGTTGAGGTAGTTATTCATTTTGTTTTTAAATTTTGGGTGAGCAAATGGACATTGCGTAATAATGAGATCCATTGTAGGAATTCAGAATTTCAGAGTTTGAATGTTTCCCGCCTCTTGGTACTTTCCTCCGCCACTCGCCAGCCTCTCATGGTTTGACCCGTCTCCATGACTCTTTCCTCAATTCTTATTTCCTGCTTGTGTTGTTCCTTCTCATTCCACATGCGACCTCTTCATTCTCTGCTTCTCCGTTCGCGTCGCGCGAAGACACAACTAGGTAGCTCGGTTTTGCTCTTCAAGGTTACAACGTCCCTAATTCGCTCGCGTCGCATGACCTGCGTGCTCTAGCGTTGATTCTCATTCACTGGGTCCCACGGTATAAGTGCAACGTCAGGCCGTCTAGTGGTAACCAATTCGCACAACGATAACCCTTTCGCGCAGTGGTAACCCTTTTGTACTATAACGAGCAAGCCAATATGGCGGACATGACCCAGATGGATGGCGGAGAGGCGAAGCTGCCAGAGCTCAAACTCGGTACGTCATAGACTGTCTATTTGCTAGTCGACGGTGCGTGACAGACCGTCCTGCTCTCAGCAATAAACACATCCTACCTGGTCTTCGTTTCCTCAAGGGTTCCTGTTTTCTATCCCCCTATCACCCCCCATCCCCATACATTTTTGAAACTTGGACAACAGGATGCCTCTAGAATACCCAGTATATTTAAATGAAGTGCCTACAGTTTTGCCCGAGTTCGTTGAGATCTGTACCCGTGACCCGTGTGCCCCTTTCCACGTTGGAGAAACGGAGTTTGGTCCTCATCGTCGGGACTTGGCGCCCATATGAGGTGTAATGACGTGGATCCTCATGCTTCGCGCGCCTCGGGTCGTTCACCTCTCAACCAGCCAACTTCCAGGTTTTCCGCCAAGCTGCTGGAGTTCTGCATTTCGCCAACTGGTGTTCCGCGAAAGTCCTCTCTGTCCAAAATCTTCCGCAGACGTGTTCAAAGTTGGAGCACCCAAACCCCACCGGGTGCTTTCACCTAGCGGGGTGCTCGTGCTCCCCCCCTTCATGCACGCTGCGCGCTACCGGGGCGCGCACCACATTTTCACCGCACCCTGCCGACTACACCGGCTTCCGCGCGGCTGGGCCGAATCCTCCGCCAATTCTGCCTGGCGCTGCGCTTTTTTGTCAGGTTCAAGATCCTCTCCAAGCTGCTTCAAGCTGCCATTGGCAGCAAATTCGATGCGCGAAGCTTGCCATCCAGTGAGGAGATTTATTCCCCCAAACTCCCACTTGTTCATTCCGTTCTGCTCTGCCCTAACCCACACGCACTTGGCCTGCAACCTTCGCTGCAATTCCTCCTCCCTCCCTCAGTTTCCCCAAATCGCTCAGCCCTCACCACCACCCCTGTCCAAGTTCCTACCGCACCGCTGCTTCCAAGATCTTGTCCAGCGGTCTCTAGACTTGTTCTCCACTGTTGGGGCAATTACTCACAGTAGGGAGTAATAGATTACGTAGGTAGGTCCACTTATAACTAGAATGGAGGCTGCCACGCCGCTCGTCTACCGTTTGCCTTTAAGGCAATTTAGTAAGCCCTGCACATCGACGTATTCTGCTGATAATAGCATCACCGTCCAAGCCATTACCGCGACGCGCCTTCCGAGACACGTCTTTGTGGAATCCGCTCGTCTAGAACAAATGGCGCCAGCTCTCGGCTATTCCGCTCGCACCCCCGTTGCGCTTCCAGCGTCCCCCTCCGCGTCTGCGACGTCGTCGCTTGGTCACATCGCGAGCCGTGCGTCTCTTTTCGTCGCAGCTCCTGCTGCCGCCGAAGCCTTCGACCTTTCTCGTCCGTCCGTTCTGCTCGGAGCCGGCGCTACCGACTGCTGCCAACCTCTTCCTCTCGACTGCGACTACAGCGGCGCCAGCAGCGCGGCCGGCGTGGAAATGCAGGAGGGCAGCGGTTCGAACTTCGACGAGTCCGATATGTTCAGCGACATTCCCGCCGAAGCGCAGCGCTTCGCGGGAAAACCGTGTGAAGAATCGACGCAATCCAACGTGCGCGGAACGAAGAGGGCTGCGGACGAGCCACTGGAGCGGAGAGTCCGCGGAAAGGCGGAAGCGTTCAGCGCAACGAGCGCGGATTGCCGCGGCGCGCCTAATGCCATCTCACCCTCGTCAAGCCTCCCTTGGTGGGTGCTCGAGGCGCTCGGGGAAGAAAACGAGGGCGAAGGAGAGGTGGACGGCTGTCCGCCAGCTTCAGCTTCCCCGGCGGACTCTGCCTGCTCCGCCGCTGCAGGCAATCACCCGCGCGGCAGTAGGATTGGCGGAGGCCTGGAGGAGACTGACTGCACGCTTTCGAGAGAGTCTGCTTGCGGTGAAGATTTTTTTTTCTCGGAAGATGCGCAGTCTTTAGCTACCGTGGTTCCGCCGAGTTCTGTGAGCGGAGCTGGTGCCTGCTTATGGGCGGAAACGTTCGGCGCGGAGGACATCGGCGCTCTGCTGCAGGCGGAGCTTTGCGGGGACTCATTTATTGGGCGGAGCGTGGTGGCGGAAGGGGAGGATTCGGCGGAAGCTGAGGGGCCGTTGGATGACCTTTGCGCGGATGCTGTGCTGCGTGCGCAGTGCTTTGCGGACGAGGCGGAGATTGGGGAGAAGCTTGAAGTGGAGGAGCGGGAAGCTGCGCAGTGGGATGTGGCGGGTTTGGGGATGTGGTGCTGGGAGGAGCGCTTGGTCGCTTGCTAGTGTTTCGGCGGAAAGCGCGCACACAAGTTTTTAGCTGGTCACGGGAAACTAACCTTATAGCTCATATCGAAGGGAGCTTACAGCGGAGGATACTCCGTTCTGCCGATTTTCCCAAGGCGCAAGCGCAATTTGAGCTGCGACCTTGCGGCGAGAGGTGTACAGTATGTACTAGTATAATGCTAACTACTGACATAAGCTGAGGAGCCTAACCGTAGCAGCTTCAACAACTCTTTTTGCGGTGTAATTATCTCATCTCATGGTTCACGTTGTCACAAGGTTTGGCCAGAAGAATAACAATGGTCTCGTAAGCATTTGCTTGCCTTATTGTATTGTCAGTAGTAATGACATTTTAGGATACATTCAGGGGGCGTGTCACAAAAGCTTAATGTCTCAGATACAGTGCGGTTAAAATGGTTGCACTATATGGTGGGTGCAATGCAGTGCTGAATGGTACCGGTACACTACCTTTGTGATACCCTAAATCCCTGCACTTTTTCATTCACAACTCCTGACAGATTCAGTGATAAAACCAAGGGGAAAGAAACTCATTGCTTATGTCCACTTTGCTGCCACATGTCATTCAAAGAGAGGACTGCCAGTGCCATACTGCGTGGAGGTTTCTTCCTCCTCGTCGTCCCCATCACCTCCCTGTGAGCATTGATGAAAGAGACAAGGTGTTAGCCTTGCACTGTGTGGCCGATGACCATCCAGCCAGCAACACAAGAGATAGACAATGATGGTGTGGCGTGCAATAGCAGTGGGATGGGTGCGGCATGAGTACCGTAGTACCGTACAATAATGGATGGTATGGAACAGCATGGCATGGAGTGTGATGTGGGCATGTCAAGACTTATCATCCCATTGCATGTCATGACTTATCATCCCATTGAATGTCATGACTTATCATCCCATTGCATGTCATGACAAGTTAGGGATCACCTTCAGAAGTCTGTCGATGCGATTGAGCCCTCTCTTGGCGTTTTCATTGGTCGGGTTGATGCTGACATGGGAGTTTGTGCAGGGGCAAAGAGGTGCATGCAAAAGGCAACACACACTAATTGAGATAATGGTTGTGCACAGGCACAAGTGTTTGCACACTGGTGGGTGAATGCATGCGAGTCTAGCATGTTCGAAGCTGGCATGCTGGCATGAGGCGTGCTGGCATGAGGCGTGCTGGCATGTAGCGTGCTGGCATGTGGCGTGCTGGCATGTGGCGTGCTGGCATGTGGCGTGCTGGCATGTAGCGTGCTGGCATGCTGGCATGCATACAAGCAGAACTATATCCGGGGAGAGGAAACTGGAAATGGAATCCTGGGCAACAGATGTCATGGCATGTCATGGAATGTCATGGGATGTGTCATGTTTGATCATAAGGGACAAAACATGCCACGTCATCATCACCTGAGAGCCGTTTGCAGATGGTGCAGAGCGTCGGGCAGCCGGTTGGCCGCCATGTGGACGAACCCGAGCTTCACGTGGATCCAGTCAGCAGAGTCCACTGCCAGGTGGCGCTCCAGCCTGGTGGTGCACACACGAGAGGGAGAGGGGAGTGCATGAATGGCTTTGGCGGCTCATTATTGAGGCGCCTCAAAACTATGCTTTTGGCGGCTCATTTTTTAGGCGCCTCAAAAATATGCTTTTGGCGGCTCAAAGCAGCGTCCACTGCCAGGTGGCGCTCGAGCGTGGTGGTATGCACACACGAGAGGGAAAGGAAAAGGGGGGTGTCTGTTATTGGGCGCCTCATATCCCGCATCCACTGCAGCCTGGTCGTATGCACGCATGAAGAGCGAGAGGGGAGTGCAGGAATGCTTTTGGCGGGTCAAAGCAGCGTCCACTGCCAGGTGGCGCTTCAGCCTGGTGGCATGGAACGGGAAGGGAAAGGGGGATTGCGAGAGGAAAAGGGGGTTGTGAGAGGAAAAGGGGGTTGTGAGAAGAAAAGGGGGTTGTGAGAAGAAAAGGGGGTTGGGAGAGGAAAGGCAAGTACACACAGGAAAGCACTCACACGTCCACCACAGCAGCACTGTGCCAGTACCCAATGCTCTGCTGCACCACTTCCGATCTAACTTATGATTCTCCGAGCAGCTGCATGCAAAAGAGATGAGCCTCATGACACCATCCTACCACTCACACATCCACAGATGACTTTTGAGTCGACTCAGAAGAGATGAGCCTCATGACACCATCCTACCACTCACACATCCACAGATGACTTTTGAGTCGACTCAGAAGAGATGAGCCTCATGACACCATCCTACCACTCACACATCCACAGATGACTTTTGAGTCGACTCAGAAGAGATGAGCCTCATGACACCATCCTACCACTCACACATCCACAGATGACTTTTGAGTCGACTCAGAAGAGATGAGCCTCATGACACCATCCTACCACTCACACATCCACAGATGACTTTTGAGTCGACTCAGAAGAGATGAGCCTCATGACACCATCCTACCACTCACACATCCACAGATGACTTTTGAGTCGACTCAGAAGAGATGAGCCTCATGACACCATCCTACCACTCACACATCCACAGATGACTTTTGAGTCGACTCAGAAGAGATGAGCCTCATGACACCATCCTACCACTCACACATCCACAGATGACTTTTGAGTCGACTCAGAAGAGATGAGCCTCATGACACCATCCTACCACTCACACATCCACAGATGACTTTTGAGTCGACTCAGAAGAGATGAGCCTCATGACACCATCCTACCACTCACACCTCATGCTGCCCCGTCTATGCTGTGAGCGTCTGTCCGTGCTGTGCCTTTTGGGGGTTCATATGCGTTCACAGGGGTCCACAGGGATCCACAGGGGTCCACAGCGGTCCACAGGGGTCCACAGGACCAGCCACTCACACGTCAATGGCAGCAGCATGCCGCCCGTCCATGGTGTGCGCGTCTGCCAGGCCCGTGACAGCAGCACCACAGCGGCCGTCCATCCTCAGTGCCGCCTCAAACACCTTGCGGGCCTGCAGAGGGGAGAGGAGGAGAGGGGGAGAGGGGGAGAAGGTGGATGGAGGAGACGTAAACAAGGGGCTAACGATGGGGAAGGAGCAGCAGCAACAGCTGCGACGCCACAGCGGCCGTCCATCCTCAGTGCCGCCTCAAACACCTTGCGCGCCTGGTGTGTGCGTGTGTGTGTGCGCGCGCGTGCACACGTGTGTGTGTGAGGGAAAGACGGGAGGTACATGAGGTTATTAGCTCATCCCGTGACAGCAGCGCCACAGCGGCCGTCCATCCGTAGTGCCACTTCAAACACCTTGCGCGCCTGCAGTATGTGTGTGCGTGTGCGGGTGTGAGTGGAAGCGGGAACGGTGTGTATGTGTGTGTGCGCGCGCTCGCGCGTGCAAGTGGAGGGAGAGAAGGGAAGGAGGAAATTGTACAAGGCATAAACGACGATGAGACATGGAATGAGAAGGAACATGATACACATCCTGCGAGTGAGGGTTGAGACACTCAACGGTCCATCATCAGTGCTGCCTCCGTGTCAATTCTCACAGCAAGTCAATTCTCACAGCAAGTCAATTCTCACAGCAAGTCAATTCTCACAGCAAGTCAATTCTCACAGCAAGTCAATTCTCACAGCAAGTCACTTCTCACAGCAAGTCAATTCTCACAGCAAGTCACTTCTCACAGCAAGTCAATTCTCACAGCAAGTCAATTCTCACAGCAAGTCAATTCTCACAGCAAGTCAATTCTCACAGCAAGTCAATTCTCACAGCAAGTCAATTCTCACAGCAAGTCAATTCTCACAGCAAGTCACTTCTCACAGCAAGTCAATTCTCACAGCAAGTCACTTCTCACAGCAAGTCAATTCTCACAGCAAGTCACTTCTCACAGCAAGTCAATTCTCACAGCAAGTCAATTCTCACAGCAAGTCAATTCTCACAGCAAGTCAATTCTCACAGCAAGTCAATTCTCACAGCAAGTCAATTCTCACAGCAAGTCAATTCTCACAGCAAGTCACTTCTCACAGCAAGTCAATTCTCACAGCAAGTCACTTCTCACAGCAAGTCAATTCTCACAGCAAGTCAATTCTCACAGCAAGTCAATTCTCACAGCAAGTCAATTCTCACAGCAAGTCAATTCTCACAGCAAGTCACTTCTCACAGCAAGTCACTTCTCACAGCAAGTCACTTCTCACAGCAAGTCAATTCTCACAGCAAGTCAATTCTCACAGCAAGTCAATTCTCACAGCAAGTCAATTCTCACAGCAAGTCAATTCTCACAGCAAGTCAATTCTCACAGCAAGTCAATTCTCACAGCAAGTCAATTCTCACAGCAAGTCAATTCTCACAGCAAGTCAATTCTCACAGCAAGTCAATTCTCACAGCAAGTCACTTCTCACAGCAAGTCACTTCTCACAGCAAGTCACTTCTCACAGCAAGTCACTTCTCACAGCAAGTCACTTCTCACAGCAAGTCACTTCTCACAGCAAGTCACTTCTCACAGCAAGTCAATTCTCACAGCAAGTCAATTCTCACAGCAAGTCAATTCTCACAGCAAGTCAATTCTCACAGCAAGTCACTTCTCACAGCAAGTCACTTCTCACAGCAAGTCACTTCTCACAGCAAGTCACTTCTCACAGCAAGTCAATTCTCACAGCAAGTCAATTCTCACAGCAAGTCAATTCTCACAGCAAGTCAATTCTCACAGCAAGTCACTTCTCACAGGAAGTCAATTCTCACAGGAAGTCAATTCTCACAGCAAGTCAATTCTCACAGCAAGTCACTTCTCACAGCAAGTCACTTCTCACAGCAAGTCACTTCTCACAGCAAGTCACTTCTCACAGCAAGTCACTTCTCACAGCAAGTCACTTCTCACAGCAAGTCAATTCTCACAGCAAGTCAATTCTCACAGCAAGTCACTTCTCACAGCAAGTCAATTCTCACAGCAAGTCAATTCTCACAGCAAGTCACTTCTCACAGCAAGTCACTTCTCACAGCAAGTCACTTCTCACAGCAAGTCACTTCTCACAGCAAGTCACTTCTCACAGCAAGTCACTTCTCACAGCAAGTCACTTCTCACAGCAAGTCACTTCTCACAGCAAGTCAATTCTCACAGCAAGTCAATTCTCACAGCAAGTCAATTCTCACAGCAAGTCACTTCTCACAGCAAGTCAATTCTCACAGCAAGTCACTTCTCACAGCAAGTCACTTCTCACAGCAAGTCACTTCTCACAGCAAGTCACTTCTCACAGCAAGCCACTTCTCACAGCAAGTCACTTCTCACAGCAAGTCAATTCTCACAGCAAGTCAATTCTCACAGCAAGTCAATTCTCACAGCAAGTCAATTCTCACAGCAAGTCACTTCTCACAGCAAGTCACTTCTCACAGCAAGTCACTTCTCACAGCAAGTCACTTCTCACAGCAAGTCAATTCTCACAGCAAGTCAATTCTCACAGCAAGTCAATTCTCACAGCAAGTCAATTCTCACAGCAAGTCACTTCTCACAGGAAGTCAATTCTCACAGGAAGTCAATTCTCACAGCAAGTCAATTCTCACAGCAAGTCACTTCTCACAGCAAGTCACTTCTCACAGCAAGTCACTTCTCACAGCAAGTCACTTCTCACAGCAAGTCACTTCTCACAGCAAGTCACTTCTCACAGCAAGTCAATTCTCACAGCAAGTCAATTCTCACAGCAAGTCACTTCTCACAGCAAGTCAATTCTCACAGCAAGTCAATTCTCACAGCAAGTCACTTCTCACAGCAAGTCACTTCTCACAGCAAGTCACTTCTCACAGCAAGTCACTTCTCACAGCAAGTCACTTCTCACAGCAAGTCACTTCTCACAGCAAGTCACTTCTCACAGCAAGTCACTTCTCACAGCAAGTCAATTCTCACAGCAAGTCAATTCTCACAGCAAGTCAATTCTCACAGCAAGTCACTTCTCACAGCAAGTCAATTCTCACAGCAAGTCACTTCTCACAGCAAGTCAATTCTCACAGCAAGTCAATTCTCACAGCAAGTCACTTCTCACAGCAAGTCAATTCTCACAGCAAGTCAATTCTCACAGCAAGTCAATTCTCACAGCAAGTCACTTCTCACAGCAAGTCAATTCTCACAGCAAGTCAATTCTCACAGCAAGTCACTTCTCACAGCAAGTCACTTCTCACAGCAAGTCACTTCTCACAGCAAGTAAATTCTCACAGCAAGTCAATTCTAACAGCAAGTCAATTCTCACAGCAAGTCAATTCTCACAGCAAGTCAATTCTCACAGCAAGTCAATTCTCACAGCAAGTCAATTCTCACAGCAAGTCAATTCTCACAATTCTACAGCAAGTCACTTCTCACAGCAAGTCACTTCTCACAGCAAGTCAATTCTCACAGCAAGTCAATTCTCACAGCAAGTCAATTCTCACAGCAAGTCAATTCTCACAGCAAGTCACTTCTCACAGCAAGTCAATTCTCACAGCAAGTCAATTCTCACAGCAAGTCAATTCTCACAGCAAGTCAATTCTCACAGCAAGTCACTTCTCACAGCAAGTCACTTCTCACAGCAAGTCAATTCTCACAGCAAGTCACTTCTCACAGCAAGTCACTTCTCACAGCAAGTCAATTCTCACAGCAAGTCACTTCTCACAGCAAGTCACTTCTCACAGCAAGTCAATTCTCACAGCAAGTCAATTCTCACAGCAAGTCAATTCTCACAGCAAGTCAATTCTCACAGCAAGTCAATTCTCACAGCAAGTCAATTCTCACAGCAAGTCAATTCTCACAGCAAGTCAATTCTCACAGCAAGTCAATTCTCACAGCAAGTCAATTCTCACAGCAAGTCAATTCTCACAGCAAGTCAATTCTCACAGCAAGTCAATTCTCACAGCAAGTCAATTCTCACAGCAAGTCAATTCTCACAGCAAGTCAATTCTCACAGCAAGTCAATTCTCACAGCAAGTCAATTCTCACAGCAAGTCAATTCTCACAGCAAGTCAATTCTCACAGCAAGTCAATTCTCACAGCAAGTCAATTCTCACAGCAAGTCAATTCTCACAGCAAGTCAATTCTCACAGCAAGTCAATTCTCACAGCAAGTCAATTCTCACAGCAAGTCAATTCTCACAGCAAGTCAATTCTCACAGCAAGTCAATTCTCACAGCAAGTCAATTCTCACAGCAAGTCAATTCTCACAGCAAGTCAATTCTCACAGCAAGTCAATTCTCACAGCAAGTCAATTCTCACAGCAAGTCAATTCTCACAGCAAGTCAATTCTCACAGCAAGTCAATTCTCACAGCAAGTCAATTCTCACAGCAAGTCAATTCTCACAGCAAGTCAATTCTCACAGCAAGTCAATTCTCACAGCAAGTCAATTCTCACAGCAAGTCACTTCTCACAGCAAGTCAATTCTCACAGCAAGTCAATTCTCACAGCAAGTCAATTCTCACAGCAAGTCACTTCTCACAGCAAGTCACTTCTCACAGCAAGTCACTTCTCACAGCAAGTCACTTCTCACAGCAAGTCACTTCTCACAGCAAGTCACTTCTCACAGCAAGTCACTTCTCACAGCAAGTCAATTCTCACAGCAAGTCAATTCTCACAGCAAGTCAATTCTCACAGCAAGTCAATTCTCACAGCAAGTCACTTCTCACAGCAAGTCACTTCTCACAGCAAGTCACTTCTCACAGCAAGTCACTTCTCACAGCAAGTCAATTCTCACAGCAAGTCAATTCTCACAGCAAGTCAATTCTCACAGCAAGTCAATTCTCACAGCAAGTCACTTCTCACAGGAAGTCAATTCTCACAGGAAGTCAATTCTCACAGCAAGTCAATTCTCACAGCAAGTCACTTCTCACAGCAAGTCACTTCTCACAGCAAGTCACTTCTCACAGCAAGTCACTTCTCACAGCAAGTCACTTCTCACAGCAAGTCACTTCTCACAGCAAGTCAATTCTCACAGCAAGTCAATTCTCACAGCAAGTCACTTCTCACAGCAAGTCAATTCTCACAGCAAGTCAATTCTCACAGCAAGTCACTTCTCACAGCAAGTCACTTCTCACAGCAAGTCACTTCTCACAGCAAGTCACTTCTCACAGCAAGTCACTTCTCACAGCAAGTCACTTCTCACAGCAAGTCAATTCTCACAGCAAGTCACTTCTCACAGCAAGTCACTTCTCACAGCAAGTCAATTCTCACAGCAAGTCACTTCTCACAGCAAGTCACTTCTCACAGCAAGTCAATTCTCACAGCAAGTCAATTCTCACAGCAAGTCAATTCTCACAGCAAGTCAATTCTCACAGCAAGTCAATTCTCACAGCAAGTCAATTCTCACAGCAAGTCAATTCTCACAGCAAGTCACTTCTCACAGCAAGTCACTTCTCACAGCAAGTCACTTCTCACAGCAAGTCACTTCTCACAGCAAGTCAATTCTCACAGCAAGTCACTTCTCACAGCAAGTCACTTCTCACAGCAAGTCAATTCTCACAGCAAGTCACTTCTCACAGCAAGTCACTTCTCACAGCAAGTCACTTCTCACAGCAAGTCAATTCTCACAGCAAGTCAATTCTCACAGCAAGTCAATTCTCACAGCAAGTCACTTCTCACAGCAAGTCACTTCTCACAGCAAGTCACTTCTCACAGCAAGTCAATTCTCACAGCAAGTCAATTCTCACAGCAAGTCAATTCTCACAGCAAGTCACTTCTCACAGCAAGTCACTTCTCACAGCAAGTCAATTCTCACACCAAGTCAATTCTCACAGCAAGTCAATTCTCACAGCAAGTCAATTCTCACAGCAAGTCACTTCTCACAGCAAGTCACTTCTCACAGCAAGTCAATTCTCACAGCAAGTCAATTCTCACAGCAAGTCAATTCTCACAGCAAGTCAATTCTCACAGCAAGTCAATTCTCACAGCAAGTCAATTCTCACAGCAAGTCAATTCTCACAGCAAGTCAATTCTCACAGCAAGTCACTTCTCACAGCAAGTCACTTCTCACAGCAAGTCAATTCTCACAGCAAGTCAATTCTCACAGCAAGTCAATTCTCACAGCAAGTCAATTCTCACAGCAAGTCACTTCTCACAGCAAGTCAATTCTCACAGCAAGTAAATTCTCACAGCAAGTCAATTCTAACAGCAAGTCAATTCTCACAGCAAGTCAATTCTCACAGCAAGTCAATTCTCACAGCAAGTCACTTCTCACAGCAAGTCACTTCTCACAGCAAGTCAATTCTCACAGCAAGTCAATTCTCACAGCAAGTCACTTCTCACAGCAAGTCACTTCTCACAGCAAGTCAATTCTCACAGCAAGTCAATTCTCACAGCAAGTCAATTCTCACAGCAAGTCAATTCTCACAGCAAGTCAATTCTCACAGCAAGTCAATTCTCACAGCAAGTCAATTCTCACAGCAAGTCAATTCTCACAGCAAGTCACTTCTCACAGCAAGTCACTTCTCACAGCAAGTCAATTCTCACAGCAAGTCACTTCTCACAGCAAGTCACTTCTCACAGCAAGTCACTTCTCACAGCAAGTCACTTCTCACAGCAAGTCACTTCTCACAGCAAGTCAATTCTCACAGCAAGTCAATTCTCACAGCAAGTCACTTCTCACAGCAAGTCACTTCTCACAGCAAGTCAATTCTCACAGCAAGTCAATTCTCACAGCAAGTCAATTCTCACAGCAAGTCAATTCTCACAGCAAGTCACTTCTCACAGCAAGTCAATTCTCACAGCAAGTCAATTCTCACAGCAAGTCAATTCTCACAGCAAGTCACTTCTCACAGCAAGTCACTTCTCACAGCAAGTCACTTCTCACAGCAAGTCAATTCTCACAGCAAGTCAATTCTCACAGCAAGTCAATTCTCACAGCAAGTCAATTCTCACAGCAAGTCACTTCTCACAGCAAGTCACTTCTCACAGCAAGTCAATTCTCACAGCAAGTCAATTCTCACAGCAAGTCAATTCTCACAGCAAGTCAATTCTCACAGCAAGTCAATTCTCACAGCAAGTCAATTCTCACAGCAAGTCAATTCTCACAGCAAGTCACTTCTCACAGCAAGTCACTTCTCACAGCAAGTCAATTCTCACAGCAAGTCAATTCTCACAGCAAGTCAATTCTCACAGCAAGTCAATTCTCACAGCAAGTCACTTCTCACAGCAAGTCAATTCTCACAGCAAGTCAATTCTCACAGCAAGTCAATTCTCACAGCAAGTCAATTCTCACAGCAAGTCACTTCTCACAGCAAGTCACTTCTCACAGCAAGTCAATTCTCACAGCAAGTCACTTCTCACAGCAAGTCACTTCTCACAGCAAGTCAATTCTCACAGCAAGTCACTTCTCACAGCAAGTCACTTCTCACAGCAAGTCAATTCTCACAGCAAGTCAATTCTCACAGCAAGTCAATTCTCACAGCAAGTCAATTCTCACAGCAAGTCAATTCTCACAGCAAGTCAATTCTCACAGCAAGTCAATTCTCACAGCAAGTCACTTCTCACAGCAAGTCACTTCTCACAGCAAGTCACTTCTCACAGCAAGTCAATTCTCACAGCAAGTCAATTCTCACAGCAAGTCACTTCTCACAGCAAGTCACTTCTCACAGCAAGTCAATTCTCACAGCAAGTCACTTCTCACAGCAAGTCACTTCTCACAGCAAGTCACTTCTCACAGCAAGTCAATTCTCACAGCAAGTCAATTCTCACAGCAAGTCAATTCTCACAGCAAGTCAATTCTCACAGCAAGTCACTTCTCACAGCAAGTCACTTCTCACAGCAAGTCAATTCTCACAGCAAGTCAATTCTCACAGCAAGTCAATTCTCACAGCAAGTCACTTCTCACAGCAAGTCACTTCTCACAGCAAGTCAATTCTCACACCAAGTCAATTCTCACAGCAAGTCAATTCTCACAGCAAGTCAATTCTCACAGCAAGTCACTTCTCACAGCAAGTCACTTCTCACAGCAAGTCAATTCTCACAGCAAGTCAATTCTCACAGCAAGTCAATTCTCACAGCAAGTCAATTCTCACAGCAAGTCAATTCTCACAGCAAGTCAATTCTCACAGCAAGTCAATTCTCACAGCAAGTCAATTCTCACAGCAAGTCACTTCTCACAGCAAGTCACTTCTCACAGCAAGTCAATTCTCACAGCAAGTCAATTCTCACAGCAAGTCAATTCTCACAGCAAGTCAATTCTCACAGCAAGTCACTTCTCACAGCAAGTCAATTCTCACAGCAAGTAAATTCTCACAGCAAGTCAATTCTAACAGCAAGTCAATTCTCACAGCAAGTCAATTCTCACAGCAAGTCAATTCTCACAGCAAGTCACTTCTCACAGCAAGTCACTTCTCACAGCAAGTCAATTCTCACAGCAAGTCAATTCTCACAGCAAGTCACTTCTCACAGCAAGTCACTTCTCACAGCAAGTCAATTCTCACAGCAAGTCAATTCTCACAGCAAGTCAATTCTCACAGCAAGTCAATTCTCACAGCAAGTCAATTCTCACAGCAAGTCAATTCTCACAGCAAGTCAATTCTCACAGCAAGTCAATTCTCACAGCAAGTCACTTCTCACAGCAAGTCACTTCTCACAGCAAGTCACTTCTCACAGCAAGTCAATTCTCACAGCAAGTCAATTCTCACAGCAAGTCAATTCTCACAGCAAGTCAATTCTCACAGCAAGTCAATTCTCACAGCAAGTCAATTCTCACAGCAAGTCAATTCTCACAGCAAGTCAATTCTCACAGCAAGTCACTTCTCACAGCAAGTCACTTCTCACAGCAAGTCAATTCTCACAGCAAGTCAATTCTCACAGCAAGTCAATTCTCACAGCAAGTCAATTCTCACAGCAAGTCACTTCTCACAGCAAGTCAATTCTCACAGCAAGTCAATTCTCACAGCAAGTCAATTCTCACAGCAAGTCACTTCTCACAGCAAGTCACTTCTCACAGCAAGTCACTTCTCACAGCAAGTCAATTCTCACAGCAAGTCAATTCTCACAGCAAGTCAATTCTCACAGCAAGTCAATTCTCACAGCAAGTCACTTCTCACAGCAAGTCACTTCTCACAGCAAGTCAATTCTCACAGCAAGTCAATTCTCACAGCAAGTCAATTCTCACAGCAAGTCAATTCTCACAGCAAGTCAATTCTCACAGCAAGTCAATTCTCACAGCAAGTCAATTCTCACAGCAAGTCAATTCTCACAGCAAGTCACTTCTCACAGCAAGTCACTTCTCACAGCAAGTCAATTCTCACAGCAAGTCAATTCTCACAGCAAGTCAATTCTCACAGCAAGTCACTTCTCACAGCAAGTCACTTCTCATAGCAAGTCAATTCTCACAGCAAGTCAATTCTCACAGCAAGTCAATTCTCACAGCAAGTCAATTCTCACAGCAAGTCACTTCTCACAGCAAGTCAATTCTCACAGCAAGTAAATTCTCACAGCAAGTCAATTCTAACAGCAAGTCAATTCTCACAGCAAGTCAATTCTCACAGCAAGTCAATTCTCACAGCAAGTCACTTCTCACAGCAAGTCACTTCTCACAGCAAGTCAATTCTCACAGCAAGTCAATTCTCACAGCAAGTCACTTCTCACAGCAAGTCACTTCTCACAGCAAGTCAATTCTCACAGCAAGTCAATTCTCACAGCAAGTCAATTCTCACAGCAAGTCAATTCTCACAGCAAGTCAATTCTCACAGCAAGTCAATTCTCACAGCAAGTCAATTCTCACAGCAAGTCAATTCTCACAGCAAGTCACTTCTCACAGCAAGTCACTTCTCACAGCAAGTCAATTCTCACAGCAAGTCAATTCTCACAGCAAGTCAATTCTCACAGCAAGTCAATTCTCACAGCAAGTCAATTCTCACAGCAAGTCAATTCTCACAGCAAGTCAATTCTCACAGCAAGTCAATTCTCACAGCAAGTCACTTCTCACAGCAAGTCACTTCTCACAGCAAGTCAATTCTCACAGCAAGTCAATTCTCACAGCAAGTCAATTCTCACAGCAAGTCACTTCTCACAGCAAGTCACTTCTCACAGCAAGTCAATTCTCACAGCAAGTCAATTCTCACAGCAAGTCAATTCTCACAGCAAGTCAATTCTCACAGCAAGTCACTTCTCACAGCAAGTCAATTCTCACAGCAAGTAAATTCTCACAGCAAGTCAATTCTAACAGCAAGTCAATTCTCACAGCAAGTCAATTCTCACAGCAAGTCAATTCTCACAGCAAGTCACTTCTCACAGCAAGTCACTTCTCACAGCAAGTCAATTCTCACAGCAAGTCAATTCTCACAGCAAGTCACTTCTCACAGCAAGTCACTTCTCACAGCAAGTCAATTCTCACAGCAAGTCAATTCTCACAGCAAGTCAATTCTCACAGCAAGTCAATTCTCACAGCAAGTCAATTCTCACAGCAAGTCAATTCTCACAGCAAGTCAATTCTCACAGCAAGTCAATTCTCACAGCAAGTCAATTCTCACAGCAAGTCACTTCTCACAGCAAGTCACTTCTCACAGCAAGTCAATTCTCACAGCAAGTCAATTCTCACAGCAAGTCAATTCTCACAGCAAGTCAATTCTCACAGCAAGTCAATTCTCACAGCAAGTAAATTCTCACAGCAAGTCAATTCTAACAGCAAGTCAATTCTCACAGCAAGTCAATTCTCACAGCAAGTCAATTCTCACAGCAAGTCAATTCTCACAGCAAGTCAATTCTCACTGCAAGTCAATTCTCACAGCAAGTCAATTCTCACAGCAAGTCACTTCTCACAGCAAGTCAATTCTCACAGCAAGTCAATTCTCACAGCAAGTCAATTCTCACAGCAAGTCAATTCTCACAGCAAGTCAATTCTCACAGCAAGTCAATTCTCACAGCAAGTCAATTCTCACAGCAAGTCAATTCTCACAGCAAGTCACTTCTCACAGCAAGTCACTTCTCACAGCAAGTCAATTCTCACAGCAAGTCAATTCTCACAGCAAGTCAATTCTCACAGCAAGTCAATTCTCACAGCAAGTCAATTCTCACAGCAAGTCAATTCTCACAGCAAGTCAATTCTCACAGCAAGTCAATTCTCACAGCAAGTCAATTCTCACAGCAAGTCAATTCTCACAGCAAGTCAATTCTCACAGCAAGTCAATTCTCACAGCAAGTCAATTCTCACAGCAAGTCAATTCTCACAGCAAGTCAATTCTCACAGCAAGTCAATTCTCACAGCAAGTCAATTCTCACAGCAAGTCAATTCTCACAGCAAGTCAATTCTCACAGCAAGTCAATTCTCACAGCAAGTCAATTCTCACAGCAAGTCAATTCTCACAGCAAGTCAATTCTCACAGCAAGTCAATTCTCACAGCAAGTCAATTCTCACAGCAAGTCAATTCTCACAGCAAGTCAATTCTCACAGCAAGTCAATTCTCACAGCAAGTCAATTCTCACAGCAAGTCAATTCTCACAGCAAGTCAATTCTCACAGCAAGTCAATTCTCACAGCAAGTCAATTCTCACAGCAAGTCAATTCTCACAGCAGTGGAAAGGGACCGTACAGTCAACAAGAAAACGAGGGAGAAAACGTTCTAGAAACACGCAGATCAGAATGAAAAGAGGAAAAGAGCGTGGTTATGTTACCTTGTCCCTGCTGTCGCTGTGCTGCAGATACACCTCCCCCAGAAGAGACAACGCGCTGGCAGAGTTGGGAAACGCCTTGACTGCCTCCCGAGCTGCCGCTATGGCCTCCTTCAGCTTCGGAATCCGAAGGTAGGCTCGGACCAGACCTGGATGGGAGGTCGGGGTCCAGCAGGCAGAAGAGCATCGGTAGGCTCGGATTGAGCAGAAATTGACAGAGGGAGTTAGTGGAACAACCGAAGGTCCTGCTTCTGCATATAAGCCCTCCGGGTAAGGGCTGCTGCTTTTGAAGCACCCTTATCATTTTCCCCCACTACAACCAATCCCCCCACCCTTCCTTACCCACCTTGAAACACCCACAGGTCCAGCTTCTGCGTTTAGAACTCCTTTCACCTCATCCTAGCACACACACAGACACTTTACACCCCCCCTCCCCTCCCCCCCCCCCTTACCCACCTTGAAACACCCATAGGTCCAGCTTCTGCGTTTAGACCTCCTTTCACCTCATCCTAGCACACACACACACACCCTACCACCCTCCTTCCTTCCCCTCCACTACCCTCCGAAAATTGGCTGCTGCCTTTGAAGCGCCTTACAACCTTCCCCATTCCCCCCCACCGCGCCGCGCTACCCCCCTCACCTTGGAACACCCGCAGGTCCTGCTTCTGTGTGTATGCCCTCCGGAAAAAGACTGCTGTCTGGGTGTAGGCTCCCTTCATCTCCTCCTCTACTCCCTACTCCCCACCGACCCACCACGCTTTCCCTCTCTGTACCCACCTTGGAACACCCGCAGGTCCTGCTTCTGCGTGTATGCCCTCCGAAAAATGGCAGCTGCTGCAGACGCCACTGCTGCTGATTCCGACCGCTCGGTTTGCAGCAGAATGGCGCCCTGATGGGGATGGGGGTGGGGGGGAAGGTGGGGTGGAGAGGGGTGGAGAGGGGTGGAGAGGGGTTGGGTGGATATGAGCGAATGCCTGAGGGGAATGCTTGACTTTGGAGCCACTTCTGCTGATTCAGACTGCTCAGTCTGCAGCAGAATGGCGCCCCGGTGGGGGTTCGGGGGAGAGGGGGAGAAGCAGGCGGGGGGGAAGGCAGAGGGGGGTATGTCTCGAAAACTCCCTGCTGCTGACTGTGACCGCTCAGCCTGCATCACAATGGCGCCCTGATGGGGACGGAGGGGGGAGGGGAGAGGAGGAAGGAGGGAGGGATGGATTGAAGAAGTCTGAAGAACCAACCAGTGCACATGGCAGATCCTCTGACATAATTCCAGTGAGCAGTGCACATGGCAGATCCTCTGACATAATTCCAGTGAGCAGTGCACATGGCAGATCCTCTGACATAATTCCAGTGAGCAGTGCACATGGCAGATCCTCTGACATAATTCCAGTGAGCAGTGCACATGGCAGATCCTCTGACATAATTCCAGTGAGCAGTGCACATGGCAGATCCTCTGACATAATTCCAGTGAGCAGTGCACATGGCAGATCCTCTGACATAATTCCAGTGAGCAGTGCACATGGCAGATCCTCTGACATAATTCCAGTGAGCAGTGCACATGGCAGATCCTCTGACATAATTCCAGTGAGCAGTGCACATGGCAGATCCTCTGACATAATTCCAGTGAGCAGTGCACATGGCAGATCCTCTGACATAATTCCAGTGAGCAGCAGTCGACTCAAAAAAAGAAGAACCAACCAGTGCACATGGCATGAAGAGAGATGGAGTTGGGGTAAAGTATAGCGTGGCAGTTCATATCAAAATAGCGTGGCGACGAAAGGGTGAGAAGGTGAGAGGGTAAGAGGGATGGTAGGGAGGGAAGGGGGAGGAGGGAGGGGAGGGTGGGGAGGGTGGGGAGGGGGGGGAGGGTGGGGAGGGTGGGGAGAGTGGGGAGGGAGGGAGGGAAGGTTGGGGCAGGTGGGGAGGTTGGGGCGGGTGGGGAGGTGGGGGAGGGTGGGGTAGGCGCACCTTAGCGAGGAGAGCAGGGAAGTGATGGTCGTCCAGTTGAAGAGCCTGGGGATGGACCGGGGGAGGAAGAGGGCAGGTGAGGGGCATGAGGGTGGATGAGAAGCGTGAGAGGGGAGTGTGATAAGGATGGGGAGCAGGAAACACAGCCGCCATGCCCTCATACAGCCGCCATGCCCTCATACAGCCGCCATGCCCTCATACAGCCGCCATGCCCTCATACAGCCGCCATGCCCTCATACAGCCGCCATGCCCTCATACAGCCGCCATGCCCTCATACAGCCGCCATGCCCTCATACAGCCGCCATTCCCTCATTCAGCCACCATGCCCTCATTCAGCCGCCATGCCCTCATACAGCCGCCATGCCCTCATTCAACCGCCATGCCCTCATTCAGCCGCCATGGCCTCATTCAGCCACCATGCCCTCATTCAGCCGCCACGTCCTCATACAGCCACCCAGGATACTCATACATGCACTCACCCACCCCATCCACCCACCCACCTTATCCACATAAGCCAACGCACTGCCTCTTTCCCCCCGACTCATCCACAGGGCAGCCGCCACCACCCATGCCTCTACCCTCCCTGCCCTCCCTTCATCTATACAACCACCCACCCATTCACCCACCCACCTTATCCACATATGCCAACGCACTACCTCTTTACCCACGACTCATCCAAAGCGCGGCCGCCACCACCCATGCCTCCACCCTCCCCGCCCCCACCCTCACCATCTCCCCTGTCAGCCCCCTTAGCCACCATATCCCCTCATGAAGCTAGGCGATCTCTGAGGCAACCCAAAAGAACTCTCCTCACCCACCTTGTCCACATAAGCCAACGTGTTAGAATTCCCATGTTCTAGCATGCTAACACTTGTGACTGTACACCAATTGTGGTGTACAGTTGGGTTGGGACTACACCCAACTTTGGGTGTAGTCTTGCATTTTGGGGTGCCAATCCAACCCAATTGTGGTGGAGCCCCCAAATGCAACCCAATGGGCCATAGGTTGCCCCACTTCCCCAAGTGTGGTCAACCTAACCCAATGGGCCATAGGTTGGCCCACTCCCCCAATCCCACCTCCCTTCTTTCCCTTCCAACCTTCTCTTCCCAAACCTATGTATGCTTGCCCAATTTCCTAATCAAGCAAATGGTTCAATTTCCAATCTTCACACAACGCACTGCCTCTTTCCCCACGACTCATCCACAGAGCCGCAGCCACCACCCATGCCTCCACCCTCCCCGCCCCCACCCATGCCTCCACCCTCCCCGCCCCCACCCATGCCTCCACCCTGCCCTGCTCCCCCCATATCCCCCACCCCATCCCAAACACCCACCTTATCCACATATGCCAGTGCACTGCCTCTTTCCCCACGACTCATCCACAGCGCTGCCGCCACCACCCATGCCTCCACCCTCCCTGCCCCCACCCCCACCATCTCCGCTGTCAGCCTCCTCAGCTCCGCCCCCCCTGCTCCCCCCGCTCCCCCCGCCCCCCCTGCTCCCAGGTTGGGGAGGGAGAGGGCGGAGGAGGCGGAGGGGGAGCGGCGGGAGAGGAGGAGGAGAGCATAGTCGTCCATGCAGGCCACGTTGAATGGGTCTAGGGTGCGCGCCTGAGGGAATTGTGGGGGGAGGGGGGAGAGAGGGTAGCTATGGGAGGTGAGGAGAGACGTGTGACAGCACCACCACCAGGAGAACCAGCAGCACCACCAGCAGCAGCAGAAGGGCATAGTCGTCCATGCAGGCCACGTTGAAGGGGTCTAGCGTGCGGGCCTGAAGGGGGGGTTGGAGGGGGTAGAGATGGTTGGGATGAGATGAGTGAGAATAACATCACCAGCAGCACCAGCAGCAGAAGGGCATAGTCGTCGATGCAGGCCACGTTGAATGGGTCTAGCGTGCGGGCCTGAAGGGGGGGAGGGGTTAAGAATGCAATGAGCGGCAAAAGAGCGGCGGGAGAGGAGGAGAAGCACGCAGTCGTCCATGTAGGCCACGTTGAATGGATCTAGGGTGCGAGCCTGAGGGGGGGAGGGGGTAGGGATGAGAAGGTGGAATGCAATGAGCGGACGAAGCAGCAGGGAGTGGCGGGAGAAGAGGAGACGTGCGTAGTCGTCCATGCAGGCCACGTTGAATGGGTCTAGGGTGCGCGCCTGGGGGGGATGTTGGGGGGGGGGGGGGGGGAGAGAAAGTGGGGAAGGTAGCAGCAGCAGCAGCGGCAGCAGCAGCAGCATCATGAGGAGCAGAGCATAGTCATCCACACAGGCCACATTGAAAGGGTCTAGAGTGCAAGCCTCGAGGGGAAGGGAGAAAAGGGGGGTTACTAATGCTGGTGGTGCTGGTGGTACTGCTGGTGCTGCTGGTGCTGCTGGTGGAATGGGAGGGACTGGAAAATGGGACGAGTGGTACAACAGCAAAGGAAGGAATGAGTTGCAAGGCGCCTCACCTTTTGGTAGTGAAGCATGGCCTCACCTTTTGGTAGTGAAGCATGGCCTCACCTTTTGGTAGTGAAGCATGGCCTCACCTTTTGGTAGTGAAGCATGGCCTCACCTTTTGGTAGTGAAGCATGGCCTCACCTTTTGGTAGTGAAGCATGGCCTCACCTTTTGGTAGTGAAGCATGGCCTCACCTTTTGGTAGTGAAGCATGGCCTCACCTTTTGGTAGTGAAGCATGGCCTCACCTTTTGGTAGTGAAGCATGGCCTCACCTTTTGGTAGTGAAGCATGGCCTCACCTTTTGGTAGTGAAGCATGGCCTCACCTTTTGGTAGTGAAGCATGGCCTCACCTTGTGGTAGTGAAGCATGGCCTCACCTTTTGGTAGTGAAGCATGGCCTCACCTTTTGGTAGTGAAGCATGGCCTCACCTTTTGGTAGTGAAGCAAGGCCTCACCTTTTGGTAGTGAAGCATGGCCTCACCTTTTGGTAGTGAAGCATGGCCTCACCTTTTGGTAGTGAAGCATGGCCTCACCTTTTGGTAGTGAAGCATGGCCTCACCTTTTGGTAGTGAAGCATGGCCTCACCTTTTGGTAGTGAAGCATGGCCTCACCTTTTGGTAGTGAAGCATGGCCTCACCTTTTGGTAGTGAAGCATGGCCTCACCTTTTGGTAGTGAAGCATGGCCTCACCTTTTGGTAGTGAAGCATGGCCTCACCTTTTGGTAGTGAAGCATGGCCTCACCTTTTGGTAGTGAAGCATGGCCTCACCTTTTGGTAGTGAATGGCCGTGAAGCATGGCCTCACCTTTTGGTAGTGAAGCATGGCCTCACCTTTTGGTAGTGAAGCATGGCCTCACCTTTTGGTAGTGAAGCATGGCCTCACCTTTTGGTAGTGAAGCATGGCCTCACCTTTTGGTAGTGAAGCATGGCCTCACCTTTTGGTAGTGAAGCATGGCCTCACCTTTTGGTAGTGAAGCATGGCCTCACCTTTTGGTAGTGAAGCATGGCCTCACCTTTTGGTAGTGAAGCATGGCCTCACCTTTTGGTAGTGAAGCATGGCCTCACCTTTTGGTAGTGAAGCATGGCCTCACCTTTTGGTAGTGAAGCATGGCCTCACCTTTTGGTAGTGAAGCATGGCCTCACCTTTTGGTAGTGAAGCATGGCCTCACCTTTTGGTAGTGAAGCATGGCCTCACCTTTTGGTAGTGAAGCATGGCCTCACCTTTTGGTAGTGAAGCATGGCCTCACCTTTTGGTAGTGAAGCATGGCCTCACCTTTTGGTAGTGAAGCATGGCCTCACCTTTTGGTAGTGAAGCATGGCCTCACCTTTTGGTAGTGAAGCATGGCCTCACCTTTTGGTAGTGAAGCATGGCCTCACCTTTTGGTAGTGAAGCATGGCCTCACCTTTTGGTAGTGAAGCATGGCCTCACCTTTTGGTAGTGAAGCATGGCCTCACCTTTTGGTAGTGAAGCATGGCCTCACCTTTTGGTAGTGAAGCATGGCCTCACCTTTTGGTAGTGAAGCATGGCCTCACCTTTTGGTAGTGAAGCATGGCCTCACCTTTTGGTAGTGAAGCATGGCCTCACCTTTTGGTAGTGAAGCATGGCCTCACCTTTTGGTAGTGAAGCATGGCCTCACCTTTTGGTAGTGAAGCATGGCCTCACCTTTTGGTAGTGAAGCATGGCCTCACCTTTTGGTAGTGAAGCATGGCCTCACCTTTTGGTAGTGAAGCATGGCCTCACCTTTTGGTAGTGAAGCATGGCCTCACCTTTTGGTAGTGAAGCATGGCCTCACCTTTTGGTAGTGAAGCATGGCCTCACCTTTTGGTAGTGAAGCATGGCCTCACCTTTTGGTAGTGAAGCATGGCCTCACCTTTTGGTAGTGAAGCATGGCCTCACCTTTTGGTAGTGAAGCATGGCCTCACCTTTTGGTAGTGAAGCATGGCCTCACCTTTTGGTAGTGAAGCATGGCCTCACCTTTTGGTAGTGAAGCATGGCCTCACCTTTTGGTAGTGAAGCATGGCCTCACCTTTTGGTAGTGAAGCATGGCCTCACCTTTTGGTAGTGAAGCATGGCCTCACCTTTTGGTAGTGAAGCATGGCCTCACCTTTTGGTAGTGAAGCATGGCCTCACCTTTTGGTAGTGAAGCATGGCCTCACCTTTTGGTAGTGAAGCATGGCCTCACCTTTTGGTAGTGAAGCATGGCCTCACCTTTTGGTAGTGAAGCATGGCCTCACCTTTTGGTAGTGAAGCATGGCCTCACCTTTTGGTAATGAAGCATGGCCTCACCTTTTGGTAGTGAAGCATGGCCTCACCTTTTGGTAGTGAAGCATGGCCTCACCTTTTGGTAGTGAAGCATGGCCTCACCTTTTGGTAGTGAAGCATGGCCTCACCTTTTGGTAGTGAAGCATGGCCTCACCTTTTGGTAGTGAAGCAAGGCCTCACCTTTTGGTAGTGAAGCATGGCCTCACCTTTTGGTAGTGAAGCATGGCCTCACCTTTTGGTAGTGAAGCAAGGCCTCACCTTTTGGTAGTGAAGCATGGCCTCACCTTTTGGTAGTGAAGCATGGCCTCACCTTTTGGTAGTGAAGCATGGCCTCACCTTTTGGTAGTGAAGCATGGCCTCACCTTTTGGTAGTGAAGCATGGCCTCACCTTTTGGTAGTGAAGCATGGCCTCACCTTTTGGTAGTGAAGCATGGCCTCACCTTTTGGTAGTGAAGCATGGCCTCACCTTTTGGTAGTGAAGCAAGGCCTCACCTTTTGGTAGTGAAGCATGGCCTCACCTTTTGGTAGTGAAGCAAGGCCTCACCTTTTGGTAGTGAAGCATGGCCTCACCTTTTGGTAGTGAAGCATGGCCTCACCTTTTGGTAGTGAAGCAAGGCCTCACCTTTTGGTAGTGAAGCATGGCCTCACCTTTTGGTAGTGAAGCATGGCCTCACCTTTTGGTAGTGAAGCATGGCCTCACCTTTTGGTAGTGAAGCATGGCCTCACCTTTTGGTAGTGAAGCATGGCCTCACCTTTTGGTAGTGAAGCATGGCCTCACCTTTTGGTAGTGAAGCATGGCCTCACCTTTTGGTAGTGAAGCATGGCCTCACCTTTTGGTAGTGAAGCATGGCCTCACCTTTTGGTAGTGAAGCATGGCCTCACCTTTTGGTAGTGAAGCATGGCCTCACCTTTTGGTAGTGAAGCATGGCCTCACCTTTTGGTAGTGAAGCATGGCCTCACCTTTTGGTAGTGAAGCATGGCCTCACCTTTTGGTAGTGAAGCATGGCCTCACCTTTTGGTAGTGAAGCATGGCCTCACCTTTTGGTAGTGAAGCAAGGCCTCACCTTTTGGTAGTGAAGCATGGCCTCACCTTTTGGTAGTGAAGCATGGCCTCACCTTTTGGTAGTGAAGCAAGGCCTCACCTTTTGGTAGTGAAGCATGGCCTCACCTTTTGGTAGTGAAGCATGGCCTCACCTTTTGGTAGTGAAGCATGGCCTCACCTTTTGGTAGTGAAGCATGGCCTCACCTTTTGGTAGTGAAGCATGGCCTCACCTTTTGGTAGTGAAGCATGGCCTCACCTTTTGGTAGTGAAGCATGGCCTCACCTTTTGGTAGTGAAGCATGGCCTCACCTTTTGGTAGTGAAGCAAGGCCTCACCTTTTGGTAGTGAAGCATGGCCTTACCTTTTGGTAGTGAAGCAAGGCCTCACCTTTTGGTAGTGAAGCATGGCCTCACCTTTTGGTAGTGAAGCATGGTCTCACCTTTTGGTAGTGAAGCATGGCCTCACCTTTTGGTAGTGAAGCATGGCCTCACCTTTTGGTAGTGAAGCATGGCCTCACCTTTTGGTAGTGAAGCATGGCCTCACCTTTTGGTAGTGAAGCATGGCCTCACCTTTTGGTAGTGAAGCATGGCCTCACCTTTTGGTAGTGAAGCATGGCCTCACCTTTTGGTAGTGAAGAATGGCCTCACCTTTTGGTAGTGAAGCATGGCCTCACCTTTTGGTAGTGAAGCATGGCCTCACCTTTTGGTAGTGAAGCATGGCCTCACCTTTTGGTAGTGAAGCATGGCCTCACCTTTTGGTAGTGAAGCATGGCCTCACCTTTTGGTAGTGAAGCATGGCCTCACCTTTTGGTAGTGAAGCAAGGCCTCACCTTTTGGTAGTGAAGCATGGCCTCACCTTTTGGTAGTGAAGCATGGCCTCACCTTTTGGTAGTGAAGCATGGCCTCACCTTTTGGTAGTGAAGCATGGCCTCACCTTTTGGTAGTGAAGCATGGCCTCACCTTTTGGTAGTGAAGCATGGCCTCACCTTTTGGTAGTGAAGCATGGCCTCACCTTTTGGTAGTGAAGCATGGCCTCACCTTTTGGTAGTGAAGCATGGCCTCACCTTTTGGTAGTGAAGCATGGCCTCACCTTTTGGTAGTGAAGCATGGCCTCACCTTTTGGTAGTGAAGCATGGCCTCACCTTTTGGTAGTGAAGCATGGCCTCACCTTTTGGTAGTGAAGCATGGCCTCACCTTTTGGTAGTGAAGCATGGCCTCTTCACTGCGACCCTGCGATGCCTCCACCTGATGGGGATGCGAGAAGCACAGCACAGGGCATGACACAGGGCATGACACAGGGCGTGACACAGGGCATGACACAAGGCATGACACAAGGCATGACACAGGGCATGACACAGGGCATGAAACATGGAGCATGGGACAGGGGATGACGATTGCTGGGACATATTGAGGACACTTTGAAGGTCACTCACCCACCTGCCCCATGTGCTGTGCAGGTGCAGGTGCACGAATTGTAAGGCGCCCCAAAAGTCAAAACACTCCTCGGAAGGTCACTCACCCACCTGCCCCATGTGCAGGTGCAGGTGCACGTTGCTGGGGAAGCGAGTCACCAGCTGCTGATACTCGTCCACACTGGCTGCCATGCCACGGGGTGAGGGACGTGTGGGATGCATGGGAGGATGGGCATGGGATGATGGGCATGGGAGAGTGTGACAGGGGTGAGGGGCGGGGGGGTTGACGGGTGAGGGGTGTGAGATATTTCAACCAGCTTCTACAGTGTAATATGGTTACACTGTAACCAGCGGGAAAATCATTGACATCAAAATGGACGACTCGCATGGTAATCCAGTAGGCTTTCATAGGCTTTCATAGGCTTTCATAGGCTTTCATAGGCTTTGATAGGCTTTCATAGGCTTTCATAGGCTTTGATAGGCTTTCATAGGCTTTCATAGGCTTTCATAAGCTTTCATAGGCTCTCAAAAACAAACATTGCTAAAAGAGTATGCCCTATGTGCTGTACACTGCAAGCCTTATGTACGCTGTAGTCCTTACATGTACTATCTGCCTGCATGGCTGTGTTACTAAGTTACTTTCTTCCTGTTCTCACCTGCGTTCTCATTGGCTGCTCGGTGTGCCTGTGCCTCCACATACTTCTGCTCACCCATGCATGCACCCCCATGCATGCACCCATGCACCCATGTATGCTCCCGTGCACACACCCATGCATGCACACATGCACACATGCACACATGCACACGCCCATGCCCACGCCCATGCCCACGCCCATGCCCACGCCCATGCCCACGCCCATGCCCACGCCCATGCCCACGCCCATGCCCACGCCCATGCCCACGCCCATGCCCACGCCCATGCCCACGCCCATGCCCACGCCCATGCCCACGCCCATGCCCACGCCCATGCCCACGCCCATGCCCACGCCCATGCCCACGCCCATGCCCACGCCCATGCCCACGCCCATGCCCACGCCCATGCCCACGCCCATGCCCACGCCCATGCCCACGCCCATGCCCACGCCCATGCCCACGCCCATGCCCACGCCCATGCCCACGCCCATGCCCACGCCCATGCCCACGCCCATGCCCACGCCCATGCCCACGCCCATGCCCACGCCCATGCCCACGCCCATGCCCACGCCCATGCCCACGCCCATGCCCACGCCCATGCCCACGCCCATGCCCACGCCCATGCCCACGCCCATGCCCACGCCCATGCCCACGCCCATGCCCACGCCCATGCCCACGCCCATGCCCACGCCCATGCCCACGCCCATGCCCACGCCCATGCCCACGCCCATGCCCACGCCCATGCCCACGCCCATGCCCACGCCCATGCCCACGCCCATGCCCACGCCCATGCCCACGCCCATGCCCACGCCCATGCCCACGCCCATGCCCACGCCCATGCCCACGCCCATGCCCACGCCCATGCCCACGCCCATGCCCACGCCCATGCCCACGCCCATGCCCACGCCCATGCCCACGCCCATGCCCACGCCCATGCCCACGCCCATGCCCACGCCCATGCCCACGCCCATGCCCACGCCCATGCCCACGCCCATGCCCACGCCCATGCCCACGCCCATGCCCACGCCCATGCCCACGCCCATGCCCACGCCCATGCCCACGCCCATGCCCACGCCCATGCCCACGCCCATGCCCACGCCCATGCCCACGCCCATGCCCACGCCCATGCCCACGCCCATGCCCACGCCCATGCCCACGCCCATGCCCACGCCCATGCCCACGCCCATGCCCACGCCCATGCCCACGCCCATGCCCACGCCCATGCCCACGCCCATGCCCACGCCCATGCCCACGCCCATGCCCACGCCCATGCCCACGCCCATGCCCACGCCCATGCACAAAAGAAGGCATTAGTAGATGCGCTTGTTCCTGTGCTGCAGCCTGCAGCCTGGAGCACTGGGTTATGCTACAGTCACCACCTTATACAATCACTATCTCATAGACTCCCTACCAGATACTGTGACTATCTAATACACTCACAACCATAATCACCACCTGCTACAGTCGCTCCACCTAATAGAGTCACTCTACCTGATACAATAGCTACCTGATACTTTCGCTGCCACATACAGTCACCATCCGACACAGGCACTACCTGCTACAGTCACTACCAGCTGCAGTCACTACCTGATACAGTCACCACCTCATACAGTCACTACCTGCAGCCATTTACAAGACTCGTGCACTTCCCCTGTTGCTCCCGCCTTGCTGCCCCCTCTGCTGCTGGGTGTGCTGGGCAGGGGCTGGGGGGAATGAGGTGGGGAGGGTGGGGAGGACGGGAAGAGCAGGGGGGGTTGGCGGGGGGATGGCGAGAGCATGAAGTGGGAACGAGGTGCCTTGCTGCCCCCTCTGCTGCTGGGTGTGCTGGGGAGGGGCTGGGGGGGAATGAGGTGGAGAGGGTGGGATGGGTGGGGGGGACGGGGAGCGTACGGAGGGTGGGATGGATGGAGAGGATGGGGAGGACAGATAGAGAAGGGGAGGGTTGGCAGGAGGAATGAGGCTTGATCCTCGCAGCCTGTTACAGGTCCTCCTAAAGGTGCGCGTGTGGTGACTAATGGCTGAATTCATTAGATGTAGGATGTGCGAATTCACCCTCCGTTAAGTTGTTAGGCTGAATTCATAATTCAAGAATTCTCAGAAAACGCATTCAGATTGGCAGGGGGAATGAGGCTTGCTCCTTACAGCCTGAGCTATTGGTCCTCCTATTGGTGCGCATGTGGTGACATCTGTGCTAACTTAAAACAAATCAACCAACTACTGAGATGTACCAGCTGCAACCTTGAACCTCGGTGCATGCATGTGACTAAACGGTATTATGGAGTCGATTTGATATTACAGAGAGTCAGGTGAGATTTGATACCGTCAAGGTGATACCATCACGGAATAATGAACCCTCAAGCATCTCTGGACTGGATACTCCTGGAGCTTTTCTTTTGCTGAAATAATCCCGGAGGCTCTCTTGCTGGGGCAGCAGGGCACAGGTTTCTTTCGCCGACAGCCCCAGCTGTTTTTGAAGCGCCCCGAAAAAAGACTGCTAGTGGTGTCGCTTGCGGCAGCAGTCGTTCCGGACCAGGACTCACCTCCTGCTGTGGCAGCAGGGCGCAGGTTTCCTTTGCCGTCAGCCCCAGCTGCACCACTGCTGTCACTGCCTCCATGGCGAACGGGCACTGCCTGGTGGTGGGGAGGGGTTGAGAGGTGTGTGGCGGAGTTAAAGGGAGTGAGTGGTCGGCATGGAGGAGTGTGGCTTGAAGACAGTCCCGCTAGGTCAATGCTGTCACTGCCTTCATAACAAACGAGCACTGCCCGGTGGTGTGTAGGGGTGAAGAGGGGTGTGAGGGGGGTAACATGTGAGTGGGGGAAATGCTGGGGGTGCCGGGATGGATCAGAAGCGTGTGGCTACAGTCCCAGCTGCGCCACTGCTGTCAGTGCCTGCCTCCATTGCAAACGGTCACTGCCTGGTGGTGGGGAGGGGTGAACAGGGGTACGACGGAGTTACAGAAAGATTTAAAACGGCACAGAGGAGAGTGGCTTGTCCACAATCCAGCTCAGCTGGGCCACTGTCTTTACTGGCTCCATTGCAATTGGGTGCTGCCTGGTGGTGAGGGACATGAGGAGTGGGGGGAAGAGGGGTTAAGCGGGGCGAGGGCTTTCAAATGACTTCCTTTTCTGAGACGTCTCACAACACGAAAATCAAATTTGTTTTGAGACTTCTCAAACAAAACATCACGTCGCAACACACACCTGAGACACCCCTTGTATGCAGCGAGGGCAGCGTTGTCGTCGTAGCTGCTGGAGCAATAGAGGGACACTGTTTAAGGCGGTGTAAAGGGCAGACAGAGAATGGGTCTACCTGCGGCAGCAGTACGCACCTGAGGCACTCCTTATATGCAGCGAGTGCAGCGCGGTCGTAGCTGCTGGAGCGGTAGAGACGGGCGAGCAGCAGGTTGAGTCGCAACGAGCGCAGGCGGTGAGGCACTGCCTCCAGCTGAGAGAGAGGGAAGGATGAAGAGGGGAAGAGGGGTGTGAAAGGAGGAGGGTGGGAAGGAAGAGGGGTGGAGAGGTTTGACAAAGGTGTAAAGATGGGCGAGCAGCAGGTTGAGGCGCAGCGAGCGCAGGCGGTGAGGCACTGCCTCCAGCTGAAGGGGTGACGGGAAGGGAGGGTAGAAGGGACAGGGGAGGGCAGGCGAGCGAAGAGAGGTAAAGCGTGTTATAGAGGCGAGCGAAGAGAGGTAAAGCGTGTTATAGAGGCGAGCGCGCAGTGGATTGAGACGCAGTGATCGCAGGTGGTGAGGCACTGCCTCTAGCTGAGAGGGGGAGGGGGATGGAGGGCCACAGGCAAAGCGGTGGTCAGGAGAGCAATGAGAGGCAGGCGAGCAGAGGGTTGAGGTGCTGCAAATCCAATAAAAGGACATAAGCAGGATTCTGCTCGTAAAGGTGCTCGTGATTGGCTTGACTGACTTAATGACTTGTTTGACCTGATTGACCTAGCTGATTTGATTGACTCGGTTGACTTGATCGACCTGATTGGCCTGACTGGCCTGATTGGCCCGGTAGACAGGATTGACCATCCACACCACACACCACACACCACACACCACACACCACACACCTCTGTGAGGGCGGGTTTGACCTCCTTCAATGCCACGTAGCACTCCGCCACTCGCAGCCGCACCTGGTGGCACATGTGGGGCACGTGTGGCATGTGTGGGGCACGTGTGGCACATGTGGGGCACGTGTGGCATGTGTGGGTGAGATGGAGTGAGGGAGGATGAAGGGAGGGAGGGAGGATGGGAGAAGATTAGGGCTTGTGCTTCACATTGGGAAAGCAGAGAGTGAAAAACGGTCAGCAAGGAAGACATTGTGAAGAGTGGAGAGGAAGAGATGAAATGGAGGTGGAAAGGGAGCAGAGGGGGAGAGGAGGGGGGCTGGACAGATAGTGCCCTTCATTCATCTTACCTCTGCCTTCCCCACGTCTGTATCCAAGGCCACCATGCTCGCCCCTCCACCCCCCATTCCGCCAACCACGCCCCCTCCCCCTCCCCCCGCTCCTCCCACACACGCTCCCCCTGAAACCATAGGCAAACACCCCATAGACTTCCCCCCCGCTCCCGGTCTCCCCCCTCCCCCAATCCCCCCGATCCCACTCCCTCCCCCTGACTGCCCCAACCCCCCATACCGCCCCACTCCCCCTGATCCTCCCCCCGTTCCCCCTCCGCCCGCCCCCGCCCCCCCTGCACTGTAGCCGCCTGACTGGGCGGGAGTCCCAAGGCCGGCGCTTGCTACAGTGGCAGGGCTGCCAGGAACAGTCCGACTGCTGCCGCCCGTGTGGCCGGCCACCTTGCAGAGCTGCTGTGCCTGGCGGTAGAGGTTCTGAGGGGGTGAGGAGAGGGGAAGGGGGAGAAGGGGGGGCTCGTCTCAGAAGTTGTCTGGTGGTATCGGTTCTGTGAGGGAGGGGAGGGAGGGGGGAGCTTTGAGGGATCTCAAATTCTGGGAGAGAGGCGAGAGAGGGCTTGGAGAGGGGAGGAGAGAGAGGGCAAGCGGAAAGAGAGGGGTGGGAGGAGGGGAGGGGGGAGAAGGGGGGCATAGCTGATGCGTCAATGCGTTGCGGTGGCAAGGACTGTTTTGAGGCGCACACCCCGTCACGCTCTCACTCCGCGCACCCACCAGCGCACTCTCTCTCTCCGCGCACCCACCAGCGCACTCTCTCTCTCCGCGCACCCACCAGCGCACTCTCTCTCTCCGTGCACCCACCAGCGCACTCTCTCTCTCCGCGCACCCACCAGCGCATTATCACTCTCCGCGCACCCACCAGCGCGCGGCGGAAATCTTGCCGCCCGAAGAGCGCTTCCGCGTAGAGCACGAGATTCTCCGCCCTCGATATTGCCGGCACGTCGCTGCCCGGCCCGGCTGCAGAGACCAGGAAGCTTCCCTGAAAGAGCGTGGGAAGGAAAGCACAGAGACTTGTCGGTGACCGGAATGGGGAAAGGGTGGACCTGAAAGGTTTCGCAATATCGTATCGTATCATATAGATGTGACCCATGAGGGAGAGCATGTATGACGCGTCATTGCGCCTCGTATCCTACTCTAGAGTGCGTCAGTATGCAGTGACGGCCATTTAACCGTTATCTCTGAAAGCACTGTAGCTACTAGCCGTCGCAGCCACTCACGAGGATCTCAGCCGACTCGTACAGCCGCTGGTCGAGTAAATACGCGAGATTCTCCCGCATCGCGTCCATGGCGATACGGGGTACAGCGCGGTTGAGATAGAGTATTCGCAAGAGCTTTCGCGAGTGTTACACGAGTAAGAATCAGAATTGAACTCCAAAAAAACGGGCAACCAGGCGCGGCTCGTCGTTAGGTACCTCGCTGAAGTTCCCAGATTTGCCGCTCAAATTCGAAACGAGGCAGTGGTGGTGGGGATGGAGTGGAAGTGTGGCTTGTCAAGGAGTGAGCCGAGAACCTTGGGGATGTCAGAAACCGAAATCCAGGTTACCGATCCGACGAACGTCGCCACGGGAAACTGGATTCGGCGAGAGTGGTTACCCCACTAAATCTGTACAGGCTTCTTGTACGCGCAGATGAGCGAATCGTTAATAATTGCAACCGTCAGTTCACCAACTAAACAAATTTCTCATACGAACTACCCATTGCATTCTGCCATGTCACGAGCAATTCCTCTCTCCTCGACCCTACTGAAACGTTCTAGAATGTAACCATATCATTCTTTCACGCACAGCACCGCATCTCACCGCATTGCATAATATCTTGTGCAGCAGTGACACCCCGAATCCAGCTTGATGCTTGTTGGTGTGCACTGCTTCTCCATCTCTCACTAGCTCTCGGACTACAATGAGCTCTCTCGTTTTTTTCGTGCGTCTCCCAATAGTGTGTATTAGTAGTTAGTGTTTAGTTCGAATTCAGGGATGGAATAGCGGCGGCCGTTGTCGTGTAGTCCTCTAGTAGTCCGTTTTCCCAACGCGTCATTCGCAGTCACGTTCCCTCGTCTACCCAGTGTTTCCTCTTTTCGCTTCCACGACTCTGTCCTCTCAACAGTCCGCGCACACAGGCTAACAGGTTACAATCAACATTTAACAGCCGCCATTTTGACGGCTAATCGTCAGCCGCCAACGGTAACTGGTACGCAGAGATCAGCCGCCACAAATGTACCGGCGACCTCGCCTTCCGTTGGACCAAGTCGCGATTGCGATGCTGTGAGTTTTTCCTTCTTAGGACGCGGACACTCGCATCAAGTTTGGCGATCGATCGTGCAAAATCGATCTGCTACCGCACTGGAAACCTGCAAAAACTTTTCTGACCTTTTTGAAACCCGTCAAAAACCGACCATGCGGCAGGATCAATCGCCAAAATCGATGCGAGTGCCCGCTTCCTTAGAGATTGAAGCGGCGCCAATATCCTTAGAGTACTGTATGATTCACGCTAGCAGGAGCCGCCTCCGTTCAGTCCTGTGGTCTCTAAAGTCCTTTTTTTCCATCACCCTCTTCTGCATCCCTCTCTTTCCCATGTGCGCATGCCAGTGCTGGTCCCGTGCGCACAGAATGGGAGTAGATTTTTTAGTCGACCAAAAAAATTGCCACTTTATGGGAGTTGCACCCAGCAGATTTCCTGTCAACCTTCCACAGCTTCCGTTTCTACCACCCAACTCATTCACTGGCCTGTTTGTTTCGTCTCGTCCTACTTTTCCCCTCCATTCCCTTTTTTCTTAAATTTCCTTCTTTCCTATTGTCTCTCATTTCCCCCCTGTCCCTTCCCATGCACTTTCCCCCGATCCTTTCTAAACTCCCAGTACCCACTCTCCCCTTCTTCCTTACCCGTTCCCATCTCAGCTAGACAGAATGCGCATGGCTTCGGGCTAATTCCATTCCACGCCCAGCACCCACTCAATACACGCTGAGCACATCTCAATCTACCTACCTTTCCGTTTACCTGTCATCGGGCTACTTCCTCTTCAAGCAACCTCTGGATAGCTGGTACCCAGCCAGTCTACCACCCCCCTCTCCCTTGTACAATCCCCCTCGCACCCAGCTCGCTCAGTCTACCATCCCCCTCGCCCACCTGTGCCTCTCCCCCTAATGCCTGCCCCCTCTCCCTTGTTTTCTGCAAGGTGGTCGTGGCATCGGGCCTTTTCCTCTTCAAGAAGCCTCTGGATAGCTGGTACTCCGCTCAATCTACCATCCCCCTCGTCCTTATTTTCTGCAGGGTGGGCGTGGCTTCGGGTTACTTCCTCTTCAAACAACCGCTGGACGAGTACTGGCGTGCTCAGGGCAGGCGAGAAGAGGGGGGTCCGGTTGGCGGAGGGGACAAACAGGGACAAGGAGATGCTGACGTGGCAGAGAGTTGACGAAGTGGTGGTAGCGTGTAAAGCTAAAGCTGTGTGTGCTTATGATGGCCTCACATTTTTTGTTATGGTCTGAGATGCCTGTATATACTACGGTAGGTCCTCTTTTTCAACCTTTCAGGTAAATTTCCTACGGTATTGTGCTGTGTGTGTGGCTTCTGGTCTGATATTGCCTCCCTGCCCCTGCATCTATGGGTTTTGATATGCTGCTGAGTTGTTGCGAAAGGTTGTATGTACTGTTTTAAGGTAGAAAGTGAATGTAGCCCACAGCTGTGCACCCAGTGTTAGAACAGGAAAGCAGTGAAGATTGAAAACGATTTTCCACTGGACGAAGAGGACAGATGTTATTATGTAGTATTTCATTCCCCTATCGTGCCTTGGTTGGACTTTACTGAATGTTTCGCGCCGTTAACACGCACTACTAAACGGTACATATTTTAGTGCAAGAAAACCACGAACAGCCACGAGCGTAGCGCATTCGCCGCCGGGTCCACGAGATTCAACCCATCCACACCGAAGTGCAATGCCTCCAAATCCCGTTCAACCTCGGAAACAGACATGGAATTTGTTTACTTCCCTGCTTTGTTGAACTCTCATAACGCGCCGTACTGTCACAACCAGTGACAGTGGCACGGGCACGTTCATGTGTTACCTACCGCCATGGCTTTCATTTCTACTGCCTACCAGCCATATAATTTCAGTCAATCATCACATTATTGCCTCGCTTGTGCATATGCACCCTGCGGCTCCTTCCAGAATCGCCGAATTTTTGTGATGGGGATTTCGGGAGCTACTAGTGACGGGCAAAACCGAGCTTTCCTGTGCGCGACATAGTTGTTGACGTGGCGACCATCCTGCTCAGCTCACTAAAGTTTTCCCGAGCGTCGCGATTATTTGAGGGCGCGCACGACGCGCCTCCTCGCACAGAAGTACCTACTCGATCACGAAAATGCGCCGCGGCTCTTCCTGGATGCGATTACTTCTCGAGTGTTTCGCGCGCGTACTTCTCGTTCGCGCTTCGCGATTATGCGAGGCGCGCACGACGCATCTCCAGTCTCGATGCCTTGTCAGTGCTTTGCTCACGCATTCCAGACTGTCGACGTAGTAGCTATAAAGAGGGTGTTTCGCGTCCCTACGATTCCATCCAGCTAGAATCCGCCTTCCTCTCTTCTATAACAGCCAAGTTATATCTTCCTCTTCCGCTCTCAGCTTCCACCAGCTTCCACTCGCTTCCGAGTAATGGCTTTCACTCAGGCTCGACGCGTCCTGATACTAGGTAAGCTACCCACTCCAAGTGATGATTAGTATGAACTCGAGTAACCCCACACTACGGCCTGTCAGCCAGTGTTCATCCTTCAACTCATTGTTTGCAACCTGCCTGCAGCTGCTATAGCAATGATTCTGCGCGAATTGACATGATTTACGCCGCATGTGGTAACATGATCGTCCGTTTTCGCCGCGTGCGTTTTCCTGCAGTAGCTTTCTTCGCGGCGATGGTGGCGGTGGCTTTCGCAGGCGACGACGACGACAACAGAGGCGACAGCTGGAAACCTAGTCAGTGCTTCGTGCCTTCCCCACCAACTCCTCTGTCTCCACTTCCTCACCCGTTCACCTCTTCCAGACTCTCCACTTTCTAGACTTCATTCTACCCCCAACTGACTTCCTGTACCCTTCTCCCCTCCTTCCCTCCCCTCCCCCACCCCCTCGGTCTCCCTTTCTTTCACCCCCCTCGGTCTCCCCTCCTCTCGCCCCCCTCGGTCTCCTCACCTCTCACCTCCCCTGTCCCCCCTCCCCTCACCCTCCCTGTCCCCCCTCCTCTCACCCTCCGCTGTCTCCCCTCCTCTCACCCACTCGGTCCCCACTGGACACAAAGCTTCACCTCCACGCTGGTTGGGGCCAACGAGATTCCCAAGAACAACTCTGAAGCTGCCAGGAACACTGTTGGCGACAAGCACGGCACGGTGGATATGAAGCTGGACATTCATAAGTGAGTGCCTACCGCCTATTACGCAGTGCTGTATTTGTGGCAAGTGAGTCGTTGTCATGATTCATACATTCTCTTGAAAGTTCTGGATTTGAGTTAACGTTTTCAAAACACACAAATACAAACCTGACACCTTTTTTTACTTACACCGCCCATGATCAGGAGCAACGGGGAGCCCATATACGTGGCGTATTTGGTAAAATCGTCGAACCTGGAAGGTGAGATGCCGCCGACCATGACCCACGTGCACAACGGCACGAAGGGGCGGAACGGAGCAAAGCTGCTGGACCTGCCGTGCACGTATCAGAAGAAGAGCAGCAGCGAGTGGGTCTGCCAGGGATCCCTGGGCGAGCCCCTGGACGAGCGCACGCGGGCTCTGCTGTGGACACTCAAGAGGATCACGAAGCAACCGCATGAGTTTTACGGGAACATTCACACCAAGAAGTATCCCGATGGAGCCGTGCGCGGTCAGTTCAGGAGGGCCTAGGAGACCAGCTTGCGCCGACCCCGAACCTTTCCAGATTCCGAGGCGAGATGAAGTGGTTCCAACCTGAAGGACTGCGGAGAGGAGATGAATCAGGGATAAGGGAATAAATGAAAAAAGAGCTGATTAGGGTGAGAAGAGCTAGGAATAAAGCTCCTGCAAATATCCGTGTTTAGCAGGGAAGAAACGTGAGTGAAGTGGTTTTGATGCTCCAGAATACCAGCTCGCAAAAATCCAGTTGTCTTTTTCCTATAAATGGCTGAGAGACTGGCGTTTAAGTTTGAGAACGGTTATGCTGAACCACAATCTGATGGGTAGAAACTCATGAACGACAAACGCGTCACATTCAAGTGCAGCTATTGTCTCGAAGTCGGCTGCATTGCGCGCACCATACACGTTGAAAAGTTGAAAACCGAATTGCACCGCTGCTATGGGCGAGGAAGCAAAAGGGGGCTGGAAGATGGCCAACCAATCTCAATTCACATACCTCGGTCTGTTCTGGTGCGTTACATTCGAAAGCGGTTGAAATCCAGAACCACACTTTACTGTGTAGGAGCACACTGCACCTTTACTCAACGGCTTCATTCTCCTGGTTTGCTGATTTGCTTCTTTTACTGATTGTCCTGATTCCGCCCATCCTGCTTACCACCATAGCTTGGCTTGACGAACGTGTAGGACGCGTCACAACCAGGTGCGAGCATTACTGATTCCACCATCCTTATTGGCTCGAGCGAGGTACATCAACGCGTCACAATCAAGTGCATTATCGCTCATTGGCTCGCCTCTTCTCTCTCCTAGAGCTGCTATTATTGAGTTGCGACCAATAACAGGCCGGAGTCGACAGAATGACGATTTTTTATTCGACGCCAATGTCATTCCGACTTATGCGCTCGCCAGACTTACTGATGGTTCGCGATAATACGCGATGCGCCTTGAATCCGAGTTTGGATTTGATTAATTGCCCGGCTGAGATACCTTAGCGGAATTTCCTATCATCCCATCCGCCAATCTCCACCTTCAGCCGTAACGCTGGTCTCTCTGGTCCCTCCATCCTGGAGCCGCAAAGTGACTAAAAATGAGGGTGATTCCAGTCCCTAGAAACCCACCCAGAAGTAACCCGCATCACGTTTACCTCTCTACTAGAACCAGTAACTTGCTCCTTCTTGCAAACCGATTTCGAGTTGACTACTACTTAACTCATGGCTGTCACTCGTACTCGCTGCGTCTTACTATTCGGTAAGCGTTACTATAAGGTTATCGGTACCGTTCGGTAACCGCTACTAATTGATAATCGTTACCCCAGGCGGGAATCCGCAACAATGCCAGCTCATTCCTTGTCAGCTCTTTACCAGGCATGGTAACCAGATCGTTAATCTCGCCTCTCATCGCGTGTGTGCAGCGTTCCTCGCGGCGGCGCTGGTGTCGATCGCCCACTCTTCAAACCCTGGTCAGTCCCAATTAACTCTCCCTTATGTTTACAAACTTGAGATTCCACGTTTTCACGTTTCCATACCCGAAAAATCTCTCCCATATGAAGAACCCTCGGAAAACGTCTCACCTTGTCTCCGCCGTGAATTTCAACGACACATGTAAATCCCATTGGCGCGTCGCTTCTTAACCCGAACTCACTGTCTATATCAGTCTCACCCCAACAAATGCATCACCGCCAAGCGCCAACCTCATCTCCACCATCCACTCCCATCCCTGCCCTCTCCTCCCTCAACCCGTGATCTTCCCCCCTATCCCCCTCTCTTCTCGATTTCTCTTTCAACAGTCACCATCGCCGCCTTGCTGGTTGGCGATTATGAGATTCCCAAGAATGCATCTCAAGCTGGTACGAACGTCGGGGACCAAACCGGCATGACGGACATGATATTGAAAATCTACAAGTGAGTCTGCCAGGCCTGATTTCCGCAGCTCTAACAGAGAGAGCCAATGGGTACTCTTTTGATACCGATTATATTATCTTCTTCCGTGTTCAGAGCTCAACTCTGTCCTGTGATGCACACTGGTAACCCTGTTATAATGTTCTCGAGATTAACCCCCGTTTCACTGATGTGTGATATTCAGGAGAAAAGGCCAGCCTGTGTGGCTCGAGTATGAAACGTGGGCTTTTCAGATGCTGGACAATGCACCGCCAACCATGACTCACGTGCACAAAGCACCAGAGGGGAAAAACGGCCCCGTGGTGTTGGACCTGCCGTGCATGTACGAGTACTTGACCAGCTGGCATTGCATCGGCACACTGGGGAAGAAACCGGCGGAACGGACTAAAAAGTTTGTGTCGGTCCTGAAGGAGCTTTCAAAGAGTCCCTGGATGTTTTACGGGAATGTCCACACTGCCAAGTATCCTGATGGCGCCGTGCGCGCGCAGCTTCAGCCGTATATTTAGTAGAAGTTTAAGACTCCTGAAAGAAATTGACGGGGAGTCACAAGGAATCCCGGTTGTAGCTGAAGTGTGTAGTACTGAAAGGAGATTATAGGGGGTGATGGGAGTGATCGTTGGGTCCAGGGCTGATTTTATCATACTGTTTTAGTCTGATTGTCTGAAATTTCAGACTATTTTCCTAGTAATCCTGATTTTTCAGAGTTACATGAGTACTTCAGACTTACATTGTTTTGAATACTGAGAAAATCAGACTAGTGACTTAGCGGATAATGAGACTTCAGACTACAGAGGGTACGAACCTTGAAATGCGATTCTATTCATACCGTAATACCCTGGATAGTAGCGCATATGCGCTTATAAATTGTGACACGACTTTCAGAGGAGTGTGCAGTGCAGTCGTCATAGTGCAGTTGTCATAGCATTTCACATCTCAAGTATACAGCACACTCGATAATATGGAATACATATGGTGTTCTAAACGGGAACAAGATACGCACAAGCGATCCAGTGTATAAGGGAGAGGAGGGTGGGAACTAGAGAAGTGAAAACTGCAAATGAGACTAGGTGGTAGGTCCCGAGGACTTGCCGAAAGGTAAAGGAGAATGTCTCCTTTACAGCAAACCCCTCTTCAAGTCGAACCACAATCTGTAATTTTTTTTGTTACAAAAAATTTCTCATATTGTGACACGACTTTCAGAGGAGTGTGCAGTGCAGTCGTCATAGGTCGAACGAGACATCAGGGGAGAGGTCGGCGGCGACCCCTCTCGAATGTGGTCAAGTACCGATCGGTCAGGCTAGATCGGAGAGGGTCCTGTAGTACGCGAGAGGCATCGACAAGCTCGCGATCGAGTTGTGTAATATATAGCTCCTTAGCCCTATCACTACGCCACCGACCAAGGGCTTTGAAGAGTCTGTCCGGCACTCCGACGTCGACAGCTACAGTTGCCGCCGATTTACGGAAGGAATGAGTGCCGAGGAGATCCGGGTTAAGGCCGACGCGGGCAAAGCCATCGCGGCACCAGCCCCGCACGGTAGCATACGAAGGGGAACGGTCGGAAGGGGAAGCCCCGGCACCCGGTTGGAACACGCGGATAAGAGGGCCGGTAGAATCTTGAGAGTAGCCCGCGAGGAAAAGAAACTATTGGACACGAGAGACAGGGCAGTGGCGGGCAGAGGATGCTGCCACTGGGACCCAAGCACCTCTGCCGGCTTGGTCCGTCTTGGAGCGAGGAATAAATAGCCACATGCAGTCCCTGTCAAACTCGATCTGATGCCACTGGAGGGAAATCAGGTCAGAGAAGCGTAAGAAGGCCGAAAACATGAGAAGAGGGATCAGCCCCCGCTGGAATGTGGCCGGGTCGGATGACGAAAAATATATGTCGCAGATATCGTAGATTTTTTCTGGGGGTACAGGCTCTTTAGCCTTAGATGGTCGTCCGCAATGACGTTGTGCATACTCTTTCACTTGGCTAGAGAGTGGCCCGTGAACAGGAGACGGTTCGCCAACGAGCCAATGGGCGCACGAAATGGCGGAACATGTCGAACGGATAGCCGAAATAGGGGCGCCATTGCGGATCGAGTGCAGTAGGAATAACGCCGCGGTCAAATCACTTGAAGGAAGTAAAGGAAGAGCGTGCATGGTACAAAACGCGCGATATTGCCGCCAATATGGCTCGTACGTGCGAATTGTAGACTGAGCACGGAGATCGACGGTGAGCGTCAAGAGGTCCAAGAGCAGGGGGGCGAGCTGGTGACCTGCGTAACGAAAAGCATTAATTATTAGTGAATATTATTCGAAGGGCGTACATAGGAGAGTTAGGAAGTCCAGCCCCACTAAATGCCCAAGGATCACTTCCAAAACACAAACAGTCGGAACCAGAGGCAAGACTAAGGGTTGCGGTGATATCACTAGCCCAACGGTCTGGGTGTAGAAGAGGCCACCAAAAGGCACTAGGCCAGCGAGGGATCACTAGGGTGAGGGAGGTTCTTGAGCGGCGAGCGTGGGCGAGAACGGCGGGAATAAGGGGTGGTGGTGGAAACGCGTAACAATTTTCCCCCAACCAACTAATTGAAAACGCATCCTGCGCGAGGGCCGCTCGCGAAAACTCCAGGGAGCAATAACGAGCCAGCTGTGCATTGGTGGGTGAGGCGAACAGGTCAATGGAATGAGGCCCCCAACGCCTCTCGAGCAAAAGGAACCAAGGACGCGCGAGAGAGTAGTCGTCGTGAAGTTCCAGTTTTGACAATGTATCAGCCTCGGTATTGAGCTCGCGCGGGATCCATTGGACCGTCAGTCGAATCTTGTGACGCACACAGAGCTGAATGATGGCCCGGCATACAATTGTCAGCTCGGAACGACGTGAGCCCCCTTTCCTCAAAATGTAATAGGCTGCCTGGCTGTCGCTGCGCAGAAGGATGTGGCAGCGCTGAACCTCGTCAGCAAAGGAGGAGAGGGCCCAGAGAATTCCCGCGAGTTCGCGAAGCGTGCTGGACGAGGCGACAAGAGCCTGAGGTAAGTGTGATGAAAGCGATCCGACGCGACCATCGGGTGCGGAATAGCAAGCCCCCCAAGCGCTGTCGCTCGCGTCCACATACATCACGATGTCGTATAGATATGGGTTGTGAAAACACGAACCGTTGAACACATCGAACTGGGAGAGCCAAAAGCGCAACTCGTCAATTGACTCCGCGTTCAAGAGGACTGAGTCTCCCCAGGATGAGCAATCCGAGATTTGTGAAAGTAGATTGTGCGAAAAGGCACGCGCGAGGGTGCCGAGGGCGAGCGCCATAGAGGCAAGCATGCCAGTAATGCGAGCGACGCGTCGGACCGGGATGCGCCGCCCCCGCCCGCCAAGCGTGCAAGTCTGTTGGAGCTCGACAAGAAATCGCTCTCGTCGATCAGCGTCGACGGAGAAAGAGGTTGTGCGCGTGTCCAGTCTGAGTCCTAGGAATTTGAGGCACTGACTTGGCTCGAGCTGCGATTTTTTTGAGTTGACGACGAATCCGGCCGCTGTGAGGTCGGCCAAGATGATAGCTCGATTGCGAAGGGCCTCAGCTCGAGTGGTATTTATAAAAAGGATGTCGTCAACATATGGGATAAGTCGAATGCCTTTGCTGCGCCAGCGCTTTGCGAGCTGCTTGATTAGTTGGGTGAAGACTAACTGCGCAGTGGCCAGCCCAAAAGGCAGGGATAGGAACTGATAGCGTTGTCCTTGGAGGGTGAAACCAAGAAACCGCCAATATGCGGGGTGGATGTCCACATGGCGGTATCCGGCCTTCAGATCGATGGTGAATAGCCAATCGTCTCGATGCACCAAGTCGGGCACCCGGTTAAGGCCCTCGTAACGAAATCGTGGGACGGACAAGAATGTATTCACGTGTCGAAGGTCCAATATGAGTCTCTTTTTTGAAGGTTGGACGACTACATTTAAAGGGCTGACGCATGTGAGGGGTTCCGACGGGGGCACCATTCGGGCCGCTCCTGTCGCTAGTAGCTCGGTGACTGCCTCGACCGCAAATGCGGTAAATTGAATGGCACCCGAGTGGTTTGCCGCGTGGTGGGGAGTGGGCTCCGAGGATGCCCACGGAAGACGGTAGCCGGATGTGATTACTGACATGATGAAGCGGCTATCACACCAGGCGGCCCACCAGCTGGCGCACGCACCAATGCGACCACGCATGAAAGGTGTGCCGGTGGGTGAAGTGTCGAGAGCGGCGAGGAGGTCCAGCTCTGGTAAGGGGTGCAGGGAGGAGCGTACGAAGAAGGGTGAGTGTTGAGGCCACGTAATCGTATCTTATCATCTTTTTTTTTTTTTTTTTTTACTCGTCTCTTTTGCATTACCTCCTGCCTTCCTTTCTTCTCTCACTCTCTTGAACCCCTTCTCCTCCTCCCTCTTTCTTCATCTTCTTTCTGTCTCTCTCTCTCTCTCTCTCTCTCTCTCTCTCTCTCTCTCTCTCTCTCTCTCTCTCTCTCTCTCTCTCTCTCTCTCTCTCTCTCTCTCTTTTGTTAGTAGAATCGCATCGGTAAAGTAAAAAGGGCAATCATTTTTAAATAAGACAGTTGCTCGTAGATCTGAAAAAATATAACGGCATAATCATACATCGATCTTCACACAATCTTAGTGGGCCTATTGGCGCCCTGGCCACGCTGGGGGCAATCCGCGATCCCATGTCCGGGTTCGCGACAGTAGAAACAACGCCCGTCACCGTCACGGCGCCACGTGTTCCAATTACGCTCTCCTTGGCCTCGACCACGAGGGGGAGGGTCGCTACGGGAGCTCGCATGGGTGGGGCGATTAGGTCTCTTTTTGTTAGCCGCCACGATTTGAGTGGCAGCCTTTACATTCTTATCTTCCACCACTTCGCCATATTTAATCTTTAAGGCCATATTGGCCACCTCAAAACCACGTTGGTCGGCGGTAAAGAGAAAATGAATCTTTTCCTCCGCTTCGTCAACTATTTGCTGGAGGTAGTCGGCGGCTTGCTCGCCGCCGCTAGAAGGCAAAACAGAAATGGCGTGACGTGCAATAGCTTGAATACGCTCGAAACTAAAAAGTTGCGTGCGGATACCATCACTTTTCACTAAGGAGGAACGCAGCTGGGGGCGAGCAGGGGGGATGGGAGCAAGGCTGAAGGTGGCAGAGCTGGGTTTGGGACGAGCTGCATTACCTTCATCCGAATTCTCGATGGGTGCGTTGTCGCCCGCGTCGTCGCCATCGGGTTCGTTGGCCGGAGGGGGGAGGCGAGAGCGTGGTGCTGCCGCTGCTGCTGCGGGATGATCAGGTCCTGAAGGCGGTGCGGGATCGCCGTTATTTCCGCGCCGGAGAGCAGCGAGGAGGCCGATGACGTGATGTATGGCTTCGTTGTTGGCGGCGGCAGGAATTTCATTGTTGGTATAACGAGCGGAATAATTTTCTGCTGCGCGGGGCGCTGTAGATGCAGTGGAGCGCGCTGAAACACGTTCGCCAGCAGCTCCCGTGAAGATTCGCTGAAGGTTTCGCTGGGCTGCCGGGTCAAGACGCGCGAGAATCTCGGCAAAATCCGCTGCTGCAGAAGACGAGATTCGACAATCCTGAGAAGCGCGCGGATTCGCCGGGCGAGGTGCAGGATCTGGGCGTCGAGATTCTCGCCCTTGGTCCTGATCCTGGCGATCCGCGCGGCGGTCAAGATTGCGATCTTGACCGAGATCGCGATCGCCGGCCCCACGCGCAGGACCCTCATGATTACGGTCCACACGCGCAGGGTCGCGATCATTACGATCGCCACGCGCAGGACCAGAGGGTGCCGCGCGTGTGGCGTTTTCGGCCGTTGCTGGGGCTTCCTCGGGAATGGGCGCGACATTTCCGTCAGGTGCGTTCGTTTCGCCTCCACGTAACCCGTCCGCACGTCGTTCGCCGTGAAATCCGGGAGGAAAATCCCGACGGGAAGATCCGTCACGATCGCCTCCTGCAGCTCTCGGGCTTCGAGGAGGAGCTTGTCGCGCACGATTCAATAAATCCAGAGCAGTAACAGCAGCAGAATTTCCGCCACGGGGAGAGCGAGAACGCTCACGACGTGAAGAGGAGTCCCGATCCCCATCACGTTGCGGAGAACCACCACGACCACTGCTCCGTAAATTCATTCGAGAAGCGGGAGGCCTTCCGCCAACAGCGGAGACAAGTCCGCCAGTCATGCTATTAAAACGGACAGCAATAACGTCTGCTAACAAGGTGCTCCTATGCCCAGATCTGGGCATAGGAAGGGTTTAGTGTGTGCTGGTGGAAACTAGAGAAGTGAAAACTGCAAATGAGACTAGGTGGTAGGTCCCGAGGACCTGCCGAAAGGTAAAGGAGAATGTCTCCTTTACAGCAAACCCCTCTTCAAGTCGAACCACAATCTGTAAATTTTTTTGTTACAAAAAATTTATCATATTCTTTTTTTTTTGGGGGGGGGCGCTTGTAATTGAGTAACGGCCATAAGCGCCGGCGCTTTTATAAAGGCAAAACTGAATTTCAATGTAAAGGATATCATTCTGAAGCCCTCAATAAGGCGAATACAACACTCTACCATGCGCGCGGGGTCGTGCATGGAATGACAGCGAAACTTGCCACGGTTCGATTTCCCACCGCACAAAACCCGTCCCGGTGCAACGCACCTGCCAGCGCTGATGCAAAACCTGGCGTGCGGCCCAATCAGGTTGGCATGCGCTGCCAGGCAGGAGCATCTCGGCAGAACCATCCAGAACGTGATGGAATCTGCCGTGCCAGCGCAGCATGGATGGTGCCCCCAACCCTCCTCTGCGGGTTGGGGCAGGGGTGTACTCGTCTCTCATCGACGAGGACCCCGAGCCGCAAACCAGAAGGGGTCCCCTTTAATCTCCCATTTCAACACCCAGGGTTGCAGTTTTTTATTCAGTCTTCTTGTTCTCGCCCGCCTGGCTGCGGAAGCCATGGCGGAATTCACAGGCACTCATTTTCTCTTCAAGAAAAAACCTTCCAGTAGGCCCGCGTACCATGTTACAGCTGACGGGTGGTATAGCCGCATACCTCCAGACCCTCCAGAGCCACCACAGCCTCCTGCGACTCCTGCGCCGCCTGCTCCTCCGGCTCCTCTAGTGCCTCCGACTCCCCCTGCTCCTCCTGTTCCTCCGTCTCCTTCGTGTCCGGTGGCCCCTCACATCGACAACCACCCCGTGCTCACGCTCCTGCTCCCATCGGCGTTCGACGAGTATCTGTCGGAACCGGATTATGACAAGGGCCCCGATGTTGACGTACCCGCTCCAGCGCCAACACCACGTTGGGGCCTGCCAGAAGATTTCACGTGGGACGAATCTGCGGTCGGCGCTGACGACGACGTGCAAGACGCCGAGGAAGATTGGCGCGCTGAGGGCGACGCCGGCGCCGAGGGTGGCACTGAGGCCGACACCGAGGCCGCTACTGAGGCCGGCACTGCTGAGGATGTGTTTCCCGAGGGTGCGCCGGGCGGTGACGACGACGACGGCGTCGAATAATGGTCACGCGATGGCCTCCCCGAGAAACTCCCGATACCAACTTATCCTCCACGTAATCGAAAGCGACCTCACCCTTCTTCACAGAACCGTGATTCTCGCCCCCCCTCTCCCAGACACAAGCCCAACGACCACAAGCGCCAGGCCTATACTGCCGCCGAGAAGTTGAAGTGGGTCGCGCAGCTGGATGTGCCGGTGTCGGTGCGCCCTCTGGCTCGCGAGAGTGGCATCCACCGCAAGTGCCTCGCCAATTCGAAACGTGCCGCTGATTTCCTCAAGGAAGCCCACTCTGCCAGGTGCCGCATGCACGGTCACGGCAGGGCGTCGTGGTACCGCCCGATGGAGATTAAGGTGTATGAGCGACTGCTCGACTGGCGACGCAAGGGAACTGCGGTGTCCGTCGGCCGCCTGCAGGAGTGGTCCCGAGAGTTCATGAAGATTCTCTACCCCCTCGTGAAGTGGAAAGGGAGCCAACAGTGGTCGGACCGGTTCCGTCGGCGGTGGAATCTCAGCGTGTGAATGAAGACGAAGGTCGCCCAGAAAACCGCCGCCCGTAAGAATCATTTTTATTCTCTATGCCATGTGTATGCACTTGTTACTCACTAACCGTAACTGTGCTCAACCGCAGATGTCGCGGAGCAGTGCAAGAAGTTCTGGCAATTCGTCCGTGACAAGCGTCGGGAGCGCGGCATCAAGACGACGTGGATTATCAACGCCGACCAGACGCCGCTGTGGCTGGAGATGCCCGCCACCACTACCGTCGATCAAACCGGTGTTCGGTCGGTGCCCATCAGGAGCGCGGGGTACCAGAAGGAGCACGTGACCGTGATGTTGGCGTGCACGGCGGACGGGATGAAGCTGAAGCCGTGGTTTTTTTTCAAGCGGAAGACCGTGCCGAAAGGGGTGTTCCCGCCGGGTCAGTCATAATTCTTTTGTATGCTTTTCATCGGTCCTGTTTTTTACGAGAAACTTACAGAAGCTTCTTTGTTATGCAGATGTGGTCGTGGCGTGTCACGAGAACGGCTGGATGGACGCGGAAGGCGTCATTCGATGGCTTGAGGAGAGCGTCAAGCCCTTTTTAAAGCCTGGGTTCGGGAGGCATGCGCGGAGCTCGATGGTCGTACTGGACTCGTACCGCGGTCACCTCACTGAGGGGGTGAAGGAGAAGTTTCGCGAGCTCAACTGCATGCGGCGATCATCCCGTCTGGCTGCACGGCGGAGATACAACCCCTCGACGTCTGCATCAACAAGAGCTTTAAGGCGAGCGTCCGCCAGCAGTATCAGAAGTGGTTTCAGGAAGAAGGCCAAGAACAGCTAACCAGAGCAGGTACTTTAGGCACGCAAGTCCCTATCTTACCGTAGATGATTGTCCCCCCTTTTGTTGCGCTAACTAAATATTGTGTGATTCTGTTGGTACAGGGAACTTGAAGAAGCCACCCCCAGAGGTGGTCGTGAGGTGGATCTCACGGGCCTGGAAAGCAGTGCCCGCGGACCTCATCAAGCGCGCCTTCCTCACCTGTGGCATCAGCAACGCGCTTGACGGCAGTGAGGACGGCCTCGCCATGGCGCACAGGCGGAGCCAGCTGACCGCGGAGGTGGACGTCGATGATTCCATCATCGCCGATGGCTTCTTTGGCAACAACTGCCAGGAGCCCGAATCCAACGAGGAGGAGTATATTTTATAGGTAGAAATGCTAAACTTAGCAATTTCTAGTTTAGTGTCAGTGTTAGTGTCTATAAAACTGTATGTTGTAGGTGAAAATTTATCATGTTCATGCTTAGTATTAATTGTTGTTCATATTTCATAATGAAACCTCCACAACGTGAAAGGGGTGCGCTTATAATAAGTACACCCTCTAGAGGGGGCCGCTTATAATCGAGTTCCGGCCATAAGCGCCATGCTCCAGATAGAAGAGTCGGCACTCTTAATCGTACGGCGCCGATATCCGGAGCCATACGGTACTACTAAGTTTCCGCAACGTCATATGTTTCGGTGGATGATTACACTCGCCCACGGCTGAATGATTACACTCGCAACAGATCCGCCACCCAGCAGCGGATTGCGCCACACCAGCAGCAGGCCGCGCCACACATGCAACCGATCTCGCAGCACCAGCAGCAGCAAATCTCGAGCAGCAAAATACAGTTCCGTACAAGCAAATATAGAGCAGGAGAAGTAGCAAATCGCGAGCAGCAAAGTGATACAGCAAATCTCGAGCAGAGGAAGTAGCAGATCGCGAGCAGCAATACAGTACAAGCAAATCTCGTGCAGGAGAAGCAGCAAATCATGTCAGCGTGGGAACTTTGCGTGCACCGTTTTAATCTGTTGTCAGAATCAACTCTGCAGGAATGATTGACTTGCAAGCAAGGATGAAGACAAGTACTAGGTTTGACCTAAAGTGTTGTACTCAGTAGAGGCTACTCCACTACAGCCTAGACATACAAATGTAATTTGACACACCCCCATAGGCAAAGTGGGGGACAGCAAACACAACGAACGGTCACAAGACCAGTCAAGCAAGAGAACAAAGCAAATCAAAGCTCAAGGTGGATCTCAAGGACACCACACAATCGTTGAGGTCGCTCTCCTCTACGAAGCGGTGGAGGGCTCTTGGCGACGACGCACGTGACGGCGGGCGAAATTGCACCAGCGTATGGCTACTTGAAGTTCTCGCCGGACCGGATCACCGTCGCACTGCTGCAAGGTCGACGGGACCTCATCACCTGGAGGGAGTCGATAGAACCTCAGCTGGAGGTCGCCGGGCTGAAGGGCTTCGCCAATGGAACCGTGCCAACTCCGCCCATGGACGATGTCGAGCTGCGCGGAGAGTTTTGTGCTGCTCACTTGCTCACCTTCATGGTCATCTCGAGGTGCTGCTCGCCGGTGGTGCAGCTAGCGCTCAGGAGCTATCAAGAGCGACTGTATGCTGTTCACCAAGCATGGCACTTCATCCTGTCGACGTACCAGGTGAAGGACGACCTGTAGATTGGACAGCTGAAGGAAAAGATGACTCACATTCGAATGGGTGAGCAGGAGTCGGCGACAGACTACTGCAACCGTGCTCGACGGATCCTGGCTGAGATGCGGATGGCGGGCGCCAAATACTCGACGGCGTCCTACATCACCCACGTGCTCAAGGGCCTGCGGCGCAGCTACAACCTCATGAAGAGGATGACGATGGTGTCCGGCACACGTGAGTCCCTCGATGAGGACTCCCTCACCAGCTACATCCTCCAAGACGAGGCTGACCCCTCTGGGGGGCCCGGTCATTGCCCGTTCCTCCACTGTCCTCCCGTGTCCAGCGGTTTCGTCCGGCTCACTGTAAGGTCTTCACCTCCCCTCGTTCTCTACGAACTTGGTGAGTACCGTTGCCCTTCAGGATGCGATGGTCACTTCAACCACTCCTGGAGGTCAGCCTGTGTCGATCTGCACGTGCACACGGACGGGGCGCCACCTGGCTACGTTCACTCGTCGGCCAGGGTCGAGTCTGTACACGCTGGCTACCGAGCCTCCTCAGGTCGCTGCGTCTGCTCAGGTGTCCGCGTCAGGTCAGGTAGCCGCCTCTTGCTCGTGTCGCCTCCTGACGCACCAGACTCTTCTTTAGCACCACCGCCTAGGTCCCCCCTCCCTGCCACGCCTTCGTGGCATGCACTCCCGTCTCCTTGTCTCTGGTCTCCCCAGGTCTCTGCCTCCCTTACCGCCCTCGCCTTCCCCGCCCTGTCTTCCTTGCGTGGAGGGGCGGCAGGGCGCCGCTCCTCACTCCTCCTCGTTTCCCCCGACGACTGCTCCCCTGCAGACTCTCCACATGGATGTGTGGGGCCCAGCCCGCGTCAGTGGACAGGGCCGCGAGCGCTACTTTCTGCTGGTAGTTGACGACTACACGCGGTACACCACGGTCTTCCCCTTGCGCAGCAATAGTGAGGTCTTTGATGTCTTGATCCCTTGGATCCGCACAGTCCGTCTCCAGCTACGCGAGCGGTTTGGTCAGGACCTCCCTGTCCTCCGTCTGCACTCTGACAGAGGTGGTGAGTTCTCCTCCGACCTCTTGCAGGAATTTTGTCGTGGGGAGGGCATCACCCAGTCGTTCACGCTTCCGGACTCCCCTCAGCAAAATGGGATTGCTGAGCGCCGCATTGGCTTAGTCATGGAGGTCGCTCGTACCTCCATGATCCATGCGGCTGCTCCCCATTTTCTGTGGCCATTTGCGGTCCAGTACGCTGCGCATCAGCTCAACCTCTGGTCCCGTGTCTCCTTGCCGGAGACCTCGCCCACACTGCGTTGGACGGGGAAGGTTGGCGATGCGTCGGTGTTCCGGGTCTGGGGTTCTCGTGCCTTTGTTCGCAATACGTCCGCGGACAAGCTCTCCGCCCGCGCCATTCCCTGCGTCTTCCTTGGCTTTGTCCCTGACGCGCCTGGCTAGCAGTTTTACCACCCCACCTCGCGCCGTGTCCTCCCGTCTCAGGACGTCACGTTCGACGAGTCAGTTCCCTTCTACCGTCTCTTCCCCTACCGCTCTGCCCCTCCCCCGCCCCCGCCGCTCTTCCTTGCTCCCGGTCACCCTCCGGTAGACCCCCTCCCGCCCCAGGGTCCTGCTCCCTCGGGAGTGTCTCAGGTAGACCATCTCCCTGGTCTTGCGCCTGCTCAGGTAGCTGTCGTCTCAGGTGCTGCTCCAGGTGCTGCGTCTGGGGGTGCTGCATCTGGGGGTGCGGTGCCGGGGGGTGCGGGGTCTGAGGGTGCTGGGTCTGGGGGTGTTGAGCCTGAGGGTGTTGAGCCTGGGGGTGCTGAGTCGGAGGGTGCGGAGTCTGGGGGTGCTGAGCCTCGGGGTGCTGCTTCGTCTGGAGGTCCTGCTGGTGTTTCGCCGCGACTGTCCTCGCAGCAACTGTGTGAGTGGCTTGTTCGGCGCCCGCACCGTCGGAGTGGGGCTCCCGGAGCAGGAGGGGCTGTAGACACTGGAGCTGGAGGTGCTGCTGTTCCTACTGGAGCTGTCGGGACTGGTGGTGTTGGGTGCGCTGGAGCTGGAGACCCTATGGAGCCTGGAGCAGCTGGCACTGTAGGCGCTGGAGCTGGAGTAGCTGGAGTTGGGGGCCCTGGTGTAGGAGGCGTTGGGGCTGCAGGAGCTGGAGTTGGAGGCACTGGCGCCGGAGGCGCTGGAGCTGCAAGAGCTGGAGCTGTTGACCTTGGAGCTGGAGGTGCTGGAGACACTGTACGGCCGTGACCGTACTTCGTTCCCCTGCTTCAGCAGGTTCTTGGTGTCCCGTCTACTGGTCTTCCTCCTCCCTTCCTGTGTCCAGCGCCTGACCAGTCGCAGCCGCCGTTACAGCCAGCCTCCCCACTGCTTGCTCCCTCTCCTCACACTGAGCAGTCCGGAGGTCTTACAGAGCGTCGTGAGCATGCGTCTCGTCCTGTCTCGCATGTTCGCACTGCTCGTTGCGCTCCTCGTTCGCGTCCTCCTCCTGTCCCCGGCACGCACGCTATGGCACTCCGTCCTTCCTCTGTTCCACTGCGTGTTCCTCTGCCTGCTCCTCCTGAGTCCTCTCTTCCTGAGGTCCCTGACCCTGAGTCTGACCGAGCGTGTGCTGCCAGTCCCACTGTCGCTCGTCTCCTTGCCACTGCTGTCACTGACCCGTACTTTGAGTCTGCTGCTGCGTCTGCCCTCGTTGCAGAGCTGCTTGACTTTGCTGCTGCCTACCGTCTAGACTACGCCACTGCTCTTGTTGCTGAGTCTCAGTCTGCCAGTCCTCCGTCTGTCGTGGGTGAGTGTGCTCTTGGCACGGACGTCCTTGAGGACAGGCAGGAGGACTTTGAGTGTCTTGCAGCTGCTGTACCTCGTTTCGCTTCCATGCTGCTTGCCCCTGAGGGAGACCCGGATGCTCCAGACAACCCGACCCCGCGCTCTTACGCAGAGGCGATTACGGGTCCTTACTCCTCTCAGTGGCAGGCAGCTATGGATGCCGAGATGGCATCCTGGAAGTCCACAGGCACCTACGTCGACGAGGTTCCCCCACCTGGGGCGAACATAGTCGATGGCATGTGGATCTTCAGGGTGAAGCGGCCGCCGGGTTCTCCGCCTGCCTTCAAGGCGCGTTACGTTGCTCGAGGCTTCAGCCAGCGACAGGGACTTGACTACTTCCAGACCTTCTCCCCCACCCCGAAGATGACTACTCTTCGGGTTTTTCTGCACGTCGCTGCTCAGCGTGACTACGAGTTGCAGTCCCTGGACTTCAGTACAGCCTTCCTGCAGGGCAGCCTGCACGAGGAGATCTGGCTGCGCCGACCACCTGGTTTCACTGGGACGTTTCCTGCAGGTACTCAGTGAAGCCTTCGTCGGCCAGTCTACGGTCTCCGCCATGCGCCTCGCGAGTGGCACGACACACTGAGGTCTACAGTTGCGGCTCTTGGGTTTGCTCCTTCTACAGCAGACCCGTCGCTGTTTCTACGCACCGACACCTCGCTGCCGCCGTTCTACGTCCTAGTGTACGTCGACGACCTCGTCTTTGCCACTGCTGACACTGAGGCACTGACCCTTGTGAAGTCGGAGCTGCAGAAGAGACACACCTGCACTGATCTGGGTGAACTGCGCAGCTATCTTGGCCTGCAGATCACCCGGGACAGAGCACGGCGCACCATCACACTGACTCAGTCACACATGGTGCACCAGGTCCTTCAGCGCTTCGGCTTCCAGTACTCCTCGCCACAGCTCACTCCTCTGTCTACCAGCCACTCCCTCTCAGCTCCACCTTCGGACGAGTCCGTAGAGCCGAGTGGTCCGTACCCAAAGCTTGTGGGTTGCCTCATGTACCCAATGACTTGACCTTGCGTACCCTTTCAGCCTTCTGGCTCGCTCCCGGTAGGCACCGAAAGGTGCACTGGGATGCTGCGAAGAGGGTACTGCGTTACCTGTGCAGTACGTCGGGCATGGGGCTTGTGCTTGGAGGACGTGGTCCAGTTGTCCTCACTGGTCACGCAGACGCCTCCTGGGTTGACGACTCAGCTACGCAGCGGTCGTTACAGGGTTAGACCTTCAGCCTTGGCTCCGGCTCTGTTTCTTGGCGGTCTACCCGCTCGTCTTCGGTTCTCAGCTCCAGTTGTGAGGCTGAGATCTACGCCGGAGCCATGGCTGCTCAGGAGCTACACTGGCTCACCTACTTGCTGACCGACTTGGGAGAGCAGCCTCGTCCGCAGGGACGACTGCGGCTGCGGGTAGAAAAACAGTCAGCGCGGGGCAGTACTAGTAGCTCCAGCTCCTCCAGCACCAATAGCACCAGCACCTCCAGCACCAGCAACTCCAGTAGCACCTCCAGTACCAGCAGCATCCGGCAGCGCCAGCACCTCTAGCACAAGCAGTACCTCCAGCACCACCAGTGCCAGCAGCTCCAGTAGCACCTCCAGCACCTCCAGCACCTGCAGCACCACCTGCTCCGGCAGCTCCAGCACCTCTAGTACGAGCACCTCCAGGTTCAGCAGCTCCAGCAGCTCCAGTACCTGCAGTACCTCCAACTCCACCGCCTCCAGCACTAGCAGTACCTCCAGCACCTCCACTGCCAGCAGCTCCAGTAGCACCTCCAGCACCTCCAGCACGAGCAGCACCACTTGCTCCGGCAGCTCCAGCACCTCTAGTACAAGCACCTCCAGTACCAGCGGCCCCAGCACCTCCAGTACCTGCAGCACCAGCACCTCCAGTGCCAGTAGCTCCAGTACCCCCAGCACCTCCAGCACTAACAGCACCGGCAGCTCCAGCACCTCTAGTACGAGCACCTCCAGGACCAGCAGCTCCAGCACCTCTAGTACCTCCAGCTCCAGCGCCTCCAGCACCAGCAGCACCTCCAGCACCTCCAGCACCAGCTGTACCTCCAGGACTAGTAGGTCCAGCACCTCCAGCACTAGTAGCACCTCTAGGACTAGTAGCTCCGGCACCTCCAGCACCAGCAGCACCTCTAGTACCTCTAGCACCAGCAGCACCTCCAGCACCTCCAGCAGTACCTCCAGTACCTCCAGCACCAGCAGTACCTCCAGGACAAGTAGCTCCAGCACCAGCAGGACCGTACCCTTCATCACCAGGACTGCCTCGCCGAACGATCCACGCACGAATCGCCTGCGGCGAGAACGTCTCAAGTAGATCAGGCTGCAGCGGCTGTCCAGCTCCAGGACCTCCAGCAGGGTCACCCACAGCTCCACCACCACTAAGACTCGCCGGACCCCCAGAGTCAGCACCCCCAGTTGCAGCACCCCCAGAACCAGCACCCCCTGTCGCAGTACCACCTGCTCCGGCAGCTCCAGCACCTCCAGCACCAGAAGTACCTCTAGTACCTCCATTGCCAACAGCTCCAGTAGCACCTCCAGCACGAACAGTACCGCCAGCTCTGGTAGCTCTAGCACCTCTAGGATGAGCACCTCCAGGACCAACAGCTCCAGCACCTCCAGTACCTCCAGCTCCAGCGCCTCCAGCACCAGCAGCACCTCCAGCACCAGCTGTACCTCCAAGACTAGTAGGTCCAGCACCTCCAGCACCAGTAGCACCTCAAGTACCTCCAGCACCAGCAGCACCCCCAGCACCTCCAGCAGTACCTCCAGTACCTCCAGTACCAGCAGTATCTCCAGGACTAGCAGCTCCAACACCAGTAGGACCGTACCCTCCACCACCAAGACTGCCTCGCCGAGCGATCCACACACGAATCGCCTGCAGCGAGAGCGTCTCAAATAGATCAGGTTGCGGTGGCTGTCCAGCTCCAGGACCTCCAGCAGGGTCACCCACAGCTCCACCGCCACTAGGACTTGCAACACCCCCAGAGTCAGCACCCCCAGTCGCAGCAACCCCAGAACCAGCACCCCCAATCGCAGCACCCCCAGTCGTAGCACCCCCAGAACCCTCACCCTCTGTCTCAGCACCCCCAGGCTCAGCACCAGCAGTCTCAGCTCTAGAGTCCACAGCAGCAGGCCGCGGAGGCAGCGAAGACGGCCGAGGCGGAAAACCAGGGGGGGTCTCCAAGCATGGAGAGCGGCGAGTGGCCGCCGTGTCGTCAGCGGCGGGGTCACCCCCCTTAGCTGGGCCAGAGGAGTCAGAAGAGATCTCCAAAGGCTCAACCAAGGGGGGTGGGTCTACCTGAGACACACCTGAGGGAGCAGGACCCTGTGGGGGGAGGGGGTCTACCGAGGGGGGGACTGGTACCAGGAAGAGAGGTGCTAGGGGGACCGGGTGGGACGCGTGCGGGTATAGCCTGTAGAAACAGACAGACTCAACAAAGGTGACGTTTTGGGAGGAGAAGACTCGACGCTCGCACGGGTTGTAGAATTTCCACGGCGGGGCGTCAGTAGGGAGGCCAAGGAAGATGCAGCGGAGAGTGCGAGAGGAGAGCTTGCTCGCTTTGGCATTGCAAACAAAGGAGATCGCGCCCCAGACCCGAAACACCGACGCATCGCCAACCTTCCCCGTCCACCGGAGTGTGGGCGAGGTCTCTGGCTCAGAGACACAGGGCCAGAGGTTGAGTTGATGTGCTGCGTATCGGACCGCAAACGACCACCGAAAATGGGGAGCAGCCGCATGCATCATGGAGGTACGCGCAACCTCCATGATCAAGCCAATGCGATGCTCAGCAATCCCATTTTGCTGAGGAGCGGCCGGAAGCGTGAATGACCGGCGGATGCACTCGTCTCGACAGAACTCCGCAAGGAGGTCAGAAGAGAACTCACCGCCCCTGTCAGAGTGCAGACGAAGGACTGGGAAGTCCCGACGAAACCGCTCGCGCAGCTGGCGATGAATAGCACGGATCTAGGGGATCAAAACACCGCTGACGTCCGCCTTGCGCCGCAAGGGGAAGACAGTGGTGTAGCGTGTGTAGTCGTCAACAACTAGCAGGAAGTAGCGCTCCTGGTCCGTTGCACTAATGGGGGCCGGGCCCCACAAGTCCATGTGGAGCGTCTGCAGAGGAGCAGTGGTCGGAGTAAACTCGGAGGAGTGAGGAGCGGCGCGCTGCCGCCCCTCGACGCAGGGAAGGCACGGCGGGGCAGGCGAGTGCGGGAGGGAGGGCAGGGACCTGGGAAGGCTCGAGACAAGGAGACGGGAGTGCATGTTGCGGAGACGCGGCAGCGAGGGGTGACCTAGGCGGTGGTGCCAGAGGAGAGTCTGGTGAGAGAGTACCCGACACGAGCAAGACGCTGCAAACTGACCAGACGCAGACACCCGACTCGACACAGCCACCTGACCTGACTCAGCCACCTGTGCAGACCAAGTGGTCAGGGTGTACAGACCAGACCTAGGCTGACGAGTGAATGTAGCAAGGTGACAGCCAGTCCGTGAGCACTTACAGATCGCCACACGCTGTCCTCCAGGAATGAAGGTGTCAACCCATTCATCGTGGAGAACTGCGTTGCTCAACAAGTTCGTCGAGAACGCGGGGAGGTGGAGACCTGAGAGAGACCCGGAGGGGACTGCCGGACACGGGAGGACAGTGGAGGCTCGCGCAACTAGTGGGCCTACAGTGGGGTCAGCCAGTGAGACTGGGACAGGTGCTGCAAGTGGTGTGACTGTGGTGCAATCACGAAAGAAGCAACGTGACGCGCCTGAGTCAAGCGTGAAAGTGTGCAAGGCCTCAGTTGAGGTAGAACCTGTGGCAATAGAAGCACTAGCACCTAGAGCGTCGGTAGACTCACGAGCACCTAGAGCTGTGTTATAGTCACAATAGGCTTGAATGTGCCTAAAACGAAAGATAGAGTGCACAGACGGATTTCTGCACAGCGGCTTCAAACGTTGATAGCGTTCTGGTCCCAGCTTCAAATGACCTGATTCAACTTGGATCTGGAGCGTCTTAACGTCGCCAATACTAAGAAATTTAGATATCACGATTTCATTAAGAATTGACGACACAGCGTCGGTTTGAACGAACGGCACTATTGTAGCCACTATAGACTTAGAACACAAATTAGGAAGAGTTACGAGTTGGGAATGACTCCCAGCTCCTACAAACCCCAAGAGCCGAGGTACAGTGATGTGGAACAGTGCCACACTGTCCCCAACCACGAAGGGTCTCGAAACTACCCTCCACAAGGGCCTACACCAAGAGAAATGTTACACTACACAAAGTAATGCAACTATTCTCACTATCTTAAAGTTTACCCTTTTGGAGAGCTTCGAAATCACTTGATTCTTGAAACCCAAGGCTCTGGTTCTTCAAGGTAAATTCTTCCTTGAGTTCTTGGAAGTCTGCTGCGCACACCAGCGACACGCCGAACGTTCCACACACGACAAAATAGAAAACCGCACACGACACGCAAACGACGACGTGACACGCGACTAGCGATAACTCGCTATTGACTCGACACACACATTCAAAGTCATGCCTCATCATTCACACACTATTGTAAGCATGAAATATATATTATTTCATGCCCTCATACCATTCCATGCACACACGCATCCACGCACACGGACAACAAGCCGAATGCAAACCGTAGGGTTGCACCAACAAGTTGCAGCAGACTCACCAGCACCTAGAGCGATAGCAGACTCACTAGAACCGAGAGCAGCAGCCTCTACACGACCAGGGACGCATCGCTGAGAAGCACAGTCGCGAGGTCGCTGAGGCCACATAAAACCAAAACCTCCACCACTAGGACTACCTCGCTGAATAACCCACTCACAAAGCTGCTGAGGGGTGGGGTCGTCCGGGAGAGGCAGTGACCGCTGCTGTCCACCCCTAGCCGTTGCAACTGCCGTGATAGTGGCCATGACAGGCAGTGACGGACAGTAGTAGGTCCAGCACCTCCAGCACTAGCAGCACATCCAGTACTCCCAGCCGCACCTCCACCAGCAACTGCAGTAGCACGAGCAGCAGCAGCAGTAGTAGCAGTAGGGCGGCTCGGTGGGGCTGGGCGGCGGCTCCTCCAGCACTCCCAGCAGCACCTCTACCAGCAGCAGCAGTAGCACGAGCAGCAGTAGTAGCAGGAGGGCGGCTCGGGCTGGGCGGCGCCGCTCGGCATGGGCAGCAATGCTCAGCAGGGCACAGCGCAGCAGTAACAGCGTGTGCAAAAGCAGCGCGCTAGGCAGCAAGGCGCGCTGGTTTTTTTTTTTTTTTTTTTTTTTTTTTTATGATTATTATTATTATTTAGGGTTGCGGGGTGCGCTGGCGCGCTTTGCAGTGCGCTGGCCTGCGGGGCGCGCTGACGCGCTGGGCTGCGGGTCGCGCTGGCGCACTTAGCAGCGGGGTGCGCCGGTGCGCTGAGCTGCGGGGCGCTCTAGCGCGCTAGGCTGCGGGGCGCGCTGGCGTGCTTAGCAGCGAGGCGCGCTGCCGCGCTGGGCTGTGGGGCGCGCTGGCGCGCTGGGCTGCGGGGTGCGCTGGCGCGTTTAGCAGCGGGGCGCGCTGGCGCGTTTAGGGCTGTGGGGCGCGCTGGGCTGCGGGGCTGCTCGCGGGCAGAAGGGGCACGCAGGGCAGGGGCTGCTCGCGGGCAGCAGGGGCGCTCGGGTCAGGGGCTGCTCGCGGGCAGCAGTGGCGCGTGGGGCAGGGGCTGCTCGCGGGCAGCAAGGGCGCTCGGGGCAGGGGCTGCTCGCAGGCAGCAGTGGGACGCGGGGCAGGGGCTGCTCGCGGGCAGCAGGGGCGCTTGGGGCAGGGGCTGCTCGCGGGCAGCAGGGGCGCGCGGGGTAGGAGCTGCTCGAGGACAGCAGGGGCGCGCGTGACAGCAGGGCAGCGCGCTAGGGCAGGCAGTGCGAGTAGCTGCAGGGCAGCGTGACACTGTGCGAGAGGGCCGGACAGTGCAAGGGCGCTTCGGGCAGAAACTAGCGGAACGATCGGTGGGCCCTAAAAACCTAACAGGTTTCGTGCTTTGAATACCATGTAAGAATCAACTATGCAGGAATGATTGACTAGCAAGCAAGGATGAGTACAAGTACTAGGTTTGACCTAAAGTGTTGTACTCAGTAGAGGCTACCCCACTACAGCCTACACATACAAATGTAATTTGACATCTGTCCCTTAGTCTTGTTTTAGTCTGATTTTGCATTCTGGACTCTACACCTTCAGAGTCGTAGTTGTGTGGATCCTGAAAAATCAGAATCAACATTATGTGAAAAATAGGCCTCAGACAAAAAAAAAAAAAAAAAACCCCAAAAAGTACAGAGTGGTTTTTTTTGAAACATCAGCCCTGGTTGGGTCCATGCGGTGGGAATTTGTGAGATAAGGGTTCTCCTCTTACTGTCTTATTTGTTGTTGTACTTGGATGTCAAGTGAAATGTATTCTTCTCTTCCACAATACGTTAGTCAAAACAAGCACCCCAAAAGAAGTCATATCACAAACTCCTTCCTGTCAAGAAACTAAACGAGAATGAATGCATTGAACAGAAGTTGGGTACAAGTACTAACCCTAATTGGGTTGTACCCCTTATGGGCTACCCCACTATAGCCTACACAAAGTAAGCTATATAACATTTTGACACACCCCCATAGGCAAAGTGGGGGAGAACAAGTGGTCACAAGACCAGTCAAGAAAAGCAAAGCAAGCTCAGGGTGGATCACAAAGTCACCACACATTCCGAGCACAAGCAAAGGGCCACAAGGCCAGTTCACATGCAGAGTTATATAAAAGAGAACAAATAGTATAATGATCATACCCTAGCAAGTGTAAGCATGCAGGTACATATATAGATCACAGTACAAGCAAAGTCACGCAATAAGCAAGTGAGGCAAAGTAGGAACAAGGCCTAAAACAGTACAGAAACGTTGATGATCACTAGACTGAAGTACCTTGGTGAATATATCAGCAGTGCTGGCCCTAGTGGCCACGTAAGCAAGACGAACCTGACCACGCTGCTGCAACTCTCGAGCAAGGAAGTAACGCAGAGCGATGTGCTTCGTTCTGTGCTCCAGTCTGTGCTCCTGACACAAGGCAATCATGGCCTTGTTGTCTACGTACAGAACTGGAGAAGAACGAGGCCGCTCTCCCAAGTCGGTCAGCAGGTAGGTGAGCCAGCGTAACTCCTGTGAAGCCATGGCCCCTGCGTAGATCTCAGCCTCACAACTGGAGCTGAGAACAGAAGACGAGCGGGTAGACCGCCAAGAAAATGAGCCGGAGCCAAGGCTGAAGGTGTAACCCTCTGACGACCGCTGCGTAGCCAAGTCGTCAACCCAAGAAGCGTCTGCGTGTCCAGTGAGGACATCTGGACCCCGTCCTCCAAGCACGAGCCCCATGCCCGACAAACTGCACAAGTAGCGCAACACCCTCTTAGCGGCCTCCCAGTACTCTGGTCGGTGTCTCCCGAGCGCAACGTAGCGTGTGAGGATGCTAAGAGGGTAGGCAAGGTCAGGTCAAGTGCAGGTCATTAGGTACATGAGGCAGCCCACAAGATCTGGATAAAAGGTGGAGCTGAGAGCGAGTGACCGGTAGGCAGAGGAGTGGACTGTGGCGAGGAGTACCGGAAGCCGAAGCGCTGAAGGACCTGGTGCACCATGTGTGACTGAGTCAGGGTGATAGTGCGCCGTGCTCTGTCCTGCGCTGTTCACGACCCAGTGAAGCCATCTGGGCGGCGCAGCCAGATCTCCTCGTGCAGGCTGCCTTGTAAGAAAGCTGTGCTGAAGTCAAGAGAGTGAAGCTCGTAGTCACGCTGAGCACCGACGTGCAGCAGCACCCGAAGAGTGGTCCTCTTCGGGGTAGGGGAGAAGGTATGCAAGAAGTGAACTCTTTGTCGCTGACTAAAGCCTCGTGCAACGTAACAAGCCTTGAAGACAGGCGGAGAACCCGGCGGCCGCTTCACCGTGAAAATCCGCATGCCATCAACTATGTTCGCCCCAGGAGGGGGAACTACGTCGACGTAGGTGCTTGTGGACTTCTAGGATGCCATCTTTGCGTCCATGGCTGTCTGCCAATGAGAGGGTTGGGACCCGTAATCGCCTCTGGGTAAGAGCGCGGGGTCGGGATGTCTGGTGCATCCGGGTCTCCTTCAGGTGCAAGCACCATGGCCACGAGATGAGGTACAGCAGCTGCAAGACACTCAAAGTCCTCCTGCCTATCCTCAAGGACGTCCGTGCCAAGGGCACACTCACCCCCGACGGACGGAGGTCAGTCAGACTCAGTCTCAGCAACAAGACTAGCGGTGTAGCCGAGACGACAGGCGGCAGCAAAGTCAACAAGCTCAGCAACTAGGGCAGACGTAGCAGCGGACTCAAACGAAGGGTTAGTGACAACAGAGGCTAGAAGACGTGTGACAGTAGGACTGGCAGCACGAACTAAGTCAGACTCAGGGTCCAAACCATCAGCAAGAGAGGAGACAGGAGGAGACGGCAGGGGAACTCACAGTGTAACAGAGGAAGGACGAAGTGCCATAATGTGAGTGCCGGGGACAGGAGGAGGACGCGGACGAGGAACACGGCGACCAGTGCGAACAGCGTGAACAAGCGAGGCAGGACGAGACTGACGATCACAACGCTCTATGAGGGAGTCTGTCTGCTCAGCGTAAAGAGAAGGAGCAGGCAGTGGGGAGTCTGGCTGTAACTGTGGCTGCGACTGGTGAGGTGGTGGACACAGTAAGCGAGGAGTAAGGCCAGTAGAAGACGAGAGACTAAAAACCTGGCGAAGGGCCGAGCCAGGTGGCGGCGGAGACGACGGCGGCGGCGGAACAAAAAACGGTCGCCGCTGCACAGTGCCTCCAGCACCAGTACCGCCAGCTCCAGCACCCCCAGCGGCAGCACCTCCAGCTCCAGTGCCTCTAGCTCCAGTGCCTCCAGCTCCAGTGCCTCCAGCTCCAGTGCCTCCAGCTCCAGCTCCTCTAGCTCCAGCACCTCCAGCGCCAGTGCCTCCAGCTCCAGCGCCTCCAGCTCCAGTGCCTCCAGCTCCAGCTCCTCCAGCTCCAACGCCTCCAGCGCCAGCGCCTCCAGCTCCAGCGCCTCCAGCTCCAGCTCCAGCTCTAGTGCCTCCAGCTCCAGGGTCTCTAGCTCCAGTGCTTCCAGCTCCAGCGCCTCCAGCTCCAGCGCCTCCAGCTCCAGGGTCTCCAGCTCCAGGTCCTTCAGCTCCAGCGCCTCCAGCGCCAGTGCCTCCAGCTCTAGGGTCTCCAGCTCCAGTGCCTCCAGCTCCAGGGTCTCCAGCTCAATTGCCTCCACCTCCAGCGCCTCCAGCTCCAGTGCCTCGAGCTCCACGGTCTCCATCTCCAGCGCCTCCAACACCACCAGCTCCGGCAGCTCCAGTACCTCTAGTACGAGCACCTCTAGGACCAGTAGTTCCAGCACCTCTGGTACCTCCAGCTCCAGCAGTAACTCCAGCACCTCCAGGACTAGTAGCTTTAGCACCTCCAGCTCTAGTGACTCAAGCGGCAGAGCCTCTAGCTCCTGCAGCACCACTCCTAAAGCGTGTGCGCCGAGCAAACCACTCTCGCAGATGTCGCAGTGAGAGAGGCTCCCGCCGGCGAGACTGTCGTGGAGAGGCACTTGCAGGACCTCCGGCACACGCAGTACCCCTAGGCTCAGCACCCCCAGACTCCGCACCCTCAGACTCAGCACCCCCAGGATCTGCACCCTCAGTCTCAGCACCCGCAGGCTCCGCACCCTCAGGCTCAGCACCCCCAGGCTCCGCACTCGCAAGCTCAGCACCCCCAGGCTCCGCACCCGCAGGCTCAACACCCCCAGACGCAGCACCCCTATCAGCACCACCCCCAGCAGCACCAGAGTTTATAGTGACCTCAACAAGCTCAGCCAAGGGGAGTGGGTCTACCTGAGACACACCTGAGGGAGCAGGACCCTGAGGGGGGAGGGGGTCTACCGGAGGGGGACCTGGAGCAAGGAAGAGCGGCAGGGGGGGGGGGGGAGAGGGGCAGTGCGGTAGGGGAAGAGACGGTAAAAGGGAACCGACTCGTCAAACGTGACGTCCCGAGAGGGGAGGACACGGCGCGAGGTGGGGTGGTAAAACTGCCAGCCAGGCGCGTCAGGGGGAAAGCCAAGGAAGACGCAGGGAATGGCGCGGGAGGAGAGCTTGTTCGCGGAAGTATCGTGGACAAAGGCACGAGAGCCCCAGACCTGGAACACCGGCGCATCGCCAACCTTCCCCGTCCAACGCAGTGTAGGTGAGGTCTCCAACAAAGAGACACGGGGCCAGAGGTTGAGCTGATGCGCAGCGTACCGGACCGCAAACGGCCACAGAAAATGGGGAGCAGCCTCATGGATCATGGAGGTACGAGCCACCTCCATGACTAAGCCAATGTGGTGCTCAGCAACCCCATTTTTCTGCGGGGAGGCCGGAAGCGAGAACGATTGGAGGATGCCCTCCCCACGACAAAAGTCCCGCAAGAGGTCGGAAGAGAACTCACTGCCTTTGTCAGAGTGCAGATGCAGGACAGGAAGGTCCTCGCGGAACCGCTCGCGGAGCTGGAGACGGACTGTGTGGATCCAAGGGATCAAGACATCAGGGACCTCACCCTTGCTGCGCAAGGGGAAGACCGTGGTGTAACTCGTGTAGTCGTCAACAATCAGCAGAAAGTAGCGCTCGCATCCCTGTCCACTGACGCGGGCTGGGCTCTACACGTCCATGTGGAGAGTCTGCAGGGGAGTAGTCGTCGGGGGAAACGAGGAGTGAGGAGCGGCGCGCTGCTGCCCCTCGACGCAAGGAAGGCAGTGTCAAACTTATATATAGCTTACATTGTGTAGGCTGTAGTGGGGTAGCCCATAAGGGGTACAACCCAATTAGGGTTAGTACTTGTACCCAACTCTTTGCTAGTTCATTCATTCTCGTTCGTTCTTTCTGACATGGTTTCAGAGCAGGTCCCTTCCTTGGACCGTTTTTTTTTTTGGCCCACCACGTGCTGCCCTGCTAGCCTAGGCCCCGGCCCGTAGCCCCGCGCCCGTCGCCCCTAGGCCCCGGCGCGTCGCCACCCCTAGCCCAGCCCGTCGCCCCTAGCGTAGGCCCGTCGCCCCTTGGCGTCGCCCGCCGCCCCTAGCCTCGGCCCCTCGGGCCCTAGCGACCCGTCGCCCCTAGCATAGGCCCCACGGCCCCTCGCGACCCCTGTCGCCCGTCGCCCCTAGCCTCGGCCCCTCGGCCCCTCGCGACCCGTCGCTCCTTGGCAACGCCCCGTCGCCCGTCGCCCGTCGCGACCACCGTCGCCCCTAGCCTCGGCCCCACGGCCCCTCGCGACCCGTCGCCCCGTCGCCCCTAGCCTCGGCCCCACGACCCCTCGCGACACGTCGCCCCTTGGCGTCGCCCCGTCGCCCTAGGCCTGTCGCGACCCCCATCGCCCTAGGCCCGTCGCGACCCCCGTCGCCCTAGGCCCGTCGCGGCCCTCCGTCGCCCGTCGCCCCTCGCCTAGGCCCTGGCCCCGCAGCCCCTCGTGACACATTGCCCCGCGGCCCCTTGACCCTCGCCCCTCGGCCCCTTAGCCCCTGGACCCGCGGCCCCGTCGCCCCTAGGCCCCCGGCCCCTCGGCCCTATCTCCCCTGGCCCCGCGGCCCCGTCGCCCCTAGGCCCCAGGCCCCTCGGCCCCTTCTCTTCCGGCCCCGTGGCCCTGTCCCCCTAGGCCCCCGGCACCTCGGGCCCTTGGCCCCTCGGCCCGACCCCCCCCCCTATGCCCTAGGCCCCCGACCCCTCGGCCCCGTCGCCCCTGGCCCCTCGGCCCTGTCGCCCTAGGCCTCCGGTCACTCGACCCCTCGGCCCCTTCGACCCTGGCCCTGCGGCCCCGTCCCCCCTCGGCCCCTTGGCCCCTAGGCCCGACCCCCCCCCTAGGCCCTAGGCCCCCGGCCCCTTGGCCCCGTCGCCCTAGGCCCCCGGTCCCTCGGCCCCTTCGACCCTGGCCCCGCGGCCCCTTGGCCCGACCCCCCCCCCTAGGCCCTAGGCCCCCGGCCCCTTGGCCCCGTCGCCCCTGGCCCCTCGGCTCCGTCGCCCTAGGCCCCCGGTCCCTCGGCCCCTCGGCCCCTTTGACCCTGGCCCCGCGGCCCCGCCCCCCCCTAGGCCCTCGGCCCCTCGACCCCTTGGCCCCCCTGGCCCCTCGGCCCCCCCTGGCCCCTAGGCCCCCGGCACCTCGGGCCCTTGGCCCCTAGGCCCCTCGGCGCCTCGGCCCTTGCTGCTGCTCGTACTACTGCTGCTACTGCTACTGCTGCTACTGCTATTGCTACTGCTGCCACTGCTGCTCCTACGTACTGTGCCCCGATGGCTTCGCTTCGAGTTCTAGCGTTTGATCATGAGGGCAGACCGATTCAGTTTGACACGTGGCTTGACAATCTGCAGCTGTACCTATTGAGCGATTCTAAGGACAGTGTTTCGCTGTTTGACTTAGCGTCAGGCGCTGCTACTGCCCCTCCCGCCACAGCTAACAGTGCGACTCGCTCACAGTGGCTTACTCGCGACGCTGCTGCCCGCTTAGCCATTCGCAACCACCTGCCGTTAGCTGAATGCGCTCACTTCGGACAGCACAGGCGCTGTACGCCGCAGTCGTAGCTCGCTACTCCTCGCCTGCCATTGCTGCTCTAGGCCGACTGATACTGCCCTACCTGTTCCCCGAGCTGTCAGCTTTTGCCACAGTAGAGGACCTGGTTTCCCACCTGCGCACTAGCGACGCTCGCTACCGCGCTACCATCCCTGCTGAGTTCTTTGACAAGAACCAGCCCCCGATGTTCATCCACCTCTACTTCATAGTCACTCGCCTCCCTGACTCTCTTCGCTCTGTCAGGGATCACTTTCTCTCCCTTGAGCCCACCTCCCTCACGGTTGACCTCCTCGAGGAGCATCTCCTCGCAGCTGAGACTCGTGCAATTGCTGTAGGTGCCGCTCGTGGCACTCCGCGCCCGCCCTTCTTTGAGGGGTGCTCCCCCTCCCCCCTTGCCCACTCCTACGCCTCTGCTGCCGCTGCAGACGTCTCTGTTGCTGAGGACGTCGGGGCTGCTTCTGCTAGTGCAAAGCGCCACAGCACCAAGGGCAAGGGTGGCAGGGGTGGTGGAGGTGGCAGCGGTGGTGGTGGAGGTGGCAGCTGGAGTGGTGGTGGGGGAAGCAGTGGAGGTAGTGGAGGCAGTGGAGGTGGTGGCGGCGGTGGGACTGGTGGCGGGAGTGGGGGCTCTGGTGGCAGCGGTGGAGGCAGCGGTGGGAGTGGCGGCAGTGGAGGCGGTGGGACTGGAGGCGGCAGGGCTGGACCTAGGCATGGAGGCCTTGGTGGTGGCCAGCGGCAGCAGCAGCAGCGTCGGAGCGAGACCCAGTCGCCCCAGCAGCTCCGTGAGTGGTTGTTTCAGCGTGGGACGTCTAGGGGTAGTGATAGCTGCCCGTATGTCATTCGCACGGGTGTTCGTGCTGGTCAGACTTGCGGGAAGCTTCACACTCAGCACCACTGCTTCTCCCGCCTCAACGACGCTTGGCGTGCTGAGTTTGGTGACGACGTCGAGCTCCCTCGCTGGGCAGATCTGCTTAGGTCTAGGATTGCTATCTTTGACCTAGACTTTGATGCTATTCTTTCTGCTATGTATGCTTTGTCTGTTAGTGCTGAGGGTGACTGTTACCGGTGTGTGCCGCCTGACCCAGGTATAGCTGCTGCTGCTCTAGGTGCTAGTGAGTCTGGTACTCTCCCTGGTACTGCGCCTGCTCAGGCCTTGCACACCTTCACGTTGGACTCAGGCGCCTCTGCTTGTTTCTTTCGTGACAGCACCACTCTCACTCCTCTCCCTGCACCTGTCCCGGTCAGACTGGCTGACCCCTCTGGGGGCCCGGTCGTTGCCCGTTCCTCCACTGTCCTCCCGTGTCCGGCGGTTCCGTCTGGCTCACTGTTAGGTCTTCACCTCCCCTCGTTCTCTACAAACTTGGAGAGTACCGCTGCCCTCCAGGATGTGATGGTCACTACCACCACTCCTGGGGGTCAGCGTGTGACGATCTGCACGTGCACACGGACGGGGCGTCATCTGGCCACGTTCACTCGTCGGCCAGGGTCGAGTCTGTACACACTCGCTACCGAGCCTCCTCAGGTAGCTGCGTCTGCTCAGGTGTCCGCGTCAAGTCAGGTAGCCGCCTCTTGCTCGTGTCGCCTCCTGTCACACCAGACTCTTCTGTGGCACCACCGCCTGGGTCACCCCTCCCTGCCACGCCTTCGTGGCATGCACTCCCGTCTTCTTGTTTCTGGTCTACCCAGGTCTCTGCCTCCCCTCCCGCCCTCGCCTGCCCCGCCCTGCCTTCCTTGCATCGAGGAACGGCAGCGCGCCGCTCCTCACTCCTCCTCGTTTCCCCTGTAGAATCTCCACATGGACGTGTGGGGCCCAGCCCGCGGCAGTGACAGGGCCGCGAGCGCTACTTTCTGCTAGTCGTTGACGACTACACGCGGTACACCACGGTCTTCCCCTTGTCCAGCAAGGGTGAGGTCGTTGATTTCTTGATCCCTTGGATCCGCACAGTTCGTCTCCAGCTTCGCAAGCGGTTCGGCCAGGACCTTCGTGTCCTGCGTCTGCACTCTGACAGAAGTGGTGAGTTCTCCTCCGACCTCTTGCGGGACTTTTGTCGTGGGGAGGGCATTCTCAAGTCGTTCACGCTTCCGGACTCCCCTCATCAAAATGGGATTGCTGAGCACCGCATTGGCTTAGTCATGGAGGTCACTTGTACCTCCATGATCCATGCGGCTGCTCCCCATTTTCAGTGGCCGTTTGCAGTCCGATACGCTGCGCATCAGCTCAACCTCTGGCCCCGTGTCTCCTTACCGGAGACCTCGCCCACACTGCATTGGACGTGGGAGGTTGGCGATGCGTCGGTGTTTTGGGTCTGGGGTTCTCGTGCCTTTGTTCGCGATACGTCCGCTGACAAGCTCTCCACCCGTGCTATCCCCTGCGTCTTCCTTGGCTTTAACCCTGACGCGCCTGGCTGGCAGTTTTACCACCCCACCTCGCGCCGTTTCCTCCCTTCTCAAGACGTCACGTTCGACGAGTCGGTTCCCTTCTACCGTCTCTTCCCCTACCGCTCTGCCCCTCCCCCGCCCCCGCCGCTCTTCCTTGCTCCCGGTCCCCCTCCGGTAGACCCCCTCCCGCCCCAGGGTCCTGCTCCCTCTGGTGTGTCTCAGGTAGACCCTCTCCCTGGTAGTGTGCCTGTCGAGGTAGCTGTCGTCTCAGGTGCTGCTCCAGGTGCTGCGTCTGGGGGTGCTGCGTCTGGGGGTGCGGAGCCAGGGGGTGCGGGGTCTGAGGGTGCTGGGTCTGGGGGTGCTGAGCCTGGGGGTGAGGAGCCTGGGGGTATTGAGCCTGAGGGTGTTGAGCCTGGGGGTGCTGAGTCGGAGGTTGCGGAGTCTGGGGGTGCTGAGCCTCGGGGTACTGCTTTGTCTGGAGGTCCTGCTAGTGCTTCGCTGCGACTGTCTCCGTAGCAGCTGCGTGAGTGGCTTGTTCGGCGCGCGCGCCTTCGGAGTGGAGCTCCTGGAGCTGGAGACGCTAGAGACACTGGAGCTGGAGGTGCTGGAGTTACTGCTCGAGTTGGTGGTATTGGAGGTACTGCAGCTACTGGTCTTGGAGGTGCTCGTACCGGGGGTGCTGGAGCTGCCGGGACTGGTGGTGTTCGGGGCGCTGGAGCTGGAGACCCTACGGAGCCTAGAGCTGCTGGAGCTGGAGGCTCTTGCGCTGGTGGAGCTGGCGCTGGAGGCGCTGGAGCTGGACGAGCTGGAGTTGGAGGCACTGGCGCGGGAGGCGCTGGAGCTGCAGGAGCTGGAGCTGTTGACCTTGGAGCTAGAGGTGGTGGAGGCACTGTGCGGCTGCGACCGTACTTCATTCCCCTGCCTCAGCAGGTTCTTGGTGTCCCGTCTTCTAGTGGCCTTACTCCTCCCTTACTGTGTCCACCGCCTGACAATTCGCAGCCGTCGTTACAGCCGGCCTCCCCACTGCCTGCTCCCTCTCCTTACACTGAGCAGTTCGGCGGTCTTACAGAGCGTTGGGAGCCTGCGTCTCGTCCTATCTTGCCTGTTCGCACTGCTTGTCGCGTTCCTCGTTCGCGTCCTCCTCTTGTCCCCGGCACGCACGCTATGGCACTCCGTCCTTCCTCTGTTCCACTGCGTGTTCCTCTGCCTGCTCCTCCTGAGTCCTCTCTTCCTGAGGTCCCTGACCCTGGGTCTGACCGCGCTCGTGCTGCCAGTCCCACTGTCTCTCGTCTCCTCGCCACTGTTGTCACTGACCCTTCCTTTGAGTCTGCTGCTACGTCCGCCCTTGTTGCTGAGCTGCTTGACTTTGCTGCTGCCTGCCGTCTAGACTACGCCACTGCTCTTGTCGACGAGTCTGAGTCTGCCCGTCCTCCGTCTGTCGAGGGTGAGTGTGCTCTTGGCACGGACGTCCTTGAGGACAGGCAGGAGGACTTTGAGTGTCTTGCAGCTGCTGTACCTCGTTTCGTTTCCATGCTACTTGCCCCTGAGGTAGATTCGGATGCACCAAACATCCCGACCCCTCGCTCTTACGCAGAGGCGATTACGGGTCCTTACTCCTCTCAGTGGCAGGCAGCCATGGATGCCAAGATGGCATCCTGGAAGTCCACAGGCACCTACGTCGACGAGGTTCCCCCACCTAGGGCGAACATAGTCGATGGCATGTGGATCTTCAGGGTGAAGCGGCCGCCGGGTTCTCCGCCTGCCTTCAAGGCGCGTTACGTTGCTCGAGGCTACAGTCAGCGACAGGGAGTTGACTACTTCCAGACCTTCTCCCCCACGCCAAAGATGACTACTCTTCGGGTGTTGCTGCACGTCGCTGCTTAGCGTGACTACGAGTTGCACTCTCTGGACTTCAGCACAGCTTTCCTCCAGGGCAGCCTGCACGAGGAGATCTGGCTGCGCTGCCCACCTGGCTTCACTGGTTCGTTTCCTGCTGGTACCCAGTGGAGCCTCCTCCGGCCAGTCTACGGTCTCCGCCGGGCGCCTCGCGAGTGGCGCGACACGCTGAGAACTACACTTGCGGCTCTTGGGTTTGCTCCTTCTACTGCTGACCTTTCGCTGTTTCTCCGCACCGACACCTCGCTGCCGTCGTTCTACGTCATTGTGTACGTCAACGACCTCGTCTTTGCCACTGCTGACACTGAGGCACTGACCCTTGTGAAGTCGGAGCTGCAGAAGAGACACACCTGCACTGACCTGGGTGAACTGCGCAGCTATCTTGGCTTGCAGATCACCCGTGACAGAGCACGGCGCACCATCACACTGACTCAGTCACACATGGTGCACCAGGTCCTTCAGCGCTTCGGCTTCCAGTTCTCCTTGCCACAGCCCACTCCTCTGTCTACCGGCCACTCGCTCTCAGCTCCACCTTCGGACGAGTCCGTAGAGCCGAGTGGTCCGTACCCAAAGCTTGTGGGATGCCTCATGTACCTGATGACGTGCACACGACCTGACCTCGCGTACCCTCTCAGCCTTCTGGCTTGCTACGTGGCTCCCGGCAGGCACCGAAAGGTGCACTGGGATGCTGCAAAGAGGGTACTACGTTTTCTGTGCAGTACGTCGGGCATGGGGCTCGTGCTTGGAGGACGGGGTCCAGTTGTCCTCACTAGTCACACAGACGCTTCTTGGGTTGACGACTCAGCTACGCAGCGGTCGTCACAGGGTTACACCTTCAGCCTTGGTTCCGGCTCTGTTTCCTGGCGGTCTACCCGCTCGTCTTCGGTTCTCAGCTCCAGTTGTGAGGCTGAGATCTACGCTGGGGCCATGGCTGCACAGGAGTTACACTGGCTCACCTACCTGTTGACCGACTTGGGAGAGCAGCCTCGTTCGCCTCCAGTTCTGTACGTAGACAACAAGGCCATGATTGCCTTGTGTCAGGAGCACAGACTGGAGCACAGAACGAAGCACATCGCTCTGTGATACTTCCTTGCTCGAGAGTTGCAGTAGCGTGGCCAGCTTCGTCTTGCGTACGTGGCCACTAGGGCCAACACTGCTGATATATTCACCAAGGCACTTTCGCCTCTGGTGACCATCAGCGCTTCTCTACTGTGTTAGGCCTTCCCTACTTTGCCTCACTTGCTCACTGCTTGACTTTGCTTGTACTGTGATATATATAGATACATGCATGCTTGCACTTGCTAGGGTATGATCACTGTATTGTTTATTGTCTTTTATATAACTCTGCATGTGAGCTGGCCTTGTGGCCCTTTGCTTGTGCTCAGAGTGTGTGGTGACTTTGTGATCCACCCTGAGCTTGCTTTGCTTTTCTTGACTGGTCTTGTGACCACTTGTTCTCCCCCACTTTGCCTATGGGGGTGTGTCAAACTTATATATAGCTTACATTGTGTAGGCTGTAGTGGGGTAGCCCATAAGGGGTACAACCCAATTAGGGTTAGTACTTGTACCCAACTCTTTGCTAGTTCATTCATTCTCGTTCGTTCTTACTGACTGGCAGGGCGGGCCAGGCGAGGGCGGGAGGGGAGGCAGAGACCTGGGAAGACCAGAAACATGGAGGCGGGAGTGCATGCCACGAAGGTGTGGCAGGGAGGGGTGACCAAGGCGGTGGTTCCAAAGGAGTGTCTGCTACCGGAATTGACACGAACACCTGACAAGATGCAGCTACCTGAGGCTCAATGGTTAGTGTGTACAGACTCAAGCCAGGCCGACGGATGAACGTGGCCACGTGACGGCCCGTCCATGTACACGTGCAGATTGACACACGCTGACCCCTAGGAGTGGTGGTAGTGCCCATTGCATCCTGGAGGACAGCGGTACTCACCAATTTCATAGAGAACGAGGGGAGGTGAAGACCTTAGAGTGAACCGGACGGAACTGCCAGACACGGGAGAACAGTGGAGGAACGGGCAAGAACTGGGGCCCCGGAGGGGTCAGCCAGTCTGACTGGAACAGCTGCAGGGAGTGGAGTGAGTGTGGTAATGTCGCGAAAGAAACATCGGGAGGCACTTGAGTCAAGCGTGAAGGTGTGCAAGGCCTCAGCAGGCGCAGTACCAGGGAGTGCAGACTCACTAGCACCTAGAGCAGCAGCCTCTATACCTGGGTCGGGCGACACACACAGGTAACAGTCACCCTTAGCACTAACAGTCAAGGCATACATGGTAGCAAGGATAGCATCATAGTCAAGAGCAAAGATATCAAAACCAGACCTAAGCAGCTCTAGCCAGCGGGGGCGCTCAGCCTCGTCGCCAAACTCTGCGCGCCAAGCGTCGTCAAGGCGGGAGAAGCAGCAGTGCTATATGTGAAACTTCCCGCATGTCTGACCAGCGCGGTCACCTGTGCGAATGACATACGGGCAGCGAACACTACCCCCAGATGCCCCATGCTGAGCAAACCACTCACGAAGCTGCTGGGGCGTAGGGGTCTCGCTCCAACGCTACTGCTGCTGCCGCTGGCCACCGCCAGAACCTCCCCTCTGAACAGCTCCACCCTGACCGCCACCACTGCCGCCGCCACCACTCCCACTGCCGCCACCACCGCCATCACCACTCCCACCGCTGCCACCACCGCCGCCACCGAAGCCCCCACTCCCGCCACCACTCCCACCGCCACCTCCGCCACCTCCACCACCTCCACCGCCTCCACCACCACCACCCCCGCTGCCACCGCCACCACTCTTGCCACCCTTGCCCTTGCTGCTGCGGCGCTTCCCACTGAGAGCAGAAGCAGCCCCGACGTCCTCAATACCAAGGATGTCAACAGCAGCAGCAAAAGCGTAGGAGGGGGCAAGGGGGGAGGTGGAACACCCCTCAAAGAAGGGTGTGCGAGGAGTGCCACGAGCAGCACCTACAGTGACTACGTTAGTCTCATCTGCAAGGAGGTGCCTCTCGAGCTTGTCGACAGTGAGGTCTGTGGGTTCAAGTGCGAGAAAGTGGACCCTGACTGCGCGAAGAGAGTCAGGGAGGCGGGTGACTATGAAGTAGAGAGTGATGTACATTGGGGGCGGGTTCGTGTCTAGGAACTCGGCTGGGAGGGCAGCGCGGTAGCGAGTGTCGCTATTGCGAAGGTGGGTAATGAGGTCCTCGACTGTGGTAAAGGCTGACAGCTCAGGAAAAAGGTAGGGCAGTATAAGGCGGCCGAGAGCAGCAGTGGCAGGGGAAGAGTAACGAGCAACTACAGCGTCGTACAGGGCTTTAGCAGTCTTGTGCTGGCCAAAGTGAGCGCGTTCGGCTAATGGCAGGTGGTTGCGAACGGCTTGGCGAGCAGCAGCGTCACAGGTAAGCCACTGTGAGCGAGTCGCACTGTCAGCTGTGTCGGGAGGGGCGAGAGAGGCTCCAGACGTGTGGTCAAACAACGAAACGCTGTCTCTAGAATCACTCAGTAGGTACAGCTGTAAGTCATCGAGCCACGTATCGAACTGGATTGGACGACCCTCATGATCGAAGGTGAGAACACCGAGAGAAGCCATAGCGGGCAGAGCAGGGTGGCGCGCGACCAGCAGGGCAGCACGCAGGCAAGGACGGCGCGACGGGCAGGGCGGCGCGCGAGCACTAGGGAAGCGCGCAGTGCAGGGCGGGGCGGCGCATGGCTAGGGAAGAGTGGCGCGTGGGCAGGGCAGGGTGGCGCGGCGGCCAGCAGGGCGGCGCGCGGGCAAGGCAGGGTGGTGCGGCGGCCAGCAGGGTGCTGCACGGGCAGGGCAGGGCGGCGCGGCGGCCAGCAAGGCGGCGCGCAGGCAGGGCAGGGCGATGCGGCGGCCAGCAGGGCGACTCGACGAGCAGGGGAGGGCGGCGCGCTACCAGCAAGGCGGCGTGACGGTCATGGTAGGGCTGCGCGCGGCCAGCAGGGCGGCGCGATAGGCAGGGCAGGGTGGCGCACGGCTGGCAGGGCGGCACGACGGGAAGGGCAGGGCTGCGCTCGGCCAGCAGGCCGGCGCGACGGGCAGGGCAGGGCAGCGCGTGGCCAGTAGGGCGGCGCGCCGGGAAGGGCAGGGCAGCGCGACGGGCAGGGCAGGGCAGCGCGACTAGTGGGGCAGCGCTTCGGGCAGGGAACTATGCGGTGGGCCCTAAAAAACGGTCCTGGAACATGACCTGCTCTGAATCCATGTCAAGAAACTAAACGAGAATGAATGCATTGAGCAGAAAGTTGGTACAAGTACTAACCTTAATTGGGTTGTACCCCTTATGGGCTACCCCACTACAGTCTACACAATATAAACATTATAACAGTTTGACACTTCCTCGCTGTTACGATACCTCCTCATCTCTGTTCCATGTAACACCTGTCTGCTGTCCCCTGTTCCGTGCCCTTGCCCTCTTCACTCTTCTGTTCTGATCCTTCCATTCCAATCATTTCCTTAGGTCCAACTCCTGCCCCCGCTGTGCCACACACAGGCCACATCAGCAAACAAGATGATAAAGAAGAAAAAACACACTTTTACCTTTTTTCTAATCATCACAAACAAACCCGGCAGGCATATGGTATCAATGTTGCAGGGACCAACATATGTTGGGGCAGTGCCCCGATTGGGTTTCCATGGAATGCATCGCAACATATTAAAGCAAACAAATCTGATCTTACCCCGAGTCACAGCTGTTGGCACTTGAGTGGGGAGCCGAAGCAACAGTGATGGCACTTGCGATGGTGGCTGCTGTCACTGATGGTCGGTGGAGGAAGGAGGGGATGTTACTGTTGGCATTGGAGTTGAGAGGGCAGCAGCAGATGGCTACTGTCACTGATGCTGGGTGAGGAGGGATAGGTCATAGAACGGCTCTGTTGAGCCGTGCTCCTGTTGGTACTAGAGTGAGGAGCACCAATGATGGCACATGAGATGGTTGATGTCACTGATGCTGGGTGAGGATGGATAGAACGGCTCTACTGAACTGTGCTGCTTTGTGTGCCTGTTGGGATAGGCATGGGATGGGTGGAAAGAGAATGGAGACGGTTGAGAAAGCTTGGGAGGTTGAAATGGGATGTTGAAAGAGGTGGGAAGGGTTGAGCTGGCATGTGCGGCATTGTATGGGGATGTGGCACAGGAGGGGAGGAGAGATGGAAAGGAGAGACGTCATAAAAATACATACATGCACGACAAAGGCACACCCCCTAATCACAGCTCGCACACACTCATCACAGCTTACACACCCTCATCACAGCTCGCACACCCCTCCGCACCCCTCAGCACACCTGAATGGCATGAGTGCCGTTTCCATTCACCCCTCAGCATGCATGCACAGACAATGGCAAACCCCTGATCACAGCATAACCACTCCCCAAGGCAACATATACATCCCTCCGCACCCCTCAACACACCTGAATGGCATGAGCGCCCTTCTCAACCACCTCAAGTTGACAGGACGAGCCGAGGTGCCTGTTTGGGGGAAGAGAGAGAAGGGAAAGAGATTTATTGGGGGGGGTATTATGAGCTATGAGAAGGGGTGAAGGTGAAGAGCAGGAAGATGGGGGGACGAGAAAAGGGAAATGGGGTAAGGGAGAGGGTTATGTGAGCAATGACTAGAGTTGAAGTTGGAGAGGGGGGAAGGTGGAGAGGGGGAAAGGTGGAGAGGGGGGAAGGTTGAGAGGGGGGAAGGTTGAGAGGGGGGAAGGTTGAGAGGGGGGAAGGTTGAGAGGGGGGAAGGTTGAGAGGGGGGAAGGTTGAGAGGGGGGAAGGTGTAGAGAGTTGGAAGTGAAGAGGGGGGATGTTGAAGCGTTGGCAGAAACTTAACCAGAAGGTGTGTTTGAGTTGAATTGTTGTGTGTACATGCGCATGTGTGTGAACCGGTGTGTGCGTGTGTGCATGTCTGAGCGCGTGTAGTGTGCATCTGTGCAAGTGCGCGTCGGGAGGGAAGGAGAGAGTGGGAGCCAGGAGGGGGGACAGATGTGCCGTGGATGGGGCAGGGTGAGAGAAAGAGTGGATGGTAGACAAAGTTACGACAAAACAGAGAGTGCGAAAAAAAAAAAAAAAAAAAAAAAAAAAAAAACAACAACAACAACAACGAAGAGGAGAAACGCACGGTGAAAGAAAAAAAGAGCAAGCGACATGGCTGCCATTGTTAGTGTTAGCCCTCAATCTCACATTGTATTTTTTTATATCCTAGTTTAGTGTAGTTTGCACTTTGTGTTTGGTTGGGTGTACACCCATATCCCAACCAAACCCAAATGTGATCTCCATGCAATCTCCAACCCACCAATTGGAGATTGCCTTGGGATTACCCCCAATCCCCTATGATTGCTCCCGATTCCCTCCCCATCCCTACCTTGCTCATTTCCAATGTACCTAAAGAGCTTTGAGCTCACTACTAAAATATATATTCTCAACTCTAGTTCTTACATGGTATCAGAGCTTCTCAACCGCACACGCGGATCTTGATCCTCCTACCTTTGCGAAATCCTCTCCCGCACTCTTAGGCGAAGCCACCTTCAACATTTATCGCTCGACGTTAAGGATCGTCATCGTCCTAATCTTCTCGACCGAAAAAATTCCCGTGCCGTCCTCGTCGCCGGTGATTCGCGAAATCTTCCATGGGCAGATTCTCTCTCGTGCTTCTTTTCCCGCGGTCACGGTGCACCGGTTTCTGCACTTCGCTAAAGGTAATCGTCACTAGCGTTTTCTCCCCACCCGCCCCACATCACCGCAATTCTGTTCCGCTGTTCTTCCCCCTTCGGCGTAACCCTATTTTTCGCATCTCGTCAATCGTCGGCCTGCCGCCCGTCGCCCTGCAGCGTCTCCTTTGGGTTGCTGCCCGTCGCCCTGCAGCGTCATCTTCGGGCTGCCGCCCATCGCCCCGCTACGGCACTTCTATCGTCCCGCAGCTGAACAGGTGAAGCCGAGCATCCGTGTAGCAGCGAAGCCGCGAAGCTGAGGGACAAGGCTGGGGAGGGGGGAAATAGGTTTAACAGTCAATTGACATTACCAAAATTGGCGATTTTAACCTAATTTCGTCGACCTATTACGAGACATCCCGAACCGCCGACATTGACATCTTTTGCTCTTCGCGAGACACAAGGGGCTCTTCATCATGGCCTTCGCCGCGGCTACAATGGCCAACCCTATCACCCCACTCCGTCTTGAAGGCAACGGCACTAGCTCCAACTACAAGGCATGGAGCTACGGGGTTGACAAGCACCTCCTAAGCCATGAGGTACATGGATTGGACCTCAAGGACGTCCTCCTCAACTATGGCAAGGGAAAACAACCCCCCATCCCCAAGGAGCCGTCCAATCCTTCCGATGTAGTGTCAACCAAGGAGTGTGAGGAAACTGTTGACAAGTACTGTAAATGGGAGAAGGCCGATGCGGCTATCATTAGCGTTTTCATCGGCAGTACGCCTCCCGACCTCGTCAACACCTACCACAATTACCCCACCTCCAATGCCATATGGAAGCACCTTCGGGATCGCTTCATGAACAAGTAGGCAATCGGGGTCGCCATCCTCATCCCGAGCACGTTCCAGGTCCGCCTCGAGGACTCGCCGGGCATGGCCAACTACATCTCCAAGGTTCAGTCCATTCATGGCGAACTCAAGGAACTCGGCGTAGTCTTCCCCGAGCAAGCCCCGGCAGCAGCCCTTCTTGTCGGTCTCACTTCGGCATATGAGGTGACTAGGAAAATGCTCCTCACCCTCTCGACAGAAGACCTCACCTTCGCTAAGGTCTCTTCCGCACTCCTCTCCGCCAAGAAAGACACCACGACTCAAGCCAAAGCCTATGCCCTCCATGCTCCCCTGCCCCAAGCTAGTGTAGCCTCGGCGCCCTTCCAACGCAATCGCTTCCCTCCATGCACCTACGTCGTCAACTATGGCAACCGCAAGGGTCAAGTGTGTGGTGGCACTAACCACCCCCTTGCTACATGCTTAAAAAGGAACAATGACGAATGGTACGCCATCCATGGAGTCGACAAGAAGCCGCCGAACTAGATGCGCCCTCGTAAGGCCAACCTAGTTGAGGCACAGAACCCCACTCAGGCTAGTGCTAGTGATCGTGCTCTTGCTGATGTGCGCATCAACTTGTTGTTCCATAGCACTGTCATGATTAATGAAGCACCTTCGCTGTACATCGACTCATCACAATCACCAAAATACATAGAATTCACACTCGACAGCGGGGCCACTCACACAGTGCTCAAGGAGACACTCTCCTTCAAACCCTACGCAACACCCATTCCTCTCTTGGGAGCTGATTCCAGCTTCACCACTCTTGCCAAGGGGTCATCCACAGTCCCGTGCCCCGCCTTCCTATCCGGCATAGTCAGTGGCATGTGCGTGCCTTCACTACGCCACAATCTAGTGGCTCAAAAAGAAATTAATGAGGCAGGGGTCCTCACCGTATTCTCGGAGTACGAGGACTACTGTGACATCATCGACCCACTCACCAACAAGGTCTTAGCTCGCTTCACCCTCAACAGCAGTGGCCTCTACACGTTGCGTGTGCCTATTCCATGTGTCAACCACCCAAGCACAGGCTGCTATCACACCAGGCTCATGTCGCAGTTTCGCTAACCCTACCATCCTCCACCACCATCGGCTTGGGCACCCAAACTTCCGCACGCTTGCTGACATGGCCTCCAAGAAGCTAATTCTCGGCCTACCAGCCTCACTTCCTCCACCACCTGACTCTCCCGCTCCCACGTGCCTTGACTGCACAAAGAGCAAGCTACGCCAACAGCCCCACCCTGCCTCACCCTCGGTCGCAGCAGCCCCACTGGACCTAGTGCGCATGGACGTCTGGGGCCCTGCCCTTGTTGCCGCACGAGGTGGTCATCGCTACTTCCTTGCAATAGTTGATGACCACTCTTGCTATGTCTCTGTGCACCTCCTCCACACTGAGGCTGAGGCTCTGGAGGCCATCATAGCGTGGGTTAAACAGGCACAGAACACCTTTGGCACCAATGTCAAGCGCCTACACTCGGATGGTGGTGGTGAATTCTGCAACGACAAGCTAAAAGCCTTCTGCTCCTCCTTCGACATTCTGCAAAACTTCACCCTTCTAGATAGCCTGCAGCATAACGGCATAGCAGAGAGCCGCAATCACACATTGGTGCAGATAGCTCGCTGCCTCCTCAGCCACTCCCACGTACCACTCTCACTCTGGGGGTAGGCCTTCTACCATGCTGCCCTCCTCTACAACCTTTACCCCCACCCGCATCTTCCCGACACCACTCCCACCACACTCTGGCTCGGGAAAACACCCAATGCTCGCCCTCTTCGCGTTTGGGGGTGCACCGCCTATGTCCTCCTCAACCCTCAGGCTCGGCGGTAGCAGGGTGGCAAGCTCAGTCCCAAAACCCAATCGTGCATCTATCTTGGGCATAACGCCGACTCCCCTGACTACATCTTCCTCAACAATTAGTCCGGAACCGCGATGTCGTCTTTGATGAGACTCGCCCTTTCTATTCCACCTCAGGGGGGGGATCCTCCCTCCGGACCACCCTCTCATGTGTGGGCTGACTTCGATGCGCCTCCTAAACTTCCGCCTGCACCAGCTCCCTCACCTCCCATCTCTCCTGCCATCGCACCATCCCCCTCTAAGGTCTCTAGCCCGACCACATCGGTGTCCTCGGCAGCTACTCCCTCATCTCTCCCCTCTCCCACTCTGCCACTGTGCTCCCACCACCAAGCGCACCAATCACATACCATCGGCGGTCGAACCCTCCAGTCCTACCTCCTCCCCCCCCCCCGTTCCCTCTCCAACTCCGGAACCCGCTCTCCCACAACCGAGTGCACCAATCATGTACCAGCGACAACCGATCCCTCCGCTCAAGCCTCCTAAACCGACCCCTCTTGGAACGCCTGCTCCACCCTCTTCTCTGGTGGCTCATGTCACTCGGTCGCATGGGCCTGCTCCTCCATTGGCACTTGCCATTCGATGCTCAGTGATCACTCCGACTCCTTCTGCTGGGGGGGATGTGCCCTCTACCCTTCTGGAAGATATGCATGAGGAGCTGTGTGATCTCCACGCTGTCATTCCCCAGCTCTTGCACATCTTCTCCGACATCACTGAATCACCTCGCTCAACTTCTCAGAGAACCCGACCATCCCTATCCCTCTCACCGTCCAATAGGCTCTTTCGAGTCCCCATGCCGCCGAGTGGCGCACTGCCATGGAAGCTGAGTGTGAAGCCTTCACTCGCAACCACTCTTTCGATGACGAGACTCCACCTCCAGGAGTTAACATCATTGGGGGCAAGTGGCTGTTTCGAGTGAAACAGCTTCCGGACGAGGCCCCTGTGTTCAAAGCGCGCTATGTGGCCAAGGGATTCACTCAAAAGCAGGACCTGTATTTCTTCAAGACCTTCTCTCCCACATCCAAACCACCCACACTTCGCACGCTCTTGGATGTGGCCGCACGAGAAGATTTTGAGATCAAATCCATAGACTCCTCTTCGGCATTCCTGCAAGGACGCCTCAAGGAGACTATGTTCATGGATCGGCCTGAAGGCTTTCCGGGAGAGTTCCCTCCCAACACTGTCTGGAAGCTGAATCGCCCTGTCTACGGTCTCAAGCAAGCTCCTCGTGAATGGCACAATAAGATGAAGGAGGTCCTCCTCTCGTTGGACTTTCACCCATCATCTGCTGACCCTACTCTTTTCATTTGCCGTCACTCTGAGTCATTCTACATCCTTGTCTACGTAGATGACTTCATCCTCGCCTCCAAGGACTCGGCCCAGATGACCTCTGTCCAAGAGGCCTTGAGCAAGGCCCTCTTGATGAAGGACCTTGGTGACCTCAAGCACTACCTTGGGATGGAGATCATTCGTGATCGTCAAGCTCGCACCATCTCACTCTCCCAGGAGTTCTACATCCACAATGTCCTCAAGTGGTTTGAGATGGAGCCTATGGCCATCCCGCTACCGCTACAACACCTCCTCACCGCTCCAGCTGTACCCACACTAGAGGCCTGCACCGAGCCATACCCAGAGCTTGTTGGGTCCCTCATGTACGCCATGATGTGCACCCGGCCAGACTCGGCATACCCTATCAGTGTCCTCTCTCGCTATGTGGCCCCTGGACGCTACATTGATCTCCACTGAAAGGCGGCAAAGCGGGTGCTGCGCTATCTGCACGGCACCAAGTCTCATATACTCACACTTGGTGGTCCCTCTCCTCCTCGTCTAGAAGGCTACACTGACTCCTCTTGGGCTGATGACCAGACCGACCGACGCTCTTCCCAGGGCTACTGCTTCACCCTTGGCAGCAGAATTGTTAGCTGGCGCTCCACCAGGTCATCTGCATTTTCCCTCTCCTCCTATGAGGCAGAGCTCTACGCTGGCACCATGGCAGCTCAAGAGGCCCGTTGGCTCACCTTCCTCCTCCAAGAACTTGGCTACCCTCAGCCCACCCCCACCCTCTGGTGTGACAACAAGAGTACCATCCACCTCTCCCAGGATCCTGTGTACCACACTCGCACCAAGCACATCGAACTTCGCCACTTCTTCATTCGTGACCTTGTCCAGCGTGAACAGTTGAACACTGGAGTACGTTGCATCTGACTGCAACTTGGCTGATCTGTTCACCAAGCCCCTTGGGAAGGTTCCTCACCATCGTCTTCTTGGCGCCATGAGGCTATGTGCCCCACCTTCTCTGCCTTGAGCTCGATTGACGTCTGTTGGGGGGTGTTAGTGTTAGCCCTCAATCTCACATTTGTACTTGTACTTTTTATATCCTACTTTAGTATAGTTTGCACTTTGTGTTTGGTTGGGTGTACACCCATATCCCAACCAAACCCAAACGTGATCTCCAAGCAATCTCCAACCCACCAATTGGAGATTGCCTTGGGATTACCCCCAATCCCCTAGGATTGCTCCCGATTCCCTCCCCATACCTACCTTGCTCATTTCCGATGTACTTAAAGAGCTTTGAGCGCACTACTAAGATATCGATTCTCAGCTCTAGTTCTCACAGCCATGCAATAGGTAAGGTGTGGTGAGAGAAGGGCATCAAGGGATTATTCCGAGTCTCCATGCGCTATGTGCATGTCAACACCCGTGCACAGCACCATATTGCACCGCGTTGCACCACTCAGCACCTACCATTGGCGGCACAACGATGAACTCTGGGTGTTGTGCATTGGCCTGTGCTTCTCTCAACGACTCCTCCAGCAGCCCGCCTTCTCCGTCCTGTTCTGAAACAGCACCTGTTATGCACCCATGGATGCATTCACAGCACCGCACGGCACCACGCTTGCACAGCATTGGATTAACTTTTGACGGTTCCCATAATTTGATATATGTTAGCTTGAGACAGCTATATCACAGCTGAGAATCCGAACACGTGCGCATATAAAAAAATCATTAGATAGCGCAGACAGCAGTGGGCAGGAAGAGGTATGGGGGCGTCTTGGCGTGCCAATGCTGCAGCACCCCCTGCACCTCGCCCTGCATCAGCATGAGCCCCGCCCCTCCCAGCACTAGCTAGGAGACACGCGCGGGGAAGAGAGTCGTTATTCTGAAGGGGAGGGGCCAGAGAAAGAGAAGAAAGGTGAGTATGGAATGAGATGAGCAGGAAACAAGCTCTCTACCATTATTCTCACGAATCTTAGAACGAGCTTCTTAAGATTGGGGACTAATTCGGTCATCGGCGAGTAAGGAGCCACGTGGCATGTTTGGAAAACCCGTGGTGGGGAGGACTCGTAGAACTAACTACTAGTAGTAGCCGTGATCAGAGGTCAGGGCTATTACTACCCCTTAATACTCGTAAAACGTCCAACTAGTAGCCGTGATAACGGGTCAAATCTCCCCCTACTCCGTCCACTCCCACCACGCCATTGGCTTCTGCTGCTAGCGCTCCTGCATTCAGTGGCCCTCAAGACTACGAACCCCAAACCCACTTATATTAAAAAACTTTTTGCCCGACTGCTCTGCCTGTTTCACGAGCTTCCGTGCTCGCCACGCGACCGCGCAATCCGAGTTGCCATTTCCTCTTCCACACCCTATCCGACTCGAGCCGAGCCTCACAAACTCGCTAGTGCCAGAACAACGGCCGTATGTTACATCGCTGTCGCTACAGTACGGGAAAGCAGGTGGGAGGGATTTGATCGAGGTGACAAGAACTGCTAGCTTGTGGGCCGTACAATCGACTAGGAAACACAAGCCCCAATCGCCTGTTCGTTCCAGGACTTGACGAGATTGTTACTGAACAATGTTTTTGCTATCCTCGCCTCCTATCATAATTTCACTTGGATTAGCGTCACAAAGTGAGGTATAAAATAGTCATCATAACTCCTTGACTACTCTCACAAGCAACTCAATAGTAATTTATCGAGTCAGACGCGTACGCGGTAGTGCCCAAGGTCAATGAGAATAGCCCAGTTTATTGCCAGCCTATACCCAACCTCAGGTTTGGAGGCGCTGATTGAGTCAAAGACATGTTGGGACGCTTCATTGGACAGGCTCGGTGATGGACCTCACAGGGTTACCACGTCCTAATCATCTCGACATACACATGATGCTCAGCCCATGCACGCGAATTTGCCCTGCACCTGATGGAAAGTCTGCACTCTAGCTTTTTGCGCCAGCCAGTTGCACCCACTTTACAAGCCCCCCGAGCAAGTTGCCGTGATTATGAACCAATACTAACCACAGAAACCGAAGTCAAACTGAAGAGACCGAAGTCAAACTGTCAACGGGGAGTTATAAGCCCCTTTTTGCTAGGTGCTAATTGACAAAACCTTTGCTAAATGTGTTACGCGTGCAATTGAGCGAGCGAGCGAGATTTGCACCATCGAAGCAAACCAATACATTGAGCGAAGTCATGAGCGAAGAATATCTAGTGAAGCTAGCGTGGCAACGGTAACGCGAGAAATTTGGGTGTGCTACGGGCCTAGCGCCAAGGTTGGGGAATGTCGAGGCGGAGGTCCGGAGCACGGGTTACCAACCAAACCGTGAGGTTGGGTCGCATCGTGAATAGTGGCGGGAGTCGTGGTCGAGGCGAGTGTTGCGAGCGGGTAACGTTTCACGGTTGGGTGCCGGTGGCGGGAATGGTCATGTACGCGGTAAGCAGGGGCGCGAAGTAAGGAAAATGATTTTTCCTTACACTACCCCCCTCCCCAAGGAGGCCCCCCTTACGAGAGCGCGTGTACATCTCAAAATTTTTGGCTGTGCATGTACTCGGTGAGGACAGGGTGATTTTTTGATTCTATCCAGGGGGACCCAGCTGTCTTCGATGGGCGTACGGTCTTTCCAGCGGATCAGAAATTTGATCTTGTGGACTCCCCATGGGTCACGAACTCGGTGGCTTAGTATTTTTTTGGGCGTGATGATTGGCTCTGTTGGCGGTCGTGTCATGCTGGCGGGGCGGTTGCGAGGCAGTTGGCTGGTGGATGGGATATATGGGCGAAGCATGTTGACGTGGAACGACGGGATGACGTACCAGTCAGGAGGGAGGAGGAGGTGGGCGGTGACGGGGGTGATCATGTGGCTGATGCGAAATGGCCCGCAATATCGGGGGCGGAGCTTCGAAGTGATGGGTAGGCGGAGGTTTTGAGTGTCGAGTAACACTAGGTCGTCGGGTTGGTAAGTGACGGGGCGGTGGTGGCAGTCGGCATTGCGCTTAGCGATGACGTTTGATTTTTTTTTTTTTTAATTGAATCTGCTGCTCGGGTCAGTGCTGCCTGTAATATTTCTGCAAATTGTTGCGCGCGTGGCACCGGTTGTCGGTATTCGAGGTCATGGGTACTGAGGGATCTTGTTCGTAGTTCAGGTAGAAAGGTGACTGTTGGATCGTGGCGGATGGCGAGTTGTTGTATGCGAACTCGATGAGTGGCAGTTTTTGTTCTGTCGTCGCACGTGGCTCGGATTAGCTGTTCCATGGTCTGATTTGTCCGTTCTGTCTGTCCGTCAGTTTCGGGGTGGTACGATGAACTGAATTATAGTCGCGTGCCGAACTGCTGCTACAGGTTCCGCCGGAAGTTGCTGGTGAATTTCGTGTCGCGGTCGCTGATGATCGCCGCTGGTATCCCGTGCAGTTGAACGATGGTGGCGATGTAGAGGTGGCCTGTTTCTTCAGGTGTGATTGATTTCTTGCAGGCTGCAAAATGTGCCATCTTCGTCAGCGAATCGACGACGACCAGGATCGCGTCGTTCCCACTTGATCCAGCCGGTAACCCTGTGACGAAGTCCATCGTCACCTGCTGCCAAGCATGCTCTGGGGGTGGTATTGGCTGCAACTGTCCTGCCAGTCGTTGTCGTGACGACTTCATGAGCTGGCAGGTGGGACATGATGCCACGCGTCATTGCACGTCGGTCAGCATCTCGGGCCAGCATTTAATACCGCTGCAGCTACTGCCGTGATTTTTCTACTCCGAAATGGCCTGAGGTAACCCTGTCATGTGCCTCCTGTAATAATAGCTCCCTTAGTAAAGTCTAGCCCGGTACCCAGATGCGATTGGTGCCGGCTTTTACGTAATAAACCACCTTTGCTACTGCGAACTGCTGCGAATTTCCTCCGGTGAAGAATGGGTCTGTTTGGTAGCTGTGGGTAAATAGTCCCGTGAGCAGTGGGTTGGTCTGGGCGAGTAGTATGGCATGGATTTGGGCAGTGGGGCGGGTCAGTGCGTCGGCGATGTTTGATGCCCCCTTTTTGTAGGTGACCGTGTAATGGAAGTTTGACTCGATGAAATCGAGCCAGCGAACCTGTCGTGGGTTGAGGTGGGGCTGTGCGCAGATGTACTAAGTGATTTGTGATCTATCCGTACTGTCACGTCTGCGCCAGTCAGGTAACAGCGCCAGGCTTTGAACGTGTGCACGATCGCAAGCATTTCGCGGTCATGTATCGGGTAATTGTTTTCGGGCGGATGCGGTTTTCATGACTCGTATGCGATGGGTTGTAGGCCGTTGCCAAAATCCAATAGCAGTACGACTCCGATGGCGATGCCGCTTGCGTCTGTAACCACTTCGAATGGGCGGTGGGGGTTGGCGATGCGCAGTACGGGCGGTGAACAGAGAACATTTTTCAGGGTAAAGAAGGCAGCATGCTCTGTCTCCCCTCACGCAAAAGCGACCCCCTTCCGCAGCAAATTCGTCAGTGGGGCAGTTAACCGTTCCATGTCGGGGACGAACCGACGCACATAATTAACGAACCCTAAAAAACTCTGCAGCTCCGTGATATTTGTCGGGGGGTGCCTCGCTTTTACCGTGTCCAGCATCTTTGGGTCGATCTCAACTCCAGCCTTTGAAATAACGTGCCCCAAAAATTCTAACCTATCCTGGAAGAACTCGCACTTGGAACCCTTGGTCAGTAGTCGGTGCTCATCTAAAACTTTAAACACTGCTTCCAGATATTCTAGGTGCTGCTGCTTATCACGACTGTAAACTAGGATGTCGTCGAAGTTAAATATCACGCATTTATCTAAAAGCGGCCTAAACGCCTCGTTCATGGTCATATGAAATGTCGCCGGTGCGTTGGTCAGCCCGAATGGTATTACTGTATACTCGAATAACCCACGCCGAGTTTGAAATGCCGTCTTGGCGCAGTCCGATGGTTCAACCATAATCTGATGGTAACCCCCTCGTAAGTCAATTTTCGAAAAGACCCGTGCTGTTCGCACTTGATCTATCAGTTCGTCGGCCCGGGGGATGGGATATCGCGATTTGACGATTACCCGATTCAGTGCACGGTAATCGATACACGTGCGAAAGCCTCCGTCCTTTGGTGTGAACAATATCGGTGCGGCGAACGGTGACGAGCTCGGTCGGATGATTTTTTTCTCTAACAGGTAATCTAGCTGCTTCCTCGGTTCGTCGAGCTCGGGCTGTGTTAGTCTGAACTGTCACTGTACGGTTGGCTGTGCCCCCGGTTCTAGTTCTATGCGGTAGTCGTGTGCTCGCTGAGGTGGCAACCCTTCCGGCAAATCGTCAGGAAAAATCCCTGGGTACCGTTTAAGTGGTTCCTATAGTTCGGGCGGTACGGCTGCCAGCAGTTTCTGAAAATCGCTCGGCTGCTTTGCTGTCATAACATTATAGCTTTTACATTTGTGTAGGCTATAGTGGGGTAGCCCATAAGGGGTACAACCCAATTAGGGTTAGTACTTGTACCCAACTTCTGCTCAATGCATTCATTCTCGTTCATTACTTTCAACATGGTTTCAGAGCAGGTCCCTCGCTAGGACCGCTTTTCTTTCCTTGGGCCCACCACCTACTGCCCTGCCAGTAGCCCCTTGGCCCCGGCCCATAGCCTCGGCCCCTTCGCCCCTAGGCCCCGGCCCCTTGGCCCCGGCCCCGTTGCTCGTCACTTGCACTCGGCACCCCTAGGCCCCGGTTCCTGCCCGTCGCGCTCCTAGGCCCGTCGCGCCCCTAGGCCCCGGTCCCGGCCCGTCGCTCTCCTAGGCCCGTCGCGCCCCCCCAGGCCCCGGTTCCTGCCAGTCGCGCTCCTAGGCCCGTTGCGCCCCTAGGCCCCGGTTCGTGCCCGTCGCGCCCCTAGACCTGTCGCGCCCCAAGGCCCCGGTTCTGGCCCGTCGCGCCCCAAGGCCCCGGTTCCGGCCCGTCGCGCTCCTAGGCCCGTTTTACCCGGTCCCAGCCCATCACTCTCCTAGGCCCGTCGTGCCCCCCCCAGGCCCCGGTTCCTGCCCGTCGCGCTCCTAGGCCCGTCGCGCCCCCAGGCCCCGGTCCCGGCCCGTCCCTCCCCTAGGCCCGTCGCGCCCCTAGGCCCCGGTCCCGGCCCGTCGCTCCCCTTTTGCCCGTCGCGCCCCTAGGCCCCTTGGCCTCTTTGTACCTCGGCCCCTCGGCCCCTCGGCCCCTTGGCCTCTTCGTACCTCGGCCCCTAGGCCCCAGGTCCCTCGGCCCCTTGGCCCCTTGGCCCCTAGGCCCCTAGGTCCCCCCCTTTCGTGTTTGGCCCCTCGGCCCCTAGGCCCCTCGGCCCCGCCCCTCGGCCCCTCGGCCCCTAGGCCACTTGGCCCCTAGCCCCCCCCCCCCCCCCTTTTCGTGTTTGGCCCCTCGGCCCCTAGGCCCCTCGGCCCAGCCCCTCGGCCCCTCGACCCCTAGGCCCCAGGCCCCTCGGCCCCTTGGCCCCTCGGCCCCTAGGCCCCCCCCTTTGTGTTTGGCCCCTCGGCCCCTAGGCCCCAGGCCCCTCGGCCCCTTGGCCTCTCTGTCCCTGCTGCTACTACTTCTGCTACTGCTACAGCTGCTACTGCTGCTGCTACTTCTGCTACTGCTGCTCCTGCGTGCTGTATAGCTGTGGCTTCGCTTAGGGTTCTCGCGTTTGATCATGAGGGCAGACCAGTTCAGTTTGACACGTGGCTCGATGACCTGCAGCTGTACCTACTGAGCGATTCTAAGGACAGTGTTTCGCTGTTTGACCTTGCGTCAGGCGCCGCTCCTGCCCCTCCCGCCACAGCTGACAGTGCGACTCGCTCACAGTGGCTTACTCGCGACGCTGCTGCCCACTTGGCCATTCGCAACCACCTGCCGTTAGCCGAATGCGCCCACTTTGGACAGCACAGGACAGCCCAGACACTGTACGCTGCTGTAGTCGCTCGCTACTCCTCGCCTGCCACTGCTGCTCTAGGCCGCCTGCTTCTGCCCTACCTGTTCCCCGAGCTGTCAGCCTTTGCCACAGTAGAGGACCTGGTTTCCCACCTGCGCACTAGCGACGCTCGCTACCACGCTACCGTCCCTGCTGAGTTCCTTGACAAGAACCAGCCCCCGATGTTCATCACCCTCTACTTCATAGTCACTTGCCTCCCTGACTCTCTTCGCTCTGTTAGGGACCACTTTCTCTCCCTTGACCCCACCTCCCTCACTGTTGACCTCCTCGAGCAGCATCTCCTCGCTGCTGAGACTAGTGCAGTTGCTGTAGGTGCTGCTCGTGGCACTCCGCGCCCGCCCTTCTTTGAGGGGTGCTCCCCCTCCCCCCTTGCCCCCTCTTACGCCTCTGCCGCTGCTGCAGACGTCCCTGGTGCTGAGGACGTCGGGGATGCTTCTGCTAGTGCAAAGCGCTGCAGCGGCAAGGGAAAGGGTAGCAAGTGTGGTGGAGGGGGCAGCAGGAGTGGTGGTGGGGGTAGTGGGAGTAGTGGTGGGGGCAGCAGTGGAGGTGGTGGCGGCGGTGGGAGTGGTGGAGGGAGTGGGGGCTCTGGAGGCGGCGGTGGAGGCAGCGGTGGGAGTGGCGACAGTGGCGGCAGTGGGACTGGTGGCGGTGGGACTGGCGCTCGGAGTGTTGGTTCTGGAGGTGGCCAGCGTCAGCAGCAGCAGCGTCGGAGTGAGACCCAGTCGCCCCAGCAGCTTCGTGAGTGGTTTTTGCGTGGGGCGTCTGGGGGTAGTTGCCCGTATGTCATTTGCACGGGTGTTCGTGCTGGTCAGACATGCGGGAAGCTTCACACTCAGCACCGCTGCTTCTCCCGCCTCGACGTCGCTTGGCGTGCCGAGTTTGGTGACGACGTCAGTTACCAGATCAAAATATTTGTCCTTGTCAATTCGGCATTGTCCAATGGACCACTTGCGCTTTAGATATGAACGTCCGTTACCCTTGCTCGCATTGAACGACTCCCCTCCCCTCACTCGATCGTCGCTCACTGAGTCACTCCGTCGCATATGTCCTCTGCCCTTGTTCGCCTTGACCTCCGTCGCATGCCCTTGGTCGGAAGTGATTCCGTCGTATGCCCCACGAAAGTGTCGCATCTTGCGCTTTAGATACGAACGTCCGTTACCCTTGCTCGCATTGAACGACTCCCCTCCCCTCACTCGATCGTCGCTCACTGAGTCACTCCGTCTCCAACTTTAAGAACAAAATCGCTGGATCTTGAAGAAACAGTTGATGTTACTATAAATCAGCAATAGAAATAAATATTAAATAGATTACTTCGATGTCTTACGAAAATAATATGGATGGCCTAGATTACGATTCAAAGTCAGGTACAGACAAGAATAGCTCAAAAATGTTTTTTCAGAAAGCGTAAAGGATGCCCTTTATGCTCAAAAGGATCCCCGAAAATAGATTATAAAGACCCAGAACTCCTTGGTAAATTTATTTCACCTAGGTCTAGGATCATAATATTTCATCAAGCTCCCTCGCTGGGCAGATCTGCTTAGGTCTAAGATTGCTATCTTTGACCTAGACTTTGATGCTATTCTTTCTGCTATGTATGCTTTGTCTGTTAGTGCTGAGGGTGACTGTTACCGGTGTGTGCCGCCTGACCCAGGTATAGCTGCTGCTGCTCTAGGTGCTAGTGAGTCTGGTACTCTCCCTGGTACTGCGCCTGCTCAGGCCTTGCACACCTTCACGTTGGACTCAGGCGCCTCTGCTTGTTTCTTTCGTGACAGCACCACTCTCACTCCTCTCCCTGCACCTGTCCCGGTCAGACTGGCTGACCCCTCTGGGGGCCCGGTCGTTGCCCGTTCCTCCACTGTCCTCCCGTGTCCGGCGGTTCCGTCTGGCTCACTGTTAGGTCTTCACCTCCCCTCGTTCTCTACAAACTTGGTGAGTACCGCTGCCCTCCAGGATGTGATGGTCACTACCACCACTCCTGGGGGTCAGCGTGTGACGATCTGCACGTGCACACGGACGGGGCGTCATCTGGCCACGTTCACTCGTCGGCCAGGGTCGAGTCTGTACACACTCGCTACCGAGCCTCCTCAGGTAGCTGCGTCTGCTCAGGTGTCCGCGTCAAGTCAGGTAGCCGCCTCTTGCTCGTGTCGCCTCCTGTCGCACCAGACTCTTCTGTGGCACCACCGCCTGGGTCACCCCTCCCTACCACGCCTTCGTGGCATGCACTCCCGTCTTCTAGTCTCTGGTCTACCCAGGTCTCTGCCTCCCCTCCCGCCCTCGCCTGCTCCGCCCTGCCTTCCGTGCGTCGAGGGGCGGCAACGCGCAGCTCCTCACTCCTCCTTGTTTCCCCCGACGACTTCTCCACTGCAGACTCTCCACATGGACGTGTGGGGCCCAGCCCGCGTCAGTGGACAGGGCCGCGAGCGCTACTTTCTGCTGGTAGTTGACGACTACACGCGGTACGCCACGGTCTTCCCCATGCGCAGCAAGGGTGAAGTCATTGATGTCTTGATCCCTTGGATCCGCACGATCCGTCTCCAGCTCTGCGTGCGGTTCGGCCAGGACCTTCCTGTCTTGCGTCTGCACTCTGACAGAGGTGGAGAGTTCTCCTCCAACCTCTTGCGGGAATTTTGTCGTGGGGAGGGCATTCTCCAGTCGTTCACGCTTCTGGACTCCCCTCAGCAAAATGGGATTGCTGAGCGCCGCATTAGCTTAGTCATGGAGGTCACTCGTACCTCCATGATCCATGCGGATGCTCCCCATTTTTTGTGGCCCTTTGCGGTCCGGTACGCTGCGCATCAGCTCAACCTCTGGCCCCGTGTCTCCTTGCCGGAGACCTCGCCTACACTGCGTTGGACGGGGGAGGTTGGCGATGCGTCGGTGTTCCGGGTCTGGGGTTCTCGTGCCTTTCTTTGCAATACGTCCGCGGACAAGCTCTCCACCCGTGCTTTCCCCTGCGTCTTCCTTGGCTTTGTCCCTGACGTGCCTGGGTGGCAGTTTTACCACCCCACCTCGCGCCGTGTCCTCCCTTCTCAGGACGTCACGTTCGACGAGTCGGTTCCCTTCTACCGTCTCTTCCCCTACCGCTCTGCCCCTCCCCCGCCCCCGCCGCTCTTCCTTGCACCCGTTCCCCCTCCAGTAGACCCCCTCCTGCCCCAGGGTCTTGCTCCCTCAGGTGTCTCTTAGGTAGACCCTCTCCCTGGTACTGCGCCTGTCGAGGTAGCTGTTGGCTCAGGTGCTGCTCCAGGTGCTGCATCTGGGGGTGTTGCGTCTGGGGTGCGGAGCCGGGGGGTGCGGGGTCTGAGGGTGCTGGGTCTGGGGGTGCTGAGCCTGGGGGTGAGGAGCCTGGGGGTGCTGAGCCTGAGGGTGTTGAGCCTGGGGGTGCTGAGTCGGAGGGTGCGGAGTCTGGGGGTGCTGAGCCTCGGGGTGCTGCTTCGTCTGGAGGTCCTGCTGGTGCTTCGCCGCGATTGTCTCCGCAGCAGCTGCGTGAGTGGCTCGTTCGGCGCGCACGCCTTCGGAGTGGAGCTCCCGGAGCTGGAGGCGCTGGGGACGCTGTAGCTGGAGGTGCTGGAGTTACAGTTGGAGCTGGTGGTCCTGGAGGTACTGCGGTTGCTGGTCCTGGAGGTGCTCGTACCAGAGGTACTGGAGCTACCGGGACCGGTGGTGTTGGGGGCGCTGGAGCTGGAGACCCTACGGAGCCTGGAGCTGCTGGAGCTGGAGGCTCTTGCACTGGTGGAGCTGGCGCTGGAGGCGCTGGAGTTGGACGAGCTGGAGTTGGAGGCACTGGCGCGGGAGGCGCTGGAGCTGCAGGAGCTGGAGCTGTTGACCCTGGAGCTGGAGGTGCTGGTTGCACTGTGCGGCCGCGACCATAATTCGTTCCCGTGCTTCAGCAGGTTCTTTATGTCACGTCTTCTACTGGCCTTACTCCTCCCTTACTGAGTCCCCCGCCTGACCAGTCGCAGCCGCCGTTACAACCAGCCTCCCCTCTGCCTGCTCCCTCTCCTTACACTGAGCATTCCGGCGGTCTTACAGTGCGTCGTGAGCCTGCGTCTCGTCCTGTCTTGCCTGTTCGCACTGCTCGTCGTCCTCCTCGTTCACATCCTCCTCCTGTCCCCGGCACGCACGCTATGGCACTTCGTCCTTCCTCTGTTCCACTGCGTGTTCCTCTGCCTACTCCTCCTAAGTCCTCTCTTCCTGAGGTCCCTGACCCTGAGTCTGACCACGCTCGTGCTGCCAGACCCACTGTCTCTCGTCTCCTTGCCACTGCTGTCACAGACCCTTCTTTTGAGTCTTCTGCTGCGTCTGCTCTCGTTGCTGAGCTGCTTGACTTTGCTGCTGCCTGCCGTCTAGACTACGCCACTGCTCTAGTTCCTGAGTCTGCGTCTGCCAGTCCTCCGTCCGTCGGGGGTGAGTGTGCTCTTGGCACGGACGTCCTTGAGGACAGGCAGGAGGACTTTGAGTGTCTTGCAGCTGCTGTACCTCGTTTCGCTTCCATGCTGCTTGCCCGTGAGGGAGACCCGGATGCACCAGACATCCCGACCCCGCACTCTTATGCAGAGGCGATTACGGATCCTTACTCCTCTCAGTGGCAGGCAGCCATGGATGCCGAGATGGCATCCTGGAAGTCCACAGGCACCTACGTCGACGAGGTTCCCCCACCTGGGGCGAACATAGTCGATGGCATGTGGATCTTCAGGGTGAAGCGGCCGCCGGGTTCTCCGCCTGCCTTCAAGGCGCGTTACGTTGCTCGAGGCTTCAGTCAGCGACAGGGAGTTGACTACTTCCATACCTTCTCCCCCACCCCGAAGATGACTACTCTTCGGGTGTTGCTTCACGTCGCTGCTCAGCGTGACTACGAGTTGCACTCTCTGGACTTCAGCACAGCTTTCCTGCAGGGCAGCCTGTACGAGGAGATCTGGCTGCGCCGCCCACCTGGCTTCACTGAGTCTTTTCCTGCAGGTACTCAATGGAGTCTTCGGCGGCCAGTCTACGGTCTCCGCCAGGCGCCTTGCGAGTGGCACGACACACTGAGGACTACACTTGCGGCTCTTGGGTTTGCTCTTGCTACTGCTGACCCGTCGCTGTTTCTGCGCACCGACACCTCGCTGCCTCCGTTCTACGTCCTCGTCTAGGTCGACGACCTCGTCTTTGCCACTGCTGACACTGAGGCACTGACTCTTGTGAAGTCGGAGCTGCAGAAGAGACAAACCTGCACTGACCTGGGTGAACTGCGCAGCTATCTTGGCTTGCAGATCACCCGGGACATAGCTCGGCGCACCATTACCCTGAGTCAGTCACACATGGTGCACCAGGTCCTTCAGCGCTTTGGCTTCCAGTTCTCCTCGCCACAGCCCACTTCTCTGTCTACCAGCCACTCGCTCTCAGCTCCACCTTCGGACGAGTCCGTAGAGCCGAGTGGTCCGTACCCAGAGCTTGTGGGTTGCCTCATGTACCTGATGACGTGCACACGACCTGACCTTGCGTACCCTCTCAGCCTCCCGGCTCGCTACGTGGCTCCCGGTAGGCACTGAAAGGTGCACTGGGATGGTGCGAAGAGGGTACTGCATTACTTGTGCAGTACGTCGGGCATGGGGCTCGTGCTTGGAGGACGGGGTCCAGTTGTCCTCACCGGTCACGCAGACGCTTCCTGGGTTGACGACTCAGCTGCGCAGCGGTCGTCACAGGGTTACACCTTCAGCCTTGGCTCTGGCTCTGTTTCCTAGCGGTCTACCCGCTTGTCTTCGGTTCTCAGCTCCAGTTGTGAGGCTGAGATCTACGCCGGGGCCATGGCTGCATGGGAGCTACGCTGGCTCACCTACCTGCTGACTGACATGGGAGAGCAGCCTCGTTTGCCTCCAGTTCTGTACATAGACAACAAGGCCATGATTGCCTTGTGTCAGGAGCACAGACTGGAGCACAGAACGAAACACATCGCTCTGCGATACTTCCTTGCTCGAGAGTTGCAGCAACGTGGCCAGCTTCGTCTTGCGTACGTGGCCACTAGGGCCAACACTGCTGATATATTCACCAAGGCACTTCCTCCTGGTGATCATCAGCGCTTCTCTACTGTGTTAGGCCTTGTGCCTACTTTGCCTCACTTACTTATTGCTTGACTCTGCTTATACTGTGATCTATATATATACCCGCATGCTTGCACTTGCTAGGATATGATCACTGTATTGTTTGTTCTCTTTATATCACTTTGCATGTGAACTGGCCTTGTGGCCCTTTGCTTGTGCTCGGACTGCGTGGTGACTTTGTGATCCACCCTGTGCTTGCTTTGCTTTTCTTGACTGGTCTTGTGACCACTTGTTCTCCCCCACTTTGCCTATGGGGGTGTGTCAGAACATTATAGCTTTTATATTTGTGTAGGCTATAGTGGGGTAGCCCACAAGGGGTACAACCCAATTTGGGTTAGTACTTGTACCCAACTTCTGCTCTATGCATTCATTCTCGTTCATTACTTTCAACATTTGCTTCTCCTACCAATGCGATATCCACCGCGTGCACGTCCGCTCCAGCGGCGACAGCCCGTTTCATCGTGATGGCGTTGACGTGGACCGTCGAAGACTCAAGTGACCGCTAGCAAGGTAATTCGACCCAGTTACCACTACTTCGCACAGTGCAGCTACCTGTCGTCCAGCCGATTCAAGGATTGTAGCGTCGCAGCCAGTCACGTCCCAGTAAAATGTCGTGCCCATCTAGTGTCGTCGCGAGCATAGCCTGTGTAAACCCGAAGTTCCCCCCTGCAGCGAACTTTCACCCTCTTCACTTTCTCCCGTATTGCCAGTGGCTTGCCGTCAACTAAACATGCGTCAATCTCTGGTAAACAGCGGCTAAGTGTCTGTTGCAGCTTCCGTGCAGTTGCGGTATTAACTAAGCTGTGGCTTGCTCCTCCTATAAAAATCTTCATTGTTGTCCCCTGTATTTTCCCGTAAATCAGTATTGGGCAATCCGTCGATGTACCCTCCTTATTCATCCGAGCCCGATCGATGGCGTGAATCGGTACTGTGACTCGGTGAGGGTCGGTGGGGTCGGGCGAGCAGTGAGTCTCGTCACTAGTGGGCCCGATCTCTACTGACTGTTGGTGTTTCCCTGCCTCCCAGACTCCCTCCCCTCCTCTGCTCCACGGCGTCTCAGCTCCTCAGGGCACTCGCTCTTGCTGTGGCCCGGCCTGTTGCAAGCAAAGCAGTGCCCCTTTAATGGCGCAGCAGCTGCGTTTGCCGCAATGGCGTGTATAGTGGCATGCTCGATCTGTCCACGAGGACGATGTCCGTAGTAGGACCCCGGTCTCAGACGGCGCAAAATGTCGATTTTCTCGGCGAGCGCGAGGATTTCGTTGAAATTCAATAGCCCGCGAAGCATGATTTTGTGCGAGATGATTTTGAGCCCTCCAACGTAACGGTCCACCCGCTCCGCCTCGTGCATGTAATCGACTTGCTCGCATAGTGCGAGAAAACCGCTCGTGTAATCTTGGACCGATCCAAGCTGTCGCCAAGTACGCAGTTTCTGACGCGCCGAAATAGAAGTCGCGATCAGCTCGAAGTTCGCCCGAAGCCCTGCGCACCATGCATCCCACGTGCGGTACTGGGCGGTTTTGCAAAACAAACTCCTGGCTCCCGCCAGTGAGACAGTCGTGGCGAGGCACCCGCAGGACCTCCGGCAGACGGAGTACCCCTAGGCTCAGCACCCCCAGACTCCCCACCCTCAGACTCAGCACCCCCAAGTGTCAAACTTATATCTGCTATAGTCTATTTAGGCTGTAGTGGGGTAGCTCTTAGAGGGTACAACACTTATGTTTTCTACTTGTACCCATCTCAGTTTCTAGTTGATTCATTCTTTCGTCAATTATCTCACATGGTATCAGAGCTAGTTTCGAGTTTTTTTTTTTAAAGGGCCCACCACTGAAACTTTTCTTACCTGCTCGACGCGCGCGTCGCGCCTGCCCTTCGAGGCCCGTAGCGGCCCCTGCGCCTGCCCTTAGAGCCAGCGCCGGCCCCGTAAGGCCCCGTAAGGCCCCGTTTGAGGCCCCGTTTAAGGCCCCGTAAGGCCCCGTAAGGCCCCGTAAGGCCCCGTAAGGCCCCGTTTACGGCCCCGTTTAAGGCCCCGTAAGGCCCCGTAAGGCCCCGTAAGGCCCCGTTTACGGCCCCGTTTAAGGCCCCGTAAGGCCCCGTAAGGCCCCGTAAGGCCCCGTAAGGCCCCGTAAGGCCCCGTTTACGGCCCCGTTTAAGGCCCCGTACGGCCCCGTAAGGCCCCGTAAGGCCCCGTAAGGCCCCGTAAGGCCCCGTTTACGGCCCCGTTTAAGGCCCCGTAAGGCCCCGTAAGGCCCTGTAAGGCCCGGTCAGGCCCCGTTTAAGGCCGCGTTAGGCCCCGTAAGGCCCCATAAGGCCCCGTAAGGCCCTGTAAGGCCCCGTCAGGCCCCGTCAGGCCCCGTTTGCGGCCCCGTCAGGCCCCGTAAGGCCCAGTCAGGCCCCGTTAGAGGCCTTGTACGGCCCCGTCAGGCCCCGTTAGCGGCCCCGTCAGGCCCCGTAAGGCCCCGTCCGGCCCTGCCCCGGCCCTACCCCAACCTGTCACGGCCCTGCGCCGGCCCTGCTGCGGCCCTGTCGCAACTCTGCCCCGGCCCTGCTCCGGCACTGTTGCAGCCCTGCCCCGGCCCTCGCCCCGACCCTGTCTCGGCCCTGCCCCGGCCCTGCTCCTGCACTGCCGCGGCCCGGCCCCGGCCCTGCCCCGGACCTGTCGCGGCCTCGCCCCGGCCCTGTCCCAGCCCTGCTCCGACCCTGCCTCGGCCCTGCCCAGGCCCTGCCCCGGCCCTGCCCCGGCCCTGCCCCCTGCCCCGGCCCTGCTCCGACCCTGCCCCGGCCCTGCCCCGGCCCTGCCCCCTGCCCCGGCCCTACTCCGACCCTGCCCCGGCCCTGCCCCGGCCCTGCCCCGGCCCTGCCCGGAGACCAGAGACAAGGGCAAGGGAAGCAGGGGTGGTGGAGGGGGCAGTGGAGGCAGCGGTGGAGGAGGTGGAGGAGGTGGAGGTGGTGGTGGGGGTGGTTCCGGGAGTGGGGGCGTCGGTGGCGGCAGTGGAGGCCGTGGCGGCGGTGGCGGAGGAGGTGGCGGCGGCGGCAGCGGTGGTGGAGGTAGCGGAGGAGGTGGTGCTGGTCGCGGTGCGGCCACGCAGCGTGGAGGCCTTGGTGGCAGCGAGCGTCAGCAGCAGCTGCGCACCCGTGAGACCCCGTCTGTTCAGCAGCTTCGTGAGTGGTACGCTGGGCGTGGGAGGTCTGGGGGTGCAGGTCCCTGCACGTACGTTCTTCGCACCGGCACTCGTAGTGGGGAGGTGTGTGGTCTCCCACACACCACGCAGCGCTGCATTGGCCGCTTGACTGACGCCTGGCGTACCCAGTTTCCTGACGCTGTTGAGCTTCCTCGTTGGCATGATCTGCTTCTGCAGAATGTGCCTATCTTTGATCTAGACTTTGATGCTATCCTTGCTGCCATGTATGCTCTTGCTGATATTACTGAGGGTGACTGTTACCTGCGTGTCCCGCCCGACCCGGGCACTGTGGCTGCTGCTCTAGGTGCTAGTGCGTCTGCTGCTCCAGGTGCTTGTGCGGCTGCTGCTCTAGGTGCTAGTGCGTCTGCTGCTCCAAGTGCTGGTACGTCTCCTCTCTCTGGTACTACACCTACTGCGTCCTTTCACACTTTCACACTTGACTCTGGTGCTTCGCGCTCTTTCTTTAGAGACAGCACCACGCTCACGCCGCTCAGTCGGCCTGTTGCGGTCTCCCTTGCTGACCCCTCAGGGGGCCCAGTACTTGCACACTCCTCCACTGTCCTACCGTGTCCTGCAGCCCCGTCGGGCTTGCTGTCGGGACTCCACCTCCCCTCGTTCTCTACGAACCTGGTGAGTGGAGCTGACCTCCAGGACTCGTGGGTTGACCAGTTCACCCCTGGAGGTCAGCGTGTGACCCACTGCACTTGCTCTCGGACAGGCCGCCACCTGGCCACGTTTACCCGTCGGCCAGGGTCGAGTCTGTACACACTGACTACTGCGCCTCCTCCGGTCTCTGCGTCTGGTCAGGTAGCTGCGTCCAGTCAGGTGTTTGCTGCCGCGTCCAGGTCTAGTCCTGCGTCTGCCCCCTGCTCGTGTCGTCCTCTGGCACACGAGACTCTCCTTTGGCACCACCGCCTTGGTCACCCCTCCTTGCCTCGTCTTCGAGGTATGGCCTCCCGTGCCCTTGTCTCTGGTCTCCCCAGGTCCCTCCCTCCCCTTCCTCCGGGGCCTGCCCCCACCTGTGTTCCGTGTGTCGAGGGCCGACAGCATGCCGCCCCTCACTCCTCCTCGTTTCCTCCGACTGAGGTTCCTCTGCAGACTCTTCACATGGACGTGTGGGGCCCAGCCCGCGTCTGTGGACAGGGTCATGAGCGTTACTTCCTCCTGGTCGTTGACGACTACTCGCGTTACACCACAGTCTTCCCCTTGCGCAGCAAGGGTGAGGTTCCTGAGGTGTTGATCGACTGGATCCGCGGTGCTCGTCGCCAGCTCAGTGAGAGTTTCGGCTCCGACCTTCCTGTTCTGCGTGTGCACTCCGACCGAGGTGGGGAGTTTTCCTCCGACCTCCTTAGAGCCTTCTGTCGTTCGGAGGGCATCCGCCAGACGTTCACGCTTCCGGCCTCCCCGCAGCAAAATGGGATTGCTGAGCGCCGCATTGGCATGGTCATGGATGTCGCTCGTACGTCCATGATCCATGCGGCTGCTCCCCATTTTCTGTGGCCGTTCGCGGTTCAGTACGCTGCGCATCAGATCAACCTTCAGCCTCGTGTCTCCTTGCCGGAGACCACACCTACTCTGCGGTGGACGGGGAAGGTTGGCGATGCGTCCGCGTTCCGTGTCTGGGGATCTCGAGCTTTTGTCCGCGATACTACAGCGGACAAGCTGTCCTCTCGTGCCGTTCCCTGTGTCTTCCTTGGCTTCCCTCCTGACGCACCCGGGTGGCAGTTCTACCACCCCACCTCGCGTCGTGTTCTGTCCTCTCAGGACGTCACGTTCGACGAGTCGGTGTCGTACTGCCGTCTCTTTCCCTACCGCACTGCCTCTCCCCCCCCCCCCGCCACTCTTCCTGGCACCAGGTACTCCCCTGGTAGACCCCCTCCCCCCCCCAGGGTCCTGCCCCCTCAGGTGTGTCCCAGGTAGACCCTGCCGAGCCGGTCGAGGTAGCTGTCGACTCAGGTGCTGCTAGGGGTGCTGAGTCTGGGGTGCTGAGACTGGGGGTGCTGAGTCTGGGGGTGCTGAGACTGGGGGTGCTGAGTCTGGGGGTGCTGAGACTGGGCGTGCTGAGCCTGGGGGTGTGGAGCCTGAGGGTACTGTGTCTGGAGGTACTGAGCCTGCGCGTGCTCCGTCTGGAGGTGCTCTAGGTGTCCCGTCGCGGCGGGAGCCCCTCTCTCCACAGCGTCTTCGTGAGTGGTACTCTCGGCGCTGTCGGGTTGCTGCTGGTGCTGCTGGTGCTGGGGCTGCTGGAGGTACTGGAGGTGCTACTGGAGCTACTGGAGGTGCTGGCGCTGCTGGAGGTGGTGCTGGTGCTGGAGCTGCTGGAGGTGCTGCTGGTGTTGGAGCTGCTGGAGGTGCTGCTGGTGCTGGAGCTGCTGGAGGTGCTGCAGGTGCTGGTGCTGCTGGAGGTGCTGTTGGAGCTGCTGGAGGTGCTGCTGGGACTGGAGGCCCTGGGGCTGAGGGTACTGGTTCTGTCTCTGCTGTCTCTGGAGGCGCTGCGCGGCCGCGGCCGTACTACGTTCCGCTCCTTCAACAGGTTCTTGGCTCCCCGCCTTCTCCTGGTCCTCCTCCTCCTTTCCTGAGTCCACCGCCTGTTCAGTCCCAGTCGTAGTTGCAGCCGGCCTCTCCGCTGCCTGGTCCTTCTCCTTACTCTGGTCCGACTAGAGGTCTTACGGAGCGTCGTGAGCCTGAGTCTCGTCCTGTGTCGCCTGAGTCTCGTTCTGCGCCGCCTGTCCGTCCTGTTCGCGCTGGTCGTGTTTCGCGTCCGCGTCTTCCTCCTGTCCCAGGCACTCACTCTATGACACTGCGTCCTTCTACTGCTCCACAGCGTGTCCCTCTGCCCTCTCCTCCTGCGTCCTCTCTTCCTGACGGTCCGGACCCGGAGTCTGACTCCCTTCGTGCTGCTAGTCCTACTGTCACGCGCTTTCTGGCCACTGCTGTCACTGACCCTCTGTTTGAGTCCTCTGCTGCGTCTGCTCTTGTTGCTGAGCTTGTAGACTTTGCTGCAGCCTGTCGCCTAGACTACGCTGCTAGTCTTGTTGCTGAGTCTGCGTCTGCGTCTGTCTGTCCTCCGTCCGTCGGGGGTGAGTGTGCTCTTGGCACGGACGTCCTTGAGGACAGACAGGAGGACCTTGAGTGTTTTGCTGCTGCTTCACCTCATCTCGTGTCCATGCTGCTTGCCCCTGAGGGAGACCCGGATGCACTAGACATCCCGACCCCGCGCTCTTACGCAGAGGCGATAGAGGGTCCCTACTCTCAGTGGCAGGCAGCCATGGACGCAGAGATGGCTTCCTGGAAGTCCACAGGCACCTACGTAGACGAGGTTCCCCCACCTGGGGCGAACATCGTCAGTGGCATGTGGATCTTCAAGGTGAAGCGGCCGCCGGGTTCTCCGCCTGCCTTCAAGGCACGTTACGTTGCACGTGGCTTCAGTCAGCGACAGGGAGTTGACTTCTTTCAGACCTTCTCCCCTACCCCGAAGATGACCACTCTTCGGGTACTGCTGCACGTTGCTGCTCAGCGTGACTACGAGCTCCACTCGCTTGACTTCAGCACAGCCTTCCTACAGGGCAGCCTGCACGAGGAGATCTGGCTGCGCCGCCCACCTGGCTTCACTGGGTCGTTTCCTGCTGGTACCCAGTGGAGCCTCCGGCGGCCAGTCTACGGTCTCCGCCAGGCGCCCCGTGAGTGGCACGACACGCTCAGGACGACTCTTGCTGCTCTTGGTTTTGCTCCTTCCACTGCTGACCCTTCTCTGTTTCTACGCACTGACGCTACTCTGCCGCCGTTCTACGTTCTTGTGTACGTAGACGACCTTGTCTTTGCTACTGCTGACACGGAGGCACTCGCCCACGTGAAGTCCGAGCTGCAGAAGAGACACACGTGCACAGACCTGGGTGAGCTGACAAGCTATCTTGGCTTGCGGATCACCCGGGACAGAGCACAGCGCACCATTACCTTGACTCAGTCACACATGGTGCAGCAGGTCCTTCAGCGCTTCGGCTTCACGTACTCCTCGCCACAGTCCACTCCTCTGCCTACCGGTCACTCGCTCTCAGCTCCACCTTCGGACGAGTCCGTAGAACCGAGTGGCCCGTATCCAGAGCTTGTGGGCTGCCTCATGTACCTGATGACTTGCACACGACCTGACCTCGCATACCCTCTCAGCCTTCTGGCTCGCTACGTGGCTCCCGGTAGGCACCGAAAGGTGCACTGGGATGCTGCGAAGAGGGTGTTGCGATACTTGTGCAGTACATCGGGCATGGGGCTCGTGCTTGGAGGACGGGCTCGAGTTGTCCTCACTGGTCACGCTGACGCCTCCTGGGTTGACGACTTGGCTACGCAGCGGTCGTCACAGGGTTACACCTTCAGCCTTGGCTCCGGTTCTGTCTCTTGGCGGTCTAACCGCTCTTCTTCTGTTCTCAGCTCCAGTTGTGAGGCTGAGATCTATGCTGGGGCCATGGCTGCACAGGAGCTACGCTGGCTCACCTACCTGCTGACTGACTTGGGAGAGGCGCCTCGTTCTCCTCCAGTTCTGTACGTCGACAACAAGGCCATGCTGGCCTTGTGTCAGGAGTACAGACTGGAGCACAGAACGAAGCACATTGCTCTGCGCTACGTCCTTGCTCGAGAGTTGCAGCAGCGTGGCCAGCTTCGTCTAGCTTACGTGGCCTCTCAGGCCAACACTGCTGATGTTTTCACCAAGGCACTTCAGCCTTGTGATCATCAGCGCTTCTGTACTGTGTTAGGCCTTGTACCTACTGTGCCTCACTTGCTTTCTTCTTGACTCTGCCTGTACTGTACTCTTTGTACATATACCTGCATGCTTATACTTGCTAGGTTGTGTTCACTGTATTGTTTGCTTTCCTTTATATAACTCTGCATGTGAACTGGCCTTGTGGCCCTTTGCTTGTGCTCAGACTGCGTGGTGACTTTGTGATCCACCCTGAGCTTGCTTTGCTTTTCTTGACTGGTCTTGTGACCCCTTGTTCTCCCCCACTTTGCCTATGGGGGTGTGTCAAACTTATATATGCTATAGTCTGTTTAGACTGTAGTGGGGTAGTCCTTAGAGGGTACAACACTTTTGTGTTGTCTACTTGTACCCCACATGTTTCCTAGTTCATCATTCATTCCTCAATTCTCTCACAGTGCGGTAGGGGAAGAGACGGTAAAAGGGAACCGACTCGTTCAAACGTGACGTCCTGAGAGGGCAGGACACGACGCGAGGTGGGGTGGTAAAACTACCAGCCAGGCGCGTCAGGGGGAAAGCCTAAGAAGACGCCGAGAATGGAGCGGGAGGAGAGCTTGTCCGCGGAAGTATCGCGGACAAAGGCACGAGAGCCCTAGACCCGTAACACCAACGCATCGCCAACCTTCCCCGTCTGACGCAGTGTAGGCGAGGTCTCCGGCAAGGAGACACAGGGCCAGAGGTTGAGCTGATGTGCAGCGTACTGGACCGCAAAAGGCCACAGAAAGTGGGGATCAGCCGCATGTATCATGGAGGTACGAGCCACCTCCATGACTAAGCCAATGCGGCGCTCAGCAACCCCATTTTGTTGCGGGGAGGCCAGAAGCGTGAACGACTGGAGGATGCCCTCCCCACGACAAAAGTCCCGCAAGAGGTCGGAGGAGAACTCACCACCTCTGTCAGAGTGCAGACGCAGGACTGGAAGGTCTTCACAGAACCGCTCACGGAGCTGGAGATGGACTGCGCGGATCGAAGGGATCAAGACATCAGGGACCTCACCCTTGCTGCGCAAGGGGAAGACCGTGGTGTAACACGTCTAGTCATCAACAACTAGCAGGAAGTAGCGCTCGCGATCCTGTCCACTGACGGGGGCTGGGCCCCACACGTCCATGTGGAGAGTCTGCGGGGGAGCAGTAGTCGGGGGAAACGAGGAGGAGTGAGGAGCGGCGCGCTGCCGCCCCTCGACGCAAGGAAGGCAGGGCGGGAGGGGAGGCAGGGAAGTAGGAAGACCAGAAACAAGGAGGCGGGAGTGCATGCCACGAAGGTGTGGCAGGGAGGGGTGATCAAGGCGGTGGTGCCAAAGGAGAGTCTGGTGCGACAGGAGGCGACACGAGCAGGGGGCTGCTACCGGACCTGACGCGGACACCTGAGCAGACGCAGCTACCTGAGGAGGCTCAGTAGTCAGTGTGTACAGACTCGACCCAGGCCGACGGGTGAACGTGGCCAGGTGACGGCCCGTCCATATACACGTGCAGATCGACACACGCTGACCCCTCAGGAGTGGTGGTAGTGACCATCGCATCCTGGAGGGCAGCGATACTCACCAAGTTCATAGAGAACAAGGGGAGGTGAACACCTGAGAGTGAGCCGGACGGAACCGCCGAACACGGGAGAACAGTGGAGGAACGTGCAAGAACTGGGCCCCCTGAGGGGTCAGCCAATCTGACTGGAACAGGTGCAGGGAGTGGAGTGAGTGTGGTACTGTCGCGAAAAAAACAGCGGGAAGCACCTGAGTCAAGTGTGAAGGTGTGCATGGCCTTAGCAGGCGCAGTACCAGGGAGAGCGGACTCACTAGCACCTAGAGCAGCAGCCTCTATACCTGGGTCGGGCAGCACACACAGGTAACAGTCACCCTCAGCACTAACATACAAGGCATACATGGCAGCAAGGATAGCATCATAGTCAAGAGCAAAGATATCAACACCAAACCTAAGCAGCTCTAGCCAGCGGGGGCGCTCAGCCTCGTCGCCAAACTCTGCGCGCCAAGCGTCATCAAGGCGGGAGAAGCAGCGGTGCTGTGTGTGAAACTTCTTCGCATGTCTGGCCAGCGCGGTCACATGTGCGAATGACATACGGGCAGCGAACACTACCCCCAGGCGCCCCATGCTAAGCAAACCACTCACGAAACTGCTGGGGCGTAGGGGTCTCGCTCCGACGCTGCGGCTGCTGCCTCTGGCCACCGCCAGAACCTCCCCTCTGAACAGCTCCACCCCGACCGCCACCACTGCCGCCGCCACCACTCCCACTACCGCCACCACCGCCACCCCCACTCCCACCGCTGCCACCACCGCCGCCACCGAAGCCCCCACTCCCGCCACCACTCCCACCGCTGCCACCACCTCCGCCACCTCCACCACCTCCACCGCCTCAACCACCACCACCCCCGCTGCCACCACCACCACTCTTGCCACCCTTGCCCTTGTCGCTACGGCGCTTCCCACTAAGATCAGAAGCAGCCCCGACATCCTTAGTACCAAGCATGTCAACAGCAGCAGCAGAAGCGTAGGAGGGGGCAAGGGGGGAGGGGGAACACCCCTCAAAGAAGGGTGTGCGAGGAGTGCCACGAGCAGCACCTACAGCGACTACGCTAGTCTCAGCTGCAAGGAGGTGCTTGTCGAGCAGGTCGACAGTGAGGTCTGTGGGGTCAAGTGCGAGAAAGTGGTCACTGACTACGCAAAGAGAGTCAGGGAGGCGGATGACTATGAAGTAGTGAGTGATGTACATCGGGGGCGGGTTCTTGTCTAGGAACTCGGCTGGGAGGGCAGCGCGGTAGCGAGTGTCGCTAGTGCGAAGGTGGTTAATGAGGTCCTCGACTGTGGCAAAGGCTGAGAGCTCGAGAAAAAAGTAGGGCAGTATAAGGCGGCCGAGAGCATCAGTGGCAGGGGAAGAGTAACGAGCGACTAAAGCGTCGTACATGGCTTTAGCAGTCTTGTGCTGGCCAAAGTGAGCGCGTTCGGCTAATGGCAGGTGGTTGCGAACGGCTAAGCGAGCAGCAGTGTCACGGGTGAGCCACTGCGAGCGAGTCGCACTGTTAGCTGTGGCAGAAGGGGCGAGAGAGGCTCTAGACGTGTGGTCAAACAACGAAACGCTGTCTTTATAATCGCTCAGTAGGTACAGCTGTAAGTCGTCGAGCCACGTATCGAACTGGATCGGACGGCCCTCATGATCGAAGGTGAGAACACTTAGAGAAGCCATAGCGGGCAGAGCAGGGTGGCGCGCGACCAGCTGGATAGCACGCAGGCAGGGCGGCGCGCGAGCACTAGGGAAGCGCGCAGGGCAGGGCGAGGCGGCGCACGGCTGGGGAAGAGCGGCGCGCGGCCAGGGCAGGGCAGTGCAATGGCAGGGCAGGGCGGGGCGCGGGCAGGGCAGGGCGGGGCGCGGGCAGGGCAGGGCAGGGCGGTGCGGCTGCCAGTAGGGCGGCGCGCGGGCAGCAGGGCGGCGGCTAGCAGGGCGGCGCAGAGCAGGGCGGGCAGCAGGTAAAGAAGGTGAAGGGGGTGCACACGATGGTTAGTCACAACTCACGGACTGTACCTCGGTCTGTTCTGGTGCGTTACGTTCGGAATTGGTTTGACGGGTGGAGAGTCGTTGTACCTCGAATCTCCGTTGTTTGCTTTGGTACCCTTCTTTCCCAACCTAATTTCTGCCATGGCTGGGCTTGAGAAACGATTGACCCCAGCGAGCTTCACGAACGCGTCACACTGCATTATAGCTTTCTCGGAAGCCAATCATAGATCGCCTATTTTTTCTTAGAGCTGCTAGGTTGCAGCCAATAACAGGCCGGAGTTCAGTATTTCACAGGCGTTGGCAAGAATGACGAATTTTGATTCGACGCTACATGCCTTCCGGCAGATGCGCTCGTCCGTCTTATTGATGGTTCGCGATAACACCTGATGCGCCTCGATTCACCTCCGAGTTTGAACTTGAGTTATCGTCCTGCTGAGATACCTTCACGTAATCTCCAATCATCCCGTCCATCGCTCTCCACCTTCAGCCGTAATGGCCTGTTTTCCTGGTCCTTCCATCCCCGAGCCACAACGCGACCACAAATAAGGGTGATTCCAGTCCTTACGAACCCATCCAGTTCCGCATTCCGTTTACCTATTTCCTGGAAGTAGTAACTTGCTCCCTCTTGCAACCCAATTTCCAGTTGACTCTTCTTTACATCATGGCCTTGATTCGTGCTCGTTCCGTCTTACTGTTTGGTAAGCCTTAACTCTGCCGTGCGTCCGCAACACCAATGCCAGCCCACTCCTAACTCATTGCTTGCCAGCTCAATCCAAACCTATCGGCTGCCAGCTGTCAACCAGGCATTGTAACCCAGTCGCTAATCTCGCCTCTCGTCGTGTGTGTGCTTCGTGCAGCGTTCCTTGTGGCGGCGCTGGTGCCGGATGCCTACGCCAGAAAGAAAACTGTTCTTAAAAAACCATCTCGCGTTGTGTTTGGTAAGTTCGAGATTCATCGTTTCATACCCAATAATCACCTCTGCGTCCACCTTTACCCAATTTCAAGGCACCTGACTTTCCAACCTGAACTCACGCTTTCTCTTTCAAATGTCCCACCTCCACCATCCTTTCCCACCCCCCCACCACCCCCCTCCCCCCCTCCCCCCCCCCCCCCCATCCACCTCGCCTCCCCTTCCGCCTTGATCTTCCCTCCTATCCTCCTCTCCCCTCGGTTTCTCTTACAACAGACACCGTTGTTTCCAGCCTGTATGGAGACTACGAGGTTCCCAAGAATGACTCTGAAGCTGCCAGGAAAGCCGTCAACGACCCAATTGCAGCGGCGCATATGACACTGAAAATCTACAAGTGAGTTTGTCAGCCTGAATTCCGCAGCTCTAACAGGGAGCTTCTATGGGTGCTCTGAGTGTCTTCTTCCATCGTTTAAGCTCACCTCCGTCATGCCATGCACACTTATGATGTCTTAAAGGCTAACTTCGTTATGATGTCTTCAACATTTACCTCGCTGTGATGTCTCCAGAATTAACCCTAGTTCCTCTTATGTGTGATACTCAGGAGAAACGGCAAGACTCTGTGGCTGGAGTACGAAGTATTTGCTTCTGGCCTGGCAGGCGAGGTGTCGCCAATTCAAACACACGTACACAACGCAGCAGCGGGATCGAACGGTCCCAAGGTGTTGGATCTGCCCTGCGAATACAAATTCCAAGAGAACATGAATATCTGGCAATGCGACGGCGTGCTAGGGAAGAATTTGGCAGAACTGACACCGACGCTTGTGTCGACCCTCAAGGCAATTTCGACGAATCCGAATGGGTTTTATGGGAACATTCACACCGTGACGTATCCTGACGGCGCTGTGCGTGGGCAGTTTGAAAAAAAATAGTGGGTGAAGTTGGTCTGAGCTGACCATGAGTGGCTAAGTCTCAGAAGCAACGGAATGTTTGCATTAGGGGTGAGAAGCAATACAAGTAGCAACCCTAACTGAGTTGTACTCTCTAGGGAGTACCTCATTGCAGCCTATAACAATTATATGCATTTGACACTCCCCCATAGGCTACCGTAAGTGAGGGATACCCAAAGACTAGCAAGCGAAACAACGGCCACAAGCAGGGTCCACGATATCAGGGTACAACATCCTGATTACCCTGATTTCATTATGGTGTTTTAAGGTTGCCCTGGAATTTCAGAATGACGCTGAAATATACCTTGTAACTTCAGGATGATTCATGTGTTTTGCCCTGAATTTCAGAATGGCAGTGAAATTTTGCCATGAAGCGTTAGGGTGAATGCAGAGGGATGCCTTGACTCGTGGGAAGGGGAAGAAGGGGTGGAGGGGGGAGAGAGGGGGAGAGGGGAGGATATCGAGAGAGCTGTGCAGGAATGATTGGATTAGCAAGATTTGGGATATCTAGAAGTGATGTACCCCATAAGGAGTGCCCCACTATAGCCTACAAGTAAGATTGTACTTTGACACACCCCTATAGGCTAAGTGGGGGACAACAATGTTGGGCTGAGAAAAGCCCTTAGGATCTTTGCAGGACAGAATTCAGGGGTAGGACAATGTAATAGCGGAAGCGTTAAGTAAAAGACTTGTGAACCACCTTGCGCTAGTATGTGAGGGCAAAGTTGATTGATTAATAACAAAGAGATACAAGCTTTTATAAGAATACAAGGGAATATGAAAAGGTTATAACTAATAACCGTTTTACCATTGCTGTTGCGGTTCGATACAGTGTCGACTCGGGCAACTGTCTTAGAAGCTAGGCATGAGTGATGTCGACTATCGAGAAGGTTGGTACAAGGAAAATGAACCTAAGGGGTTGTACCCCACAGTGTGTACCCAGGGCCAGAAATTGGTTTCGGGGCACCCTGCCATATCAGGGTCCCCCTGGCCCCTTTGCCTGACAGTCAGGGTGAAAAAAAAATTGCCCAGTGCTAATCAGTGTGTTTTGGCCAGTATTCTGTCTTTGTAAGGGTATTTATGGAACCACCCTGAATGCAAGAGCAAAATCCAAATGCCACTACCTCATACTTGTGGTAAGGTATGTTTTGTAGAGCTGACAGTGCGAAAGTGACTGCTGGGGCCAGTTTTGTAACCAATCTCGGTCGAGTGGCCACACGAGCCCTGTTGCACAGAAACAACACGAAGGAAGTCTGTTTCAGTGCATTTCAAAAAGTACCCTGACTCGTCAGGGGAAAACTCGGGGAGGCCTGATTTTGAAAGTGTATTTCAAAAACTACATTTTTACAGTCAGGGTCGTTTGGCAAATACACGTACTAAATCAGGGCAATCCTGGAAAAGCGGCCCATAGCAAGGGTAGAAAGGGTAAAACACCCTTGAATTTTGGGCCCTGTGTGTACCCCACTAAGCCTACCCAAAATATAACATAGATATACATATGCTTGACACACCCCCATAGGCAGAGTGGGGGAGAACAGAGGGTCACAAGACCAGTCAGGAAGTGCAAAGCAAGCTCAGGGTGGATCACAACGTCACCACGCAGTCTGAGCACAAGCAAGAAGGCCACAAGGCCAGTTCACATGCAGAGATATATATGTAACAACAACAGTACAGTGAAATCTACTTACAAGAACAAGCATGCAGAAATACATATAAATCATGGTACAAACAAAGCCTACAGCAAGTGAGGAAGAGTGGGCACAAGGCCTAACAAAGTGCAGAAACGCTGATGATCACCAGGCGGAAGTGCCTTGGTGAATATATCAGCAGTGTTGGCCCGAGTGGCCACGTAGGTAAGACGAAGCTGGCCACGCTGCTGCAGCTCTCGAGCAAGAAAGTAACGGAGAGCGATGTGCTTCGTTCTGTGCTCCAGTCTGTGCTCCTGACACAAGGCAATGGCGGCCTTGTTGTCGACGTACAGCACTGGAGGAGAACGAGGCCGCTCTCCCAAGTCAGTCAGCAGGTAGGTGAGCCAGCGAAGCTCCTGTGCAGCCATGGCTGTGGCGTAGATCTCAGCCTCACAACTGGAGCCGAGAACTGAAGACGAGCGTGTAGAACGCCAAGAAACTGAACCAGAGCCAAGGCTGAAGGTATAACCCTGTGACGACCGCTGCGTAGCCTGGTCGTCAACCCAAGAAGCGTCCGAGTGACCAGTGAGGACAACGTCACCCCGTCCTCCAAGCACGAGCCCCATGCCCAATGTACTGCACAAGTAGCGTAGTACCCTCTTGGCAGCATCCATGTGCACCTTTCAGTGCCGACCAGGAGCCACGTAGCGAGCCAGAAGGCCAAGAGGGTACGCAAGGTCAGGACGAGTGCAAGTCATCAGGTACATGAGGCAGCCCACTAACTCTGGGTAAGGACCACTCGACTCTACAGACTCGTCCGAAGGTGGAGCTGAGAGCGAGTGACCTGTAGCCAGAGGAGTGGCCTGTGCTGAGGACCAGGTGAAACCGAAGCGCTGAAGGACCTGCTGCACCATGTGTGACTGAGTCAGTGTGATGGTGCGGCGTGCTCTGTCCCTGGTGATCTGCAAGCCAAGGTAGCTGCGCAGTTCACCCAGGTCTGTGCACGTGTGTCTCTTCTGCAGCTCCGACTTCACCAGGGCGAGAGCATCAGTGTCAGCAGTGGCAAAGACCAAGTCGTCGACGTACATGAGAACGTAGAATGGCGGCAGCGAAGTGTCGGTGCGCAAAAACAGCGACGGGTCAGCAGTCGACGGAGCAAACCCAAGAGCCGCAAGTGTCGTCCTCAGTGTGTCGTGCCACTCACGTGGCGCCTGGCGGGGACCGTAGACCGGCCGCCGGAGGCTCCACTGGGTACTAGGAGGGAACGACCCAGTGAAGCCAGGAGGGCGGCGCAACCAAATCTCCTCGTGCAGGCTGCCCTGTAAGAAGGCTGTGCTGAAGTCAAGAGAGTGAAGCTCGTAGTCACGCTGAGCGGCAACGTGCAGCAGCACCCGAAGAGTGGTCATCTTCGGGGTGGGGGAGAAGGTCTGGAAGAAGTCAACTCCCTCTCGCTGACTGAAGCTTCGAGCCACGTAACGAGCCTTGAAGACAGGCGGAGAACCTGGCGGCCGCTTCACCCTGAAAATCCACATGCCACTGACAATGTTCGCCCCAGGAGGGGGAACCTCGTCGACGTAGGTGCCTGTGGACTTCCAGGATGCCATCTCTGCGTCCATGGCTGTTTGCCACTGAGAGGAGTACTCACCCGCGATCGCCTCAGCGTAAGAGCGCGGGGTAGGGGTGTCTGGTGCATCCGGGTCTCCCTCAGGGGCAAGCAGCATGGATACGAGATGAGGCGCAGCAGCTGCAAGACACTCAAGGTCCTCCTGCCTGTCCTCAAGGACGTCCGTGCCAAGAGCACACTCACCCCCGACGGACGGAGGACAGACAGACGTAGACCCAGCAACAAGACTGGCGGCGTAGTCTAGACGACAGTGAGCAGCAAAGGCAACAAGCTCAGTGACTAAGGCAGACGCAGCAGCAGACTCAAACGACGGGTCAGTGACAACAGTGGCAAGCAGACGCGTGACAGTAGAGTGCTCAGCACGAAACCGGTCAGACGCAGGGTCAGCAACGACAGGCAGAGAGGACGCAGGGGGAGGCGGCAGAGGAACACGCGGGGAAGGAGAGGAAGGACGACGAACTACAAGGGGAGGGCCGGAGACAGCCGGCTGGCACTGACGAGGAACACGACGACCGGAACTGACAGGGGAGACAGGCCGCGATACAGGCTCACGACGCTCTGCAAGGCCACCAGGCTGCTCTGTGTACGGAGAAGGAGCAGGCAGCGGTGAGCCAGGCTGTAACGGAAGACCAGTAGACGAGGGAAGACTGAGAACCTGGCGAAGTGCAGAGTCAGGTGGTGGCTGAGACGACGGAGACGGCGGAGCAAAGAACAGGCGCGGCTGAGCAGTGCCACCAGCAGCTCCAGCACCTCCAGCAGCTCCAGCACCCCCAGCGGCTCCAGCACCTCCAGCAGCTCCAGCACCTCCAGCAGCTCCAGCACCTCCAGCACCTCCAGGACCTCCAGCAGCACCACCACCAGCCCCAGCAGCTCCAGTACTCACAGTACGAGCACCTCCGGGACCAGCGACACTAGGAGAAGAACCACCAGTAGGAGAGCCCTGAGGTGTAGAAGTGGGAAGCCGACGGCGACCGTACCAGTCGTGCAGCTGCTGGGAGGTGAGGGGCACACGCGGACGAAGACGGCTACTCCAAGGAGACCGCGTAACAGCAGTCTCAGAACCCTCAGGCAACTCACCCCCAGACGTAGCACTCCCAGGCTCAGCACACACAGGCTCAGCACCCCCAGACGCAGCACCTCCAGACGCAGTACCCCGAGACGAGGCACCTCCACGCTCCACACGCTCAGCGCCCCCAGACTCAGCACCCCCAAGCTCCGCACCCCCAGGGACAGCACCACTCCCAGCAGGACCGGAGTCACCAGTGACCTCAACAGGCGCAGGCGCGGGGGGGTCTACCTGAGAGACACCTGAAGGAGCAGGACCTGGCGCGGGGAGGGGGTCTACCTGGGGAGGACCTGGTGCGAGAAAGAGCGGCGGGGGGGGGGGGCGAGGAGCAGTGCGGTAGGGGAAGAGGCGGTAAAAGGGGACCGACTCGTCAAAGGTGACGTCCTGAGACGCAAAGACACGGCGCGAGGCGGGGTCATAAAACTGCCAGCCAGGCGCGTCAGGGACAAAGCCAAGGAAGACGCAAGGAATGGCGCGAGGGGAGAGCTTGTCCGCGGTGGTATCGCGGACAAAGGCACGAGCACCCCAGACCCGGAAACGCGACGCGTCGCCAACCTTCCCCGTCCACAGCAGTGTGGGCGAGGTCTCCGGCAAGGAGACACGGGGCCAAAGGTTGAGCTGATGCGCGGCGTACCGGACCGCAAACGGCCACAGAAAATGGGGGGCAGCCGCATGGATCATGGAGGTACGAGCGACCTCCATGACTAAGCCAATGCGGCGCTCAGCAACCCCATTTTGCTGCGGAGAGGCCGGAAGCGTGAAAGTCTGGCGGATGCCGTGCTCCGCACAGAAGGCTGCCAAGAGGTCTGAGGAGAACTCACCACCTCTGTCAGAGTGCAGACGCAGGACAGGAAAGTCTGACTGGAACCGCTCACGGAGCTGGAGACGAGTAGCGCGGATCCAGGGGATCAAAACATCAGGGACATCCCCCTTGCGCTGCAAGGGGAAGACCGTGGTGTAGCGCGTGTAGTCGTCGACAACCAGCAGGAAGTACCACTCGTGGCCCTGTCCACGGACGCGGGCTGGGCCCCACACGTCCAGGTGGAGAGTCTGCAGTGGAGCCTCTGTGGGAGGGAACGAGGAGGAGTGAGGAGCGGCGCGCTGCCGCCCCTCGACGCAGGGAATGCAGGGCGGCGCAGGCGAGGGAGGGAGGGGAGGCAGAGACCTGGGGAGACCAGAAACCAGGACGCGGGAGTGCATGATGCGTAGGCGAGGCAGGGAGGGGTGACCAAGGCGGTGGTGCCACAGAAGAGTGTCGTGCGACAGCCGGCGACACTCACACTGTGTAGCTACCTGAGCAGACGCATGCAACTGGGGAGACAAAGGGGTGGAGCGTGACGCAGTGGTGAGGGTGTAGAGACTGGACCCTGGCGCATGAGCGAACGTGGCCAGGTGGCGACCAGTCTGGGAGCACATGCAAATCGCCACACGCTGCCGGCCAGGGGTGAAGGTGTCAACCCCCGCATCCTGGAGGACAGCGTTACTCACCAAGTTTGTAGAGAACGAGGGGAGGTGGAGACCAGACAGCTCACCAGACGGGACCGCCGGACACGCAAGCACAGTGGAAGACCGTGCAAGCACTGGGCCCCCAGAGAGGTCAGCCAGTGAGACAGGAACAGGTGCAGGGAGGGGAGTGACTGTGGTACTGTCGCGAAAGAAACAGCGGGAAGCACCAGAGTCAAGTGTAAAGGTGTGCAAAGCCAGTGCAGGCGCAGTACCAAGGGAAGCAGACTCACAAGCACCTAGTGCTGCAGAGGCTATACCAGGGGCTACACCAGGATCCGGCGGCACACACAAGTAGCAGTCACCCTCAGCACTAACAGACAAGGCATACATAGCAGCAAGAATTGCCTCATAGTCAAGATCAAAGATAGGTACATCACGCCTAAGCAATTCTGCCCAGTTGGGGAACTCAGGAGCATCAGGAAACTTGGCGCGCCAGGCGTCGCTAAGCCGAGCGAAGCAGCGCTGCTCAGTGTGAGAACCTGTGCACTGGCGACCAGCGCGGGGACCTGTGCGGATGATATAGGGGCAGCGACCAGGACCCCCAGAAGCCCCACGCCCGGCATACCAGTCAAGAAGCTGCTGGGAAGTGGGGGTCTGGCGCTGACGCTGATGCTGCTGCTGCTGCTGCTGCTGCTGCTGCTGCTGCTGCTGCGGCTGCTGCTGGCCCTGACCACCAATGCCACTACCGCTCCCTCCTCCCCCACCGCCGCTGCTGCCCCCTCCACCACTCCCAGTGCCTCCGCCGCCCCCACCACCACCTCCACCGCCTCCACCCCCACGACCACCCCCACCACCTCCACCTCCCCCGCCGCCTGCACCACCGCCACCTCCACCGCCACCCCCACCGCCCCTGCCACCCCTGCCGCCCCTGCCGCTGCGACGCTTCCCACTAGGAGCGGAAGCAGCTCCGACCCCCTCAGCACCAAGGTAGTCGTGAGCAGCAGCTGCGGAGGCGTAGGAGGGGGTGAGAGGGGAGGGGGAGCACCCCTCAAAGAGGGGAGAGCGAGGAGTGCCACGAGCAGCACCTACAGCGAGGATGTTCTTCTCTGCTGCGAGGAGGTGCTTCTCGAAGTCGTCAACAGTGAGAGTGGTGGGGTCTAGCGCTAGGAAGTGGTCCCTGACTGAGCTAAGAGTGTCAGGGAGGCGGGTGACGAGGAAATAGAGAGTGAAGTACATCGGGGGGGGGGGGGGGGGGGGGGGGGGTTTGCGGCGCAGAACTCGGCTGAAAGGGCGGCACGAAAGCGAGAGTCAGTAGCGCGTAGGTGAGAAACTAGGTCCTCAGCAGTGGTGAACGAGGAAAGATCGGGGAACAGGTACGGTAGCATGAGTCGACCTATGGCTGCAGTGGCCGGGGAGGAGTAGCGCGCAACTACAGCGTCGTACAGTGTCTTAGCAGTTCTGTGCTGGCTAAAATGCGCTCGCTCAGTAATCGGCAGGTGGTTCCTAATAGCTAGGCGTGCTGCAGCATCACGAGTCTGCCACTGGGAGCGTTCTAGAGCAGGAGCATCAGCAGCAGGAGTAACGGCAGTGCCAGAGACGTAATCGAACAGTGAGACACCCTCTTTGGTATCAGTCAGAAGGAACAGCTGGAGATCGTCTAACCACACAGTGAACTCGATGGGACGACCGTCAGGCTCGAATGCTAGAACGTTAGGCGTCGCCATATTGGCTTAAGGCAGGCGGCAGCAGGCAGCAGGCAGAGGCAGCACGCACCAAGTAGGAGGCAGGAGGCAGAGGCAGGAGGCAGGGGCAGCAAGCAGCAGGCAGGCAGCAGGCAAGCTGCAGGCAGGCGGCAGCAGGCAGCAAGCAGGCAGGCGGCAACAGGCAGCGAGGAGCAGGCAGGCAGCAGGCAGGCTGCAGGCAGGCTACAGCAGGCAGCAAGCAGGCAGGCAGGCAGGCTGCAGGCAGCAAGCAGGCAGGCGGCAGCAGGCAGGCAGCAGGCAGGCTGCAGGCAGGCGGCAGGCAGGCAGCAGGCAGGCTGCAGCAGGCAGCAAGCAGGTAGGCAGGCAGGCTGCAGGCAGCAAGCAGGCAGGCGGCAGCAGGCAGGCAGCAGGCAGGTTGCAGGCAGGCGGCAGGCAGGCGGCAGCAGGCAGCAGGCAGGCGGCAGGCAGGCTGCGGGCAGGCGGCAGCAGGCAGCAAGTAGCAGGCAGGCAGCAGGCAGCAAGTTGGCAGGCGGCAGTAGGCAGCAAGCAGGCAGGCGGCAGCAGGCAGGCAGTAGGCAGGCTGCAGGCAGGCGGCAGTAGGCAGCAAGCAGGCAGGCAGGCAGGCGACAGGCAGGTGGCAGCAGACAGCTAGCAGGCAGCAAGCAGGCAGGCAGGCAGGCGACAGGCAGGCGGCAGCAGGCACGAGGCTGCAGGTTGCACGTGGCTACGGGCAGCGCGCGCAGCTGCGGGCTGCTCGTGGCGACGCGCGGGCTGGCGGCAGGCTGCGTGGGCGGCTGGCGCGGCGCGTGGGGCCTAAAACGGGATACACGGCGCGTGGGGCCTAAAACGGGCTACACGGACGCGGCGCGCAGGGCCTAAGCGGGTTGCGCACGGGCGGCTTACACGGCGCGCGGGCCGGCGGCAGGCTACGCGGGTGACTGACGTGGCACGCGGGGCCGAAAACGGGCTGCGCGCGGGCTGCTTTAAGTGGCGCGCACGGGAAAAAAAAAGGGGCCACGCGCGTGCAGCCGAGGCGCGCACGGGCAGCAGGTAATGCAGTAATCGGTGGGCCCTAATCTTAGGTCCTAAAGACCTATGCTCTAGATACCATCTTAGAAGCTAGGCATGAGTGATGTCGACTATCAAGAAGGTTGGTACAAGGAAAATGCACCTAAGGGGTTGTACCCCACAGTATGTACCCCACTAAGCCTACCCAAAATATAACATAGATATACATATGTTTGACAAACTGCTCAGTAGCGAGTCAGTTGTCTGTCCTTGCTGTCGCGCTGTACTTTGTCAGGTCAAAGGTCGCTGACCTTTGACTTTCGCGTAACCTCCAGCAGTTGTTCAACCTCCGAGGGTTGACTCGCTGATGCTTCGATATATTTTGCTTCGCTTCTGACTTGGTGTTTCGACACGACAGAGGCGCTTAAATCAATTGTTTCCAACAAACAAGACGGTCACAAGACCAGTCAAGGAAGACAACAGAGCAAAAGCAAAGCAAAACAAAGTTCAGGGTGGATCTTAAGGACACCACACAATCTGAGCACAAGCAAGCGGCCACAAGGCCACTTCACATGCAGAGTTATAATAGCAAGGCAGTACACTGATCACAACCTAGCAAGAGTAAACAAGCAGGTACTGTATTACCCCGGATAGAAGCGCACCTGCGCTTATAATAAAGCAGAGTTTTTTAGGGGGGTGCGCTTCTAATTGAGTCATTTTTATAAGCGCATGCGCTTATATAATGACATATACGAATTTATAAATTTAAGACACCAAATTGTATGTTTCACTCTTGCCATTCTGCTGGGCTGAGAAAAGCCCTTAGGAACTCTTCAGGACTAAGATCGGGTGTTGAAGTAGAGATGTAATAGCGGAAGCGTTTAATAAAGAGTTGTCGTGAACCACCTTGTGCTAGTTTGTGAGAACAAGAAAGTTAATAATAGCAGAGAAGTACAAGGCTTTTATATGATTACAAAGGAATATGAAAGTTATATTTTAACTGTTTTTGCTGTTGCGGTTCGATACAGTGCCGACTCGGGTAACTGCTCTGTAGCGAGTCAGTTATGTGTCCTTGCTGTCGCACTGTACGTTTCGTCAGGTCAAAGGTCGGAGGCCTTTGACTTTCGCGTAACCTCCGAAGGTTGACTCGAGTGCTTCTTCGCTGTAGTCAGATCCGTTTTGTGTCGAAGCTTCGATACGACAGAAGCGTTATAAATCACTTGTTTCCAACAATTTCAACCGAGTCGAAAATTTTCGCGTCACAATGCAGAATCTCCTGCAAGCGATTCTCTTCCAGCACACAGGGGCAAAGATGCAACACTTTGCAGTCATGCCAGCACATCCTGACTGGACGCGCAGCCAGTCAGGTCTTCGAGAGTCAAACTCAGCGAAAATGAGATTGTACTCGCTTCAAAATTGAATCTCGCTACCGTTTCGAACAGAAATTTGAATTTAAAATTGTACATGCGCTTATAATAAGTAACGTTTTCACTGGGGGTGCGCTTATAATTGAGGATCGGCCATAAGCGCATTGCACCAGATAGAAGCGCATGCGCTTATAATAGGCCTGCGCTTCTATCCGGGGTGATACGGTATAAAGATATATATCAGTGTACAACAAGAGCAAGTCAAGCAACCAGCAGGTGAGGCAGAGTGGGCACAAGCCCAAGAGGAGTGCGGAAAGGCTGATGATCACCAGACCCAAGGGCCTTGGTGAACACATCAGCAGTGTTGGCCCGCGAGGCCACGTAGGAAAGGCGGAGCTGACGACGCTGCTGCAGCTCACGCGCAAGGAAGTAGCGAAGAGCAATGTGCTTCGTTCTGTGCTCCAGTCTCTGTGAAGAAATGAGAATGATTGACTAGGAAATGAGTTGGGTACAAATATGAAACCCTAGGAAACTGTACCCCATAGTGTCTACCCCACTACAGCCTACACAGGCTATGTGATTAATGTTTGACACACCCCCATAGGCAAAGTGGGGGAGAACAAGGGGTCACAAGACCAGTCAAGCAAAACAAGCAAAACAAGCTCAGGGTGGATCACAACGTCACCACACATTCCGAGCACAGGTTCAAAGGCCACAAGGCCAGTTCACATGCAGGATGATATATAAAAGGTAAACAATCATGTGCAGGTATATATATAGATCACAGTACAAGTAAAGTCAAGAGGTAAGCAAGTGGGGCCAAGTAGGCACAAGACCTAGCATAGTACAGAAGAGCTGATGATCACAAGGCTGAAGTGCCTTGGTGAAGATATCAGCAGTGTTGGCCTGAGAGGCCACGTAAGCAAGGCGTAGCTGACCACGCTGCTGCAGCTCACGAGCAAGGAAGTAGCGAAGAGCAATGTGCTTCGTTCTGTGCTCCAGTCTGTGCTCCCGACACAAGGCCAGCATGGCCTTGTTGTCTACGTACAGAACAGGAGGAGAACGAGGCGGCTCTCCCAAATCAGACAGCAGGTAGGTGAGCCAGCGTAACTCCTGTGCAGCCATGGCCCCTGCGTAGATCTCAGCCTCACAGCTGGAGCTGAGAACAGAAGATGAGCGGGTAGACCGCCACGAAACAGAACCGAAACCAAGGCTGAAGGTGTAACCCTGTGAAGACCGCTGAGTAGCCAGGTCGTCAACCCAAGACGCGTCTGCGTGACCAGTGAGCACCACTGGACTCCGCCCTCCAAGCACGAGCCCCATGCCCGACGTACTGCACAAGTAGCGCAACACCCTCTTCGTGGCCGCCATGTGCTCTGGTCGGTGTCTGCCAGGAGCAACATAGCGTGCCAAGATGCTAAGAGGGTATGCCAGGTCAGGTCGAGTGCAGGTCATCAGGTACATGAGGCAGCCAACAAGCTCTGGGTACGGGCCACTCGGCTCTACGGACTCATCCGAAGGCAGAGCTGAGAGCGAGTGGCGAGTAGACAGAGGAGTAGCCTGAGGCGAGGAGTACGTGAAGTCGAAGCGCTAAAGGACCTGCTGCACCATGTGTGACTGAGTCAGGGTAATGGTGCGGCGTGCTCTGTCCCGGGTGATCTGCAAGCCAAGATAGCTGCGCAGTTCACCCAGGTCTGTGCACGTGTGTCTCGTCTGCAGCTCGGACTTCACGTGGGCGAGTCCAGCAGTGTCAGCCGTCGCAAACACCAAGTCGTCGACGTACACGAGGATGTAGAACGGCGGCAGCAAAGTGTCGGTGCGAAGAAACAGCGACGGGTCAGCATTAGAAGGAGCAAACCCAAGAGCCGCAAGAGTAGTCCTCAGTGTGTCGTGCCACTCACGGGGCGCCTGGCGGAGACCGTAGACTGGCCGCCGAAGGCTCCACTGGGTACCAGGAGGAAACGACCCAGTGAAGCCAGGTGGGCGGCGCAGCCAGATCTCCTCGTGCAGGCTGCCCTGTAGGAAAGCAGTGCTGAAGTCAAGAGAGTGAAGCTCGTAGTCACGCTGAGCAGCAACGTGCAGCAGAACCCGAAGAGTGGTCATCTTCGGGGTCGGGGAGAAGGTCTGAAAGTAGTCAACCCCCTGCCGCTGACTGAAGCCTCGAGCCACGTAACGCGCCTTGAAGACAGGCGGAGAACCCGGCGGCCGCTTTACCCTGAAAATCCACATGCCACTGACAATGTTCGCCCCAGGTGGGGGAACCTCGTCGACGTAGGTGCCTGTGGACTTCCAGGAAGCCATCTCTGCGTCCATGGCTTACTGCCACTGAGAGGAGTAGGGACCCTCTATCGCCTCTGCGTAAGAGCGCGGGGTCGGGATGTCTGGTGCATCCGGGTCTCCCTCAGGGGCAAGCAGCATGGACACGAGATGAGGTAAAGCAGCAGCAAAACACTGGAACTCCTCCTACCTGTCCTCAAGGACGTCCGTGCTAAGAGCACACTCACCCCCGACGGACGGAGGACAGACAGACTCAGACTCAGCAAAAAGACTAGCGGCGTAGTCTAGACGACAGTGAGCAGCGAAGTCGACAAGCTCGGCAACTAAGGCAGACGCAGCAGTGGACTCAAAGTAAGGGTCAGTGACAACAGCGGCCAGGAGATGCGTGACAGTAGGACTGGCAGCACGAAGAGAGTCAGACTCCGGGTCAGCAAGAGCAGGAAGAGAGGACGTAGGAGGAGACTGCAAAGGGACACGCTGCGGCGCAGTGGAAGGACGTAGTGCCATCTGATGCGTGCCCGGGACCGCAGGAGGACGCTGACGTGGAACACGACGACTAGTGCGAGCAGCACGAACAGGGGACGCAGGACGCGACTCAGGCTCACGACGCTCAGCAAGACCTCCAGTAGGACCAGCGTAGGGAGAAGGAGCAGGCAGTGGGGAGGCCAGCTGTAACTGTGACTCGGACTGGACAGGTAGTGGACGCTCTAAGGAAGGAGCAGGACCAGAAGAAGGCGGAAGACCAAGAACCTGCTCAAGGAGCGGAACGAAGTACGGCCGCGGCCGCGTAGCGCCTCCAGAACCAGCAGGGACAGCACCAGCACCTGCAGCGTCAGCACCAACTCCAGCAGCACCACCAGCACCAGCAGCACCACCAGCAGCTCCAGTAGCGCCAACTCCAGCACCCACAGGAGCACCGGCTCCAGCATCACCTCCAGCTCCAGTATCACTCAATGAAAATTACCATTTCATTATTACGCTTAGCTATACGTTATTTAGCACCACGTATCTTTTACCTGGGTGAATATTGGAGAATTTATTATCTAAAAAGGATAATGAAGTTATGGATAAGCGATAGGAAATGGTAAATTTTCTTCTTGGTGGCTATAAGATGTTTTTGCCTGCAACCTATTAGCATTAAATGAGTTTTCCTGATAATATTTTTGAACCACTTCCAATGATTGTTCAAAATATTTAACCGATTTAGCTTTTAGAAGCTTATATTTGGATGTTACCTCCAGTAGCACCTACTCCAGCAGCACTACCAGCTCCAGCTCCGCCAGTAGCCCCAGCACCAGTAGCACCAACAGGCCCAGCAGCTCCAGTACCTCCAGTACGAGCACCTCCGGGACCCGTGGCTCCAGCACCCCCAGCAGCAGTAGAACCTCCAGCACCGGCAGCACCACCAGCTCCAGCAGCACGGCTCTAGCGCCGAGCAAACCACTCGCGCAGCTCCTGTGGAGAGGGTAGCTCCCGCCAGGACAAAGCACCCGAAGAACCTCCAGGTCTAGCACCGTCAGGCTCCGCACCCCAATTCTCAGCAAACCCAGGCTCAGCACCCCCAGACCCAGCACCCCCAGGCTCCGTACGCTCAGGCTCAGTACCCCCAGACCCAGCACCCCCAGGCTCCGTACGCTCAGGCTCAGCACCCCCAGGCCCAGCACCCCCAGGCTCCGCACGCTCAGGCTCAGCACCCCCAGGCCCAGCACCCCCAGGCTCCGCACGCTCAGGCTCAGCACCCCGAGAAGCACCAGAGTCAACAGCTACCTCGACAGGCTCGACTGCGTCTACCTGGGACACACCTGAGGGGGCAGGACCCTGAGGGGGGAGGGGGTCTACCGGGGGGGGACCGGGCGTGAGGAAGAGCGGCGGGGGGGGGAGGGGGGCAGCGCGGTAGGGGAAGAGACGGTAGTACGGAACCGACTCGTCAAACGTGACATCCTGGGAGGACAGAACACGACGCGAGGTGGGGTGGTAAAACTGCCAACCAGGCGCGTCAGGGGGGAAGCCGAGGAAGACGCAAGGAACAGCACGGGAGGACAGCTTGTCCGCAGACAAGTCACGGACGAAAGCTCGAGATCCCCAGACACGGAACCCAGACGCATCGCCAACCTTCCCCGTCCACCGCAGAGTAGGGGAGGTCTCCGGCATGGAGACCCGGGGCTGAAGGTTGATCTGATGCGCCGCGTACTGAACCGTGAACGGCCACAGAAAATGGGGAGCAGCCGCATGGATCATGGACGTACGAGCGACGTCCATGACCATGCCAATGCGGCGCTCAGCAATCCCATTTTGCTGTGGAGAGGCCGGAAGCGTGAACGTCTGGCGGATGCCCTCCGCACGACAGAAGGCTCGCAGAAGGTCAGAGGAAAACTCTCCACCTCTGTCGGAGTGCAGACGCAGAACAGGAAAGTCCGAGCCGAAACGATCTCTGAGCTGGAGACGAGCAACGCGGATCCAGTCGATCAAAACCTCAGTGACCTCACCCTTGCTGCGCAAGGGGAAGACTGTGTTGTAACGCGAGTAGTCGTCAACGACCAGCAGGAAGTAACGCTCGTGACCCTGTCCACGGACGCGGGCTGGGCCCCACACATCCATGTGGAGAGTCTGCAGCGGAGCCTCTGTCGGAGGAAACTCGGAGGAGTGAGGAGCGGCGCGCTGCCGCCCCTCGACGCAGGGAACGCAGGTAGGGGCAGGCCCTGGGGGAAGGGGAGGGAGGGACCGGGGGAGACCAGAGACAAGGACACGAGAGGCCATACCTCGGAGACGAGGCAAGGAGGGGTGACCAAGGCGGTGGTGCCAGAGGAGGGTCTGGTGGGACAAGAGGCGACACGAGCAAGGGGCAGACTCAGGACCTGACCGAGACGCTGCAGCAAACACCTGACTCGACGCAGCTACCTGACCAGACGCAGCAACCGGTGGAGACTCTGTGGTCAGTGTGTACAGGCTCGACCCCGGTTGACGGGTAAACGTGGCCAAGTGGCGGCCCGTCTGAGCACACGTGCAGTGGGTCACTCGCTGACTCGCAGGAGTGAACTGGTCAACCCCGCCATCCTGAAGGTCAGCACCACTCACCAAGTTCGTAGAGAACGAGGGGAGGTAGAGACCGGACAGGGAGCCTGACGGGGCCGCCGGACACGGGGGGACAGTGGAGTAGTGGGCAAGGACAGGACCCCCAGAGGGGTCTGCCAGGGAGACCGCAACCGGCCGAGTGAGCGGCGTAAGGGTGGTGCGGTCTCGAAAGAAAGAGCGGGAAGCACCCGAGTCGAGGGTGAAGGTGTGCAAAACCTGAGCCGACGCGGTACCTGAGAGAGCAGACTCACCAGCACCTGGAGCAGCAGACTCACTAGCACCTAGAGCAGCAGCCTCAATGCCTGGGTCAGGCGGAACACACACGTAACAGTCACCCTCAGCACTAATAGACACAGCATACATGGCAGCAAGAATAGCATCAAAGTCAAGATCAAAGATAGCTACACCCGACTTGAGCAGATCACCCCAGCGAGGGATCTCAGTGGCGTCAGGGAACTGGGTACGCCAGGCGTCTGTCAAGCGGCCGAAGCAGCGCTGGGTGGCGTGCAGGCCGCCACACTGCTCTCCAGTGCGGTCGCCGGTGCGCAGGACGTAGGCACAGGGACCAGCTCAGAGAGTGTTTCGGCTCGGACTTTCCTGTTCTGCGTCTGCACTCCGACAGAGGCGGAGAGTTTTCCTCCGACCTTCTGCGAGCCTTCTGTCGTGCGGAGGGCATCCGCCAGACGTTCACGCTTCCGGCCTCTCCACAGCAAAATGGGATTGCTGAGCGCCGCATTGGCATGGTCATGGATGTCGCTCGTACGTCCATGATCCATGCGGCTGCTCCCCATTTTCTGTGGCCGTTCGCGGTTCAGTACGCGGCGCATCAGATCAACCTTCAGCCCCGGGTCTCCCTGCCGGAGACCTCCCCTACTCTGCGGTGGACGGGGAAGGTTGGTGATGCGTCTGCGTTCCGTGTCTGGGGATCTCGAGCTTTTGTCCGAGACTTGTCTGCGGACAAGCTGTCCTCCCGTGCTGTTCCTTGCGTCTTCCTCGGCTTTCCCCCTGACGCGCCTGGTTGGCAGTTTTACCACCCCACCTCGCGTCGTGTTCTGTCCTCCCAGGACGTCACGTTTGACGAGTCGGTTCCGTACTACCGTCTCTTCGCCTACCGCACTGCCCCCCTCCCCCCCCCGCCGCTCTTCCTCGCTCCCGGTCCCCCCCCGGTAGACCCCCTCCCCCCTCAGGGTCCTGCCCCCTCAGGTGTGTCCCAGGTAGATGCAGTCGAGCCTGTCGAGGTAGCTGCTGACTCTGGTGCGTCTGGGGGTGCTGAGCCTGAGCGTGTGGAGCCTGGGGGTGCTGGGTCTGGGGGTGCTGAGCCTGAGCGTGCGGAGCCTGGGGGTGCTGGGTCTGGGGGTGCTGAGCCTGAGCGTGCGGGGCCTGGGGGTGCTGCTTCTGGGGGTGCTGAGCATGGGGCTGCTGGGAGTGGGGGTGTGGAGCCTGACGGTGCTGGACCTGGCGGTCCTTCGGGTGCTTTGTCCCGGCGGGAGCTTCCCTCTCCACAGGAGCTGCGCGAGTGGTTTGCTCGCCGCTGGAGCCGTGCTGCTGGAGCTGGAGGTGCTGCCGGTGCTGGAGGTTCTGCTGCTGCTGGAGGTTCTGGAGCTGGAGGTGCTGCTGGAGCCGGTACTGGAGGTTCTGCTTCTGCTGGGGGTGCTGGAGCCACGGGTCCCGGAGGTGCTCGTACTGGAGGTACTGGAGCTGCTGGGCCTGGTGGTGCTCCTGGTGCTGGAGCTACTGGTGGAGCTGGAGCTGGTGGTGCTGCTGGAGTGGGTGCTACTAGAGGTACTGGAGCCGGAGCGGCTGCGTCTGCTGGTGGTCCTGCTGGAGCTGGAGCTGCTGGAGGTACTGGAGCTGGTGGTGCTGCTGGAGTTGGAGCTGACGCTGGGGGTACTGGTGTTGTCCCTGCTGGTTCTGGAGGTGCTGCGCGGCCGCGGCCGTACTTCGTTCCGCTCCTTGAGCAGGTTCTTGGTCTTCCGCCTTCTCCTAGTCCTGCTCCTTCCTTAGAGTGTCCTCCGCCTGTCCAGTCCGAGTCACAGTTACAGCTGGTCTCCCCTCTGCCTGCTCCTTCTCCCTACGCTGGTCCTACTGGAGGTCTTGCTGAGCGTCGTGAGCCTGAGTCGCGTCCTGCGTCACCTGTTCGTACTGCTCGCACTAGTCGTCGTGTTCCACGTCCGCGTCCTCCTGCAGTCCCGGGCACGCATCAGATGGCACTGCGTCCTTCCACTGCGCCACAGCGTGTCCCTTTGCCGTCTCCTCCAGAGTCCTCTCTTCCTGCTCTTGCTGACCCGGCGTCTGACTCCCTTCGTGCTGCCAGTCCTGCTGTCACGCGTTTCCTAGCCACTGTTGTCACTGACCCTTCCTTTAAATCCACTGCTGCGTCTGCCTTAGTTACCGAGCTTGTCGACTTCGCTGCTCACTGTCGTCTAGACTACGCCGCTAGTCTTGTTGCTGAGTCAGCGTCTGCGTCTGTCTGTCCTCCGTCCGTCGGGGGTGAGTGTGCTCTTAGCACAGACGTCCTTGAGGACCGACAGGAGGAGTTCCTGTGTTTTGCTGCTGCTTTACCTCATCTCGTGTCCACGCTGCTTGCCCCTGAGGGAGACCCGGATGCACCAGACATCCCGACCCCGCGCTCTTACGCAGAGGCGATAGAGGGTCCTTACTCCTCTCAGTGGCAGGCAGCCATGGACGCAGAGATGGCTTCCTGGAAGTCCACAGGCACCTACGTCGACGAGGTTCCCCCACCTGGGGCGAACATCGTCAGTGGCATGTGGATCTTCAGGGTGAAGCGGCCGCCGGGTTCTCCGCTTGTCTTCAAGGCACGTTACGTGGCTCGAGGCTTCAGTCAGCGGCAGGGAGTTGACTACTTTCAGACCTTCTCCCCGACCCCGAAGATGACCACTCTTCGGGTTCTGCTGCACGTTGCTGCTCAGCGTGACTACGAGCTTCACTCCCTTGACTTCAGCACTGCTTTCCTACAGGGCAGTCTGCACGAGGAGATCTGGCTGCGCCGCCCACCTGGCTTCACTGGGTCGTTTCCTCCTGGTACCCAGTGGAGCCTTCGGCGGCCAGTCTACGGTCTCCGCCAGGCGCCACGTGAGTGGCACGACACACTGAGGACTACGCTTGCGGCTCTTGGGTTTGCTCCTTCCACTGCTGACCCGTCGCTGTTTCTTCGCACCGACACCTTACTGCCGCCGTTCTACATCCTCGTGTACGTCGACGACTTGGTGTTTGCTACAGCTGACACTGCTGGACTCGCCCACGTGAAGTCCGAGCTGCAGAAGAGACACACGTGCACAGACCTGGGTGAACTGCGCAGCTATCTTGGCTTGCAGATCACCCGGGACAGAGCACGGCGCACCATCACCCTGACTCAGTCACACATGGTGCAGCAGGTCCTTCAGCGCTTCGACTTCACGTACTCCTCGCCTCAGGCCACTCCTCTGTCTACTCGCCACTCGCTCTCAGCTCTGCCTTCGGATGAGTCCGTAGAGCCGAGTGGCCCGTACCCAGAGCTTGTTGGCTGCCTCATGTACCTGATGACCTGCACTCGACCTGACCTAGCATACCCTCTGAGCATTCTGGCGCGCTATGTTGCTCCTGGGAGACACCGACCAGAGCACATGGCTGCAGCGAAGAGGGTGTTGCGCTACTTGTGCAGTACTTCGGGCTTGGGGCTAGTGCTTGGAGGGCGGAGTCCAGTGGTCCTCACTGGTCATGCAGACGCGTCTTGGGTGGACGACCTGGCTACGCAGCGGTCGTCACAGGGTTACACCTTCAGCCTTGGTTCCGGCTCTGTTTCGTGGCGGTCTACCCGCTCGTCTTCTGTTCTCAGCTCCAGCTGTGAGGCTGAGATCTACGCAGGGGCCATGGCTGCACAGGAGTTACGCTGGCTCACCTACTTGCTGACTGACCTTGGAGAGCCGCCTCGTTCTCCTCCAGTTCTGTACGTAGACAACAAGGCCATGCTGGCCTTGTGTCGGGAGCACAGACTGGAGCACAGAACGAAGCACATTGCTCTTCGCTACTTCCTTGCTCGTGAGCTACAGCAGCGTGGCCAGCTGCGCCTTGCTTACGTGGCCTCTCAGGCCAACACTGCTGATATCTTTACCAAGGCACTTCAGCCTTGTGATCATCAGCGCTTCTGTACTATGCTAGGTCTTGTGCCTACTTGACCTCACTTGCTTACCTCTTGACTTTCCTTGTTCTGTGATCTATATATACCTGTACTTGCTTGTTTACCTTTATATATGAACTTGCATGTGAACTGGCCTTGTGGCCTTTGAACCTGTGCTCAGACTGTGTGGTGACGTTGTGATCCACCCTGAGCTTGCTTTGCTTTGCTTTGCTTGACTGGTCTTGTGACCCCTAGTTCTCCCCCACTTTGCCTATGGGGGTGTGTCAGATATATATGCCTTAGCCTATGTAGGCTGTAGTGGGGTAGACACTAAGGGGTACAGCTTTCATATTTGTATCTCACACTTTCCTAGTTCATTCATTCCTGTTGTTCCTTTCACAAAAAAAAACAACAAAATATTCAGATATCACATTAAATGTTTGCACTTACATAAATCTACATCAACTAACACGATAAGTTACACTTCGGGAACCTTTATACAAGATAATGGAATCTCAAACCATCGATGGCAGAGGCAAAATTTCGACCAACCAGACTGTGCAGGCGTGGAGCTTCGCGACTGGCCAAAATCTTCAGAGCTACTTCCAAACCTGTGCCAAACATACAACTCACCACCCATGCCTCGAAATCAGGTGCGACTTCTCGGACTCGCGCTGGGCAACACGCAAACGATACGCCCCCAAAGCATCCAAAGCGCAAACCATTGGCCAAAGCCAATGGTTTGCAAACCGAAACGACTGGTTTTACCCAACCAGTCGCTGGCAACTGGTTTCCGATACGAAAGCGAGAAAACCTAGTTCCGATACACAGAAGCCGCCATGGACGATTGGCGACTCAGGCGGCTTGGCAAACATGGAATTAACAATCCACAAGTGAGTCCGTCAGGAACAATCCACAAGTGAGTCTGTGTCTGTCAGGCCTGAGTTTTGTCAGGCCACGCCGCCTGTGGCATTAACAATTCACAAGTGAGTCTGTCAGGCCTGAGTTCCGCAAATCCAACAGAGCAGGGCCAATGGGTGCTCTGATGATATGCCCCATGATATACCAAGTGCATTCTTCCATGTTCAAAGCTCCTATGTTCAAAGCTCAACTTTGTCATACATGCACACTTGAACCCCGTTACAATGTCTGGAATGTTAACCCCCGTTTCATTGACGTGTGATTTGCAGGATAAAGGGCCTGCCTGTGAAGCTTGAGTACAAAGTGACAGATTATGAGCTAGAGGACAATATGCCGCCGACCATGACGCATGTGCACAAGGCACCAGAGGGATCAAACGGTCCCAAGGTGCTGGATCTGCCGTGCAAAAACCGGTTTTTGAGGGCCACAAGTGAGTTTCAATGCACCGGCGTGCTCGGGAAGAATAAGAAGGAACTGACGCCGGCGTTTCTGTCGCTTCTCAAGGCGATTTCGGCGGGTCCGGAGGGATTCTACATGAACATTCACACGAAGAAGTATCCTGATGGCGCCCTGCGTGGGCAGATATTTGAGTAGGAGCGAAGAATAGCTTGGGAGAAGTTGAGGGGGGTCAAGAGACCTGGTTGTAGTCTAAGTGTATATTATGGGGATCAGCAGGTGGGAGGGGAGGGCAGTGTGCAGTTGGGTCTATGTACGGTGTAGGAATTAGTGGGATCAGGGACAGCTGCATTGTTGCTGCTTTTTTCTTGCTGTGTTTTGGCCTGCTGTCTTGATTGTTGTTGATACCTATGATGAGAAGACAAGTGAGAGGCGTTCCTTTCCTTGTACTATTGTCAAACCAAGCACCACTATTCTGTGCATTGCCATTCGTGACTATCCTCCCTCCCCACCCATGGGGCTTTCCCTGTGCCACTCAGTGCACAACACATAGTACCGATAGTAGTCTGCTGTTGATTCTCCTTGGTCCCTCTTCCCTCTCCTCTGTTCCATGTAATCCGGTTTGCTGTTCCCTTCCCCTCCAATCTCCACTCTTCTGGCCTGCCTTGATTTTTCCCTTCCCAATCCATTCCCTACGTCCTACTCCTGCCCCCCCTGTGCCACACTGCTTCTTCGGCCACTCCTAGGTCCTACTCCTGCTCCCCCACACTGCTTCTTCGGCCACTCCTTAAGTGCTACTCCTGCCCCCTGTGCCACACACAGGTCACATTGGCACACAAAGCCGTAGTCTGCTAGAGCTTCCTTTCGCTCCTCTATTGAAAGAGATTCCTCCACATACGATATGAACACCTGTGGGCGATATTGTGGGGGGGGGAAGGGGGGACGGGCAGGGGGGAGAACGTTTACACTTTTTTGTACTGGGCAGAGAGTGCAATCCGGGCAGAGAGTGCAATCCGGGCAGAGAGTGCAATCCGGGCAGAGAGTGCAATCCGGGCAGAGATTGTTTCAGACGAATGCATTGCAGTGAATGCATTGCAGTGAATGCATTGCAGCGAATGCATTGCAGCGAATGCATTGCAGCGAATGCATTGCAGCGAATGCATTGCAGCGAATGCATTGCAGCGAATGCATTGCAGCGAATGCATTGCAGCGAATGCATTGCAGCGAATGCATTGCAGCGAATGCATTGCAGCGAATGCATTGCAGCGAATGCATTGCAGTGAATGCATTGCAGTGAATGCATTGCAGTGAATGCATTGCAGTGAATGCATTGCAGCAACTCGCATCCAGCCCGAGCAGACGAGCAGACGAACCTGCTCTCCTCTCTTCATGTCTCGGCTTGCCAGCAGCACTGCTCGACCATCCATGTCCTGCCACGTGGCACAGCAGCACAGGGCCAATGGTACAGTGAATTCCCTGGATGGAGTTTTTTGAGACGTCTCAAAATACAACTTTTATCACGTGGGAACCCATGAACTACTGGCCTGTTGCATGGGTATGCATGGGTATGGATGGGTATGCATGGGTATGGATGGGTATGCATGGGCATCCATGGGTACACGGGCATGCACTGTTGTGAGAATGGGAACCAGTGGTCCAGAATGAGAGGAGCGCAAAAACGTTTCGAGAGTCTCACGAACCAATTAGAACCAACCGTCGAGCAGATTGAGTGAACCGCACAGTTCTTGGAGGGTCTTACCTACGGTATCGACCGGACTGCATCCGTTGCGTCTTCTCTTTCGCTGTTCTATGGGGGAACTAAGGCTGAAGGCCTCCTCGACCATCTCGTGCAAAACCTCACCTCGTCTCGCTTGAAGGCATGTGTATTGGGGCAGCATGAGTGGTTGATGCTGCTCTGAAGAGAGTAGAAAGCGGTGCCTGGCAGGCAGAACGAAGAAGAGAGAGAAAGCAGAACGAGAAGTGGATAAGCAGAAGGCTGTGCCTGGAAATAGACTGAAAAGGGGAGCAGACAGAGAAGGCAGAGCTGTCAGTCGAGTGGAATAGGAAAATCAAGTTTCGGAACGCGCTGCAACTGGATTCAGATACAAGGATCTGAAGGTGTAGTGCAGTGTGGCTTTTAAGATCTCTCAAAAGCAGCTCTAACAGGGACGTGCAGATCTAGGGCCAGTGTGGCCAAAAGAAAGAAGTATACAGTGCATCAAAACTGGATTCAGATACAAGGATCTGGAGATGTAGAGCACTGATGGCCCGTGTGGCCAGCAGAAATAAGTTCATCATGTTTGCTGCAGCTACACTAGCAGCACACACACATCATCATCATCATCATCAGCACCGCACACACCAGTGGATGTAAACTACCCATATCCTTTAAGTCATCAGCTGCATTTTCATACCTTGACAGTGCCACTGCAGCAAATCATCATCATCATCATAGTCCGTGCTATCATCCTCCTCCTCTCCCTCTTCATCCCCATCCTTCCCTGCAGCCCCCTCCTCCTCCTCTCCCTCAACCCCTCCCCCATCCCCTCCTCCACCCGTCATCCCCTCTCCTTCCACTGCCTTCCCCATTTTGTCATCACCACCTCTCCCCCCTCCGCCTTGCTCTAGCAGCTCCCTTAGTGGCCCCACCACTGCCTCTGCGTCTGCCTGCACCAACAAACAAGCACACATGCACACAAGCACACAAGCACACAAGCACACATGCACACAAGCACACAAGCACACAAGCACACCAGCACACAAGCACACAAGCACACAAGCACACAAGCACGCATGCATGCACGGACAGACGAGGGTCATTGGTGAAAGAAGAAAATGCCTGTAGGTCCATCCCTTAGCGGCCCCACCACTGCCCTCTTCTGTGTCTGCCTGCACCAACAAACAAGCACACATGCACACAAGCACACAAGCACACAAGCACACCAGCACACAAGCACACAAGCACACAAGCACACGCATGCATGCACGGACAGACGAGGGTCATTGGTGAAAGAAGAAAATGCCTGTAGGTCCATCCCTTAGCGGCCCCACCACTGCCCTCTTCTGTGTCTGCCTGCACCAACAAACAAGCACACATGCATGCATGCACGGACCGGCAAGGGTCATGGTCAGAGAAGGAAGTGGCTGTAAGCCCATCCCTTAGTGGGCCCCCACCACTGCCCTCTGCATTTACCTCCAACAAACAAGCACATATCCACGGAGAATGATATTTCTCACCATTCACGGAGAATTATATTTCTCAGAGAGAATGAATGAAGCGTCACATAAAGAATGAGCACACCTCATGCACGAACGCAACACACAATGCCTCGAGTGTCTGAGGAGCAAGGAATGGAAATGCAACGAGGAAAAGAAACATAACCGCGTATTAATTCTGAACTGGCACATGCAACTACAGGTAGGTACCTAGTTTTGAGGGTTTAGGGTTTAGGGTTTAGTGTTTAGACTCAAAACTAGGACCACCAGGTAGCGATTAGCCTTGGGAGATATCTCACCTGCTCAGCCTCGTCCATTGATAGAAGTGTGGTTTTGAGACGTCTCAAAACTACACTTCTATCACGCAACGTTGCAACTACAGGTAGGTACTTACCGCTAGGTGGCAATTAGCCTTGGGGGCGCCTCACCTGCTCAGCCTCGTCCATTTCTTGAAGCCGATTGAAGTAGGTTGTTACCGGGGAAGGTACCACCAGGTCCCTGGAGGGTGAGACGGTAGGAACGAAAATGGTTGCTGCGTTGTGTTGAAGTGGGTTGTTACTGAAGGAAAGGCTGCAAAATGAGAGAAAGAAAATGGATGTGTTGTGTTGATGTAGGTTGTTATTGGGGAAGGGTGTCACCACCAGGTAGTTTGATGGGAGAGAGTGAGACCCATGCTAGTGAGACCCGTGCTAGTGAGACTCGTGCCTCGTCCATTTCTTTGACGTGGAATGAGAACTGGAATGGAAATGGATGTTCTGTGTTGAAGTGGGTTGGTTGGTAGTGGTGATGGCGGCACTAGCAGATCGATGAGAGCAGTGAAGAAAAAATGGAAAAAAAAAAAGCACCTGGATTCTGACATTCGCTAGGGTAACATTCACAACAAGTGTTTAGATGCATGAAAATATAGACTTAAGGTGATTTGAGCCGTTAACAGGTTTGCTAAGTTACAGCATCCCATGCTAATGATGGCATCTCACAAGTTTGGCGACTTTTCTTTTGGTGCCTCAAAACCTTTGAGACGATTTTTTAGGCGCCCTACTTAATGTGCAAATGCGGAGATGGATTTGATGTAGCTAGTCTGATTATTGAGGCATTTCAGAAGATCAAATGTAGCTGACCTTGAAATATCAAACGCAGACCCGTTTTGAGACGTCTCAAAACTTGAGGCGCCTTGAAATATCAAACGCAGACCCGTAGACTGATACAATCCGAAGTGCTTACAGGTTGCTGAGCTCGAACATGCCAATGATAGACCCGTAGACCGAGAGTGACAGCAATGGTGACAGCACTGGGGGGGTTTCCAGTCTGTAGAAATCCAATCCAGCAATGATTCAATGTGTGTTCAAGTTGCTGACTTGAGATGCTTACAGGTTGTTGGGCTCGAACATGCCAATGATAGCGACAGCATTGGTGGGACTTACTGTCTGCAGAGATCTGATGCAGCTACGAATCGCTGTCTGTTGGTGTAGCTGATTTGATTTGAAGTGCTTACAGGTTGTTGAGCTCGAACATGCCAATGATAGACCTTGTAGACTGAAAGCGAGAGCACTAGTGGGATTTTCTGTCTGTAGAGCTGTGATGCAGCTGAAATCTGGTATCCGAGGAGATCAAATGTAGCTGACTCGAACAACTTACAGGTTGTTGAGTTCGAACATGCCAATGATGGACCCGTAGACTGAAAGGGACAGCACTGGTAGAGGGAGAAGGAAAGGGAAATGGAACAGAGAAGAGGCATGCTTCACATGTGGTTGCACCAGACATGCATGCATGGCTGCAAAGAGCTCACTTCACACGGCTGCATGCAGTGCTGTCGATGGTTACACATTGTAACACAACACATGATTTCATGGGTGATTTTGAGAAATATCAATTTCCACGTCAGAGAAATTAACCTTCACCATTAGTTCACCACCGCACATAGCTGCACGCAGTGCTGTAAATGGTTACATGTTGTAACACAGTGCATGATTGCATGGTCGCACGTCGTGAAACAGCAAATGGTTTTCATGGTTACATGTTGTTATAACACAGTACGTACATGGTTTCATGGTTACACTCACATGGCTGCAGCAAAGGTGGTTGTGGGACTATGGCTTGCATGAGCAGTGTGAGAGAGTGAGAGTGAGAGTGAGAGTGACAGGGAAGTGGTTACACAGAACACAACGACAGCATGGTTACACTCACATGGCTGCAGCAAAGGTGGTTGTGGGCCTATGGCTTGCATGAGCAGTGTGAGAGAGTGAGAGTGAGAGTGAGAGTGACAGGGAAGTGGTTACACAGAACACAACGACAGCATGGTTACACTCACATGGCTGCAGCAAAGGTGGTTGTGGGCCTATGGCTTGCATGAGCAGTTTGAGAGACTGAGGGAACAGGGGAATGGGATGGAAGAAAACGGGAAGGGAAGAACAAGGGAAGAGAAGGAATAGGGAAACAGATATGCATGGCAGTACAGACAGTAGCAATCTGAAGCCAATTCCACAGAACGATAAGCAAACTAGTCATAGAAGCAAACCTACTGCAGTAAACCTACGAACGATCTGAGCTGTCCATTCACCTCCACCACACCTCCTCGGCCATAGATTTCATGCAGGCTCGGAAGGAAGCTTCCTCGTCGCTTCCTGCTTCCACGTCAGGCGGGCACGCCACTGCCTCCCACCATCTGCACGAACCAATAACGAGAGGACATGTGGCGTATAGTCATTCACAGAAGAATACACAAAGCAGCAGAAGAAAGCAAGTCAGACCACGTGCTTGCTCTCACCACCCTTCTCTCACCCCCACTCATCGCCTCCACTCACAAGGCCTTGTGCCCCACAAGGAAAAGAGAGTCCATGCCTCCAGCACCACCTTCCACCTCACCCCACACCTTCACTCACCCCTCTTCTCAATCACCCCATTCTCTCACACACCCTCCACCAATGTGCAAAATTTCGGCAAGAGTAAAATACGGACCGTTTTTTACGCTCGTATTTTACGGTCAGATTTCAAAATTTTGGCCGTTTTTTTGTTAGAGAATTCTGTGATTTTTTTTTTTTGAAAACAGTAGAAACGACTCCACTCCTGACTAGGATAGCGAAGAAGCAATACAATGCTAGCAAAGTGTCTAAGGTGCGCTCATTTAACCCTCCTCCTCCTCCTCCCCCTCACACTTTTCATCCTTCTCCTCCCCGAAGTCACTGTTCTACAGTCCCACGGATATATCCCCTTGGTCTTCCTCATGGCTGGTTCATCCAATCAAGGGTCATGGTTGGAAAGAACAGTTGAAAATATGTCTACACCACCAATGGTTTCAAAAAAATTGGGAGTAAAAAACACCGTTTTTTTGCACCACATTTAAATTACATCATTTTGGCGTTTTAAACCGTTTTAAACGGCTGAAAAAATACGATGGCGTTTTATACGCCAGAATTTCAAAATTTCGGCCGTTTTTTTGCACCTTGCCCTCCACTCACACGGCCTTGTGCCCCACAGCAAAAGGAGTCCATGCCTCCAGAACCACCTTCCACCTCTCCTCCTCCCCCTCCCCATTTCCCTCTTTCTTCTCGTCCCCAAGCCCTCCTCCCCTTTTTCCAAGTAACGAGTGAGCGCGAGAAAGGGCTGATGCGACCACCTGCCATTGGAAGATAAAAGAGAGAGAATGCATTTGGCTGCATCAGCCCTGTCTCGCAGTTTCTGAGGCACCTCCGAGAACCACCTCACCAGTAGTGGAATAGTGATAAAAGTTGGGTTCTGATTCATCGCAAAACCGAACTCTTATCACATGCAGTTTCTGAGGCACCTCCGAGAACCACCTCACCAGTAATGGAATTGATAAAGCAGCAGTGGGGTGTGGTTGCGAGATGGATGCAGCAGCAGAAAGAAAGCAGTTTTTAGGTATGTTGGAGCCACTTTTGAGAAAGCTAGCAGAAACGGAATGGACTCCTGCATAGGAGAATGCCTGCATTGTTTAGCAATTGGCATTCAAACCCAACCCAACCTAAGAGGGTAGCAATGAAAATAAATGTGCAATAAGGGTAAAACGGCAACAACACGAGGTTAATACGGCAACAACACGAGGGTATAATGGCAACAACACGTCTGCCAGAAATTCTACAGGCCCAATCAATCACCTTAGCGGCCAATCGAAAGATGTCATTTGATTCTGCAAAGGTAAGGGTGGGGGGGAAGAAGAAGATACAACAGAAAGAGAAGGGCAAAAATGGAAAAGAGGAGGAAAGAAAGAGAGGAATCCACTTCCCACCATGCAGCTGTCGAGTCGACTTAATAGCTAACATCTTTTCCTTACCATCAGCATCACCTTACCATCAGCATCACCTTACCATCAGCATGGGGAAAGGAGGCCTTTGATTTGAAGCTGTAGAGCGTCCTTAACATGAGAGGCATAAAAACATGAGAGGCATGGCCCAGGCATAGGCATAGGCATAGCATGGCATAGCATGGCATGAGTGCAGAGTGCGATCCCCCATGAAAAGTCCCATCCCCCCTATTTGCCTTACCATTCTCACCCCTCACCATCAGCATCTACTCACCATCAGCATGGGTATAGAAAGCCTTCAGTGCTTGAGTATCCTTGGCATGTGACGCATGCCCCAGGCACAGCATGGCATGGCCATCCGCCCATGCTGACGTGGCACATGTGGAGCTGATGAGAGAGGGGGGCGCAATCCATGGGGTAGTGCGATGGGATGGGGGTGGGATGGGAGAGGATATGCACGGAGTACATAATTTTGAGACATGTCGAAAAGATGGAAGGGATTAGCTATCATGGTGTAGAGCGGTGGGATGGTAGGCGATAGGGGAGGATATGAACGCACGGAAGAGAGAGTTCCGAGGCATCTCAAAAGGATGGAAGATAATAGCTATCATGTGGTCATGCGATGGGATGGGAGGGGATAGGGGAGGATATGCACGCATGCAACACAGCACTGCGCATGGCATGGAGATAGGAGACATGGGGCATGGCATGAGGCATGGCATGGGGTATGACATGGGGCATGGCATGAGGCATGGCATGGGGTATGACATGGGGCATGACATGCGGGCGGCATGACATGCAGTAGGACATGTAGTGTGGGTACGGATGGATGGGGTATGGTATGTCATGAGGCGTAGATCATATCATGTGGTGTGCAGCAGGGGGAAAGGCGCCCACATATTCCAAGTATCCAATCTACTGCTTGTCTCCTTCAATACCAATCCCTTCCCACTTACCCATCCACTGGCCCTACCGCCTCACCTGCAGAAGACCTCTTGAGTGCACCCGCCAGGGCACGGCACAGCAGAGGGCACCGCACCCATACACTCCAAAAAACAACTCTACCACTCGATTGCATAAGTGTCAGTCCCTTTCTAACCACACCCATCCACTTATCCTCCCCATCCGCCTCACCTGCAGAAGACCTCTTGAGTGCACCCGCCAGGGCACGGCACAGCAGGGGGCAATGCACCCACACACTCTGCATGTGGCAGCTTCAGTTGCCCGCTTGACAACTGCTCTATGAATCTCTCGGCTGCTGCTCCTCCTCCTCCCAATGTTTCCTCGTCTTTTCTCTCCTCCCCCTTACTCTCCTCTTGATCCTCCTCGCCTTCGTCCCCCTCTTCCTCCTCTCTCATACCCTTCTGCCACGTCAGCAGTCGGGCAACAGCTTGCTCCAGCGGACCAATGAAACGCAAGCAGTGGGAGCAGACCAGTGCTTGGGCCTGCCACAGGTTTTAGGGTTTGGATAAGGTTTGGATAAGGTGAGGGTTAGAATTCAGGGTTTGAGGTTTCAAGTGAGGTTCAAAATTTGGCTGAGATTTAAGGAAAGGGTCCAAGATTTGGAGTTTCGGGTCTAAGGTAAGGGTTCAAGTTTGGGGGTTTCGGGTTTAAGGTGATGACAGACGCAGCAGCTACTCCAGTGGGTGAATGAAGCACAAGCAGTAAGAGCAGACCAGTGGGCCTGACACGTCATCAAGAGAGGATTGAAGGGAACCCAAAACAAACTGAGTGTACAGATTACCCTATTGTGAGAGTGTTGCATGCTGACCAAAGGAGGCTCCTGCAGCACCACGTCACCCTCCTTGAAATCCACGTCAGCAAACACCCCTGATTGGACGAGAATGGAGGAATCAGCAAACAAAAAGCGCAGAGGGTAGATGAGCTGACAGCTGGCAGGTAGTCCCTGTGGTGTGGCTTGACGGCTTCTTATTGTTCTCAAACAGATTAGTGCAGTAATTTAGTAAAGAAATTCTAACAAAGCATTTTAGGTGAAATGAAGCAAGGGCAAGTTTACCAGGACCTCTCGCACTGGGCTGGGCAAGCTAGGCGAACGCCTCAAACGGGGCAGTGGGCAAGGGAGGGCCTCTAACCAACCGCTACTCCCCGTTCCACCACTTGTTCTGAGCGTTCTCAAACTACTCAGCCTAGGACTCCATGTCGCTCATCACCTCGCCCCATGTCGCTCATCACCTCGCCCCATGTAGCTCATCACCTCGCCCCATGTAGCTCATCACCTCGCCCCATGTAGCTCATCACCTCGCCCCATGTAGCTCATCACCTCGCCCCATATAGCTCATCACCTCGCCCCATGTAGCTCATCACCTCGCCCCATGTAGCTCATCACCTCGCCCCATGTCGCTCATCACCTCGCCCCATGTCGCTCGTGTGTCGCACAGTGAGCCCTGCGCCCACGCCCGTCGCAAAGAGGTCGCGGAAAAACCGCTGAAGCACGGGAGATAGGTGGTGGGATGATTTAGGGGTTGGGGAAGGGGAGAGGGGAAACAGGAAGGGAAATGTGGAAGGGGGGGAAGAGGAGAGGAAGGGGGAAAGAGGAGAAGGGGGAGAGGATGGGAGAGGAGGGAGAGGAGGGGAGAGGAGTGATTTCTGGCGTGGGAATAGGAGTTGTCGTATACTACATTCCAGTTACGATGTCACTGTGCCTGTTACATTCAGTTACGACTCCACACAAGGGATCACGGACCCACGCCGAGACGTCGCCACTCATGATCGTCGTGCGCGACTCGTTCGAGCGGAGCAGGGTGGCTTTTGAGCCGGAGCTACCGATGAGGACAATGGAAACCTCAATACAGTTATTCGTGGTCGTCATTCTTCTCATGAGGGGAGCTACGGCGAGGACAATCGAAACCTCGGGTACATTCCCGCAACGTGATTACGTCCGAAATATTGCGAAAGGAGGAGATATCGCGAAGCTGACTATGGAGAGACTGGCAACGTGTAAAATGCCTTTAGGACTAAAAATGGGATCAGGATTCCTTCTAACGCGTACGTCGGCTACCGCTTCCGGCGGCCGTTGCAGCAATTGCTCCTCTCGCGAGATCGCCATGGGAGATCGAGCTGAGCGGGAGTTCTGCGCGCGCGAAACTTGCTTTCCTGACGTTGCAGCTGCGGTCAGGTAACACCAGCTTCTAGAAATTCCCGTTGACCATTCTACTCCGAGATATCGGAAGCTTCACTGCTGCCAGCCTACTTGATTCCTGAGCAGGCATGCTTGGGGAATGACAGGTGAATCCCAAGGTGTGGAGGTTTAACAAGGGCCTGTGTACACATGAGCAGGATCGAACTGTATAGTGCCGGTCTGCATCAACGAGAAAAATAAAATGGAGTGTCATGCACGGTTCGCATTACAAGCTTCGAGAAATTTGTCTGCTTTCGTTGCGTTTATGTAACTGAGTCACACTCTGCTTTCTTGGTTCGGCACACGCCCCTACAAACTTAACCAACAAACAGCACATCCTCGTCTCACACAGATCGTGCGAGTTGCTGGATATGCTTATACTGTGTACGCTGCACATCCTATAGTGTGTTACGAGTGCAATGGAGTGAGCGAGCGATGATTGCACTATCGAGGCAAGATACAACGAGCGAAGGTTTTGAGCGAAGAATATATAGCGAAGCTACAGTGGTAACGGTAACGTGTGGAAAATGGGGTGCGCGACAGGCCTGGTGCCGAGGTTGGGGAATGTCGAGGCGGAGGTCCGGAGCGCGGGTTACCAACCGAACCGTGAGGTTGGGTCGCATCATAAACAGTGGCGGGAATGGGGTCGAGGCGAATGTCGCGAGTGGTAACAGATTATTGTGGGGTGCTGTTGGCGGGAACAGTGGTGTACGCGCTGAGCAGGGACGCGAAGTAAGGAAAAGGAATTTTCACTACACTACCCCCCCCCCCCCCCCCTAAGGAGGCCTCGCTTACGAAAACGCGTGTACATCCCGGAAATTCCGGCTGCGCAGATACTCGGTGAGGACGGGGTGGTTTTCGATTCTGTCCAGGGGAACCCAATTGTCTTCGGTGGGCGTGCGGTCTCTCCAGCGGATCAGGAATTCGACCCTTCGAAATCCTCGTGGGTCACGAACTCGATGGCTGGGAATCTTCTCGGGCGTGATGACTGGTTCTGTCGGTGGTCGTGTCATGCTGGCTGGGCGATTTCGGGCCAGTTGGCTGGTGGATGGGACGTAGGGGCGAAGCAGAGTGACGTGGAAGGACGGGCTTACGTACGAGTCAGCAGGGAGGAGGAGGTGGGCTGTGACAGGTGTGATCATGTGGCTGATGCGAAATGGCCCGCAATACCAGGGGCGGAGTTTTGGGGTTATGGGCAGGCGGAGGTTTTGAGTGTCGAGTAAAACTAAGTCGTCGGGTTGGTAAGTGACAGGTCTACGGTGGCGGTTGGCGTTGCGCTTAGCGATGACGTTGGCCTTTTTTATTGCCTCGGCTGCCCTGGTTCGTGCTGCTTGTGATATTTCTGCGAATTGTTGCGCGCGTGGTACTGGGTTGTCGGGATTCGGAGTCATGGGTACTGTAGGGTCTTGTCCGTAGTTCAGGTAAAACGGTGACTGTTGGGTCGTGGCGGATGGCGAGTTGTTGTACGCGAATTCGATGAGTGGCAGTTGCTGTTCCCAGGTGGTCGGATCGTCGCACGTGGCTCGGATTAACTGTTCCATGGTTTGATTTGTCCGTTCTGTCTGTCCGTCGGTTTCGGGGTGGTACGAAGAACTGAACTGCAGTCTCGTGCCGAACTGCTGCCACAGGTTCCGCCAGAAATTGCTGGTAAATTTCGTATCGCGGTCGCTGATGATCGCTGCTGGTATCCCGTGTAATCGGACGATGGTTGAGATGAAGAGGCGGGCCGTTTCTACGGCTGTGATTGTTTTTTTGCAGGCTGCGAAATGTGCCATTTTCGTCAGCCGATCGACGACGACCAGGATCGCGTCGTTCCCACTTGCTCCGGCCGGTAACCCCATGACGAAGTCCATCGTCACCTGCTGCCAAGCACGCTCTGGGGGTGGTATCGGCTGCAACTGCCCTGCCGGGCGCTTCCGTGATGATTTCATGAGTTGGCAGGTGGGACACGATGCCACGTGTCGCTGCACGTCGGTCAGCATTTCGGGCCAGTAATAATACCGCTGCAGCTGCTGCCGTGTTTTTTCTACCCCGAAATGGCCTGAGGTGACTCCGTCGTGTGCCTCTTGTAGCAGCAATTCTCGTCTTCGAATCCCAGTGTGTGCACTTCGGGCATCCCAGTGCGGGGGGGTGTTAGAGGTCCACTGATGATCCCCGATTAATCCTAAGGAAGGGTGACAGGCATGTTGGCCTGGGGGGTTATGGGCGCACTGACCCGCTACTTAACAAGCCCTTTTATCTCAATGGTCTAGTGGTTGGGATTCTGAGACCGGGTTTTAATTCTATTCAGTGATCATGCGCCCGCTGAGGTGGCAGTCCCTCCGGTAAGTCGTCGGGGAAAATCCCCGGGAATTGTTTCAACAGTTCCTGTAGTTCGGGTGGTACTGCTGCCAGTAGCTCGGCTGCTCTACTTCTTCCACTATTGCGATATCCACCGCGTACACGTCAGCCCCAGCGGCGACAGCCCGTTTCATGGTGATGGCGTTGACATGGACGGTTGAAGACTCAGGCGACTGCCAGCGAGGTAGCTCAACCCAGTTACCGCTACTTCGCACAGTGCAGCTACCCATCATCCACTCGATTCGCGGGTTGTATCGTCGCAGCCAATCGCGTCCCAGTAAAATGTCGTGCCCATCCAATGTCGTCGCGAGCATTCCTTGTGTGAACCCGATGTTTCCTCCACAGCGGACTTTTACTCTCTCCACTTTTTCCCGTATGTCCAGCGGCATTCCGTCAACTAAGCGTGCATCTATCTATGGTAAACACCGACTAAATGCCAGTTGCAGCTTTCTTGCAGTCGCGGTGTTAACTAAGCTGTGACTTGCGCCTCCGTCTAAAAAAATCTTCACAGCCGCTCCTTGTATTTTTCCGTGGATCAGTACTAGGCAATCCGTCGCTGTACCCTCCTTATTCGTCCGAGCCCGATCGATAGCGTGAATCGGTAGTGTGACTCGGTGAGGGTCGGTGAGGTTGGGCGAGCAGGCAGTCTCGTCAGTAGTTGGCCCAACTTCTACTGACTGCTGGCGTTTCCCGGCCTTTGAGACTCTCGCCCCTGCTCTGTTCTGCGGTGCCTCAGCTCCTCTGGGCATTCACTCTTGCGATGGCCCGGCCTGTTGCAAGCAAGGCAGCGCCCCTTAAACGGTGCGGCAGCTGCATTCGTCGCAACGGCGTGTACGGTGGCGTGCTCGATTGGTCCTCGAGGACGTTGTCCGTAGTAGGACCCCGGTCTCGATCGTCGTAGGATGTCGATTTTCTCGGCGAGCGCGAGGATCTCGTTTGAAATTCGAGAGCCCGCGTATCATGATTTCGTGCAAGATGTCCGGCTTTAGCCCTCCGACGTAACGGTCCACCCACTCCGCTTCGTGCATATAGCCAACTTGTTCGCATAATGCGAGAAAACCGCTCGTGTAGTCTTGAACCGATCCGAGCTACCGCCAAGTGCGCAGCTTCTGACACGCCGAAATCGAAGCCGCAATCGGCTCGAAACGCGCCCGAAGCCCTGCGCACCTCGCATCCCACATGCTGTACTGGGCTGTCTCGCAGAATGAACTCCAGGTGACGGCTGTACCCGTGGGCCCTTCTTCTTGCGACGGAGGCTCATAGGCGCCTGGCGACGTCACGAAGACTCACCACCAGTCCATGGCGAGGCCCCTCAGCAGCGAAACAGCGTAACGAATCTTCGCTGCGTCCGATTTGACGTAGTTCGCGTCGAAGAAAACGTTCATCGTGAAGACCCACGACTGAACCGTCGGACCTCCACGTTGGCTCGGGTCGAAACAGGGCGGGCGCTGCGGCTTGAGTGGCATTGGTGCCGTGACGGCGTATTCGCCACTTGTCGCTGCAAACTCCACGTGTCAACGGGCTTCGCGGGGCTCCCGCGGGCTTGGTGCGGCCCTGTTTCTCTCCATGCCAGGCATTGATGTCAGAACATTATATAGCTTATGCTGTTGTGTAGGCTATAGTGGGGTATCCCATAGGGGGTACAACCCAATTAGGGTTTCCTATTTGTACTCACTTCATTTCATAGTTCACCCATTCTCGTTCCTCATTTCCACATGGAATCAGAGCAGGTCCCCTCCTAGGGACTGCTTCTAGGGCCCACCGAAGCGCGCCCCGAGGCGCGTTTTCCTTTTTTAGCGACCCTCCGTGTCGCCCCTTGCGGCCCCGCCGCCCTCCCTTCGCGGCCCCGCCGCCCTACTAACGCGGCCCCGCCGCCCTTCCTTCGCGGCCCCGCCGCCCTGCTCGCGCGGCCCAGCCGCCCTCTGCTTCGCGGCCCCGCTGCCCTGCTCACGCGGCCCCGCCGCCCTCTGCTACGCGGCCCCGCCGCCCTGCTACAGCGGCCCCGCCGCCCTCACGTCGCGGCCCGCCCGCCCTCTGCTTCGCGGCCCCGCCGCCCTGCTCACGCGGCCCCGCCGCCCTGCTCACGCGGCCCCGCCGCTCTCTGCTAAGCGGCCCCGCCGCCCCACTACAGCGGCCCCGCCGCCCTCACGTCGCGGCCCGCCCGCCACCCTACCTGCGGCCCGCCCGCCGCCCTACCTGCGGCCCGCCCGCCACCCTACCTGCGGCCCGCCCGCCGCCCTACCTGCGGCCCGCCCGCCGCCCTACCTGCGGCCCGCCCGCCGCCCTACTTGCGGCCCTACCGCCGCCCTCCCTGCGGCCCGCCCGCCGCCCTACTTGCGGCCCTACCGCCGCCCTACCTGCGGCCCGCCCGCCGCCCTCCTTGCGGCCCTACCGCCGCCCTACCTGCGGGAGCCGCCTAGCAGCAGAACCGCCGGGAGCCAAGCCGCCTTGCCGCCGAGCCGCCCGGGAGCCGAGCCGCCCTGCAGCCGAGCCGCCCGGGAGCCGAGCCGCCCTGCCGCCGAGCCGCCCGGGAGCCGAGCCGCACTGCCGCCGAGCCGCCCAACAGCCGAGCCGCCCAGCAGCCGAGCCGCCCTGCCGCCGAGCCGCTGAGCAGCCGAGCCGCCCTACTGCCGAGCCGCCCGACCTGCCCTGTCCGGTGAGCACAGCCCCACTGTCACTGCGTGCCCTTCCCCTACTGCTTGCACTGCTCGTCTGTCGTCGTCATGGCTACCCCTAGTGTCCTCGCTTTTGACGCTGAGGGTCGAGCCATTGACTTTGAGGTCTGGGTCGACGACCTGCAGCTGTTCTTACAGTGCGATAGGGCGGACGGTCTTTCCCTCTTTGACCTCACCTCTGGCGCCTCTCCTGCCCCTGCTACTGATGCTGACCCCACTGTTCGCTCTCAGTGGGCCACCCGCGATGCTGCTGCACGTCTTGCTGTGCGTCGCCACCTGCCTACCACTGAGCGCGCGCACTTTAGTCAGTACAAGAGTGCTCAGACCTTGTACGACGCTGTAGTTGCGCGCTACTCTTCCCCTGCCACTGCTGCCCTGAGCCGCCTCATGCTACCGTACCTCTTTCCTGACCTTACTGCCTTTCCCACTGTCGCTGACCTCATTACGCACCTCCGCACTAGTGACACTCGCTACCGCGCCGCCCTTCCTGCTGAGTTCTGCGCCAAGAACCCCCCCCCCATGTACATCACTCTCTATTACATAGTCACACGCCTCCCTGACTCCCTTCGCGTAGTCAGGGACCACTACCTCTCGGTCTGTCCCACCACTCTCACTGTCGACCTCCTCGAGAAGTCCCTCCTGGCGGCGGAGAAGAGCATCGTCGCTGTAGGAGCCTCTCGTGGTGACCCTCGCACCCCCATCTTTGAGGGGTGTTCTCCTTCCCCCCTGCTGCCCTCTGTTGCCTCTGCTACTGCTGCCGACCTGCTTGGTCTTGAGTCGGTCTGCGCGGCGTCTGCCCCTAGCGGGAGACGCCGCCCTGGCAGGGGCAAGGGGGGCAAGGGCGCGGGTGGAGCTGGCGGGGGCGGTGGAGGAGGCGGTGGAGGCGGAGGAGGGAGTGGGGGTGGCGGTGGGAGTGGTGGCGGGGGCGGTGGTGGCGGTGGCAGCAGCGGAGGAGGAGGCGGTGGTGGCGGCAGCGGTGGGAGCGGAGGCAGCGGTGGTGGTGGAGGTGGAGGCAGCGGTGGCGGAGGGGGTGGAGCTGGTCGGGGTGGTGCCCCGCTGCGTAGCGGCCCTGGTGGTGGCCAGCGTCAGCAGCAGCAGCAGCAGCAGCGTTCGCGGGGACATCCCCCCGCCCCAGCAGCTCCGTGAGTGGTACACGCAGCGTCAGCGGGGTGGGGGTTTTGGTCCGTGCACCTACGTCCTTCGTTCCGGTGACCGAGCGGGTGAGCAGTGTGGGGGTGCGCACCCCACTCAGCGCTGCTTTGGCCGCCTGACGGACGCTTGGCGTCAGCAGTTCCCCGAGGCCAGTGAGATTCCCCGTTGGGGAGAGCTGTCTAGGGCTGGCGTAGCTGTCTTTGATCTTGACTTTGATGCTATCCTTGCTGCCATGTATGCTGTGACTATTAGTGAGGAGGGTGACTGTTACCAGTGTTTCCCGCCCGACCCGGGCATTGGTACTGCTGCGCCAGGTACTTCTGCGGCTGCTGCTCTAGGTGCCAGTGCGTCTGCACTCTCAGGTACTGGTGAGGCTGCGCTCTCAGGTACTGCGTCGGCTTCGGCCTCCCTCACCTTCACACTTGACTCAGGGGCTTCTCGCTCCTTCTTTCGAGACCGCACCACACTCACGCCGCTTGGCCGGCCGGTTGCAGTCTCCCTGGCTGACCCCTCTGGGGGTCCTGTCCTCTCTCACTTCTCCACTGTCCTCCCGTGTCCGGCTGCCCCCTCGGGCACCTTGTCTGGTCTGTACCTCCCCTCGTTCTCGACGAACTTGGTGAGTGGTGCTGACCTGCAGGATGCGGGGGTTCACCAGTTTACTCCTGCGAGTCAGCGGGTGACCCACTGCTCGGATGCCCGCACAGGCCGACACCTGGCCACGTTCTCGCGTCGGCCAGGGTCGAGTCTCTACACACTGACCACTGCGTCTCCTCCTGTCCCTGCGTCTGGCCAGGTAGCTGCGTCGGGTCAGGTGTTTGCTGCTGCGTCCAGGTCTGGTCCTGAGTCTGCCCCCTGCTCGTGTCGCCGCCTGTCTCACGAGACTCTCCTGTGGCACCACCGTCTTGGCCACCCCTCCTTGCTTCGTCTTCGGGGCATGGCTTCCCGTGTCCTTGTCTCTGGTCTTCCCCGGTCTCTCCCTCCCCTTCCTTCGGGACCCGGACCTTCTTGTGTCCCCTGTGTCGAGGGGCGGCTCCGGGCTGCCCCTCACTCCTCCCAGTTTCCCCCGACAGAGGCTCCTCTGCAGACGCTTCACATGGACGTGTGGGGCCCCGCCCGCGTCCGTGGGCAGGGTCACGAGCGCTACTTCCTGCTGGTGGTTGACGACTACTCGCGTTACACCACAGTCTTCCCCTTGCGCAGCAAGGGTGATGTCACTGAGGTGTTGATCGACTGGATCCGCGCAGCTCGTCTCCAGCTCAGGAGGAGCTTCGGCTCGGACTTTCCTGTTCTGCGTCTGCACTCTGACCGAGGTGGAGAGTTCTCCTCTGGCCTTCTGCGAGCCTACTGTCGTGCACGAGGCATCCGCCAGACCTTTACGCTTCCGGACTCTCCACAGCAAAATGGGATTGCTGAGCGCCGCATTGGCATGGTCATGGACGTCGCTCGTACGTCCATGATGCATGCGGCTGCCCCCCATTTTCTGTGGCCGTTTGCGGTTCGGTACGCGGCGCATCAGATCAACCTTCACCCCAGGGTCTCCCGGCCGGAGACCTCTCCAGCTCTGCTGTGGACGGGGAAGGTCGGCGATGCGTCTGCGTTCCGTGTCTGGGGATCTCGGGCGTTTGTCCGTGACTTGTCTGCGGACAAGCTGTCCCCTCGTGCTGCTCCCTGTGTCTTCCTCGGCTTCCCCCCTGACGCTCCAGGGTGGCAGTTCTACCACCCCTCCTCTCGTCGTGTTCTGTCCTCCCAGGACGTCACGTTCGACGAGTCAGTCCCCTTCTACCGCCTCTTCCCCTACCGCACTCCTTCCCTCCCCCCGCCACCGCACTTCCTTGTGCCAGGTCCCCCCCCGGTAGACCCCCTTCCCCCTCAGGGTCCTGCCCCTTCAGGTGTGTCCCAGGTAGACGCAGTCGAGCCGGTCGAGGTTGCTGGTGACTCTGGTCCTGCTGCGGGTGCTGAGCCTGGGGGTGCTGAGTCTGGGGGTGCTGAGCCTGGGGGTACTGCGACTGGGGGTGCTGAGCCTGGGGGTGCGGAGTCTGGGGGTACTGAGCCGTGGGGTGCTGCTACTGGGGGTGCTGAGCCAGGGGGTGCTGCGTCTGGAGGTGCTGAGCCTGGAGCTGCGGAGCCTGCGGCCACTGGACCTCCCCTTGTGGCGTCTGGCGGTGCGGGACCTGGCGGTTCTCCGGGTGCTTCGCCTCGGCGGGAGCCCCTCTCTCCACAGGAGCTGCGTGAGTGGTTTGCCCGGCGCTGGAGGCGTGCTGCTGGAGCTGGAGGTTCTTCGGCTACTGAGGGTGCTGGTGCCGCGGGTCCCGGAGGTGCTGGAGCTGGAGCTGCTGAGGGTGTTGGCGCTGAGGCTACTGCTGTCGGTCCTGGAGGCGGTCCTGCTGGGGGTGCTACTGGTGCTGCTGGAGGTCCTGGAGCTGGAGGTGCTGCTGGCGCTGGTGCTCCCGCTTGGGGTACTGGTGCTGTCCCTGCTGTGTCTGGAGTCGCCTCGCGGCCTAGACCGTACTTCGTTCCGCTCCTTCAGCAGGTTCTTGGTCTCCCGCCTTCTACTGGTCCTCCTCCTCCCTTAGAGTGTCCACAGCCTGTCCTGTCACAGTTCCAGTTACAGCCGGCCTCCCCACTGCCCGCTCCTTCTCCCTACACTGGTCCTACTGGAGGTCTTGCTGAGCGTCGTGAGCCTGCGTCTCGTCCTGCGTCGCCTGTCCGTGCTGCTCGCACTAGTGGTCGTGGTTCGCGTCAGCGTCCTCCTCCTGTCCCTGGCACGCACCGGATGTCTCTGCGTCCGTCCACTGCTCCTCTGCGTGCCCCTTTGCCTTCTCCTCCTGAGTCCTCTCTTCCTGCTCTTCCTGACCCGGAGTCGGACTCTCTTCGTGCTGCCAGTCCTGCTGTCACACGTCTCCTTGCTACTGTCGTCACTGACCCCTCTTTTGAGTCCACTGCTGCGTCTGCACTTGTTGCTGAGCTCGTCGACTTTGCTGCTCGCTGTCGTCTAGACTACGCTGCCGGTCTTGTTGCTGAGTCTGCGTCTGTCTGTCCTCCGTCCGTCGGGGGTGAGTGTGCTCTTGGCACGGACGTCCTTGAGGACAGGCAGGAGGAGTTCCGGTGTCTGGCTGCTGCTTCACCTCATCTCGCGTCCGTACTACTTGCCCCTGAGGGAGACCCGGATGCACTAGACATCCCGACTCCGCGCTCTTACGCGGAGGCCGTAGAGGGTCCCTACTCCTCTCAGTGGCAGGCAGCTATGGATGCAGAGATGGCGTCCTGGAAGTCCACAGGCACCTACGTTGACGCGGTTCCCCCTCCTGGGGCGAACATCGTCAGTGGCATGTGGATCTTCAGGGTGAAGCGGCCGCCGGGCTCTCCACCTGTCTTCAAGGCACGGTACGTCGCTCGTGGCTTCAGTCAGCGGCAGGGAGTTGACTACTTTCAGACCTTCTCTCCCACCCCGAAGATGACCACTCTTCGGGTGCTGCTGCACATAGCCGCTCAGCGCGACTACGAGCTCCACTCTCTTGACTTCAGTACTGCTTTCTTGCAGGGTAGCCTGCACGAGGAGATCTGGCTGCGCCGTCCACCTGGCTTCACTGGGACTTTTCCTCCTGGCACCCAGTGGAGCCTCCGACGGCCAGTCTACGGTCTCCGCCAGGCACCGCGTGAGTGGCACGACACACTGAGGACTACGCTTGCGGCTCTTGGGTTTGCTCCCTCTACTGCTGACCCGTCGTTGTTTCTGCGCACCGACACTTCTTTGCCGCCGTTCTACGTCCTCGTGTACGTCGACGACTTGGTCTTTGCCACAGCTGACACTGCTGGACTAGCCTACGTGAAGTCCGAGCTGCAGAAGAGACACACGTGCACAGACCTGGGTGAACTGCGCAGCTACCTTGGCTTGCAGATCACTCGGGACAGAGCACGCCGCACCATTACCTTGACTCAGTCACACATGGTGCAGCAGGTCCTTCAGCGCTTCGGCTTCACGTACTCCTCGCCTCAGGCCACTCCTCTGTCTACTCGCCACTCGCTCTCAGCTCTGCCTTCGGATGAGTCCGTAGAGTCGAGTGGCCCGTACCCAGAGCTTGTTGGCTGCCTCATGTACCTGATGACCTGCACACGACCTGACCTTGCATACCCTCTTAGCATTCTTGCACGCTATGTTGCTCCTGGGAGACACCGACCAGAGCACATGGCTGCAGCGAAGAGGGTGTTGCGCTACTTGTGCAGTACGTCGGGCATGGGGCTAGTGCTTGGAGGGCGGAGTCCAGTGGTCCTCACTGGGCACGCAGACGCTTCTTGGGCAGACGACCAGGCTACACAGCGGTCGTCGCAGGGTTACACCTTCAGTCTTGGTTCCGGCTCTGTCTCGTGGCGGGCTACTCGCTCGTCCTCTGTTCTCAGCTCCAGTTGTGAGGCTGAGATCTACGCCGGGGCCATGGCTGCACAGGAGCTTCGCTGGCTCACCTACCTGCTGACTGACCTTGGAGAGCCGCCTCGTTCTCCTCCAGTGCTGTACGTAGACAACAAGGCCATGCTGGCCTTGTGTCGAGAGCAGCGCTTGGAGCACAGAACGAAGCACATTGCTCTCCGTTACTTTCTTGCTCGTGAGCTGCAGCAGCGTGGTCAGTTGCGACTTGCTTACGTGGCCTCTGAGGCCAACACTGCTGATGTGTTCACCAAGGCACTTGCGCCTTGTGACCATCAGCGCTTCTGCACCCAGCTGGGTCTTGTACCTGTCTTGCCTCACTTGCTCTCTTCTTGACCTTGCTTGTACTGTTACATATATATACCTGCTCTTGCTTGTCTAGCTCTATATATATATGTGTACTCCTGCATGTGAACTGGCCTTGTGGCCTTGTCGTTGTGCTCGGACTGTGTGGTGACTTTGTGATCCACCCTGAGCTTGCTCTGCTTTGCTTGACTGGTCTTGTGACCCCTTGTTCTCCCCCACTTTGCCTATGGGGGTGTGTCAGAACATTATATAGCTTATGCTGTTGTGTAGGCTATAGTGGGGTATCCCATAGGGGGTACAACCCAATTAGGGTTTCCTATTTGTACTCACTTCATTTCATAGTTCACCCATTCTCGTTCCTCATTTCCACAATTGAGTGAGCGGCGCCCTCACTGGCTACTCATGAGCGCTGTCCCACACTGTTGTTCTGCGTCGGTGTGCCTGACGAGGTGATGATCGGCTCCTCGGATTGTGCAGGTACATTTGTTGGTGCTGGTGCATTCACTGTTGATTGCTGGCGAGCGGAGTCGCGTTCCGCCGTGAATGTGGCAATTTCGAGGGCCGAATCTTCGAGTTGGCGTACAAGACGGTCGAGCTGCGCTTGCGTCAGTGTCGCGAGAGTGATTTCAGCCATGGCGGGGGTGTCGGGCAAGCTCAGCGAGAGCCTCTGTCGTGGCCGTGCGTGCTTATGAGAGAGCACTACAAGCGGCGGTGCCTGGTCGCTGAGAGACGTCTACCCCCCCCCAAAAAATTGAGATAGTGGGGAAGCGAAGGTGTGGGTGCGGTCCGAGAGAAGATCGTAGGCTCTGATAACCAAGTGTTACGAGTGCAATGGAGTGAGCGAGCGAGGATTGCACTATCGAGGCAAGATACAACGAGCGAAGGTTTTGAGCGAAGAATATATAGCGAAGCTACAGTGGTTGGTGACGGTAACGTGTGGAAAATGGGGTGCGCGACGGGCCTGGTGCCGAGATTGGGGAATGTCGAGGTGGAGGTCCGGAGCGTGGGTTACCAACCGAACCGTGAGGTTGGGTCGCATCGTAAACAGTGGCGGGAATGGGGTCGAGGCGAATGTCGCGAGTGGTAACGGATTATTGTGGGGTGCTGTTCGCGGGAACAGTGGTGTACGCGCTGAGCAAGGACGCGGAGTAAGGAAAAGGAATTTTCCTTACGTAGTGATACATATCCATTTCACGTCACAATTTCTGCCTGGTTCAACCGCTCCAAGAAGTTAAATACCATAAGTAATGTAAATGAATTACTCCACACGGAAATAAACAAGAATAATCTTACCCTCCCAAGAACTCCATAGGTCAAAAACATAAAACGTATATCCCAAATCCCATTCGACAAGCTTAGTCCTCTGATAGGTACTACATGCAACTGAACCTTCAATTTATGAAGCTTACTGCAGCTGGATACCACTTACTCAATTCTGAAGATTGTCCCAAGTGGAAAGTGGAATGGAGAATATAAACAGCAGGCAGTGGGATGCAGAGAGAATGGTGTAGCAAGCAAAGTATCCAAGCTGTATCAGCACAGCAGCATGTTAGTGGTAGTCCAGTGGGGCTGGGTGCTCTTTGAGATGCTTGCCTGCCTTGATAATGGTCTGCCACAGGGGATGGGGATTCAGGATGCGGGAAAGATTGCCGGGAGTTTAAGTTTGAGAGGCATAAGAACCTAGGGGCTATGGCCGTGGGGCTTCACAAGCAATGCAGATGCCAGAACTGGTGACTCCAACTGGTTACCAGAGTCGTGGTTACTCCAACCAATACCGTATCTCAAACTCACCGTCACGCACTGGTTCAATAAGCGTCTCATCCCTAAACAGCTTCCTGCCAGAAGCCAATCGCAATGTGGTGGAGCATGGTAACCAGGTAACCACACTCCCTGACTCACCGCAGCGTAGTGATTCACGTCTCGGTGGTGTGTCTCATCAGCCCGCACGGACAGCACCACGTCATACAGTATCGCGTCTTGAGGCAGCTGCCAGTAGTCGATGGCAATCTCACTCCAATGTGGTAACCAGGTAACCCCACGCCCATGTCTCCCCACTCACCGCAGCATAATGGTTCACGTCGCGGTGGTGTGCCTCGTCCGCCCGCACCGACAGCACCACGTCATACAGCGTCGCGTCTTGAGGCAGCTGCCAGTAGTCGATGGCAATCTGCGGCGCCGGCACGTTGGCGATGCGGCCCTCATCGATCTCCTCGAGGTACTGCGTGTATGAGTGCACCGCCTCTTCTTCCAGGTAGCCCACGATGCGGTGCGCGATGCGCGGGGAGAGGAGGTAGACAAGGCCGTACACTGCAGCGAACCCGCTCTGTTAGTGTGGTACACAAGGGTTGATAGGGGGAAAGACGGAGTTGCGGAAAACGGATTCAAGTACGAACCACTAGAGTGAAACTTCCAAGAAGGTAAACCGATACGGAACTGTGAATGGATAGCTTACCTGAACGGTGAAGATGCGTCCACTCTCGAACCACGTGGGTTGCGAGACGTGCATGAAGGTGCATGCGCTCGTTCTCCGCCTCCTCCAGCAGCGCGCGCGCGCGCAGTGAGGAGGCACTGTAGGCTCCTCTTCGGCTGATCGGAACAAATAGGTTACCTGAATGGAGGGCTCACCTGAACAGTGAATATGAGTCCGCGCTCGAACCAGGTCGGCTGCGAGACCTGCATGAAGGTCATGAGGTGCATGCGCTCGTTCTCCGCCTCTTCCAGGAGCGCGCGGATCCACCCGCCGCTGTTCTCCACGAGGCGCAGGCAGCGCATGTGCAGCAGCACGCCCGCCACCATCCCCGGCACCGCCGCGACGGTTTCGAGCATCATCGCGCGGCATCCGTACCGTTTCTGTGCGGTGCAGAGGGGTGAGGGGAGGGGAGGAGGGTGGATTTTGAGTTTGAGGTGGAAGTCACCTCGTTTCCGGCACCATCGCGCGGCAGCTGTGCCGTTTCCGCGCGGTGGAGTGTTGCGCGACGGGAGGAAATGGCCGACGAGGAATAGAGAAACATAGAGAAAAATAAACCAGACGAGCGGAGTAACTGGAAAATTGACAAATGCGTATGCAGCAGCAGAGCAAAGAAATAGAAGGCAAGGAACAAGAGAGCGATGACGTCCTAGGGGGAATCTGGTAACATAAACGAAGTGCGGAGCGTTGCAGAGCAGAGCAAACACCTGGAAGAAAAGGTCGGTGGGGAAGCGGAGCGACTTCACGAGGTACTTGGCGAAAGCGTCACCGAATCCGGTAACCGGAAAGTGCCTGTCAAGTTCCGTCTTTCGGTTAGCGGTGTAGCTGTCCGTGGGCTGCGCACATCACCAAACGAAAACGGTGAGTGACTCAATATCAAGGATACAAAGCTGAACAAGCCCACAAATCATATGTACATTCAATTAGTAACATTAACGCTATTTTCTCCTAACAATATCTGTACCCCAATCTTCATATTTTTCATCACAACAAATCACTCACCCGGAAGGAATTCCAGGGCCAGGGCGTGCCATCCTCACGCAGGTACTGCTTGGGCTTGATTCCCCAATACTGGGAAAGCGCTTCCGGATCCAGTGCAATCTTCTTCATGTCTACTGGAGGCTCGTTTTGTGCCTTTGGCTGCACGCCAGAAAGCAAACCAGCGTTATTAGCGAGGCTGCAAATATTGCATGTTTTTGTTGAAGTTTCAGACGACGACAGCCAAGAGAGACGTACTTTGACAAAAGGCGTTTGTAAGACAAACATAGTCATTCAATCATGTCGTTTACCTTGCTGCTGTGTGCGTGATCCCCTGGCTCTTCTTCGACGATTCGAGCTGTCGCTGTGTTATGCGGGCGGATTTGCATCTTGAACCGTTCAATCGTCGAGCTCGCAGCAGTTACACCGCCAAAACTCGGCTGCTGTGTAGTCCACTGCTGGCCAATCATCGCGCTAGGCGCCGCCGTAGCCGCCGCTGTGGTTGACGCGTGAGAGACGCTCCAGTAGGCTGCTCGCGACACTGGCTTGGAAGCCTCGCCTGAAGTGGAGCCGATGCGCGCCGCGGGAGCGAAAATGGATGCTGACGTGGCGTTCCGAAGTGCCCCGATCCTCCCAGTGCTCTCGAGCTGCAGCGAGAAGAAATAAGACCCGGCATTACTACCACGGCGGAAGTAAAAAATGCTGCAAAAAGCATTTTTTTAATGGATGGGGTCTAAAACAGGTGGATCTCTTACCACATTGGTGTAGCAGGCGAATCGTAATGTTGTCTGATATGCGGGATGTCCCAGCAACCTTCGAGTTGCACGATGGTTTCTCAATAAAGCAGCAGCAGCCATGATGACGATTGATTCTCGGGTATGATAGAACCTTGATTGGACGCGATTGTTCGCTAGCGATATCGACGGAAGGTAGTGGGAGGGGATGAAATGAAATGGAGGTGGGCGGGACACGTCGTGGCAGTAACGAAGTGAAGCTGACGGAGTTGTTGACGCTGCTGCTGCTCTGGTAGGTAGTTGCCTCAGCCCAGCGAGGTTTTGTGGAGCTCGAATGTGAAATTGGTGCGATCAAGATGGGCCTTTTGAGCACAACCAAGATTTGGTCGAGCCGCGTGAAGGGTGAAATCGAGCCGCCGCTGGGGCCTAATGAAGTGAGGCATTTGCCCACAGTTGAGCTCATTGCTCCCAGCACCGACATTGGGCGAAATTCGCAAGTACGTGGCATCAGACAGCCTTAGTAACTTCTCGCGAAGCCTGCGACGAGGAGAAATTTGCAGCCATCAATACCAATATGAGGTGGGGAAAGCGAACGGCTGCCACGAAAATTGCCCAACCAGGTGACGCAGAAATTGCGGGGTCGTGGAGATGGCGAAGCTGATTCGCTGAGCTTCCTGACTCGGCTGCCGCCGAGGGAAGTAAAGACGGACGAAGGTTCATGCGAAATGTCTTCGACGATTTGTGCTGCCCAGGCGTCCGTGCAATCCGTACGTAACCGTCTTGCCCGAGTCCATCCGATTCTTTTGCTTTCGCTATGTGTTTAGAGAAAAAGGGTACACCACGAGCTGTGGTACTTGTGCCTCTACATGTAGATTAACATCCATTAAGTTATGAAGGGTTTGCTTTGCCTGCTCTGCATACCGAAATAACACTCAACCAAACCAAATCACACAGCTTTCTGCACTGGGATTATAGACATATTATATTTCTTCGACCATCATATTTTCTTCCTCGGCAACATCATATACAACAGAAAAGACACGCCGACACGAATCAGGTGCTTGAGAATCACCTAGCCATGTGCCACATCAGCAGCACACTCATGCCACGGACCAACCACAGCATGCCAGCAGGCATTGGGGGGAGCAGACGCCGCCAGCACATGCATGACTGCCGCCCGTGCATGCTCGTCCCAGGCCCTAGCCATGGCTGTCAGTGTGAGAGGGCCCTTAGCAGCCCGCATGGCTCTGGTAAAACGGTCCATGGAGTCTTGAACCACGGGTGATCTGTAGCGGGCAGGGGAAGAATGGGAAGAGCGGGAGTGAAGAGTGGGTCTATGTGCTCGTCCCACGCCCTAGCCATGGCTGTCAGTGTAAGAGGGCCCTTAGCAGCCCACATGCCTCTGGTAAAACGGGTGATCTGTAATGGGCAGGGGAAGAACGGAGCGGAAAGGTAAGGACGGGAGTGGGGAGGAAGAGTTATGGTAAAATCCATATTGAGAAAGCTTGCTTTCTGTTCTTGCAAAGGCATCGTGCTTCATTACAATTGCAGTAATTACAACATTCTTGTCCAAATAGATTATACAAGTTGCGTATACGACTAGGGTGGGTGGGTGGGGAGTGGAACTGCAAGTTACACACTTTCAAAAAATTTCATGAAATGGCCATGGCTTGGCTTGGCTCCTCGCATGGCTGTGGTAAAGCGGTCCATAGCATAGTGATTCGTGAAGCAAGGGAGATCTGCAGCAGGGAGTTGAGGAAAGGGAGATAAGAGCGAGGCTGTGTGCTCTCGACCCATGGTTAGCCATGGCTGTCTGCATCAAAGTTTAAGCCTTTGGATGCTTGCACAGCTCTACAATCTACTGAGTTGACTTTTGAGTTGACTCAAAAGTCAACTGGCACTCTCAGCGTCGGTCAGGCTTACGGATGCCTGCATGGCTCTACAATCTATAGGGTCACCTTGACAGCACAGCACCTTGAGGGCCTTCATCAGTACAGCACAAATCTCAGCGTCGGTTAGGCTTTTGGATGCCTGCATGGCTCTACAATCTATTGAAGCGGCCGAAAGCATCGTGGTGTGGACCATTGGGAATGTGTTGGAGGGTGGAGGAACACATGTGGCACGAGCAGAGCAGGTGGCAGGAGCAGAGCAGACAACGGCTGCTCGCATGGTTGTAACATCACCATCACCTGGTGTGTGGGTGGGCTTGGAAGGGCCATGGCTGAGGCGAGCAGTGCGGGTAGGAGCTGGGGACTAGCAGGCGGAGAGGAGGGAAGGGAATGGCCACCTGTGGAGTGGAGTGGAGGCATTGCAGGGCGGCAGGGGGAATTGAGGGAGGGAGGGAAGAGGGTTGCTCATTAGCTCGTGACCTGGAAGGTGGTCTGGAAAAACAACGTGTCATTCATGGCACGAGCAGTGGGGCTTTCATGAAAGCCCTACCGGGGCAAGGTGTGACCAGAGGAGCTTTCATGCAGGCAAAGCATGTGTCACCGTAGTGTGCAACTTGTGAGCAGGCTCAAACTACTTCCAAGCGCACGGCTTAGGAAACGCATCAACTGAGCAAAGGAGTGCGGAAGTGCAGCAGCTCTGCGACACCATCCTTGGCATTTTTCAGCATTCTCAGAAGGGAATGTGGGAGTGCGTACCGAGGGAATGTCAAAATGCAGCAGAGCAGCAATGCAGCAGAGCAGCACAGCAGCGCCATCCTTGCCCAGGGCGTGCGCTCTGCTGGTCTCGTTTAGAGTCGACTCAAAACACGTACCGAGGGAATGTCAAAACGCAGCAGCACTGCAAAACACGTACCGAGGGAATGTCAAAACGCAGCAGCACTGCATCGCCATCCTTCCCCAGGACGTGCGCTCTCCTCGTCTCCCTCGCGCTGACCTCCACACTCGTGTCAATCATCTCCTCGTTCAGCCGCTGCGCCTCCCATGTGAGCGTGGCGTTGAGCTGATTGCAGGCGGCAGAGAGAGGGAAAAGGAGAGGGAGAAATGAGAGGAAGCACGGCAGCAATGAGGCACCATCCTCGTCTCCCTCGCGCTGACCTCCACACTCGTGTGAATCATCTCCTCATTCAGCCGCTGCGCCTCCCATGTGAGCGTGGCGTTGAGCTGATGGCACCGGGGGGTGTAGGTGCAGTGGTGAAGCAGGGAGCACATAGACGAAGGAACGAGGGGGAGAGATGAGAGGGAGAGATGAGAGGGAGAGATGAGAGGGAGAGATGAGAGGGAGAAATGAGAGGGAGAAATGAGAGGGAGAGATGAGAGGGAGAGATGTGAGGTAGAGATGAGAGGGAGAGATGAGAGGGAGAGACGAGAGGGAGAGATGAGAGGGAGAGATGAGAGGGAGAAATGAGAGGGAGAAATTGTGGGGACGGGATGAGAGCAAGAAGTGAGAGCTAGAAATGAGGGAGAATGGCAGTCGCCATCTGACTCCCTCCCTCCCTCCCTCCTCGCACCTCTCTCATGCGCTTCCTGCGAGGGAAAAGGGCCTCCACCGCCTGGAGTCGCTACCCACATTAAGAGATGCATGCTGATGTCAGCGACTCCAGGTTTGCTCTGGCTAATGTCAGCAGATGCATGCTGATGTCAGCAGATGCATGCTGATGTCAGCAAGCACATCCCTTCTCACAGCAAATCCCTCCACTCACCATGCCATTCCCACCTCCACTCACCATGCCATTCCCACCTCCACTCACCATGCCATTCCCACCTCCACTCACCATGCCATTCCCACCTCCACTCCACTCACCATGCCATTCCCACCTCCACTCCACTCACCATGCCATTCCCACCTCCACTCACCATGCCATTCCCACCTCCACTCACCATGCCATTCCCACCTCCACTCACCATGCCATTCCCACCTCCACTCACCATGCCATTCCCACCTCCACTCACCATGCCATTCCCACCTCCACTCACCATGCCATTCCCACCTCCACTCACCGTTCCACCCAAATCCCTCCACTCACCGTTCCACCCAAATCCCTCCACTCACCTCTCTCCTCACTCTCTTCCTCGGAGGGAACAGCGCCGCTGCAGCCTGCGATCGAGACACCAGCCACGGCCCATCCCCCACCCCTCCACCCCCCTCCTCCTCCCACTCCTCCTCCCACTCTTCCTCCTCCTCATCCTCTTCCTCCTCGTCCTCCTCCTCGTCTTCCTCATACGACCCCCAGTTCCTCTCTTCCTTCACCTCCCTATCGCCCAGATTGCCACCACTCAGCTCCTCGCCCTCCCCGTAGCCACCACCAGCACTTAAAGCCCGTCTCGCGCCCCCCCCTGCCCCTGCATGCACAGCGCTGCTGGTGACGGTGCCCTGATGGTCTACCACACTCGCTGTCACCGATACCACCCTCCTGCTGCTCCACCCCACACTGCCACCAGCAGCATCAGCAGCACCGGCAGCAGCAGCACCGGCAGAAGCAGCACCGGCAGCACCGGCAGCAGCAGCAGCAGCAGCAGCAGCAAGGCCAGCGTCAGCACCAGCTGATATCACAGGGAGATCCCTACGCTCGTGGGGCCAAGAGGAGGAAGTTGCCGGGAAGGTGAGGGAGTTAAGGGCCATCCAGTCAGCGAGCAGGCGTGAGCTGGCGGTTGCTGATAGGTCCTCGCCGAGCGCGCCTCGGGAGCCGGCGAGGGGTGCTGACGTGGCAAGGCGGTCGGAGCATGCGAGCACGGCTTGCATGTGGGCGGCTGCTAGGAGGAGATCCCGACGGTCGTGGGCCAATGAGGCGTCCATCTGGTAGGGGTGATTGCAAGGGGGGCACAAGCCTTGAGACTGCATTAAGAGGGGGGCACTAGAGAAGAGCCTCCATGTGGGCGGCTGCTAGGAGCAGATCCCGGCGGTCGTTGGCGAATGAGGCGTCCATCTGCCAAGAGGAGTCAGGGCACAACAAGGGGGGGAGGGGTGATGGCAAGAGGGGGCAATAGGCGAGCACGGCTTGCAAGTGGGCGGCTAGGAGGAGATCCCGGTAATCATTGGCCAATGAGGCGGATTGGGGGCGAACAGCATCGGATCAGCTTTAATAAGCTGGCTACGAGCCCGTCCGAGGGTCTCACGACACACCTCTTGAGGGTCTCACGACACACCTCTTGAGGGTCTCACGACACACCTCTTGAGGGTCTCACGACACACCTCTCGAGGGTCTCACGACACACATCTTGAGGGTCTCACGACACACCTCTCGAGGGTCTCACGACACACCTCTTGAGGGTCTCACGACACACCTCTCGAGGGTCTCACGACACACCTCTCGAGGGTCTCACGACACACCTCTCGAGGGTCTCACGACACAGCTCTCGAGGGTCTCACGACACACCTCTTGAGGGTCTCACGACACACCTCTTGAGGGTCTCACGACACACCTCTTGAGGGTCTCACGGCACACCTCTTGAGGGTCTCACGACACACCTCTTGAGGGTCTCACGACACACCTCTTGAGGGTCTCACGACACACCTCTCGAGGGTCTCACGACACACCTCTCGAGGGTCTCACGACACACCTCTCGAGGGTCTCACGACACACCTCTCGAGGGTCTCACGACACAGCTCTTGAGGGTCTCACGACACACCTCTTGAGGGTCTCACGACACACCTCTTGAGTGTCTCACGACACACCTCTTGAGGGTCTCATCGACCCAGCTGACGAGCCAAGCCGACGAGCCAAGCCGACGAGCCTAGCAGACGAGCCAAGCCGACGAGCCAAGCAGACGAGCCAAGCCGACGAGCCAAGGCGTCAGCTCAGGCTGTTGCTCAAGAACACACCCAATCAAAAACAACCCACTCACCACTCGGCAAAGTCTCGCCATAGGCTCTTCCTCCTCCCTCTCCTCCACCGCCGTTTCACCCCCCTCCCCAGCCTCCGCTTTCACCTCAATCGCCCCCTCAGCCACCCCTTCCCCTGTCTCACCCTCCCCTGCTTGCCCTGCTGCTGACGTCTTGCTCGTGTCTGGCTCGTAGAGGCCTGAGGATGGGGGAATGAAGGCCGATGCCGCTTGGTAAGGCGCTGTGTTGCCAGAGAGAGACGATGGCTCCTCTGCAAACCCTCCTGCTCCACCTCCTGCTCCTGCTCCACCTTCTGTTTTTGCTCCTGGTGCTGCTCCTACTCCTGCTACTGCTGCTGGTGGGGGTGACCCTGGTTTGTACTGCGGCTGCTGTTGGCTGTGTGGACCTCCAACAAGCCCTCCCTGCTGCTGCTGCTGCTGTTGCTGAGGTGGGGTTTTCTCAGGCAGGATCTTAGCATCCGGGTCGGATTTGATTTGCGACAAGAGATGGGGTTGGGACGGCCCGCCAACAGAAGGCACTGTTCCTGCAACCACTCCTCCCAGCCCTGCTGGTGCTGCTGCCAGTGATGTTGCAGCTGCACCACTGTTTGCAGCGTCTACCTCAGGATTCTGCTGCTGCAGCGGCTGCTGTTGCTGCTGCTGCTGCTGCTGCTGTAGTGGCTGCTGCTGTTGCGCTGGCTGCGGCTGCTGCCTGGCCTGAAGCGGCTGCTGCTGACTCGGAATAGGGGCTGGGCTCTGCATTCGCCCCTGCTGCTGCCCCTGCTGTGGCTGCAGTGGGCGCTGACCTGGCAAGGCCTGATGATGCAAACCCCCCGGGAATGCGGCCTGCTGCTGCTGCTGTTGCTGCTGCTGCTGCTGTTTCTCCATCTGACCAGGAACCAGGCGAACAGACCCACTCACACCCAAAGGCACTCCTTGCTGCTGCTGCTGTTGTTGCTGCTGCTGTTGCTGTTGCTGCTGCTGTTGCTGTTGCTGTTGCTGTTGCTGTTGCTGCTGTTGTTGCTGCTGCTGTTGCTGCTGCTGCTGCTGCTGCTGCTGCTGCTGTTGCTGTTGCTGTTGCTGTTGCTGTTGCTGTTGCTGTTGCTGCTGCTGTTGCTGTTGCTGCTGCTGTTGCTGCTGCTGCTGTTGCTGCTGCTGCTGCTGCTGTTGCTTCTGCTGCTGTTGCTGCAGCTGTTGCTGCTGTTGTTGATTCTGCAGCTGTTGCTGCTGCTGTGGCTGCTGCTGCTGCTGCTGTTGTTGCTGCTCTTGCTGCTGTTGCTGCTGCTGTTGATGTTGTTGCTGCTGCTGTTGTTGCTGTTGCTGCTGCTGTTGCTGTTGCTGCTGCTGTGGCTGCTGCTGCTGCTGCTGTTGCTGTTGCTGTTGCTGCTGCTGCTGCTGCTGCTGCTGCTGCTGCTGCTGCTGCTGTTGCTGCTGTTGTTGCTGCTGCTGCTGCGGCTGTTGCTGTTGCTGCTGCTGCTGCTGCTGCTGCTGCTGCTGCTGCTGCTGCTGCTGCTGCTGCTGCTGCTGCTGCTGCTGCTGCTGCTGCTGCTGCTGCTGCTGCTGCTGCTGCTGCTGCTGCTGCTGTTGCTGCTGCTGCTGCTGCTGCTGCTGCTGCTGAGGGGGCCGCCGTTTCTTGAAGGTTTCAAGAATCTGAATAATCTGCCTCTCAAGTTGCTCGACTTTCTCAATCGTAAACTGAGGGGGCACTTTATCTCTAGGCACACTCAGATAAGGAATTATTCGATATAAGATGTCCTTGTAGTGTTTCAGTCGCTCCTGCTGCTCCGGTACCATCTTCTGCAGCTGCACAAAAAACAAACACACACGTGCACATGTAGGGAGTGTCAAGAAGATTCGTTTTGAAAGGTTTATCAACAAACAAACAAAGAAACAATCAAGACTTCCACAAAGAGGTGCTGAAGGAGAGCTCGCTGTAGGCATCAAGAGGCATCAAGAGGCATCAAGAGGCATCAAGAATGGAAACAAAATGCGAACAAAAGTGTTACCTCTTCTTCCTTCACCTTCTCATCTCCTCTCCTCGCCTCACCCTCCTCTCATCTCATCTCCGAGCTTCTACCCACCTGCTGCTCTCCTCCCCTCTCCTCTGCTCTCCTCCCCTCCCCTCCCCTCCCCTCCCCTCCCCTCTCCTCCCCTCCCCTCCCCTCTCCTCTCCTCTCCTCTCCTCTCCTCTCCTCTCCTCTCCTCTCCTCTCCTCTCCTCTACTCTACTCTACTCGCCTCGCCTCGCCTCTACCCACCTGCTGGCTCTTCATAACAAGGAAGCTGTGGATCTCCTTCATGTCCTTCAGGTAGCTCGCCTTGATGCCTTGCAGCTGGCGGGAGGAGGGAAGGGGGAGAGAAGGTGGAGGGAAGGGAGGGGAGTGAGCACAATAAACAGCACAGGGAAGGAAGAGGGAGAAAGGAGGAGGGAGAAGGGGAGGGTGAGAAGCGCACCTTCTGCCACACGGTGTCGGATATCCCCCCCTGCTGCGGCACTGCTGACTGCTGACCCGCCTGCTGCTGCTGCTGCTGCTGCTGCTGCTGCTGCATTGCCCCTGCCTGGGCTTGCATGCCCTGCTGCTGCTGTGCTCCCTGCTGCTGAGGCTGCTGCATCGGCTGCTGAACCTGCTGCTGCATTGGCTGGCTCTGTTGTTGGGGCAGAGTCATCTGCTGCTGACCCATCTGCCCTCCCATTGTCTGCTGCACAGGCTGCTGCTGCTGCAGCTGTTGCTGCTGCTGTGGCGGCTGCTGCTGCATTGGCATGCCCTGCTGCTGCTGCTGCTGCAATGCAACAGGCACTGGACTTGGGCTGTGCTGAATTCTCTGCGCCTGCTGCCCTCCAAACTGCTGCTGCTGCACTGGCTGCTGCTGCTGCTGCTGCTGCTGCTGCTGGAGAGGCATGGGTTGAGTGCGGTTCATAAGCCCACCAGGCTGCTGCATCATGCTGCTAGGCCCCTGCTGCTGCTGCACCTGCTGTGGCTGCATCGTCCCCCCCATCTGCTGCTGCTGCTGCTGCTGTGCCTGAGCTGGCAGCTGTTGCTGCGGTGGCTGCTGCTGCTGCTGCAGTGCTACTGGCTGCTGCTGCTGTTGCTGTTGTTGCTGCTGCTGCCGCAACTGCTGCTGCTGCATCATAATCATTCGCTGCTGCTGCTGCTGCTGCTGCATCTGCCCTCCCTGCTGCTGCATCTGCCCCGGCTGCTGCTGCTGCCCCCCAACCACTTGCATCGGCCCACCCCCCTGCACTTGACCACTACCCCCCATAGACAGATTACTCTGAGGCAGCTGCCTCACCCCCCCGGGTCCCCCCATGCCAGCACCAGGCTGCACAGGAGCGCCCATCCCCCCTGGGCCTGTAAGAGAGCCGCTAGGAGCCATGGCGCCTGGCTGCTGCTGCTGCCCCATCATCGGCCCTCCTGGTCGCATTGCCTGTTGCGGCTGACCCAGTTGACCTGGTTGACTGGGTTGACCCGGTTGACCTGGCTGTTGCTGCTGCTGGGGATAGCTCATGTTGGCTGGAAATGGAGACGAGGGAGGTATGGGGTGAGTGAATCTTATGCTGTGTGATGCATGTAAGCGTGTGATGCATGTAAGTGTGTGATGCATGTAAGCGTGTGATGCATGTAAGTGTGTGATGCATGTAAGTGTGTGATGCATGTAAGTGTGTGATGCATGTAAGTGTGTGATGCATGTAAGTGTGTGATGCATGTAAGCGTGTGATGCATGTAAGCGTGTGATGCATGTAAGTGTGTGATGCATGTAAGCGTGTGATGCATGTAAGTGTGTGATGCATGTAAGTGTGTGATGCATGTAAGTGTGTGATGCATGTAAGTGTGTGATGCATGTAAGTGTGTGATGCATGTAAGCGTGTGATGCATGTAAGCGTGTGATGCATGTAAGCGTGTGATGCATGTAAGCGTGTGATGCATGTAAGTGTGTGATGCATGTAAGTGTGTGATGCATGTAAGTGTGTGATGCATGTAAGTGTGTGATGCATGTAAGTGTGTGATGCATGTAAGCGTGTGATGCATGTAAGCGTGTGATGCATGTAAGTGTGTGATGCATGTAAGTGTGTGATGCATGTAAGCGTGTGATGCATGTAAGCGTGTGATGCATGTAAGTGTGTGATGCATGTAAGCGTGTGATGCATGTAAGCGTGTGATGCATGTAAGCGTGTGATGCATGTAAGTGTGTGATGCATGTAAGTGTGTGATGCATGTAAGCGTGTGATGCATGTAAGCGTGTGATGCATGTAAGTGTGTGATGCATGTAAGTGTGTGATGCATGTAAGTGTGTGATGCATGTAAGTGTGTGATGCATGTAAGTGTGTGATGCATGTAAGCGTGTGATGCATGTAAGTGTGTGATGCATGTAAGCGTGTGATGCATGTAAGCGTGTGATGCATGTAAGCGTGTGATGCATGTAAGTGTGTGATGCATGTAAGTGTGTGATGCATGTAAGTGTGTGATGCATGTAAGTGTGTGATGCATGTAAGTGTGTGATGCATGTAAGCGTGTGATGCATGTAAGCGTGTGATGCATGTAAGTGTGTGATGCATGTAAGCGTGTGATGCATGTAAGCGTGTGATGCATGTAAGTGTGTGATGCATGTAAGTGTGTGATGCATGTAAGTGTGTGATGCATGTAAGTGTGTGATGCATGTAAGCGTGTGATGCATGTAAGTGTGTGATGCATGTAAGTGTGTGATGCATGTAAGTGTGTGATGCATGTAAGTGTGTGATGCATGTAAGTGTGTGATGCATGTAAGTGTGTGATGCATATAAGTGTGTGATGCATGTAAGCGTGTGATGCATGTAAGTGTGTGATGCATGTAAGCGTGTGATGCATGTAAGTGTGTGATGCATGTAAGCGTGTGATGCATGTAAGTGTGTGATGCATGTAAGTGTGTGATGCATGTAAGTGTGTGATGCATGTAAGTGTGTGATGCATGTAAGTGTGTGATGCATGTAAGTGTGTGATGCATGTAAGTGTGTGATGCATGTAAGTGTGTGATGCATGTAAGTGTGTGATGCATGTAAGCGTGTGATGCATGTAAGTGTGTGATGCATGTAAGTGTGTGATGCATGTAAGTGTGTGATGCATGTAAGTGTGTGATGCATGTAAGTGTGTGATGCATGTAAGTGTGTGATGCATATAAGCGTGTGATGCATGTAAGTGTGTGATGCATGTAAGTGTGTGATGCATGTAAGCGTGTGATGCATGTAAACGTGTGATGCATGTAAGTGTGTGATGCATGTAAGTGTGTGATGCATGTAAGTGTGTGATGCATGTAAGGAATGCTTGTGATACATGCCCTATGGAAGGAACCTATGTGACCGTTTGGAAGCTCAAAGTAAGACTTTGAGTCGACTCGAAAACGTGCACACGCACACGCACACGCTCACGCCCACGCCCACGCCCACGCCCACGCTCACGCCCACGCTCACGCCCACGCTCACGCCCACGCGCACGCCCACGCCCACGCCCACGCCCACGCCCACGCTCACGCCCACGCCCACGCCCACGCTCACGCCCACGCGCACACGCAAACGCAAACGCGCACGCACGCACGCATGCGCGTGAGTGCGTGACTGTAAGTGTGACTGTGAGTGTGACTGACTGATGTGATGCATGTAAGGAATGCTTGTGATACATGCCCTATGGAATGAACCTATGTGACCGTTTGGAAGCTCAAAGTAAGACTTTGAGTTAACTCGAAAACGACCAACACTCACTCCTTACATTACATCCATCACACACGTGCTCACGCCCACGCACACGCACGTGCACGTGCACACGACCAACGCCTTCAACATCAATTCACTCCTTCCATGCATCAATTCACTCCTTCCATCCACCTCCCCACACACAAACACACTTACATGCATCAGCGGTCATCCCGCCAGTGGCAACAGACCCTGCAGCTGGGAGCTCGAAATAAGACTTTTGAGTTTACTCAAAACCTATCACACACACTCTTTACATGCATCAATTCACTCCTTACATCCACCACCCCCACACACAAACACACTTACATGCATCAGCGGTCATCCCGCCAGTGGCAACAGACCCGGCAGACGCCTGGGAGCTCGTGCCCCCTGCCGCCTGGGCCTGCAGCATGTGCCCCTTGCTCTTGATGTACAGCATCTTCTGGGATATGCGCCACAAGTAGTCATCCTGAGATTCGTTTAAGGGGCACAGAAATTTAGGGGAGAGAGGGTGAGCGGTACTGAGGCCTCGGAGGGAAAAAGCTGATTCGCCTTGCAGCCTGCAGCATGTGCCCCTTGCTCTTGATGTGCATCATCTTCTGGGATATGGGCCACAAGTAGTCATCGTGAGGTTGGTTTAAGGGGCACAGAACATTAGGGGCGAGAGGGTGAGTGGTACTGAGGCCTCGGAGGGAAAAGGCTGATCCGCCTTGCAGCCTGCAGCATGTGCCCCTTGCTCTTGATGTGCATCATCTTCTGGGATATGGGCCACAAGTAGTCATCGTGAGGTTGGTTTAAGGGGCACAGAACATTAGGGGCGAGAGGGTGAGTGGTACTGAGGCCTCGGAGGGAAAAGGCTGATCCGCCTTGCAGCCTGCAGCATGTGCCCCTTGCTCTTGATGTGCATCATCTTCTGGGATATGGGCCACAAGTAGTCATCGTGAGGTTGGTTTAAGGGGCACAGAACATTAGGGGCGAGAGGGTGAGTGGTACTGAGGCCTCGGAGGGAAAAGGCTGATCCGCCTTGCAGCCTGCAACATGCGCCCCTTGCTCTTGATGTCCAGCATCTCCTGGGATATGCGCCACAGGTAGTCGTCCTGAGGTTGGAGGGAGGCGGAAGGCGGGGCGAGGGGTAAACACCGGGGGAGAGTGAGTGGTGCTGAGGGCTGGGAGGCAGAAAGCTCATCCGCCTTGCAGCCTGCAGCGTGGCCCTTGCTTGCTCCTGATTTGATGTCCAGCATCTTCTGGGATATGCGTCCTGAGGTCCGTGGGAAGGGGGCACATTGGGGGAACGAGAGGTCCACCAACGGGGGAAGGGGGAAAGGAAAAGCGGGGACGGCGCTAGAGCTTCAAGACGAGCAGGAGGAGAGAGGGGAAGAACGGAAGAGAAAAAAAAAAAAAAAAAAAAAAAAAAAACAAACAAACAAGAAAGTGCCATGTAGCAAATCGACTACACTGTGCCCCTGTGGGTGGTGTGGTGTGTACAAGTTGGTGGGTATGCACTAGGACTAGGTTGGTAGCATCTGAAACAGCAGCTCCTGTGCGCCTGTGGGTACTCTGTCTGCATGTGCTGTACTATCCGAGTGCGTGGGTAGGCACTCAGTGGCATGGCAGCAGCATCCAAATCGCTGCACACACCATTGTGCATTGCCAGGCCGCACCTCATTCATGTGACATATCTCCCAGTGAGCAGCAGTGCTTAGGATCAGCAGTGTGTGGTGAGCCGATTTTTTAGTCGACTCAAAAATCACCATTGTGCATTGCCAGGCCGCACCTGATTCATGCGCACTGAGAAAATCATCTGCTCTGACCAATTTTGAGTCGAATGAAAACGTCGCTTGCTTGCACCTGATTGGTGGCCGTTGCTTGCTCGCACCTGATTGGTGGCCGTTGAGAAGATCTTTTGCTCAAACGATGCAGCAACGCGGTGCAGCTCATTCATGTCGGGCGCTGATGTAAACTTCTGTAGACTCTCCATTCTGCACAGTGTGGTGGGCGGCGGAGGGGGAGAGAGAAAGAGGGAGAACGAGAGCTGTTTTCTTGAGTCGACTCAGAAAAAAGCAGCTCGTTCATGTCGGGAGCTGATGTGAACTTCTGTAGACTCTTCATTCTGCTCGCACGGGAGAGGGAGAGGGAGAGGGAGAGGGAGAGGGAGAGGGAGAGGGATAGGGTTAGTCAGATCGGGCAGGGTGTGGCTCAGTAGGGCGGGCGAGGAACAGCACAAAGCTGGATAGATAGGGTTAGTTAGTAAGATGGGGCACAGTGCTGCTTGAACGATGCAGCGACACGTTGCAGCTCGTTCAGGTCGGGAGCCAATGTGAAGTTCTGCAGACTCTCCATTCTGCATGCGTGGTGGAGGGGAAGAGAGAGGGAGTGAGAGGGGAGAGAGAGATGGTAGAACTCGGAGTCAAGAGAGGCAATACAAAGTCACTCTGTCCACGGTTGTCGTGGGTTTTTAAGAGACTCTTTCGTCCCAATCTGCACACAAACAAGAATCCATAGTCTTAGTGGAATAGCAGCAAAGCGGATGACAACACACCACGGTGGGTGGGTTGCTGCATATCTGATGACGCCATAATCAAATAACATGACATCTGATGACGTCATGGCGGATAGCAGGAAATCTGATGACAGCAGAGCCTGATGACGTCATAGTGGACTCTGCGGCTATTCCACATGCGAAGCGAACTGGGTCTCCGAATGGCTCTCTCCGTTCTGCACGCACATGACAATCCATGCTTGCTACAACAGCGAACCTATAGTGCAATAACAGCGAGCCTGATGACGTCATGGTGAAAAAGTCCTACATTCGCTTCACAAAAATCGGCGCGCCAGAAAGCAAACGCACATTCGCTTCACAAAAATCGGTGCGCCAGAAAGCAAACGCACATTCGCTTCACCAGAATTTGCCGCTTCTCCCGCGGGAGGCGCGTGCGCCAGTCAGGCTCCGCCGGTGCTGCTTGCTGGCGCATGCCGCCGCCGCCACCTCCGCCGGCGCCGCTCCAGTCGCTTTCCATGCTGGCTCGTTGCTAACGACGCGCGTTTACTAGGGTCGGCTCAGAATCGAAGTACTAACGACTTGGTTCAAAATCCTCCGCTAACGACGTGCAACAAAAGACAGCCGCGCGTAAGCCAGTTCAAGGCAATTCGAAGCAACCCAACTGAAAGCTGCGAGCAGGAAGGCCGACGCGAAACTCAGAAGCCTCTGCAGACGGATAACTGTGCTTGCAATGTCGAGGACGACTTGGAGATTACCATATGGAGGGTCAAGCTTCGTGTGATTCACGATTTATGTGCACACCGTGTCGCGCTATCCAGGCTGGTGAGTGGAGTGACTGATTGAAAGCGGTGAAACGAACAAAGCGTACCATAGTGTGCATAAAAATCGATTGCACTCAACCTAGGTGTGGTGCTTGACGTGTGATTCACTTCAACTCGAAGCAATTCAACTTCCCTGCACTTCACACGCATCCTTGGGATCATCCGAGGGACCAGTTTCGGTTCGGACCAGCCTCGGACCAAAATTGTGAGACGAGATTCGAGCAGCTCGGACTGGGCCCAAGCCGGCCAGTGACTTTTCTAGCTGATCTCCGTTTCTGCTGATGATTACGTGACAACACAATGGGCAATGTGCAATTATCATTGATGTCACATATTTCTATGCAGACAAGAGTGAAAATGCTAATGATTTTACAAAAATCCGAATTTTGTTTCAGATTCTCCAAACTTTACAGTAAGCCTAGCTCCATTGCCTGACGGTAAGATCCACTATCCTACCGTCTGAGAAATCAGACAGGCAAAAAAACTAGGGATGGTACTCCACCACCACACAATTGGACTACAGTTGACAGCATATACAACAGTCCAAACCAAAAGGACCGTGAAGAAATCAAACCAATCCTGTATTGACGACTCCCACTCCATATTGAACCCTATTTTTGTTCACACATCTGCTGTAACTCATATTGTCCACCATGCTATCTCCGCCTCAATTCTCCTTGAACTGACTCGTCCTCTGAAGCTGCATCAGGTTGGATATGCCCTCCCCCACACCCCTCCACTACAGGACGCATCATCCCACCCTCACCCTCCTCTTCCTCCTCCTCGTCCCACTCACTCCCCTCCTCCACCACCCTACATCCCCCTCTCAACCTCTCCAAATAATCCCCCCCAGCATACACCCCTCCTCCTTTCCTGGTCTCTCTATAAAGCTCCCCACCACCAGCAAAACCACCGCTGGCTACATCATCACTGCCAATGTAATCCCCTGATGCAGCACCCCCGCCTTCATAGGACCCTGGCTGCCCTGCTTGCATGTGCAAGCCCCCTGCGCCATGGAGAGGCATGTCACGTGAATCAGCGTAACCGCGCGGGTGGTAACCGTCTACTTGCTCGCCACTCATCAGGCTCTCAAGATTATGTGACCTTGAGCGCAAGTAAATATGTTGGGAGGGGGGGGGAGAGGAGAAGTGGGGGGGAGGGAGTGAATAAGGAAGGGGTAACCTTCTGATGAGGCATTCCGGAAGCAAGCAACGCAAGGCAAGAACCTCCCCCCTCAATCCGTCAGACAGGGCCAACAGCAACACCCACTCTCTCCTTTGCAGCTGGTGTTCCAGCCACTCGGCAATCATGGAGCGTCTTGCTGTCTAGCCTGGTACGGAAGCCCAGAAGCAAGAAAAGGCAAGCACAAACGGATATCCTGCCAGCAAAATTGAAAGATACTCACTCTCTCTGTTGCAGCCGGTGCTCCAGCCACTCGGCAATCATGGATCGCACGGCAATGTTGTCTGTCAGCGCCTTGCTTTCCAACCGCCGCCCAGTCTTGGGCGACGTGGAGTGCACGCGCAGCCACTGCTCTATGGCCTCCCTCTCGTACGTGTGCCCGTCCGCTGCCAGTACTGGGTTCTCCATGATGCCCTGATGGGATGAGAGAAGGGAGGAGGGGAGAGGGAGAAGGAAAATGAGCGTGAGAAGTGGGGCTGATAAAAAGGGGAGTGAATCAGGGACATGTATTGGGTGATGTGCTGAGGTGGGTGGTAGGTTGGGGGGGGGCAAGACAAGGGAGTGCTGTGCTGTCTTGGGCGAGTTGGAGTGCACGCGCAGCCACTGCTCTATGGCCTCCCTCTCGTACGTGTGCCCGTCCGCTGCCAGTACTGGATTCTCCATGGGAGGAGGAGGAGGGAGGGAAGATGCGGGGAGTATGGGGGGGGAGGATTGGGGCAAGATGGGGAATACGCGTTGTTCTGCTGCCAGCACTGGGTTCTCCATGATGCCCTGCCAGAGGAGCAGCGGGGGGTGGGGGAGCAGAGGGGGGGGTGGTGCACATACAATGGTGATGAGGCAAGCATCCTATCCTACCATGGTGATGGGTCACCGATGCACATGCACGTACCATGGTGTTGGGGCACCAATGGTGATGGTGATGGGGCATCGGAACTCGTTGGGAACAAAGTCCCGGTAGTCATCCATGCGGTCTGCCCTCTCTGGCACAGCGATGCACGTCCATGCATGTATGTATGTACTAATAACCATGGTGATGAGACATGCACGTACCATAGTAATTGGGCATCGGAACTCGTTGGGAACGAAGTCCCGGTAGTCATCCATGTGGTCTGCCCTCTCTAGCGCCACTGCCGCATCCACGTATGGGCGCAACTCATCCACCACCACCATCACCTGCACGCACAGAGAATGAGTGGGGTGGAGAGAGATGGGAAGGGATGGAAAGAGGTCAGGTCGGACCTCTCAAGAGCCACTGCTGCATCCACGTAGGGGCGCAGCTCATCCACCACCACTATCACCTGCACGCACAGAGAGAATAAGGTGGGTAGGTGGAGAGAGATTGGGAGGGGTGGAATGAGGTCAGCCAGGTCAGCACATGTCTGTCAGCGCTGCCGCCGCCGCCGCCGCCGCCGCCGCCGCCGCCGCCGCCGCCACCACCACCACCACCACCACCACCACCACCACCACCACCACCACCACCACCACCACCACCACCACCACCACCACCACCACCACCACCACCACCACCACCACCACCACCACCACCACCACCACCACCACCACCACCACCACCACCACCGCGCTACCCCCACCACCCCTACCAGCATCATCACCTGCTTGCTCAGGTCCGGCCACGATACACGAACGTGAGGTCCCAGGGGTCCTCACCCCCACCACCACCACCACCCCCACCCCCATTACCCCCATCATCACCTGCTTGCTCAGGTCCGGCCGAGCCTTCCTCTTATAATGCGCCATCTGCCGCACCAGCTGCACCAACCGCAGCACGACACGTGGCGGCCAGCACCCAGCGGACGGATCCAGCAGCTCACCCAACGCCTCCAGATCCCCGCACTCCTCACACTCCTCCAACGCCTCCAACTCCCTGTCCCTCTTCCCCCGTTCCCCCGACGTCTCATTGATGCCTATCAGCATATCGAGCATGACCATTCCGAGGGAATACACGTCGGACTCGCGGGAAAACTGGCCGGTGCGGAGGAAGTGCGGGTCCACGTAGCCGAAGGTGCCGACGGCCATGGACTGCTGCATGAAGGAGCGCCCGTTGTCCATCCCCACCAGGAAACGAGCTAGCCCCACGTCTCCTAGCTTAGCCACGAAGTTGTTGTCTAGGAGGACGTTAGCTGGCTTCAGGTCCAAGTGGACTATGGCAGGTACACTGGAGAGAGGGGGGAAGAGAAGGGGGTGGGAAGGAAGAAGGGGGGGTTGCGGGGGAAGGGATGGCATGGGGAAAACGAGGGGGGGCATGAGGCGCCTCGGGAATCAAATGTGTCGACAGCCGGCCAGCCATGGACTGCTGCATGCAGGAGCAGCCGTAGTCCATCCCCACAACACAGCAGCAAAAATCATCTCACCAAGCACTCAGCAGCAATCATCACCTAATGAAGCAACATCCACCCAGAGTGAAACGGCCTTCAGGACTCACCGGTTGTGCAGGTGGATGAGCGCCTTGCACATGTTCTCAAAGATCTCAAACCGCACGGTTCCAGGGCAGGGGCGAGGAGGGGAGCCTCTAGCCCACAGCACAGCAGCAAGCATCACCTAAACGAGCATACATCGGGGGAAGGGCGAGCTCAAAACTCACCGGTTGTGCAGGTGGATGAGCGCCTTGCACATGTTCTCAAAGATCTCAAACCGCACGTTCCAGGGCAGGGGCGAGGAGGGGAGCCTCTAGCCCACAGCACAGCAGCAAGCATCACCTAAACGAGCATACATCGGGGGAAGGGCGAGCTCAAAACTCACCGGTTGTGCAGGTGGATGAGCGCCTTGCACATGTTCTCAAAGATCTCAAACCGCACGTTCCACGGCAGGGGCGGGGAGCCGCGGTCACAGAGCAACCGGTCGTAGAGCGAGCCCTGTGGCATGTACTCGTACACGAGGCAGGGCGGGTTGTGGCAGCACCCGATCAGCAGCACTATGGTGGGGTGCCGCAGCCCCCTCTGCACCTCCACCTGTTGGGAGAGGGGAATGCGCGTTCGGGGAGAGGAGGGGAGTCTGAGAGAGCCAACAAGCACGCATGGGTCAGTTGGTAGGCACGTCGTTGATCCTGCTCCCAGAGCTGTGATGGCATAGCAGGAGGTCGCAGAGGAGGCTGTCGTAGAGTGAGCCCTGAGGCATGTACTCGTACACGAGGCACGGCGGGTTGTGGCAGCACCCGATCAGCAGCACTATGGTGGGGTGCCGCAGGCCCCTCTGCACCTCCATCTGCGGGGGATTGGGAGGGGATGTGGGGAAGGGAGGGGAGGGCAGGGTTGGGGGCAAAGAGGGGTTTTCCAGAGATCCAGCCAGCACTTGTCAGTCGGTATCTGTATGGTTGGTGTGTCTCAGGAGTCACAGTGGCTCAGCAAACAGGTAGAGCAGAGCGAGCCCTGTGGCATGCCATGTACTCGTACACGAGGCAGGGGGCATGGCATGGCATGTGCCCGTACACGAGGCATGGCATGTACACGTACACAGTGGCTCAGCAAACAGGTAGAGCAGAGCAGAGCGAGCCCTGTGGCATGGCATGTACTCCTAAGTACACGAGGCACAGCAGGTTGCCCACAATCAGCAGCATGATGGTATGGTATGGTACGGTGTGCCCACCTCTATCTTCGGCTCACTAAGAAACCTCAGCACAGATAGACACTCACACAGTGCTGCAGGGAACACACCTCTTTTTGAACTCTTTAAGCGCCTGGTTGGTTTGGGCGTTTAGCACCTTCACAGCCACAGGGAAGTGCTGCAGCATGCCCTTTTACACTGACCCACTCCCAACTCATCTTTGAGGCGCCTTAAAAACTACCAGTGCCCATTCTCCCAGCTCACCCAGACAACTCAACACTGGCACAGAAACGTGTTCACACTGTGTAGGGAGCGCACCTCTTTCTTGAATTCCTTAAGAGCTTGATTGGTCTGGGCATTCTTGAGCACCTTCACAGCCACAGGGAAGTGCTCCAGCATGCCCTTATACACTGATCCGTACCCGCCCTCCCCCACCAGGTTCTCCTCACTGAATCCGTTACAAGCTGCCTCCAGTTCCTCTATAGTGTACTGCCGGAACTCCTGCTGCTTCTTCACCCCCCGTTCTAACGCATATTCCTCCTGCGCTTTCACCAGAGTGGCCGCAGCTGATGCTGCTGCCTCTGCCGCGGCCCTTTTCGCCTCAGCCGCTTCCTCTTTTGCCGCCGCTGCCCGTTTTGCCTCCTCCTCCGCCTGACGCTTAGCTAATTCCTTTTCCAGTTCAGCTTCTAAGCGCCGCTGGGATTCGGCTCGGGCGTTCTCCAGGGCCATCCGAGCCTCCTCCCGAGCCTCCCGAGCCTGCTGGTCGGCTCGTTCGGCAGCAAGCTGGGCTGCCCGAGCCTGCTCTTGCAGCCGAGCCAGTTCGGCTAGGAGCTCTGTGAAATCAAAGGGAGCTCCGCCAAAGCCAAACCCAGGAGGCATGCCAGGAAATCCCATGCCTGCGTGTCCCATGCCTGGCATGCCATACCCACCACCAGCTGCTGCTGCTGCTGCAGAGGAGGCAGCAGCAGAAGAGGAGGCAGCAGAAGTTGAAGAAGCAGAGGTAGCAGAGTCGAGCATAGGGAAACCCCCACCCATTCCACCCATCCCTCCCATTCCCCCCGTCATACCCGTTTGCCCCATAGGCATCCCCCGTCCTCCCATCATACCACCACCCATGCCCATGCCCATGCCCATGTATGGGTTCATGTAGGGCCAGCCAAAGGGATTCATACCCATACCCATGCCCATGCCCATGCCCATTTGAGCTTGCATGTGCGCTGCCGCTGCTGCTGCTGCTGGGTCGCTGGGAGGAGGAGGCGGTGAAAGGGAAGCACCAGTTGCAGTTTCAGAACCGGTGCTACTGGTTGCTCTACCAGCTGCCGCTCCTGCTGCTGTTCCCCCTACTTCTGCTGCTGTCCCTGCGGCCCCTGCTGCCCCTGCTGCCCCTGCTGTCCATGCTCCTCCTGCTAATCCTGCATCACTCCCTGCTCCTACCATCACAGGTACTACTACTGGTGGTGGGTCAGTATGCGCTGCTGACTGCCTGCTGCTGCTGCTGCTGCTGCAGCTGCTGCTGCTGAAGTTGGCAGTGCACGCGGGTCCAGGGACTGAGGAGCCAACCTTAGCAACAGCAGCAGCAGAGGGGGATGGGGCTGTGACCGGCACCGATGGTGCTGCGGAAGGGGGAGCAGAGGGGGTGTCACTGGAAGTAACCCCGAGGGTGGATACAGCCATTGCGGCATCTGCAGCGTTGCCAGGCATTGTGCTTGCCCTCCTCACCTGCTGCGGCTGCTGTGCCTGCTGCGTGTACTGCGCTGGCTGTGCGTGCTGTGCTTGCTGTGGCTGTTCCATTTTCTCTGTCTGCTGCTGGGTCTTCTGCTCCGCTCGGCTCTGCAGCAGCTGCTGCTGCTGCTGCTGCTGCAGGTGAAACGCGAGCTGAGCCTGCTGGTGCATGCGAAACATGTCCATCTGATCAATCTGCTGATGCTGGTGCAGCCTCATCACTGAATGAACGTCCTGCTGCCCCACCTGCTGCCCCACCTGCTGCCCTGCCTGCTGCCCTGCCTGCTGCCCCGCGTGCTGCTCTCCCTGCTGCCTCTGCGGCTGCGTCGCTGCCACTGCCGCCCCAATATCAGCCTCACCAGCAGACGAAACCCTCCCAGACCTCAAACTCGACTCAACCATTTGCTGCCTCTGCTGCTGCTGCTGTTGCTGCTGCTGCTGCTGCTGCTGCTGCTGCTGCTGGGCAGCCACTACCGCCCCAGCGTCTGCTGCATCAAGAGCAGGAGAAACCCTCCCTGGGATGGGCATAGGGGCGCCCATGCGGGTGGAGGGGTGGTGGCGGGAGGCAGTGAGAGTGCCATACGCCCTGGGGTTGCCTCGACTGCCAACACTGCCGCCGCTGCTGGTGCGCGTCACAGGGGCGCAATCTGGCACGTGGAATGCCCTTGCTGCTGCTGCTCCTGCTGCTGCTGCTCCTGATGCTGCTGTTCCTCCCGTTCCTGCTCCTCCCGTTGCTGTTGCTGCGCTTGCAAGACCATTGGCATGAGAGCTGGCGTGCGGGATGGTGTGGCTGTTCGCGTGGTTGTTACTGCTGCTGCTGTCGTGAGCAGAGGGCTGTCCGCCCAAGGGGGACGGCTGGCGGGGAGGCCCGGGTGCAGAGTCCACCCTTGACAGAGGGTATTCCGCAGTGCTCCCTGTGCTGCTGCTGCCCACACTGCCATCTCTTGCCATCCCTGCAGCCGCAGCCGCAGCAGCCGCAGAAGCAGCGGCAGCAGCACCAGTGGTAATCCCAGAGCGTGTGACAGCAGGGAATACTCTTTCTGGAGAAACCATTCCTGCCTGCTTCCCTCCTGCATGCTGCTGCTGCTGCTGCTGCTGCTGCTGCTGCTGCTGCTGCTGCTGCTGCTGCTGCTGCTGCTGCTGCTGCTGCTGCTGCTGCTGCTGCTGCTGCTGCTGCTGCTGGTTGTGTTGCTGCTGCTGCTGCAGCAGCTGCTGATGCTGCTGCTGGTTGTGCTGCAGCTGCGTATGCTGCGCCCTTAGCATCTGCCTGTACACATTCCAATGCGCCCCCTCCGCATGGCCGCCTGGTCCTCCCGAACCTGACCCCGAGTCTGTTCCCGAGCCTGGAAGCATCCCCTGGTTCGGGAAACCGCCTGCCGCAGCAGCTCCAGTACCCATGGAGGTGGGATTTGTGGTGAATCCGGGAAGGGAGGAAGTGCCAGGGCTATGGCTGTCAGCGGTGCTCGAGGAAAGATGGGTGAGAGCAGGGGCACCAAGAGAAGAAGAAGCTGGGAAACCGCCCATGCCGCCCATACCCCCCATGCCACCCATACCGCCCATGCCGGCCATACCGCCCATGCCGGCCATACCGCCCATGCCGGCCATGCCGTTCATGCCGCCCATGCCACCCATGCCGCCCATGCCGCCCATGCCACCCATGCCGCCACCGAATCCGCCCATGCTACCCATGCCACCCATGCCGTTCATGCTGCCCATGCCGCCCATGCCGCCACCCATGCCGCCGCCCATGCCGCCGCCCATGCCGTTCATGGTGCCCATGCCGCCCATGCCATCCATGCCACTCAATCCACTCATGACACCCATTGCATTCATGCCACCAACGCCAGGCATACCACCCATGCCACCCATCCCTCCTAACCCATTCACACCGCCTCCCATTCCCCAGGGAGAAACAACACCAGCAGGGGAGACAGCAGCAGCAGCAGCAGCAGCAGAGTCACAGATACTGGTATAGGCGGAGCGGGAGGGCGGGGAGAGAGGAGGGCTCTGTGTGGGCGAGCTGAGCGCGCTAGACACCTGCGACGAGCCCCCTGCAGCAGCTGCACCAGCGTCGGCATAAACAGCAGGGGTGCCATCCGACCCGTTACCACTGCCAGCCCGAGGCAGAAATCCCTGACCCTGCTGCTGCCCCTGCTGCTGACCCTGCTGACCCTGCTGCTGCCCCTGCTGGCCCTGCTGCCCCTGCTGCCCCTGCTGACCCTGCTGCTGCCCTGGGAGGGCTTGCAGGGGCGGCAGGGCACGCTGCGTCTGCTGGGGAGGGTACTGGGGAGTTGGGGTGTGGATCTGTGAGGAGGGGTGCTGGGCTTGCAGCGGCGGCTGAGCCCACTGCGTCTGCTGCTGGAGAGGATACTGCGGGCCAGGAGCTTGGCCATATGGGGAGGGCCCGGAGGGGAGTGAGGGATCGGCGCGCTGGGCTTGCTGGGGCGGCTGAGCCTGAGCCCACTGCGTCTGCTGCTGGAGGGGATACAGGGGGCCAGGAGCTTGGCCGTACTGGGAGGGCCCGGAGGGGTGTGAGAGTGAGGGCTCGGCGCGCTGGGCTTGCTGCTGGGGGAGAGGAGGGTTGCTGTGGCGGGCGGAGCGGGCGGGCAGGTTGGGAGGGGGGCCGGCGGCGCCTGGCGCCTCTCTGATCTTGCGGCCTCCCTGCACGACAATGAGCGTGCAGGTGTCTGGTAGGTGGCCGCTGCAGTAGTCAGGCACTTGGGACGACTTGCCAAAGAGCTTCCTGGGAGGGGAGAGAGAGTGACAGGGAAGGTAGGGGCGAGAAGAAGGTATTAAGTTTCCAACGTGTTATAAAGGGAGGAGAGGGAGAAAGAGGAACAAAATGAGCGTGCATGTGTCTGGTAGGTGGCCGCTGCAGTAGTCAGGCACGTGGGACGACTTTCCAAAGAGCTTCCTGGGAAAGGAGCGAGAGGTGTGGATGGGAGGCGCAGAGAGCGTGAAAGATTAAAAAGTTCTATGAACGGAGCAGAGGAGGAAGGAAGAAGTGACTAGAGGGGGCAGGGAGGGAGATTTCGAGGTCGGTTAGAAAGTTGAAGTGCGGAGGGGAGAGGACGTCACTGTAATTGAATAGCAGAATGAAGTGTGGACGGCATGGGGGCACGTAAGGCAACGTGCCTTCATGCGCAGAACCGCTCAGCTCCACACACAACCACTCAAAACCACTTAGAACCACTCAGAACGGTTTTGCACAGCGTGCATCAGATGGAGTGACTGGTAGACTATGATGAGATGAGCACGCACTTCTTGGCTTGGCACCGATATAGAGGCGAGTTGCCTAAAAGGTGATATAGGAGGTTGCCACGTGCACCAACCCCTCCAGGTGTGCTTTGAGTCGACTCAAAACACACCTGAACCACTCAGAACCACTCAGAAGCGTTTTCGCACAGCTGGGTACCGTACGCACTTCTTGGAGCCGATGTAGAGGCGGGTGGCCTGGAAGGAGGTTGCCACGTGGACCAGCCCATCCTCCCGCCTGTCGTTCTTCTCCACGTGCATGGCTGCTGGGATCTGCCGTGGGGGATGCATGGTGTAGGGAAGTCGCGGTATAATAAGATATTTACGACTTGGGATGTGATACAGCAGGTTTGCACGCATGTATTGTAGTGCTGCAGAAATTGGGCACAACAGCTTCGCATGTCGAAACATGTATCTCATTTCTCATCACGTTTACATCACATCACGTCATGACAACAATAGATCTAGAGGGTCGGGGATTTCATGGAAGATGATGTTTTCTCTCTGAGGCATCTACGAGATTGCTAGAGTGACTCGACTAGGAGAAATTGGGACCCTCACATGCTTGCATTTGGAGAAGGTTTTGACGGGCACGAGGATGTTTTGGCAAACGCTGCTCTCTTTTCTGAGTCACCTCAAAATCAAATTTTCACATGCGCGCGTTCGGAGAAGGTTTTGAAGGGCAGGAGGATGGAAATGCTGCTCTCCATCTGCAGCTTCTACGAGAATCGTTAAATTCGAGATTGAAAAGCTGGGACGCTTACATACGCGCGGAGAAAGTTTTGAAAGGCACGAGGATGTTCTGGAAAATGTTGTTCTCCATCTGCTGCACGCTGAAATGGTCAGAGTGCCTCGACTTGGAAATCATGGGAAGCTCACATGCTTGCGTTCGGAGAAGGTCTTGAAAGGCACGAGGATGTTCTGGAAAATGTTGTTCTCCATCTGCTGCAACGACCGCGCGTCCGCCTGCGAGATCGGGAGCTCGCCACCTGCTGCGAGGAGTAGCACAGAGAGGAAAGGCGTGAGGAAGATTTGGGTGGGGGAGGGAAGGTGGAAAGGGAAAGGGAAATTGTGGGCGGTGAAGAGAAAAGGTGGCGGATTGAGGAGAAGGGTTGAATGGAGCAGCGGAAGGTTGTGGTAAGGGTGAGCGTCAGCCTGATGTTGACGCGTTTGGACTGAGCCATGAGCAGACACGTCAGCAACTGACATGTAAGCGACAGACACGTAAGCGAGAGCTACATAAGCAGTTGAGATATAAGCGACAGACGCTTTTTGGATGAAATGGATGACGGAACGGCGGAAGGAGAGATTCAGACACGACGCTTTTTTCAGTTGCCAGCCCGGAAAACGGAACTAAGACGGAGCGACGGAAGTCGGGCCATCGTCTCATATTTTCTCCGTTTAACACTTGGTTGGGTTTGGGCCTCCGTGACTGGTTAGCGATTGACGAAATCTGTGACGAGCTGGGGTAAATTTCTGTCGAAACCAATCACGGACGTGCGTAACCAACCAAGTGTTAAAAGCTTGTAAATATAAGACGCGAGCTTTAACTGGACGATGGGACGGCGGTCAAGACGGAAACGAGGTTGAACGCGACGTGGAAGGCGCATTGATGGACATCTTTCGATGGAGGTTAGCAACACGTCCTTTGCTGACCTCCCTTTGAGGCGACTCAAACATGAACTCAACTGGACGACTGGACGGCGGTCAAGACGGAAACGAGGTTGAACGCGACGTGGAAGGCGCATTGATGGACATCTTTCGATGGAGGTTAGCAACACGTCCTTTGCTGACCTCCCTTTGAGGCGACTCAAACATGAACTCAACTGGACGACTGGACGGCGGTCAAGACGGAAACGAGGTTGAACGCGACGTGGAAGGCGCATTGATGGACATCTTTCGATGGAGGTTAGCAACACGTCCTTTGCTGACCTCCCTTTGAGGCGACTCAAACATGAACTCAACTGGACGACTGGACGGCGGTCAAGACGGAAACGAGGTTGAACGCGACGTGGAAGGCGCATTGATGGACATCTTTCGATGGAGGTTAGCAACACGTCCTTTGCTGACCTCCCTTTGAGGCGACTCAAACATGAACTCAACTGGACGACTGGACGGCGGTCAAGACGGAAACGAGGTTGAACGCGACGTGGAAGGCGCATTGATGGACATCTTTCGATGGAGGTTAGCAACACGTCCTTTGCTGACCTCCCTTTGAGGCGACTCAAACATGAACTCAACTGGACGACTGGACGGCGGTCAAGACGGAAACGAGGTTGAACGCGACGTGGAAGGCGCATTGATGGACATCTTTCGATGGAGGTTAGCAAAACGTCCTTTGCTGACCTCCCTTTGAGGCGACTCAAACATGAACTCAACTGGACGACTGGACGGCGGTCAAGACGGAAACGAGGTTGAACGCGACGTGGAAGGCGCATTGATGGACATCTTTCGATGGAGGTTAGCAACACGTCCTTTGCTGACCTCCCTTTGAGGCGACTCAAACATGAACTCAACTGGACGACTGGACGGCGGTCAAGACGGAAACGAGGTTGAACGCGACGTGGAAGGCGCATTGATGGACATCTTTCGATGGAGGTTAGCAACACGTCCTTTGCTGACCTCCCTTTGAGGCGACTCAAACATGAACTCAACTGGACGACTGGACGGCGGTCAAGACGGAAACGAGGTTGAACGCGACGTGGAAGGCGCATTGATGGACATCTTTCGATGGAGGTTAGCAACACGTCCTTTGCTGACCTCCCTTTGAGGCGACTCAAACATGAACTCAACTGGACGACTGGACGGCGGTCAAGACGGAAACGAGGTTGAACGCGACGTGGAAGGCGCATTGATGGACATCTTTCGATGGAGGTTAGCAACACGTCCTTTGCTGACCTCCCTTTGAGGCGACTCAAACATGAACTCAACTGGACGACTGGACGGCGGTCAAGACGGAAACGAGGTTGAACGCGACGTGGAAGGCGCATTGATGGACATCTTTCGATGGAGGTTAGCAACACGTCCTTTGCTGACCTCCCTTTGAGGCGACTCAAACATGAACTCAACTGGACGACTGGACGGCGGTCAAGACGGAAACGAGGTTGAACGCGACGTGGAAGGCGCATTGATGGACATCTTTCGATGGAGGTTAGCAACACGTCCTTTGCTGACCTCCCTTTGAGGCGACTCAAACATGAACTCAACTGGACGACTGGACGGCGGTCAAGACGGAAACGAGGTTGAACGCGACGTGGAAGGCGCATTGATGGACATCTTTCGATGGAGGTTAGCAACACGTCCTTTGCTGACCTCCCTTTGAGGCGACTCAAACATGAACTCAACTGGACGACTGGACGGCGGTCAAGACGGAAACGAGGTTGAACGCGACGTGGAAGGCGCATTGATGGACATCTTTCGATGGAGGTTAGCAAAACGTCCTTTGCTGACCTCCCTTTGAGGCGACTCAAACATGAACTCAACTGGACGACTGGACGGCGGTCAAGACGGAAACGAGGTTGAACGCGACGTGGAAGGCGCATTGATGGACATCTTTCGATGGAGGTTAGCAACACGTCCTTTGCTGACCTCCCTTTGAGGCGACTCAAACATGAACTCAACTGGACGACTGGACGGCGGTCAAGACGGAAACGAGGTTGAACGCGACGTGGAAGGCGCATTGATGGACATCTTTCGATGGAGGTTAGCAACACGTCCTTTGCTGACCTCCCTTTGAGGCGACTCAAACATGAACTCAACTGGACGACTGGACGGCGGTCAAGACGGAAACGAGGTTGAACGCGACGTGGAAGGCGCATTGATGGACATCTTTCGATGGAGGTTAGCAACACGTCCTTTGCTGACCTCCCTTTGAGGCGACTCAAACATGAACTCAACTGGACGACTGGACGGCGGTCAAGACGGAAACGAGGTTGAACGCGACGTGGAAGGCGCATTGATGGACATCTTTCGATGGAGGTTAGCAACACGTCCTTTGCTGACCTCCCTTTGAGGCGACTCAAACATGAACTCAACTGGACGACTGGACGGCGGTCAAGACGGAAACGAGGTTGAACGCGACGTGGAAGGCGCATTGATGGACATCTTTCGATGGAGGTTAGCAAAACGTCCTTTGCTGACCTCCCTTTGAGGCGACTCAAACATGAACTCAACTGGACGACTGGACGGCGGTCAAGACGGAAACGAGGTTGAACGCGACGTGGAAGGCGCATTGATGGACATCTTTCGATGGAGGTTAGCAACACGTCCTTTGCTGACCTCCCTTTGAGGCGACTCAAACATGAACTCAACTGGACGACTGGACGGCGGTCAAGACGGAAACGAGGTTGAACGCGACGTGGAAGGCGCATTGATGGACATCTTTCGATGGAGGTTAGCAACACGTCCTTTGCTGACCTCCCTTTGAGGCGACTCAAACATGAACTCAACTGGACGACTGGACGGCGGTCAAGACGGAAACGAGGTTGAACGCAACGCGGAAGGCGCATTGGTGCGCGTCCTCGATAGCGGTGAGCAGCACATCCTTGCTGACCTCCTTGTCTCGTACCACCTCCACCACCCACACCGCCACGTGGCCGCGGCTCGTCCCCTTCGCCAGGCTGTGCATTGCCAGGTCACTGATTGTGTCACGCTGTCGCGAAGTTCCCGACTCACTGTGTCACTAAGTTCCCGAGTCAGTGGCAATAAAGTCAGTACTATCTGTCTCGCTACGTCACAGAGGTGCTAACTCGCTGATGTTCTTCAGTGGCATTATCGAAACAAAGTAAGATCGTCGGTCATTGTTTGGCAAAGAATGTGCAGCTGCGTCTGATAAGGACAAAGCGACGACTCGAAGGCGAACTACCCTTCCTTCCAGGCAAGAATCCTCAGGCAACACGACAGCGGGAGCAGACGTAAAGTCATTACTTCCATGATCCAACATCGTGAGCAGCACTGGTGTCGTGGAGTCGCGGCAACACCATGGCAGAGTCTGGTTGTGAGAGTGTCGCCAAAACATTAGGGGGAATCGATCAGAGGAGCAGAGCAGAAAGGTTGGCGGCAATCTCAAGAGAGGAGGAAGGCCAAGCCTGGAGATTGCAGAGGTAGGCAAGGAATCTGGTCAGGTGGTTCATGTGTGCGGGAGCCAACAACGTAATCCCTTCCCGAACCTAGTCAAGAGGCACGGCGCAGGTAGACATGGAGGACAAGTTTGGTTGTTGGGTGTGACGAAAACCCAACCCTCCTGTTTCCTGGGTTGCTATGTTTTGTATCCATGACAGCTAATAAAGACAGAATCACCTGCATGGCTTTCACAATGCAAGGGCGGGTCATAGCTATTTGCTGAGTGTTCGTTTAGCACGCTGCAGTCCGTTAGAAACGAAATTCGGTTTTCACTGGCCACGGATGTACCCTTAGAACAAAGAACACAGGACTCAACATTGTAATCGAATTCAGGTAACAAGCCCCGACATCCATTTCCTACACGTTTCTGTATGCTTCGTTCCTGTATGCTTCGCTAAATTTTAATTCGAGAACAGATGTGCTTCAAAACCTTATCTGGCACGAGAACATTCCGCGGCTCCAAATGCTTCGCAGCATCCAAACGTGGGGCCCAGATCTGCCCAGCACGAAACTGGCTTGTCCCAAGCTTGTCTCTGGTTCGAAGGCGAACATAGCTACTTGTAACAACGTCGTCAAAGTATAGAACCAACGGTTGGATCTTGTGTTCACTCGCACACCCAGGGAATGATGGGGGTCCTGCTTCGTCCCGGCTTCACATTTTGAATTCCTCCACCCACCATACTCTCGCACCAGTGAGATGTGATGCTCTAGGTGGAGCGACTAGGATTGCGCAGTCCAGCGGCCGGCACGGAAGCTCTTGAAGCAGGCGGAGCGGGCGACCAAGATTCCAGCCACCATCGCGGTGTCGTGGGGAAGAGTGATTGTATTTCGTGGTCTGAGGCCCATCGAATGCAGCAGCGCAAGCAGCGGAAGCCTTTGGCATGCTGGGCTTGAAAGGGGCAGTAGCAGGCCTGACCTGTGACCAACGGCTACTAGTCCGGCGTTCTGCGATTATGATTCCGGCCTATATGGCGTAGTGTACGCGAGGGTTACGGCGCGTATTACAACTCAGGTTACAACTCGGGTTACAACTCGGTTTACACCAGCGATGGCTTTACTTCCGTCCTGCCTTCTCTCCTCAGCCGCTCTTCCCTCTCGCCTGTTACCCAGCGTCATCGAAATCCAAGAATCCTGTTTCGCGCTCGTCTATAACGCGTACGGCCTGCGCCTCGACCAATTCCACGTCGACAATCTCACTCTCGTCTCCTGCTGGGTCCCCGCTTCTCGCGGCGTGAAACCCGCCGCGTCACCCGCCGTGCCTTCCGCCGCAATTTCCGCGAACCCGCCTCTGTTACTCCTCCACGGCTTCGGCGCGTCGTCGTTAAACCACTGGATTAATCAGCTCGCCGCGTTTTCCCGCCATTTCGACCTCTACATCCCCGACCTGCTGTTCTTCCGCGGCTCGTACTCCCGCGATTCGCGGCGCGACGAGCAGTTCCAGGCGGAAGCGTTGATCGCGCTGATGGACCGGCTGGGCATCCAACGGTGCGCCGTGGTCGGCGTGAGCTACGGCGGGATCATCGCCCACAGGTAAGCTAGCTCGTGGAATGCTGCCGAGTGTGGGAATTTCAGGCAGCAGAAAACTCGCTTTTATTACGTGGGATGTTTATGTGCCGTCTCAGGAAGCGAAGTGCATGTGAGCACCTGTTGAGGGGATCGACTGTTGCTGGGGATTACACAGGCAGTTGACTGAAGGACCAGTTGGGAATTGAATGGTGCTTTGAGTCCCCTTTCCTTTCCCCTTCCCCTCCCCCTACCCCTTCAACTTCCCCTTCCCCTACTCCTTCCCCTTCCCCTCCTCTCCCCTTTCCCTTCCCCCTCCCCCTTCCCCTTCCCCTCCATGTTCCCCCGCTTGCTCTTCTCTCGCACGTGTTTCCGCCCACCTTATTCTCCCCCCTTTCCCTGCAGAATGGCGACTCTCTATCCCACACGTGTCACCCAGCTAGTGCTGGGAGGGGCGGGGCTCATGCTGACGCAGGGCGAGGTGCAGGGGGTGCTGCAGCACTGGCATGCCAAGACTCCCCCGGACCTATTCCTTCCCACCAAGCCTAGCGGCCTGCTTCAGCTGATCAGGCTCGGGAACAACGAGGCGCCGTACCTCCCGGATTGGCTGCTGCAGGACGCCTTGGAGGTATGCGTGCCACTCCCGGTCACTCCTCTCCCTCCCGGATCCGGACTCCGCTGGAGTGACGGGCTTTGAGATTTTGCTGTCTGGCTGTCGGGCTGTCTGGCTGTCTGGCTGTCTGGCTGTCTGGCTGTCTGGCTGTCTGGCTGTCTGGCTGTCGGGCTGTCTGGCTGTCTGGCTGTCTGGCTGTCAGGCTGTCTGGCTGTCTGGCTGTCTGGCTGTCGGGCTGTCTGGCTGTCTGGCTGTCTGGCTGTCTGGCTGTCTGGCTGTCTGGCTGTCTGGCTGTCTGGCTGTCCGGCTGTCCGGCTGTCCGGCTGTCCGGCTGTCCGGCTGTCCGGCTGTCGGGCTGTCTGGCTGTCGGGCTGTCGGGCTGTCGGGCTGTCTGGCTGTCTGGCTGTCTGGCTGTCCGGCTGTCCGGCTGTCCGGCTGTCCGGCTGTCCGGCTGTCCGGCTGTCCGGCTGTCCGGCTGTCCGGCTGTCCGGCTGTCCGGCTGTCCGGCTGTCCGGCTGTCCGGCTGTCCGGCTGTCCGGCTGTCCGGCTGTCCGGCTGTCCGGCTGTCCGGCTGTCGGGCTGTCGGGATGTCGGGCTGTCGGGCTGTCGGGCTGTCGGGCTGTCCGGCTGTCGGGCTGTCGGGCTGTCGGGTTGTCGGGCTGTCTGGCTGTCTGTCTGGCTGTCTGGCTGTCTGGCTGTCTGGCTGTCTGGCTGTCTGGCTGTCGGGCTGTTGGGCTGTCTGGCTGTCTGGCTGTCTGGCTGTCTGGCTGTCTGGCTGTCTGGCTGTCTGGCTGTCTGGCTGTCTGGCTGTCTGGCTGTCTGGCTGTCTGGCTGTCTGGATGTCTGGCTGTCTGGCTGTCTGGCTGTCGGGCTGTCGGGCTGTCGGGTTGTCTGGCTGTCTGGCTGTCTGGCTGTCTGGCTGTCTGGCTGTCTGGCTGTCTGGCTGTCTGGCTGTCTGGCTGTCTGGCTGTCTGGCTGTCGGGCTGTCTGGCTGTCGGGCTGTCGGGCTGTCTGGAGAATGTGTTGCATGTGCACGGGTTCAGATTCTCAGCTGTGACTCCAGTATAGCTGATTCAAGCTAAAGCTAGCTGATTCAAGCTAAAGCTAGCTGATTCAAGCTAAAGCTCCCTCAACTTGTGAGACCCGTCAATGCTGTGCGTGCATGGTGCTGTGCGGTGCTGTGTGGCGCTGTGTGGTGTTGCGTGGTGCGTGCATGGCAGGTGTTGTTTGAGAACAGGGAGGAGAAGGTGGGTCTGCTGGAGGCGTCGTTGAGAGAAGCACAGGCCAACGCACAGCACCCAGAGGGCATCGCTGTGCCATCAATGGTAGGTGCTGAGCGGTGCAATGCGGTGAAGTGCACAGGGGTCGACATGCACATTGTGCATGTGAGGAGTGGCATGGAGATTGGAGATAATCCCTTGATGGCTTTCTCTCACCGCGCCTCAACTCTCTCGCACGCCAGCCATGTCGCTCACTCCTCTTCTTTTCTCTCACCCTTCATTTCTCCCCTCCGTCGTTTTTTGTCTGTTTTGTTTGGTTTTTTTTTTTCACTTTGTTGTGGTGTAACTTTGTCTCCCGTCCACTCTCTCTCATACCCCGCCCGATCCCTTGAACAGCCCACGCTGCTTGTGTGGGGAGGCAGCGACCAGCTCTTTCCCCTTGCCATTGCCCATCGCATACACCAGTGAGACTCCCTCTCTGCAGTCATGCATGCGTGCACACACGCACACAGATGAGCATGCACACGCAACAGTTCAACTCAAACACACAACCTGGTTACGTAGCTGCCCCTGCTCCAGCTTTCCCCTCCCCACCTTCCACCCCTCTCCACCTTCCCCCCTCTCTACTTTCCCCCCTCTCCACCGCCCCCCCTCTCCACCTTTACCTCTTGTCATTGCTCACATTAACCTCTCCCTTCCCTTCTCTCGTCTCCCCAACTTCCCCCTCTTCACCTTCACCCCTTCCCATTGCTCATATACAATTTTCCCTTACTCCATTTTCCCATCTCCCTCTTTTTCCCACTCAGGCACTTTGGGTCGTCCTGTCAGCTCGAGGTGATTGAGAAGGGCGCTCACGCCATTCAGGTGTGCTGAGGGGTGCGGAGAGGTGTATATGATGCTCTGGGGGTGTATATGCTGTGATGAGGGGTGAGGACTCCCTCTTCCCTCTTCCTCTCTCCTCCTCTCCACTTCGCCACCCTTTTACCTCTCCTCCCCTCCGTTTGTTCCTCAATCGACTAACGCATTCCCATGCGATCTCGCGCGTTGATCCTAAGCCGTTTCAACCGTTTCCCATGCTCCCTCAACCCCTTCCCATGCTCCTTCAACCCCTTCCCTCGCCCATCCTGCCAGGCACACAAAGCAGCGCAGTTCAACAGTGCCGTCCTCTCCTTCCTCACCACCCAGCACCAATGACATCGTCCATCTGCCTGCAATACAAAATCCTGTGCCAACAGTCTCGTCCTCTCCTTCCTCACCGCCCAGCACCAGTGACAGCGACCTTCTGCTGCTGCCCTGCCCACTCCAGTGCCAAGTTGCCAACAGTACCCTCCTCTCCTTCCTCACCGCATGACACCAGCCACCTCAAGTGCCAGCATTGCGGCTCCCCACTCAAGTGCCAACAGCTCTGCTTGAGTCACTCTTGAGAAAACTTCAAAACTTCAAAACTTCACAACTTCAACAGCGCTGTCCTCTCCTTCCTCACTGCCCAGCACCAGTGACAGCAACCTTCTGCTGCTTCCCTCCCCTCCCCACTCCAGCGCCAACAGCGCCATCCTCTCCTTCCTCGTCCACATGTATAGCAAAGATGGTGGGTGAAGAGGCACGCAGGTAGGCTACCTGCTGCCCACCTGCAATTCCCAACCAAAATTGAACTGCACCGGCAGCACCGGCAGCACCGGCAGCACTGGCAGCACTGGCAGCACCGGCAGCATTGGCAGCACCGGCAGCACCGGCAGCACTGGCAGCACCGGCAGCTGCTACTCATCGGCAACACCCCCTTTCATTCCGGCACGAACCCGCTTCTCATGAGAGCGATGAATTGATTCGGTATTGTAACCCCATCATGGAGGGATATGATGTTTCCCTGCAATTATGAATTCTGTGCCGCATATGTTGATCCGAACAGGATACGGTATGATGTTTCCCTGCAATAATAAAATCCCTGCCCCACAAAGTGTGAATGTCTTCTTTCTTTCTTCTTCGCCTTGTTCGCATATCACCCACAGGTGTTCATATCGTATGTGGAGGAGTCACTTTCACTAAAGAAAAGCAGGAAGTACTAGCAGACTATGGTTTTGTGTGCCGATGTGACCTATTGTGGCATAGGGGGAGCACGAGTAGGACCTGGGTGGATTTGGAAGGGAAGAATCAAGGCAGGCCAGAAGAGTGAAGAGGGCAGCGGAAGGGAACAATAAACCGGATTACATAGAAAAGAGGAGAGGATAGACACACATGGCAAGGCATGTCAGAAGTCCACTGGTGATCCCCGATTGATCCTAGGGAAGGGTTACAGGCTCGTTGTTCTGGGGGGTTATGGGCGCACTGACCCGCTACTTAACGAGCCCTTTTATTCCAATGGTCTAGTGGTTGGGATTCTGACAAGGCACAGAATAGTGGTGCTTGTTTTGACAATTGTATCGTAAAAAGAAAGGAAACCAAGGGTTTTTTTTTTTTTTTTTTTTTTTTTTTTTTTTTTTTTTTTTTTTTTTTTTTTTGAGCACACTGATGTGTCAGTGTAGTTTTGATGTCAACTCTGATGTTTCATGAAATATTGCGTTAATGTAGTTCTGGGCTCCCACGGTGTTTAATTGAAGGGTGTTGTAACGAAACGAGATAGAATTATTCAATGTATATTAACTTTGAGAGGTACATAGCACAGACTAAACCTCTCACCCCTCCGAGGTAGCTTGCTCCCTGGTAGCCTCAGGTTCATTCTCTGAGTCAGATTCAATTTTTTCTTCCCCCCTGTTGGTTGCAGGTCGGAATGGCGCATGTGATTTTGCAGGGCGACGCTTTTTCTGCTTCCGCCAGATGTCCACAACATCTGACCACTACACGTTGTAGTCCTGCATGTGGATGCTCATGAGTTCCGTCAGACGCGCGTTGTTGAGAGTCGTGCGCTGCCAGCTCTTGATGATGTTTTGGCGCGAAAAGCCACGTTCACACTCGACGGTGCTTATTGGCAGGACGGCCAACTCCTGCCACATGGTCACGATGTTGGGGTAAGTGTGTTGCCAGTCGCGAGTCTCGAGCATGTTGGTGAACCCTTGGAAGAAGTCCTCGTCCTCGTAGTGGTTCTTCAGGATGTGACAGAAATCTTTCAGCTCCAGCTCGGCTGCCCGCTAATCGAAACTTGCCACATCAGTGGGCACGAATGTGCATGTATAACATGCGAAATTAGATTTGTGGCAACGACCAGAACAAATAATTATAAATTTGCAGAAAAACAAATTTGCAGTGTCTTACATACCTGGCAGTTGGTTGTTGAACATAACAGCGTTCTCCTGAAGCCAGTTGGCACATCGTCGCGCACGTGTTTCCTGGTTTGGTGGCCACTTCTCGACTTTGAATAGCTTCGTGCCGCCCAGCCGCCTCAGATCTCGCATGCGGTGTGTCAGATTGTACACGACCTCCTGGGATAATGCCTTTGTCAGAATATTATGCTCTAGCCTGTAGTGGGGTGCTCTATAGCGAGTACAACTCTTCTAGGGTTTTGCTATTTGTATCCCCATTCTTGCTAGTGCAACCCTCTTCTTTCTTCTAAACTTTGTCATGCTATCAGAGCAGGTCGATCCCCTTGGATCGATCCTGTGGGTGGGCTCACCACCCTGTTGCTTCCGCTGCAACTGCTACTGCTACTCTCTGTGCCGCACGCCCCGTGGCGTGCAGCAGTTTTTCTTCCCGCCGTGCGCCCCGAGGCGTGCGGCGGTTTTCTGCCCGCCGTGCGCCCCGAGGCGCGCGGCGGTTTTCTGCCCGCCGTGCGCCCCGAGGCGCGCGGCGGTTTTCTGCCCGCCGTGCGCCCCGAGGCGCGCGACGGGTTTCTGCCCCGTCACTCGCCGCGTCGCCCCCGGGAGGCGCTGCGACGGGCGACGGGGACCCGCACGTCGCCCCGTCGCGCGGCCCCTGCAGCCCCGTCGCGCCGCCCAGGGGAGCCGCGCGCGGCCCCTGCTGCCCCGTCGCGTGGCCCTGCTGCCCCGTCGCGCTGCCCAGGGGAGCCTTGCGCGGCCCCTGCTGCCCCGCCCCGTCCCGGACCTGCCCCGGCCCCGACCTGCCCCGGCCCAACTCCCGTCGACCGTCGAGGCGACCCTGGGGGGGGCCGCTTGTCTACAGGGGGCCGCGCGTTGCCCCCCCCCCCTACCTCCCTACCCTGTTTTTAGGGTTTGGGGGGTGGCGGTTGGGGGGTGGCGGTTGGGGAGTGGCGGGTGTGTGGCGTCGCCTGCTCCTCCTCCTCCTTCGTCTCCCACTGCTGCAGCTGTCGCTGAGGGGGGTGGATGTGTGGGAGTGTACGGAGTGGTGCTATGGGGGTGGAGTGTGAGTAGAGCTAGGGTTTGAACAGGGGGTGTGTGAAATGGGGGTGGGACAGTTGGGGGAGGTTGAATGGAGGCGGTCGTCGTGTCGTCAGCAGCAGCAGCAGTCCGGAGGCTACAATCTCCGGTAGTCGCCAGTCGCCCGTGGGTCCGTTGCTCGTCTGCCGCTACTTTTAGCCGCGGGGCCAGTTACCCCAGTAGTCCGGAGCGCTGTTCCGGTAGCCACTGAGCCAGCAGCTCGTCTGTGTGTCTGCAGCGTCAGCAGTCGCCTCCCATCTTCTCTCCCCCACAGTCTCTCCTCCTCCTCACTTGCCCTCTGTGATAGCCTCTAGCTTTGCTTACATTTGTTAACTATAAAACTGCTACCTCTTGTACTTGTGCTCAGAATGTGTGGTGACATTGTGATCCACCCTGAGCTTGTTTTCTTTTGCTTGCTCTGCTGATTACACCCCACTTTGGCTATGGGGGTGTGTCAGAATATTATGCTCTAGCCTGTAGTGGGGTGCTCTATAGCGAGTACAACTCTTCTAGGGTTTTGCTATTTGTATCCCCATTCTTGCTAGTGCAACCCTCTTCTTTCTTCTAAACTTTAACAGCCTTGCACAGCTTCACGCAATCTGCCACAGTGCCGCCGCACTTGTGCCCCGGGATGTGCTCCTCGCTGAGCTGGATGACATGACGGGCAACACGACCGCTTGCGTCCACCCCTTCAACTGTCACCTTCTTGTCAGTGTCCTTGAGCCGTGCCAGGAATGGCGCCAGATGGTTGCTCATCCCCGCCCCGAACGTGCGGTCGTAGTCGATCTATCGGTGATGTATGTACGACACCACGCGGTCCACCTCCTCCGAAACTTGGGTCACTTCCACCTGGTTGGAGGGGTGGAAGAAAAACATACTCGTAGTTAGTGATTGTGAAAACAATTAGGTAAACAACTTTAACAAAAGTTCAGGGACTTACTTTCCGCCGCTGGAAAAAGCGGTTCAGCGAGTTCATCTGCCCCAAGATGTTTGCCAGAAAAAACAGACAGAAGTGGTACTTCAAAGTCTGCACCACTGGTGCGATCTTGTGATTCCACTCCAGTAAGACAACGATCGCCGTCCCCAAGATCTTGACCATGCGCAAAATTGCATCACCACGGGAGAGCCAACGCACGTCGTGCAGTCCCTGGTGCTCCATGTTGGTGCTGTGGATCACTTGTTGCAGCTCCTTGAACCTCTCGTGCCAGGGCGTGGATTTTCCCACGATCTCGCCAACCGCCCTGATCGACTTATCCACAATCGCCAAGTGAGGGAATTTCTCCGCCGATTCCTTGACAGCCAGAGCTTCACTGCACGAGTAAGTAGACCACACTTGTGTAAGTAGGTTATAAAGTATAGTGTGATAAAAGTTTTGAAAATAGACTAACATGCAATCAAATTTAATCTTACGTACCGATGCGCAATGCAGTGAACCCCGACCAGATGGGGGATGCGTAGCCGCAGTCTTGTCACAAGGCCTGACGTGCCACCGATCTCTCAAACTTATATGCTATATTCTATCTAGGCTGTAGTGGGGTAGTTCATATAGGGTACAACACTTTTAGGTTTCCCACTTGTATCCACCTGTTTGCTAGTTCACTCATTCATCCGTTCCATATTCTATCATGGTATTCTGAGCAGGTTCCCTCGTGGGAACGTTTTTTATTTAGGGCCCACCACGAGATTTGTTTTTTCCTGCCCTGCCCGAAGCACGTCGCGCGCCCTTCCCTAGCCGGCCCGTCGCGGCCCCTACTGCCGTCGCGGCCCCTACTACCGTCGCGGCCCCTGCTGCCGTCACGGCCCCTGGTGCCGACGCGGCCCCTGCTGCCGTCGCGGCTCCTACTGCCGTCGCGGCCCCTGCTGCCGACGCGGCCCCTGCTCCCGTCGCGGCTCCTACTGCCGTCGCGGCCCCTGCTACTCTCGCGGCCCCTGCTGCCGTCGCGGCCCTTGCTGCCGTCGCGGCCCCTGCTGCCGTCGCGGCTCCTACTGCCGTCGCGGCCCCTGCTGCCGTCGCGGCCCCTGCTGCCGTCGCGGCCCTTGCTGCCATCAGAGCCCCTGCTACCGTCGCGGCCCCTGCTGCCGTCGCGGCCCCTGCTGCCGTCGCGGCCCCTGCTGCCGTCGCGGCCCCTGCTGCCGTCGCGGCCCCTGCTGCCGTCGCGGCCCCTGCTGCCGTCGCGGCCCCTGCTGCCGTCGCGGCCCCTGCTGCCGTCGCGGCCCCTGCTGCCTTCTTGGCCCCTACTTCTGTCGCGGCCCCTGCCGTCGCAGCCCCTGCTATAGCGGCCCCTGCCGTCGAGGCCCCTGCTGTCGCGGCCCCTGCTGTCGCCGCACCTGCAGTCGCGGCCCCAGCTGTCGCGGCCCCTGCAGTCGCGGCCCTGCCCTGCACCCGCCCCTGGTAAGCACCCGCGCCGCCCTGCTGCGCCGCGCCGCCAGGAGCTGAGCTGCGCCGCCAAGCCGAGCCGCGCCGCCCAGCCGAGCCGCGCCGCCCACCGAGTCGCGCCGCTCTGCCAAGCCGCGTTGCCCTGCCGAGCCGCGCCGCCCTACCGAGCCGCGCTGCCCTACTGAGCCGCGCTGCCCTGCCTGCACTGTTCCTGCTGCCACTGCTGCTTCTACTACCACTGCTGCTACTGCTGCTACTGCTGCTATGGCTAGCCCTAGTGTTCTCACATTTGATGCTGAGGGGCGTGCAGTTGACTTTGACGTGTGGGTTGACAACTTGCAGCTCTTTCTTCAGTGTGACTCTAGGGATGGGGTATCTCTTTTCGATCACACGTCCGGTGTCTCTACTGCTCCTGCTGCCACTGCTGACAGTACGGTTCGCTCGCAGTGGACCACTCGTGACGCTGTTGCTCGTCTTGCTGTTCGTAGTCACCTGCCGCCTGCTGAGCGCGCGCATTTTGGCCAGTACAAGACTGCTCAGTCTTTGTACGACGCTGTAGTTGCGGGCTACTCCTCCCCTGCCACTACTGCCCTCAGCCGCCTCATGCTGCCGTACCTTTTCCCTGACCTTGCCGCCTTTGCCACAGTTGCTGACCTCATTACTCACCTCCGCACTAGTGACGCCCGCTACCGCGCTGCCCTTCCCATTGAGTTCTGTGCCAAGAACCCCCCCCCCCATGTACATCACCCTTTACTACCTAGTCACCCGCCTCCCTGACTCCCTTGCTTCAGTCAGGGACCACTTTCTCTCCCTTTGCCCCACCGAGCTCACTGTCGACCTGTTAGAGGAGCGCTTCGCTGCAACTGAGAAGAATATCTTAGCTGTAGGTGCTTCTCGCAGCGACCGTCGCACCCCTTTCTTTGAGGGGTGTTCCCCTGTCCCCCTTCTCCCCTCTGTTGCTTCTGCTGCTACTGTCGACCTCGTTGGCACAGAGGAGGTCGGGGCTGCGTCTGCTCCTAGTGGGAGGCGCCGCAACAGCAAGGGCAAGGGGAGCAAGGGTGGTGGAGGGGATGGCGGGGGCGGCGGCGGAGGCGGTGGAGGAGGCGGAGGGGGTGGCGGTGGAGGTGGGGGTGGTGCCGGGAGTGGGGGCTTCAGTGGCGACGGTGGAGGTGGTGGAGGCAGCGGCGGAGGTGGTGGAGGCAGCGGCAGCGGTGGTGGAGGCAGCGGCGGAGGTGGTGGAGGCAGCGGCAGCGGTGGTGGAGGTGGCGGCGGCGGTGGTGCTGGTCGAGGTGCAGCCACGCAGCGTGGAGGCTTTGGTGGTAGCCAGCGCCAGCAGCAGCCGCACTCCCGTGAGACCCCGTCGGCCCAGCAGCTTCGTGAGTGGTACGCTGGGCGTGGGAGATCTGGGGGTGCTGGTCCCTGCACTTACGTTCTTCGCACCGGCGGGCGTCGTGGGGAGACGTGCGGGCTGCCACACACTGCGCAGCGCTGCTTCGGTCGCCTGACTGACGCGTGGCGCGCCCAGTTTCCTGACGCTGTTGAGCTCCCTCGCTGGGGTGATCTGCTTAGGCAGAATGTGGCTATCTTTGATCTTGATTTCGATGCTATCCTTGCTGCCATGTATGCTTTGACTGATAGTGCTGAGGGTGACTGTTACCTGAGTGTCTCGCCCGACCCGAGCATTGAGGCTGCTGCTCTAGGTGCTAGTGCGTCTGCTGCTCCAGGTGCTGGTGCGTCTGCTCTCTCTACTGAGGCCTTGCACACTTTCACACTTGACTCTGGTGCTTCGCGCTCTTTCTTTCGCGACAGCACCACACTCACGCCACTCAGTCGGCCTATCGCAGTCTCCCTGGCTGACCCCTCTGGGGGCCCAGTCCTTGCGCACTCTTCCACGGTTCTACCGTGTCCTGCGGCCCCATCGGGCTTGCTGTCGGGACTCCACCTCCCCTCGTTCTCTACGAACCTGGTGAGTGGAGCTGACCTCCAGGACGCGTGGGTTGACCAGTTCACCCCAGGAGGTCAGCGTGTGACCCACTGCACTTGCTCTCGGACGGGCCGCCACCTGGCCACGTTCACCCGTCGGCCAGGGTCGAGTCTGTACACACTGACTACTGCGTCTCCTCCGGTCTCTGCGTCTGGTCAGTTAGCCGCGTCTAGTCAGGTGTTTGCTGCCGCGTCCAGGTCCAGTCCCGCGTCTTCCCCCTGCTCGTGTCGTCCTCTGGCGCATGAGACTCTCCTTTGGCACCACCGCCTTGGTCACCCCTCCCTGCCTCGTCTTCGAGGTATGGCCTCCCGTACCCTTGTCTCTGGTCTACCCCGGTCCCTCCCTCCCCTTCCTCCGGGGCCTGCCCCTACCTGTGTTCCTTGTGTCGAGGGACAGCAGCGCGCCGCTCCTCACTCCTCCATGTTCCCTCCGACTAAGGCTCCTCTGCAGACTCTTCACATGGACGTGTGGGGCCCAGCCCGCGTCCGTGGACAGGGTCACGAGCGCTACTTCCTGCTGGTCGTTGACGACTACTCGCGTTACACCACAGTCTTCCCCTTGCGCAGCAAGGGTGAGGTCCCTGAGGTGTTGATCGACTGGATCCGCGGTGCTCGTCGCCAGCTCAGCGAGAGTTTCGGCTCGGACCTTCCTGTTCTGCGTCTGCACTCAGACAGAGGTGGTGAGTTTTCCTCCGACCTCCTGAGGGCCTTCTGTCGTGCGGAGGGCATCCGCTAGACGTTCAAGCTTCCGGCCTCCCCACAGAAAAATGGGATTGCTGAGCGCCGCATTGGCATGGTCATGGACGTCGCTCGTACGTCCATGATCCATGCGGCTGCTCCCCATTTTCTGTGGCCGTTTGCGGTTCAGCACGCTGCGCATCAGATCAACCTTCAGCCTCGTTTCTCCTTGCCGGAGACCACACCTACTCTGCGGTGGACGGGGAAGGTTGGCGATGCGTCGGCGCTCCGTGTCTGGGGATCTCGAGCTTTTGTCCGCGATACTTCAGCGGACAAGCTGTCCTCCCGTGCCGTTCCCTGCGTCTTCCTTGGCTTCCCCCCTGACGCACCCGGGTGGCGGTTCTACCACCCCACCTCGCGTCGTGTTCTGTCCTCTCAGGACGTCACGTTTGACGAGTCGGTGTCTTACTACCGTCTCTTTCCCCACCGTACTGCCTCTCTCCCCCCCCCGCCGCTCTTCCTAGCACCAGGTACTCCTCCGGTAGACCCCCTCCCCCCTCAGGGTCCTGCCCCCTCAGGTGTGTCTCAGGTAGACCCTGCCGAGCCAGTCGAGGTAGCTGTCGACTGAGGTGCTGCTAGGGTTGCTGAGCCTGCGGGTGCGGGGACTGGGGGTGCGGAGCCTGGGGGTGCTGAGCCTGAGCGTGTGGAGTCTGGGGGTGCTGAGCCTAAGCGTGTGGAGTCTGGGGGTGCTGAGCCTGAGCGTGTGGAGCCTGAGGGTGCTGAGCCTGGGGGTACTGCGTCTGGGGGTGTTGAGCCTGCGCGTGCTGAGTCTGGAGGTTCTCCGGGTGTCCCGTTGCGGCGGGAGCCCCTCTCTCCGCAGCAGCTTCGTGAGTGGTACGCTCGGCGCTGTCGCCATGCTACTGGTGCTGCTGGTGCTGGAGGTGCTACTGGAGCTGCTGGAGGTGCTGCTGCTGCTGGAGCTGCTGGAGGAGCTGCTGGTGCTGGAGCTGCTGGAGGTGCTGCTGGTGCTGGTGCTGCTGGAGGTGCTGCTGGTGCTGGTGCTGCTGGAGGTACTTCTGGAGCTGTTGGAGGTCCTGCTGGTGTTGGAGCTGCTAGAGCCGCTGGTCCTGGAGGTGCTCGTACTGGAGGTACTGGAGCTGCTGGGGCTGGTGGTGCTGCAGGCGTTGGAGCTGCAGGTACTGGAGCTGGTGGTGCTGCGGGAGTTGTTGCTGGAGACCCTGGAGCTGAGGGTACTGGTGCTGTCTCTGCTGTTTCTGGAGGCACTGCGCGGCCGCGGCCGTACTACGTTCCGCTCCTTCAGCAGGTTCTTGGTCTACCGCCTTCTCCTGGTCCTACTCCTCCTATACTGAGTCCACCGCCTGTCCAGTCACTGTCGCAGTTACAGCCGGCCTCTCCACTGCCTGGTCCTTCTCTTTACTCTGGACCGACTAGGGGTCTTACGGAGCGTCGTGAGCCTGATTCGCGTCCTGTGTTGCCTGAGTCTCGTCCTGCGTCACCTGAGTCTCGTTCTGCGTCGCCTGTCCGCACTGTTCGCACTGGTCGTCGTGTTTTGCGTCCGCGTCCTCCTGTCCCTGGCACTCACTCTATGACACTGCGTCCTTCCACTGCTCCACAGCGTGTCCCTCTGCCGTCTCCTCCTGCTTCCTCTCTTCCTGACGGTCCGGACCCGGAGTCTGACTCTCTTCGTGCTGCTAGTCCTACTGTCACGCGTTTTCTGGCCACTGCTGTCACAGACCCTTTGTTTGAGTCTACTGCTGCGTCTGCTCTCGTTACTGAGCTTGTTGACTTTGCTGCAGCCTGTCGCCTAGACTACGCCACTAGTCTTGTTGCTGAGTCTGCGTCTGCGTCTGTCTGTCCTCCGTCTGTCGGGGGTGAGTGTGCTCTTGGCACGGACGTTCTTGAGGACAGACAGGAGGAGTTTGAGTGCTTTGCCGCTGCTGTACCTCATCTCGTGTCCATGCTGCTTGCCCCTGAGGGAGACCCGGATGCACCAGACATCCCGACCCCGCGCTCTTACGCAGAGGCGATAGAGGGTCCCTACTCCTCTCAGTGGCAGGCAGCCATGGACGCCGAGATGGCTTCATGGAAGTCCACAGGCACCTACGTCGACGAGGTTCCCCCACCTGGGGCGAACATCGTCAGTGGCATGTGGATCTTCAGGGTGAAGCGGCCGCCGGGTTCTCCACCTGTCTTCAAGGCGCGTTACGTTGCACGTGGCTTCAGTCAGCGCCAGGGAGTTGACTTCTTCCAGACCTTCTCCCCTACCCCGAAGATGACCACTCTGTTAGAATGTAGAACTGAACGAGAATGTGTGAAACTAGGCAGCAGGGTGATACAAGTAGGAAACCCTAGCAATGTTGTACCCCCTAAGGCTAAACCCACTATAGCCTACACAATATGAACATGTATAATGTTTGACACACCCCCATAGGCTAAGTGGGAGACAACCAGATGGTCACAAGACCAGTCAAAGCAAAGCAAAGCAAGCTCAGGGTGGATCTCAAGGAAACCACACAAATTCCGAGCACAAGCAAGTGGTCACAAGACCAGTTCACATGCAGTTTGATAATATAACAAGAGGTACAGTGATCACAACCTAACAAGAGTAAACATGCAGGTATATATATATAGAGATCACAGTACAAGCAGAGTCAAGAAGTGAGCAAGTGAGGGAGAGTAGGCACAAGGCCTAGAACAGTACAGAAACGCTGATGGTCACAAGGCTGAAGCGCCTTGGTGAACACATCAGCAGTGTTGGCCCGAGTGGCCACGTAACGCAGACGAAGCTGACCACGCTGCTGCAGCTCTCGAGCAAGGAAGTAGCGCAGAGCGATGTGCTTCGTCCTGTGCTCCAGTCTGTGCTCCTCACACAAGGCAATGGCGGCCTTGTTGTCAACGTACAGCACTGGAGGAGAACGAGGCCGCTCTCCCAGGTCGGTCAGCAGGTAGGTGAGCCAGCGTAACTCCTGTGCAGCCATGGCTGTGGCGTAGATCTCAGCCTCACAACTGGAGCTGAGAACAGAAGAAGAGCGAGTAGAACGCCAAGAAACTGAACCAGAGCCAAGGCTGAAGGTGTAACCCTGAGACGACCGCTGCGTAGCCTGGTCGTCAGCCCAAGAAGCGTCTGAGTGACCCGTGAGGACAACGTCGCTCCGACCTCCAAGCACGAGCCCCATGCCCGACGTACTGCACAAGTAGCGCAACACCCTCTTAGCGGCATCCATGTGCTCCTTCCGGTGACGGCCGGGAGCGACATAGCGTGCTAGGATGCTAAGAGGGTATGCCAGGTCAGGTCGAGTGCAGGTCATCAGGTACATGAGGCAGCCCACAAGCTCTGGATACGGGCCACTCGGCTCTACGGACTCATCCGAAGGCAGAGCTGAGAGCGAGTGACCGGTAGGCAGAGGAGTGGGCTGAGGCGAGGAGTACGTGAAGCGGAAGCGCTGAAGGACCTGCTGCACCATGTGTGACTGAGTCAAGGTGATGGTGCGCTGTGCTCTGTCCCGGGTGATCCGCAAGCCAAGATAGCTTGTCAGCTCACCCAGGTCTGTGCACGTGTGTCTCTTCTGCAGCTCCGACTTCACGTGGGCGAGTGCCTCAGTGTCAGCAGTAGCAAAGACCAAGTCGTCTACGTAAACAAGAACGTAGAACGGCGGCAGAGTGGTATCGGTGCGTAGAAACAGCGACGGGTCAGCAGTAGAAGGAGCAAACCCAAGAGCAGCAAGAGTAGTCCTCAGTGTGTCGTGCCACTCACGGGGTGCCTGGCGGAGACCGTAGACTGGCCGCCGGAGGCTCCACTGGGTACCAGGAGGGAACGACCCAGTGAAGCCAGGTGGGCGGCGCAGCCAGATCTCCTCGTGCAGGCTGCCCTGTAAGAACGCAGTGCTGAAGTCAAGAGAGTGGAGCTCGTAGTCACGCTGAGCAGCGACGTGCAGCAGAACCCGAAGAGTGGTCATCTTCGGGGTCGGGGAGAAGGTCTGGAAGAAGTCAACTCCCTCTCGCTGACTGAAGCCTCGTGCAACGTAACGCGCCTTGAAGACAGGCGGAGAACCCGGCGGCCGCTTCACCCTGAAAATCCACATGCCACTGACGATGTTCGCCCCAGGTGGGGGAACCTCGTCGACGTAGGTGCCTGTGGACTTCCAGGATGCCATCTCTGCGTCCATGGCTGTCTGCCACTGAGAGGAGTAGGGACCCTCCATCGCCTCTGCGTAGGAGCGTGGGGTCGGGATGTCTGGTGCATCCGGGTCTCCCTCAGGGGCAACTAGCATGGACACGAGATGAGGCAAAGTAGCGGCAAAGCACTCAAACTCCTCCTGTCTGTCCTCAAGGACGTCCGTGCCAAGAGCACACTCACCCCCGACAGACGGAGGACAGACAGACTCAGACTCAGACTCAGCAACAAGGCTAGCGGCGTAGTCTAGACGACAGGCAGCAGCAAAGTCAACAAGCTCAGCGACTAGAGCAGACGCAGCAGAGGACTCAAAGGAAGGGTCAGTGACAGCAGTGGCAAGAAGACGCGTGACAGTAGGACTGGCAGCACGAAGAGAGTCAGAGTCCGGGTCAGCAAGAGCAGGAAGAGAGGACGCTGGTGGAGACGGCAGTGGGACACGCTGTGGAGCAGTAGAGGGACGCAGGGTCATATAGTGAGTGCCAAGGACAGGAGGAGGACGCTGACGTGGAACACGACGACCAGCGCGGACAGCGCGGACAGGCGACTCTGGACGCGTCTCAGGCGACGGAGGACGAGACTCAGGCTCACGACGCTCCGTAAGACCTCCCGTCGGCGCAGTGTAGGGAGAAGGACCAGGAAGTGGAGAGACTGGCTGTAACTGTGACTGCGACTGGACAAGCGGTGGACTCAGTAGGGGAGGAGTAGGACCAGGAGAGGGCGGAAGGCCAAGAACCTGCTGAAGGAGCGGAACGTAGTACGGCCGTGGCCGCTCAGCACCTCCAGCTCCAACCCCCTCAGCAGGGCCAGTCCCAGCAGCTCCAGCAGCACCGCCAGCAGCAGCAGGGTCCCCAGCAGCTCCAGTACCAGCAGCACCTCCAGCAGTGCCAGCAGCACCACCAGCAGCAGCAGCACCTCCAGCAGCTCCAGCAGCACCAGTACCAGCAGCACCTCCAGCAGCGCCAGCAGCACCGCCAGCAGCAGCAGTACCACCAGCAGCTCCAGTAGCTCCAGCACCAGTAGCACCTCCAGCAGCGCCAGCAGCACCAGCAGCACCTCCAGCAGCGCCAGCCGCACCGCCAGCAGCAGCAGCACCTCCAGCAGCTCCAGCAGCACCAGAACCAGTAGTACCTCCAGCAGCGCCAGCAGCACCTCCAGCAGCAGCAGTACCTCCAGCAGCTCCAGCAGCACCAGCAGCACCTCCAGCAGCGCCAGCCGCACCGCCAGCAGCAGTAGCACCTCCAGTAACTCCAGAAGCTCCAGAGTCCACGACACCGGGAGCGCCACTCCGGAGACTGCAGCGCCTAGCGTACCACTCTCGGAGCTGCTGGGGAGAGGGCAGCTCCCGCCTAGGAGGGGAAGCACTAGCACCAGCTCCGGCACCACTCCGAGCTCCAGAAGCACCTCTCCAGAAGCAGCTCTGATACCATGTTAGAATGTAGAACTGAACGAGAATGTGTGAAACTAGGCAGCAGGGTGATACAAGTAGGAAACCCTAGCAATGTTGTACCCCCAAAGGCTAAACCCACTATAGCCTACACAATATGAACATGTATAATGTTTGACACACTCTTCGGGTACTGCTGCACGTCGCCGCTCAGCGTGACTACGAGCTCCACTCGCTTGACTCCAGCACAGCCTTCCTACAGGGCAGCCTGCACGAGGAGATCTGGCTGCGCCGCCCACCAGGCTTCACTGGGTCTTTTCCTGCTGGTACCCAGTGGAGCCTCCGACGGCCAGTCTACGGTCTCCGCCAGGCACCCCGTGAGTGGCACGACACACTGAGGACGACTCTTGCTACTCTTGGTTTTGCTCCTTCCACTGCTGACCCGTCGCTGTTTTTACGCACTGACATCACTCTGCCGCCGTTCTACGTTCTCGTGTACGTAGACGACCTCGTCTTTGCTACTGCTGACACTGAGGCACTCGCCCACGTGAAGTCTGAGCTGCAGAAGAGACACACGTGCACAGACCTGGGTGAGCTCACAAGCTATCTTGGCTTGCGGATCACCCGGGACTGAGCACAGTGCACCATTACCTTGACTCAGTCACACATGGTGCAGCAGGTCCTTCAGCGCTTCGGCTTCGTGTACTCCTCGCCACAGTCCACTCCTCTGCCTACTGGTCACTCCCTCTCAGCCCCACCTTCGGACGAGTCCGTGGAGCCGAGTGGCCCGTATCCAGAGCTTGTGGGCTGCCTCATGTACCTGATGACTTGCACACGACCTGACCTCGCATACCCTCTCAGCCTTTTGGCTCGCTACGTGGCTCTTGGTCGACACCGAAAGGTGCACTGGGATGCTGCGAAGAGGGTGTTGCGTTACCTGTGCAGTACGTCGGGCATGGGGCTCGTGCTTGGAGGACGGGCTCGAGTTGTCCTCACTAGTCACGCAGACGCTTCCTGGGTTGACGACTTGGCTACGCAGCGGTCGTCACAGGGGTACACCTTCAGTCTTGGCTCCGGTTCTGTCTCTTGGCGGTCTACCCGCTCTTCTTCTGTTCTCAGCTCCAGTTGTGAGGCTGAGATCTACGCTGGGGCCATGGCTGCACAGGAGTTACGCTGGCTCACCTACCTGCTGACCGACTTGGGAGAGGCGCCTCGTTCTCCTCCAGTTCTGTACGTCGACAACAAGGCCATGCTTGCCTTGTGTCAGGAGCACAGACTGGAGCACATAACGAAGCACATTGCTCTGCGCTACTTCCTTGCTCGAGAGTTGCAGCAGCGTGGTCAGCTTCGTCTTGCTTACGTGGCCTCTCAGGCCAACACTGCTGATGTTTTCACCAAGGCACTTCAGCCTTGTGATCATCAGCGTTTCTGCACTGTTCTAGGCCTTGTACCTACTGTGCCTCACTTGCTTACTTCTTGACTCTGCTTGTACTGTACTCTCTATATATATACCTGCATGCTTAAACTTGCTAGGTTGTGTTCACTGTATTGTTTGTTCTCCTATACATAACTCTGCATGTGAACTGGCCTTGTGGCCATTTGCTTGTGCTCAGACTGCATGGTGACTTTGTGATCCACCCTGAGCTTGCTTTGCCTTTCTTGACTGGTCTTGTGGCCTCTTATTCTCCCCCACTTTTGTGAGAATCATGAGAGGAAATGGGTGGGGTACAAGTAGCAAACACAAAATTGTTGTACCCTCTAAGGACTATCCCTACAGCCTAAACAGACTATAGCATGTATAAGTTTGACACACCCCCATAGGCAAAGTGGGGGAGAACAAGGGGTCACAAGACCAGTCAAGAAGGTAAAGCAAGCTCAGGGTGGATCACAAAGTCACCACGCAGTCTGAGCACAAGCAAAGGGCCACAAGGCCAGTTCACATGCAGAGTTATATAAAGGAAAGCAAACAATACAGTGAACACAACCTAGCAAGTGTAAGCATGCAGGTATAAGTATATAGAGTACAGTACAAGCAGAGTCAAGAAGTCAGCAAGTGAGGTGAGAAGAAACGAGGAATGAAATGACTAAAGGAAAGTTGGGTACAAAAGCAAACCCTAGAAAACTGTACCCCATATGTGCTACCCCACTATAGCCTACAGTAGCTATGTCATATAAGTCTGACACACCCCCATAGGCAAAGTGGGGGAGAACAAGGGGTCACAAGACCAGTCAAGCAAAGCAAAACAAGCTCAGGGTGGATCACAAAGTCACCACACATTCCGAGCACAAGTTCAAGGCCACAAGGCCAGTTCACATACAGGATTGCATATATATATAAGGCTAGACAAGCAAGTGAGGCAAGGTAGGCACAAGACCCAGCTGAGTACAGAAGCGCTGATGATCACAAGGCGGAAGTGCCTTGGTGAAGATATCAGCAGTGTTGGCCTCAGAGGCCACGTACGCAAGCCGTAGCTGACCACGCTGCTGTAGCTCACGAGCAAGGAAGTAGCGGAGAGCAATGTGCTTCGTTCTGTGCTCCAGTCTCTGCTCTCGACACAAGGCCAGCATGGCCTTGTTGTCTACGTACAGCACTGGAGGAGAACGAGGCGGCTCTCCGAGGTCAGTGAGCAGGTAGGTGAGCCAGCGAAGCTCCTGTGCAGCCATGGCCCCAGCGTAGATCTCAGCCTCACAACTGGAGCCGAGAACAGAAGACGAGCGGGTAGCCCGCCACGAAACAGAGCCGGAACCAAGGCTGAAGGTGTAACCCTGTGACGACCGCTGCGTAGCCTGGTCGTCAGCCCAAGAAGCGTCTGCGTGCCCAGTGAGGACCACTGGACTCTGCCCTCCAAGCACAAGCCCCATGCCCGACGTACTGCACAAGTAGCGCAACACCCTCTTCGCTGCAGCCATGTGCTCCGGTCTGTGTCTCCCAGGAGCAACATAGCGTGCAAGAATGCTAAGAGGGTATGCAAGGTCAGGTCGTGTGCAGGTCATCAGGTACATGAGGCAGCCAACAAGCTCTGGGTACGGGCCACTCGACTCTACGGACTCATCCGAAGGCAGAGCTGAGAGCGAGTGGCGAGTAGGCAGAGGAGTGGCCTGAGGCGAGGAGTACGTGAAGCCGAAGCGCTGAAGGACCTGCTGCACCATGTGTGACTGAGTCAGGGTAATGGTGCGGCGTGCTCTGTCCCGGGTGATCTGCAAGCCAAGGTAGCTGCGCAGTTCACCCAGGTCTGTGCACGTGTGTCTCTTCTGCAGCTCGGACTTCACGTGGGCGAGTCCAGCAGTGTCAGCTGTGGCGAAGACCAAGTCGTTGACGTACACGAGGATGTAGAACGGCGGCAAAGAAGTGTCGGTGCGCAGAAACAGCGACGGGTCGGCAGTAGAGGGAGCAAACCCAAGAGCCGCAAGTGTAGTCCTCAGTGTGTCGTGCCACTCACGCGGTGCCTGGCGGAGACCGTAGACTGGCCTCCGGAGGCTCCACTGGTTGCCAGGAGGAAAGGACCCAGTGAAGCCAGGTGGGCGACGCAGCCAGATCTCCTCGTGCAGGCTGCCCTGCAAGAAAGCAGTGCTGAAGTCAAGAGAGTGGAGCTCGTAGTCGCGGTGAGCAGCTATGTGCAGCAGTACCCGAAGAGTGGTCATCTTCGGGGTGGGAGAAAAGGTCTGAAAGTAGTCAACTCCCTGCCGCTGACTGAAGCCACGAGCCACGTAACGCGCCTTGAAGACAGGCGGAGAACCCGGCGGCCGCTTCACCCTGAAAATCCACATGCCACTGACGATGTTCGCCCCAGGTGGGGGAACCTCGTCAACGTAGGTGCCTGTGGACTTCCAGGAAGCCATCTCTGCGTCCATAGCTGCCTGCCACTGAGAGGAGTAGGGACCCTCTATCGCCTCCGCGTAAGAGCGCGGAGTCGGGATGTCAAGTGCATCCGGGTCTCACTCAGGGGTAAGCAGTACGGACACGAGATGAGGTGAAGCAGCAGCCAGACACTGGAACTCCTCCTGCCTGTCCTCAAGGACGTCCGTGCCAAGGGCACACTCACCCCCGACGGACGGAGGACAGACAGACTCAGACTCAACAACAAGACTAGCAGCGTAGTCTAGACGACAGTGAGCAGCAAAGTCGACGAGCTCAGCAACTAGGGCAGACGCAGCAGTGGACTCAAAGGAAGGGTCAGTGACAACAGTAGCAAGGAGACGCGTGACAGTCGGACTGGCAGCACGAAGGGAGTCCGACTCCGGGTCAGGAAGAGCAGGAAGATAGGACTCAGGAGGAGAAGGCAAAGGGGCACGCAGAGGAGCAGTGGACGGACGCAGAGACATCCGGTGCGTGCCAGGGACAGGAGGAGGACGCTGACGCGAACCACGACCACTAGTGCGAGCAGCACGGACAGGCGACGCAGGGCGAGACGCAGGCTCACGACGCTCAGTAAGACCTCCAGTAGGACCAGTGTAGGGAGAAGGAGCGGGCAGTGGGGAGGCCGGCTGTAACTGTAACTGTGACGGGACAGGCTGTGGACACTCTAAGGGAGGAGGAGGACCAGAAGAAGGCGGGAGACCAAGAACCTGCTGAAGGAGCGGAACGAAGTACGGCCGAGGCCGCGCGGCGACTCCAGACACATCAGGGACAGCACCAGTACCCCCAGCGGCAGCACCAGCGCCAGCAGCACCTCCAGCTCCAGTACCTCCAGCAGCACCAGTAGCACCCCCAGTAGGACCGCCTCCAGGACCGACAGCAGTAGCCTCAGCGCCAACACCCTCAGTAGCTCCAGCTCCAGTCGTACCCGCAGGCCCAGCAGCTCCAGTACTCCCAGTACGAGCACCTCCGGGACCCGCGGCACCAGCACCCTCAGCAGCCGAAGAACCTCCAGCTCAAGCAGCACGCCTCCAGCGCCGGGCAAACCACTCGCGCAGCTCCGGTGGAGAGAGTGGCTCCCGCCGAGACGAAGCACCCGGAGAACCTCCAGGCTCAGCACCGCCAGACGCCACACGAGCAGGCCCAGCTCCCTCAGGCTCCGCACCCCCAGGCTCAGCACCTCCAGGCGTAGTACCCCCAGGCTCAGCACCCCCAGGCTCAGGACCCCCAGTAGTAGCACCCTCAGGCTCAGCACCCCCAGGCGTAGCACCCACACGCTCAGCACCCCCAGAGTCAGCACCCCCAGGCTCAGCACCCTCAGCAGCACCAGAGTCACCAGTAACCTCGACAGGCTCGACTGCGTCTACCTGGGACACACCTGAAGGGGCAGGACCCTGAGGGGGGAGGGGGTCTACCGGGGGGGGACCTGGCACAAGGAAGAGCGGTGGCGGGGGGAGGGACGGAGTGCGGTAGGGGAAGAGGCGGTAGTAGGGGACCGACTCGTCAAACGTGACGTCCTGGGAGGACACAACACGGCGAGAGGTGGGGTGGTAGAACTGCCACCCTGGCGCGTCAGGGGGGAAGCCAAGGAAGACGCAAGGAGCAGCACGAGGGGACAGCTTGTCCGCAGACAAGTCGCGGACAAACGCCCGAGATCCCCAGACACGGAACGCAGACGCATCGCCAACCTTCCCCGTCCACAGCAAAGCTGGGGAGGTCTCCGGCATGGAGACCCTGGGGTGAAGGTTGATCTGATGCGCCGCGTACCGAACCGCAAACGGCCACAGAAAATGGGGGGCAGCCGCATGCATCATGGACGTACGGGCGACGTCCATGACCATGCCAATGCGGCGCTCAGCAATCCCATTTTGCTGTGGAGAGTCCGGAAGCGTGAAGGTCTGGCGGATGCCTCGTGCACGACAGTAGGCTCGCAGAAGGCCAGAGGAGAACTCTCCACCTCTGTCAGAGTGCAGACGCAGAACAGGAAAGTCCGAGCCGAAGCTCTGCCTGAGCTGGAGACGAGCTGCGCGGATCCAGTCGATCAACACCTCAGTGACATCACCCTTGCTGCGCAAGGGGAAGACTGTGGTGTAACGCGAGTAGTCGTCAACCACCAGCAGGAAGTAGCGCTCGTGACCCTGTCCACGGACGCGGGCCGGGCCCCACACGTCCATGTGAAGCGTCTGCAGCGGGGCCTCTGTCGGAGGAAACTGGGAGGAGTGAGGGGCAGCCCGCTGCCGCCCCTTGACACAGGGGACGCAGGTAGGGCCAGGCCCCAGAGGAAGGGGAGGGAGGGACCGGGGAAGACCAGAGACAAGGACACGGGAGGCCATGCCTCGGAGACGAAGCAGGGAGGGGTGACCAAGGCGGTGGTGCCAGAGGAGAGTCTCGTGAGACAGAAGGCGACACGAACAGGGGGCAGACTCAGGACCAGACCTGGACGCTGCAGCAAACACCTGACCCGACGCAGCTACCTGACCAGACGCAGTGATTGGAGGAGACGCAGTGGTCAGTGTGTACAGGCTCGACCCCGGCCGACGTGTAAACGTGGCCAGGTGTCGGCCTGTCCGAGCGTCCGTGCAGTGGGTCACCCGCTGACTCGCAGGAGTGAACTGGTGAACCCCCGCATCCTGTAGGTCAGCACCACTCACCAAGTTCGTAGAGAACGAGGGGAGGTAAAGACCAGACAGGGTGCCAGAGGGGGCCGCCGGACACGGGAGGACAGTGGAGAAGTGAGCAAGGACAGGACCCCCAGAGGGGTCTGCCAGAGAGACTGCAACTGGCCGGCCAAGCGGCGTGAGTGTGGTGCGGTCTCGAAAGAAGGAGCGAGAAGCCCCCGAGTCAAGGGTGAAGGTGTGGGAGGCCGAAGTTGACGCAGAACCTGAGAGAGCAGACTCACCAGCACCTGAGAGAGCAGACGCAGGAGCACCTAGAGCAGCAGCCTCACCAGTACCTAGAGCAGCAGACTCAATGCCCGGGTCGGGCGGAAAACACCGGTAACAGTCACCCTCATCACTAATAGTCACAGTCTACATGGCAGCAAGAATAGCATCAAAGTCAAGGTCAAAGACAGCTACACCCGCCCTAGACAGCTCACCCCAGCGGGGGATCTCAGTGGCCTCAGGGAACTGGTGACGCCAAGCGTCCGTCAGGCGGCCAAAGCAGCGCTGGGTGGAGTGCGCACCCCAGCACTGCTCACCCGCGCGGTCTCCGGTGCGTAGGACGTAGGTGCACGGACCAGTACCTCCACCCCGCTGGCGTGCAGCGTACCACTGACGGAGCTGCTGAGGGGGGGGGATGTCACGAGGGCGCTGCTGCTGCTGCTGCTGGCGCTGACCACCACCGGAGCCGACCCTCTGTGCAGCACCACCCCGACCAGCTCCACCTCCTTCGCCGCCGCCTCCTCCACCGCCGCCACCTCCGCTCCCACCGCCACCGCCGCCGCCGCCTCCGCCTCCACTGCCGCCACCGACACCTCCACCCCCGCCACCACCCCCACCGCCACCCCCACCCCCTCCACCGCCTCCACCGCCGCCTCCACCGCCCCCGCTAGCTCCTCCAGTGCCCCTGCCCCCCTTGCCCTTGCCAGGGCGGCGTCTCCCGCTAGGGGTAGACGCCGCACCGACCGACTCAAGCCCAACGAGGTCGGCCGCAGCAGCAGAGGCAACAGAGGGCAGAAGGGGGGAGGGGGAACACCCCTCAAAGATGGGGGTGCGAGGGTCACCACGAGAGGCTCCTACAGCTACTATGCTCTTTTCTGCTGCTAGGAGGGCCTTCTCGAGGAGGTCAACGGTGAGAGTGGTGGGGCAAACTGAGAGGAAGTGGTCCCTGACTACGCGAAGGGAGTCAGGGAGCCGGGTGACTATATAGTAGAGGGTGATGTACATGGGGGGGGGGTTCTTGGCGCAGAACTCAGCAGGAAGCGCAGCGCGGTAGCGAGTGTCACTAGTGCGGAGGTGCGTAATGAGGTCAGCGACTGTGGGAAAGGCAGCAAGGTCAGGGAAGAGGTACGGTAGCATGATGCGGCTCAGTGCAGCAGTGGCAGGGGAGGAGTAGCGCGCAACTACAGCGTCGTACAAGGTCTGAGCACTCTTGTACTGGCTAAAGTGCGCACGCTCAGAGGTAGGCAGGTGGCGACGCACAGCAAGACGTGCAGCAGCATCGCGAGTGGCCCACTGTGAGCGAACAGTGGCGTCGGCATCAGCAGCAGGGGCAGGAGAGGCACCAGAGGTGAGGTCAAAGAGGGAGAGACCGTCTGCCCTATCGCACTGTAGGAAAAGCTGCAGGTCATCTACCCAGACGTCAAAGTCAATGGCCCGACCCTCAGCGTCAAAAGCGAGGACACTAGGGGTAGCCATGACAGCAGTAGACTAGCAGCGCGAACAGTAGGGTAAGGGCAGTGCAGTGACAGAGGCGCTGCTCTTACGAGACAGGGCGGCTCGGGTGGCTCGGCGGCTCAGCGGCTCGGCAACTCGGCGGCTCGGGCGGCTCGGGCGGCTCGGCGGTACGGCGGCTCGGCAGCAACAGCGGCTCGGCGACTCGGCGGCTCGGGCGGCTCGGGCGGCTCGGCGGTACGGCGGCTCGGCAGCACGGGCGGCTCAGGTGGCGCGGCGGCTCGGGCGGCTCGGGTGGATCGGGCAGCTCGGCAGCAGCTCGGCGGCGCCGGCGGCTCGGTGGTGACGGCGGGGCCGCGCGGGGAGCGGCGGCTGGGCCGGGAGGAGCGGCGCCGGTAGGGCCGAGGCGCACCGGCGGGTGCAGTCAGCGGCGGCAGCAGCTGCGGTCCCGAGGGAGGTGGTGGCGGCTGCTGCTGGCGACGGCTGCGGCTGCTGCTGCAGGGACGGCGGCGGCCGCTGCGGCAGGGGCGGCGACGGCGGGCCGGAGGGGGGGGGCGGCGACAGGGCCGCGAGAGGCCGCGAAGGGCGGCGAAGGGGCCGTGAAGGGCGGCGCGAGGGGCCGCGGAGGGCGGCGACGGGCCGTGATAGGGCGGCGCGAGGGGCCGCGTAGGGCGGCGACGGGCCGTAGGGGGCCGTGAGAGGCCGCGGGAGGGGCCGTAAGGGGCGTAAGGGGCGGCGCGAGGGGCCGTAAGGGACGGCGCGAGGGGCCGTAAGGGGCCGCTAAGGGCGGCGCGAGGGGCCGACGGGCGGCGCGAGGGGCCGTAAGGGGCCGTAAGGGCGGCGCGAGGGGCCGTAAGGGTGGCACGAGGGGCCGTAAGGGCGGCACAGGGGGCCGTGAGAGGGGCCGCTAAGGGCGACGCGAAGGGACCGTGAGGGGCCGTGAGAGGGCGCGACGGTAGGGAGGGCACACAGGGCGCGACTCGGGCAGGAGCGAAGCGCGCTCCGGGCAGGAAAAAAAAAGGTTCGTGGTGGGCCCTAGGAAGTGTTCCCACTAGGGAACCTGCTCGATACCATGAGAAGAAACGAGGAATGAAATGACTAAAGGAAAGTTGGGTACAAAAGCAAACCCTAGAAAACTGTACCCCATATGTGCTACCCCACTATAGCCTACAGAAGCTATGTCATATAAGTCTGACATGAGGCACAGTAGGTACAAGGCCTAACACAGTACAGAAACGCTGATGATCACAAGGCTGAAGTGCCTTGGTGAAAACATCAGCAGTGTTGGCCTGAGAGACCACGTAAGCAAGACGAAGCTGGCCACGCTGCTGCAACTTTTGAGCAAGGAAATAGCGTAGAGCAATGTGCTTCGTTCTGTGCTCCAATCTGTGCTCCTGACACAAGGCCAGCATGGCCTTGTTGTCGACGTACAGAACTGGAGGAGAACGAGGCGCCTCTCCCAAGTTGGTCAGCAGGTAGGTGAGCCAGCGTAGCTCCTGTGCAGCCATGGCCCCAGCGTAGATCTCAGCCTCACAACTGGAGCTGAGAACAGAAGAAGAACGGGTAGACCGTCAAGAGACAGAACCGGAGCCAAGACTGAAGGTGTAACCCTGTGACGACCGCTGCGTAGCCAAGTCGTCAACCCAGGAGGCGTCAGCGTGACTAGTGAGGACAACTCGAGCCCGTCCTCCAAGCACGAGCCCCATGCCCGATGTACTGCACAAGTATCGCAACACCCTCTTCGCAGCATCCCAGTGCACCTTTCGGTGCCTGCCGGGAGCCACGTAGCGAGCCAGAAGGCTGAGATGGTATGCGAGGTCAGGTCGTGTGCAAGTCATCAGGTACATGAGGCAGCCCACAAGCTCTGGATACGGGCCACTCGGCTCTACGGACTCGTCCGAAGGTGGAGCTGAGAGCGAGTGACCGGTAGGCAGAGGAGTGGACTGTGGCAAGGAGTACGTGAAGCCGAAGCGCTGAAGGACTTGCTGCACCATGTGTGACTGAGTCAAGGTAATGGTGCGCTGTGCTCTGTCCCGGGTGATCCGCAAGCCAAGATAGCTTGTCAGTTCACCCAGGTCTGTGCACGCGTGTCTCTTCTGCAGCTCGGAATTTACGTGGGCGAGTGCCTCAGTGTCAGCAGTAGCAAAGACGAGGTCATCTACGTACACGAGAATGTAGAACGGCGGCAGAGTAGTGTCAGTGCGTAAGAACAGAGAAGGGTCAGAAGTGGAAGGAGCAAAACCAAGAGCAGCAAGAGTCGTCCTGAGTGTGTCGTGCCACTCACGAGGTGCCTGGCGGAGACCGTAGACTGGCCGCCGGAGGCTCCACTGGGTACCAGCTGGAAACGACCCAGTGAAGCCAGGTGGGCGGCGCAACCAGATCTCCTCGTGCAGGCTGCCCTGTAGAAAGGCTGTGCTGAAGTCAAGCGAGTGGAGCTCGTAGTCACGCTGAGCAGCTACGTGCAGCAGTACCCGAAGTGTGGTCATCTTCGGGGTAGGGGAGAAGGTCTGAAAGAAGTCAACTCCCTGTCGCTGACTGAAGCCACGTGCAACGTAACGCGCCTTGAAGACAGGCGGAGAACCCGGCGGTCGCTTCACCCTGAAGATCCACATGCCACTGACGATGTTCGCCCCAGGCGGGGGAACCTCGTCGACGTAGGTGCCTGTGGACTTCCAGGAAGCCATCTCGGCGTCCATGGCTGCCTGCCACTGAGAGGAGTAGGGACCCTCTATCGCCTCTGCGTAAGAGCGCGGGGTCGAAATGTCTGGTGCATCCGGGTCTCCCTCAGGGGCAAGCAGCATGGACACGAGATGAGGTACAGAAGCAGCAAAGCACTCAAATTCCTACTGTCTGTCCTCAAGAACGTCCATGCCAAGAGCACACTCACCCCCGACGGACGGAGGACAGACAGGCACAGACGCAGACTCAGTAACAAGACTAGCGGCGTAGTCTAGGCGACAGGCTGCAGCAAAGTCAACAAGCTCAGTAACAAGAGCAGACGCAGCAGTGGACTCAAACAAAGGGTCAGTGACAGCAGTGGCCAGAAAACGCGTGACAGCTGGACTAGCAGCACGTAGGGAGTCAGACGCAGGGTCCGGAGGAAGAGAGGACGCAGGAGGAGACGGCAGAGGGACACGCTGTGGAGCAGTGGAAGGACGCAGAGTCATAGAGTGAGTGCCAGGGACAGGAGGAGGACGCGGACGTGAAACACGACCAGCGCGAACAGGACGGACAGGCGACGCAGGACGAGACTCAGGCTCACGACGCTCCGTAAGACCACTAGTCGGTCCAGAGTAAGGAGAAAGACCAGGCAGTGGAGAGGCTGGCTGGAACCGTGACTGGGACTGGACAGGGGGTGGACTTAGTAAAGGAGGAGGAGGAGGACCAGGAGAAGGCGGGGAGCCAAGAACCTGCTGAAGAAGCGGAACGTAGTACGGCCGCGGCCGCACAGCGCCTCCAGAAACAGCAGAGATAGAACTGGGACCCTCAGCCCCAAGGTCTCCAGTCCCAGCAGCACCTCCAGCAGCTCCAGCACCAGCAGCACCAGCACCAGTAGCACCTCCAGAAGCTCCAGCAGCACCACCAGCACCAGCAGTACCTCCAGCAGCTCCAGCACCAGCACCACCTCCAGCAGCTCCAGCAACAGCACCACCTCCAGCAGCTACAGCACCAGCAGCACCTCTAGCAGCACTAGCACCAGCAGCACGCCCAGAAGCTCCAGCAGCACCACCAGCACCAGCAGGACCTCCAGCAGCTCCAGCACCAGCACCACCTCCAGTAGCTCCAGCACCAGCACCACCTCCAGCAGCTCCAGTACCAGCAGCACCTCCAGCAGCTCCAGCACCAGCAGCACCTCCAGAAGCTCCAGCAGCACCAGCACCAGCAGCACCTCCAGAAGCTCCAGCAGCACCACCAGTACCAGCAGCACCTCCAGCAGCATCAGCACCAGCAGCACCTCCAGGAGCCCCAGCAGCACCCTGACAGCGCCGAGAGTACCACTCACGAAGCTGCTGTGGAGAGAGAGGCTCCCGGCGCGGCGGGACACCTAGAGTACCTACAGACGCAGCACGCGCAGGCTTAGCACCCCCAGACTCAGCACCCCCAGTCCCCGCACCCGCAGGCTCAGCACCCCCAGACTCAGCACCCCCAGTCCCTGCACCCGCAGGCTCAGCACCCCCAGACTCAGCACCTGAGTCCACAGCTACCTCGACCGGCTCGGCAGGGTCTACCTGGGACACACCTGAGGGGGCAGGACCCTGGGGGGGGAGGGGGTCGACCGGGGGAGTACCTGGTGCCAGGAAGAGCGGCGGGGGGGGGGGGAGAGGCAGTGCGGTAGGGAAAGAGACGGCAGTACGACACCGACTCGTCAAACGTGACGTCCTGAGAGGACAGAACACGACGCGAGGTGGGGTGGTAGAACTGCCACCCGGGTGCGTCAGGAGGGAAGCCAAGGAAGACACAGAGAACGGCACTGGAGGACAGCTTGTCCGCTGTAGTATCGCGGACAAAAGCTCGAGATCCCCAGACACGGAACGCGGACGCATCGCCAACCTTCCCCGTCCACCGCAGAGTAGGTGTGGTCTCCGGCAAGGAGACACGAGGCTGAAGGTTGATCTGATGCGCAGCGTACTGAACCGCGAACGGCCACAGAAAATGGGGAGCAGCCGCATGGATCATGGACGTACGAGCGACGTCCATGACCATGCCAATGCGGCGCTCAGCAATCCCATTTTGCTGCGGGGAGGCCGGAAGCGTGAAAGTCTGGCGGATGCCCTCCGAACGACAAAAGGCTCTCAGGAGGTCGGAGGAAAACTCCCCGTTTCTGTCTGAGTGCAGACGCAGAACAGGAAGGTCTGAGCCGAAACTCTCACTAAGCTGGCGACGAGCACCGCGGATCCAGTCGATCAACACCTCAGGGACCTCACCCTTGTTGCGCAAGGGGAAGACTGTGGTGTAACGCGAGTAGTCATCAACGACCAGCAGGAAGTAGCGCTCGTGACCCTGTCCACTGACGTGGGCTGGGCCCCACACGTCCATGTGAATAGTCTGCAGAGGGGCCTCAGTCGGAGGAAACGAGGAGGAGTGAGGAGCGGCGCGCTGCCGGCCCTCGACACAAGGAACACAGGTGGGGGCAGGCCCCGGAGGAAGGGGAGGGAGGGACCTGGGGAGTCCAGAGACAAGAGCACGGGAGGCCATACCTCGAAGACGAGGCAGGGAGGGGTGACCAAGGCGGTGGTGCCAAAGGAGAGTCTCGTGCGCCAGAGGACGACACGAGCAGGGGGCAGACGCAGGACAATACCTGGACGCGGCAGCAAACACCTGACTGGACGCAGCTACCTGACCAGACGCGGGAACCGGAGGAGGCGCAGTAGTCAGTGTGTACAGACTCGACCCTGGCCGACGGGTGAACGTGGCCAGGTGGCGGCCCGTCCGAGAGCAAGTGCAGTGGGTCACACGCTGACCTCCAGGGGTGAACTGGTCAACCCACGCGTCCTGGAGGTCAGCTCCACTCACCAAGATCGTAGAGAACGAGGGGAGGTGGAGTCCCGACAGCAAGCCCGACGGGGCCGCAGGACACGGTAGAACCGTGGAGGAGTGTGCAAGGACTGGGCCCCCGGAGGGGTCAGCAAGGGAGACCGCAACAGGCCGACTGAGCGGCGTGAGCGTGGTGCTGTCTCTAAAGAAAGAGCGCGAAGCACCAGAGTCAAGTGTGAAAGTGTGCAAGGACTCCGTAGGTGCAGTACCAGAGAGAGCAAATGCACTAGCACCTGGAGCAGCAGATGCACTAGTCCCTGGAGCAGCAGCCGCAATGCCCGGGTCGGGCAGGACACTCAGGTAACAGTCACCCTCAGCACTATCAGCAAGAGCATACATGGCAGCAAGGATAGCATCAAAGTCTAGATCAAAGATAGGCACATTCTGCAGAAGCAGATCATGCCAACAAGGAAGCTCAACGGCGTCAGGAAACTGGGTACGCCAAGCGTCAGTCAAGCGACCGAAGCAGCGCTGCGTGGTGTGTGGGAGCCCACACACCTCCCCACTACGAGTGCCGGTGTGAAGAACGTAAGTGCAGGGACCTGCACCCCCAGACCTCCCACGCCCAGCGTACCACTCACGAAGCTGCTGAACCGACGGGGTCTCACGGGTGCGCAGCTGCTGCTGGCGCTGGCTGCCACCAAAGCCTCCACGCTGCGCGGCCGCACCTCGACCAGCACCACCTCCTCCGCTACCTCCACCACCGCTGCCGCTGCCTCCACCTCCTCCGCCACCGCCGCCACGACCTCCACCGCCGCCACTGACGCCCCCACTCCCGGTACCACCCCCACCACCACCTCCACCTCCTCCGCCGCCTCCACCTCCTCCACTGCTTCCCCCGCCGCCCCCTCCACCACCCTTGCTCCCCTTGCCCTTGCTGGTGCGGCATCTCCCACTAGAGGCAGACGCAGCGCCGACCTCCTCAGTGCCAATGAGGTCGACAGCAGCAGCAGAAGCAACAGAGGGGAGAAGGGGGACAGGGGAACACCCCTCAAAGAAGGGGGTGCGACGGTCGCCGCGAGAAGCACCTACAGCTAAGATACTCTTCTCAGCTGTAGCAAGGCGCTCCTCTAGCAGGTCGACAGTCAGCTCGGTGGGGCAAAGGGAGAGAAAGTGGTCCCTGACTGAAGAGAGAGAGTCAGGGAGGCGGGTGACTAGGTAGTAAAGGGTGATGTACATGGGGGGGGGGTTCTTGGCACTGAACTCAGTGGGAAGAGCAGCGCGGTAGCGGGCGTCACTAGTGCGAAGGTGAGCAACTAGGTCAGCGACAGTGGCAAAGGCAGCAAGGTCGGGGAAAAGGTACGGTAGCATGAGGCGGCTGAGGGCAGCAGTGGCAGGGGAGGAGTAGCGTGCAACTACAGCGTCGTACAAAGACTGAGCAGTCTTGTACTGGCCAAAGTGCGCGCGCTCAGCAGGCGGCAGGTGACTACGAACAGCAAGACGAGCAACAGCGTCACGAGTGGTCCACTGCGAGCGAACAGTACTGTCAGCAGTGGCAGCAGGAGCAGTAGAAACACCGGACGTGTGATCGAAAAGGGATACCCCATCCCTAGAATCACACTGAAGAAAGAGCTGTAGGTCATCAACCCATACGTCAAAGTCAAGTGCACGTCCCTCAGAGTCAAAGGTGAGAACTGTAGGACTAGCCATAGCAGCAGTAGGAGCAGTAGCAAGAGGAGCAGCAGCAGCAGCAGTAGCAGGAGTAGCAGCAGTGCAGTAGTAGCAGCAGCAGCGCGGCTCGGCTAGGCGGCGCGGCTCGGCCGGGGGGCGCGGCTCGGCTGGGCGGCGCGGCTCGGCTGGGCGGCGCGGCTCGGCTTACCAGAGACAGGTGCAGGGGCGGGCCGTGACTGCAGGGGCCGCGCCAGCAGGGACCGGCAGGGGCGCGTCAGCAGGGGCCAGCAGGGGCGCGCCAGTAGGAGCGCGTCAGCAGGGGCCGGCAGAGGCGCGCCAGGAGGGGCCGCGCCAGCAGGGGCCGGCAGGGGATCGTCAGCAGGAGCCGGCCGGGGGCGCGCCAGCTGGGGCGCGTCAGTTGGGGCCGAGAAGGGGCCGCGAAGGGCCGTGAGGGGCCGCGACGGGCCGCAAAAGGGGCCGCGACAGGCCGTCAGAGGGGCCGCAAAGGGCCGCGAGGGGCCGCGAGGGGCCGTGACGGGTCGCTAAAGGGGCCGCGAAGGGCCGTGACGGGGCCGTGACGGGTCGCTAAAGGGGCCGCGAAGGGCCGTGACGGGGCCGCGAAGGGCCGTGACGGGGCCGCGAAGGGCCGTTAGAGGGGCCGCGAAGGGCCGCGACGGGTCGCTAAAGGGGGGCCGTGAAGGGCCTTAAGAGGGGCCGCGAGGGGCCTGAGAAGGGGCCGCGAAGGGCCTTAAGAGGGGCCGCGACGGGCCTTAAGAGGGGCCGCGAAGGGCCTTAAGAGGGGCCGCTAAGGGCCGCGAAGGGGCAGCGACGGGCCACTAAGGGCCTCGAAGGGCAGGCGCGAGGGCGCTGCTAGGACAAACGCGACACGCGCCTCGGGCAGGTAAGGAAAAAAAATATTTGTAGTGGTGGGCCCAAAAAAAACTCGAACCAGCTCTATCCCATGTGAGAATCATGAGAGTACAAGTAGCAAACACAAAAGTGTTGTACCCTCTAAGGACTACCCCACTACAGCCTAAACAGACTATAGCATATATAAGTTTGACAACTTTGCCTATGCGGGTGTGTCAAACTTGTCAGAGGTCCACTGGTGATCCCCGATTGATCCTAGGGAAGGGTTACAGGCTCGTTGTCCTGGGGGGTTATGGGCGCATTGACCCGCTACTTAACAAGCCCTTTTATCCCAGTGGTCTAGTGGTTGGGATTCTGACATGGTATCAGAGCGAAGGTCTCGGGTTCGAATCCCGGGGTATGCACATGTAGGCCGTTGCCGCTGTGCTCAGTCCTGGGCCTCCCAGTGTGGGGGGGTGTCAGTAAATCTGCACTGCGGATGCCCGATTGATCTTAGGGGGGTTACAGGCGCGTTCGCCTGGGGGGTTATGGGCGCACTATGACCCGCTACTTAACAAGCCCTTTTATCCCAATGGTCTAGTGGTTGGGATTTTGACATGGTATCAGAGCGAAGGTCTCGGGTTCGAATCCCAGTGTGTGCACTTCGGGCATCCCAGTGTGGGGGGGTGTCAGAGGTCCACTGGTGATCCCCGATTGATCCTAGGGAAGGGTTACAGGCTCGTTGTCCTGGGGGGTTATGGGCGCATTGACCCGCTACTTAACAAGCCCTTTTATCCCAGTGGTCTAGTGGTTGGGATTCTGACAAAACTTATATGCTATAGTCTATCTAGGCTGTAGTGGGGTAGTTCATATAGGGTACAACACTTTTAGGTTTCCCACTTGTACCCACCTGTTTGCTAGTTCACTCATTCATCCGTTCCATATTCTATCACGATCGTCACAGCTACGCCGTCGGTGGAAATCCCTAAGATCTTCCGTAAATCAATGCCAATGCTCTCGAGATGCTGGAGTAGAACTGCAAGCAGCGAGGCAGCATCACACTGTTCGACTGTTAGTAACGCGAGAAACTCGGTTACAACCACCCGGTTCTTCGGGAAAGTGGCAAACACAATCATGTGTTTGCCACGCGCGCGGTCGGTACTCTCATCGCACATAATGCCGATGAAGGGTGAGGCGTGCAGGTGTCGGAACTGCTCTCTGCTCAGGAACGTGGTCAGAGCTCTGACCATTTCCGAGAAACCGTACCTGACACAAGATGTAAACAAAAAAGGAAAACGTATTCGGATAATTAACAACACGAGGTAATGTTTTTATTAAATACTTCACACGGCGAACTCACTGGGTGATGTATATGCCGTAGCTCTGGTGTGGGATGCCGGCGACACCCTCCTCCGCAAGGAACTGGACGATTTGGGGGAACATGTGGATGGGCGTGTCGGTGCGGCACACGAAACGAATGGCCCGCATGAGACGCGCGACGCGAGAGCCTTCGGGATCACCATTCGCGAAGTCGGCGATTTTTTTATTATCAGTGATTTTCTTCATCAAATTCGCCTGCTTCTTCATCGCGTCTTCATGCTTCATGCTGTTCTCGTGCCACCACATGGAGCCAAGCTGCAGATCACGTCCGCCGGCGCCATTTCAGCCGTATCGCGCGTTATCCTTCCCGTGCTCCATGCACACACTGCAACGCAGACACGGCTCGCCTTTGGGGGTCTCGTCAAGAATCAACCAATCGAACTTCGGGAGCCATTCCGAGGTGTAATTCTTCTGAGCTTTCAGGTAAGCCTTCTCTCTCTTCTCCAAGTCTGAAAGGGGACGAATGGGGGGTGGTACAGCAGCGGGAGGCGGAGCGGGGGGTTTTGGCAGCGGGGTTCCCCACTACAGCACTTGCTGCGTCATTCGTCGATTTTTCGGGGCCATTGATCCCGTCGACTCCGGAGTGGCGGCATCAATGACTTGGGTTGGAACTATTGCGGCCGGTTCAGCAGGTTCCTCCGTTCGCGGCGATGCCACCCATTCCTCAATGCCGTCGAAATCTGCAGCCTCAGGTTCCCCGTGTAGCGATCGACACCAGAAGTCGATACCGTCATCCGCTTCGCCACCTTCTGGGCGAGGGCGTCGCACCCATTCTGTACCGCCGTCACCGGCCTCGTCATCGTCGCCCATTTGTGCCTGATGCACACTACAAAGAAACTGAAACCCAATCACTGGACGACTGCTACACGATGGCCTATCATCCGGATCAGCCGCGTCTGCATCGGTGTCAGTATCCATGGTGCGCGGGGCTGTGCCTTGAAACCCCACTGAGGAAAAGCTAGGCTGGTGCGATGGAGTGCTCGTCAGGGGAAAGGGAGATAATGGGAAAGAATGTGGGGTTTGGTGCTAACCCCGTCAGCCAGCCGAGCAACAGACCTTTCGCTACGCGCCGCACACGAAAGTGGGGCCGCAGACAAACCTGGTGAATGCTGCCTGTAAGGTTGGGGATGTACATCGAGTGTGGTTTACAAAAATCCAGCTAAGTATACGGTGGGTGGCTCTCAGCGTGCGCTGGCCCGAAAGATGCCCTACCAGCCAATCAACGTACAAGAAGCTGACAACACACGCGAAAACCAGAGGGATTTCCGGTGCCGTTCAGGTAAAAACCGGTAACGTGGGGATAAGGGGGGGAACGAATGTTCGACGATACATGTATCCTCTGCACAGAGCAAATTCTGTATCCGTAAAAAAAACCCTGGGACACTAGGGGGCCTAACATTACTACTCTGACAAATCAGAGAAAACAGAACTCTAAAAATTTTTACCCAGAAAGTACAGAGTGACCTTGCAAAAACCACCCTGATTTTCAGAGAAACATAGTGATTTACACTGATAAAAAAAGCCCTAAAGGAAACGCTTTGTCATCTCATACTATGTATGGTATTTAAAACAATGAAGACAACAGGCCAAAACAGCAAGAAAAATGATGTTATGACTGAAGGATCGCAGTGGACAGGATAAGTCTGTCAAGTTTGAGAGAAGACAATGAAGTCTCTGTAATGACCTTGTTAATAAAGTTGAAAGAGAACAAGATAATTATAAGATAGAAGTACAAGGGTATAAATAGCAATCCTAGCTAGCCATGTACTATGAGGGCCCTTATTAACTGAATTGCATTGCTACGGTAACCACAACTATTGCTCTTCTTGACAGTTACCATGTTGCATCGCGCAACTACCAAGTGCGGTTACTGGTCGGTCAAGAGACATGACCGTTGACTGTCTTCGACTGTTTGACCTTCGGGTGACTCTCGATCTTCCACATGCTCTATATGAGCTATTGCACTACTGGTACAGATGCGTTGCTTCGTTTTGAAGTGACGTGTGAGTGGAGATCCTTCGGGAATGTTATTATAACCTTTCGGATATTCCAACACTCCCCTTCATTCCTGAAGGTGATCCACGTGGGATTTCTTCGAGATCCCGTAGAGGTCGGTTCGTTGCTGGAACTTTTGACATGGCAGTTTCTTCGTCAGGAAGTCAGCTGCCATGTCACCGGTTGGGAAATACATGAGTTTGACCTTGCCCTTGTTGATCTCGTCCTTGACGAAGAAGTAACGGAGTTCGATGTGTTTCGTACGGTTCACGAAGCCATGCTTGTTCGCGATCTTGATCGCTCTTTGATTGTCGCAGAGTAACGTAAAGTGCCCGTTCATCGTCACTTTCGCTTCCTGCAGGAGCTCCATCGGGTACAGTCCTTCGCGATCAGCTGCACTGGCGGCGGTGAACTCAGCTTCGGCTGACAAAAGCGCGATGAGCTCCCGTTTCTTGGAGTTCCAAGAGATGAGTCCAGCAGGTTGGAGTTGAAAAATGAATCCTGTGCGGGAGCGTCTGTTGTCAATTTCTCCTGCATAGTCTACGTCAATGTAGCCATGAAGCTGTAGGGTGGTGGTTAGGTTGGCTTCGTAGGTGAGTCCGACGTCAGGTGTAGAGACAAAGTATTGAAGTGCTCAGCGTAGATCCAGTAGATTCTCCCCTTCAGGTCGCTTCAGGTACTGTGCGAGCTGGCTTGCGACGTAGGAGAGATCGGGCCAGCACATGACGGCAGCGAACAAGAGACACCCCAGCTGTTGCTGATAGAGCCGATGATCCTCAATGGAGAGCGGTGTGGTTTCGGGTTCGTGGTTAGGAGGAGGAGTGCGGAAGGGGGTGGTGAGGTTGATTGGAGCGACGGCGAACTTCTTCACTAGTGTTTCCGCGTATTTGGCGGCGGAGAGGTGGATGGAGGTGGCGGATTGGGTGATGTTGAGGCCCAGAAACTGCGTGATGTTGTGGTTGATGGTCACTTCAAGCTTCCCCTTGATGTCTGCCTCGAACCGACCCTGCAGCTCCGTGTCATCGCCGGTGTAGAGTAGGTCGTTGACGTAGGTGACGAGAATGAACTTGCCACGCGACTCTTTATGGTACATTCCGAGATCATGTGGCAGCTGAGTGAATCCGAGCTCCGTCAGGACGGTGTGCAGGTACTGCTGCCACACTCGAGGCGCCTTCTTGATCCCATAGAGGGATTTTTGAAGGAGGCAGACAGCGCCGTCGGTTTCCTCAAAGGCATGCAGCTGCTCGACAAAGATGATGGCATCGACGGGAGCGTACAGGAATGCACTTGCGACGTCGATTTGACGGAGCGGGCGCTGTTTAACGGCTGCGATGCAGACGAGGATGCGCACTGAGGTGTGTCTTCTGACGGGCGCGTAGGTAAGATCGAAGTCCACCATGTGAGTTTTCTCGAAGCCGCTTACCACCCATCTCGCTTTGTACTTGTCGATGGAACCATCCGCAAGTGTTTTAATTCAGAAAACCCATTTGCCTCAGAGAATTTTTCTCCCCTTAGCTGATGATCGTGGGGCCGGCTTCCACGTTCCGCGGCTCTTTAGTGCCGCGACTTCTGCTGCCATGGCTGCCTTCCATTTCTCACTGTCAGGGCCAGACAAGGCTTGGCGAATGGTGGTAGGTTCCTTGGGGGAGTCGTGGCGAACAGCGACAGCGAATCCGAGGATGCGGAGACCGGTTTCGTTGGTCTTTTCATAGTGGAGGCGATCGTAGTCGTGGAAGCTGGTTACTTCGACGACGTCGTCGTCGCTGTCGTTGCCAAGGCGGAGGGTGTATTGCGAGGTGTTTGGTGGTGGTAACTTGGCATCCGGTGATCAGCGCGCTGCACTGTTGTAGTTGTGGGCTTCACGAGTTGTATCGTCGGGATCGCATTGATGTACATGTATGAATGTTGGAGTCTGGAATGGGCTTGTAAGGGGGATGTTGGGGCGGTGTCGAATTGGGTGACATTAGCTGCGTCTGCATCCTCTGCCAGGTCATCTTCATCGTGTGGGGTTGCGAAGCTGCAGTGTCCCTCGAAAATCCTTTATGGTGCCGTGTCAGCTTCGCGATGTTCCTTGAACAGTGGCAGAGTCAGCTTCTCGTAGAAGATGCAGTCACGTGATTTCGTTACTTCGTGTGTCGCGTAGTCCAGCACGATCCACGCCTTGTATTCCTTTTCGATCCCGAGGTGGATGCCCCAGCGTGCTTGGTCAACAAAATATCCGGTCCTTGCTGTGTGTGGCCTGTACCGTACCATGCAGCCGAACACTCGAAGCAGACGTGTGTCCGCTTTTCTGCCCGTCCAAGCCCTGTAGGGAGAATTGTTGTTCTCGAGGCTTCGGGAAGACAGCAAGTTGTGCAGCCGGACAGCGTGGTTCATCGCAAACGGCCAGTACTTGGTTGGCACGGCCGACTGCTTCATCAGGGCCCTCATCCTTGTGGCGAGGCTCCTGTTTGTCCGTTCTGCTACTCCTTGCTGCTCGTGAGTGTAGGGCATGGACACCAGGTGCTCAATCCCCTTCTGCTTGAAGAGTTCCTTGAACTCAGTTGAGAAGAAATCCAAACCCCCATATGTCTGGTAGGTTTTCAGCTTCAGTCCAGACTCACGTTCAGCCCGCTTCATCCATGCTACGAAACACTCGAAGGCAAGAGAGAGGCAGTCGGTGTTGACAGCCCAGACGTAGCGTGTGCATGCGTCGATGAACGTAAGCGTGTAGTTCTCGCCGTCGAGCCCATCTTGGCTGAGAACCATGAAGTCGCTATAGACTTGGTCGAGCGGCTTGTAGCGTTCATAGCCAGGGGGTAAATCGGGCACACGGTGCATGGCTGGTCGGCTGATTCTGCTGTCAAGGAGCCTCCGCGAGGGAGAAGCAGCGCATCGTCATCAAAGACACCAGCCTTGAGGGAATTCTTTAGCGTGGCGTGTGAGGGATGTCCGAGTCGCTGATGCCATGTTTCTGGTTCCGCACGGTATCCGACAGTCCTTTGATAATATTTGTGCCTTTCCATTTCGTCATGCTGCCGCTTTTCCGGTCCCGTGTCGGTGGCGGCGTCGGCGTCGGTTGCGAAGGCTCAAACGGCGTCTCGTTCCAGGAGGGCGCAAGGAATTCTGATGATGTCATCTGTATCAGCGGCGTGGACTTGTTCGCTGGTGACGAGCAGGTACGAAGATGGTGGCGCTTTGGGCCAATCGGAGACGGGAAGCCTTGTCATGGGAATGCGAAAGTAACTGTACTCGTCGCCGATGACCTCAATTTGTTGGGGCCCTTGTTCTGGCGACGACGACTCCTCGGTAGGTTCCGGTATTTCCGCTCCTTCCTCGAAGAACTCATAAGTTGCTTCTTCTGACCCCTCTTGAACTGTTTCTGGTGTGTCAGGAGCGTTCTGGTCTGGAAGAGGAGGTCCGCCCCAGCTGGTACCGCGAGTTGCCCAGTACGGGTCTTGTCTTGGCAGTTGCTGCGAATGTCGACCCCGCACCGCATGAGCTGTGCCAAAGAGAGCAAGTTGTACTGCAGATCAGGAACAACCAGTACGTTGCCGATGTGGATGGTGAAGCGAGTGTCTTCGGCCTCAAGGCAAATCTCTCCAATGTCGTAAGCCTTGAGGCGTCCGTTGTTCGCGACGGTGATTTCGCATGGTCGTCGCATATGCTTTGAGTTGCTGATGAACCTCGGTGACCCCACCATGTGTTTGTCAGAATGTCATATTTGTCTAGCCTGCAGTGGGGTACTCAATAGCGAGTACAGCCCAATTTAGGGTTTGCTATATGTACTCAACTGCCTGCTAGTGAACCCTCTCTTTTCTGTTTCATTCAATTCGTTCCATATTCTAACATGGAATCAGAGCAGGTCGACCCTCCCGGGTCGATCCTGTGCATGGGCCTACCGTTAAGCTTCCGCTGCTGTCCTGCCTACAGCGCGCCTCGGGCGCGCGTCGTTTGTCTGCCTGAGCGTGCGGCATCGGCGGTTTTCTGCCCGTCGCGCCGCCCTGGGGGCAGCGCGGCGCCCTGTTCTGCCCGTCGTGCGCCCTGTGTCGCGCGACGGTGCCCTGCCCGTCGCGCGCCCCAGGGCGTGCGGCGGTTTCGTCGCCCGTCGCGGCGCCCCGGGGGCTCAGGCGCGGCCCTCCCGTCGCCCGTCGTGGCGCCCTCGGGGGCCAGCGCGCGGCCCCCTCCTGACGCCCGTCGTGGCGCCCTCGGGGGCCCGCGCGCGGCCCCCCCCTCCAGTCGCCCGTCGTGGCGCCCTCAGGGGCCAGCGCGCGGCCCCCTCCTGCTGCCCGTCGTGGCGCCCTCGGGGGCCCGCGCGACCCCCACCCCTGTCGCCTGTCAAGGCGCCCTAGGGGGGCCCGCGCGCTACCCCCCCTGCAGCCCCCGTGCCGCCCCTGTGTCCCGCTCCTGCCACGTGCTGCATGTGTTCGGGTTTGGGGGTGGCGCGTATGGGGGTGACTGGTGTGTGGGGACTCCCCTGCTCCTCCTCCTCCTCCGTCTCCCACTGCTGCAGCTGCCGCTGAGGGGGGTGGATGTGTGGGAGGCGAGGGAGTCGTGCTAGGGGATGTCGTGGGAGTGGAGTTAGGGGTGCAGCAGGGGGTGTGTGAAAGGGGGTCTGCGACAGTGGGGGAGGTTGAAGGGAGGAAGCCGTCGTGTTGCCAGCAGCGCCAGTAGTCCGGAGGCTACAATATCTGGTAGCCCAGCGAGCGTGCTGCGCCAGTTGCCCGTGGGTCCGTTGCTCCTGCCGCTCAGAGTTAGCCGCGGAGCCAGTTACTCCAGTAGTCCGGAGGCTACAATCTCCGGTAGCCACAGTGCGCGCCGCTCTTGTTGCCCGTGTATCTGCAGCTTCACCCGTCGTCTCCTATCTCCACTCCTCTTATAGTCCCTCCTCCTCCTCACTTACCCTCTGTGATAGCCTCTAGCTTTACTTATTACTGTGAACTATAAACTGCTGCTACTTGTACTTGTGCTCAGAATGTGTGGTGACGTCGTGATCGACCCTGAGCTTGTTTTGCTTTGCTTGTTGTGCTGATTACACCCCACTTTGGCTATGGGGGTGTGTCAGAATGTCATATTTGTCTAGCCTGCAGTGGGGTACTCAATAGCGAGTACAACCAATTTAGGGTTTGCTATATGTACTCAACTGCCTGCTAGTGAACCCTCTCTTTCCTGTTTCATTCAATTCGTTCCATATTCTAACAGTGTTGTCAATAGCAGCTATCGAGATACCGAGTGTTGTAGTTTTCATGATTTTGTCGTGCGATCCTGGCGATTTTTGGAGTGACGACGTGGTCGAAGTCTCCGGTGTACGGCGAGAGGTCAATGTATCGCCTCGCGGAAATGCTGGGAGGAGACTCCAGGGTTGGTGGATGCAACTCTAAGTCAGGTGGGATGTTCGTTGGACGATTGTGTCAGTAGATCTGCACTGTGGATGCCCGATTGATCCTTGGGGGGGTTACAGGCGCGTTCGCCTGGGGGGTTATGGGTGCACAAACCCGCTACACAAACAAGCCCTTTTATCCCAATGGTCTAGTGGTTGGGATTATGACAGATTGATCCAGCCGTGGATGGTGGGATTGTTGTCTGGACCGGGCGCGATGGGATTGATGGGCGCGATAGGCGAGAATTCGATGCCGTCGTAGTATCGGGTGCCTCTGCGACGTCGCGCCATGCAACTCATTATTGATCCCTTGCCTTTGTCCTTGTTTGAAATGCGTACTGGAGTTTGTGAAGTGCTCGCGATGGAAGGCGGCGACAAGGTCGATATCGCAGCAGGAGAAGCCGAGGGTGCTGAAGGCTGCTAACTAGAGGAGTTGTTGCGCCTTTCATCAGCGGCCTTTCGCTTGTAGCACCGATCGATAGTGTGCCCGGGCTTCTTGCAGTACTTGCAAAATGTTCCCTTCTTTCGATGCTGCTCCCCTTCAGTCGCTCTAGTGAAGAACACTAATTTCTCTTGTTTGTTTTTCTTCTCATTGTATAGATCGATCTCCTTCTGCTCGGAGAGAAGCGTGGCGCACAGGGCGGACTCGGAAATGGTTGTTCGAGCGAGGAGCAATGACTGGCATTGACGCCAATCGGGTCCAATGCCGGAAAGAACCATGGAGACGAACATGTCGTCGAGAACGGTTCCGCCGCACTTCTTAATGTGGTCGCGCAGATTGCGGCACCGATTGATATACGGTCCCGCTTTCTCCCCTTGTTGCATTTTAACCGATGTAAGTTGGCTGAGTAGGCGACTCATTGTAACGGGATCCGTTGCCATGTATGATTTGCGCAGGTGCTCCGAAGAAGCGTATGCGGGCGCCCACTCTGACTTATAGGAGCGAATGCCAAGCTGCTCAGAGGGGGAGAGATTCCGGAGGAGAGTGGTTTACGCGAGAAGAGACTCGTGATAGTACTGGTTCTTCTCTTGGATAGCGCCTTCCGTTGGAAACGGTAAGCTTCCATCGTAGTACATCCAAATTTGCGCAGTTGTCGCGAGGAGCTCGAACTCGCCATGTGAAGAAGTCCTTGCTGTCGAAAGGAACTGACTTCTTCAGCTTTGACTGTCGCATTGTCGCAATTGCTTCTGACTGAGTGCGATGTTGACTGTCTTGCGCAGGAGCTGAAGCTTGACGATTGTCAAATGTAAATGACCTCTCGGATTTGATGCGGCGGTCTTCTCCAGGGAGAGGGAGTCCAGTGTCAAACTATATGTTTGTGTTCTCTCTAGGCTATAGTGGGTTAGCCTACAGGGGTACAACACTTTAGGGTCAGTACTTGTACCCAAATCATTCATAGTTCATTCATTCCTGCACAGTTGATTCTGACATGGTATCAGAGCCTTGTTGTTGGAGAAACTTCCATGCCCACAGTCGTGACCAATGACGAAGAGCGCCCAGAACATGGTACCCTGAGCAATCAAGCACATTGGCTAGATCCACCATTGGTCCACCGCTTGAGCGACAACAGCCATGCCGAACACCACGGCGCCGTCCCACACAAGATACGCCATGGACTTCAGTGCGTCCTTCCCCCAGCAGTGCTTCAGGATCGCCGCGCGGATATCCGCCAGCGTGAATGGCAGAGGAGCAGAGGCATCAAAGTCTAGGTTGGATTGCGGCTCCTTGGGGTCGTCGCCGCAAGTCAAAGGCAGCGGCGGAGCCAGCACCATGCTGATCCGAGGACGCGCATTCTTGACCAAGGTAGTGGTTTTAGGAGCGCGGAGCTTTAGGCCGTCGATCCGGCTAACGGACGCGATCTGGCGGGCCTTGCTGCCCGTGCTGAGGCCTGCAGCGTAGTTGAGGCCCGTTCTGCAGGCCGTAGAGGCAGCCATGGCGTGGTTCCCGCAACAGAAAGTCTTCTCAAACCAGTCCTACGTCTGCACTCTGACAGGGGCGGTGAGTTCTCTTCTGGCCTCCTTGAGGAGTTCTGTCGAGACGAGGGCATCCACCAGACGTTCACGCTTTCGGCCTCTCCTAAAAAAAATGGGATTGCTGTGCGTCGCATTGGCTTGATCATGGAGGTTGCTCGTACCTCCATGATCCATGCGGCTGCTCCCCATTTTCTGTGGTCGTTTGCGATCTGATACGTTGCGCATCAGCTCAACCTCTGGCCCCGTGTCTCTGAGCCAGAGACCTCGGCCACACTTCGGTGGACGGGGAAGGTTGGCGATGCGTCGGTGTTTCGAGTCTGGGGCGCGCTCTCCCTTGTTCGCGATGCCAAAGCGAGCAAGCTCTTCTCTCGCACTCTCCGTTGCGTCTTCCTTGGCTTCCCCACCGACGCCCCGCCGTGGCAGTTCTACCACCCGCGCGAGCGTCGATTCTTCTCCTCCCAGGACGTCACCTTTGACGAGTATGTCTGTTTCTACAGGCTACACCCGCACGCGTCCCACCCGGTTCCCCTAGCACCTCTTTTCTTGGTACCAGTCCCCCCCCCCTGTAGACCCCCTCCCCCCACAGGGTCTTGCTCCCTCAGGTGTGTCTCAGGTAGACCCACCCTCCTTATTTGAGCCTTTGGAGATCTCTTCTGACTCCTCTAGCCCAGCTGAGGGGGGTGACCCCGCCGCTGACGACACGGCGGCCACTCGCCGCTCTCCACGCTTGGAGACCCCCCCTGGTTTTCCGCCTCGGCCGTCTTCGTCGCCTCCGCAGCCTGCTGCTGTGGACTCTGGAGCTGAGACTGCTGGTGCTGAGCCTGGGGGTGCAAAGTTAGAGGGTGAGGGTTCTGGGGGTGCTGCGACTGGGGGTGCTGGTTCTAGGGGTGCTGCGACTGGGGGTGCTCACTCAGGGGGTGCTGCGAGTCCTGGTGGCGGTGGAGCTGTGGGTGACCCAGCTCGAGGTCCTGGAGCTCGACAGCCACCGAAGCCAGTCCTACTTGAGACGCTCTCACTGCAGGCGATTCGTGCGTGGATCGTTCGGCGAGGCAGTCCTGGTGGTGGAGGGTACGGTAGCTGGTGGTGGAGGGTACGATCTTGCTGGTGCTGGAGCTGCTAGTCCTGGAGGTACTGCTGGTGGTGGAGGTGCTGGAGGTGTTGCTAGTGCTGGAGGTACTAGAGATGCTGCTGGTGCTGGAAGTACTGGAGCTGCTGGTCCTGGAGGTGCTGGAGGTGCTACTGGTGCTGGAGGTGCCGGAGCTACTAGTCTTGGAGGTGCTACTGGTGCTGGAGGTGCTGGACCTACTAGTCCTGGAGGTACAGCAGGTGCTGCTGGTATTGGAGGCGCTGGAGCTGGAGGTAATGGAGGTGCTGGAAGTGCTGCTCCTGGAGGTGCTCGTACTGGAGGTGCTGGAGCTGCCGGAGCTGGTGGTGCTGTTAGTGCTGGAGGTGCTGGGGGTAAAATAGCTGCTGGCACTGGAGGTACTGTTGCTACTGGTGCTAGAGCTGCAGGAGCTGATGGTCCTGGAGGTGCTTGTACTAGAGGTACTGGAGCTGCTAGAGCTGGTAGTGCTGCTAGTGCTGGAGGTGCTACTGGAGCTGCTGGTGCTGGAGGTGCTGGTGTTGTTGGTGCTGGAGGAGATGGAGCTGCTGGTACTGCCCCGCGCCAACTGTTTTTCAACCCGCAACCACAGTCGTCCCTGCCGCCGCCTGACTCGGTCCTTCGCCAAGTTCTTAGTCTCCTGTCTTCCACTGGCCTCACTCCACCTCTCTTGTGTCCACCGACAGACCAGTCTCGGCCACAGCTACTGCCTTGCTCCCTGCAGCCTGATCCTGCTCCTCACACTGAGATGACTGAGTCCCTGACCGAGCGTTGTGACCCTGAGACTCGTGCTTCCACACCTGTTCGTGCTCGTTGTGTCGCCCGTCCTTGTCCTCCTGCTATCCCAGGCACTCACGGTATGGCACTTCGTCCTTCCTCTGTTCCACAGCGTGTTGTCCTGCCTGAGCCTCCCGCGTCCTCTCTTCCGCACGTTCCTGACCCTGAGTCCGACCGTGCTCGTGCTGCCAGTCCTTCTGTCATTCTTCTCCTCGCTACTGTCGTCACTGACCCTGACTTTGAGTCTACTGCTGCGTTTGCCCTAGTCACTGAGCTGCTCCACTTTGCAGCTAGGAGTCGTCTCGACTACGTCGCTAGTCTTGTTATTGAGTCTGAGTCTGTATGTCCTCCGTCCGTCGGGGGTGAGCCTGCCCTTGATAGTGACGTCCTTGAGGACAAGCAGTTTAAGCTTGATATCTTGCGACTGTTTTACTTCGTTTTGCATCCATGCTGCTTTGCCCTTAGGGAGACCCGGATGCACTTGACATCCCTACCCCCGGCTCTTACACTGAGGCGATCGCGGGTGAGTACTTCTCTTAGTGGCAGACAGCCATGGTCGCAGAGATGGCTTCCTGGAATTCCACAGGCACCTACGTCGACGAGGTTCCTCCTCCTGGGGTGAACATAGTCAATGGCATGTGGATTTTCATATTGAAGCGGCCGCCGGGTTCTCCGCCTGCCTTCAAGGCGCGTTACGTTGCTCGCGGCTTCAGTCAGCGACAGGGGGTCGACTTCTTCTAGACCTTCTCCCCCACCCCGAAGATGACTACTGTTCGGGTGCTTCTGGATGTTGCAGCACATTGTGACTACGAGCTGCACTCCCTCGACTTCTCCACAGCTTTCTTGCAGGGCAGCCTTCACGAGGAGATCTGGCTGTGCCGCCCACCTGGCTTCACTGGGCGTTTCCTGCAGGTACCCAGTGGAGCCTCCGGCGGCCAGTCTACGGTCTCCGCCAGGCGCCCCGAGAGTGGCACGACACACTGAGGACTACACTTGCGGCTCTTGGGTTGGCTCCTTCCTGTGCTGACCCGTCGCTGTTTCTACGCACCGACACTTTGCTGCCGCCGTTCTACGTCCTCGTGTACGTCGACGACTTGGTCTTTGCCACTGCTGACACTGAGGCGCTGGCCCTAGTGACGGCGGAGCTGCAGGAGAGACACACCTGCACTGACCTGGGTGATCTGCGTAGCTATCTTGGCTTGCATATCACCCGGGACAGAGCACGGCGCACCATCACCCTGACTCAGTCACACATGGTGCACCAGGTCTTTCAGCGCTTCGGCTTCCAGTTCTCCTCGCCACAGCCTACTTCTCTGTCTACCGGCCACTCGCTCTCAGCTCCACCTTTGGACGAGTCCGTAGAGCCGAGTGGTCCGTACCCAGAGCTTGTGGGTTGCCTCATGTACCTGATGACATGCACACGACCTGACCTCGCTTACCCTCTCAGCCTCCTTGCTCGCTACGTGGCTCCCGGTAGACACCGAAAGGTGCATTGGGATGCTGCGAAGAGGGTACTGCGTTACTTGTGTAGTACGTTGGGCATGGGGCTCATGCTTGGAGGACGGGGTTCAGTGGTACTCACAGGACACTTCGACGCTTCATGGGCTGACGAACAGGCGACTCAACATTCGTCACAGAGTTACACCTTCAGTCTTGGCTCTGGTTCTGTCTCGTGGAGGTCCACTCGTTCTTCTTCTGTGCTTGGTTCCAGCTGTGAGGCCAAGATCTGTTGTGTGATGCAATCATATGCATTCACGTCTGTCTGCCTCCCATCATGTGTTCGTGCGTTGCATGCGTGGTGTGAGCGTATGCAAGAATTTGTGTTTGGTGTTGTTTGGATTTTCTGAGTGTGTGTGAATTTTATTTGGCTTGAGCAGATATCTGAAGTGACTCCTCTGCTCAAGAGCTTCCCGACGAACCGAGAATCGCTGCGATCGAAGCAAGAACGGGAAAGATATGATCGTTCGAAGTTTTGATTATGATGTGGCGACTATAGGAATTTGCGGGTTGACTCAATATGGGGTACAGACTTTTGGGGGTTGGGAAATTCGTCACCATCACTGTAGATGATGCAAAGTGGTTGGGAGAAGCCAAGCCAGGTTGGCAAGTGTGGCCAAGTTGGGTGAGGTGGATGGCATGAGTTGGGAAAGTGACAAATGTCAAAGTTGGGGTGCCTATAGAGAGGGGAATTGTGTGGTATGGGGTTTCCTTGATTGGGGACTCCCTTGGGACCTTCCCTCTCGTCCTCCTCATCCCCTCCTACCTGGTTCAAGTACTACTCCTACTTTCTTGTGTGAACTTGTGAGATCATTGTTATTGAGTTACGTTTTCTATGGCAGCATACCCCCTAGTGCGCCGAAGTTCATAACTCGAGTTATACTCCATATTTTGATACTATTCAAATTGGGAAAGATAGCCACGGTCAAGGGCTACAACATACTCAAGTTTGAGAGAATTCTAATCGTGCGTTAATCGTCGACAACGATTCTTGTGACGACGAATTTTCTGTCCTGAATTATAGTTGACGATTTTAAGATATTTCGGCCCTTAATCTTCATAGACTCTGTCCTTAGTCTCTAACAACTGGTATCAGAGCTGATTAAGGACTTTGTGAAGAGTCTACTGAAGTTTGAAGACCCTCCTAGACCCACCATGGCCTGTGGGCGTGCCTAAGTGGAGTTCTGGAGGTTGCATGTGACTTCCGCTAAGGGGAAACTCTGCCGAAATTTCGTTGGCGCCGACACTTGTGAAACTATTGTGGGACTTCGGTGTGGACAGCAAGGGGGGAGCTGGAACCTGTGTTTGGGAGCAAAGAAAATGAGTCAAGGGAGTGGAGATGCAGCTGAGAAGAGGAATGAGCCGCCACCATCCAAGATCGAGGCATTGGATGGCTCAAACTATGAGGAATGGAGCGGGCGGATGCGGAGTGCATTCAAGCGCTACAAGCTGCTGAAACTTGCGATGGGTGAAGAGAAGATGCCAGAGGAAGGAGATGCTCGCGATCGGTGGATTGAGAAGAGTGCGGTGCTGTACGACCTAATCCTTCAATCGGTCAACAACGATATGTTCCAACACATCAAGGATTTGGTGGAGTTGGATGATTCCGGACCAAAGGCGTGGAAGCTACTACGCGACGTGATTCAGCCCAACACGCTGCCGATGGTGATTGTGTTGGAGAAGGAGCTGGCTGCCCTCTCCATGAGACCGGGTGATGATGTGAAGCCGGTCCTTGACAAGATCAAGGACACCTATGCGAGGATGGCAGCGGCGGGCAGCAATGTGTCGCAGATGCAGCAGTGCACCAAGATCATCTCGGTGCTCGACAACTCATGGGACAACCTCATCCCCACCCTCAACACTCAGCAGGACCAGTGGACACCTGAGTGGCTACGGCAGCAGATTCTGCAGGAGGACTTCCGCAGGCGCCACACGGGTGGTGGTGCTGCCAACAAAACTGCTGAGGGGTATGGAGCTGCAGGAGGCAGCAGGGGAAGAGGGGGAGGGAGAGGCCGAGGCCGTGGGAGAGGCTTTGGCAGAGGGAGAGGCCGAGGTGACTACAATGAGGGGCATGGGAGCTCTGGTGGCAGGGGGAGCACTCGAATGGAGGGTGCCTGCTGGTACTGCAAGAAGGCTGGACACCCATGGTTCAAGTGTTTCAGCCGGCCTGAGGGATGGGCGTCCCCAGGCATGAAGCCGCCAAGTGGTGAACGTGCACGAGGTGACGCTGTGCAAGGTTCAGGTGCACAAGGTGATGGTGCACAAGGTAAAGCCAACCCTGGGATGTTCCTCATGGTTGAGGATGTGAAAGGGAGTGAGGGTGATGTGGGCTCAGTTGGGAAGGTTGTGATGCACCCCCTCACTCACTGGGTGATAGATTCAGGTTGCACAAGTCACATGACCCCACGGGCAGATTTGCTTGACGAGGTAAAGCCCCCTGGGAAGATCAAGTTTGTGGCTGCCGCTTCAGGTGCTTTGCTCCCTGTGATTGGTGTTGGGAATGCTAAGGTAATGGGAGCCAATGGGGGCCTTGTGGGGCTGGGGAATGTACTGCTGGTTGAAGGTTTGTCCGCTAACCTCCTCTCTGTGCGCCGGCTGCAGAAAAGCAAGGCCAAAGTGACCTTCGGCCCAACCAGCTGCCGTGCAAAGCTTGGGAAATTGCTGCTGTGGGATTTGGAGGAGAAGAGCAGCTGCATCAAGGACCAATGGCAGCTGCCCATCATCCCTTGGAATGGGAAACCACCAGCAACGGCAGCGGCTGCAGCAACGGCTAAAACAACTGCGGGAGGAGAGGAGACTGCACCAACCGATGGGGCCCTAGATGCAGTCAAGAAGGTGCAGCAGTCACAGCAGCCACATGGTGAGGTGCTTGCTGGTGTGGATGCAACCGCTACATGGGCAAAGGCTTCATCTGGGAGTGGTGAGGCTGATTGGGAGACGTGGCACGAGAGGTTGTGTCACATCAACATTCCTATGCTGCAGAAGTTAGTGAAGGATGGGAGCTTGAAGGGGTTGGAGGTGAAGGGGGCAGCAAAGGAGATTGGGAGCTGCCCTACATGCCTTGAGACCAAGTTCACAAAGTTTCCGTTCAGCAGCGGCACGGGACCAGCTAAGGCCCCGCTCGCACTTGTGCACATGGATGTGGTGGGCCCTACGAGGGCCCCTTCTCTCTCGTGCAGCCGCTACTTCTTAACCATTGTGGACGACCACACGCGTGCCGTGTGGGTGTACCCTCTCAAGACTAAGGGGGAAGTGGCAGCGGCTGTTCTTAAGGAGTGGATGCCGAGAGCTCAAAGGGAGAGCGGACACAAGGTGAAGGTGATCCGCACCGACAATGGGGGAGAGTTCATTGGTGCTGATTTTGAGTCAGTGCTGAAGAAGAAGGGGATCCAGCATCAGCTCACAGTGCCCTACAACCCTCAGCAGAACGGCGTGGCTGAGCGGTTAAACCGGACCCTGCAAGAAGGTGCTCGCACTCTCCTTGGGCGTGCAGGGCTGCCGGATCCGTTTTGGGTGACTGCACTGCGGCAGGTCGCCCTTGTGAAGAACAGGGTGTTGGCGACTGTGGGGGACAAGCAATGGGTCCCCTACACCAAGTGGTATGGGAGTGCACCAGCAGTCAACATGCTGAGAGCCTACGGCTGTATGGTGGTGTTTCATGTGCCTAAGGAGAAGAGGGGAAAGTTGGAGGCTTCTGGGAGATGGGGAGTACACTTGGGGCTTGCTAAGGATCATAAGGGCTGGTTAATATGGGACTTGACCAGCCAGAAGCTGACTGTGTCAAGGGATGTGAAGTTCCTTGAGTCCTTGTACTACAAGGAGTGGAAGCAGCAGCAGCAAAAGCTTCCTACTACACCGCTGATCATTGAGGCCGATGAGGTGCAGCGGCCTTCGAGGCAAGTGCAGGTCACTGTCTCAGAGGAGGAGATTTCTGGGGTGACTGAGGATGGGGGAGAACCTGAGGTGGAGGAGTAACAGCAGCAGCAGCAACAGCAGCAAGATGCTCCACCACGTGCCCAACGTCCGCTTGACCGTCATAGGAGGGATGTGCGCCCTCCTAATAGGCTGACCTATCCTAGTTTTGGAAAGCCAAAGGTGGTACGGGCTGGGAGTGTGGCTGAGCAGTGTGATGAGGAAGAGATAGCACACTGCTATTGGGCAGCCGTCCCTGAGCCCAAGACGCTAGCTGAGGCCTTGAGTGGGCCCGATGCTGAGAAGTGGAAGCAGAGTGTGAAGGAGGAGTATGACTCTCTGCTGGAGAATGAAATGTGGGAGCTGTGTGAGCTGCCTCCTGGGAAGAAGGCCATTTCTTCCAAGCTGATCTTCAGGCACAAGTACGGACCTGATGGGGAGCTGACCCGCTACAAGTCAAGGCTTGTGGCAAAGGGGTTTAAGCAGACAAAGGGGAAGGACTTTGACGAGATCTTTGCTCCTGTGGGGAAAGGGACTACACTAAGGGTGATGTTGGGAATGGCTGCAAACCGTGGATGGAGGATCAAGCAGATGGACATCACAACTGCTTTCCTCAATGGGATCATCCTAGAGGAGCTGTACATGCTGCAGCCTGAGGGGTTGGATGATGGGAGCGGCAGGGTGTGCAAGCTCAAGAAGGCCATCTATGGCCTTAAGCAGGCTCCTCGCGCATGGTACCACAAGTTGGAGGAGACATTGCTGGCTGGGGGTTTCAAGAAGAGTGAGTGTGATCACAGCTTGTTCCTGCTGCAAGAGAAGGAGCAGTTTCTCATGCTCCTGGTGTATGTGGACGACATCCTGCTCTTCTCTAAGTCGTCTGCAATGATTGAGCGTGTGGAGGAGATGCTGGAGATGCAGTTTAAGTGCTCCAAGATGGGAGATGTGAAGTACTATTTGGGCATGCATGTGGAGAGGGACCTTGACAAGGGAGTGTTGAGGTTGCACCAGAGAAAGTATTGTGAGGGGCTGGCTGAGAAGTATGGGCTGCAAGATGGAGGAAAGCCAGCCACCCCACTGCCTTCGGGGTTCACTGTGGAGCCCTGTGCTGATGAGGAGGTGGTGGGTGAGAGTGACAGGAAGCTGTTTCATTCCATGGTGGGGGCACTCAATTATGCAGCTAACCACACGCGGCCTGACATTGCCTTTGCTACATCCAGGCTTGCAAGTGTGGTCTCACGCCCCAGTCATGAGCAGCTGGAAGCGGCCAAGAGGTTGGTCCGCTATGTGAGCGCTACGGCATCAGTGGGCTTGGAGTACAGTGCTGTGCGACAGAGGCTGCAGAGGGGTGCAGCTGATTTGGGCAAGGGGGAGATGCTCCTGACCTGCTACACCGACGCTAGCTTCAACTCTGTGAAGGCGGATGGCACCAGCATTGGAGGCTATGTGTGCCTGTTTGGAGGTGGTGCAGTGAGCTGGCGCAGCAAGAAGCAGAACGAGGTGGGGCTGTCCTCGTATGAGACAGAGTACATGGCCCTGCATCATGGGGCTAAGGAGGTGGTGTGGCTGAGGCGTTTGTTGGAGGAGATCGGAGTGTGCCAGAAGGAGCCGACTGTGATTCTTTGTGACAATGAGTCGGCTGTGAAGCTTGCAAAGAATGCTTGTCTTCATGGCCTGACAAAGCACATCAGGCCAAAGTGGCACTGGGTGAGGAGGCTCCTGGACAAGGAGGTGCGGCTGGAGATTGTGAAGACCCATCAGCAGGCGGCTGACATTCTCACCAAGCGCCTGGCTGAATCTGAGCATTGGAAGGGAATGAAACTTGTTGGGATGAGTGTGCATTGAGGGTGCATGCTTGAGCTATGACATGTGGGATGATGGTTGGCAGCCAGAGGGGGAGTTTGTTGTGTGATGCAATCATATGCATTCACGTCTGTCTGCCTCCCATCATGTGTTCGTGCGTTGCATGCGTGGTGTGAGCGTATGCAAGAATTTGTGTTTGGTGTTGTTTGGATTTTCTGAGTATGTGTGAATGTTATTTGGCTTGAGCAGATATCTGAAGTGACTCCTCTGCTCAAGAGCTTCCTGACGAACCGAGAATCGCTGCGATCGAAGCAAGAACGGGAAAGATATGATCGTTCGAAGTTTTGATTATGATGCGGCGACTATAGGAATTTGCGGGTTGACTCAATATGGGGTACAGACTTTTGGGGGTTGGGAAATTCGTCACCATCACTGTAGATGATGCAAAGTGGTTGGGAGAAGCCAAGCCAGGTTGGCAAGTGTGGCCAAGTTGGGTGAGGTGGATGGCATGAGTTGGGAAAGTGACAAATGTCAAAGTTGGGGTGCCTATAGAGAGGGGAATTGTGTGGTATGGGGTTTCCTTGATTGGGGACTCCCTTGGGACCTTCCCTCTCGTCCTCCACATCCCCTCCTACCTGGTTCAAGTACTACTCCTACTTTCTTGTGTGAACTTGTGAGATCATTGTTATTGAGTTACGTTTTCTATGGCAGCATACCCCCTAGTGCGCCGAAGTTCATAACTCGAGTTATACTCCATATTTTGATACTATTCAAATTGGGAAAGATAGCCACGGTCAAGGGCTACAACATACTCAAGTTTGAGAGAATTCTAATCGTGCGTTAATCGTCGACAACGATTCTTGTGACGACGAATTTTCTGTCCTGAATTATAGTTGACGATTTTAAGATATTTCGGCCCTTAATCTTCATAGACTCTGTCCTTAGTCTCTAACAACTGGTATCAGAGCTGATTAAGGACTTTGTGAAGAGTCTACTGAAGTTTGAAGACCCTCCTAGACCCACCATGGCCTGTGGGCGTGCCTAAGTGGAGTTCTGGAGGTTGCATGTGACTTCCGCTAAGGGGAAACTCTGCCGAAATTTCGTTGGCGCCGACACTTGTGAAACTATTGTGGGACTTCGGTGTGGACAGCAAGGGGGGAGCTGGAACCTGTGTTTGGGAGCAAAGAAAATGAGTCAAGGGAGTGGAGATGCAGCTGAGAAGAGGAATGAGCCGCCACCATCCAAGATCGAGGCATTGGATGGCTCAAACTATGAGGAATGGAGCGGGCGGATGCGGAGTGCATTCAAGCGCTACAAGCTGCTGAAACTTGCGATGGGTGAAGAGAAGATGCCAGAGGAAGGAGATGCTCGCGATCGGTGGATTGAGAAGAGTGCGGTGCTGTACGACCTAATCCTTCAATCGGTCAACAACGATATGTTCCAACACATCAAGGATTTGGTGGAGTTGGATGATTCCGGACCAAAGGCGTGGAAGCTACTACGCGACGTGATTCAGCCCAACACGCTGCCGATGGTGATTGTGTTGGAGAAGGAGCTGGCTGCCCTCTCCATGAGACCGGGTGATGATGTGAAGCCGGTCCTTGACAAGATCAAGGACACCTATGCGAGGATGGCAGCGGCGGGCAGCAATGTGTCGCAGATGCAGCAGTGCACCAAGATCATCTCGGTGCTCGACAACTCATGGGACAACCTCATCCCCACCCTCAACACTCAGCAGGACCAGTGGACACCTGAGTGGCTACGGCAGCAGATTCTGCAGGAGGACTTCCGCAGGCGCCACACGGGTGGTGGTGCTGCCAACAAAACTGCTGAGGGGTATGGAGCTGCAGGAGGCAGCAGGGGAAGAGGGGGAGGGAGAGGCCGAGGCCGTGGGAGAGGCTTTGGCAGAGGGAGAGGCCGAGGTGACTACAATGAGGGGCATGGGAGCTCTGGTGGCAGGGGGAGCACTCGAATGGAGGGTGCCTGCTGGTACTGCAAGAAGGCTGGACACCCATGGTTCAAGTGTTTCAGCCGGCCTGAGGGATGGGCGTCCCCAGGCATGAAGCCGCCAAGTGGTGAACGTGCACGAGGTGACGCTGTGCAAGGTTCAGGTGCACAAGGTGATGGTGCACAAGGTAAAGCCAACCCTGGGATGTTCCTCATGGTTGAGGATGTGAAAGGGAGTGAGGGTGATGTGGGCTCAGTTGGGAAGGTTGTGATGCACCCCCTCACTCACTGGGTGATAGATTCAGGTTGCACAAGTCACATGACCCCACGGGCAGATTTGCTTGACGAGGTAAAGCCCCCTGGGAAGATCAAGTTTGTGGCTGCCGCTTCAGGTGCTTTGCTCCCTGTGATTGGTGTTGGGAATGCTAAGGTAATGGGAGCCAATGGGGGCCTTGTGGGGCTGGGGAATGTACTGCTGGTTGAAGGTTTGTCCGCTAACCTCCTCTCTGTGCGCCGGCTGCAGAAAAGCAAGGCCAAAGTGACCTTCGGCCCAACCAGCTGCCGTGCAAAGCTTGGGAAATTGCTGCTGTGGGATTTGGAGGAGAAGAGCAGCTGCATCAAGGACCAATGGCAGCTGCCCATCATCCCTTGGAATGGGAAACCACCAGCAACGGCAGCGGCTGCAGCAACGGCTAAAACAACTGCGGGAGGAGAGGAGACTGCACCAACCGATGGGGCCCTAGATGCAGTCAAGAAGGTGCAGCAGTCACAGCAGCCACATGGTGAGGTGCTTGCTGGTGTGGATGCAACCGCTACATGGGCAAAGGCTTCATCTGGGAGTGGTGAGGCTGATTGGGAGACGTGGCACGAGAGGTTGTGTCACATCAACATTCCTATGCTGCAGAAGTTAGTGAAGGATGGGAGCTTGAAGGGGTTGGAGGTGAAGGGGGCAGCAAAGGAGATTGGGAGCTGCCCTACATGCCTTGAGACCAAGTTCACAAAGTTTCCGTTCAGCAGCGGCACGGGACCAGCTAAGGCCCCGCTCGCACTTGTGCACATGGATGTGGTGGGCCCTACGAGGGCCCCTTCTCTCTCGTGCAGCCGCTACTTCTTAACCATTGTGGACGACCACACGCGTGCCGTGTGGGTGTACCCTCTCAAGACTAAGGGGGAAGTGGCAGCGGCTGTTCTTAAGGAGTGGATGCCGAGAGCTCAAAGGGAGAGCGGACACAAGGTGAAGGTGATCCGCACCGACAATGGGGGAGAGTTCATTGGTGCTGATTTTGAGTCAGTGCTGAAGAAGAAGGGGATCCAGCATCAGCTCACAGTGCCCTACAACCCTCAGCAGAACGGCGTGGCTGAGCGGTTAAACCGGACCCTGCAAGAAGGTGCTCGCACTCTCCTTGGGCGTGCAGGGCTGCCGGATCCGTTTTGGGTGACTGCACTGCGGCAGGTCGCCCTTGTGAAGAACAGGGTGTTGGCGACTGTGGGGGACAAGCAATGGGTCCCCTACACCAAGTGGTATGGGAGTGCACCAGCAGTCAACATGCTGAGAGCCTACGGCTGTATGGTGGTGTTTCATGTGCCTAAGGAGAAGAGGGGAAAGTTGGAGGCTTCTGGGAGATGGGGAGTACACTTGGGGCTTGCTAAGGATCATAAGGGCTGGTTAATATGGGACTTGACCAGCCAGAAGCTGACTGTGTCAAGGGATGTGAAGTTCCTTGAGTCCTTGTACTACAAGGAGTGGAAGCAGCAGCAGCAAAAGCTTCCTACTACACCGCTGATCATTGAGGCCGATGAGGTGCAGCGGCCTTCGAGGCAAGTGCAGGTCACTGTCTCAGAGGAGGAGATTTCTGGGGTGACTGAGGATGGGGGAGAACCTGAGGTGGAGGAGTAACAGCAGCAGCAGCAACAGCAGCAAGATGCTCCACCACGTGCCCAACGTCCGCTTGACCGTCATAGGAGGGATGTGCGCCCTCCTAATAGGCTGACCTATCCTAGTTTTGGAAAGCCAAAGGTGGTACGGGCTGGGAGTGTGGCTGAGCAGTGTGATGAGGAAGAGATAGCACACTGCTATTGGGCAGCCGTCCCTGAGCCCAAGACGCTAGCTGAGGCCTTGAGTGGGCCCGATGCTGAGAAGTGGAAGCAGAGTGTGAAGGAGGAGTATGACTCTCTGCTGGAGAATGAAATGTGGGAGCTGTGTGAGCTGCCTCCTGGGAAGAAGGCCATTTCTTCCAAGCTGATCTTCAGGCACAAGTACGGACCTGATGGGGAGCTGACCCGCTACAAGTCAAGGCTTGTGGCAAAGGGGTTTAAGCAGACAAAGGGGAAGGACTTTGACGAGATCTTTGCTCCTGTGGGGAAAGGGACTACACTAAGGGTGATGTTGGGAATGGCTGCAAACCGTGGATGGAGGATCAAGCAGATGGACATCACAACTGCTTTCCTCAATGGGATCATCCTAGAGGAGCTGTACATGCTGCAGCCTGAGGGGTTGGATGATGGGAGCGGCAGGGTGTGCAAGCTCAAGAAGGCCATCTATGGCCTTAAGCAGGCTCCTCGCGCATGGTACCACAAGTTGGAGGAGACATTGCTGGCTGGGGGTTTCAAGAAGAGTGAGTGTGATCACAGCTTGTTCCTGCTGCAAGAGAAGGAGCAGTTTCTCATGCTCCTGGTGTATGTGGACGACATCCTGCTCTTCTCTAAGTCGTCTGCAATGATTGAGCGTGTGGAGGAGATGCTGGAGATGCAGTTTAAGTGCTCCAAGATGGGAGATGTGAAGTACTATTTGGGCATGCATGTGGAGAGGGACCTTGACAAGGGAGTGTTGAGGTTGCACCAGAGAAAGTATTGTGAGGGGCTGGCTGAGAAGTATGGGCTGCAAGATGGAGGAAAGCCAGCCACCCCACTGCCTTCGGGGTTCACTGTGGAGCCCTGTGCTGATGAGGAGGTGGTGGGTGAGAGTGACAGGAAGCTGTTTCATTCCATGGTGGGGGCACTCAATTATGCAGCTAACCACACGCGGCCTGACATTGCCTTTGCTACATCCAGGCTTGCAAGTGTGGTCTCACGCCCCAGTCATGAGCAGCTGGAAGCGGCCAAGAGGTTGGTCCGCTATGTGAGCGCTACGGCATCAGTGGGCTTGGAGTACAGTGCTGTGCGACAGAGGCTGCAGAGGGGTGCAGCTGATTTGGGCAAGGGGGAGATGCTCCTGACCTGCTACACCGACGCTAGCTTCAACTCTGTGAAGGCGGATGGCACCAGCATTGGAGGCTATGTGTGCCTGTTTGGAGGTGGTGCAGTGAGCTGGCGCAGCAAGAAGCAGAACGAGGTGGGGCTGTCCTCGTATGAGACAGAGTACATGGCCCTGCATCATGGGGCTAAGGAGGTGGTGTGGCTGAGGCGTTTGTTGGAGGAGATCGGAGTGTGCCAGAAGGAGCCGACTGTGATTCTTTGTGACAATGAGTCGGCTGTGAAGCTTGCAAAGAATGCTTGTCTTCATGGCCTGACAAAGCACATCAGGCCAAAGTGGCACTGGGTGAGGAGGCTCCTGGACAAGGAGGTGCGGCTGGAGATTGTGAAGACCCATCAGCAGGCGGCTGACATTCTCACCAAGCGCCTGGCTGAATCTGAGCATTGGAAGGGAATGAAACTTGTTGGGATGAGTGTGCATTGAGGGTGCATGCTTGAGCTATGACATGTGGGATGATGGTTGGCAGCCAGAGGGGGAGTTTGTTGTGTGATGCAATCATATGCATTCACGTCTGTCTGCCTCCCATCATGTGTTCGTGCGTTGCATGCGTGGTGTGAGCGTATGCAAGAATTTGTGTTTGGTGTTGTTTGGATTTTCTGAGTATGTGTGAATGTTATTTGGCTTGAGCAGATATCTGAAGTGACTCCTCTGCTCAAGAGCTTCCTGACGAACCGAGAATCGCTGCGATCGAAGCAAGAACGGGAAAGATATGATCGTTCGAAGTTTTGATTATGATGCGGCGACTATAGGAATTTGCGGGTTGACTCAATATGGGGTACAGACTTTTGGGGGTTGGGAAATTCGTCACCATCACTGTAGATGATGCAAAGTGGTTGGGAGAAGCCAAGCCAGGTTGGCAAGTGTGGCCAAGTTGGGTGAGGTGGATGGCATGAGTTGGGAAAGTGACAAATGTCAAAGTTGGGGTGCCTATAGAGAGGGGAATTGTGTGGTATGGGGTTTCCTTGATTGGGGACTCCCTTGGGACCTTCCCTCTCGTCCTCCACATCCCCTCCTACCTGGTTCAAGTACTACTCCTACTTTCTTGTGTGAACTTGTGAGATCATTGTTATTGAGTTACGTTTTCTATGGCAGCATACCCCCTAGTGCGCCGAAGTTCATAACTCGAGTTATACTCCATATTTTGATACTATTCAAATTGGGAAAGATAGCCACGGTCAAGGGCTACAACATACTCGAGTTTGAGAGAATTCTAATCGTGCGTTAATCGTCGACGACGATTCTTGTGACGACAACTTTTCTGTCCTGAATTATAGTTGACGATTTTAAGATATTTCGGCCCTTAATCTTCATAGACTCCGTCCTTAGTCTCTAACAAGATCTACGCTGGGTCCATGGCTGCACAGGAGCTACGCTGGCTGACCTAATTGCTGACCGACTTGGGGGAGCGGCCTCGTTCTCCTCCAGTTCTGTACATTGACAACAAGGCAATGCTTGCCTTGTGTCGCGAGCAGAGACTGGAGCATAGAACGAAACACATTGCTCTTCGCTACTTCCTTGCGCGTAAGCTGCAGCAGCGTCGTCAGCTCTACCTTTCCTACGTGGCCTCGCGGATCAATACTGCTGATGTGTTCACCAAGGCCCTTGGGTCTGGTGATCATCAGCGTTTCCGCACTCCTCTTGGGCTTGTGCCCACTCTGCCTCACCTGCTGGTTGCTTGACTTGCTCTTGTTGTACAATTATATATATCTTTCTACTTGCTTGATTACTCTTGCTAGGTTGTGATCAGTTTTATGCCTTGCTATTATAACTCTGCATGTGAACAGGCCTTGTGGCCGCTTGCTTGTGCTCAGATTGTGTGGTGTCCTTGAGATGCACCCTGAGCTTTGCTTTGATTTCTTCTCTTGCTTGACTGATCTTGTGACCGTCTGTTATGTTTGCTATCTCCCACTTAGCCTATGGGGGTGTGTCAAACTATATGTTTGTGTTCTTTCTAGGCTATAGTGGTTTAGCCTACAAGGGGTACAACACTTTAGGGTTAGTACTTATACCCAACTCATTCATAGTTCATTCATTCATGCACAGTTGATTCTGACATCCAGCAACTCCTTGTGCGTAGCTCGAGCCATCGATGCTCATGGCTTGATGGCTATCAAGGGCGTTGATGCGAGCGACTTGCTGCTCAACGAGAGCGCCATTGTCTGAAGTCACCGCTGATGGCGCATTAGTCGTTGCTGGTGGTGGGCCCGCTGCAGTGGCTTTTCCTTCGGGAGCCATAGTGATGCAGAGTTGTAATAGTTTTAGTGAATAATTTATAAAGAGGTAGTTCTAGGAAGAACAAGAATTTGACAAGCCTTATGATCCACTCTAGCTCTCATACCATGCTGTTATGACTGAAGGATCGCAGTAGACAGTATAAGTCTGTCAAGTTTGAGACAAAACAATGAAGTCTCTATAATGACCTTGTTAATTAAGTTGAAAGAGAACAAGATAATTATAAGATAGAAGTACCGTATCGCCCCGGATATAAGCACAAGCCTATTAAAAGCACAAGCCTATTAAAAGCGCATGCGCTTATATCTGGAGCAATGCGCTTATGGCCGATCCTCAATTATAAGCGCACCCTCGGTAAAACCCTGTTTTATTATAAGCGCATGCATGAAATTTGATTTAAAACCTGCTAAACACAGTAACGAGATTCAAAATTGAAGCGAGCCTAATTTCTTTATCGCTTCGCTTTGTCAAACTAACGAACAAGAATGAATGAACTATGAAAGAGTTGGGTACAAGTACTAACCCTAATTGGGTTGTACTCCTTATGGGCTACCCCACTATAGCCTACACAAACTATGCACTACAACATTCTAACACACCCCAATAGGCAAAGTGGGGGAGAACAAGTGGTCACAAGACCAGTCAAGAAAAGCAAAGCAAGCTCAGGGTGGATCACAAAGTCACCACAAAGTCCGAGCACAAGCAAAGGGCCACAAGGCCAGTTCACATGCACAGTTACATAAAAGAGAACAAAAAGTACAGTGATCATACCCTAGAGATCACAGTACAAGCAAAGTCACGCAGTGAGTAAGTGAGGCAAAGTAAGCACAAGGCCAAACACAGTAGAGAAGCGCTGATGATCACCAGGCGGAAGAGCCTTAGTGTTGGCCCTAGTGGCCACGTACGCAAGACGAAGCTGGCCACGCTGCTGCAACTCTCAAGCAAGGAAGTATCGCAGAGCGATGTGCTACGTTCTGTGCTCCAGTCTGTGCTCATGACACAAGGCAATCATGGCCTTGTTGTCTACGTACAGAACTGGAGGCGAACGAGGCTGCTCTCCCAAGTCAGTCAGCAGGTAGGTGAGCGAGTGTAGCTCCTGTGCAGCCATGGCCCCTGCATAGATCTCAGCCTCACAATTGGAGCTGAGAACCGAAGACGAACGGGTAGACCTCCAAGAAACAGAGCCGGAACCAAGGCTGATGGTGTAACCCTGTGACGACCACTGCGTAGCTGAGTCGTCAACCCAAGAAGCGTCTGCGTGACCAGTGAGGATAACTGGACCCCGTCCTCCAAGCACGAGCCCCATGCCCGACGTACTGCACAAGTAACGCATTACCCTCTTCGCAGCATCCCAGTGCACCTTTCGGTGCCTGCCGGGAGCCACGTAGCGAGCTAGGAGGCTGAGAGGGTACGCGAGGTCAGGTCGTGTGCACGTCATCAGGTACATGAGGCAACCCACAAGCTCTAGGTATGGACCACTCGGCTCTACGGACTCGTCCGAAGGTGGAGCTGAGAGTGAGTGGCCGGTAGATAGAGGAGTGGGCTGTGGCAAGGAGAACTGGAAGCCGAAGCGCTGAAGGACCTGGTGCACCATGTGTGACTGAGTCAGTGGGATGGTGCGCTGTGCTCTGTCCCGGGTGATCTGCAAGCCAAGATAGCTGCGTAGTTCATCCAGGTCAGTGCAGATGTGTCTCTTCTGCAGCTCCGACTTCACAAGGGTCAGTGCCTCAGTGTCAGCAGTGGCAAAGACGAGGTCCTCGACGTACACGAGGACGTAGAACGGCGGCAGTGACGTGTCGGTCCTTAGAAACAGCGACGGGTCAGCAGTAGATGGAGTAAACCCCAGAGCCGCAAGTGTAGTCCTCAGTGTGTCGTGCCACTCGCGAGGTGCCTGGCGGAGACCGTAGACTGGCCGCCGAAGGCTCCACTGGGTACCTGCAAGAAATGACCCAGTGAAGCCAGGTGGGCGGCGCAGCCAGATCTCCTCGTGCAGGCTGTCCTGCAAGAAAGCTGTACTGAAGTCCAGAAAGTGTAACTCGTAGTCACGCTGAGCAGCGACGTGCAGCAACACCCGAAGAGTAGTCATCTTCGGGGTGGGGGATATGGTCTAGAGGAAGTCGACCCCCTGTCGCTGACTGAAGCCTTTAGCAACGTAACGCGCATTGAAGGCAGGCGGAGAACCCGGCGGCCGCTTCATCGACTATGTTCGCCCGAGACGGGGGAACTGCGTCGACGTAGGTGCCTGTGGACTTCCAGGATGCCATCTCGGCATCCATGGCTGCCTGCCACTGAAAGGAGTAGGGACCCGTAATCGCCTCTGTGTAAGAGCGTGGGGTCGGGATGTCTGGTGCACACGGGTCTCCCTCAGGGGCAAGCAGCATGGAAGCGAAACGAGGTACAGCAGCTGCAAGACACTCAAAGTCCTCCTGCCTGTCCGCAAGGACGTCCGTGCCAAGAGCACACTCACCCCCGACGGACGCAGGACTAGCAGACTCACACTCAGCAACAAGAGCAGCGGCGTAGTCTAGACGACAGGCAGCAGCATTGTCAACCAACTCAGAAACGAGGGCAGACGCAGCAGTGGACTCAAAGGAAGGGTCAGTGACAACAGTGGCGAGGAGACGAGAGATAGTGGGACTGGCAGCACGAGCGCGGTCAAACTTGGGGTCAGGCACGGTAGGAAGAAAGGACTCAGGAGGAGGCGGCAGAGGAACACGAAGTGGAACCGAGGAAGGATGAAGTGACATAGCGTGTGTGCCGGGGACAGGAGGTGGACGCGGACAAGGAACGCGACGACCAGTGCGAACAGGGGAGGCAGGACGAGACGCAGGCTCACGACGCTCTGTAAGACCGCCGGTCTGCTCAGTGTAAGGAGGAGCAGGCAGTGGGGAGGCTGGCTGTAACAGCGGCTGCGACTGGTCACACGGTGGACACACAGAGCCTCCAGTAATGGGGGAGTAAGGCCAGTAGAAGGTGGGACACCAAGAACCTGCTAAAGCAGGGGAACGAAGTACGGTCGTGGCCGCACAGAGCCTCCAGCACCTCCAGCTCCAGGGTCAACAGCTCCAGCTCCTCCAGCCCTAGCGCCTCCCGCGCCAGTGCCTCCAGCTCCAGCGCCAACAGATCCAGCTCCTCCAGCCCCAGCAGCTCTAGGCTCCGAAGGGTCTCCAGCTCCAGCTCCCCCAACACCACCAATCCCGGCAGCTCTAGTACCCCTGGTACAAGCACCTCCAGGACCAGCAGCTGCAGCACCTCCGGTACCACCAGCTCCAGCAGTAACTCCAGCACCTCCAGCTCTAGTGTCTCCAGCGGCAGCGTCTCCAGCTCCGGCAGCTCCACTCCGAACGCGGGTGCACTGAGCAAACCACTCGCGCAGCTGCTGCAGGGAGAGAGGCTCTGGCCAGGGAGACAGTCGTGGCGAAGCACCCGCAAGACCTCCAGAAGAAGCAGTACCCCTCGGCTCAGCACCCCCAGACTCCGCACCCTCAGACTCAGCACCCCCAGGCTCCACACCCTCAGGCTCAGCACCCCCGGGCTCCACACCCGCAGGCTCAGCACCCCCAGGCTCCGCACCCCCAGGCTCAGCACCCCCAGACCCGGCAACCTCAGACTCAGCACCCCCAGGATCCGCACCCCCAGACGCAGCACCTCGAGCAGCACCTGAGCTGACAGCTACCTGAACAGGCACAGTACCAGGGAGAGGGTCTACCTGAGACACACCAGAGGGAGCAGGACCCTGGGAGGGAAGGGGGTCTACCGGAGGGGGACCTGGAGCAAGGAAGAGCGGCGGGGGTGGGGGAGGGGCAGAGCGGTTGGGGAAGAGACGGTAAAAGGGAACCGACTCGTCAAACGTGACGTCCTGAGAGGGGATGACACGGCGCGAGGTGGGGTGGTAAAACTGCCAGCCAGGCGTGTCAGGGGGAAAGCCAAGGAAGACGCAGGGAATAGCGCGGGCGGAGAGCTTGTCCGCGGACGTATCGCGAACAAAGGCACTAGAGCCCCAGACCCGGAACACCGACGCATCGCCAACCTCCCCCGTCAAACGCAGTGTCGACGAGGTCTCCGGCAAGGAGACACGAGGCCAGAGGTTGAGCTGATGCGCAGCGTACGGGACCGCAAACGGCCACAGAAAATGGGGAGCAGCCGCATGGATCATGGAGGTAGGAGCGACCTCCATAACTAAGCCAATGCGGCGCTCAGCAATCCCATTTTGCTGAGGGGAGGCCGGAAGCATGAACGACTGGAGAATGCCCTCCCCACGACAAAAGCCCCGCAAGAAGTCAGAGGAGAACTCACCACCTCTGTCAGAGTGCAGACGCAGGACAAGAAGGTCCTGGCAGAACCGCTCGCGGAGCTGGAGACGAATTGCGCGGATCCAAGGGATCAACACATAAGGGACCTCCACCTTACTGCGCAAAGGGGAAGACCGTGGTGTATCACGTATAGTCGTCAACAACCAGCAGAAAGTAGCACTCGCGGCCCTGTCCACTAACGCGGGCTGGGCCCCACATGACCATGTGGAGAGTCTACAGGGGAGCAGACGTCGGGGAAAACGAGGAGGAGTGAGGAGTGGCGCGCTGTTGCCCCTTGACGCAAAGAAGGCAGGGCGAGGCAGGCGAGGGCGGGAGGGGAGGCAGAGACCTGGGAAGACCACAGACAAGAAGACGGGAGTGCATGCCACGAAGGCGTGGCAGGGAGGGGTGACCAAGGCGGTGGTGCCACAGGAGAGTCTGGTGCGACAGGAGGCGACACGAGCAAGTGAGTGCTACTGGACCCGACGCGGACACCTGGGCAGACGCAGCTACCTGAGGAGGCTCAGTAGCCAGTGTGTACAGACTCGACCCTGGCTGACGTGTGAACGTGTCCAGGTGGGGGCTCGTCCGTGTACACGTGCTGGGGTCACGTTCACACGTCGGCCAGGGTCGAGTCGGTAAACACTGGCTACTGAGCCTCCTCATGTAGCTGCGTCTGCCCAGGTGTCCGCGTCGGGTCCGGTAGCACTCCCTTGCTCGTGTCGCCTCCTGTCACACCAGACTCTCCTGTGGCACCACCGCCTTGGTCACCCCTCCCTGTCACGCCTTCGTGGCATGCGCTCCTGCCTCCTTGTCTCTGGTCTTCCCAGGTCTCTGCCTCCCCTCCTGCCCTCGCCTGCCCCGCCCTGCCTTCCTTGCGTCGAGGGGCGGCAGCGCGCCGCTCCTCACTCATCCTCGTTTCCCCCGACAACTGCTCCCCTGTAGACTCTCCACATGGGCGTGTGGGGCCCAGCCCGCGTCAGTGGACAGGGTCGCGAGAGCCACTTTCTGCTGGTTGTTGACGACTACACGCGCTACACCACGGTCTTCCCCTTACGCAGCAAGGGTGAGGTCCCTGATGTCTTGATCACTTGGATCCGCGCAGTCCGTCTCCAGCTTCACGAGCGGTTCCGCGAGGACCTTCTTCTCCTGCGTCTGCACTCTGATAGAGGTGGTGAGTTCTCCTCTGACTTCTTGCGGGACTTTTGTCGTGGGGAGGGCATTCTCCAGTCGTTCACGCTTCCGGCCTCCCCTCAGCAAAATGGGATTGCCGAGCGCCACATTGGCTTAGTCATGGAGGTCGCTCGTACCTCCATGATCCATGCGGCTGCTCCCCATTTTCTGTGGCCGTTTGCGGTCCCGTACGCTGCACATCAGCTCAACCTCTGGCCTCGTGTCTCCTTGCCGGAGACCTCGCCAACACTGCGTTTGACGAGGGAGGTTGGCGATGCGTCGGTGTTCAGGGTCTGGGGCTCTCGTGCCTTTGTTCGCGATACGTCCGCGGACAAGCTCTCCGCCCGCGCTATTCCCTGCATCTTCCTTGGCTTTCCCCCTGACGCGTTTGGCTGGCAGTTTTACCACCCCACCTCAGGACGTCACGTTTGACGAGTCGGTTCCCTTTTACCGTCTCTTCCCCTACCGCTCTGCCCCTTCCCCACCCCCGCCGCTCTTCCTTGCTCCAGGTCCCCGTCTGGTAGACCCCCTCCCCCCCCAGGGTCCTGCTCCCTCAGGTGTGTCTCAGGTAGACCCTCACCCTGGTACTGTGCCTGTTCAGGTAGCTGTCGGCTCAGGTGCTGGTCGAGGTGCTGCGTCTGGGGGTGCTGCGTCTGGGGGTGCTGAGCCTGGGGGTGCGGAGCCTGGGGGTGCTGAGCCTGCGGGTGTGGAGCCCGGGGGTGCTGAGCCTGAGGGTGTGGAGCCTGGGGGTGCTGAGTCTGAGGGTGCGGAGTCTGGGGGTGCGCTGCCGAGGGGTACTACTTCTTCTGGAGGTCTTGCGGGTGCTTCGCCACGACTGTCTCCCCGGCCGGAGCCTCTCTCCTCGCAGCAATTGCGCGAGTAGTTTTCTCAGCGCACCCGCCTTCGGAGTGGAGCTGCCAAAGCTGGAGACTCTGCCGCTGGAGACACTGGAGCTGGAGGTGCTGGAGTTACTGCTGGAGCTGGTGGTACCGGAGGTGCTGCAGCTGCAGGTCCTAGAGGTGCTTGTACCAGGGGTACTGGAGCTGCCGGGACTGGTGGTGTTGGGGGCGCTGGAGTTGGAGACCCTACGAAGCCTGGAGCTGCTCGGGCTGGAGGCGTTGGAGCTGGGGGCACTGGCGCTGGTGGCGCTGGAGCTGGAGGAGCTGGAGCTGTTTGTGAGAATGATAGACGAAAGAATGATTGAATTAGGAAATGAGAAGGGTACAAGTAGGAAACACATAAGTGTTGTACCCTCTAAGGACTACCCCACTACAGCCTAGACCGACTATAGTAAATATATGTTTGACACACCCCCATAGGCAAAGTGGGGGAGAACAAGGGGTCACAAGACCAGTCAAGAAAGGGGGTCAGTGACAGCAGTGGCAAGAAAGCGCGTGACAGTAGGACTAGCAGCACGAAGGGAGTCAGACTCCGGGTCCGGACCGTCAGGAAGAGAGGACGCAGGAGGAGAGGGCAGAGGGACACGCTGTGGAGCAGTGGAAGGACGCAGAGTCATAGAGTGAGTGCCAAGGACAGGAGGAAGACGCGGACGCGAAACACGACCAGCGCGAACAGAACAGACAGGCGACGTAGAACGAGACGCAGGCGACACAGGACGCGACTCAGGCTCACGACGCTCTGTAAGACCTCTAGTCGGACCAGAGTAAGGAGAAGGACCAGGCAGCGGAGAGGCCGGCTGTAACTGCGACTGAGACGGGACAGGCGGTGGACTCAGGGAAGGAGGAGGAGGACCAGGAGAAGGTGGGGAGCCAAGAACCTGCTGAAGAAGCGGAACGTAGTACGGCCGCGGCCGCGCAGCGCCTCGAGAAACAGCAGAGACAGAACCGGTACCCTCAGCCTCAGGGTCTCCAGTCCTAGCAGCACCTCCAGCAGCTCCAGCACCAGCAGCACCTCCTGTAGCTCCAGCACCAGCACCACCTCCAGCAGCACCAGCACCTCCAGCACCAGCACCACCTCCAGCAGTGCCAGCACCTCCAGTAGCTCCAGTAGCACCTCCAGCACCAGCAGCACCTCCAGCAGCTCCAGCACCAGCAGCACCTCCAGCAGCTCCAGCACCAGCACCACCTCCAGCAGCGCCAGCACCTCCAGCAGCACCCGCACCAGCAGCACCTCCAGCAGCAACCCGACAGCGCCGAGAGTACCACTCACGAAGCCGCTGTGGAGAGAGGGGCTCCCGCCGCGACGGGACACCCAGAGCACCTCCAGACTCAACACGCGCAGGCTCAGCACCTCCAGACACAGTACCCTCAGGCGCCACACCCCCAGGCTCAGCACGCCCAGTCTCAGCACCCCCAGACTCAGCACCCCCAGTCTCAGCACCCCCAGTCCCCGCACCCGCAGGGTCAGCACCCCTAGCAGCACCTGAGTCGACAGCTACCTCGACCGGCTCGGCAGGGTCTACCTGGGACACACCTGAGGGGGCAGGACCCTGGGGGGGGAGGGGGTCTACCGGAGGAGTACCTGGGGCAAGGAAGAGCGGCGGGGGAGGGGGAGAGGCAGTGCGGTAGGGAAAGAGACGGTAGTACGACACCGACTCGTCAAACGTGACGTCCTGAGAGGACAGAACACGACGCGAGCTGGGGTGGTAGAACTGCCACCCGGGTGCGTCAGGAGGGAAGACAAGGAAGACACAGGGAACGGCACAGGAGGACAGCTTGTCCGCTATAGTATCGCGGACAAAAGCTCTAGATCCCCAGACACGGAACGCGGACGCATCGCCAACCTTCCCCGTCCACCGCAGAGTAGGTGTGGTCTCCGGCAAGGAGACATGAGGCTGAAGGTTGATCTGATGCACAGCGTACTGAACCGCGAACGGCCACAGAAAGTGGGGAGTAGCCGCATGGATCATGGACGTACGAGCGACATCCATGACCATGCCAATGCGGCGCTCAGCAATCCCATTTTGCTGCGGGGAGGCCGGAAGCGTGAACGTCTGGCGGATGCCCTCCAAACGACAGAAGGCTCTCAGAAGGTCGGAGGAAAACTCCCCGCCTCTGTCTGAGTGCAGACGCAAAACAGGAAGGTCGGAGCCGAAACTCTCACTAAGCTGGCGACGAGCACCGCGGATCCAGTCGATCAACACCTCAGTGACCTCACCCTTGCTGCGCAAGGGGAAGACTGTGGTGTAACGCGAGTAGTCGTCAACGACCAGCAGGAAGTAACGCTCGTGACCCTGTCCACGAACGCGGGCTGGGCCCCACACGTCCATGTGAAGAGTCTGCAGAGGGGCCTCAGTCAGAGGAAACGAGGAGAAGTGAGGAGCGGCGCGCTGCCGGCCCTCGACACAAGGAACACAGGTGGGGGCAGGCCCCGGAGGAAGGGGAGGGAGGGACCTGGGGAGTCCAGAGACAAGAGCACGGGAGGCCATACCTCGAAGACGAGGCAGGGAGGGGTGACCAAGGCGGTGGTGCTAGAGGAGAGTCTCGTGCGCCAGAGGACGACACGAGCAGGGGGCAGACGCAGGACTAGACCTGGACGCAGCAGCAAACACCTGACTGGACGCAGCTACCTGACCAGACGCAGGGACCGGAGGAGGCGCAGTAGTCAGTGTGTACAGACTCGACCCTGGCCGACGGGTGAACGTGGCCAGGTGGCGGCCCGTCCGAGAGCAAGTGCAGTGGGTCACACGCTGACCTCCAGGGGTGAACTGGTCAACCCACGCGTCCTGGAGGTCAGCTCCACTCACCAAGATCGTAGAGAACGAGGGGAGGTGGAGTCCCGACAGCAAGCCCGACGGGGCCGCAGGACACGGTAGAACCGTGGAGGAGTGGGCAAGGACTGGTCCCCCGGAGGGGTCAGCAAGGGAGACCGCAACAGGCCGACGGAGCGGCGTGAGCGTGGTGCTGTCTCTAAAGAAAGAGCGCGAAGCACCAGAGTCAAGTGTGAAGGTGTGAAAGGACTCAGTAGGTGCAGTACCAGAGGGAGGAGACGTACCAGCATCTGGAGCAGCAGACGCGCTAGCACCTAGAGCAGCAGCCGCACTAGCACCTAGAGCAGCAGCCACAGTGCCCGGGTCGGGCGGGACACGCAGGTAACAGTCACCCTCAGTAATATCAGCAAGAGCATACATGGCAGCAAGGATAGCATCAAAATCTAGATCAAAGATAGGCACATTCTGCAGAAGCAGATCATGCCAACGAGGAAGATCAACAGCGTCAGGAAACTGGGTACGCCAAGCGTCAGTCAAGCGGCCAAAGCAGCGCTGCGTGGTGTGTGGGAGACCACACACCTCCCCACTACGAGTGCCGGTGCGAAGAACGTACGCGCAGGGACCTGCACCCCCAGACCTCCCACGTCCAGCGTACCACTCACGAAGCTGCTGAACAGACGGGGTCTCACGGGTGCGCAGCTGCTGCGGACGCTGGCTGCCACCAAGGCCTCCACGCTGCGTGGCCGCACCGCGACCAGCACCACCTCCTCCGCTACCTCCACCACCGCCGCCGCCGCCGCCACCTCCTCCACCACCGCCGCCACGGCCGCCACTGCCGCCACCTACGCCCCCACTCCCGGAACCACCCCCACCACCACCTCCACCTCCTCCACCTCCTCCACCGCTGCCTCCACCGCCCCCACCACCACCCCTGCTTCCCTTGCCCTTGCCAGTGCGGCGTCGCCCACTAGGGGCAGACGCAGCGCCGACCTCCTCAGTGCCAACGAGGTCGACAGCAGCAGCAGAGGCAACAGAGGGGAGAAGGGGGACAGGGGAACACCCCTCAAAGAAGGGGGTGCGACGGTCACCGCGAGAAGCACCAACAGCTAAGATACTCTTCTCAGCTGCTGCAAGGCGCTCCTCTAGCAAGTCGACAGTCAGCTCGGTGGGGCAAAGGGAGAGAAAGTGGTCCCTGACTGAAGAAAGAGAGTCAGGGAGGCGGGTGACTAGGTAGTAAAGGGTGATGTACATGGGGGGGGGGGTTCTTGGCACAGAACTCAGTGGAAAGGGCAGCGCGGTAGCGGGCGTCACTAGTGCGAAGGTGAGCAACTAGGTCAGCGACAGTGGCAAAGGCAGCAAGGTCAGGGAAAAGGTACGGTAGCATGAGGCGGCTGAGGGCAGCAGTGGCAGGGGAGGAGTAGCGTGCAACTACAGCGTCGTACAGAGCCCTAGCACTCTTGTACTGACTAAAGTGCGCGCGCTCAGTAGACGGCAGGTGGTTGCGCACAGCAAGACGAGCAGCAGCATCGCGCGTGAGCCACTGCGAGCGAACAGTACTATCAGCATCAGCAGTAGGGGCAGTAGAGGCGCCAGAAGTGAGATCAAACAGTGAGAGACCATCCTTGCTATCGCACTGTAGGAAAAGCTGCAGATCATCTAGCCAGACCTCAAAGTCAACAGCCCGACCCTCAGCATCAAAGGTAAGAACATTGAGACTAGCCATGACAGGAGAAGCAGCAGGCTAGCAGTAGCAGCAGTGGAACTCGGCTAAGCAGGCTAGGTAGGGCGGCGCAGCTCGGCAGGGCGGTGTGGCTCGGCAGCGCGGCGCTCTTACCAGGGGAGAGGCTGGGGCAGGGCCGGGGTAGGGCCGGGGCAGTCCAGGAGCAGGGCCGGGGCAGGGCCGGGGCAGTTCAGGAGCAGGGCCAGGGCAGGGCCGGGGCAGTTCAGGAGCAGGGCCGGGGCAGGGCCAGGGCAGAGCCGGGCCAGGGCCGGGGCAGTTCAGGGGCAGGGCCGGGGCAGGGCCGGGGCAGGGCCGGGGCAGAGCCGGGGCAGTTCAGGGGCAGGGCCGGGGCAGTGCAGAAGCAGGGCCGGGGCAGGGCCGGGGCAGTTCAGGAGCAGGGCCGGGGCAGGGCCGGGGCAGTTCAGGAGCAGGGCCGGGGCAGGGCCAGGGCAGAGCCGGGCCAGGGCTGGGGCAGTTCAGGGGCAGGGCCGGGGCAGGGCCGGGGCAGGGCCGGGGCAGAGCCGGGGCAGTTCAGGAGCAGGGCCGGGGCAGTGCAGAAGCAGGGCCGGGGTAGTTCAGAGGCAGGGCCGGGGCAGAGCCGGGGCAGGGCCGGGGCAGGGCCTGGGCAGAGCCGGGCCAGGGCCGGGGCAGTTCAGGGGCAGGTCAGGAGCAGGGCCGGGGCAGTGCAGAAGCAGGGCCGGGGCAGTTCAGGAGCAGGGCCGGGGCAGCGTCGGGGAAGAGCTGCGACAGGGCCGCAGCAGGGCCGGCCGGGCCTGAAGGGGCCTCTAACGGGGCATGACTGGGCCGAACGGGGCCTATAACGGGGCCTGACGAGGCCTATAACGGGGCCGAACGGGGCCTATAACGGGGCCTGACGGGGCCTATAACGGGGCCGTACGGGGCCTATAACGGGGCCGTGCGGGGCCTATAACGGGGCCTGACGGGGCCTATAACGGGGCCGTACGGGGCCGTACGGGGCCTATAACGGGGCCTGACGGGCCTTACGGGGCCTTACGGGGCATAATGGGGCCTTACGGGGCCTTAATCCGCGCCCTAAACGGGGCCGATAACGGGGCCTTACGGGGCCTTAAGGGGCCTTACGGGGCGGGCGCAGGGGCCGTGACGGGCCTCGAAGGGAAGGTGCGAAGCGCGCGGCAAGTAGGCAGGGGAGAAATTTCAGTGGTGGGCCCTTAAAAAAAATCTCGAAACTAGCTCTATACCATGTGAGAATGATAGACGAAAGAATGATTGAATTAGGAAATGAGAAGGGTACAAGTAGGAAACACATAAGTGTTGTACCCTCTAAGGACTACCCCACTACAGCCTAGACCGACTATAGTAGATATATGTTTGACACTGTTGACCCTGGAGCTGGAGGTGCTGGAGCTCAGGGTGTTGTGTCTGGTGGTACTGGTGCTGGAGGCACTAAGCGGCCGCGACCGTACTTCATTCCCCAGGTTTAGCAGGTTCTTGGTGTCCCCTCCTCCACTGGCATTACTCCTCCCTTACTGTGTCCACCGCCTGACCAGTTGCAGCCACTGATACAGACAGCCTCCCCACTGCCTGCTCCTTCTCCTTACACTGAGCAGACCGGCAGTCTTATAGAGCGTTGTGAGCCTGCGTCTCGTTGTGCCTCACCTGTTTGCACTGGTCGTCGCGTTCCTCGTCCGCGTCCTACTCTTGTCCCCGGCACACACGCTATGGCAATTTGTCCTTCCTCTGTTCCACTGCTTCTTCCTCTGCTGCCTCCTCCTGAGTCCTCTCTTCCTGCCGTCCCTGACCCTGAGTCTGACCGCGCTCGTGCTGCCAGTCCCACTGTCTCTCATCTCCTTCTTTTGAGTCAACTGTTGCGTCTGCCCTCGTTGCTGAGTTGGTTGACTTTGTTGCTGCCTGTCGTCTAGGCTACGCCACTGCTCTTGTTGCTGAGTCTGAGTCTGCCATGCCTCCGTCCATCGGGGGTGAGTGTGCTCTTGGCACGGACGTCTTTGAGGACAGGCAGGAGGACTTTGAGTGTCTTGCAGCTGCTGTACCTCGTTTCGCTTCCATGCTGCTTGCCCCTGAGGGAGACCCGGATGCACCAGACATCCCGACCCGGTGCTCTTACGCAGAGGCGATTACGGGTCCTTACTCCTCTCAGTGGCAGGCAGCCATGGATGCCGAGATGGCATCCTGAAAGTCCACAGGCACCTACGTCGACGCAGTTCCCCTGTCTCGGGCGAACATAGTCGATGGCATGTGGATTTTCAGAGTGAAGCGGCCACCGGGTTCTCCGCCTGCCTTCAAGGCGCGTTACGTTGCTAGAGGCTTCAGTCAGGGACAGGGGGTTGACTACTTCCATACCTTCTCCCCCACCCCGAAGATGACTACTCTTTGGGTGTTGCTGCACGTCGCTGCTCAGCGTGACTGCGAGTTACACTCTCTGGACTTCAGTACAGCTTTCTTGCAGGGCAACCTGCATGAAGAGATCTGGCTGCGCCGCCCACCTGGCTTCACTGGGTCTTTTCCTGCAGGTACCTAGTGGAGCCTTCGGCGGCCAGTCTACGGTCTCCGCCAGGCACCTCGCGAGTGGCACGACACACTGAGGACTACACTTGCGGCTCTTGGGTTTACTCCTTCTACTGCTGACCCGTCGCTGTTTCTACGCACCGACACGTCACTGCCGCCGTTCTACATCCTCGTGTACGTCGACGACCTCGTCTTTGCCACTGCTGACACTGAGGCACTGACCCTTGTGAAGTCGGAGCTGCAGATGAGACACACCTGCACTTACCTGGGTTAACTGCGCAGCTATCTTGGCTTGCAGATTATCCGAGACAGAGCACGGCGCACCATCCCACTGACACAGTCACACATGGTGCACCAGGTCCTTCAGCGCTTCGGCTTCTAGTTCTCCTCGCCACAGCCCACTCCTCTGTCTACCGGCCACTCGCTCTCAGCTCCACCTTCGGACGAGTCCGTAGAGCCGAGTGGTCCGTACCCAAAGCTTGTGGGATGCCTCATGTACCTGATGACGTGCACACGACCTGACCTCGCGTACCCTCTCAGCCTTCTGGCTTGCTACGTGGCTCCCGGCAGGCACCGAAAGGTGCACTGGGATGCTGCAAAGAGGGTACTACGTTTTCTGTGCAGTACGTCGGGCATGGGGCTCGTGCTTGGAGGACGGGGTCCAGTTGTCCTCACTAGTCACACAGACGCTTCTTGGGTTGACGACTCAGCTACGCAGCGGTCGTCACAGGGTTACACCTTCAGCCTTGGTTCCGGCTCTGTTTCCTGGCGGTCTACCCGCTCGTCTTCGGTTCTCAGCTCCAGTTGTGAGGCTGAGATCTACGCTGGGGCCATGGCTGCACAGGAGTTACACTGGCTCACCTACCTGTTGACCGACTTGGGAGAGCAGCCTCGTTCGCCTCCAGTTCTGTACGTAGACAACAAGGCCATGATTGCCTTGTGTCAGGAGCACAGACTGGAGCACAGAACGAAGCACATCGCTCTGTGATACTTCCTTGCTCGAGAGTTGCAGTAGCGTGGCCAGCTTCGTCTTGCGTACGTGGCCACTAGGGCCACCACACATTCCAAGCACAAGCAAATGGCCACAAGGCCAGTTCACATGTAGAGTTATATAAAAGAGAACAAACAGTACAGTGATCATAACCTAGCAAGTGTAAGCATGCAAGTATATATATAGATCACAGTGCAAGCAAAGTCACGCAGTGAGTAAGTGAGGCAAAGTAGGCACAAGGCCAAAATTAGTACAGAAGCGCTGATGATCACCAGGCTGAAGTGCCTTGGTGAATATATCAGCAGTGTTGGCCCAAGTGGCCTCGTAAGCAAGACGAAGCTGACCACGCTGCTGCAACTTTCGAGCAAGGAAGTAACGCAGAGCGATGTGCTTCATCCTGTGCTCCACTCTGTGCTCTTGACACAAGGCAATCATGGCCTTGTTGTCTACGTACAGAACTGGAGGAGAACGAGGCTGCTCTCCCAAGTCGATCAGCAGGTAGGTAAGCCAGCGTAACTCCTATGTAGCCATGGCCCTTGCATAGATCTCAGCCTCACAATTGGAACTGAGAACAGAAGACGAGCGGGTAGATCGCCAAGAAACAAAGCCGGAGCCAAGGCTGAAAGTGTAACCCTGTGACGACCGCTGCGTAGCCAAGTCGTCAACCCAAGACGCATCTGCGTGTCCAGTGAGGACAACTGGACCCCGTCCTCCAAGCACGAGCCCCATGCCCGATGTACTGCACAAGTAGCGCCACACCCTCTTAGCGGCCTCCCAGTGCTCTGGTCGGTGTCTCCCAGGCGCAACATAGCGCGCCAGGATGCTAAGAGGGTAGGCAAGGTCAGGTCGAGTGCAGGTCATCAGGTACATGAGGCAGCCCACAAGCTCTGGATACGGGCCACTCGGCTCTACGGACTCGTCCGAAGGTGGAGCTGAGAGCGAGTGACCGGTAGGCAGTGGAGTGGACTGTGGCGAGGAGTACCGGAAGTCGAAGCGCTGAAGGACCTGGTGCACCATGTGTGACTGAGTCAGGGTGATGGTGCGCCATGCTCTGTTCCGGGTGATCTGCAAGCCAAGATAGCTGCGCAGCTCACGCAGGTCAGTGCAGGTGTGTCTCTTCTGCAGCTCCGACTTCACAAGGGCTAGTGCTTCAATGTCAGCAATGGCAAAAACCAAGTCGTCAACGTACACAAGGATGTAGAACGGCGGTAGCGAAGTGTCGGTGCGCAGAAACAGCGACAGGTCAGCAGTCGAAGGAGCAAACCCAAGAGCCACAAGTGTCGTACTCAGGGTCTTTAGCTCCAGGGCCTCCAGCGCCAGTGCCTCCAGCTCCAAGGTCTCCATCTCCACTGCCTCCAGCTCTAGGGACTCCAGCTCCAGCGCCTCCAACACCACCAGCTCCGGCAGCTCCAGTACCTCTAGTACGAGCACCTCCAGGACCAGCAGCTCTAGCACCTCCGGTACCTCCAGCTCCAGCAGTAACTCCAGCACCTCCATGACTAGTAGCTCCAGCACCTCCAGCTCCAGTGCCTCCAGCGGTAGGGCCTCCAGCTCATGCTGCGCCACTCCTAAGGCGTGTGCGCCGAGAAAACCACTCGCGCAGCTGTTGCGGTGAGAGAGGCTCCCGCCGGTGAGGTTATTGTGGCAAGGCACCCGCAGGACCTCCGGCAGACGCAGTACCCCAAGGCTCAGCACCCCCAGACTCCGCACCCTCAGACTCAGCACCCCCAGGCTCCGCACCCTCAGGCTCAGCACCCCCAGGCTCCGCACCCTCAGGCTCAGCACCCCCAAACTCCGCGCCCTCAGACTCAGCACCCCCACGCTCTGCACCCTCAGGCTAAGCACCCGCAGGCTCCGCACTCGCAGGCTCAGCACCCCCAAGCTCCGCACCCACTGGCTCAGCACCCCCAGACGCAGCACCCCTAGCAGCACCTGAGTCTACAGTGACCTCGACAGGCTCAGCCAGGGGGAGTGGGTCTACCTGAGACACACCTGAGGGAGCAGGACCCTGAGGGGGGAGGGGGTCTACCGGAGGGGGTCCTAGAGCGAGGAAGAGTGGCGGGGGGGGAGAGGGGCAGTGCGGTAGGGGAAGGGACGGTAAAAGGGAACCGACTCGTCAAACGTGACGTCCTGAGAGGACAGGACACTGTGCGAGGTGGGGTGGTAAAACTGCCTGCCATGCGTGTCAGGGGGAAAGCCAAGGAAGACGCAAGGAATGGCACGGGAGGAGAGCTCGTCCGGACAAAGGTACGAGAGTCCCAGACCCGGAACACCGACGAATCGCCAACCTTTCCCGTCCAACGCAGTGCAGGCGAGGTCTCCAGCAAGGAGACACGGGGCGAGAGGTTGAGCTGATGCGCAGCGTACCGGACCGCAAATGGCCACAGAAAATGGGGAGCAGCCGCATGGATCATGGAGGTACGAGCCACCTCCATGACTAAGCCAATGCGGCGCTCAGCAACCCCATTTTGCTGCGGGGAGGCCGGAAGCGTGAACGACTGGAGGATGCCCTCCCCACGACAAAAGTCCCGCAAGAGGTCGGAGGAGAATTGACCACCTCTGTCAAAGTGCAGACGCATGACAGGAAGGTCCTCGCGGAGACACACCTGAGGGAGCAGGACCCTGGGGCGGGAGGGGGTCTACCGGAGGGGGACCGGGAGCAAGAAAGAGCGGCGGGGGCGGGGGAGGGGCAGAGCGGTAGGGGAAGAGACAGTAGAAGGGAACCGACTCGTCGAACGTGACATCCTGAGACGGGAGGACACGGCGCGAGGTGGGGTGGTAAAACTGCCATCCAGGCGCGTCAGGGACAAAGCCAAGGAAGACGCAGGGGATAGCACGGGGGGAGAGCTTGTACGCGGACGTATCGCGAACAAAGGCACGAGATCCCCAGACCCGGAACACCGACGCATCGCCAACCTCCCCCGTCCAACGCAGTGTGGGCGAGGTCTCCGGCAAGGAGACACGGGGCCAGAGGTTGAGCTTATGCGCAGCGTACTGTACCGCAAACGGCCACAGAAAATGGGGAGCAGCCGCATGGATCATGGAGGTACGAGCCACCTCCATGACTAAGCCAATGCGGCGCTCAGCAAACCCATTTTGCTGAGGGGAGTCCGGAAGCGTGAACGACTGGAGAATGCCCTCCCCACGACAAAAGTCCCTCAAGAGGTTGGATGAGAACTCACCACCTCTGTCAGAGTGTAGACGCAGGACAGGAAGGTCCTGGCCGAACAGTGCGGACAGTGCGGATCCAAGGGATCAAGACATCAACGACATGACCTTTGCTGCGCAAGGGGAAGACCATGGTGTACCGCGTGTAGTCGTCAACAACCAGCGGAAAGTAGCGCTCACGGCTCTGACCACTGACGCGGGCTGGGCCCCACACGTCCATGTGGAGAGTCTGCAGGGGAGCAGTCGTCGGGGGAAACAGTGAGGAGTGAGGAGCGGCGCGCTGCCGCCCCTCGACGCAAGGAAGGCAGGGCGGGGCAGGCGAGGGTGGGAGGGGAGGCAGAGACCTGGGAAGACCAGAAACAAGGAGGCGGGAGTGCATGCCACAAAGGCGTGGCAGGGAGGGGTGACCAAGGCGGTGGTGCCACAGGAGAGTCTGGTGTGACAAGAGGCGACACGAGCAGGGGTGTGCTACCTGACCAAGCGCGGACACCCGAGTAGTCGCAGCTACCCTAGGAGGCTCGGCAGTCAGTGTGAGCAGACTCGACCCAGGCCGACGGGAAAACGTGGCCAGGTGACGGCTCGTCCGTGTACACGTGCATATCGACACACGCTGACCCGCAGGAGTGGTGGTAGTGACCATCGCATCCTGGAGGGCAGCGGTACTCACCAAGTCTGTAGAGAACGAGGGGATGTGAAGACTTGAGAGTGAGCCAGACGGAACCGCTGGACACGGGAGAACAGTGGAAGAATGGGCAAGAACAGGGCCCCCTGAGGGGTCAGCCAGTCTGACTAGAACAGGTGTAGGGAGTGGAGTGAGGGTGAAACTGTCGCGAAAGAAATTGCGGGAAGCTCTTGAGTCAAGTGTAAAGGTGTGCAAGGCCTCAGCAGGCGCAGTACCAGGGAGAGCAGACTCACTAGCACCTAGAGCAGCAGCCTCTATACCAGGGTCGGGCGGCACACACAGGTAACAGTCACCCTCAGCACTTACAGACAAGGCATACATAGCAGCAAGGAGAGTATCATAGTCAAGAGCAAAGATATCAACTCCATACCTAAGCAGCTCTGCCCACCGGGGGCGCTCAGCCTCGTCACCAAACTCTGCGCGTCAAGCATCGTCTAGGCGGGAGAAGCAGCGGTGCTGAGTGTGAGGCTTCCCGCATGTCTGACCAGCACGGTCATCCGTGTGAATGACATACGGGCAGCTAACACTACCCCCAGACGCCCCACGCTGAGCAAACCACTCACGAAGCTGCTGGGGAAAAGGGGTCTCGCTCCGACGTTGCTGCTGCTGCCTCTGGCCACCGCCAGAACCTCCCCTCGGAAAAGCTCCACCCCGACCGCCACCACTCCCACTGCTGCCACTACCGCCACCCCCACCGCTGCCACCACCGCCGCCACCAAAGCCCCCACTCCCGCCACCACTCCCACCGCTGCCACCACCTCCGCTACCTCCACCACCTCCACTGCCGCCCCCACCACCACCCCCGCTGCCACCGCCACCACTCCTGCCACCCTTGCCCTTGCTGTTGCGGCGCTTCCCACTAAGAGCAGAAGAAGCCCCGACATCCGCAGCACCAAGGATGTCAACAGCAGCTGCAGAGGCGTAGGAGGGGGCAAGGGGGGAAGGGGAACACCCCTCAAAGAAGGGTGTGCGAGGAGTGCCACGAGGAGCACCTACAGCGACTACGCTAGTCTCAGCTGCAAGGAGGTGCTTGTCGAGCAGGTCGACAGTGAGGTCTGTGGGGTCAAGTGCGAGAAAGTGGTCCCTGATAGCGCGAAGAGAGTCAGGGAGGCGGGTGACTATGAAGTAGAGAGTGATGTATATCGGGGGCGGGTTCCTGTCAAGGAACTTTGCTGGGAGGGCAGCGCGGTAGCGAGCGTCGCAAGTGCGAAGGTGGGTAACGAGGTCCTCTACCGTGGCAAAGGCGGACAACTCGGGAAACAGGTAGGGCAGTAGAAGACGGGCTAGAGCAGCAGTGGCAGGGGAGGAGTAACGGGCGACTACAGCGTCGTACAGTGCTTTAGCAGTCTTGTGCTGTCCGAAGTGAGCGCGTTCGGCTAAAGGCAGGTGGTTGCAAACGGCTAAGCGAGCACCAGCGTCACGGATAAGCCACTGTGAGCGAGTCGCATTGTCAGCTGTGGCGGGAGGGGCGAGAGAGGCTCCAGACGTGTGGTCAAACAACGAAACGCTATCTCTAGAATCGCTGAGTAGGTACAGCTGTAAGTCATCGAGCCATGTATCGAACTGGATCGAACGGCCCTCATGATCGAACGTGAGTACACTAAGAGAAGCCATAGCAGGCAGAGCAGTGTGGCGCGAGACCAGCAGAGTAGCACGCAGGCATGGCTACGCTCGAGCACTAGGGAAGCGAGCAGTGCAGGGCAGGGCGGCGCACAGCAGGACGGGTAGTAGCTGGGCGGCGCAAGTAGCAAGGCGGGCACGCTGGCTGCAAAAGGGGCGGCAAGCGGGCTGTCAGAGGGTGGCGCGTGGGCTGCAATGGGGGGGGCGGCGAGCGGGCCGCAAGGGGCGGCGAGCGGGCTGCAAGTGGCGGCGCGCAGGCTGGAAGAGGGCGGCTAGCGGGCCGCAGGCATGCGGCAAGCGGGCTGCAAGGGCGGCGAGCGGGCCGCAGGCAGGCGACAAGCGGGCTACAGGGGCGACGAGCTGGCCGCAAACGAGCAGCAAGCGGGCTGCAGGGGCGGCGAGCGGGCCGCATGCAGGCGGCGAGCGGGCTGCAGGGGAAGCGAGCGGGCCGCGAGCAAGCGACAAGCGGGCGGCAAGGGCGGCGAGCGAGCTGCAGGCAGGCGGCGAGCGGGCCGCAAGCGGGCGGCAAGTGGGCTGCAGGGGCGGCGAGCGGGTCGTAGGCAGGCGGCGAGCGGGCTGCAGGGGCGGCGAGCGGGCCGCGAGCAAGCGACGAGCGGACGGCAGGGGTGGCGAGCGAGCAGCAAGCGGGCGGCGAGCGGGCCGCAAGGGCGGCGAGCGGGCCTAGGGGCATCGGGCGGGCCGCAAGCGGGCGGCGAGCGGGCTGCAGGGGCGGCGAGCGGGCCGCGAGCAAGCGACGAGCGGGCGGCAGGGGTGGCGAGCGAGCAGCAAGCGGGCGGCGAGCGGGCCGCAAGGGCGGCGAGCGGGCCTAGGGGCATCGGGCGGGCCGCAAGCGGGCGGCGAGCGGGCTGCAGGGGCGGCGCGCGGGCCGCAAGTAAGTGGCGAGCGGGCTGCAGGGGCAGCACGCTGGCTGCAGGGGCGGCTCGTGGGCTGCTAAGGGCGGCGCAACGAGCTGCTAGGGGCGGTGCCGCGGCCAGAAGGGCGGCGCGTCAGTAGGGTAGGGCAGCAGGGCAGCTAGTGGGGCAGCTCTGTGGTGGGCCCTAAAAAAAAATCGGTCATAGGGAAGGACCTGCTCTGAAACCATGTCAAACTAACGAACGAGAATGAATGAAATATGAAAGAGTTGGGTACAAGTACTAACCCTACCGTCATCGCCCGGATAGTAGACAGTGTTGAATAGTAGACAGGGGTTGTCTATTATTCGGGTGTCTGTTATAAACAGGCTAGCCTCATTATAAGACACCTATTTGTGTGTACGAGTTACGACATATATGTCTTATAATCAGCGCAGGGGTTAGGGGTTTTCTTTTAAACAGGGGGTGTCTTCTAAACGAACATTAGTTACTTTAGGGGGGTACATGCATACATCTATGAATCTCTACTTCTACCTAGCCCAACTCAGTCACGGCATCCTCACCTGCACTAACAGCAGGCTCCCTAACACCCAAGTCTGGCACTCGCCAGGCATGCCTAGCCGTCTCCCTAGGCTCGATCTTGCGGTCAGCCTCAGCCGCCGCTCCGCGGTAGTTGGGGGTCTCCTGGTACAACACATCCAGGCCGGTTGCCACTGCCACCTCCCTCACGCCCTCCGCCTGCATCTCCTCCTCCTCCTCCTCCTCCTCCTCATCCTCCTCCTCCTCCTCCTCCTCCTCCTCCTCCTCCTCCTCCTCCTCCCCCTCCTCCTCCTCCTCCTCCTCCTCTAGAGCCTGCCCAAGCAAGCGCGTGTTGTCGCGCGTGGTTCCCCCGAGGCACATGTCCTCGGAGACATCGGTGGTGCTCCTGACGTGCAGGTGAGACATCACCAGGTGGTTCTCTGTCCCGTCCAGCTTGCTTGAAATCCCACAGTGGCGGAACGCTTCAATGATGACCTTCTTGGGGACTTGATCCCACGCCTCCGCGATCCACTGCAGCACCACGGGGTGCGGAGGCCACCGCAGGTTCCCTGCGAGTGGGACAGAGGCAGGGGTAGCGAGCCGTTAAGAGTCATGGAAAGAAAACAGTGCATTTCACCAGTCGTCCTCGTCGATGTCGGCAGGAGCTATTTCATCCCCCGAAGCGCTGTCGTCGTGGCCGTTCTCTGGCCAATCCTCCTCGTCGTCATCGTTGTGTTCTTCGTCGCCGTGTTCTTCGTCGCCGTCGTCCCCGTCACAGCTCGCACCGGAGGCGGCGGTAGATGTTCCTACCTTGCGCGTATTCTTCGCCATGGCTACACGGATGTCATCACCGGGCGAGTTAATTCGCCCGTAGTTATTCACCTGCACGTGAGGGCGAGGTGAGGACGTTCCTACGGGGACTTTGCTGCGCATGGTTACGGTAAGCCTGCCGAGAGCTAAGGTCGAGTTGAGATCCCAACCTCCTTGAGCACCAAATGAAGCTCAAGCCCGACTACCCCCCCCCCCCCCCCCCCCCCCAACAGAGTGCCCCTTCCAAAGGTGCCGAGCCGCTCCTCTACGAGGAATCTCCTCGTAGAGGACAGCCCTCACGCTGTCATCGTGCTGCCAGCAGCGTTCTGGAAGCATCCATGCACTGCTGGCAGCAAAACGACGCTGGCAGCATCATTAGATGCTGCCAGCACGGAGGGATGTTGCCAGCAGTGGCAGCTTTGCTGCATACCGCACATGGCAAGTGGGGGCGCTGCATGCATCACCACCGAGGTCGTCCTGTTTCAATGAATCTGGCCCCTCGGTGGTTTCTACACACTTTGCAAATGTTACAGAGTACTTATATTTTTTTCCATTTATAAGACTTATAAGACACCCTAAACCATCCCAAATACCGTATACTCCCGGACAAAACACCCCCCCATAATTGTACACCCCCGGGTAGCTTGTGCGGGGTGGGTGTTATGGGGAGCCTCGTTTCTACTATACCCCCCTTTTGGGCTGATTTTCTATAACACCCCCCTTTTCTTACGAATTTGTTATAATAGTCGTTAACGAGTAGCTGCAATATTGAAGAATATCGCGAAAATTTCTCCCTAGATGAAATTTCGCGGTACATTCACTTACAATCTACCGAGATTTCCCCCCTCGCACTACTTCGCTGTGACCACGTGCAGGCGAATCTTCCGCTGCAAGTGGCAAGAGAGGTGCCACATGGCAGGCCCTACGATATCAGGAATTTTTCCCTGAAATTCCTGATTTCCAGGGTTTTTTTTTAACCTACACTGATTTTCCAGTGTTCAGCTTTTTGTGGGGCTGATTTTTCAGCCTTCACCTAGCACATGACTCTGAACTTTCAGCAAAAATTTTTTAGTGACACTGATTCCACTACGTTGTAACGAATCCGACCCTGAAAGCGATTCCTACACGGTTCGTGTGTAGTTGCCCGGCTGTACAGGGAATATCAGATTCCCGCGGTGTCAGCAGGGCGTGGCGGTGAGTAGCAGACAAATTTGCCTCGTAGAGGGATGCGTTGTTGGCGCGCGTGGTGCGATGATTGGCCACTTTGACAGCATTTCCTGATTTGGCCAATTACAGGGTTGCAGCACAGCGATGCTGGCAGGCAGCGCAACGAGGGATTCAGGCCCATGTGAAGCATCTGTGGTCCTCTGGCCCGTTTTGTCTAAGTCGTGCTGGCAAGCACGGATGCATCCACGCCGCCCAGCCGTGCTGCCAGCCATCCAGTCTCCCACCCCAGTCTGCTCCATGCTTTCCTTCCATCTAGCATGTGTAAGGTTTCATCGCGTTGCTGCCTGGTGTACCAAGAGGCAGTCAGCCGTGTGTCCTCTCTTCCTGGCAAACCTCCATCGTTCAGCTAGCTAGGGAGTCCCGTTAGATGCTGCTTGTTCACAGCGCAATCAATGGCGGACCACCCGGACGCCATTGAACGACCTGATGACCCCGGCGATGAACCCGCTCGTCGTTCGCCAATTGATCTGTCTGCGGCCGTTACCGGGCTGGATCTGCTATTCTCCAACTTAGCGGCAGTAGATAACCATGGAAAGGCGCCTGCAGTCGCGCCGACCGTCGATGTTCCATTTGAACCCATCGACGAGCCTCTGTGTCCCTCCCCTACTGCGCCCGTGTTGGAGCAAGACAGCTCCAACCCTTCAGGTGAAGAAATCGCGGCGGTGCCAGTGGCTAAGAAGTCCGCCAGGTACACGCAGTCAACGCTGCCGTGGCCCAAGAAGGGAGGTCCCGCTGGTGCAACACCGGCTTCGCCAGCCGACCAACTGTCGACGCCCGCGACCGCAGGCACGCAGGCGTCGCCCTCAACACCTGGGCCTTCTAAACCGGCAGGGCCAGACGCAACCTACGCGGAGGCTCTGTATAAGTACAAAAGCGAGTGGCTCGAGCGGTTTTCTTGGCTTATTCTGCTAAAAAAAGCTGACGGTTTCCCCGCTTTCAAGTGCAGCATCTGTACGGAGCACGCAGGCTACGCTGGACCGTGTGGGAGAGGCGGAAAGGGCGCCACAGACGTTCAGACGCAGGCGTTCAAACGGCATGCGGCAACTACCAAGCACAAGGAGGCGTTGAAACACCAGCAGAAGCTTCTCGACGACGCCGCTACGCAGCCACGGATCAACGGCGACAATCTCGCTCGCGACACGGAGAAGGAGCGGGTCGTCAAGCTCCTCGACTCCCTGCTCTTCGTGACCAAGCAAGATGCACCCATAGAGTTATGGGTGAATCTTGTGCGCTACCTCGCGCGACTCAAGGTGCCCGGGTTCCCAGCAAAAGGCTACGGAACCTATTATACTACGTGAGTGTTGAATTAATCTAACTGCAACCGTGTTTGTGAAACTCAACCGAATTATCTGACGTTGTGTTGTTTGACATGCGCTGCAGCTACGGCTTCGGGCAGCTGACACAGTCGATGGCCACATGGTTGCACACAACGCAGCTGCAGCACATCCTCAGCACGTGCGACGAAAGCACGGACAGGTGTCGGGGAAAGCATATGATTGTTTTCGCGACATTCATCCGTGAAAATCGTCCCGTGACTGAGTTCCTTGCCCTGCTGACCGTGGAGAAGGGCGATGCAGCCTCTCTCCTCTCAGTGCTCTTGTCCCACCTGCAGGCCCTAGGCATTGAAATGGCGAGGATATCCGGCATAAGCACTGACGGAGCGAGTGTGATGATGGGGAAACACAACGGCCTTGTCGCTCGACTTCGCCTCCGCATCCCGCATCTTGTTTCGAGCCACTGCATCGCCCACAGGTCAGTTTTCATCTTCTGTTTACTGCTTCCATACAGTCCCTGCTGCATCCCCTGCTAACCCCTCCTTGAGCCGGTTTTAATGCTGGTGTGCATGCAGGGAGGCCCTCGCAGCAAAGGACGCCGCTGAACAACTCCCCGAGTTCGGCATGGTGGACTCCCTGCTCCGCCAAGTGGCAGAGCATTTGGGGCGTTCTGGCCCGTGGCATCAACGCTTCATTGGCCTGCAGGAGGTGTTCACGAAAACAAACCTGGAGCTACAAGGGATCCACGACGCCCGCTGGCTCTCCCGCGGTGACGCCATTCTGCGCGCGGTAGAGGTCTTCCCCGCGCTGATCGTGATGCTGTATGAGTGGGACATCACCCTCTACGAGCTCGCCACGAGCTACAGGTTTCACTTTCTGCTATACTTCCTTGCAGACGTCCTCGAGCAGCTCAATGTGCTGAACAGGGCATTCCAGCAGCGTGAGGTGAGCTTGGTTACTATCGTTGCTGGATTGTGTGCCTTGTTTCGGTTTGTGAGTCACTGTTTGATGTACTGCTTAAGCAGAATCTGCTTTGCACTGATTTGGCCTTCTCTCCATCCTCTGTTCGCCCTGTTGACCCCTAACAGCTGGACATTGCAAGTGTCCACGGGCAGATCCGCCGGTCGATTTCATTCCTAGAGTCCCGCTACGTCGACTGTGGTGACGACTTTGGAGGCGGGGTGAGCGCGCGCCTCTCCCCGTTCATCAAGAAGCACGGGCCTGAGGGGGGCAATCCCGAGGTGAAGGTGCAGGGAGTCGACTCGGACGGGCGGCCCACGACACACACCTTCGAGCTGCACGAGAAGCCGAGCGAAGACTACCCGACCCTCGGCTCCCACGACGCCTGCGTCGATCTCTGCACCACCTTCGCCGAGACGCTCGTGCAAAACCTCAGCACACGGTTCCAGGACCTGGACTCCCTGGTGGGAGTGCGGCTGTTCATGCCTGACGAGTGGGAGCTGGGGAGAGCAGAGCGCCACAGGCAGTGTCTCGAGTGGCTCGAGTCTCTCGTGAGGCTGTTCAGGGCACAGGACACGGACTACATCATTCCAGGTATTCCCGCTCTCGCACTGTTGCTGTCCGTCTTATTGTGTCATTGCATTTCATCAACGTATGGTGTACGCACTTGCCAGCCTTTCAAAAACCCCCTCTCTCTCTCCCTTCCGCATTATGTGGCAGGGGTCGACAAGCGGCGTGCGATCAAGGAGCTGCGGGCCTTCTGCCCCATCCTCGCAGGTGCCCCGAAGAACGAGCGGAGCTTCCACGCAGGCCTAACAGCAATGCTGAAGACAAGCGACTGGGCGACTGGCTACCCCAATCTGGTGCGTCTCTGAGTGGCTGTCGCCGTGCTGCCGCTGAGCACAGTGGAGTGTGAGCGCGGCTTCTCACGCCAAAACGTTATCAAATCGTGGCAGCGGGGGAGCTTGAAGGACGCCCGCCTCGAAGACCTCGTCACCATGTCTCTACTCGAGTACGAGCCCAACTACGATGAGGTGGTGCAGATCTGGCGCAGCTACAAGAAGCGCCGCCCATTCGGCAATGTGGCGGCACCACCTGAAAGAGAGGGAGAGGGCAGGGATAGCACGGGAAAGAAGATGATGATGACAAGCAGGCCTCATCAGATGATGATTACTGAACTCACCCAGACCCAAAGTCATGCTGGATGCAATGCATAGCTAGCTAGCAAGCAAGATAGGCTTTGGTTTACAACACAGATAGATAGATTGAAGGCAGTTTGCGACCTTCATAGAGTTTTAAGTTAAAAAATCAGCTTCACTACTATCAGCCTTTTTCTATAGGTGACACTGATGCATCAGACTTTTTTTTTAAGTAACACTGAACTTTCAGGCTTTTTTCCTAGGCGACCCTGTCGATCAGGGTCTAGGGCCAGAGGGACCCTGATACCCTTACGTGCCTCAAAGTGAATCTGAGGGCCTGCCACATGGCATTTTCGTGGGGGTGATGAAGCTCGTGGCCGAAACCCACATTCGCGCCTCAGACAGTGATGTTAAAATGAAAATCAAAACACACACATTGTCTAATTAAATAAACACTAACACTAAAATATACCATATGTAAAGACCCGGGTATTATGTATTTTTTTCCTATGAGGAGACCCCCCCCATTTTTTCCCTGTATTTTTAGCTATACCCTAGGGTGCTATGTCCGGGAGAATACGGTACAAGATAATCCAAGCATTTTGAGTAGTGTGCGAGATAAGACATATATGTCTACTATCCGGGCGATGACGGTAATTGGGTTGTACCTCTTATGGACTACCCCACTATAGCCTACACAAAGTAAGCACTATAACATTATGAGAGTTACTGGTCGGTCAAGAGTCACGACTGTTGACTATCTTCGACTGTTTGACCTTCGGGTGACTCTCGATCTTTCGCATGCTCTATATGAGCCATTGCGGTACTGGTACAGACGCGTTGCTTCGTTATGAAGTGACGCGTGAGTGGAGATCCTTCGGGAATGTTATTACGGTATAACCTTTCAGTTATTCCAATAAAAAAAGCAACAATGCAGCTAGCTCTTTTCCCACTATTGCCGACAAACGGTAGACCCAACTGCACTACCCTCACTCACACCCACTGATCCCCATAATATACACTTAGACTACAACCCGGTTTCCTGACTCCCCTTCAACTTCTCCCGAGGTATTCTTCGCTTCTACTCAAAAATCTGCCCACGCAGGGCGCCATTAGGATACTTCTTCGTGTGAAGGTTCACGTAGAACCCCTCCGGATCCGCCAAAATCGCCTTGAGAAGCGAGAAAAACGCCGGCGTCAGTTCCTTCTTATTCTTCCCGAGCACACCGTTGCATTGAAACTCACTTGTGGCCCTCAAAAACCGGTACTTGCACGGCAGATCCAGCACCTTGGGACCGTTTGACCCCTCTGCTGCCTTGTGCACATGCATCATGGTCGGCGGCATATTGCCCTCGAGGTGATAAGCTGTCAGTGTGTACTCAAGCTTCACAGGCAGGCCCTTTATCCTGCAAATCACACGTCAGTGGAACGGGGGTTAACTTTCTAGACATTGTAACGGGGTTCAAGTGTGCATCGCATGACAGTGTTGAGCTTTGAACGTGGGAGCTTTGAACATGGGAGCTTTGAACATGGGAGCTTTGAACATGGGAGCTTTGAACATGGGAGCTTTGAACATGGAAGAAGACACTTGGTATATCGTGGGGTATATCATCAGAGCACCCATTGGCCCTGCTCTGTTGGATCTGCGGAACTCAGGCCTGCCATACTCACTTGTGGATTGTTAAAGCCATGCCGGCCAAGCCGCCTGAGTCACCCTTGGGAACCTCGTTGTAGCCAAACAACGGAAAGAGAAAGTCTGCTCAAGGAGAAACCGAGGGGAGAGGGGGAGAGGAGGGAAGATCGAGGGGGCGAGAGGGGGGAGGGTGGGGGGGGGGGGCGGGCGTGGGGAGGGGGCGGGTTGGGAGGGGATGGGGGTGGAGGTGAGGTTGGAGCTTGGCGGTGAGGCATTGAAAGAGAAGGCATCTGCTGGGGTAGGACCGAGAGAGAGAGGGTGAGTTCAGGTTCGTAAGTCATGCGCCAATGGGATTTAGGTGTGACGCCTAAATCCACGGTGGAGAATAGGTGAGACGTTTTCCGAGAATTCTTCCATACAGGGAAGAGTTTTTTGGGTATGGAAAACGTGGCAGTCCATAAAACAGCAACTTTGGCTCACCAAGGTGGAAAACAAAAACGAGAGCTATATGGAACTCACCAGGTTCCCCTGCATAGGCAATCGCCACCAGAGCCGCCGCGAGAAACGCTGCACGAAGCACACACGCGATGATAAGCGAGATTAGCAATCGGGTTACCACGCCTGGTAAACAGCTGGCAAGCAATGACTTTGAATTGAGCTGGCATTGGCGTTGCGGTGTCACGCCAGGGGTAAAGCTTATCGAATAGTAATAGCGCTTACCGAAAGGTAAGGCTGACCAAATAGTAACGCTTACCAAATAGTAAGATGCAGCGAGTACGAATGAAGGCCATGAGACAAGGGCAGACCCTGGCTTTAACTAGAAATCGGTTTGCAAGAGGGAGCGAGAAATCGAGTACTACTAGTAGAGAGGTAAACGGAATGCAGAATTATTTCTGGATGAGATTCTAGGGACTGGGATTACCCTCATTTATAGTCACGTTGAGGATCCAGCATGGAAGGTCCAGAATAGTGGAAAGTGGGAACTGACGGACGGGATGATAGGAAATTCCGCGAAGGAATCTCGGCATCAGACATCGCGAACCATCAATAAGACGAGCGAGCGCATCAGTCGGAAGGGCATTGGCGTCGAATCAAGCCAATCCTGTCGGTGCTGGTTAGGTTCTGAACTCCGGCATCTGATTGGGTCTCCGTAACTCAATAATAGCAGCTGTAGACGAGGGGAGGGGAGTCATTTGCGCTTATTAGCTATCCCTGAGTGAGCTACTGTAATGCACATGGATTGTGATGCGTTCCGGAAGCTCGGATGATTCAATCGTTCGAGAAAGAGGAGGGCCACGAATTTCCGAGTGAGCTATGCTGCACTGCACTGCACTGCATGCACGTGATGATTGTGACGCGTTGCTGAGCCGAGCCGTGATTCTCGCTGCAGTCATCATGGATGGAAGGTATGGCAAAATAGGACAAGCGACGGTGCAAAACCATTCCACACGTTACATTCTGGTTCTGGTGTACAGCTGTGGTGTGTGATCTGGTGATGGCATCGGTTGGAAAGGGTTTTGCGTTTTTAACTAGTGTGCTGTGCGATGCAGCGGAAGACAAGACCATCGGTCTCAGGGTGTAAGCGGAATGGGGATCGACTATGGTAGGAATACGAGGTTACAAGTAGGAATGTCGAGAATGTTTCTGTACTCGATACAGCTGTAGTCACTCTTTGCCAACTCGTTCTGAACGGCTACAGCATTGCCCGCAACTCAATTACAGCAGCTCTAGGCGAGAAAAAGGCGAGCCAATAGGTTAATCCAGCGATCATGAATCTTCATTGTGACGCGTTTCTGAAGCTTGCCAGAGTCAATCAATCTTAAAGACCTAGGTAGAGTAGGTAGGAGCCTTGTCCACTTTCTTAGCACCCTGACATTTACAATGAAATCAGACTAACGTTTCTGCTGTGGGCCATGTGCTCACACACCATCCCCAGACCATAGCAATTGTATTTTATGTTGCATCCACTATTGCAGATGCTTTATTCCTTGCTCATTCACTGTCAATTCAACTCCTCAAATTATATTAGCCGTTGGAAAGCTGACCACGCACGGCGCCATCAGGATACTTCTTCGTGTGAATATTCCCGTAGTGCCCCTTCGGACTCTTGGAGATATCTTTAAGCGCTGACACCAGGTCGTTGGTGCGCTCGTGCTCGTTCTTCCCAAGGGAGCCCTTGCAACGCCAGTCGGTGCGGCTCTTCCTCTCGTACGAGCATGGCAGGTCCAAAAGCACGGGGTTGTTCTGCCCCTTGTTCCCCGGGTGTATGTGCGTCTTGGTTGGCGGCATCTCTCCTTCCAGCTTCAACGCTTTCACCGAATACTCCAGCCACGTAGGATTGCCATCCTCCCTGATCATGGATTGTCACCAGAGGTATCAAATGAGGCTGAAACAAGTGTAGGCAGCATATTGGCGGCTCACGCCTCACAGATGTAGCACAACAAATGAAAGGGGAAGGACTCACTTATAGATCTTAAGCTTCAAGTGGACCATGCCGCGTTTGTCGCCGACAGCATTCCTGGCAGCTTCACTGTTATTCTTTGGAACCTCGTTGGACCCAATCAGCAAGGATTTGAAGCGCTCTGTTGAAGGGAGAACGAGGAGGAGGGTGAGTGAGGATGAAGTGACAGAAGACATGGAGAGATGATGCAAGAATGGGAAGGTATGAAACGGAAAGACACGGTAAGGAAAATGACGGATAGCAAAGGCAGATGGAAGGGACACGCACCATAATCCTTATCGTCGTCCGAGTAGGCAAGGGCCACCAGTGCCGCGAAGAATGCTGCACGCTCGCAACACATGCGATGGAGATCGATGCTCAGGCAGGGTTATAATGCAGCGCCGATAATTCTCCAATTTAAACGAAAAGAATTAAGAAATTAGGGGAAAAAATGGAAACGTTGGCAACATCGAGGATCGAGAAGCGGCTCTGATTTCATACCTACGAGTAGCACGCGGGCCGGAGTTGAGGCCATGATTCAATAGACGAGACACAGAACCACGGTCTGCAGGAGGAAACGGTTTGTAGTAGTAGCTAGAAGTGTGGGAGCTGAATTAGTGTAAGATGGATCGCTGATTTAGTGTAATGGATGGATGAAACCCCCCTCATTTATAGGCCACGTAAAAAAAAATGTTCCGCGCCGAAGAGACACGCCATTAGGTAGGGCTGGCTGGGCGTGAGTGACGGGTGAGGCTCCGACGCGCCTCCTATAATCGCCGTTGACCCCAAAAAGAGGTCAAGCGGAAATGCAGAATTGGAAATCGTCATCCATAGAGTGCGAGGAGCAGTAATTGTGACAGTCAGCCATTGGACACATGCGTCGAATTGCACAGGCGAGGAGACGTGGCGCATTTGGCTCAGCTATCCTCAATAATTGTGACGCCTTACTCAGAGCTAGCAGGAAAGCAATGCCAACGCAAAGGTGATTTCCATTCAGCACACAAATCACGAACAGGCGGTATTATTCGTTTCTATGCAATTCAAAGCGGTACAAAACCTAATTGACATCAGGCAGAAGACAGGAATGCTCCACTCTACCAATTGGTGCACTACGGTGGCAGTCACAGTCCGCTGCTAGCTTCCCCAACTCGGTTTGCAGTGTCACCCTGTGTGCGAAATCCACACATCGCGAATCTTCGCAAAACTCTTGGATACATCTGGTACACTACGAACACCTCAAGAATTAACAACACGTGGTAAGACTCTATCTCACTCATTTACCTGTTTAAGACCCGCACTGTTTCAAACAGTCGTCAACAGCCTTCATCAATGTACGGAATGAAATTGCAGCTTGCTTTTAAATGTCTAAGCATAAGCTTCAAGTAATCGAAGAGAAAAAAAAATATAACATCGTATGATAAATTCCACCCGAATCCGTAGCTGTGGCGATGCACATGGACTGCTCTACTCATCAATCCAACCCCCAATATTCGGCCCACCGGCACCATCGAACGGGCCTCGACCACCAAAACGCGGATGGTCCTCCATTCCTCCACGGGGATCCATGGGCGGGAAGCCACGGAAAGGCCCCCTAGGTCCTTGATCATTGGGAAATGGTGGCGGGCCAAATGGAGGGCCATGTGGGGGAGGCCCATGTGGCCCTCCTTGCGGAGAAGGGAAAAACTCTCCTCGCGGGCCTTGCGGTCGAAAAAAGTCACCTCGTGGAGGAAGAGAGTCCGGCGGGCCTTGCATCATGTGGTGGGGCGGTCCCGGAAACCTCTGCTCGTGGATTCCACGAATCTGGACGCTTTCTCCAAAATGCTGCAGTTGCTGCTGCTGATGGCCGAAAAAGGGAGGCCTGCCGCCATGCAGATCTAGCGGCATGTTGGGGGGAAGGTGCCCCATCAATCTCGGCTGCTCCATCGAGTGGCGGACGGGCGAATCTGCAACAACCATCACGCGATGCGTGCCGACCATGCGCACGGTCACCGGCGCAACATCTGTCAGAGGTTCCATAGGATCCCCCAGCTGCTGCTGCATGTGAGGCGGTCTTGCTCCGAATCGCGGCTCTGAAAAGGGGGGTCCGTCTTCAAAGCCCGGAGGGATGGGACCACGAAGAGTCATGTGAGGTGGTGGGGGCGTATGCGGGTCGAACGGGGGTATATGCGTGCGGATCACAGGCCCCATGGGTCCCATGGATGCGCTTCTCATGCCGCCTGCTAGCTCGCCTTGCAGCCCACCCATGCCCCCACCCATGCCCCCACCCATGTCACTCATACCGCGCATCTCCGCATATCTCCCCGCATGCACCGCTTCCAACCGCTCTGCATTGCGGAGAAAGCTGCTGAAATCCCCCCTCCCTGCATCACCAGCACCCAATCCACCCTCTGCTGCTGCAAACTGCAGCTGATGATGCATGGGTGGAATGGGCGAGCTCAAACCACCACCAGCCATCGCAGGTCCCCCTTCTCCCCCTCCTCCTGCCCCTCCTCCGCCTGCCGCTCCTCCTCCCGCCTCAAGCCTCTCTGCGTTGCGCAGGAAATTCTCCATCTGCTCGGCTCCTCCGGTTGCTGCTCTTGCCGCTTCCATCCGCTCTGCATTGCGCAGGAAGCTCTCCATCTGGTCGGCTCCTCTCAGGATGCGGCCTGAGCTACTAACGAGTACAGCAGCACCCCCCGGACCGCCAGCTCGCTGCGACAGCTGCTGCGGTGTGTGGGCAGCACGAACAGTCATGCAAGGCACGCAGGGGCAGAAAGAAACAATCCGGGGTTGTAAGAACACTTGACTTGGCCCAGCCACACTTGAATTGCAGAAATTGCATGTCAAACAAGTACCAGCTTAGCAGCATCCGCTGCTTCTCCCTCACCTCACATACAGCTAGCTAAGGCTCCCACTATCCGAACGTATCTCCATATACGCATCACTGTCCATACGAATCACTGTGCAGACTGCTTAAGCCTGAGCACAGGCACGAGTACATTCGGGTCCCCATTGAACACGAGTACACAAGCTTGTATTTCAAATTCGTATCGACCCCGAGGTCAAACTGACTCCGAGTTTGCATTCAGTTGAAGCTCGTTTCGACACCAGCTCGTTCAAGCCATGGCTGAGCCAAACCGGCTCCTATCGAGCTGAGCTAGTCAAACTAAGCGAATGCTCAAGTCTTGACGCCAATCCAGCAAGCTAAGCAAATGCTCAAGTCCAGCCATGGCTGCTCTTCTCGAGCCGCCCGACAAAACAGTCTTGCGGAACTTTGTAGGCCTGCCTGTGAGAAGCCACGAAACCTTGCCTTGATTTGCCTTGCCTTGGTTATCCAGTCAAAGCCACGAAGCCACGAAACCTGGCAGAAATTCTGCTGATTTAAATCTGGTCTCGTACGTACGTGTGGTATATGGAATGGCGCGTATGTGACTAAATTAGGAGACGCGAGGGAGTGCAGTGCAGGCCTGAACTTTTTTGGGTTGAGTAGGCCGAGGTAGAGACTGCCAAGCCAGCCGCGTGTAATGAGTCGTGTTTTGAGTCGACTCAAAACACGACTGCAGTGCAGGCCTGAATATTATTGGAAGAGTAGGCCGAGGTAGAGACTGCCAAGGCAGCCCAGCTCGCAACGAGCAGAAAATCCAAAGCCACAACTCTGTTCTGTCCGAGCCGATTTGTAAGACGGCACAAGGCTCGCTACACTCAGCCATGCACTCACCTCTGCTCCCCACATCGCCTACTCCTTCCAGACAAACTCCGGAGAAATGACCAACAGTAGAAGCAGCACACGGCTCTTACCCACCTGCCAGTCCTGACCCACCACGCATCCACCCTCACCCTTGCACTCCCTCAGCCTTGCACTCACCTCGTGCTGCCTCAAGCCCCCTTCTCCCTCCCCAGAAAGAGATCCTGGAAGCAAGAAGCTTGAATTCGGGCCTTCGTCCGGGCCGAACCCGGGAGGCACAGCAGACACCTCTTTCCCCTGCATGCCCAAGAGAACACTGTTGGAAAGAGAGGTCATTCACCGACGGCTGCCGTCGGCAGGTGTGAGTACAATGCCCAAATCCCTCTGCATTGTACTCGCACCTGCCTCCCTCTGCCTCGCACTCACCTCGTGCTGCCTCAAGCCTCCTTCTCCCTCTCCAGGAAGCAGAAAGCCCGCGTTTGGGCCTTCATCCGGGCCGAACCCAGGAGGCACACAGCACAGCACACACAACTCTCCCCTGCACGCCCTGACCACCCACGGGGACAGTGTTGGCAGAAACCACGTCCCCAAGGGCTGCCCAAAGCCCTCTGCCTCGCACTCACCTCATGCTGCCTCAAGCCGCCTTCTCCTTCCCCAGGGAGCATGAAGCCCCCCTGCTGGCCTTCGTCCGGCCCGAACCCAGGAGGCACAGCAGACATCACTCTCCCCTGCATGCCCTGACCGCCCAAGGGAACATTGTTGGCCGCAGAGAGCGCACCAAACGAGATGGGGACTCTGATGGCGCCTGAGAGGGAGTTTTGAGAGCTGACGAACATGGGGGGGTGCGGGCCTTGGGTGAGATCGAGAACGAGAGGGAACGGGGTAGGGGAAGGGAGGGCAGGGGCGGGAGGGAGAGAGTGCATTTGTGGGCTGGAAAATGGTTGACCGCGCGGTGCCGGTGGTGCATCCAAGGCAAACTCTCCTGCTTCTCTTCCTTCTGCCGCTTCCTGCTCCCTCTGCCCCCTCTCCTCCGCATCTCGATACTCTCTCCCTCCCCGCTCGTTCCACGCCTCCTCTCCACCCCCCTGCTCCTCATACCCCCCTTCCCTTCTCTCTCCCCCATCCACATCCCTCCCTCGCATATACCGATGCTCACGATCCCTCGCATCGTACTGACTCCCATCAACACCCCTCTCAACACCTCTATCACCGCCCCTCTCCAGCCAACCATCAACTCCTCTCTCTGCGCTTCGCCCGCGGTCTCTAACATAGCCCCTGTCACGCCCCTCATCATAGCCCTTCCTCACAAGCCCTCCCTCCTCCTGCCGGCCCCTCTCTCTCTCGTATCGCCCCCGCTCCCCTCCATACACACCCCTCTCTCCTTCCAGCCTCCCTGACAGTGATCCACGCCTGTGCTGCTGCTGCTGCTGCTCCGCCCAGCTCTGCATAGCCTCAGACTCACCCCTCCGGGACCTGCCTGCCCTCCCCACACCCCCTGCCCACTGCTCCTCCTCCCTCCTCCACTCCTCTCGCCTCACCTCTCTCCTTCGCCCCATCTCTGCAATTTCGTCCTGTCTCACCTTTTCCCGAACCCTCTCCTTCTCCCTCTCCCTCTCCCGCTCCCTCTCCTTCTCCTTCTCCCTCTCCCTGTCCCTCTCCCTCCCCTTCTCCCTCTCCTTCTCCCTCTCCCTTTCTTTCTGACGGTCTGCTGCTGTCCTCTCTTCATCGTGACCTCTTCTGTCCTTCCCATCCTTCCCATCCTTCCCTTCTTTTCCCTCTCTCCCCTCTCTTGCCTCCCTCCCCTCTCTCTTCTCTCTACCCTCCCTCCCTTCCCCCTCGACCTTCTGCCCGTCCTTGTCCCTAGTATCCTTGGCAGCTCTCTCCTCCCCCTTCTCACTAATTGTACCCTTCTCCTCTCCCTCTCTACCATGACCCTCCATTCTCTCCTTCTGCACCTCCCCCTCCTTTTCTCTCTCCCTCTCCCTCTCCTTCTCCCTTTTCCTCTCCTTCTCCCTTTCCTTCTCCCTCTCCCTCTCCTTCCTCCTCAATCTCTCCTCCCTCTCCCTATCCCTCTCCCTTTCCTTCTCCTTCCTCTCCTTCCTCTCCCTATCCTTCTTCTCTTTCTCAGTCTCCTTCCTCCCATCCTCATCTCTCTTCTCACTCCCTATCTCAACTTTTACCCTCGGACTCAAATCACCAACCACCAACCCCCTCTCGGCTCCCAACCTCTCGCCTCCCAACCTGCCCCCATCAATCCCACCCCTACCACCCACTCCTTTCTCACCCATATTATCATACTCCTGCTTCACCTTCACAATTCGTTCCACATTCATATCCTCCTCCTCCCTCCGTAGCTGCTTCATCCCCACCATCTTTCTACCCTCCAGATCTCCCTCTCCTCCTCCTCCGCCCTTATCAATGCCCAGGACATCCAGCCCAACCATCTCCCTTCCTTCATTCCCCCTCTCTTCCAAATATAGCTGCTGCCCTCCATCCCCGTTACCAACAGCAGCAGCAGCAGCATCATCACCATCACCACCACCAGCAACACCACCGCCTTCATCACCACCCCCAATATCATCTCCCGAAGCTCTTCCCTCGGCCAAGCCACAGCCAGCCCGAGCCCAGATGTTAGGTCCGAGAAGTATCAGAGCTTGCGATTCAGCAGCAGCGATGGAAGCAGGGTCGAGTCCTGAGAAAATTAGAGGAATTATAGTTTGAAAATACACAGAGAATTGATTTCCATCTGATATGGTGGAGCATATCCTGTCAAAAACATTTAGTTATACTGATATCGAGCCTTTCGCTTGGATGAACAGTAGAGAAAGGGGGAAGGAGATCCCAGCAGCAAAGGCCTGAGAAGCGGGACTGGACGGTAGAACGGAATTGAGACAGGATGAATAAACAAGCACCCGGATTCAACGGACTCCATGGGAACTTGTGCGGGAGTAAAAGGGGGTTGAAGGGGGCTGAAGGGGATTGAAGGGGATTGAAGGGACTTGAAGAGGACCGAAGGGTCGAAGGGGAAAAGGGGGGTTGAAGAGGGTTGAAGGGGATTGATGAAGGTTGAAAGGGAGTTGACCTTGCGTGAGCATGATTGTCACCGATTTCCTCTACCAAATTCGAAAAGGTTTCGTTCTCGTCGGTTCTCGAGGCTCGGTACCTTATCGTAACATCCCTATTGTATGCATTGTGACGCGACTATATATAGCCTCGTGTTGTACCTGTTGACGGAAGTTGGCCTCGCCCTCGTTTGGCCAAGCCGACTTCGTGGTCGGGTGCGCAGGAGGTGCAACCGACCTGGGTGTGCGGGTCGACGAAGTTGGTCGACCTGCACGGCACCACTGCGAAGCCGTCGACGACGGGAAGCCATCGACTGGCTTTGACTGCCGTGGTCGACGAAGGAGGTCGTTGACCTGGGGACGCCGACTTGGCGAAGTCGGCGGACAGCTTCACCGTGGTCGACGAAGGGTTTGTCGACCCACGAGTTAGCCGACTTCGGTGAAGCCTGCTTCTGCGACGCCGACTTTGTTGGAATGGCGGAGCCGACTTTGCAGGCGGCCAAGTCGGTTTTGTTGGCCGATTTGGAGGATCAAGTCGGCGTGGTTAGCCGACTTCGACGGTTAGCCGACTTGGAGGAAGTCGGCTACAGCAGGGCCGGCAAGACGTTGGTCAACGAGGTGAAATCGACGGCCGACGAAGGTGTTCGTCGACATGACGCCGACTGGGGGCATTGACTTGTGGTCGTCGGCGGCCTCCTCCGGTCGACCGTGTAACCTGGCCGACGAAGTTCTGCGGGGGTGCGCGAACGTCGTCCAGAGTTTTAACGAAGCCGACCTACGTGGCAACGTCACGTGCATACGAGGTCGGCGTGGCACATCTGGAGCAACTGTCGGTGCGTGGCCGACTTGGCACCTGTGCAATGTTCGTGACGGAGCACAACGTGCTCAACCGTCCACATGCACCTGCCAAGTGGGTGCGCTCATGCGCTAAGGTCACATGCGGTGGCAACGCTGGCAAGCCGCATTGCTGCAGCATTCGCGAGCGGCTCTGTTGCAGCGCTGGCAGGTCGCCGACTTGCAGTGCTGGCAAGCCGCCATCGAGCTGTGCTGGCGGGCCGCCGATTTGCTGCGATGATAGTCCACCTGCATATCTGATATGTTTCTAGGCCCCAGATGTAGTCATTCCTGTTTACCATCTTTGCACCATTGTTGTACATCCTATGCTAGTGAAACTCTTGCCAATTTGCCTTATGAACAAAGAAGTAGAAAGGACATGAACAAACGCTACGATCACTCGTACCACCTGTGCCTTCCCGCGTAATCCAGCTTTCGGTGTAGAGTGACTCTCCGCAGTACACAGGATTCATTAGTGAATTACTGAACTATGTCCTTCGATACTCATAGTACATTTGCATTTGGAGTGCAAATCCACCCAATTATAGTGGAAATCCCACTTGCAAGCGGTTTGTCCTACAACACATACTTCCTTCTTTTGTGTTTGGACATTCCAACCACATTTTAAGAACCAATGGTGGTTGAGATCCCAACCATCACTTGCTCCCAACCAACTTCTTCCCTCCCAAACTTCCAGTGTATGTGTTGTTCAATCTAATAAAAAGCTTCATAATACTATTCACAAGGCACCTGAACCTAGTTTGGGTTCAACTAGGATTTCGATAATGGGTTGGGAGTTTAACCATGACACTAATATTCAACCACCAAGTTGAGTTGGGGGTTAAAAGAGGCCTAATGATCGTGGCAGCTTAGCTCGAGCTTCTCTTTCCACTACGACAATCGGACTCATGTAAAGGGTATGGAAAAACAAGAATCAACGCACCCATGGTGGAGCTGGAGGTTGCAACTTTGAGCTCTGTTAGGTTTTGAGTCGACTCAAAAGTCAACTTGGAAAAACAATAATCAACGCACCTGTGGTGGAAATGGAGGTTGCAACTTTGAGCTCTGCAAGCAACGAGGGAGGCATGGGCCGTGGAGAAGAGAAGAGGCCCCTTGTGTGCCCGAGCCGGTCCGCCAACGGACCGTAGCTGAAAAGGGAGGGTGGGAAAAGAATGGGGTAGAGAGGGGAAGATAGTATTTAGGGCAACGTAGATAGAACACAAATTTGAAGTCAACTACGTAAACTTTGCTTCACTTACCGGTGGACGAGGTCATTGCGGCACCAGAGGTATAATGGCGGAGGGATATTATTCCATTGATTCATTGTCTTGTTGTCCTTATCATGCGACCCTGGCAAGTAGAACGCGCGATTCTCGAAAATCTTCTCGTCCCTCCACAGTAGCGTATACCCAAGTGGGCCCAGTTGTCGCGTCTCCGGGGGGACAATGAGAATGATGAGCTTGGGTCGAAAGACGGAGGCCGCACGGCCCGAAAAATTCGAAGCGAGTTGCCCTCGCACACCGAAGGGCGGGTTGAGGCCCATGATGAGGCGATTGCCTTGGGGTAGCTGGTTCCTCTGTTGTACGGGCGTGGGACGGAAGAGGCGAGGGATGAGAATGATGAGCTTGGGTCGGAAGACGGAGGCGCAACGGCCTGAAAACATTGAGGCGAGTTGCCCTCCCACACCGGATGGCAGGTTGAGGCCCATGATGAGGCGATTGCCTGGGGGGAGCTGGTTCCTCTGTTGTATGGGCGTGGGATGGAAGAGGCAAGGGAGGAGAAGGGAAGAAGTTGAGGATGTGCAAAGGATAAAGCGAAAGGCCGGGTTGATACCAATGACGAGGCGCTTGTGTAGAGGGAGCTCGTTCCTTTGTTGCATGGGTATGAGTTGGAAGAGTCAAGCAAGAAGACAGGAAGACGATGGCGATGGATCGTTGCTGACACGATGACGTTCCCTCCGCCATAAGGGCATGGGATGGAGGACGCAAGGTAGGCGACTAGGAGATGAGGATGTGCCACGGAGGATGACAGGGTATGGAAAGAGGAACAAGGCAGCAGCAACAAGGCTAGCTTTACCACGTCTTGTTGCCCTACAACTAGCTCTCCTGTGCTAGAACTAGCCCTGTTGAACCAAAAAAGGCTCTACTGCGTTACATCTTCCTCTGTCGGGTCGGGCTACAACTAGCCCTGCACCGTTACAACTACGAGCCCTGCTACTACCTCTACTGAGTTACAACTACCTCTCCTACACTACCACTGGTTCTGCTGCATTACCAGTAGCGCTGCTGCGTTACAACCAGCTCTGCAGCGTTACAACTAACTCCGCTGCATTACAACTAGCTCCTCCGCATTACAACTAGCTCCGCTCCATTACAACTAGCTCCGCTCCATTAAAACTAGCTCCGCTGCATTACAACTAGCAACCGTACAAGGCTAACGTTGCAACTGTATGAAGTGGCAGGCTGAATAGTGCAAAACAGTGACCGGCAACGGGCAGTTTCCCTGCACTACTTTTGTGTTCCGCACTAGCACTCACACATACCCTATCGGCACGCACCCCAACAGCATAGCATACAACCTACCGAAACGCATCCCACCAGCACATACCCCACAAAAACATTCCCCACCAGCACAGAAGCTATCAGCTGGAGGGAGCAGCCACCATTGGAGACATGTGCCACCAAAGGTCAATTACCCACATCACTTATCAGCAGCACCTACCAGCAGCACCTATCAGCACTGCTGTTTGGACATACCAATAACATGCGTGCACTAAATCTAAGCATAATCGATCCTTCCCCTAATTCCACTCGTCCAGTCAATCCATTCATCCCAACAAACAAGTGTGCCATGTGTTTCCAACTTCCCACCATGCCATGCCTTCCCCCACATGCCATGCCTCGCCCCCACACCATGCCTCGCCCCCACACCATGCCTCGCCCCCACACCATGCCTCGCCCCCACACCATGCCTCGCCCCCACCATGCCTCCCAATCCCCACCAGCGCCACCCACCTTGGTCTAACCAGTCGAGATTCACAAAGAAGTACCCAATCATCCACTCACCATTTGCACCCAGCAGCACCCATCAGCACCCAACAGCTCCCAGCAGCACCCAGCAGCACCCAGCAGCACCCATTCGCACCCACCTTGATGGAGAACCAGTCGCGCTTGACGAAGCAGAACTCATTGGGAGGCCACATGATGTCAAAGTTGGCAAACCCACACCGCTTCCCCGCCTCCTAAGCCAACACCCAGCAGCACCCAGCAGCACCCACCTTGACTGAGAACCAATCTCATTTGACGAAGCAGAACTCATTGGGAGGCCGCATGATGTCAAAGTTGGCAAACCCACACCGCTTCCCCGCCTCCTAAGCCAACACCCACCAGCACCCAGCAGCACCCACCTTGACTGAGAACCAATCTCGTTTGACGAAGCAGAACTCATTGGGAGGCCGCATGATGTCAAAGTTGGCAAACCCACACCGCTTCCCCGCCTCCTCCAGCCGATGCCTTGCGATCAGCGAGAAGTGGTTCGCCCCGCAGCAGAAATCCACCAGCACGTCCCCATCCTCCATATAAGGCACCAGCCGCTCCACCACCTCGTTAAGCTTCTCGGGCATCGTGAAATGCCGCCCGAATGAAGTGTACCGCTGCCCGTGAACGTACGGGGAGAGGTATACCCGCAAGGTGCTCCCGATAACGTTCAGCTGCTGCAGCTGCATCTTCGGGCAGAGACCCATTGCCTGCTGCAGCGCTTGGGCTGACAACACCCCTGCTTGCTCCAGCTCCTTGGCTAAGAAATTCCGAGCCTTTTCCCCTGCGTGGAGGATTGATTCGAGCTTGCTTAGCGCTATCTTCCGAGGGTTGCCGCCCTGGTTGTTGTTGTTGTTGCCGCCCGCATTGCCGCCCCCGTTGCCGCCCGAGCCAGAGCCTGCGTTGTTGTGGCAGTGCTGATACATGCGTGGGACGGCAAGGCCGGCCTTGGCCGTCTGTTCTGTGACCTGCTTCGCTGCATCCTCGAATATCTTGCTCAGGCGAGCTCTAGACGCGTCCAGGTCGCAGGGATACTGAAACATGTGCCGTGGGGCCTTGCCTGTGAAGGAGGGGGATGAAGGGGTGTGGGTGGGTGAGTGGGTGCATAGTGTGCAGTTTTCAGCCGCCCCTTGAACGCGTCCAGGTCGCAGGGATACTGGAACATGTGGCGTGGGGCCTTCCCTGTGAGTGCAAGATATGGGAGGGAAGGAGGGGGGCGAGGTAGGTGTCTGTTCTGTGACCTGCTTCGCTGCATCCTCGAATATCTTGCTCAGGCGAGCCCTAGACGCGTCCAGGTCAAAGGGGTACTGGAACATGTGCCGTGGGGCCTTGCCTGTGATGGCAGGGTACGGGAAGGAGGCAAGGGGGAGAGGTAGATTCTTGAGTCAAGACAAAACCGGCCTTGGCTGTCTGTTCTGTGACCTGCTTCGCTGCGTCCTCGAATATCTTCAGGCGCATCCAGGCTGCATGGATATTGAAACATGTGCCGTGGGGCCTTGCCTGTGAATGGGGAGAAGGAAAGAAGGGAGGGGGTGCGGAAGGGAGAGGGAGGGGGGTGGAGGAGAGGGTGGTTATGGGCCGGTAATGTCTGTGTGGTTCCAACAGAATGTGTCCAGGTCGATTAACTATTTGGCTGTGGCTGCACATATCTTGCTCAGGCGAGCTCTGGACGCGTCCAGGTCGCAGGGGTACTGAAACATGTGCCGTGGGGCCTTGCCTGTGAGGAGAGAAGGGAAAGGGGCGGGGGGAAGAGGGAGAAGGGTGGAGGGCTGTGGTGGGTGACTTGTGAAGAGCGCACTGTTTGCAGCAATACTGACATCGGCAACAGACAACTTTTGAGATGTCTCAAAAAACGTTCTGATGGGTGATGGGAGGAGGAGAGAGCACACTTCTGAAACAAGCACACTTCTGAAACAAGCTCTGGATGCGTCCATCGCCCTCCGCGACATTAGAGCCAATTCAATGCTCCCTAAGGAGTGCCTCTTCGTACCTTTGTTCCAGCTCTGCGCCATCTCCTTGTGAGTGAGCCCGCCCTTGCGGCTTTGAATGCCTCCTATGCTATCCATCGCCCTCAGAGCCGCCTCCCTCTCCTCCCTCTCCCTCTCAATCCACGACCTCTTCCTCCCCTTCCCCTTCTCCCCCACCGCTCCTGCTGCTCCCCCTGCCGCAGCTCCTGCTGCTGCTGCTTGTCCTTTCTCCTGTGCTGACCAGGATGATTCAGCAGCAGCGGCAGCAGCAGCTCTGGCAGACATTGATGCACCTGCTACACCCCGCTCACTCAACCCAAATCCTTCCATCTCCATTTCCTCCTCTTCCTCCTCCTCTGCAGCCTCCTCTTCCCCCTCATCATCCACAATCATCCTCCTCCTCTTCACCCTCCTGCCAGCTCTCCGTTCCTCCTCCCCCAACACCCTCCCCCCCTCCTCCTCCTCTCCCTCCTCCAAATCCACAAACCAACTTGTTTTTCTCGGTCCCCTAGTCCTCCTCACGTCCGGGAATTTATGGTGCCCGCGGGCAGCCGTACCAAGAAAAGGATCCAATGAATGCCTGGTACAGTACATAAGACTTTCGGCAAACCCATCCCCAACACCCCAAACCCTCTGCGGATTGTTTGGATCATCCCCATCCAGTTTCAGGTCAGGTGGAATGCATTTCACATGGTAAGATTTCGGGCAGCGGCGGCATGGAACAAGCTTGAAAGATTCCAAGTCTCCCTCCCCCAACTGGCACTTGGCACATGTGTGCAACGGGCAGAAAAACATTCCGGACCCTGCCCGGATGTTCCCAGCAACAGTTTCCAGCTCCTTGATTCGCTCCTCACTGCCCTGGGGCAGCCTCTTCGAATCGGCTAACCACGACGCGACACATGTCGGGTGGTAGAAATGCCCACAGAGTGCCACGTCACACATAAACACCTCCTGCTCCTGCAGCACCTGCTGCTGCCCCTCACCCCCACCCTCTGCCCCTGAACTCGCACCCAAAACAGGCTCCGATCGCCCCAGCTGGTGGCAAATAAAGCACACGTGCTGCTTGGACTCACAATTCGGGCACAGCCAGGTCTCCTTCTCATGCACCTCACTGTCCGTCAGTCCAATAGTCGGGCAGTGGAACTTGTCCCTCCGCTTCTCCTCCTCATCATCTGGTTCCACATGGAAAGATCTCATACATGGACCATCACAGCACACCAAGTCACCACCATCATCACAGATATAACACACGCTGTCCCACCCAGCCACCTGCTCATCCTCCTCCTCCTCTTCCTCTTCCCCGTACAACCCTCCCTCCGCACCTTCTTCCGAACCTTCCTCGGCACCTTCCTCTGTTCCTCCTTCCTTCCACGATCTGTACCGCGCGTCTCCTCCCCTTCCTCCTCTGCTGCTCCCACCCACATCCATTTCATCCTCATCATCCGAAGCAATGAACCTCCGATCCTTCTCCTCCTCATCCTCCTCTTCCTCCTCCAAAAACCTCGCTACTCGCCTCTTCTTTCTCAGCAATCCTGTCGTAACCGATCCTGCTCTATCCAAACCTGCTCTGCTCGTTGGATACCCTATGTCTTCCAAGATCTTATCTCGCACACGAGCCCTTTCGCTACCTCGCTCACCCTCTCCCTCTTTCTCCTTCCCCTTCTCCTTCTCCTTCCCCTTGTCCCTCTCCTTGTCATTCCACCCTTTCTCTACATCCCTTCCCTTACCCCTTTCCCTGTCTCTCTCCCTCTCACTCCCCACTCCTCGCTCTTTCCCACTCCCCCACCTCTCCTTCTCAAGAAACTTCCAAAGACTAGATCTTTTCAGGGCCACGTCATCCTGAATAAAATCTCCCAGCAAATCCATCCGCTTTACAAGCCGCTCCAAATCAACATTGTGTGACCGCAGAAACTGTTTCACCTCACCTTCCGACCAATCAGGATGGAAACGCACGCAACACTGCGCCCACCCTATCTCCGAACCCAACCTCCCGGACGCGTAACCCAGGCTCGGCTTCCGAACTTCAACCCATTTTTCCCCGTGCCGAGCCTGCACCTGAACTTTCACCGAATCTACCTTCACCACTACCCGCCAAGCAATCACATCAACAAACACAGGTGCCCCACCATTCGCATCCTTCCCACGCAAATACACCGACTCCTTTAACAAAGCAGAGCTCCATTTCTTATAAAGAGGTAGCCGATAGAAGGAATAAAGCTCGCCAGCGGCAGTTTCAAGGCGGAAATCAGTGACAGCGTCAGGAACACGCACTGCAGCATCCTCATCATCATCATCAAGGTGAGAAATAGGGTTCTTAAACAGTTCCGACTGACCCAACCTACGCCTGGCACCCTCCTCTCTGTCCCCGTCCTCCCTTTCCCCGCCCTCTCTCTCCCGCACTCCTCCACTCCCTTCACCTCCTCCCCCACCTCCTCCACCTCCTCCTCCACCTGTACCTTTCCTCGCCTCCTCTCCCTTCTTCTCACCCCCTTTGCCTGAGCCCTCCGTTCCCCCGTCTTTCCTCCCTCCAAACCCTGCTGGTCCTGCTATGCCTGCAGATCTTGCTGCTACCCCTGCTCCTGCCCCCCCTTCTTTCCCTCGTTCCTCTCCTGCTCTCGCGCTCTCCCCGCCGTCCTTGCCTCTCTCACCGCCCCCAGCTCCCAATCCCAATCCCCCCTTGCTTCCTGCTCCGATCGCCAGAGCCGTCGATTTATACGAGCCGGACCGACCCAACGGTACAGCCTTAGCAGCAACCGCAGAGAACCCACCCCCACCGCTGGAACCACCCGCAACGCCGGCAGCAGAAGACGAAGCGACAGCAGACGCCGCTTTTGTCGAACCGAGCATAGGTCTAGTAGACACAGCTACGGGACGCTTCACTCCCCCCCGGTCCGCGCATCCGTGCACCTCTCTCCACTTCGGCTTGCTTATACAAAAATCATCGGGAGTGAGGGGATTTCGACGGTTCCGATTGTAGCTCTCCAAGAACGTGGTTAACTGGCTAGGAGAATAAAATTTCTTCTTATCCGGGGTTATGTAAAAAATATCCCCTCGGAATTTCGACATCCACCAGAATCCATCCGGTTCGAACGGCTTAGTCTTTTCTGCCTCGGTTTTTTTCTCCTCCGGATCCAAGCACCGGGCTCCTGGCCTATAGGGCTCTGCCAGGTGGCAGAACCAATCCACAGTTTTGGAGTCTGCGAGTTTTAGAAATTCCTCGGGAGGGATTCGACGAAGCTTCTTGCATGTCTTGCAGATGACACGTGGCCAGATCTCGTCGTGGCCGGCTTCAGCCGTACGATCCATTTCTATCTATTGGTTCTTAAGCCACACGCTTCATGAATTAGTAGGTAAATCCCAAGGTTGCAGCTACGATGGTTGTAAATCTCGGAACTACAAGCTACGCATACTCACTTCAAAAGGAGTCGTCAGAACAAGTTCACTTTCCGCATGCGCAGCTAAACATAGGAACTCGCCACCAAGGTGAACGATAGACACTAGCGAAGCATCTAGACAAGGTGGAGGAGAAGCGTGAGTGGCAAGAATAAACAGGCGTAGAGGGGAGTCATTGTAAAGATAATAGTAGAGGTGAACAATATGTTGGAGTGAGGTGTACATGTTTTGAGTGTTCTACTAGGTCTATGTTTCCTCTAAGAAAGCTCGCGTGTGATACTGTTTCGTGTGCAATGAATCAAGGTAGCGAGGATTGCACTAGGGTGTTCAACGAGTACAACGTATGAGCGAAGGCATGAGCGAATACTTATGTGCGAAAACATGCAACGGTTACACGGTGCGTGCGAGCTATCTAGTGCTACGCTGGCGCGAGGTTCGGGCTAGTCCCGAAGCGTAGGCCGACTCGGCTGCTCCAGCAGTGCGAGGTTTGGTGAAACAGTGCGTGCGAAGTTGGCGAAGCCCCGTTAGCAGTAACGGGCGAACAACGGTTGCGGCTGTACGCGACGTTGACGGTCGTGTCAGAATGTTATAGTGCTTACATTTGTGTCGGCTATAGTGGGGTAGCCCATAAGGGGTACAACCCAATTAGGGTTAGTAGTTGTACCCAACTTCTGTTCAGTGCATTCATTATTGTTCGTTAGTTTGACATGGTTTCAGAGCAGGTCCTTCATTTGGACCGATTTTTTTTTGGCCCACCATAGCGCTGCCCCACTAGCCGCCCTGCCGGATCACGCGTCGCCCCTAGCGACCCTCGTGCCACACCTGCTGCCCAGTGCGCCGCCCTCGTACTGCCTGCCAATCGACCTTGCCAATCGACCCTAGGCCCCGGCCCGTCGCCCGTCGCCCCTAGGCCCCGGCCCGTCGCCCGTCGCCTCTAGGCCCCGGCCCGTCGCCCGTCGCCCCTCGGCCCGTCGCCCCTAGCCCCGGCCCGTCGCCCGTCGCCCCTAGGCCCCGACCCGACGAGGCCCCGGCCCGCCGACGACCAGGCGACTCAGCGTTCGTCACAGGGTTACACCTTCAGTCTTGGCTCTGGTTCTGTCTCGTGGAGGTCCACTCGTTCTTCTTCTTTGCTTAGTTCCAGTTGTGAGGCTGAGATCTACGCCGGGGCCATGGCTGCACAGGAGCTACGCAGGCTCACCTACACTGAACGAAATAATTGTCCACATGTTCATGTTTCAAGATATGAACGGGCATTAGTGGCCATGGTGATTAAGCCTTAATAACTGGACCACATGAGGTTAAAGCCCGAAGGGTTGTACATCTAAACACGCTACATGTTGGTCATAAACTTGGTTAAACAATCAGCGAATATAGAAATAGGCAAATACTAGCATAAGGACAGTTTTTTACAATTACAGTCACACATGCAAACCAAGCAGAATCTAGTACTTGGTCCATCGACCCTTGGCCTTGAGCACAGCCCGCACACGCCTAGGCATGCTGTCGATCAGCTCACTGCACCAAGCCGCAGGGATTTTCTCCCATTCCACTTGTACTCTGTCCCATAGCTCGAGAATGCCTGCAGGGGGGCGGGGGTAAGCAAGCAGCTGCTTCTTCAAGTAAACCCATAGATGTTCTATGGGGTTGAGGTCCGGACTAGATGCTGGCCATGGGAGCACAGAGTACGGCTGCTCGGCAAGGTATGTTTTGACCATCTTGCATGTATGCTTCGGGTCATTGTCATGCTGGAACACAACGGTCTCGGGATCCAACTCGTAATGCTCAATAGTCTGCTGCAGCTCGTCTTGCAGGATTGAACGGTACAACTCGCCGTTCATTCTTCCCTCTATCTTGCACATGAAACCCCCGCCGTTGTATGTCATGCACCCCCAAATCATGATGGAGCCGCCGCCATGTTTGACGGTCTGTTTCACATGGTGCGGCTCCATGTGACAGTTGACAAAGTTCTTAGCTAGGCTTAGGAGCCATAGCTAGTGAGGTAGGAAGTTGAGTTCGAGTTTAGGAAAAATGTCGAGAGGAATGAGGGGTTTCACTATAGGTTCAAGGGTACAAATATGAGACAACAAGCAAGAAAGGTGCACCACCAAATAGGAAAACGCTATAACTACAGTAACCAATCCTACAGGCAGTTACATATAGAAAATATTAAATTATATTTTCCGACACGCCCCCATAACTGGCTGTAGGAGATGAGTATGCAGTTAGCGCCCTCCGAAGGGGTACATCACGATTGCGCAGGAGGAGAAAAGTGTTTCAATAATACCACTCCCCTGGCTCCCCCACACCCTCACACCCTCTCACCCTCCCCCTCCCCTTCCCTTTCCCCCTCCCCCACACACTGCTGCAGGAGCAGCAGAGGGGGGAAGAGAGGAGAGGTGGAGGGACGGGTGCTGGGTGGTCTCACACCCGCCACCCCAGTGCCACTCCCCGGGCTCCCCCACACCCTCACACCCTCCCCCCCAGCGGCAGCTGTAGCAGCGGGAAAAAAAGGAGGAGGAGAGGGGGGGGGGGGGGGGGGGGGGGCCGACGCACGGCCTCCCCGGGTGCCAAAGCAGGCGGCAGAGGGGGCGACGCCTGCCCCCCCCTTCCAGGTCGCCCCTCCCGGCACCTGTCGAGGTGACCTGAGGGGGCCGCGTGCGGCCCCCGAAGGAGCCGCGACGGGTTACGGGAAAAGGGGGGGGGGCGGTGCACGTGCCCCCGGTGTGCCGCGGCTGGCGACGGGGCATGGCCGGGGCGGGGTCGGGGCCGCAAGTGGGCGGGGCCGTAGGTGGCATCGGGGCCTCAGGTGGCGGGGCCGCAGGTTGGCGACGGGGCCGTAGGGCCGCAGGAAGGGCGGCGGTGGGGCCGCTGAAAGGGCGGGCGAAGGGCTGCTGGTAGGGCGGCGACGGGGCCGCTGAAAGGGCGGCGATGGGGCCGCTGAAAGGGCGGCGACGGGGCCGCTAAGAGAAAATTAAGGGGGGCACGCCACGGGGCGTGCAGAACACAGAGTAGCAGCGGAAGCAATAGGGCGGGTCCACAGGCCAGGACCGTGATCACTCTGATAGCATGACAAAGTTCTTAGCTAGGCTTAGGAGCCATAGCTAGTGAGGTAGGAAGTTGAGTTCGAGTTTAGGAAAAATGTCGAGAGGAATGAGGGGTTTCACTATAGGTTCAAGGGTACAAATATGAGACAACAAGCAAGAAAGGTGCACCACCAAATAGGAAAACGCTATAACTACAGTAACCAATCCTACAGGCAGTTACATATAGAAAATATTAAATTATATTTTCCGACAACAGTCCTCCCTAATCCAGGCCCAACAACGGCCGTCGCTACTAAACCGGCAGATCTTCGTTTCGTCGCTCCACACCACACGTTTCCAATCGTCGATCGTCCAGTGCTGATGGTCCTTGGCCCACTGCATGCGGTCCTTAACATTTTTCGCGGATAATCTAGGCTTCGACGGCTTTTCTATCGCCCTAACTCTGTGCCGCTTGAGAGTGTTTCGCACGGTGGCGCCCGTGACACTGATGCCGTGCGTAGAGGATATCATTCCCGCTGCGGCCTCGGCGGTTTTGGATTCACCAGACACTATCGACCTTATAACTATCCTCGCGATTTGCTCAGGTAACTTGCGCGGCCGACCAGGTTTCGCCGGGGACGGCACTAGCTCGTCGAACGTTTTCGGACCGAGGTGGCGGAGGAGCTCGTCATGGACGGCAGACTTTGAAACTCCCAACTCCTGCGCGATTTGGCGGTAACTACGCCCCTCCGCAATTCGCTGCATGATGCGAATCTGTTTCTCCTCGCTAAGGCGCTTCATGTTGCGGGGGTGTTAGCGCTACTCGTAGATCGTAGTATCCGCCCGTAATCTCCTCTGTACCTAACTAGTCTAGATCTAACAGCGCACGAAATAAGGCTCGGGACAATTCGGAAAGATTTGTCCGTGTGGGGTGACGAGAGGGAAGAGCTGACTCATTAGAGCAAGAGGTTTTTTTGGGGCTATAGGTAGGCTACACAAACTTGTAACTGTCAATCGCGAACCCTGTATGCAATATGTTTATTACAAAACTTGTTTAGGCCCCAATTGGGTGCAAGTTATCATACATTTCGAATGCATAAGGACAATAATTTCGTTCAGTGTATCTGCTGACCGACTTGGGAGAGCAGCCTCGTTCGCCTCCAGTTCTGTACGTAGACAACAAGGCCATGATTGCCTTGTGTCAGGAGTGTTGCAGTTTTCAAGGCTAAGATCTTTTGTAGTAGGAGTGTTGCAGTTTGCGGAAGCGTTAATAAAGATTTACTTGAACCACCTTGCACTGGTATGTGAGAAAAAGATAAGTTAATATTAGCAGAGAGATACAAGGCTTTTATATGATTACAAAGGAATATGAAAGGTTCTACTTTAACTGTTTTTGCTGTTGCGGTTCGATACAGTGACGACTCGGGTAACTGCTCATTATCGAGTCAGTTATGTGTCCTTGCTATCGCACTGTATTTTTCGTCGAATCAAAGGTCAGCGACCTTTGACCTTCGCGTAACCTCCAGCTGTTACGGTTGTTGACTCGCGTGTTGTTTCGCTGTAGTCCGCTCCGTTTCGTGTCGATACTTCGATTACTTCAGAAGCGTTAAATTACTTGTTTTCAATTCCAACACTCCCCTTCGCTTCTGGAGTGTCGCTGTTGATGATGTGTCCTTGTCCAGTCAGCAGCATGCAGTACTCGAACTTTTGTTTTCCGAGTTTCTTGGTCAAGTAATCGGCTGCCATCTCCGATGTGGGACAGTTAGATAGCTCGAGTCTTCCCTTCTCAATTTCGTCTTTTACGAAGAAGTACCGGAGGGCGATGTGCTTCGTTCGATTTGCGAACCCATTTTTGTTCGCTATGCGAATGGCCGATTGGTTGTCGCAGAAGAGGGAGAAGCTGGGTAACTGAGCCAATTTTGCTTCCTCCAGCAATTTGCGAAGATATAGCCCTTCCTTGGTGGCTGAGCAGAGTGCGATATATTCTGCTTCGGCTGAGGAGAGAGAGATTAGCTCTTGCTTGTTCGAATGCCATGAGATAGGGCCGATAGGTTCGAGTCGGTAGATGTAGCCAGTTCGAGATCGCCTGTTGTCAGAATCTCCAGCGTGATCGGCGTCGACGTAGCCGATTAACTTAGGTGTCGTAGTTCCGGTCTTGTGGTAGGTTAGTCCGATCGTCGGGGTGCTGATGAGGTAGTGAAGTGCACGGTCGAGCTCCATCATGTGTTCTGCTTCGGGCTTCTTGAGGTAGGTGGCGAGTCCGGTCGGCAGGTAATGGTTGCGAAGAGTAGACAGCCTAGCTTTCGTTGGTAGTCGCGAATGCCGGCGGGTTTGAGTAGGGTGGAGACTTTGCGATTTCCGTCGGTGTAGCGGTATGGCGTGGTGATGGTAGTTGGAGTAAGTCCGAATCGTTTAGCGATGGTGTCCGTGTATTTTTCGGCGCTGAGGTAGATTGCGTTGTCGCCGTCTTGTATATTGAGTCCCAGGTACTGTGTCACGGAAGTCGCGACGGTGAGTGTTAGATCCCGCTGCAGCTCCCCTTCAAACCAGGTCGTTATGTCGTCGGTGGAGCCTATGTAGAGAAGGTCGTCTACGTAGACGATGAGTAGGACGTAGTTGGTCCCTTTAGTGAGTCGGTACATCTCTTGGTCGTGCGGTAGTTGGTGGAATCCGATGCGGACTAGGCGGGCGTGAAGATGCTGCTACCACAGTCTTGGGGCTTGTTTGATTCCGTACAGTGACTTTTGCAGCTGACAAACTTGGTTGGGGTCTGCATTAGACCCATGTGGGTGTTCGACGAAGATCTCAGCATCGACAGGGGCGTAAAGGAATGCGTTGGCGACGTCGATTTGTCAAAGTTTCTTCCGGTTCATGGCGGCTATCGCGAGGAGAATCCGCAGTGAGGTATGTCGACTAACTGGTGCGAATGTTTCCGTGAAGTCTCGTCCATGCTCTTGGTCGAAGTCGCGCACGACCCAGCGTGCCTTGAATTTGTCGATTCTTCCGTCGGCTTTTGTTTTCGCGCGGAAAACCCATTTTCCGGTGAGAATGGTCTTGTTGCGTGCCACTCCGATAAGCACGACTTTCCAGGTGTTGCGTTCTTGCAGCGCTTTTAACTCTCTGTCCATGGCTTCGCGCCATTTTTCCCTGTGTTCCCCCCCCAGAGCCTACTGAATGTTGGCAGGCTCCTTAGGTGGTGCTGCTCCGTGGACAGCGGTGACGAGTCCCAGTATCTGTAGTCCACTCTGTGTGTAGCGGGGGAAATTTGTGTCCTCGGGATAAGCTGCTTCATCTCCTTCTTCTGGATATGGGAGGAAGTTGGGTCCTATGCGTTCGGAGACGTTGGTGTCGACCGGCTGGGGTGTAACGTAACCAGTGTCGGCAAAGTCGAAGTAGGTTTCGGCATTGACACTTTCGCGAGGGTTGTCGTCATCCATGGGGATGTCCACTGAGCAATACGGAAGAGGTCCGGCTTCCTCCGAAGCTCCGTCCACGTTCTGCTCGTCCCAGTCAGCTTCGTCTGCCGCTGAAGCGAAGGCTCGGTTGCCACGGAAGCCACCCATGAGGTCTCGATTTGCTGCCAGGTTGTCCAGGTACGTTTGAAGTGGGAGTCGCTCGTAGAAAATGACATCACGTGCTGCTACTGTTTCCTTCGAGTTGATGTCGAAAATCTTCCATGCGTTGTAATGCTTTTCGATGCCCAGGTGTAGCCCCCACTGTGCGCGTTGGGAAAACCTTCCGGCTCTCGCAGTGTGTGGTCGGTACTGTACCATGCACCCAAAAACTCGTAACATTTTTGTGTTGCCCAGTTTTCCTGTCCATAGCAGGTGCGGTGATGCGTTGTTCGGGAGCGATGATGACGAGAGCAAGTTGTGCAGCATGACAGCGTGGTCCATCGCCTCAGGCCACTGGTGGTTGGGCAGTCGCATGCCACGCAACAGTTTGCGCATTCTGTTCTGGAGAGTTCTGTTCATACGTTCTGCCACGCCTTGCTGTTGATGGGCGTAGGGAAGCGAGATGAGTCGCTTGATGCCCCGTTCTGCGAGGTCCTGCCTGAACCTTTGTGACTGATATTCCCCTCCCCCGTTTGACTGGAAGCTTTTCAGCTTTGCTCCTGATTCTCGTTCTGCCACAGGTAGCCAGGCGACGAAGACTTCGAAGGCCATGTCGCGACTTGGAGGTGCCAGACGTATTGGGTGGCGGCGTCGATGAAAGTAATCACATAGTTATATGCTCCCTGACCTTGTTCCTCGGACTCGTTGAAGTTCTCTGCCGTCGGGGAGAAGTAGGGAGTCTTTGTCGAGTACTGCCGCCTTGATCGTGTTGTTTAACATTGTGTTGCTTGGGTGTCCCAATCTTTCGTGCCACAGTGATTCGCTTGCACGATGTCCTGATGAGCGCCTGTACAGGTCGGAGTTGGAGTAAAATCCCGCGGTGAGGTTGGCGCTTCTGTGAACTTCACGTGGAGTGGGAGTTAACTGCTGCGCAGGAGTCGGTGGAGTGTCGTCGATGAGAACTGGTGCCGTCGAAGAGTCCGCGATTGGTGCCGTAGGTGTTGCTGCTGCTGCTGCTGTCGATGTTGTTTCTTCTTGCCGGATTGTTGCTAATGCCCTTGTTCTTTCTGCTTCAGGTATGGTATGTGAATACCAGAATCCTCCAGGACTGAAGTCGGGGTCGAGATCGAGTGGATGTGTCCAAGAGGTGAAGTTGACGATGGCGTCGCTATCGGCGGTTCCTTGGTCCGGAACAAAATCAAGAACGAAGACGTTATTCTTCAAGACTGCCTTGCCAATGTAGAGTCCGCCCTTTCCGTGGAATAACTTGAACTCCTGAGTGGTGCTGTCTGCTTCGAGATGAATGCCCTTCGCCATTAATTGACTGACGCTGAGTAAGTTGTAGCCGAGTCCTTCTGTAATTAGAACCTTTGACATTTGTAGAATAACGTTAGTTTCTCGAGACTGAAGTTGCACGATCCCTTGTCTTCGTGTGTGCAGGTTCTGGTTGTTGGCGACGGTGATTACAACTTCGCGCTGAAGTTGATGTTCCTGTTGAACGAAGCGACCCGAGGAGCACATGTGCTGTCTGCAGCAGCTGTCCAAGAACCAAGAGTCTTTCCCGGACAGCTCGCTCTGGGCGATGGCTGCGTACGTCGGGTTGGGCTCCAGTGATTCGCGGCGAGTAGTGCATTCGTTGAGTTGTTCTTCTGGTGAGTAGAATGGTGGCGATCTGGTGATGCAGGAGTCTGTCGTTCTTGTCATACAGCTTACGATGTTTCTTGTGCCTTGCGCAGGTTTTGTCGTTGATGACGTTGAAGACTGTACTTGATTGGTGGGATGCGCCTGCGTAGAAGCTACTTGACTGCTTGAGGGCCGAAGTTGACGTTGCAGCGACGTCGTCTGCTGCTAATTCGGGTAGTGTGTGCGCGGATTTCCGGACGTCCTGCAGAGGTGACAGAACGGTGGGACGTACTGTTGGTTGTTTTGTCAATTGTTGTTGTTGTTGTAGCGCCGTTGAGTGTGAAATGCGAACTCTGGTGCTGACGCTCTTTTCTTGTGTCGTTCTTCGTGCAGGTCCATATCCTGCTGTTCAGCGTGAATTTTGGCGCAGAGTGCTGCTTCGGAGATTTTCCCGTGAGCTCGGAGGAGTGCTCGAGTGGAGCGCCAATGAGGACCGAGGCCAGCGATGATGACTGTTACGAAGGCTTCTTCGGATATCGATCCTTCGCATCGAAGGAGTCTGTCGCGCAGTCCACGACAATGGCTGATATACGCCATTCCTTTTTTGCAATGTTTCATTTCCACTGTTGTCAGCTGTGTTAGAATAAGGAACGGAATGAATGAACTAGGAAGCAGGTGGGTACAAGTAGGAAACCTAAAAGTGTTGTACCCTATAAGAACTACCCCACTACAGCCTAAACAGACTATAGCATATATAAGCTTGACACACCCCCATAGGCAAAGTGGGGGAGAACAAGAGGTCACAAGACCAGTCAAGAAGGCAAAGCAAGCTCAGGGTGGATCACAAAGCCACCACGCAGTCTGAGCACAAGCAAAGGGCCACAAGGCCAGTTCACATGCAGAGTTATATAAAGGAGAACAAACAATACAGTGAACACAACCTAGCAAGTATAAGCATGCAGGTATATGTATAAAGAGTACAGTACAAGCAGAGTCAAGAAGAAAGCAAGTGAGGCACAGTAGGTACAAGGCCTAACACAGTACAGAAACGCCGATGATCACAAGGCTGAAGTTCCTTGGTGAAGACATCAGCAGTGTTGGACTGAGAGGCCACGTAAGCAAGACGAAGCTGGCCACGCTGCTGCAACTCTCGAGCAAGGAAGTAGCGCAGAGCAATGTGCTTCGTTCTGTGCTCCAGTCTGTGCTCCTGACACAAGGCCAGCATGGCCTTGTTGTCGACGTACAGAACTGGAGGAGAACAAGGCGCCTCTCCCAAGTCGGTCAGCAGGTAGGTGAGCCAGCGTAGCTCCTGTGCAGCCATGGCCCCAACGTAGATCTCGGCCTCACAACTGGAGCTGAGAACAGAAGAAGAGCGGGTAGACCGCCAAGAGACAGAACCGGAGCCAAGACTGAAGGTGTAACCCTGTGACGACCGCTGCGTAGCCAAGTCGTCAACCCAGGAGGCGTCAGCGTGACCAGTGAGGACAACTCGAGCCCGTCCTCCAAGCACGAGCCCCATGCCCGATGTACTGCACAAGTAGCACAACACCCTCTTCACAGCATCCCAGTGCACCTTTCGGTGCCTACCGAGAGCCACGTAGCGAGCCAGAAGGCTGAGAGGGTATGCGAGGTCAGGTCGTGTGCAAGTCATCAGGTACATGAGGCAGCCCACAAGCTCTGGATATGGGCCACTCGGCTCTACGGACTCGTCCAAAGGTGGAGCTGAGAGCGAGTGACCGGTAGGCAGAGGAGTGGACTGTGGCGAGGAGTACGTGAAGCCGAAGCGCTGAAGGACCTGCTGCACCATATGTGACTGAGTCAAGGTAATGGTGCGCTGTGCTCTGTCCCGGGTGATCCGCAAGCCAAGATAGCTTGTCAGTTCACCCAGGTCTGTGCACGCGTGTCTCTTCTGCAGCTCGGACTTTACGTGGGCGAGTGCCTCAGTGTCAGCAGTAGCAAAGACGAGGTCGTCTACGTACACGAGAACGTAGAACGGCGGCAGAGTAGTGTCAGTGCGTAAGAACAGAGAAGGGTCAGAAGTGGAAGGAGCAAAACCAAGAGCAGCAAGAGTCGTCCTGAGTGTGTCGTGCCACTCACGAGGTGCCTGGCGGAGACCGTAGACTGGCCGCCGGAGGCTCCACTGGGTACCAGCTGGAAATGACCCAGTGAAGCCAGGTGGGCGGCGCAACCAGATCTCCTCGTGCAGGCTGCCCTGTAAAAAAGGCTGTGCTGAAGTCAAGCGAGTGGAGCTCGTAGTCACGCTGAGCAGCTACGTGCAGCAGTACCCGAAGAGTGGTCATCTTCGGGGTAGGGGAGAAGGTCTGAAAGAAGTCAACTCCCTGTCGCTGACTGAAGCCACGTGCAACGTAACGCGCCTTGAAGACAGGCGGAGAACCCGGCGGTCGCTTCACCCTGAAGATCCACATGCCACTGACGATGTTCGCCCCAGGCGGGGGAACCTCGTCGACGTAGGTGCCTGTGGACTTCCAGGAAGCCATCTCGGCGTCCATGGCTGCCTGCCACTGAGAGGAGTAGGGACCCTCTATCGCCTCTGCGTAAGAGCGCGGGGTCGAAATGTCTGGTGCATCCGGGTCTCCCTCAGGGGCAAGCAGCATGGACACGAGATGAGGTACAGAAGCAGCAAAGCACTCAAATTCCTCCTGTCTGTCCTCAAGAACGTCCATGCCAAGAGCACACTCACCCCCAACGGACGGAGGACAGACAGACGCAGACACAGACTCAGCAACAAGACTAGTGGCGTAGTCTAGGCGACAGGCTACAGCAAAGTCAGCAAGCTCAGCAACGAGAGCAGACGCAGCAGAGGACTCAAACAGAGTGTCAGTGACCGCAGTGGCCAGGAAGCGCGTGACAGTAGGACTAGCAGCACGAAGGGAGTCAGACTCCGGGTCCGGACCGTCAGGAAGAGAGGACGCAGGAGGAGAGGGCAGAGGGACACGCTATGGAGCAGTGGAAGGACGCAGTGTCATAGAGTGAGTGCCAGGGTTAGGAGGAGGACGCGGACGCAAAACACGACCAGCGCGAGCAGTGCGGACAGGCGACGCAGCACGAGACACAGGCGACACAGGACGCGACTCAGGCTCACGACGCTCCGTAAGACCTCTAGTCGGTCCAGAGTAAGGAGAAGGACCAGGCAGTGGAGAGGACGGCGGTAACGGCGACTGTGACTGGACATGCGGTGGACTCAGTAACGGAGGAGTAGGACCAGGAGAAGGCGGTAGACCAAGAACCTGCTGAAGGAGCGGAACGTAGTACGGCCGCGGCCGCGCAGCGCCTCCAGAAACAGCACCAGTACCTCCTCCAGCAGCTCCAGCAGCACCAGCACCAGCAGCACCTCCAGCAGCTCCAGCACCAGCAGCACCTCCAGCAGCACTAGCACCAGCAGCACCGCCAGTAGCTCCAGCACCAGCAGCACCTCCAGTAGCCCCAGCACCAGCAGCACCTCCAGCAGCTCCAGTACCAGCAGCACCTCCAGCAGCTCCTGCAACAGCAGCACCTCTAGCAGCACCAGCACCAGCAGCACCGCCAGTAGCTCCAGCACCAGCAGCACCTCCAGTAGCTCCAGCACCAGCAGCACCTCTAGTAGCTCTAGCACTAGCAGCACCTCCAGCAGCTCCAGCACCAGCAGCACCTCCAGCAGCTCCAGCACCAGCAGCACCTCCAGCAGCACCAGCACCAGCAGCTCCCGTACCGCCAGTACGAACGCCTCCAGGACCAGCGGCTCCAGCACCAGTAGCACTAGTAGCACGGCGACAGCGTCGAGCGTACCACTCACGAAGCCGCTGCGGAGAGAGGGGCTCCCGCCGCAACGGGACACCCGGAGAACCTCCAGACTCAGCACACGCAGGCTCAGCACCCCAAGACGCAGCACCCCCAGAGTCAGCACCCCCAGGCTCAGCACCCCCAGTCCCCGCACCCGCAGGCTCAGTACCCATAGCAGCACCTGAGTCGACAACTACCTCGACCGGCTCGGCAGGGTCTACCTGAGACACACCTGAGGGGGCAGGACCCTGAGGTGGGAGGGGGTCTACCGGAGGAGTACCTGGTACTAGGAAGAGTGGCGGGGGGGGGGGAGAGGCAGCGCGGTAGGGAAAGAGACGGTAGTAAGACACCGACTCGTCAAACGTGACGTCCTGAGAGGACAGAACACGACGCGAGGTGGGGTGGTAGAACTGCCACCCAGGTGCGTCAGGGGGGAAGCCAAGGAAGACACAGGGAACGGCACGGGAGGACAGCTTGTCCGCTGAAGTATCGCGGACAAAAGCTCGAGATCCCTAGACACGGAACGCAGACGCATCGCCAACCTTCCCTGTGTACCTCAGAGTAGGTGTGGTCTCCGGCAAGGAGACACGAGGCTGAAGGTTGATCTGATGCGCCGCGTACTGAACCGCGAACGGCCACAGAAAATGGGGAGCAGCCGCATGGATCATGGACGTACGAGCGACGTCCATGACCATGCCAATGCGGCGCTCAGCAATCCCATTTTGCTGTGGTGAGGGCGGAAGCGTGTACGTCTGGCGGATGCCCTCCGCATGACAGAAGGCCCTCAGGAGGTCGGAGGAAAACTCACCACCTCTGTCTGAGTGCAGACGCAGAACAGGGAGGTCCGAGCCGAAACTCTCACTGAGCTGACAACGAGCACCGCGGATCCAGTCGATCAACACCTCAGAGACCTCACCCTTGCTGCGCAAGGGGAAGACTGTGGTGTAACGCGAGTAGTCGTCAACGACCAGCAGGAAGTAACGCTCGTGACCCTAGCCACGGACGCGGGCTGGGCCCCACACGTCCATGTGAAGAGTCTGCAGAGGAGCCTCAGTCGGAGGGAACGTGGAGGAGTGAGGAGCAGCACGCTGCCGGCCCTCGACACAAGGAACACAGGTAGGGGCAGGCCCCGGAGGAAGGGGAGGGAGAGACCGGGGTAGACCCGAGACAAGGGCACGGGAGGCCATACCTCGAAGACGAGGCAGGGAGGGGTGACCAAGGCGGTGGTGCCAAAGGAGAGTCTCGTGTGACAGAGGACGACACGAGCAGGGGGCAGACTCAGGACTAGACCTGGACGCGGCAGCAAACACCTGACTAGACGCAGCTACCTGACCAGACGCAGAGACCGGAGGAGGCGCAGTAGTCAGTGTGTACAGACTCGACCCTGGCCGACGGGTGAACGTGGCCAGGTGGCGGCCCGTCCGAGAGCAAGTGCAGTGGGTCACACACTGACCTCCAGGGGCGAAATGGTCAACCCACGCGTCCTAAAGGTCAGCTCCACTCACCAAGTTCGTAGAGAACGAGGGGAGGTGGAGTCCCGACAGCAAGCCCGACGGGGCCGCAGGATACGGTAGAACCGTGGAAGAGTGTGCAAGGACTGGGCCCCCAGAGGGGTCAGCAAGGGAGACTGCGACAGGCCGACTGAGCGGCGTGAGTGTGGTGCTGTCTCTAAAGAAAGAGCGCGAAGCACCAGAGTCAAGTGTGAAAGTGTGCAAGGCCTTAGTAGGTGCAGTACCAGAGAGAGCAGACGCACCAGCACCTGGAGCAGCAGACGCACTAGCACCTAGAGCAGCAGCCGCAATGTCCGGGTCGGGCGGGACACTCAGGTAACAGTCACCCTCAGTACTATCTGCAAAAGCATACATGGCAGCAAGGATAGCATCGAATTCAAGATCAAAGATAGGCACATTCTGCAGAAGCAGATCATGCCAGCGAGGGAGCTCAACAGCGTCAGGAAACTGGGCACGCCAGGCGTCAGTCAAGCAACCGAAGCAGCGCTGCGTAGTGTGTGGCGGCCCACACGTCTCCCCACGACGACTTCCGGTGCGAAGAACGTAAGCGCAGGGACCAGCACCTCCAGACCTCCCACGCCCAGCGTACCACTCACGAAGCTGCGGGGCCGACAGGGTCTCACGTGAGCGCGGCTGCTGCTGGCGCTGGCTACCACCAAAGCCTCCACGCTGCGCGGCTGCACCTCGACCAGCACCACCGCCGCCGCCGCCTCCACCACCGCTGCCGCTGCCTCCACCACCTCCGCCGCTGCCTCCTCCACCTCCACCGCCGCCACTGAAGCCCCCACTCCCGGTACCACCCCCACCACCACCGCCACCCCCTCCACCTCCTCCAGCTCCTCCACCGCCTCCCCCGCCGCCCCCTCCACCACCCTTTCTCCCCTTGCCCTTGCTGTTGCGGCGTCTCCCACTAGGGGCAGACGCAGCTCCGACCTCCTCAGTGCCAACGAGGTCAACAGCAGCAGCAGAAGCAACAGAGGGGAGAAGGGGAACAGGGGAACACCCCTCAAAGAAAGGGGTGCGACGGTCGCCACGAGAAGCACCTACAGCTAAGATACTCTTCTCAGCTGCAGTAAGGCGCTCCTCTAGCAAGTCGACAGTCAGCTCGGTGGGGCAAAGGGAGAGAAAGTGGTTCCTGACTGAAGAAAGGGAGTCAGGGAGGCGGGTGACTAGGTAGTAAAGGGTGATGTACATGGGGGGGGGGGGTTTGGCACAGAACTCAGTGGGAAGGGCAGCGCGGTAGCGGGCGTCACTAGTGCGAAGGTGAGCAACTAGGTCAGCGACTGTGGCGAAGGCGGCAAGGTCAGGGAAAAGGTACGGCAGCATGAGGCGGCTGAGGGCAGTAGTGGCAGGGGAGGAGTAGCGTGCAACTACAGCGTCGTACAAAGACTGAGCAGTCTTGTACTGGCCAAAATGCGCACGCTCAGCAGGCGGCAGGTGACTACGAACAGCAAGACGAGCAACAGCGTCACGAGTGGTCCACTGCGAGCGAACCGTACTGTCAGCAGTGGCAGCAGGAGCAGTAGAAACACCGGACGTGTGATCGAAAAGGGATACCCCATCCCTAGAATCACACTGAAGAAAGAGCTGTAGGTCGTCAACCCACACGTCAAAGTCAACTGCACGTCCCTCAGCATCAAAGGTGAGAACAGTAGGACTAGCCATAGCAGCAGTAGGAGCAGTAGCAAGAGTAGCAGCAGTAGAAGCAATAGTAGCAGAGGCAGGAGGGCAGTGCAGGGCAGTGCGGGTTGGTAGAGCGGCGCGGCTCAGTGGGCAGCGCGGCTCGGTTGGGCGGGGCGGCTCGGCTGGGCGGCGCGGCTCGGCTTACCAGAGACGGGTGCAGGGGCGGGCCGTGACAGCAGGGGCCACGCCAGAAGAGGCCGCGCCAGCAGGGGCCGGCAGGGGCGCGTCAGCAGGGGCGCGTCAGCAGGGGCGCGTCAGCAGGGGCCGGGCCAGTAGGGGTCACGCCAGCAGGGGCCGGCTGGGGCGCGCCAGCAGGGGCGCGTCAGCAGGGGCCGGCAGGGGCGCGTCAGCAGGGGCCGGCAGGAGCGCGTTAGCAGGGGCTGGCATGGTCGCGCCAGCAGGGGCCGGCAGGGCTGCTAAGGGGCCGTGACGGGCGGCGAAGGGGCCGACGGGCGGCTAAGGGGCCGCGACGGGCGGCTAAGGGGCCGACGGGCGGCGAAGGGGCCGTGACGGGCGGCTAAGGGGCCGACTACGGGCGGCTAAGGGGCCGCGACGGGCGGCTAAGGGGCCGACGGGCGGCTAGGGGGGGGGCGACGGGTGGCGAAGGGGCCGTGACGGGCGGCTGAGGGGCCGGCGACGGGCGGCTAAGGGGCCGTGACGGGCGGCTAAGGGGCCGACGGGCAGCTAAGGAGCCGATGGGCGGCGAAGGGGGGCCGTGACTGGCGGCTAAGGGGCCGACGACGGGCGGCTAAGGGGCCGTGACAGACGGCGAAAGGGGGGGGGGGGCGACGAGCGGCTAAGGGGCCGCGACGGGCGGCTAAGGGGCCGACGGGCGGCTAAGGGGCCGCGACGGGCGGCTAAGGGGCCGACGGGCGGCTAAGGGGCCGACGGGCGGTGAAGGGGCCGTGACGGGCGGCTAAGGGGCCGACGGGCGGCGAAGGGGCCGTGACGGGCGGCTAAGGGGCCGGCGACGGGCGGCTAAGGGGCCGTGACGGACGGCGTAAGGGGCCGACGGGCGGCTAAGGGGCCGACGGGCGGCTAAGGGGCCGCGACGGGCGGCTAAGGGGCCGACGGGCGGCTAAGGGGCCGACGGGCGGCGAAGGGGCCGTGACGGGCGGCTAAGGGGCCGGCGACGGGTGGCTAAGGGGCCGTGACGCGCGCTTCGGGCAGGGCAGGAGAAAATTTCGTGGTGGGCCATAAAAAAAACGTTCCCACTAGGGAACCTGCTCAGAATACCATGTTAGAATAAGGAACGGAATGAATGAACTAGGAAGCAGGTGGGTACAAGTAGGAAACCTAAAAGTGTTGTACCCTATAAGAACTACCCCACTACAGCCTAAACAGACTATAGCATATATAAGCTTGACAAGCTGTGCCATGAGACGACTTTGGTTGACACTGTCTGTTGCTTGATACAGGTTCTTCAGATGGTCGTACGCCAGCTCGGCGGAGTTGCCGTATCCTCGATAAGACCGAATGTTCTGCTACTCGTTTGGCGTTATGTTTCGAAGAAGTATCGTGTACGCCATCAGCGACTGATATGTATGTCAGAATCCCAACCACTAGACCATAGGGATAAAAGGGCTTGTTAAGTAGCGGGTGGGTGCGCCCATAACCCCCCAGGCGAACGCGCCTGTAACCCCCCTAGGATCAATCGGGCATCCACAGTGCAGATCTACTGACACCCCCCCACACTGGGAGGCCCAGGACTGAGCACAGCGGCAACGGCCTACATGTGCATACACCGGGATTCGAACCCAAGACCACTCTGACACCATGTCAGAATCCTAGTCACTAGACCATTGGGATAAAGGGCTTGTTAAGTAACGGGTCAGTGCGCCCATAACTCCCCAGGACAATGAGCCTGTAACCCTTCCCTAGGATCAATCGGGGATCACCAGTGGACCTCTGACAATGTATACTGCTGCTTGTCATATTGTGTCCCATGCGTTGGGTATGGCAGGGACCTGTCGAAGAATCCAAGTATTTGCGCGCCCTCCATCATCAGCTCGAATTCGAATGACCAGGTATAGAAGTCTTTCCCGTCGAAAAGTGTTGATGTCTGCAGTTTTAAGACATGTGCAAATTGTGTTAAGAGAAGGGCGTCGCGCGGCCCCCAGGGCGGCGCGACGGTCAGAAAACCGCCGCGCGACTCGAGCGCGCGGCGGGAAGAAAAAAGGCCGCGCGCCATGGGCGCGCGGCAGACAGAACGACAGTGCGCGCCCGAGGCGCGCGATAGGCAGTATAGCAGCGGAAGACAATGGTGGGCCCATGCACAGGATCGACCCAGGAGGGTCGACCTGCTCTGATTCCATGTTAAGAAAGCAGTTGAAAGTTAGAAACAAGAAAGAGAGAGGTTTCACTAGCAAGCAGTTGAGTACATATAGCAAACCCTAAATTGGGCTGTACTCACTATTGAGTACCCCACTGCAGGCTAGACAAAACATAACATTCTGACAAATTGTGATTGAACCTGAAGGGCGTCCAATGTCTTCTCTTGTCTAGGTGAAGATTGTTGGTGTGGCGCGAAGCTGATGGAGCCACGTTGAGGTTCGTACGGGGCAAAGGTAGGTTGCTGCTGATTTCCGCGCGCATAGGATGAACCGTCAAGGCTCATTGGAGTAGCCCTGTTGTTGTTGTCACTGTTGTTTGATTGCACAGGAGCTGCTTGCTGGTGTTGCTCGTAGAAGGACATGAAGGAGAAGAACTTCTCCATCATGTTTGGGTCGAAGCCTGATGCTTGATTCCCGGGAGTTTCGGTCGACTCCGCAGTTGGTCTTGTTACTGTTCCTTCCTCTGTCTGTAGGCCAGAGGCTGGAGGTGGAGTAGGAGTAGTGCCGAGAGATCCGTTGGAGGAGCTCCTCTCCTTCGGTGTTGCCATGTCTTGTGTTGTCGTAGGAGTTTTGGAAATCGATCTTGCCTTGGAGGCTCTCATACCAGGTTGGGCTGAGAATATGGCCCTTAGGATCTTTTCAAGGCTAAGATCTTTTGTAGTAGGAGTGTTGCAGTTTGCGGAAGCGTTAATAAAGATTTACTTGAACCACCTTGCACTGGTATGTGAGAACAAGATAAGTTAATAATAGCAGAGAGATACAAGGCTTTTATATGATTACAAAGGAATATGAAAGGTTCTACTTTAACTGTTTTTGCTGTTGCGGTTCGATACGGTGACGACTCGGGTAACTACTCAGTATCAAGTCAGTTATGTGTCCTTGCTGTCGCACTGTATTTTTCGTCGAGTCAAAGGTCAGCGACCTTTGACCTTCGCGTAACCTCCAGCTGTTACGGTTGTTGACTTTCGTGTTGTTTCGCTATAGTCCGCTCCGTTTCGTGTCGATACTTCGATTACTTCAGAAGCGTTAAATTACTTGTTTCCAATTCCAACAAGGAGCACAGACTAGAGCACAGAACGAAGCACATCGCTCTGCGATACTTCCTTGCTCGAGAGTTGCAGCAGCGTGGCCAGCTTCATCTTGCGTACGTGGCCACTAGGGCCAACACTGCTGATCTATTCACCAAGGAACTTCCGCCTGGTGATCATCAGCACTTCCCTACTGTATTAGGCCTTGTGCCTACTTTGCCTCACTTGCTCACTTCGTGACTTTACTTGTACTGTGATCTATATATATACCTGCATGCTTACACTTGCTAGGGTATGATCACTGTATTGTTTGTGCTCTTTATATAACTCTGTATGTGAACTGGCCTTGTGGTCCTTTGCTTGTGCTCGGACTGTGTGGTGACTTTGTGATCCACCATGAGCTTGCTTTTCTTTTCTTGACTGGTCTTGTGACCACTTGTTTTCCCCCACTTTGCCTATGGGGGTGTGTCAGAATGTTATAGTGCTTACATCTATGTAGGCTGTAGTGGGGTAGCCCATAAGGGGTACAACCCAATTAGGGTTAGTACTTGTACCCAACTTCAGTTCAATGCCTTCATTCTTGTTCGTTAGTTTGACAGGTCGCAGTAAGGAATAGCGAGAAATTTCCTTACACTACCCCCCCCCCCCCCCCCAAATTAGCCCCCTCCGCTACGCGAGTGCGTGTATATCGCGGAAACCCCGGCTTCTCAGGTACACTTGCAGGGTAGGGTGGCTTTCAATGTTGCCCAGGGGCATCCAGCTATCCTCAGTTGGCGTGCGGTCCTTCCAGCGAACGAGGAACTCAATCCTCTTGATGCCTGTGGGGTGTGGAATCCGATGGCTCAAAATCTTCTCGGGCTCGATGATTGGCTCTGATGCAGGGTGAGTTATGGATGGTGGGCGGTGACGAGGCACTTGGCTCGTGGTTGGGATGTAAGGGCGAAGAAGGCTGACGTGGAACGATGGGCTGATGTACCAGTCTATCGGCAACAGTAGATGGGCGGTGACTAGGGTAATCATGTGGCTGATTTGGAAAGGTCCACAGTATCGCAGTCGTAATTTCGGTACGACGGGCACTCTTAAGTTCTGTGTGTCGAGCAGCACGTAATCCCTTGACTGGTACGTGACTGGGCGGCAGTGGCGATCATGTCAGAATCAATTGTACCCCTTGTAGGCTAACCCACTATAGCGTAGAGAGAACACAAACATATAGTTTGACACACCCCCATAGGCTAAGTGGGAGATAGCAAACACAACTGCCGGTCACAAGACCAGTCAAGCAAGAGAACAAGCAAAGCAAAGCTCATGGTGGATCTCAAGGACACCACACAAACTGAGCACAAGCAAGCGGCCACAAGGCCAGTTCACATGCAGAGTTATAATAGCAAGGCAGTACACTGATCACAACCTCGCAAGAGTAAACAAGCAGCAATAAAGATATATATCAGTGTACAACAAGAGCAAGTCAAGCAATCAGCAGGTGAGGCAGAGTGGGCACAAGCCCAAGACCAGTGCAGAAACGCTGATGATCACCAGACCCAAGGGCCTTGGTGAACACTTCAGCGGTGTTGGCTCGCGAGGCCATATAGGAAAGGCGGAGCTGACGACGCTGCTGCAGCTCACGCGCAAGGAAGTAGCGAAGAGCAATGTGCTTCGTTTTGTGCTCCAGTCTCTGCTCGTGACATAAGGCAAGCATTGCCTTGTTGTCGACGTACAGAACTGGAGGAGAACGAGGCCGCTCCCCCAAGTCGGTCAACAGGTAGGTCAGCCAGTGTAGCTCCTGTGCAGCCATGGCCCCGGCGTAGATCTCGGCCTCACAGCTGGAACCAAGCACAGAAGAAGATCGAGTGGACCTCCACGAGACAGAACCAGAGCCAAGATTGAAGGTGTAACACTGTGACGAACGCTGAGTTGCCTGGTCGTCGGCCCAAGAAGCGTCGGAGTGTCCTGTGAGTACCACTGAACTTCGTCCTCTAAGCACGAGCCCCATGCCCGATGTACTGCACAAGTAACGCAGATGCCTCTTTGCAGCATCCAAGTGCACCTTTCGGTGTCTACCGGGAGCCACGTAGCAAGCCAGGAGGCTGTGAGGGTACGCGAGGTCAGGTCGTGTGCACGTCATCAGGTACATGAGGCAACCCACAAGCTCTGGGTACGGACCAATCGGCTCTACGGACTCGTCCGAAGGTGGAGTTGAGAGCGAGTGGCCGGTAGACAGAGGAGTGGGCTGTGGCGAGGAGAACTGGAAGCCGAAGCGCTGATGGACCTGGTGCACCACGTTTGACTGAGTTAGGGTGATGGTGCGCCGTACTCTGTCCCGGGTGATCTGCAAGCCAAGATAGCTACGCAGCTCACCGAGGTCAGTGAAGGTGTGTCTCTCCTGCAGCTCCGCCTTCACTAGGGCCAGCGCCTCGATGTTAGCAGTAGCAAAAACCAAGTCGTCGACGTACACGAGAACGTAGAATGATGGCAGGGTAGTGTCGGTGCGTAGAAACAGTGACGGGTCAGCAGAGGAAGGAGCAAACCCAAGAGCCGCAAGTGTAGTCCTCAGTGTGTCGTGCCACTCTCGAGGCACCTGGGGGAGACCGTAGACTGGCCGCCGGAGGCTCCACTGGGTACCCGCAGGAAACGACCCAGTGAAGCTAGGTGGGCGGCGCAGCCAGATCTCCTCGTCAAGGCTGCCTTGCAAGAAAGCTGTGGAGAACTCGAGGGAGTGCAGCTCGTAGTCATGCTGTGCTGCAACGTGCAGCAGCACCCGAAGAGTAGTCATCTTCGGGGTGGGGGAGAAGGTGTGGAAGAAGTCGACCCCCTGTCGCTGACTGAAGCCTCGAGCAACGTAACGCGCCTTGAAGGCAGGCGGAGAACTCGGCGGCCGCTTCACTCTGAAAATCCACATGCCATCGACTATGTTCATCTCAGGAGGAGGAATCTCCTTGACTTAGGTGCATGTGGACTTCCAGGAAGCCATCTCTGCGTCCATGGCTGTCTGCCACTAAGAGGAGTACTCACCCGCAATTGCTTCAGCGTAAGAGCGCGGGGGTAGGGATGTCAAGTGCATCCGGGTCTCCCTTAGGGCAAAGCAGCATGGATGCGAAACGAGGTAAAGCGTTCGCAAGACACTCAAGCTCAAACTGTCTGTCCTCAAGGACGTCACTGCTAAGGGCAGGCTCACCCCCGACGGACGGAGGACAGACAGACTCAGACTCAGTAACAAGACTCGCGACGTAGTCGAGACGACTCCTAGCTGCAAAGTCGAGAGCTCAATGACTAGGGAAAACGCAGCAGTAGACTCAAAGCCAAGGTCAGTGACGTTAGTAGCGAGGAGACAAGTGACAGTAGGACTGGCAGCACGAGCAAGGTCGGACTCAGGGTCAGGAACGTGCGGAAGAGAGGACGCGGGAGGCTCAGGCAGGACAACACGCTGTGGAACAGAGGAAGGACGGAGTGCCATACTGTGAGTGCCTAGGACAGCAGGAGGACGAGGACGGGCGACACGACGAGCACGAACAGGTGTGGAAGCACGACTCTCAGGCTCACGACGCTGAGTAATGGACTCAGTCACCTCAGTGTGAGGAGTAGGAGCAGGCAGCGGGGAGCCAGGCAGTAGCTGTGGGTGAGACTGGTCTGCCGGTGGACATAGGAGAGGTGGAGTGAGGCCACTGGAAGACGGGAGACTAAGAGCCTGGCGAAGGACCGAGTCAGGTGGCGGCAGGGACGATTGCGGCCGCGGGTAGAAAAACGGTCGGCGCGGGGCAGTACCAGTAGCTCCATCTCCTCTAGCACCAGCAGCACGAGCACCTCCAGCACCAGCAGCTCCAGTAGCACCTCCACCACCAGCAGCACCACGAGCTCTGGCAGCGCCAGCACCTCTAGCACCAGCAGTACCTCTAGCACCTCCAGTGCTAGTCGCTCAAGCAGCACCTCCAGCACCTCCAGGACCAGCAGCTCCAGCACCTCCTGTACCCACAGCAGTACCTCCAGCACCTCCAGCAGCAGCAGCTCCAGCACCTCCAGTACCCCCAGCACTACCTCCAGCACCTCCAGCACCAGCAGCACCACCAGCTCCGGCAGCACCAGCACCTCCAGTACGAGCACCTCCAGGACTAGCAGCTCCAGTACCTCCAGTACCTCCAGCTCCAGCGCTTCCAGCACCGGCAGCACCTCCAGCACCTCCAACACCAGCAGCACCAGCACCTCCAGTGCTAGCAGCTCCTGCACCTCCACCACCAGCTGGACCTCCAGGACTAGCAGCTCCAGCACCTCCAGCACTAGTACCACCTCCAGGACTAGTAGCTCCGGCACCTCCAGCACGAGCAGCACCTCCAGCACCTCCAGGACTAGCAGCTGTAGTACCTCTAGCACCAGCAACACCTCTAGTACCTCCAGCACTAGCAGCACCTTCAGCACCTCCAGCAGTACCTCCAGCACCTCCAGCACCAGCAGCACCTCTAGGACTAGTAGCTCCAGTACCGGCAGAACCGTACCCTCCACCACCAGGACTGCCTCGCCGAACGATCCACGCACGAATCGCCTACGGCGAGAGCGTCTCAAGTAGATAAGGCTGCGGTGCTATCCAGCTCCAGGACCTCCAACAGGGTCACCCACAGCTCCACCGCCACTAGGACTCGCAGCACCCCCAGTCGCAGCACCCCCAGTCGCAGCACGCCCAAAACCAGCACCCCCAGTCGCAGCACCCCCAGTCACAGCACGCCCAGAACCAGCACCCCCAGTCGCAGCACCCCCAGAACCCTCACCCTCTGTCTCAGCACCCACAGGCTCAGCACCAGCAGTCTCAGCTCCAGAGTCCACAGTAGTAGGCTGCGGAGGCGGCGAAGACGGCCGAGGCGGAAAACCAGGGGGGGTCTCCAAGCGTGGAGAGCGACGAGTGGCCGTCGTGTCGTCAGCGGCGGGGTCACCCCCCTCAGCTCGGCCAGAGGAGTCAGAAGAGATCTCCAAAGGCTCAACTAAGGAGGGTGGGTCTACTTGAGACACACCTGAGGGAGAAGGACCCTGTGGGGGGAGGGGGTCTATCGAAGGGGGGACTGATATATGGAAGAGAGGCGCTAGGGGGACCGGGTGGGACGCGTGCGGGTGTAGTCTGTAGAAACAAACAGACTCGTCAAAGGTGACGTCCTGGGAGGAGAAGACTCGATGCTCGCGCGGGTGGTAGAACTGCCACGGCGGGGCGTCGGTGGGGAAGCCAAGGAAGACGCAGCGGAGAGTGCGAGAGGAGAGCTTGCTCGCTTTGACATCGCGAACAAGGGAGAGCGCGCCCCAGACCCGAAACACCGACGCATTGCCAACCTTCCCCGTCCACCGAAGTGTGGGCGAGGTCTCTGGCTCAGAGACATGGGGCCAGAGGTTGAGCTGATGCGCAGCGTATCGGACCGCAAACGGCCACAAAAAATGGGGAGCAGCCGCATGGATCATGGAGGTAAGAGCAACCTCCATGATCAAGCCAATGCGACGCTCAGCAATCCCATTTTGTTGAGGAGAGTCCAGAAGCGTGAACGTCTGGCGGATGCCCTCATCTTGACAGAACTCCGCAAGGAGGTCAGAAGAGAACTCACCACCCCTGTCAAATTGCAGACGCAGGACTGGGAAGTCACGACGAAACCGCTCGCGCAGCTGGCGACGAGTAGCACCGATCCAGGGGATCAAAACACCGCTGACATCCGCCTTGCGCCGCAAGAGGAAGACAATGGTGTAGCGTGTGTATTCGTCAACAACAAGCAGGAAGTAGCGCTCTTGGTCCGTTCCACCGACGGGGGCCGGGCCCCACACGTCCATGTGGAGAGTCTGTAGAGGAGCAGTGGTCGGAGGAAACTCGGAGGAGTGAGGAGCGACGCGCTGCCGCCCCTCAATGCAGGGAAGGCACGGCAGTGCAGGTGAGCGCGGGAGGGAGGGCAGGGACCTGGGAAGGCCAGAGACAAGGAGACGAGAGTGCATGTTTCAAAGACGCGGCAGCAAGGGGTGACCTAGGTGGTGGTGCCAGAGGAGAGTCAGGTGAGAGAGTACCCGACACGAGCAAGACGCTGCAAGCTGACCAGACGCAGACACCCGACTCGACGCAGCCACCTGACCTAAGTCAGCCACCTGTGCAGACGCAGTGGTCAGGGTGTACAGACCGGACCCAGGCTGACGAGTGAACGTAGCAACGTGACGGCCAGTCCGTGAGCACTTACAGATCGCCACTCGCTTTCCTCTAGGAATGAAGGTGTCAACCCATTCATAGTGGAGAATTGCGTTGCTCAACAAGTTCGTCAAGAACGTTGGGAGGTGGAGACCTGAGAGAGACCCTGAGGGGACTGCCGGACACGGGAGGATAGTGGAGGCTCGCGCAACTACTGGGCCATCAGTGGGGTTAGCCTGTGACATTGGGACAAGTGCTGCGAGTGGTGTGACTGAGGTGCAATCATGAAAGAAGCAACGTGACGCGCCTGAGTCAAGCGTGAAAGAGTGCAAGGCTTCAGCTGAGGCAGGACCTGTGGCAGTAGACGGACTAGGACCTAGAGCGTCGGCAGATTCACGAGCACCTAGAGCTGCAGCAGACTCACCAGCACCTGGAGCGGCAGCAGACTCACTAGAACCGAGAGCAGCAGCCTCTACACGACCAGGGACGCATCGCTGAGAAGCACAGTCGCGAGGTCGCTGAAGCCACATAAAACCAAAACCTTCACCACCAGGACTGCCTTGCTGAATAACCCACTCACGAAGCTGCTGAGGGGTGGGGTCGTCCGGGAGAGGTAGTGTCCGCTGCTGTCCACCCCTAGCCGCTGCAACTGCCGTGATAGTGGCCATGACAGGCAGTGACGGTCAGTAGTAGGTCCAGCACCTCCAGCACCAGCAGCACCTCTAGTACTCCCAGCCGCACCTCCACCAGCAGCGGCAGTAGCACGAGCAGCAGCAGCAGCAGCAGTAGTAGCAGGGCGGCGGCTCCTCCAGCACTCCCAGCAGCAGCAGTAGCACAAGCAGCAACAGCAGTAGTAGTAGCAGGTCGGCGGCTCGGGCTGGGCAGCGCGGCTCCGTTTGGGCAGCGCTGCTCAGCAGGGCACAGCGCAGCAGTAGCAGCGTGTGCAGTAGCAGCACGCTAGGCAGCAATGCGCACTGGGGTTTTTTTTTTTTTTTATGGTTATTATTATTATTTAGGGTTGCGCGGCGCGCTGGCGCACTTAGTAGCAGGGCGCGCTGGCGCGCTTTTCAGTGGGGCGCGCTGGCGCGCTGGGCTGCGGGGCGCACTGGCGCGCTTAGCAGCAGGGCGCGCTGGCGCGCTGGGCTGCCGGGTGCACTGGCGCGCTAGGCTGTGGGGCGCGCTGGTGTGCTTAGCAGCGGGGCGCGCTGCGCTGCAGGGCGCACTGGCGCGTTTGGGCAGCGAGGCGCGCTGGCGCGTTTAGGGCTGCGGGGCGCGCTGGGCTGCGGGGCTGCTCACGGGCAGCAGGGGCGCTCGGGTCAGGGGCTGCTCGCGGGCAGCAGTGGCGCACGGTGCAGGGGCTGCTCGCGGGCAGCAAGGGCGCTCGGGGCAGGGTCTGCTCGCAGGCAGCAGTGGCGCGCGGGGCAGGGGCTGCTCGTGGGTAGCAGGGGCGCGCTGGGCAGGGGCTGCTCGCGGCCAGCAGGGGCGCGCGGGGCAGGAGCTGCTCTCAGGCAGCAGAGGTGCACGACATAGCAGGGCAGCACGCTAGGGCAGGCAGTGCGAGTAGCTGCAGGGCAGCGTGGCACTGTGCAAGAGGGCCGGACAGCGCAAGGGCGCTTCGGGCAGGAACTAGCGAAACGATCGGTGGGCCCTAAAAACCTAAGAGGTTTCTGACTTGGGCCATGGCTGCACAGGAGCTACGTTGGCTCACCTACCTTCTTACTGACTTGGGAGAGCAGCCTCGTTCGCCTCCAGTTCTGTACGTAGACAACAAGGCCATGATTGCCTTATGTCAGGAGCACAGACTGGAGCACAGAACGAAGCACATCGCTCTGCGATACTTCCTTGCTCGAGAGTTGCAGCAGCGTGGCCAGCTTCGTCTTGCGTACGTGGCCACTCGGGCGAACACTGCTGATGTATTCACCAAGGCACTACCGCCTGGTGATCATCAGCGTTTCTCTACTGTGTTAGGCCTTGTGTCTACTTTGCCTCGCTTACTGCGTGACTTTGCTTGTACTGTGATCTCTATATATACCTGCATGCTTGCACGTGCTAGGGTATGATCCCTGTATTGTTTGTTCTCTTTTATATAACTCTGCATGTGAACTGGCCTTGTGGCCCTTTGCTTGTGCTCGGACTGTGTGGTGACTTTGTGATCCACCCTAAGCTTGCTTTGCTTTCTTGACTGGTCTTGTGACCACTTGTTCTCCCCCACTTTGCCTATGGGGGTGTGTCAAAATGTTATATAGCTTATTGTTAGAATCCTAGCGTGACTTAGGAGCCATGGCTAGTGAGTGTCGCGAGAGTTGATTGTCGAGAGAATTGGAAAGGAGAATGTCGAGAGGAATGGAAAGGAGAATGTCGAGAGGAATGAGTTCACTAGCAAGAGTTGGGATACAAATACAAAACCCTAAGTTGGGTTGTTCTCACCACAGAGTACCCCACTGCAGGCTAGACAGCAAATACATTCTGACACATCCCCATAGTCAAACTGGGGTATAATCAGCAGAGCAAGCAGTCATAGAGCAGGTTCACAAGTACAAGCAAAGCTAGAGGCATTCACAAAGGGCAAGTGAGGAGGAGGAGGCTGGACTGTGAGAGGAGAGGAGATAGGAGGCGACGGCTGATGCTGCAGACACACGGGCAACAGGAGCGGCGCGCACGGTGGCTACCGGAGCAAGGGCCCCGGACTACAGGAGTAACTGGCTCTGCGGCTAACTCTGAGCGGCAGGAGCAATGGACCCATAGGCGACAGGCGCAGCAGGCTCTCTGAGCTACCAGAAGCAGAGCCCCGGACTACAGGTGCTGCGGATGACAAGACGGCAGCCTCCGCTCAACCTCCCCCAACTGTCCCACCCCCCTTTCACACACCCCTTGCTGCACCCCTAGCTCCACTCCCACTTCACCCCCCTAGCACCACTCCCTCAGCTCCCACACACCCACCCCCCTCAGCGGCAGCTGCAGTAGTGGGAGACGGAGGAGGAGGAGGAGCAGGGTGGGGGGGGGGGTGCTGCAGATCCCCTCCCACCCCACTGCTGCACCCGCAGCAGGGGGGAGGTAGGAGAAGGGGCGGTGCAGGAGCCGCTCGGGCGACAGCAGGTTGGCCACACCCGCCACCCCCATACCCTTCCCCCCACTGCTGCACTCGCGGCAGAGAGACGGAGGAGAAGGGGGGGGGCGGGGGAGGGGGCTGGAGCTGCAGATCCCCTCCCCCCCACTGCCGCACCCGCAGCAGGGGGATGGAGGAGAAAAGGGGGGGGGGGCAGGGGGGGGGGGGGGGGGGGGGGGGGGGGGGGGTGGGGCGGTGCAGGAGCCGCTCGGGCGACAGCAGGTTGGCCACACCCGCCACCCCCATACCCTCCCCCCACTGCTGCACCCGCAGCAGAGAGATGGAGGAGAAGGGGGGGGCGGGGGGGGGGCTGGTGCTGCAGGTCCCCTCCCCCCACTGCCGCATCCGCAGCAGGGGGATGGCAGATCGCTTCCCCCCCACTGCTGCACCCGCAGCAGGGGGAGGTAGGAGAAGGATGAGGGGGGGGGGGGGGGGGGGGGGGGGGGTCGGTGCTGCAGATCCCCTCCTGCCTCCACCTGAACCTCCAAGCTCCCCCCCCTCTCCCACCACAAGGTGCGGCAGGGAGAGAGAGAGGAGGAGGCGTGGCGGCAGCTGCTGCTGCTGAGGCACATCCGCCACCCCCTCACACCCTCTCCCCGCCATCCCCATGGAGGGGGGGGAGGGGGGGGAGGGAGGCGGGGGTGGAGCTGCGCGTGCGACTGTAGGGCACGCGGGCAGGAGGAACCCCCTCTTGCCACCCCCTCACCCACCATGTTGCAACAGGGCACCGGGGCCGCGGTTAGGGGCGGCAGTTCGCGAGGGGCCATGGCTAGGGGCGACGGGGCCATGGCTAGGGACGGGGCCGGGTGCTGGGCAGGTACGGGGCCGGGTGCTGGGCAGGTACGGGGCCGGGCGCTGGGCAGGTAAGGGGCCGGGCACTGGGCAGGAACGGGGCCGGGCGCTGGGCAGGTACGGGGCCGGGCGCTGGGCAGGAATGGGGCCGGGCGCTGGGCAGGTACGGGGCCGGGCGCTGGGCAGGTACGGGGCCGGGCGCTGGGCAGGTACGGGGCCGGGCGCTGGGCAGGTACAGGGCCGGGCTCTGGGCAGGTACGGGGCGGGGCGCTGGGCAGGTACGGGGCCGGGCGCTGGCAGGTACAGGGCCGGGCGCTGGGCAGGTACGGGGCCGGGCGCTGGGCAGGTTCGGGGCCGGGCGCTGGGCAGGTACGGGGCCGGGCGCTGGGCAGGTACGGGGCCGGGCGCTAGGCAGGTACGGGGCCGCGCGCTGGGCAGGTACGGGGCCGGGCGTTGGGCGCGGAACGGGGCCGGGCGCGGGCTAGGTACTGGGCCGGGCGCGGGCTAGGTACGGGGCCAGGCGCGGGGCTAGGTACGGGGCCGGGGCGCGGGCTAAGTACGTGGCCGGGGGCGGGCGTGATACGGGACGGGCACGGGCTAGGTACGGGGCCAGGCGCTGGCGACAGACGGGGCCGGGCGCGGGCTAGGTACGAGCCGGGCGCGGGCTAGGTACGGGCCGGGCGCGGGGCTAGGAACGGGCCGATCGCGGGCTAGGTACGGGCCGAGCGCGGGCGCGAGACAGGGCCGGGCGCGGGCTAGGTACGAGCCGGGCGCGGGCGAGAGACGGGGCCGGGCGCAGGCGTAAGACGTGGCCGGGCGCGGGCTAGGTACGGGCCTGTCGCGGGCTAGGTACGGGCCGGGCGCGGGGCTAGGAACGGGCCGATTGCGGGCTAGGTACGGGCCGGGCGCGGGCGCGAGACGGGGCTGGGCGCGGGCTAGGTACGGGCCGATCGCGGGCTAGGTACGGGCCGGGCGTGGGCGACGGAATCGACGGGGCCAGCAGGGCCGAGGGGCCGAGCTAGAGGCGACTGGGCCAAGGGGCCGAGCCTAGGGGCTAGGGGCGACGGGCCAGGGCCTAGGCTATCAGGGCATTAGGTGGTGGGCCCATTAGTGTTAGGTCCTAGAAATTATTGCTCTTAATACCATGTTAGAATCCTAGCGTGACTTAGGAGCCATGGCTAATGAGTGTCGAGAGAGTTGAGTGTCGAGAGAATTGGAAAGGAGAATGTCGAGAGGAATGGAAAGGAGAATGTCGAGAGGAATGAGTTCACTAGCAAGAGTTGGGATACAAATACAAAACCCTAAATTGGGTTGTACTCACTACCGAGTACCCCACTGCAGGCTAGACAGCAAATACATTCTGACACTTATATTGTGTAGGCTATTGTGGGGTAGTCCGTAAAGGGTACAACCCAATTAGGGTTAGTACTTGTACCCAACTCTGTGCTAGTTCATTCATTCTCGTTCGTTATTCTGACATTAGGGTTAGTACTTGTACCCAACTCTTTCATACTTCATTCATTCTCGTTCATTCTTCTGACACGTTTGACCGTCGGTCTCGGGGTGGTACAACGAGCTTACTATTAGCCTGGTCCCGAACTGCTCCCAAAGGTTCTTCCAGATTTTGCTGGTAAACTACGTGTCGCGGTCGCTGATGATTGCGGCTGGTATCCCGTGCAGTCGAACGACGGTTGCGATGAACAGGCGAGCGTTTTATTCGGCTGAGATTGACTTCCTGCACGCACCGAAGTGAGCCATTTTTTCCAGTCTATCAACGACGACCATTACCGCGTCGTTACCCCCAGGGTTCGAAGGTAACCCCCTGACAAAATCCATGGTAACCTGCTGCCAGGCGCGCTCGGGCGGTTGAAACGGCTGCAATTGACCCGCCTTTCTTTTTCGCGAGCTCTTCATCACCTGATACGTAAGACACGAGCCCACGTGGTGTTGTACGTCGGTCAACAGCTCCGGCCAGTAGTAATACCGCTGCAGTTGCTGTCGCATTTTTTCTACCCCAAAGTGACACGAGGTGATCCCGTCGTGTGCCTCCTGCAGTAACAGTTCCCTCAGTAGTGAGTACGCGAATACCCAAATGCGGTTGGTGCCTGTCTTTACGTATTAAACTCCCTTTGCTTCTGTCAATTGCTGTGAATTTCCGGTCGTGAAAAATGGGTCGGTACTGTATTCGTGGGTGCATAGGCAGTGGGTTGGTCTGGGCGAGTAGGATGGCGTGAAGTTGGGCTGTAGGGCGGGTGAGTGCGTCGGCGATATTTGATGCGCCTTTTTTGTACGTGACGGTGTAGTGGAAGTTGGACTCCAGATAGTCCAACCTGCGAATCTGATGCGGATTGAGGTTCGGTTGGACGCGAAGGTACTGTAGTGCACGATGGTCTGTCCGTACTGTCACGTTGGCTCCTAACAGGTAGCACCGCCACACCTTGAACGCGTGCGTGATCGCCAGCATCTCGCGGTCGTGTATTGGGTACTTGCGTTCAGGCGGGTGAAGTTTGCGGGACTCGTACGCGATTGGCTGAAAGCCGTTCCCGAAGTCCTGCAACAGTACTGCTCACACTGCGATGTCACTTGCATCGGTGACGGGCTCGAATGGACGGTGAGGATCTGCGATGCGAAGCACGGGCGGTGCGCACAAAATATTTTTGAGGGCCGAGAAGGCAGACTGCTCTTTCTCCCCCCACGTGTACTCAGCCCCCTTCCTCAGCAGGTCGGTCAACGGAGCAGTCAACTTTGCCATGTCGGGGACGAACCGGCGCACGTAGTTGACAAACCCCAAAGAACTCTGCAGCTCGGTCAAATTTGTCGGCGCGTGCCATGCTTGAATCATCGCGATCTTTTTTGGGTCTATTTCCACTCCGTCGGCTGAAAGAATGTGCCCTAAAAACTCCAGGCGGTCTTGTAAAAACTCACACTTATAGGCATTTGTCAGGAGGCGGCTCTCACTTAGGATTTAAAAAACTGCTTCGATGTCCTGTAGGTGCTGTGCTCTGTCGGTGCTGTGAATCAGTATGTCGTCGAGATACACGATGACGCACTTATCTAAAAGCGGGCGGAAGGCTTCGTTTATGGTCATTTGGAAAGTGGCAGGGGCGTTGGTCAGTCCGAAGGGCATGACGTTGTATTTGAAGGATCCGTAGCGTGTTCGGAAAGCTGTTTTCGGGCAGTCAGGTTGGTTGACGTGAATTTGGTGGTAGCCTCCTCGAAGGTCGATTTTCGAGAAAACACAGGCTGTGCGCAGTTGGTTGATCAGTTCGTCGGCTCGTGGGTTGGGGTAACGGGACTTGACGGTAACCCTGTTCAGTGCGCGGTAATCGATGCACATGCGAAAACTCCCGTCTTTTTTCAGTGTGAACAGTATTGGTGCTGCGAACGGTGACGAGCTCGGGCGAATGAACTCCTTCTTGAGCACGTAATCCAGCTGCTTCCTCAGTTCGTCCAGTTCGGGTTGGGTCAGTCAAAACTGTCGCTGTATTGTCGGTTGTGCCCCCCGTTCTAATTCTATTCTATGGTCGTGCGGTCTCTGAGGTGGCAGTCCTGTCGACAGGTCATCCGGGAAAATCCCACTGTACTGCCAAGTCATCCGGTACGTCGGCTAGCAGTTTCTGTAAATCCCCCCCTTTATCTGCTGCCTCGGCTTCCCGAATGTCGACCGCGTACACGTCAGCTCCTGCCGCTACGGCGCGTTTCATCGTGATTGCGTTGATACGCACTGACGAAGACTCGGGCGAGCCCCAGCGGGGTAAGGCGATGTTGTTACCATTCAGTCGTACAATGCAGTCACCCGTCGTCCAGTCGATTCGCGGGTTGTGTCGTCGCAACCAATCACGACCGAGTAAAATGTCGGTTCCGTCGAGGGTTGTCGCGAGCATTTCTTGGCTAAACGTGAAGTTACCCCCGCATCGAATCCGAACTCGATCCATGCGTTCCTGTATTGCCAGTGGCGTGCCGTCTACCAGTCTTGCGTCGATCTCAGGTAAACATCTGTCCAGTGGCAGTTTCAGTTTCCGTGCTGTGGCGGTGTTGATCAAGCTGTGGCTAGCTCCCCCGTCTACAAATATTTTAACTAAGTCTATGCAAATTTTCCCACTAAGCAGTATGGGGCTGTCTACTGTGGTACCCTCCTTATTCGGCCGGGTGTGGTCGATTGCGTGAACCGGCACAATCACTCGGTGAGGGTCGGTTGGGTCGGGCGAGCGGCGTGACCTGTCAGTAGAGGGCCCGTCTGCTACTCACTCCCAGCGTTTCCATGCTGCTTGGTCTGTTTCTGCTGCTCGGCTTTGTCAGAATCTGAACGAATAAATGAAACAAGAAAGAGGGGTTTCACTAGCAAGCAGTTGAGTACATATAGCAAACCCTAAATTGGGCTGTACTCACTATTGAGTACCCCACTGCGGGCTAGACAAATATAACATTCTGACACACCCCCATAGCCAAAGTGGGGTGTAATCAGCACAACAAGCAAAGCAAAACAAGCTCAGGGTGGATCACGACGTCACCACACATTCTGAGCACAAGTACAAGAAGCAGCAGTTTATAGTTCACAGTAATAAGTAAAGCTAGAGGCTATCACAGACGGCAAGTGAGGAGGAGGAGGCTGGACTGATAGGAAAGGATATAGGAGGCAACGGCTGAAGCTGCAGACACACGGGCAACAGGAGCGGCGCACACAGTGGCTACCGGAGCAACGGCCCCGGACTACAGGAGTAACTGGCTCGGCGGCTAACTCTGAGCGGCAGGAGCAACGGACCCACGGGCTACAGGCACAGCAGGCTCTCTGAGCTACCAGCAGCACAGGCCCCGGACTACAGGTGCTGCGGGCGACAAGACGGCTGCCTCCGCCCAACATCTCCAAACTGTCCCACCCCCCTTTCACACACCCCCTGCTGCACCCCTAGTTTCACTCCCACAACACACCCCGCTAGTACCACTCCTTCGTCTCCCACACACCCACCCCCCTCAGCGGCAGCTGCAGCAGTGGGAGACGGAGGAGGAGGAGGAGCAGGGGAGGCCGCACACACCCGCCACCCCATACTCGCCACCCCCAAACTCTAACACGGGGCAGGGCCGTAGCTGGCGGGTAGGGAGGTTAGGGGGGCAGGGCCGCGACAGGGCCGGGGTAGGACAGGGCCGCGACAGGGCGGATGCAGGGCAGGGCCGCGACGAAGGACGGGAGGGGCCGACGCACGGCCCCCCAGGTCGCCTCAATGGGCGACGGGGGGGGCGACGCGCGGCCCCCCAGGGCGCCACGACGGGCGACGGGGGGGGCGACGCGCGGCCCCCAAGTCGCCCCGACGAGCGACGGGGGGGGGGGGGGGGGGGGGGGGGGCGACGCACGGCCCCCCAGGTCGCCGCGACGGGCGACGGGGGGGGGGCGAAGCGTGGCCCCTCTGGGCGCCACGACGGGCGACGGGGGGGGGCGACGCGCGGCCCCCATGGGCGCCGCGACGGGCGACGGGGGGTGGGGGGGGGGAGGGGGGGGGGGGGGGGGGGGGGCGACGTGCGGCCCCCAGGTCGCCTCGACGGGCGACGTGATGGGGGGGGGGCGACGCGCGAGCCCCCCAGGGCTCCGCGACGGGCGACGGGCAGGGCAGCACGCGGGCCCCCAGGGCGCAGCGTGAGACAGCAAACCACCGCGCGCCTCGGGGCGCACGGCGGGCAGAAAACCGCCACGCGCTCGGAGCGCGTGGCGGGAAGAAAAAAAAAAAAAACGTCGCGCACCGGGGGGCGCGTGACAGACAGGACAGCAGCGGAAGCAGGTGAGCCCACACACAGGATCGACCCGGGAGGGTCGACCTGGTCTGATAGCATGTCAGAATCTGGACGAATGAATGAAACAGGAAAGAGGGGTTTCACTAGCAAGCAGTTGAGTACATATAGCAAACCCTAAATTGGGCTGTACTCACTATTGAGTACCCCACTGCAGGCTTCCCCCTTTCCCTTAGCGTTTTCCGAATATTCGCTTTTGCGGTGTCCCGGCCGATTGCACGCGAAGCAGCGCCCTTTGAACGGTGCGGCAGCGGCATTCGTGGCGACGGCACGTATCGTAGCGCCCTCGTTCATCCCACGAGATCAATGTCCCCAGTTACTGCTGCTTCCGTAGGACCCCGGTCTCGGTCGGCGGAAGAAATCGAGTTTCTCCACCATAGCGAGAATCTCTTGAAAATCGGTGACGCCGCGGAGCTGGATTTCCTGAGCAATGTCGTGCTTCATGCCGCCGATGTAGCAGTCGATGCGCTCAGATTCGTGCATGTAGCCCACCTGCTCACACAGCGCCAGAAACCCGCTGGTGTAATCTTGGACGGAACCGAGTTGGCGCCAAGTGCGGAGCTTCTGACGCGCCGCGATCGAAGCCGCAATTGGCTCAAATTGGGCACGTAGACCTGCGCACCACGCGTCCCACGTGCGATATTGGGGCACCTCCACGAAATACGACGGCACCCAGGGTCCGGTTTGTCCTTCTTGTGTTGGTAGAGTTGCGTAGTCCATCGGCTTCGTGACGATGACGCGCCACCAATCCATGGCGGGTCCTTGCAGCAACGACACGGCGTAGCGAATTTTCGCCATATCCTTCGAGACTTAGTTGGCATCGAAGAAGACATTCAATGTGAACAGCCACGCCTGAATGGTAGGACCATCCCGTTGACTCGGGTCAAAGCATGGCGGACGCTGCGGCTTCAGCGGCATCGGCGACCGTAGTGTTGATTCACCGGCCGGCACAGAAATCGTGACACGGGGTTGACTCCTGGCCGCATTCGTCGCCTCAGGGTGTGTCGTGCCGTGTGACACCCCCCCGCACTGGGATGCCCGAAGTGCACACATAGGGATTCAAACCCGAGACCTTCGCTCTGATAACATGTCAGAAACCCAACCATTAGACCATTGGGATAAAGGGGTTTATTAAGTAGTGGGTCAGAGCGCCCATAACCCCCCAGGCCAACATGCCTGTAACCCTTCCCTAGGATCAATCGGGGATCACCAATGGACCTCTGACACACGCGTTTACGAGAGAACGCGAGGACAGCGGCTCCTAGGTGCTAAGGGGCGTGAGTCCCTTCGAGTGAAAAATCAAAAGTTGATTTCCTGGGGTGCAGAGATGCGCGGTTCGAAAAGGAAAGAGGCCCTGATACCAAGTGTTACGTGTGCAATGAATCGTGGTAGCGAGGATTGCAGGCTGCGCGTCCAGTCAGCAAGTGCTGTCAAAAGCTCCTAGTGACTCATTATGAGTATATATGCTGGCAGGGAATCTTTCCCTGCCAAGTAGCGAGAGTTTTTCAACCACAACCCTGTTTCAAATCGACTCGATTGGGTGCGCAATGAAGCGAACAACATTTTTTTGCTAGTAGTTTAAAATTGTATATTTGTTTTTTTATAAGCGCATGCGCTTACATTTTTTACTCAATTATAAGCGCACCCCAATGAAAAATCATGTTTTATTATAAGCGCATGTGCGCTTATATCCGGGGTGATACGGCCAGTCAGAGAAATTTCTTTGATTTGCCCAAAAAACTCTGATATTTCAGCCTTTTTTCGAAGTGAACTCTGAAAAAACAGCCTTTTTTTTAGAAAACCCAGGAAAATGCGATTTTTTCTGGTGTGCAGTGTCAGAACATTATGTCAGAACATTATAGCTTTTACATTTGTGTAGGCTATAGTGGGGTAGCCCATAAGGGGTACAACCCAATTAGGGTTAGTACTTGTACCCAACTGTTTGCTAGTTCATTCATTCTCGTTCGTTATTTTGACATGGAATCAGAGCAGGTTCCTTGGGCCCACCACCTGCTACGCTGCTAGTAACCCCCCCTATGCCCGTCGCCCCTAGGCCTGTCGACCCTAGCCTACGCGCCCGGCCCGTCGACCCTAACCTACGCGCGCCCGGCCCGTCGCTCCTAGCCTACGCGGCCCGTCGACCCCTAGCCCGTGGCTCGTCGACCCCAGGGCCCGGCCCCGTCCCTAGCCCGCGCCCGGCCCCGTTCCTAGACCGCGCCCGGCCCCGTCGGCCCTTAGCCCCGCGCCCGGCCTCGTACCTAGCCCGCGCCCGGCCCCGTCCCTAGCCCGCGCCCGGCCCCGTACCTAGCTCAGCGCCCATCCCATACCCAGCCCGCGCCCGGCCCCGTACCTAGCCCACGCCCGGCCCATTCCCTAGCTCGCGCCCGGCCCCGTACATAGCCCCGCGCTCGGCCCCGTCCCTAGCCCAGCGCCCGGCCCTGTACCTAGGCCGCGCCCGGCCCCGTACCTAGCCCGCGCCCGGCCCAGTACCTAGCCCGTGCCCGGCCCCGTACCTAGCCTCGCGCCCGGCCCCGTTCCGTACCCAGCGCCCGGCCCCGTACCTGCCCAGCGCCCGGCCTCGTCCCTGGCCCAGCGCCCGGCCCCGTACCTAGCCCGCGCCCGGCCCAGTACCTAGCCCGCGCCCGGCCCCGTACCTAGCCCCGCGCCCGGCCCCGTTCCGCGCCCAACGCCCGGCCCCGTACATGCCCAGCGCCCGGCCCCATCCCTAGCCCAGCGCCCAGCGCCGTACCTAGCCCGCGCCCGGCCCCGTACCTAGCCCCGCACCCGGCCCAGTCCCTAGCTCGCGCTCGGCCCCGTACCTAGCCCCGCGCCCGGCCCTGTCCCTAGCCCAGCGCCCGGCCCCGTACCTAGCCCGCGCCCGGCCCCGTACCTAGCCCGCGCCCGGCCCAGTCCCTAGCTCGCGCCCGGCCCCGTACCTAGCCCCGCGCCCGGCCCCGTCCCTAGCCCGCGCCCGGCCCCCACGACGACCCCTAGCCCGCGCCCGGCCCCGTCCCTAGCCCGCGCCCGGCCCCGTCGGCCCCTTGCCCCACTGTCACTGCTGCTCCTGCTACAGCTACTACTGCTACTGCTACAGCTGCTACTGCTGCTCCTACGTACTGCACAGCTATGGCTTCGCTTCGGGTCCTTGCGTTTGATCATGAGGGTAGACCAGTTCAGTTTGACACGTGGCTTGACGACCTGCAGCTGTACCTACGGAGCGATTTTAAGGACAGTGTCTCGCTGTTTGACCTAGCGTCAGGAGCTGTTACTGCCCCTCCCGCCACAGCTGACAGTTCGACTCGCTCACAGTGGCTTACTCGCGACGCTGCTGCCCGCTTAGCCATTCGCAACCACCTGCCATTAGCTGAATGCGCTCACTTCGGACAGCACAGGACAGCACAGGCGCTGTACGACACTGTAGTCGCCCGCTACTCCTCCCCTGCCACTGCTGCTCTAGGCCGCCTCCTTCTGCCCTACCTGTTCCCCGAGCTGTCCGCCTTTGCCACAGTCGAGGACCTGGTTTCCCACCTTCGCGCTAGTGACGCTCGCTACCGTGCTGCCGTTCCTGCTGAGTTCATTGACAGGAACCCGCCCCCGATGTACATCACTCTCTACTTGTCACCCGCCTCCCTGACTCTCATCGCTCTGTCAGGGACCACTTCCTCTCTCTTGACCCCACCTCCCTCACTGTTGACCTCCTCGAGCAGCATCTCCTTGCAGCTGAGACTAGTGCAGTTGCTGTAGGTGCTGCTCGTGGCACTTCGCGCCCGCCCTTCTTTGAGGGGTGTTCCCCATCCCCCCTTGCCCCCTCTTACGCCTCTACTGCTGCTGCAGACGTCTCTGTTCCTGAGGACGTCGGGGCTGCTTCTGCTAGTGCGAAGCGCCTCTGCAGCAAGGGCAAGGGTGGCCGGGGTGGTGGTGGTGGCAGCGGCGGTGGTGGAGGTGGCAGCGAGAGTGGTGGTGGGGGCAGAAGTAGAGCTGGTGGCGGCGGTGGGACTGTTGGTGGGAGTGGGGGCTCTGGTGGCGGGGGTGGAGGCAGCGGTGGGAGTGGCGGCAATGGAGGCGGTGGGACTGGAGGTGGTGGGACTGGAGCTCGGCGTGTCAGTTCTGGGGGTGGCCAGCGTCAGCAGCAGCAGCATCGAGGCGAGACCCCGTCTCCCCAGCAGCTTCGTGAGTGGTTTCTACGTGGGGCGTCTGGGGGTAGTTGCCCGTATGTCATTCGAACAGGTGACCGTGCTGGTCAGACTTGCGGGAGGCTCCACACTCAGCACCGCTGCTTCTCCCGCCTCGACGATGCTTGGCGTGCTGAGTTTGGTGACGACGTCGAGCTCCCTCGCTGGGCAGATCTGCTGAAGTCTAGGATTGCTATCTTTGACCTAGACTTTGATGCTATTCTCTCTGCTATGTATGCTTTGTCTGTTAATGCTGAGGATGACTGTTACCAGTGTGTGCCGCCTGACCCAGGTATAGCCGCTGCTGCTCTAGGTGCTAGTGAGTCTGGTACTCTCCCTGGTACTGCGCCTGCTCAGGCCTTGCACACCTTCACGTTGGACTCAGGCGCCTCGCGCTGTTTCTTTCGTGACAGCACCACCCTCACTCCTCTTCCTACACCTGTCCCGGTCAGACTAGCTGACCCCTCCGGGGGACCGGTCGTGGCCCGTTCCTCCACTATCCTCCCGTGTCCGGCGGTTCCGTCCGGCTCACTGTCAGGTCTTCACCTCCCCTCGTTCTCTACAAACTTGGGGGTCAGCGTGTGTCGATCTGCACGTGCACACGGACGGGCCGGCACCTGGCCACGCTCACTCGTCGGCCAGGGTCGAGTCTGTACACACTCGCTACCGAGCCTTCTCACGTAGTTGTGTCTGCTCAGGTGTCCGCGTCAGGTCAGGTAGCCGCCTCTTGCTCGTGCCGCCTCCTGTTGCACCAGACTCTTCTGTAGCACCACCGCCTGGGTCACCCCACCCTGCCTCGCCTTCGTGGCATGCACTCTCGTCTTCTTGTCTCTGGTCTCCCCAGGTCTCTGCCTCCCCTGCCGCCCTCGCCTGCCCCGCCCTGCCTCCCTTGTGTCGAGGGGCGGCAGCGCGCCGCTCCTCACTCCTCCTCGTTTCCCCCGACGACTGCTCCCCTATAGACTCTCCACATGGACGTGTGGGTTCTAGCCCGCGTCAGTGGATAGAGCCGCGAGCGCTACTTTCTGCTGGTAGTTGACGACTACACGCGGTACACCACGGTCTTTCCCTTGCGCAGCAAGGGTCAGGTCGTTGATGTCTTGATCCCTTGGATCCGCACAGTCCGTCTCCAGCTCCGCGAGCGGTTCGGCCAGGACCTTCCTGTCCTGCGTCTGCACTCTGACAAAATGGGATTGCTGAGCGCCGCATTGGCTTAGTCATGGAGGTTGCTCGTACCTCCATGATCCATGCGGCTGCTCCCCATTTTCTGTGGCCGTTTGCGGTCGAGTACGCTGCGCATCAGCTCAACCTCTGGCCCCGTGTCTCCTTGCCGGAGACCTCGCCCACACTGCGTTGGATGGGGGAGGTTGGCGATGCGTCGGTGTTCCGGGTCTGGGGATCTCGTGCCTTTGATCGCGATACGTCAGCGGACAAGCTCTCCCCCCGTGCTATCCCCTGCGTCTTCCTTGGCTTTGACCCCGACGCGCCTGGCTGGCAGTTTTACCACCCCACCTCGCGCCGTGTCTTCCCTTCTCAGGACGTCACGTTTGACGAGTCGGTCCCCTCCCCCTCCCCCCCCGCCGCTCTTCCTTACTCCTGGTCCCCCTCCGGTAGACCCCCTCCCGCCCCAGGGTCCTGCTCCCTCAGGTGTGTCTCAGGTAGACCCTCTCCCTAGTCCTGCGCCTGTTCAGGTAGCTGTCGACTCAGGTGCTGCTCGGGGTGATGCGTCCGGGGGTGCTGCGTCTGGGGATGCCGAGCCTGGGGGTGCGGAGTCTGAGGGTGCTGAGACTAGGGGTGATGAGCCTGGGGGTGTTGAGACTGGGGGTGCTGAGCCTGGGGGTGTTGCGATTGGGGGTGCTGAGCCTGAGGGTGTTGAGCCTGGGGGTGCTACGTTGGAGGGTGCGGAGTCTGGAGGTGCGGAGCCTCAGGGCGCTGCTTCGTCTGGAGGTTCTGCTGGTGCTTCACCGAGCCTGTCTCCGCAGCAGTTGCGTGAGTGGTTTGTTCGGCGTACGCGCTTTCGGAGTGGAGCTTCTGGAGCTGGAGGTGCTGGCCCTGCTGGAGCTGGAGGTCCTGGAGTTGCTGCTGGAGCTGGTGTTCCTGGAGGTGCTCGTACCTGGGGTACTGGAGCTGCCGGTACTGGTGGTGTTGAGGGTACTGGAGCTGGAGACCTTTCGGATTCTGGTACTACTAGCGCCGGTGGCGCTGGAGCTGGAGGAGCTGGAGTTGGTGGCTCTGGCGCAGGAGGCACTGGAGTTGGAGGCCCTGGTGTTGGAGGTGCTGGAGCTAGAGGAGCTGGAGCTGCTGACCTAGGTGGCGCTGTGCGGCCGCGACCGTACTTCGTTCACCTGCTCCTGCAGGTTCTTGGTACCACACCTTCTGCTGCCCTTACTCCTCCCCTCCTGTGTCCACCGCCTGACCGGTCGTAGCCGCCGTTACAGCCGGCCTCTCCGCTGCCTGCTCCTTCTCCTTACACTGAGCAGTCTGGCGGTCTTACAGAGCGTCGTGAGTCTCGCCTGTTCGCACTGCTCGTCCCGTTCCTCGTTCGCGTCCTCCTCCTGTCCCTGGCACGCACGCTATGACCCTTCGTCCTTCCTCTGTTCCTCTGCGTGTTCCTCTGCCTGCTCCTCCTGAGTCCTCTCTTCCTGAGGTCCCTGACCCTGAGTCTGACCGTGCTCGTGCTGCCAATCCCACTGTCTCTCGTCTCCTAGCCACTGTTGTCACTGACCCTTCTTTTGAGTCTGCTGCTGCGTCTGCTCTCGTTGCTGAGCTGCTTGACTTTGATGCTGCCTGCCATCTCAACTACGCCACTGCTCTTGTTGCTGAGTCTGCGTCTGCCAGTCCTCCGTCCGTCGGGGGTGAGTGTGCTCTTGACACGGACGTCCTTGAGGATAGGCAGGAGGACTTTGAGTCTCTTGCAGCTGCTGTACCTCGTTTCGCTTCCATGCTGCTTGCCCCTGAGGGAGACCCGGATGCTCCAGACATCCCGACCCCGCGCTCTTACGCAGAGGCGATTACGGGTCCTTACTCCTCTCAGTGGCAGGTAGCCATGGATGCCGAGATGGCATCCTGGAAGTCCACAGGCACCTACGTCGACGAGGTTCCCCCACCTGGGGCGAACATAGTTGATGGCATGTGAATCTTCAGGGTGAAGCGGCCGCCGGGTTCTCCGCCTGCCTTCAAGGCACGTTACGTTGCTAGAGGCTTTAGTCAGCGACAGGGAGTTGACTACTTCCAGACCTTCTCCCCCACCCCGAAGATGACTACTCTTCGGGTGTTGCTGCACGTGGCTGCTCAGCGTGACTACGAGTTGCACTCTCTGGACTTCAGCACAGCTTTTCTACAGGGCAGCCTGCACGAGGAGATCTGGTTGCGCCGCCCACCTGATTTCACTGAGTCTTTTCCTGCAGGTACTCAGTGGAGTCTTCGGCGGCCAGTCTACGGTCTCCGTCAGGCGCCTCGCGAGTGGCACGACACACTGAGGACTACACTTGCGGCTCTTGGGTTTGCTCCTGCTACTGCTGACCCGTCGCTGTTTCTACGCACCGACACCTCGCTGCCGCCTTTCTACGTCCTTGTCTACGTCGATGACCTCGTCTTTGCCACTGCTGACACTGAGGCACTGCTCCTTGTGAAGTCCAAGCTGCAGAAGAGACACACCTGCACTGACCTGGGTGAACTGCGCAGCTATCTTGGCTTGCAGATCACCCGGGACAGAGCTCGGCGCACCATTACCCTGACTCAGTCACACATGGTGCACCAGGTCCTTCAGCGCTTCGGCTTCCAGTTCTCCTTGCCACAGCCCACTCCTCTGTCTACCAACCACTCGCTCTCAGCTCCACCTTCGGACGAGTCCGTAGAGCTGAGTGGTCCGTACCCAGAGCTTGTGGGTTGCCTCATGTACCTGATGACGTGCACTCGACCTGACCTCGCGTACCCTCTCAGCCTCCTGGCTCGCTACGTGGCTCCCGGCAGGCACCAAAAGGTGCACTGGGATTCTGCGAAGAGGGTACTGCGTTACTTGTGCAGTACGTTGAGCATGGGGCTCGTGCTTGGAGGACGAGGTCCAGTTGTCCTCACCGGTCACGCAGACGCTTCCTGGGTTGACGACTTAGCTACGCAACGGTCGTCACAGGGTTACACCTTCAGCCTTGGCTCTGGCTCTGTCTCCTGGCGGTCTTCCCGCTCGTCTTCGGTTCTCAGCTCCAGTTGTGAGGCTGAGATCTACGCTGGGGCCATGGCTGCATAGGAGCTACGCTGGCTCACCTACCTGCTGACTGACTTGGGAGAGCAGCCTCGTTCGCCTCCAGTTCTGTACGTAGACAACAAGGCCATGATTGCCTTGTGCCAGGAGCACAGACTAGAGCACAGAACGAAGCACATCGCTCTGCGATACTTCCTTGCTCGAGAGTTGCAACAGCGTGGCCAGCTTCGCCTTGCGTACGTGGCCAGTCGGGCCAACACTGCTGATGTCTTCACCAAGGCACTTCCGCCTGGTGATCATCAGCGTTTTGTTACTGTGTTAGGCCTTGTGCCTACTTTGCCTCATTTGCTTACTGCTTGACTTTGCTTGTACTGTGGTCTATATATATATACCTGCATGCTTGCACTTGCTAGGGTATGATCACTTTATTGTTTGTTTCTCTTTTATATATAACACTGCATGTCAACTGGCCTTTTGGCCCTTTACTTGTGCTCGGACTGTGTGGTGACTTTGTGATCCACCCTGAGTTTGCCTTGCTTTTCTTGACTGGTCTTGTGACCACTTGTTCTCCCCTACTTTGCCTATGGGGGTGTGTCAGAACATTATAGATTTTACATTTGTGTAGGCTATAGTGGGGTAGCCCATAAGGGGTACAACCCAATTAGGGTTAGTACTTGTACCCAATTGTTTGCTAGTTCATTCATTCTCGTTCGTTATTTTGACACATTATAGCTTATATATTTGTGTAGGCTGAAGTGGGGTAGCCCATAAGGGGTACAACCCAAGTAGGGTTAGTACTTGTACCCAACACTTTGCTAGTTCATCTCATTCTCGTTCGTTACTTTGACATGGAATCAGAGTAGGTTCCTTGGGCCCACCACCTGCTACGCTGCTAGTACCCCCCCTAGGCACGTCGCACCCCTTAGGCCCGTCGTGCCACCTCACGGCCCCGCAGCCCCCTTCGATCCAGGCCCCTAGGCCCCGTCGCTCACGGCCCCTCGGCCCCGTCGCTCACGGCCCCTAGGCCCCGGCCCGTCTCTGCCCCTAGCTCGGCCCCTCGGCCCCGTCGGCCCCGTCGCCCCTAGCCGCGCCACTCGGCCCCGTTGGCCCCATCGCCCCTAGCCGCGCCCCTCGGCCCTGTTGGCCCCGTCGCCCCTAGCCGCGCCCCACAGCCCCGTTGGCCCTGTCGCCCCTAGCCGCGCCTCGCGGCCCTGTTGGTCCTGTCGACCCTAGCCGCGCCCCTCGGCCCCGTTGGCCCCGTCGCCCCTAACCGCGCCACTCGGCCCCGTTGGCCCCGTCGCCCCTAGCCGCGCCCCTTGGCCCCGTTGGCCCCGTCGCCCCTAGCCACGCCTCGCTGCCCCGTTGGCCCCGTCGACCCTAGCCGCGCCCCGCGGCCCCGTTGGCCCCGTCGCCCCTAGCCGCGCCTCTCGGCCCCGTTGGCCCTGTCGACCCTAGCCGCGCCCCTCGGCCCCGTTGGCCCCGTCGCCCCTAGCCGCGCCCCTCGGCCCCGTTGGCCCAGTCGACCCCTAGGCCCCTAGCCGTGCCCCTCGGCCCTGTTGGCCCCGTCGACCTCGTCGCCCCTAGCTCGGCCCCGTTGGCCCCGTCGACCCCGTCGCCCCTAGCCGCGCCCCTCGGCCCCGTTGGCCCCGTCGCCCCTAGCCGCGCCCCTCGGCCCCGTTGGCCCCGTCGCCCCTATCCGCGCCCGTTGGCCCCGTTGGCCCCGTCGACCCCGTCGCCCCTAGCTGCGCCCCTTGGCCCCGTTGGCCCCGTCGCCCCTAGCCGCGCCCCTCGGCCCAGTTGGCCCCGTCGACCCCGTCGCCCCTAGCCGCGCCCCTCGGCCCTGTTGGCCCCGTCGCCCCTAGCATTGGCCCCGTTGCCCCCACCTAGGCCCCGCGGCCCGTCGCCACCTGGCCCCTCGGCCCCTGGCCCCTCGGCCCCTCGTGGCCCCTCGTGTTTGGCCCCTCAGCCTCTAGCCCCTCGGCAACAAGGCCCCTTGGCCCCTCGTCCCTAGGCACCAAGGCCCCTCGGCCCTAGGCACCAAGGCCCCTCGTGGCCCCTCGTGTTTTGCCCCTCGGCCTCTTGTTTGGCCACTCGGCCCCGCCCCTTGGCCCATCGGCCGCTAGGCTCGGCCCCTCGGCCCCTTGGCCCCTTGGCCCCCAGGCACCTCGGCCCCTCAGCCCCTAGCCTCGGCCCTTCGGCATCGTGTTTGGCCCCTCGGCCCCGCCCCTTGGCCCCGTGGCCCCTAGTCCCCTCGGCCCCCCGGCCCCTAGGCCCCTTGGCCCCTTGACCTCGTATTTGGCCCCTCGGCCCCTAGGCCCCCCCTCGGCCCAGCCCTTGGCCCCTTGGCTACTGCTGCTGCTGCTCCTGCTGTTACTGCTGCTCCTGAGTGCTGCGCCACTATGGCTTCGCTTAGAGTTCTAGCGTTTGATCATGAGGGCAGACCGGTTGCATTTGACACATGGCACGACGATTTGCGACTGTACCTACTGAGCGATATTAAGGACGGTGTCTCACTGTTTGACCATGTGTCCGGTGTCGCTCCAGCCCCTCCAGCCACAGCTGACGGTGGGACTCGTTCCCAGTGGCTGTCTCGTGACGCTACTGCCCGCGTAGCCATTCGCAACCACCTGCCGGTGGCTGAAAGTACTCACTTTGGACAGCACAGGACAGCACAGGCCCTGTACGACGCTGTCGTTGCTCGCTACTCCTCCCCTGCCACTGCTGCTCTAGGCAGACTGCTACTGCCCTACCTGTTCTCTGAGCTGTCGGCTTTTGCCACCGCAGCGGACCTGGTTACCAACCTGCGCACTAGCGACGCTCGCTACCGCGCTACCGTCCCTGCTGAGTTCCTTGCCACGAACCAGCCCCCCATGTTCATCACCCTCTACTTCATAGTCTCTCGCCTCCCTGACTCTCTTCGCTCTGTCAGGGACCACTTTCTCTCCCTTGACCCCACCTCCCTCACTGTTGACCTCCTCGAGCAGCATCTCCTCGCAGCTGAGACTAGTGCAGTTGCTGTAGGTGCTGCTCGTGGCACTCCGCGCCCGCCCTTCATTGAGGGGTGCTCCCCCTCCCCCCTTTCCCCCTCCTTCGCCTCTGCTGCTGCTGCAGACGTCTCTGTTCCTAAGGACGTCGGTGCTGCTTCGACTAGTGCGAAGCGCCGCAGCAGCAAGGGAAAGGGTGGCCGGGGTGGTGGAGGTGGCAGCGGTGGTGGTGGAGGTGGCAGTGGGAGCGGTGGTAGGGGCAGCGGTGGAGGTGGTGAAGGCAGTGGAGGTGGTGGCGGCGGTGGGACTGGTGGCGGCAGTGGGGGCTCTGGTGGCGGCGGTGGAGGCAGCGGAGGGAGTGGCGGCGGTGGAGGCGGTGGGTCTGGTGGTGGCAGGTCTGGACCTCGGCGTGGAGGCCCTGGTGGTGGTCAGCGACAGCAGCAGCAGCGTCGGGGCGAGACCCTGTCGCCCCAGCAGCTCCGTGAGTGGTTGGTTCAGCGTGGGATGGGTGGGGGTAGTGAGACCTGCTCGTATGTCCTTCGCACGGGTGTCCGTGCGGGCCAGACATGCGGGAAGTTTCACACTGAGCACCGCTGCTTCTCCCGCCTTGACGACGCCTGGCGTGCTGAGTTTGGTGACGACGTCGAGCGCCCTCGCTGGGCGGAGTTGCTTAGGTCGGGCGTTGCTATCTTTGACCTAGACTATGATGCTATTATCTCTGCCATGTATGCTTTGTCTTTTAGTGCTGAGGGTGACTGTTACCAGTGCGTGCCACCTGACCCAGGTATAGCGGCTGCTCCTCTAGGTGCGGGTGCGTCTGGTACTCCCCCTGGTACTGCGCCTGCTGAGGCCTTGCACACCTTCACGTTGGACTCCGGCGCATCGCGCTGTTTCTTTCGTGACAGCACCACTCTCATCCCTCTCCCTGCACCTGATCCGGTCAGACTGGCTGACCCCTCTGGGGGCCCGGTCGTTGCCAGTTCCTCCATTGTCCTCCCCTATCCGGCGGTTCCGTCCGGCTCACTGTCAGGTCTTCACCTCCCCTCGTTCTCTACGAACTTGGTGAGTACCGCTGCCCTTCAGGATGCGATGGTCACTACCACCACTCCTGGGGGTCAGCGTGTGTCGATCTGCACGTGCACACGGACGGGGCGTCACCTGGCTACGTTCATTCGTTGGCCAGGGTCGAGTCTGTACACGCTGGCTACCGGGCCTCCTCAGGTCGCTGCGTCTGCTCAGGTGTCCGCGTCAGGTCAGGTAGCCGCCTCTTGTTCGTGTCGCCTCCTGTCGCACCAGACTCTTCTGTGGCACCACCGCCTGGGTCACCCCTCCCTGCCACGCCTTCGTGGCATGCACTCACGTTTTCTCGTCTCTGGTCTACCCAGGTCTCTGCCTCCCCTCCCGCCCTCGCCTGCCCCGCCCTGCCTTCCTTGCGTCGAGGGGCGGCAGCGCGCCGCTCCTCATTCCTCCTCGTTTCCCCTGACGACTGCTCCCCTACAGACTCTCCACATGGACGTGTGGGGCCCAGCCCGCGTCAGTGGACAGGGCCGCGAGTGCTACTTTCTGCTGGTTGTTGACGACTACACGCGGTACACCACGGTCTTCCCCTTGCGCAGCAAGGGTGAGGTCCCTGATGTCTTGATCCCTTGGATCCGCACAGTCCGTCTCCAGCTCCGCAAGCGCTTCGGTACAGACCTTCCTGTCCTACGTCTGCACTCTGACAGAGGTGGTGAGTTCTCCTCCGACCTCTTGCGGGACTTTTGTCGTGGGGAGGGCATTCTCCAAACGTTCACGCTTCCGGACTCTCCTCAGCAAAATGGGATTGGTCTCGGTCTTCTCCTTTGCTGATGAATAATCTCCACGTGCTTGGCCAGCCATGCGGGGAGGACGCTTGTCACGGTTGGTCTTGCTAATGAGGACTTGGTAGCGTTGTTCCTGAATCATCATTCGCTGTAGTGTGTAGCTGTCCGAGATGTCGTGTAGCATTGCCGAATGCCTCAGCTCCTCCCAATGCGGCGGGAGCCCGGTAATCAGATTCAACGTGAACGAATCTTCATCCACCATCTTTCCCGCCATTGTCAGTTTGTCCCAAATTGCAATTGCTCGGTTGATGTATTCCTCCACTCTTTCTTGGCTCCACATCTTCAGGTTGTCCAATTGCCTTTGGAGAGACGCCTTTGCCACCGAATCCTTTGCCTGGTAAGTCTCCATAAGGTACTCCCATGCTTCGAATGCCGGACTGTATAACTCTTGGAACACGTCAAGTTGCAGCTGAATCGTTGCGCTCACGCTATGCAAAAGCACCCAAAAAGCCAGCGTAGCACGTTGTGAGTAATATGCTTGTAGAAATTCTAGCCGTTCCATTGCATCTCGCATTTCTCCATTCACCATTGTAACCGGGTATTGTAGCGTCACGAAGAACTCCCATAGGTTTGTCACGCGCGCGTTCATGCGAAACCGAAGAGCCCACTCTCGAAAGTTAGTGCCGTCGAACGGAGTTGTTGTGAACGCTTTGTCTACCGCTGCTCCCACCATCTTGCGTGACAACCTGTCCTTGTCTTCTTCGGTATACTCGCGTGGAGATGGGTCGAAGAGCGTAGGCACAGTAGATGGTCGAGGTAATTGTACCGTGCGTTGTGTGCCTTCACGTTCCACCACTTCCACTTGATCATGTCGCATAACTCCACTTGACTGCATCCCGTGCCCCATGCGCCCAATGCTCCCCCCATGTACAACTTCCGTTTGAGACCGTAGCGCACGAAGAGATACGACGTTGTTGCCATAAAGGTGAGTTCTGCCCATTACGGGAACTCCAATGGGATGAGAGTTAGTGGCAAGTCGTCGTAGTGGAGCAGCACAAAAAATGTAGAATTCGAATCCCACACCTTCCATGCCCACATGACTGCTTCTACCACTCCCTTCATCAATCTGCCCTCTCATGTTTCTTCCCACGCCGATCCCATGTTCCCTCACATTCCTTCCACTCACGTACTCATCATCCCTCCCCGTTGCTTCCTTTTGCATGGAGCTCCCTCCCGCCATGCCTTCAATCCAATCGTTGCCACTTGCTATACAAATTTGCTAGCGTGCCTGTCCAATGTGAATAACGGTAGGGTTATGACCAAATTTCAGCAGCATGCCCCCTAGAGTAGCTCTGATACCATGCTGGAAAGGCATAGTGCCATCGTAGTGGAAGCTTTGATAGTATAATAAATAGCAAGAGAAACTTGCAACTGAAAGGATTGAGAACAATGGAATTGGATTGATAATGAAAGCTCACAGTAGGGTTTTTATCCATGCAACTACCCTGCCAAAGTCTAACCATCCCCACCAATAATTGTACCTCCAATAATGGTACCTCCAATAATTCTACCCCAAAAGCCCTGGACTCCAATAATGCAGTCCCTACAATAATTGTACATTTATTGTAGGATTGAGCCTTATAAATGAAACTACAGTCAAATCTAGTGGCATGTATATTTCCTTATGTTTCTATTTCCAACACAAAATACACTACAGAAGCCTAGAAATACATGGGTGAATTGTTGGAAACAGTTGATTTAAGCGCTTCTATCGTGTCGAAACACCAAGTCAGAAGCGAAGCAGAACATATCGAAGCATCAGCGAGTCAACCCTCGGAGGTTGAACAACTGCTGGAGGTTACGCGAAAGTCAAAGGTCAGCGACCCTTGACCTGACAAGTACAGCGCGACAGCAAGGACAAACAACTGACTCGCTACTGAGCAGTTGCCCGAGTCGACACTGTATTGAACCGCAACAGTAACAGTAAAACGGTTATTAACCGTATCTCTTCATATTCCCTGTATCCTTATAAAAGCTTGTATCTCTTTGTTTTAATCAATCTACTTTGCCCTCACATACTAGCGCAAGGTGGTTCATAAGTTCTCATTAAGACGCTTCCGCTATTACATTGTCCTACCCCGAATTTAGTCCTGCAAAGATCCTAAGGGCCCTTTTCAGCCCAACATGGTATGAGAGCAGTCAGGACAAATTCAACTACAATCAAGACACCCACAACATCACAAGACATGGCAACACAGAAGGAGAGAAGCTCCTCTAACGGGTCTCCCGGTACTACTCCTAATCCACCTCCTGCCTCTGGCCTACAGACAGAGGAGGGTACGGCAACAAGACCAAGGGCAACGTCCTCAGAAACTCCCGCGAATCAAGCCGCGGCCTTCGACCCAGACATGATGGAGAAGTTCTTCTCCTTCATGTCCTTCTACGAACAACACCAGCAAGGGGCACCTGCACAGTTAAACAACAGCAACAACAACAACGCAACACCAATGAGCCTCGACGGTTCATCCTACGCACGTGGAAATCAACAGCAACGGCCTACCTTTGCTCCGTACGAGCCCCAGCGTGGCTCCGTCAGCTTTATGCCACACCCGCAGCCTGCATCTGGACAAGAGAGGACACTGGATGCACTTCAAGTTCAGTCGCAGTTCGCGCACGTCTTAAAACTGCAAACGACAAGGCCTTTCGACGGAAAGGACTTCTTTACCTGGTCATTCGAGTTCGAGCTAATGATGGAAGGCGCGCAGATCCTTGGCTTCTTCGATGGGTCCCTGCCATATCCAACACACGGCACACTGTACGACAAGCAGCAGTACACGTATCAGTCAATGATGGCGTACACAATATTACTGAGAAACATCACTCCGAATCAGCAGCAGAATATACGGTCTTACCGAGGATACGGCAACTCTGCAGAGCTCGCGTACAACCACCTGAAGAACCTGTATCAAGCAACAGACAGCGTAAATCAAAGTCAGTTAATGGCGCAACTGACGACAGTCGAAATGAAACCAGGCGAAAAGGGGATGGCGTATATCAGCCGTTGTCGCAAATTGCGCGACAAACTCCTTCGATGCGGAGGGTCGATTTCAGAATACGCCTTCGTCACAGTCATCATCGGCGGCCTCGGTCCTCAGTGGCGCTCCACCCGCGCCATACTCCGAGCCCACGGAAAAATATCAGAAGCAGCACTCTGCGCCGAGATCCACGCTGAGCAGCAAGATATGGACCTGCAAGAAGAACGACACAAAAGAAAGGCATCAGTGCCCGAATTCGCATTTCACACTCAACGGCGCAACAACAACAACTATTGGCATCAACCGAAACCAGTACCTCCGTTCTGTCACCTTTGCAAGACGTCAGGCCACCCCCGTACACACTGCCCAAACCGGCCGCTTCGCCCTTCAAGCAGTCAAGTCGCCTCAACGCAAGCGAACTCGACCTCTCAAGTACAAGCTTCAACAACATCGACGGGACAACCTGCGCAAAGAACAAGAAACATCGTCAGTTGCATGACACGACTGACCGACTCCTGCATCACAGAGTCACCACCACATTACTCACCGAAAGAGCAACTCGACAACAGCACGTCTCGCCGCGAGTCACTTCAACCAAATCCGACGTATGCAGCCATCGCTCAAAGCGAGCCGTCCGGGAAAGATACGTGGTTCTTAGACAGTTGCTGCGGACAGCATATGTGCTCTTCAGGACGCTTTGTTCAACGTGAACACCAACTTCAACGCGAGGTCGTCATCACCGTCGCCAACAATCAGAACCTGCACACACGACGACAAGGCGTAGTGCAACTTCAGTCACGAGAAACAAACGTCATACTGCAGATGTCAAAGGTTTTAATAGCAGAAGGACTCGGTTACAACCTACTCAGTGTCAGTCAACTGATGGCGAAGGGTATACACCTTGAAGCAGATAGCACTAATCAAGAATTCAAGTTATACCACGGGAAAGACGGTCTCTACATCGGGAAGGCGATCTTAAAAAACAACGTCTTCGTCCTCGACTTCGTCCCAGATCTTGGCACGGCTGACAGCGACGGGATTGTCACTTTCACCTCTTGGACACATCCACCGGATCTTGACCCCGACTTCAGTCCACAAGGCTTCTGGTACTCGCACACCATCCGTGAGGCAGAACGAACAAGAGCATTAGTAACAATTCAACACTCGGCAGCAGCAGAGACAACATCGGCAGCAGCAGAGACAACATCGGCTGCAGCAGAGACAACATCGGCAGCAGCAGAGACAACATCGGCAACAGTAAAAACAACGACAGCAGCAGCAGCAACATCGACACCAATCGTTGGTCCTTCAACTGCATCGGCTCAAATCGACGATACTTCACCGACTCCTGTGCAACAGCTTAACCCAACACCACGAGAAGTACATCGAAGTGCAAACTTCACCGCAAGCTTCTACTCCAACTCCGACTTGTATCGTCGCTCACCCGGACATAGCGCTAGCGAAGACATCTGGCACGCACGAATGGGACATCCAAGTAACACGGTGTTAAACAACACAATCAGAGCAGGAGTACTCGACAAAGATTCACTGCTTCTAACCGATGGAAGCGAACTTCGACGAGCTTGTGGAACGTGCTTTACCTGCCCCGAAGCTGACTTACCACATCGGCCATTCGCTTCTCACCACAACCCCAGCGCACCAGCTTACAAACCACTTGAGAAAGTGTACAGCGACATCCTGTACAATCGCGAACCTGGACAAGGAGCATACAGCTATACCATCACGTTCATCGATGCCGCTACACGTTACGTTTGGCACCTTAATCTTCCGAGCAAGGACATGGCTTTCGAGGCCTTCGTCGCTTGGCTCCCAGTAGCAGAACGAGAATCAGGTGTGAAACTAAAAAGCTTCCAGTCAGACGGAGGAGGAGAATACACCTCACAGAGGTTCAAGCAGTTCTTGGCAGAAAGAGGAATCAAGAGGCTCATCTCGCTTCCCTACGCCCATCAACAGCAAGGCGTGGCGGAACGGATGAATCGAACTCTCCAGAACACCATGCGCAAATTACTGCGTGGCATGCGACTGCCCAATCACCAGTGGCCTGAAGCAATGGACCACGCTGTCATGCTGCACAACTTGCTTTCGTCGTCGTCACTACCGAACAACGCATCACCGCACCTGCTGTGGACAGGAAAACAGGGCAGCACAAAAATGTTAAGAGTTTTCGGCTGCATGGTACAAAACCGACCCCCATCTGCACGAGCCGGCCGATTTTCCCAACGCGCACAGTGGGGACCACACCTGGGCATCGAAAGAAATTACAACGCGTGGAAGATTTTCGACGTCCACTCCAAAGAAACAGTAGCAGCACGTGATGTCATTTTCTACGAACGACTCACCCTTCCGACGTATCTTGCCAACCTGGAAGAAGATCGGGATCCCACAGGTGGCTTCCGTGGTGACCGACACTTCGCCTCGGCAGCAGACGAAGCTGACTGGGACGAGCAGAACGTGGATAACGCCTCGGAAGAAGCAGGACCACTCCCATACTGCTCCGTGCCTATCCCGATGGACGACGAAAATCCTCGCGAACGCGTCAACGCCGAAACTTATTTCGACTTCGCCGACACCGGTTACGTTACACCTGCAGAAGTCAACACCAACGAAGCAGAAAGCATAGGGCCCAATTTCATACCAGACCCAGAAGCCAGTGACGAAGCAGCTTATCCCGCGGACACAACACTCCCCCGCTACACACAGAGTGGCCTCCAGATACTCGGCCTAGTCACCGCGGTCCACGGCACGGAAACTCCTAAGGAGCCTGCCACAGTTCAGCAGGCTCTGGGGGGGGAGCATAGGGAAAAATGGCGTGAAGCCATGGACAAGGAACTGAAAGCTCTGAAGGAGCGCAACACCTGGAAAGTTGTCCCTATCAGCGTAGCACGAAACAAGACAATACTCACCGGGAAGTGGGTCTTCCGTGTGAAGACGAAAGCAGACGGCACCATTGACAAGTTCAAGGCACGCTGGGTCGTACGCGGCTTCGACCAAGAGCATGGACGTGACTTCACCGAGACATTCGCTCTGGTCAGCCGACACACTTCACTATGAATTCTTCTCGCGATCGCTGCCATGAAGAAAAAGAAACTGCGGCAAATCGACGTCGCCAATGCATTCCTTTACGCACCTGTTGACGCCGAAATCTACGTCGAACTCCCACACGGTTCCCACGGAGAGCCCAACCAAGTCTGTCAGCTGCAAAAATCCCTGTACGGGATCAAACAGGCCCCGAGACTGTGGCAGCAGTACCTACACGATCGACTTACTCGCATCGGATTCCGGCAGCTACCGCACGACCAAGGCATGTACCGGCTTACGAAAGGCGACGACTATATTCTACTAATCGTCTACGTAGACGATCTACTCTACATCGGGTCGACCGACAACGTCACTACCTGTTTCGAAGGGGAGTTACAGAAAGACCTCACGCTCACAGTCTCATCTACCGTCACGCAGTACCTCGGCCTCAATATCCAGGAAGGAGAAAGCGCGATCTACCTCAACACCGCAAAATATGCCGACAACATCGCCAAACGTTTCGCACTCACACCAACTACCATCTCCACGCCATACCGCTACACGGCAGGAAATAACAAGGCAGAATCTGCTCCACTAAAGCCCACCAGGATACGCGACTACCAGAGGAAGCTGTGATGCCTTCTCTTTGCGGCTGTTACCTGCCGCCCGGACCTATCATACTCCGCAAGTCAACTCGCCACCTACCTCAAAAAGCCTGAAGCTGATCACATGACGGAACTCGACCGCGCTCTTCACTACCTCATTAGTACTCCAACGATCGGCCTGATCTACTACAAGAACAGAACTACAACGCCCAAGTTAATCGGCTACGTCGACGCCGACCACGCCGGAGATTCTGACTGTTAGAATGTAGAACTGAACGAGAATGTGTGAAACTAGGCAGCAGGGTGATACAAGTAGGAAACCCTAGCAATGTTGTACCCCCTAAGGCTAAACCCACTATAGCCTACACAATATGAACATGTATAATGTTTGACACACCCCCATAGGCTAAGTGGGAGACAACCAGATGGTCACAAGACCAGTCAAAGCAAAGCAAAGCAAGCTCAGGGTGGATCTCAAGGAAACCACACAAATTCCGAGCACAAGCAAGTGGTCACAAGACCAGTTCACATGCAGTTTGATAATATAACAAGAGGTACAGTGATCACAACCTAACAAGAGTAAACATGCAGGTATATATATATAGAGATCACAGTACAAGCAGAGTCAAGAAGTGAGCAAGTGAGGGAGAGTAGGCACAAGGCCTAGAACAGTACAGAAACGCTGATGGTCACAAGGCTGAAGCGCCTTGGTGAACACATCAGCAGTGTTGGCCCGAGTGGCCACGTAACGCAGACGAAGCTGACCACGCTGCTGCAGCTCTCGAGCAAGGAAGTAGCGCAGAGCGATGTGCTTCGTCCTGTGCCCCAGTCTGTGCTCCTCACACAAGGCAATGGCGGCCTTGTTGTCAACGTACAGCACTGGAGGAGAACGAGGCCGCTCTCCCAGGTCGGTCAGCAGGTAGGTGAGCCAGCGTAACTCCTGTGCAGCCATGGCTGTGGCGTAGATCTCAGCCTCACAACTGGAGCTGAGAACAGAAGAAGAGCGAGTAGAACGCCAAGAAACTGAACCAGAGCCAAGGCTGAAGGTGTAACCCTGAGACGACCGCTGCGTAGCCTGGTCGTCAGCCCAAGAAGCGTCTGAGTGACCCGTGAGGACAACGTCGCTCCGACCTCCAAGCACGAGCCCCATGCCCGACGTACTGCACAAGTAGCGCAACACCCTCTTAGCGGCATCCATGTGCTCCTTCCGGTACATGAGGCAGCCCACAAGCTCTGGATACGGGCCACTCGGCTCTACGGACTCATCCGAAGGCAGAGCTGAGAGCGAGTGACCGGTAGGCAGAGGAGTGGGCTGAGGCGAGGAGTACGTGAAGCGGAAGCGCTGAAGGACCTGCTGCACCATGTGTGACTGAGTCAAGGTGATGGTGCGCTGTGCTCTGTCCCGGGTGATCCGCAAGCCAAGATAGCTTGTCAGCTCACCCAGGTCTGTGCACGTGTGTCTCTTCTGCAGCTCCGACTTCACGTGGGCGAGTGCCTCAGTGTCAGCAGTAGCAAAGACCAAGTCGTCTACGTAAACAAGAACGTAGAACGGCGGCAGAGTGGTGTCGGTGCGTAGAAACAGCGACGGGTCAGCAGTAGAAGGAGCAAACCCAAGAGCAGCAAGAGTAGTCCTCAGTGTGTCGTGCCACTCACGGGGTGCCTGGCGGAGACCGTAGACTGGCCGCCGGAGGCTCCACTGGGTACCAGGAGGGAACGACCCAGTGAAGCCAGGTGGGCGGCGCAGCCAGATCTCCTCGTGCAGGCTGCCCTGTAAGAACGCAGTGCTGAAGTCAAGAGAGTGGAGCTCGTAGTCACGCTGAGCAGCGACGTGCAGCAGAACCCGAAGAGTGGTCATCTTCGGGGTCGGGGAGAAGGTCTGGAAGAAGTCAACTCCCTCTCGCTGACTGAAGCCTCGTGCAACGTAACGCGCCTTGAAGACAGGCGGAGAACCCGGCGGCCGCTTCACCCTGAAAATCCACATGCCACTGACGATGTTCGCCCCAGGTGGGGGAACCTCGTCGACGTAGGTGCCTGTGGACTTCCAGGATGCCATCTCTGCGTCCATGGCTGTCTGCCACTGAGAGGAGTAGGGACCCTCCATCGCCTCTGCGTAGGAGCGTGGGGTCGGGATGTCTGGTGCATCCGGGTCTCCCTCAGGGGCAACTAGCATGGACACGAGATGAGGCAAAGCAGCGGCAAAGCACTCAAACTCCTCCTGTCTGTCCTCAAGGACGTCCGTGCCAAGAGCACACTCACCCCCGACAGACGGAGGACAGACAGACTCAGACTCAGACTCAGCAACAAGGCTAGCGGCGTAGTCTAGACGACAGGCAGCAGCAAAGTCAACAAGCTCAGCGACTAGAGCAGACGCAGCAGAGGACTCAAAGGAAGGGTCAGTGACAGCAGTGGCAAGGAGACGCGTGACAGTAGGACTGGCAGCACGAAGAGAGTCAGACTCCGGGTCAGCAAGAGCAGGAAGAGAGGACGCTGGTGGAGACGGCAGTGGGACACGCTGTGGAGCAGTAGAGGGACGCAGGGTCATATAGTGAGTGCCAAGGACAGGAGGAGGACGCTGACGTGGAACACGACGACCAGCGCGGACAGCGCGGACAGGCGACTCTGGACGCGTCTCAGGCGACGGAGGACGAGACTCAGGCTCACGACGCTCCGTAAGACCTCCCGTCGGCGCAGTGTAGGGAGAAGGACCAGGAAGTGGAGAGACTGGCTGTAACTGTGACTGCGACTGGACAAGCGGTGGACTCAGTAGGGGAGGAGTAGGACCAGGAGAGGGCGGAAGGCCAAGAACCTGCTGAAGGAGCGGAACGTAGTACGGCCGTGGCCGCTCAGCACCTCCAGCTCCAACCCCCTCAGCAGGGCCAGTCCCAGCAGCTCCAGCAGCACCGCCAGCAGCAGCAGGGTCCCCAGCAGCTCCAGTACCAGCAGCACCTCCAGTAGTGCCAGCAGCACCACCAGCAGCAGCAGCACCTCCAGCAGCTCCAGCAGCACCAGTACCAGCAGCACCTCCAGCAGCGCCAGCAGCACCGCCAGCAGCAGCAGTACCACCAGCAGCTCCAGTAGCTCCAGCACCAGTAGCACCTCCAGCAGCGCCAGCAGCACCAGCAGCACCTCCAGCAGCGCCAGCCGCACCGCCAGCAGCAGCAGCACCTCCAGCAGCTCCAGCAGCACCAGAACCAGTAGTACCTCCAGCAGCGCCAGCAGCACCTCCAGCAGCAGCAGTACCTCCAGCAGCTCCAGCAGCACCAGCAGCACCTCCAGCAGCGCCAGCCGCACCGCCAGCAGCAGCAGCACCTCCAGTAACTCCAGAAGCTCCAGAGTCCACGACACCGGGAGCGCCACTCCGGAGACTGCAGCGCCTAGCGTACCACTCTCGGAGCTGCTGGGGAGAGGGCAGCTCCCGCCTAGGAGGGGAAGCACTAGCACCAGCTCCGGCACCACTCCGAGCTCCAGAAGCACCTCTCCTGAGGCTGCAGTACTGTAAGTACCACTCACGCAGCTGCTGCGAGGAGAGGCCTCCCCCAGGTGCAGCACGCTCAGGCTCAGTACTCTCAGACGTAGCACTCCCAGGCTCAGCACCCCCAGGCTCAGCACCTCCAGACTCAGCACCCGCAGGCTCCGCACCCTCAGGCTCAGCACCCCCAGACTCAGCACCCGCAGGCTCCGCACCCCCAGACCCCGCACCCCCAGGCTCAGCACCCCCAGACTCCGCAACCCCAGGCTCCGCACGCTCAGGCTCAGCACCCCTGGCAGGACGAGAGTCGACAGCTACCTCGACAGGCTCAACCGGGTCTACCTGGGACACACCTGAGGGAGCGGCACCCTGAGGGGGGAGGGGGTCTACCACAGCAGCACCTGGCGCGACGAAGAGAGGCGGGGGGGGGAGCGGGGCAGTGCGGTAGGGGAAGAGGCGGTAGTAGGGCACGGACTCGTCAAAAGTGACGTCCTGAGAGGGCAGGACACGGCGCGAGGTGGCGTGGTAAAACTGCCAACCAGACGCGTCCGGGACAAAGCCAAGGAAGACACAGGGAACAGCGCGGGAGGAGAGCTTGTCCGCGAACGTATCGCGAACAAAAGCTCGGGACCCCCAGACCCGAAAACGCGACGCATCGCCAACCTCTCCCGTCCAACGCAGTGTCGGCGAAGTCTCCGGAACGGAGACACGGGGCCAGAGGTTGAGCTGATGCGCAGCGTATTGGACCGCAAACGGCCACAGAAAGTGGGGGGCAGCCGCATGGATCAAGGAGGTACGAGCGACCTCCATGACCAAACCAATGCGGCGCTCAACAACCCCATTCTGCTGTGGAGAGGCCGGAAGCGTGAACGACTGGCGGATGCCGTGCTCCGCACAGTAGGCTGCCAAGAGGTCAGAGGAGAACTCACCCTTGGTGCGCAAGGGGAAGACCGTGGTGTAGCGCGAGTAGTCGTCAACAACGATCAGGAAGTACCTCTCCTGACCCTGTCCACGGACGCGGGCTGGGCCCCACACGTCCATGTGGAGCGTCTGCAAGGGAGCAGTCGTCGGGGGAAACGAGGAGGAGTGAGGAGCGGCGCGCTGCCGCCCCTCGACACAGGGAAGGCAGGGAGGAGCAGGCGAGGGTGGGAGTGGAGGGAGAACCCTGGGAAGACCAGAGACAAGGTACCGGTTGTGCATGGCACGAAGGCGCTGCACTGACGGGTGACCAAGACGGTGGTGCCAGAGGACAGTCTCGTGTGCCAGAGAGCGACACGAGCAGGGGGCAGACAGCTGACCCGACGCAGACGCAGACGCAGCTACCTGTGGGGACTCAGTGGTCAGTGTGTACAGGTCCGACCCCGGCTGCCGAGTGAAGGTAGCCAGGTGGCGGCCCGTCCGAGCGCACGTGCAGTGTGTCACACGCTCGTAGGCAGGGGTAAACTGGTGGACACCCCCGTCCTGGAGCGCACTACCCGCCACCAAGTTCGTAGAGAACGAGGGGAGGTAGAGACCTGACAGAGTGCCCGACGGGACCGCAGGACAAGGGAGAACAGTAGAGGAGGTCGCAATGACCGGACCCCCAGAGGGGTCAGCGAGGGAGACTGCAACCGGCCGAGCAAGCTGCTCAAGGGCAGTGCGGTCACGAAAGAAACAGCGGGAAGCGCCTGAGTTCAGTGTGAAGGTGTGCAGTGCCTCAGTAGACGCAGTACCAGAGGGCGCAGACTCACGAGTACCTAGAGCAGCAGCCTCACCAGCACCTGGGGCAACAGACACACGAGCACCTAGTGCAGCAGCCTCACCAGTACCTAGAGCAGCAGACTGGATACCGGGGTCAGGCGGCACACACAGGTGACAGGCACTCTCAGCACTAGTAGGAAATGCATACATGGCAGTGAGGATAGCATCATAGTCAAGAGCATAGATATCTACCCTCTGCCTAAGCAGCTCCACCCAGTCGGGGAGCTCAGCCGCGTCGCCAAACTCTGTACGCCAGGCGTCGCTCAGACGGGCGAAGCAGCGGGACTCTGTGTGACCAAACGTCCCGCAAGGCTGACCAGTCCGAGCACCAGTGCGAATGACGTACGGGCAGCGAGCAGTACCCCGTGACCCTCCACGCTGAGCGTACCACTCACGAAGCTGCTGGGGCGTGAGGGACTCACTCGGACGTCGCGGGAGCTGCATCTGGCCACCGCCAGGAGCAGTAGTAGTAGCAGCAGCGCGGCCACCCCTACAACCCCAACCAGCATACCACTCACGAAGCTGTTGGGGCGTGAGGGACTCACGCGGACGGCGCTGGAGCTGCATCTGGCCACGCCAGGAGCAGCAGTAGAAGTAGAAAGAGCAGTAGCAGCAGGAGCAGCAGTAACAGCAATACGGGCAGGGCAGTGCTCACCAGTGGCGAGAAGAGCAGGCGTACGACGGTGGTAACGGCGAGGCCGCTACCACTGCAGGGCGAGGGCTCCGCGGCAGCTGCAGGGGCGGCTGCTCCAGGGGCCAGGGGCGGCTGCAGAGGTCCAAGGGCGGCTGCTGCAGGGGCAGCTGCTGCAGGGGCGGCTGCTGCAGGGGCGGCTGCTCCAGGGGCGGCTGCTCCAGGGGCCAGGGGCAGCTGCTCCCTTTTTTTTTTTTTTTTTTTAATAATTAATTATTTATTTTAGGGTTTGGCAGAGCGCACTCGGCGCTGTAGAGGCGGCTCGCGGGCTGCAGGGTGGCTCGGGCAGCAGCGAGGGGGGGGGGGGGGGGGGGGGGGGGGGGGGGGGGGGCGGCGCGCGGCTCCCCAGGGCGCCGCGACGGGGCAGCGGGGGGGGGGGGGGGGGCGCGCGCGGCTCCCTAGGGCGTCGCGACGGGGCAGCGGGGGGTCGCGCGCGGCTCCCTAGGGCGTCGCGACGGGTCAGCGGGGGCCGAGCGCGGCTCCCCAGGACGTCGCGACAGGGCAGCGGGGGCCGAGCGCGGCTCCCCAGGGCGTCGCGACGGGGCAGCGGGGGCCGAGCGCGGGCTCCCCAGGGCGACGCGACGGGATAGCGGGGGTCGCGCGCGGCTCCTCAGGGCAGCGCGACGGGGCAGAGGCAGCGCCCACGGGCGACACGCGGCTCGGCAGGGCAGCGCGCTGGCTGCAGGGGCGGCTCTCGGGCCTGACGGGCCTGCAGAGGCGGCTCGGGGGGGCCTGACGGGTCTGCAGAGGCGGCTCGGGGGCCTGACGGACCTGCAGGGGCAGCTCGAGGGCCGTACTAGCTTGCAGGAGGCAGCGCGAGGGCTGCAGGACGGCACGCGGGCAGACCGAAGGGCAGGTCGCACGGGGGCGCACGAGGGCGCACGTAAGGTAGGGCGCACGAGGGCGCACGAGGGCGCACGAGTATAGAAAGGCGCACGAGGGCGCACGTAAGGTAGGGCGCACGAGGGCGCTTCTAGCGGAATAGTGGGCCCGTAGGAGAAAGCGGTCCGAGGTAGCAACCTAGGCTCGTGATACCATGTTAGAATGTAGAACTGAACGAGAATGTGTGAAACTAGGCAGCAGGGTGATACAAGTAGGAAACCCTAGCAATGTTGTACCCCCTAAGGCTAAACCCACTATAGCCTACACAATATGAACATGTATAATGTTTGACACTGACAACAGGCGCTCGCATACAGGCTATATCTATCGCCTCGAACCTATCGGACCTATTTCCTGGCAGTCGAGTAAGCAGGAGTTAATCGCTCTCTCCTCAGCCGAAGCAGAATATATCGCACTCTGCTCAGCCACCAAAGAAGGACCGTACCTTCGCGAACTTCTGGAGGAGGCGAAGCTGGCTCAGTTACCCAGCTTCTCCTTGTTCTGCGACAACCAGTCGGCAATTCGCATAGCCAACAAAAACGGATTCGCGAACAGGACGAAGCATATCGCTCTGCGATATTTCTTCGTAAAGGACGAGATCGAGAAGGGGAGACTTGAGCTGTCTTACTGCCCCACATCCGAGATGGCAGCTGACTACTTGACAAAGAAGCTCGGAAAGTCGAAGTTTGAATATTGCATGCTGCTGACTGGACAAAGCCACGTCATCAGCAGCGACACTCCAGAAGCGAAGGGGAGTGTTGGAAACAGTTGATTTAAGCGCTTCTATCGTGTCGAAACACCAAGTCAGAAGCGAAGCAGAACATATCGAAGCATCAGCGAGTCAACCCTCGGAGGTTGAACAACTGCTGGAGGTTACGCGAAAGTCGAAGGTCAGCGACCCTTGACCTGATAAGTACAGCGCGACAGCAAGGACAAACAACTGACTCGCTACTGAGCAGTTGCCCGAGTCGACACTGTATTGAACCGCAACAGCAACAGTAAAACGGTTATTAACCGTATCTCTTCATATTCCCTGTATCCTTATAAAAGCTTGTATCTCTTTGTTTTAATCAATCTACTTTGCCCTCACATACTAGCGCAAGGTGGTTCATAAGTTCTCATTAAGACGCTTCCGCTATTACATTGTCCTACCCCGAATTTAGTCCTGCAAAGATCCTAAGGGCCTTTCTCAGCCCAACATGAATCACCTACTAAATTACCTTCTACCCAAGAACCCCACTTTCCTCCAATAAATAATTCAAAGGTCTGAGCCAGACGAAACGGAGGAGCAGGATGATAATGACAAGGCAGCAGGTAAGGAAGAGTCTTGGAGGTCCTTGAACCTGGATCTCCTTCCTGGCATGATACGGCATGAAAGAAGACTAGTGTAGGATCCCTCTCTCTCCTTATCTCCATGTTCAAAAGCCTCACACCACCCCCTAGAAGATGCGGGCGAGTCTGTTACGTTTGAGGCTTCATCTGAAGTTTTAGAGGGCAGCGACGATGGGGACGGGAATTCGCCCTCACTATCAGCCTGGTCGGAGGTTTTGCTTTCCCCATCCACTCCGTCATCTCCGTCAACTCCGTCAGCACCGTCACCAGATGTATCCTCGACAAGCGATGACTTAGTAACGTGACTTGCTATGGAGCTAGGTACACCACACTCCTCCGACCTTGCATGCTTAGTTTCGATGTTGTCACCACAGATTGTTGATAAATGAGAACCCGTGATTAGCGGGGAATGTCCCTGTAGCCGGGATCTTCTGGTTTGCCGGGATCGTCCAGGTGTTCTCACAACGGCCGCTTGCGCGTCGCACGGTGCTGAAGAGGGCAGCACATTACTCTGCGATCGCGGAATCTTAGCCAGATTTGCAGCCACTAATTGCGGACTATCGGCAGGGGCGTTCGAGTTTAGGGTTTGGCCGTTGTTCTGGCGGTCAGTTGCGGGCCCGCCAGGGCTGGTCGTTGGTGAAGCAGGTTCGCTCTTCGCCGATTCTGTCGCAGCTTCTGTTGCGACAACGACACTCAATGCTCGCGGCATGGCGACAGCGTTCGTCGAATTCTCCCAACGCTTCCTGGTTTCGCTTTGGGCTGTCGCCGGGCGTAACTGCCGCGTTTTTGGTCGCTGCGATTGTACTTGCGACGGAGCATACGACGGAGTGTGCGACGGAGCATGCGACGGAGCCTCCAACCGAGGCGGAGCGAGCTGCTTCTTCAACCATGGATGCTCCAACACGCCGATTATATCAACTCTCTCCATCGGATCTGCCGTTAACATCCGACGGATTAAATCCTTGGCTTCGAACGAAATCGACGGCCAAGGTTTCGGCAGCAGATCTGACGGCAGCAGTTTGCGATTGTCGTTGGGAAAGGCTGGCCAGTTCGCAGAGAGCATCGAGTAAAGCAACACGCCAAGCGACCAGATATCTGCGCAGTAGTTATACGGCTCGTGCGCCAGAACCTCGGGCGCTTCGTACGGCGCACTTCCCGCTGCTCCGATAATAGCCGAACCCGGTTGTAACGGAAACGCCAGTCCGAAGTCTGCGAGCCGGAGTTGCAAATCTTCCAAACGAGGGGATTTTTCTGTATCGTCGCCGTCGGAGGAGGCGGGGGAAGCGGGGGACGAAGAGGGGGACGACGAGCCGCCACGCTTTGCGGGCACGGCGGAGTTGGGAGATACCGCCGCCGGCGGCGGAACGATAAGAATGTTTTCAGGCTTAATGTCGCGATGCACGACGCGGTTGATGTGACACCACCGCACAGCCCTCGCTAACTGCACGAACAGCCGCGCCGCCACGGACTCCTCCAGCCCCTCGTGCTCCGCTATAAGCGCGAACAGATCGCCTCCCGCGCAGAGCTCCGTTATCATGTAGACCGCTTTGTCGTCTTCGTAGAGGCCGCGTAAGCACAGCACGTTCGGGTGCCCCCGGAGAATCAGCATTGATTGAACTTCTCTCCGCAAATCAGCGAGCTCCACGTGTGACATTCCGCGTTTGCGGACCTGCTTACACGCAAGGGTTTCCCCCGTTATTCTATCCTGGCAGCGCCAAATGCGGCCAGACTGGCCCTCTCCAAGGATGTCGCTGAAAACGTAACGATTAAAGAGCTCTGACGTCGATAGCGCCATGGCTGATGGACTATCATGCACAGATATCTCTACCTTCTGCGCTTCTTATGTACTCCTAAGAAAAGGGACTAGGAAATGTAAATACGAAGAACCGAGCCTTTCTTTCGATGGGGCGAGTGGACGGGCAAGATGGGAATATAGAGCGGAATGTTTCTGGACAACGATGCGTGCGTAAGCGGTAAACTAGCATTGGCTCATTTCTCAAGGTTCCTTGGGTTCTTGGGGCCCGTCCGACTCTCGCAGCCAAGATGCCGTTCGTGTACACCCCCCAGGAACCGTACTGCTGTCGATGTAACTTCATCTCAACAAAGGTGGCAAAGGTGGTGAATGAGGTGGAGTAAATCTTAGGAGAGACAACGCCAACAGCGGTGGCCACAGGCAAGAGGGAAAGCATGCAAATGGCGAGGTTGGTTGGCATTTCGTTGTCCGTTTGAGCTGGCATGCTGTTGTTGTTGCTCGCATGCTGAAAAATGATAAACACGATGCTGCAGCAGCGGTTTACCGAGCTGAAGTCCCACTCGCCCACTCCAACCCAGCCCAAGCACGTGGGCCATCTTCCCCGCTCCCCCTACCTTCCCCGTTTCCTGCAAATTTGAAGGGGGAAGGTTGGGAACTTGGGATTGGGGGATATGCTGTTCTACAGTGGCAATTTCATCCCACCCGCGGCTCCCTGCTGGTGTGCTGTGCTGTGTTCGCTGTTCCGCCACGCTATTCCCCCTGGTTTGCTCCTCCCCGCTGACCCCCTGACATGAGCAGCATTGTGGCGCCCCTGCTGCTCCCCTCCCTCCCCCCATTGGTCTGGTTCGGTCGGTTCCCCTCCCTCCCCACCTTCACATCATTGAATGAGTCATCTCTTCGTACACCCTGCTGGTCGACTTGTGCTGCATGCAGTGAAGGAGGCGCTGTGTTTGAAATGGGAAAATGATTTTGGCATAATTCAATCAGCGGCGGGCAGAACTAAGGCGTGTTCTATGACCCACCACCTTTCCAATGACAACCTCAAGGCCGCCATGGCTGATCCTGAGAACTTCGCGCGTGTCAATGTCCAGCAATTTCTTGACATTTGTCGATTTGGAACCTAGATTCGTACTCCTTAAGACTTTAAGAGTCCGTTGGTACATTTTTGGTGTTCATCAGACGAACATTTACCATTCGGCCTTATTGTCAGGCACTTTCCAGGTCCACATCGACAATGGTTTCTGCTGGGTGCGAGACAGTTCCAAGGGACCATGCCAGTCTATTTCCAAGGGTGTTCGAACCGAGGCGCTTCACAAGGTCATTCTATACTATTTATACAAGCGTTGGTGGAGGGACAATCGCAAGTCAGGAAGGGAGCTTCCAGTGCTCAGTTTCTCTCCGCTCTCAACTACCGCATTATCCAGCTGCTCTTATCATCATCGCACTATGGCTCCTCCTGAAGGGACTCCCGTGGTGGACGCTTCTGTCGCGGGTCAGCATGGCAAGAAGCCAACGGAGATCCGTCCTGAGCCGGTCACCCCGAAAACGCTTTTCAATGGCGCGACGGCTTCGCGTGGTGATGACGCTATCAACACACTGACAGCGCGTACGTCGGCGTTGCGTATCAACGATCTGCAAGAGGAGAGCGGAAAGTCAAGCAGCCATAAGGAAGAAGGCAAGGTATCGGTTGCTCCGCCTGCAAGCTCAAGCGCGGTGGAAAACGGGAAGGCTAAGGTCCAGGAGGAGGATGAAGACGGCGGTTACCTGAGCGACGACCCGGATGAGTGTCAGGACCCAGTTGTGATGAATGACATTGCGGCTCAAGCAGGGGTCGCCATCACGCTGCTGGTTCCCTTCGCCTGGAGTAAGGAGATTCCGCGCATCATTGGAACGGTCTATCACCTGCTGAGGATGTGGGGGAAACACATGTCGGAGAATGCAAGCGCAACGACAAGATGTCAGCAACTCACGGCTACTTTCCTCTCGAAGCAGCACTTCGGTCGAGTCGAGGTGGTCTTCCTGCAGGAGGCTGACGCCAATTTCATGCGCGGAAGGGAGATTGAACATTACACGGTGAATGAGAAGAAGTCAACGCTTGGTTGGCTGCATCCGGAAAATAAGGAGTACCTGAGAGAGCGTGCGGCTCATCCTGAGGCGATTGAAGTCCTGCTGAAAGGGGTCCCGGCGGTGATCTCACCGGCGATGGTCAAGAAGAACCTGGTGACTGCGGTGCTGTTGAAGAGGGGTCGTACTGCTTTCCTGGATGGGTCGGCGTTTCACCGGGTGCTGGATCCGATTTCGGGATCAGACACGGACAATATTAAGGGCCTGGTGTTCAGGCATCCGGGGGATAAGTATAAGTGGTGGCACAAGGTCACCGACCGCGTCCTCGGAGTGGAGCTGATGGTGTCGTTTCCTGCTCTCACCTGTGGTTTCTGCAACGGGATGCATATGTCATGCTTTCATGATGATTATGTGAAGGAGCGGCAGAACAACATTGGGAACTGGAATCTGACGCTGATGCGTGCGCATGAGATCAATGGTAACTCACCTCGCTCTCACCTTGTTTTGCAGGCGGTTGAGAAGATTTGAACAAGAATGAATGAACTATGAAATGAAGTGAGTACAAATATGAAACCCTAATTGGTTGTACCCCCTATGGGATACCCCACTATAGCCTACACAACAGCATAAGCTATAATGTTCTGACACACCCCCATAGGCAAAGTGGGGGAGAACAAGGGGTCAGAAGACCAGTCAAGCAAAGTAAACCAAAGCAAGCTCAGGGTGGATCACAAAGTCACCACACAGTCCGAGCACAGGGTCAAGGCCACACGGCCAGTTCACATGCAAGAGTACACACATATATATAAAGCTAGACAAGCAAGAGCAGGTATATATATATGTGAGAGTACAGGCAAGGTCAAGAGGAGAGCAAGTGAGGCAAGACGGGCACAAGACCCAGCTGAGTGCAGAAGCGCTGATGATCACAAGGCGGAAGTGCCTTGGTGAAGACATCAGCAGTGTTGGCCTCAGAGGCCACGTACGCAAGCCGCAACTGACCACGTTGCTGTAGCTCACGAGCAAGGAAGTAGCGGAGAGCAATGTGCTTTGTTCTGTGCTCCAGTCGCTGCTCTCGACACAAGGCCAGCATGGCCTTGTTGTCTACGTACAGGACTGGAGGAGAACGAGGCGGCTCTCCAAGGTCGGTCAGCAGGTAGGTGAGCCAGCGAAGCTCCTGTGCAGCCATGGCCCCGGCGTAGATCTCAGCCTCACAACTCGAGCCAAGAACAGAAGACGAGCGAGTAGCCCGCCACGAAACAGAGCCGGAACCAAGGCTGAAGGTGTAACCCTGTGACGACCGCTGCGTAGCCTGGTCGTCAGCCCAAGAAGCGTCCGCGTGCCCAGTGAGGACCACTGGACTCCGCCCTCCAAGCACTAGCCCCATGCCCGACGTACTGCACAAGTAGCGCAACACCCTCTTCGCTGCAGCCATGTGCTCTGGTCTGTGTCTCCCAGGAGCAACATAGCGTGCCAGAATGCTAAGAGGGTATGCAAGGTCAGGTCGTGTGCAGGTCATCAGGTACATGAGGCAGCCAACAAGCTCTGGGTACGGGCCACTCGACTCTACGGACTCATCCGAAGGCAGAGCTGAGAGCGAGTGGCGAGTAGACAGAGGAGTGGCCTGAGGCGAGGAGTACGTGAAGCCGAAGCGCTGAAGGACCTGGTGCACCATGTGTGACTGAGTCAGGGTAATGGTGCGGCGTGCTCTGTCCCGGGTGATCTGCAAGCCAAGGTAGCTGCGCAGTTCACCCAGGTCTGTGCACGTGTGTCTCTTCTGCAGCTCGGACTTCACGTAGGCGAGTCCAGCAGTGTCAGCTGTGGCAAAGACCAAGTCGTCGACGTACACGAGGATGTAGAACGGCGGCAGAGAGGTGTCGGTGCGTAGAAACAGCGGGTCGGCAGTAGAAGGAGCAAACCCAAGAGCCGCAAGTGTAGTCCTCAGTGTGTCGTGCCACTCACGTGGCGCCTGGCGGAGACCGTAGACTGGACGCCGGAGACTCCACTGGGTACCAGAAGGGAAAGACCCAGTGAAGCCAGGTGGGCGACGCAGCCAGATCTCCTCGTGCAGGCTGCCCTGCAAGAAAGCTGTGCTGAAGTCAAGAGAGTGCAGCTCGTAGTCACGGTGAGCAGCAACGTGCAGCAGTACCCGAAGAGTGGTCATCTTCGGGGTGGGGGAGAAGGTCTGAAAGTAGTCAACTCCCTGCCGCTGACTGAAGCCACGAGCCACGTAACGCGCCTTGAAGACAGGCGGAGAACCCGGCGGCCGCTTCACCCTGAAGATCCACATGCCACTGACGATGTTCGCCCCAGGAGGGGGGACAGCGTCAACGTAGGTGCCTGTGGACTTCCAGGAAGCCATCTCTGCATCCATAGCTGCCTGCCACTGAGAGGAGTAGGGACCCTCTATCGCCTCCGCGTAAGAGCGCGGAGTCGGGATGTCAAGTGCATCCGGGTCTCCCTCAGGGGTAAGCAGTACGGACACGAGATGAGGTGAGGCAGCTGCCAGACACTGGAACTCCTCCTGCCTGTCCTCAAGGACGTCCGTGCCAAGGGCACACTCACCCCCGACGGACGGAGGACAGACAGACTCAGACTCAGCGACAAGACTAGCAGCGTAGTCTAAGCGACAGCGAGCAGCAAAGTCGACGAGCTCAGTAACGAGAGCAGACGCAGCAGTAGACTCGAAAGAAGGGTCAGTGACGACAGTAGCAAGGAGACGCGTGACAGTAGGACTGGCAGCACGAAGAGAGTCCGACTCCGGGTCGGCAAGAGCAGGAAGAGAGGACTCAGGAGGAGAAGGCAAAGGGGCACGCAGAGGAGCAGTGGACGGACGCAGAGACATCCGGTGCGTGCCAGGGACAGGAGGAGGACGCTGACGCGAACCGCGACCACTAGTGCGAGCAGCACGGACAGGCGACGCAGGGCGAGACGCAGGCTCACGACGCTCAGCCAGACCTCCAGTAGGACCAGTGTAGGGAGAAGGAGCAGGCAAAGGAGAGGTAGGCTGCAACTGTAGCTGGGACGAGACAGGCTGTGGACACTCTAAGGGAGGAGGAGGACCAGTAGAAGGTGGAAGACCAAGAACCTGCTGCAGGAGTGGAACGAAGTACGGTCGAGGCCGCGCGGCGACGCTAGAAGCAGCAGGGACAGCACCAGAACCCTCAGCAGGAGCACCCGCTCCAGCAGCACCACCAGTAGCTCCAGAACCTCCAGCAGCACCAGGAGCACCCCCAGTAGGACTGCCAGCGGTAGTCTCAGCGCCAGCACCCTCAGCAGCACCAGCTCCAGTGCACCCAGGACGAGCACCTCCGGGACCCGCGACCGCAGCACCCTCAGCAGCCGAAGGACCTCCAGCACCAGCAGCACGCCTCCAGCGCCGGGCAAACCACTCACGCAGCTCCTGTGGAGAAAGTGGCTCCCGGCGAGACGAAGCACTCGGAGAACCTCCAGGCGGAGCACCTCCAGGCTCAGCACCCCCAGGCGTAGCACCCCTAGGCTCAGTACCCCCAGACGTAGCACCCCTAGGCTCAGCACCCCCAGGCTCAGCACCCCTAGGCTCAGCACCCCTAGGCTCAGCACCCCCAGGCTCAGCACCCCTAGGCTCAGCACCCCTAGGCTCAGCACCCCCAGACGTAGCACCCCCAGGCCCAGCACCCCTAGGCTCCGCACCCCCAGGTACAGCACCCCCAGCCTCAGCACCCTCAGCAGCACCAGAGTCACCAGTGACCTCGACAGGCTCGACTGCGTCTACCTGGGACACACCTGAAGGGGCAGGACCCTGAGGGGGGAGGGGGTCTACCTGGGGGGGACCTGGTACCAGGAAGAGTGGGGGTGGGGGGAGGGACGGAGTGCGGTAGGGGAAGAGGCGGGTAGTAGGGGACCGACTCGTCAAACGTGACGTCCTGGGAGGACAGAACACGGCGAGAGGTGGGGTGGTAAAACTGCCACCCAGGCGCGTCAGGGGGGAACCCCAGGAAGACGCAAGGAGCAGCACGAGGGGATAGTTTGTCCGCAGACAGGTCGCGGACAAACGCCCGAGATCCCCAGACCCGGAACGCCGACGCATCGCCAACCTTCCCCGTCCACAGCAAGGCTGGGGAGGTCTCCGGCCTGGAGACCCTGGGGTGGAGGTTGATCTGATGCGCCGCGTACCTCACCGCAAACGGCCACAGAAAATGGGGGGCAGCCGCATGCATCATAGACGTACGAGCGACGTCCATGACCATGCCAATGCGGCGCTCAGCAATCCCATTTTGCTGCGGTGAGTCCGGAAGCGTGAAGGTCTGACGGATGCCCCGTGCACGACAGTAGGCACGCAGAAGGCCAGAGGAGAACTCTCCGCCTCTGTCCGAGTGCAGACGCAGAACAGGAAAGTCCGAGCCGAAGCTCTGCCTGAGCTGGAGACGAGCTGCGCGGATCCAGTCGATCAGCACCTCAGTGACATCACCCTTGCTGCGCAAGGGGAAGACTGTGGTGTAACGCGAGTAGTCGTCAACAACGAGCAGGAAGTAGCGCTCGTGACCCTGTCCACGGACGCGGGCTGGGCCCCACACGTCCATGTGAAGTGTCTGCAACGGGGCCTCTGTCGGAGGAAACTGGGAGGAGTGAGGGGCAGCACGCAGGCGTCCCTCGACACAGGGGACACAGGCAGGGCCAGGGCCCTGAGGAAGGGGAGGGAGGGACCGGGGGAGACCGGACACAAGAAGACGGGAGGCCATACCTCTGAGCCGAAGCAGAGAGGGGTGGCCAAGGCGGTGGTGCCAGAGGAGAGTCTCGTGAGACAGGAGACGACACGAACAGGGGGCAGACTCAGGACCAGACCTGGACGCCGCAGCAAACACCTGACCCGACGTAACTACCCTACCAGACTCAGCAACTGGAGGAGACGCAGTGGTCAGAGTGTACAGGCTCGACCCCGGCTGACGGGTGAACGTAGCCAGGTGTCGGCCTGTGCCAGCCTCTGTACAGTGGGTCACTCTCTGACGTGCAGGAGTGAACTGGTGGACCCCCGCATCCTGTAGGTCAGCACCACTCACCAGGTTCGTAGAGAACGAGGGGAGGTAGAGACCAGACAGGGTGCCAGAGGGAGCCGCCGGACACGGGAGGACTGTGGAGAAGCGAGACAGGACAGGACCCCCAGAGGGGTCAGCCAGAGACACTGCAACCGGTCGACTCAGCGGTGTGAGTGTGGTGCGGTCCCGAAAGAAGGAGCGAGACGCCCCAGAGTCAAGGGTGAAGGTGAGGGAGGCCGAAGCCGACGCAAGTACCTGAGAGCGCAGACTCACCAGTACCTGAGGACGCAGACACACGAGCACCTAGAGCAGCAGCGTCGCAAGCACCTAGGGCAGCAGCCTCACCAGGACCTAGAGCAGCAGTCTCAATGCCCGGATCGGGCGGGAAACACCGGTAACAGTCACCCGCATCACTAATAGACACAGCATACATGGCAGAGAGAATAGCATCAAAGTCAAGATCATAGATGGCAAACACCCGCCCTAGACAGCTCGCCCCAGCGAGGGATCTCGGAGGCCTCCGGGAACTGGTGACGCCACGCGTCCGTCAGGCGGCCAAAGCAGCGCTGGGTGGGGTGGGCACCCCCCACACTGCTCACCCGCACGGTCGCCAGTGCGCAAAACGTAGGAGCACGGACCAAAACCCCCACCCCGCTGACGCGCAGTGTACCACTCACGAAGCTGCTGAGGGGACAGGGTGTCACGACCACGCTGCTGCTGCTGGCGCGAGCCACCACCGGAGCCACTCCTCTGCGAAGACCCGCGACCAGCACCACCGCCACCCCCGCCGCCTCCGACGCCTCCGCCGCCTCCGCTACTGCCGCCGCCTCCGCCTCCGCCGCCGCCTCCACCTCCGCCACCTCCGCCACCTCCGCTCCCACCGCCACCGCCGCCGCCACCTCCACCTCCACTGCCGCCACCGACCCCTCCACCCCCACCTCCACTCCCACCGCCACTCCCACTCCCCCAACTGCCGCCACCTCCACCTCCACCGCCCCCGCTCGCTCCTCCAGCGCCCTTGCCCCCCTTGTCCTTGCCAGAGCGGCGTCTCCCGCTAGGGGCAGACGCCGCACCGACCGACTCAAGAACAAGGAGGTCGGCCGCAGCAGCAGAGGCAACAGAGGGCAGAAGGGGGGAGGGGGAACACCCCTCAAAGATGGGGGTGCGCGGGTCACCACGAGAGGCCCCTACAGCGACTATGCTCTTCTCGGCCGCTAGGAGGGACTTCTCGAGGAGGTCAACAGTGAGAGTAGTGGGACAGACAGAGAGAAAGTGGTCCCTGACTACGCGAAGGGAGTCAGGAAGGCGAGTGACTATGTAGTAAAGAGTGATGTACATGGGGGGGGGGGTTCCTGGCGCAGAAGTCAGGAGGGAGTGCAGCGCGGTAGCGAGTGTCACTAGTGCGGAGGTGCGTAATGAGGTCAGTGACTGTGGGAAAGGCAGCAAGAGCAGGAAAGAGGTACGGTAGCATGAGACGGCTCAGTGCAGCAGTGGCAGGGGAGGAGTAGCGCGCAACTACAGCGTCGTACAAGGTCTGAGCACTCTTGTACTGACTAAAGTGCGCACGCTCGGAGGTAGGGAGGTGGCGACGCACAGCAAGACGTGCAGCAGCGTCGCGCGTGGCCCACTGGGAGCGAACAGTGGCGTCAGCATCAGCAGCAGGGGCAGTGGAGGTGCCAGAGGTGAGGTCAAAGAGAGAGAGGCCGTCTGCCCTATCGCACTGTAAGAACAGCTGCAGGTCATCTACCCAGACCTCAAAGTCAATGGCCCTACCCTCAGCGTCAAAGGCGAGAACACTAGGGGTAGCCATGACCCTAGACGACTAGCAGCGCAAACAGTAGGGTGAGGACAGTGCAGTGAAAAGGCGCTGTGCTCACCAGACTGGGCAGGTCGGGCGGCCCTGAAGGAGGGCGGCGCGGCGGCTCGGCGGCTCAGCTGCTGGGCGGTCCGGCGGCTCGGCGGCTCCGCTGCTGGGCGGCTCTGCTGCTGGGCGGCTCGGCTGCTGGGCGGCGCGGCTGCTGGGCGGCTCGGCGGCTCGGCTGCTGGGCGGCTCGGCTGTGCTGCTGCAGGGCGGCACGGCTGGGCAGCAGGTGACGGGGCCGCAGGTAAGGGCGGCGGGGCCGCTGGTAAGGGCGGCGTGGCCGCGGGTAGGGTGGCGGGGCCGCAGATAGGGTGGCGGGGCCGCAGCAGAGGGCGGCGGGGCCGCAGGTAAGGTGGCGGGGCCGCAGGTAAGGTGGCGGGGCCGCAGGTAAGGTGGCGGGGCCGCAGCAGAGGGCGGCGGGGCCGCAGGTAAGGGCGGGGCCGCAGGTAAGGTGGCGGGGCCGCAGGTAAGGTGGCGGGGCCGCGAGGAAGGGCGGCGAGGCCGCTAGGTAGGGCGGCGGGGCCGCGCGATGGGGCGGCGGGGCCGCGAGGAAGGGCGGCGGGGCCGCGCGATGGGGCGGCGGGGCCGCGCGATGGGGCGGCGGGGCCGCGCGATGGGGCGGCGGGGCCGCTAGGTAGGGCGGCGGGGCCGCTAGATAGGGCGGCGGGGCCGCGCGATGGGGCGGCGGGGCCGCGATGGGGCGGCGGGGCCGCTAGGTAGGGCGGCGGGGCCGCGAGGTAGGGCGGGGGGGCCGCTAGGAGAGAGGCGGCGGGGCCGCGAAGACGGGCGGCGGGGCCGCAGTGCAGGGCCGCTAGGGCGGCTCGACGAAGTGAGGGCCCGGAGCGCGACTCGGGCTGAGCGCGCTTCGGGCAGGAAAAAAAAAAAAAAAAATCGATGTGGTGGGCCCTAAGCACAGTTCCCAAGGGGGAACCTGCTCGATACCATGAGAAGATTTGAACAAGAATGAATGAACTATGAAATGAAGTGAGTACAAATATGAAACCCTAATTGGTTGTACCCCCTATGGGATACCCCACTATAGCCTACACAACAGCATAAGCTATAATGTTCTGACAGCGGTCGCAGCGGCAGATCCCACGTCTCACCTTTGTACCGTCTCCCCTCCGAGCAGCTGCTTCCATGAAGCTCACTCCGGCGATGAAGACTCTGCTTGCGGACCCGGCGATTTGCTTTCGTCTCCACAGGAGGTGTTCGGGAGGAGTGGCTGTGCGCGCAGGAGGAGTGCGGGAAGACCCATGGTACCAGTTTCGAAAAGGCGGTCGAGCACGTGCAGTCAGTTCGTCACGGCACTGGGTTGCTCAAGGCTGGCGCAGCGACCCGTCTGAGCATGGGGAAGCAGGCCCTGGGCCAAGTCAAGAAGGATTTCAAGATGTGACGGGTAGGCTGGTGGTGGTGCTGACGCTGGCGAGGACGCTCCAAACAGGGGAGATGGCAGTTTCAGTTTCAGAACCTGCACGGCAGGAAGAAGCAGAAGTAGCATCAGAGGGAATCAGGCTTTGTTGTATCATTCTTAATAAAGGCCGTGGATGCGACGGGCCTCCAAGCGGATTAATGGGTAAAGCACCAAACCTCACCATCTGCGGGGTCAATGTTAACGGCCTCGGCGGTAGCGGCAAAAGAACCAAGAATAGGAGATGGCTGCGCACATCAGCAGACATCATGGTGCTCTCAGACACACGAATCAAGGAAGACCACAATTTCTGGAGTGAGATTAAACCAAAGGCGTGGGCTGCGGTGGGGCCGAGTCAGACTGCAGGCGGAGTGGCCGTCATGACCTTCGGCAGACATATCCGGTTCTCGGACGTCATGGCGGATGCGTCAGGGAGGCTGCTGGGGGTGACAGTGGAGGGAGGAGAAGAACCTTTTCGGTTGGTTGCGGCGTACCTTCCGGCGCAAGCCTGCACTTAGAGCCTTTCGTGCAGGCACAACCGGCCTCGAAGCACCTGGTGGTTGTGGGGGATCTCAACATAATTGCTGATCCAGAGTTAGATCGGTTGCCGAAAACAGGGTCGGGGAGGGAGAACCAGCGATTCGTGGATGCCTGGCAGCCTCACGACCTCCGTGACGCTTTCCGCGCGCTGTTCCCCGCGGAAAAGGAGTACACCTTCAGGGTGAGAGCCACGGGGTCGAAGTCTCGCATTGACAGGGCTTTGGTCTCGGTGTCGCTGCTAGGCAACCTGGAAGGAGCTCGCCATGTGGAGGTGCCGAGGAAGCTGTCGGACCACAGTTTCGCCATCAAGATCCGGCTTAAATTCGTATCGGAGCACGCGTCTGGGCCGGGACTCTGGAGGTTTCACGCAACAAGGAAGAAAAAAGAGGGGGTGAGGAAAATTGTTAAGGCGGTCGCGGAGGCGCTCAACCGGTCAGGCCAAGGGTCGCTGGAGAGGGTGATCTCGAGGCTGTCGACGGGGCTGCGTATGCATGAGAAGGAAGAGAGGAAGAGGGTGGCAGCGACGCAGCTGCATCTGACGGAGGAAGTTGAACGGATGCGACATTTGGTCATGGGCGGACCGACAGACGACGCAACGAAGGCGCTGCTACTCACCAGGGAGGAGCAGTTGGAAGCCTATCGAGAGAACGAACGGGAGAGGCTGGAGGTCTTTGCGGGGCTCACGGAGGAACTGCAGGGAGAGATCCCGTCACCCTTCCTGTCTGCCAAGGTCAAGATGAGGAAGGAACGCACGGTGATTGAGGAAGTGCGATTCAAAGGGGAGAGGTGCAGAGGATCGCATGCGGTGCTCAAGGCAGCCTCGGCTCACTTCGCAGAAGCCTTCAGTGAGGGGCAGCCTGGGCTGAGGTGGGAGCAGAACGATTTCAGTGTGGACAGGGTTTTGCCGGCGGAAGCGGTAGTCAAGCTTGGGGCCGTGTGGACTGAGAAGGAGGTGAAGGAGGCGCTGGAAGGGCTGCCAAAAGGGAAGTCACCAGGGCAGGATGGGCTCCCGGCGGAGCTTTTCGTGGAGCACTGGGACCTGTTGGGGGGGGCTTTCATGAGGTTTGTCAGAGATTTCGAGGCAACGGGGGCATTACCAGAATCGCTGACTACAGCAGTAACAGTCCTGCTGCACAAGAAGGGGGAGAAAGACTTGCTGACCAACTACAGGCCGATAACGCTACTTACGACGGTTTACAAGGTACTTGCGAAGGTGCTGGCGAACAGGCTGAAGCAAGAGCTGCATCATATAATCTCGAAGGAGCAACAGGGGTTCATACCGGGTCGAAGTTTGGCGGACGCGGTGGCGTTGGTAGCAGACGCGATTGAAGCGGCGGATAACGAAGGGGAGGACTGGTACCTCCTGCTGGTTGATTTTCAGAAGGCGTATGATACTGTATCGCGGCCTTTCCTCTTCAAGACGCTGGAGAAACTCGGGCTGCCGGGACAGTTTGTCAAATGGACGGCGGGCCTGCACAAGGGTTCGGGGACCAGATTGGCAATCAACGGCTGGTTAGGCGAGCGAGTGGAGATGCAGAGGGGGGTGAGGCAAGGATGTCCGTTAGCGCCTTACCTTTTCCTGTGCGCTCTGGAGCCGCTCTGCGCGGAAATCAGGAAAAGAGGTCTGGGGATCAAGGCGGAAGGCGGGGAGGCTGTGTCATACGTAGGGTACGCGGATGACACCTCCTTAATCCTGAATGGTGAAGCTCAGCTGCAGGCTGCGGCGGGGGCCCTGGACTGGTTCGGGGAGCTGTCGGGGCTACACATCAACAGAGACAAATCGATTATCATGCCGCTTGGAAGGAACAAAGGCAGAATGACATTACCGGGGGTGACGTTCAAGTGGGCGGAGACTGTCAGAAGTAGTAGGAGTACGGCCTAGGCTTGGTAGCCTAGGCCACAGTAGGACTAGTAACGAGGAGCCAAGTACGAGCTAGGATTGTGTGCAGGAACAGAATTGAGAAGGAATGATTGAACTAGCAAGCAGCAGGATACAAATGGCAAACCCTAAGGGGCTGTACTCACTATAGAGTACCCCACTGCAGGCTACACAAACAACATATTCTGACACACCCCCATAGCCAAAGTGGGGTGTAATCAGCACAATGAGCAGTCATAGTAATAGTTCATAATTATCAGCAAAGCTAGAGGCTATCACAGAGGGCAAGTGAGGAGGAGGAGGGACTATGAAAGGAGAGAAGATGGGAGGCGACGACTGAAGCTGCAGACACACGGGCAACAGAAGCGGCTGACACAGTGGCGGCTGACACAGTGGCTACCGAGACAGAGCGCCCCGGAATACTGGAGTAACTGGCTCTGCGGCTACGACGAGCGGCAGAAGCAACGGACCCACGGGCGACTGGTGCAGCAGGCTCTCAGTGGCTACCGAGACAGTGCGTCCCGGAATACAGGAGTAACAGGCTCTGCGGCTGCGACGAGCGGCAGGAGCAACGGACCCACGGGCAACAAGTGCAGCAGGCTCTCTGAGCTACCAGGACAGTGCGCCCCGGACTACAGGTGCTGCGGACGACAAGACAGCAGCCTCCACTCAACCTCCCCCAACAGTCCCACACCCCTCTCACACACCCCCTGTTTCACCCCTAGCTCCATTCCCACATCACCCCCCTAGTGCCACTCCCCACGACTCCCACACCTCCACCCCCCTCAGCGGCAGCTGCAGCAGTGGGAGACGAAAAAGGAGGAGGGGAGAACCCACACCTCTCACCCCCATGCTCGCCACCCCACACCCCAACCACCGCGGAACGCACGGTGGAATGGGAGCAATGGGCAGCACGGGGGGGGGGGGGGGGGGGGGGGGGGGGGGGGGGACGGGCTTCTGCAGGGGCGGCAGCTGCAGGTGCGGGCTGCTCCAGGGGCGGCTGCTGCAGGTGTGGGCTGCTCCAGGGGCGGCTGCTGCAAGTGTGGGCTGCTCCAGGAGCGGCTGCTGCAGGTGCGGGCTGCTCTAGGGGCGGCTGCTGCACTGGCGGGCGGCTCCAGGGGCGGCTGCTGCAGGTGCGGGCGGCTCCAGGGGCTGCTGCTGCAGTGGCGGGCGGCTCCAGGGGCGGCCGCGGGGGGGGAAAACGCACGGCCCCCAGGGCGCCCCGAGGGGCGACGAGAAGGGAGCCGCGCGCCCCCTCCCGGGGCGCCGCGACGGGCACCAGGGAGGGCGCCGCGACGGGCCCCCAGAGCCACCTCGACGGGCGACGGGGAGGGCGCCGCGCGGCCCCCCCGAAGTCGCCTCGACGGGCGACGGGGAGGGCCGCGCACGGCCCCCGAAGTCGCCACGACGGGCGACGGGGAGGGCGCCGCGCACGGCCCCCGAAGTCGCCTCGACGGGCGACGGGGAGGGCGCCGCGCGGGCCCCCCGAAGTCGCCTCGACGGGCGACGGGGAGGGCCGCGCACGGCCCCCGAAGTCGCCACGACGGGCGACGGGGAGGGCGCCGCGCACGGCCCCCGAAGTCGCCTCGACGGGCGACGGGAGGGGACCGCGCGCGGCCCCCGTGGTCGCCACGACGGGCGACTGGTGGGGAGGCCGCGCGGGCCCCCAAGGTCGCCTCGACGGGCGATGGGAGGGGAGGCCGCGCGGGTCCCCGAGGTCGCCTCGACGGGCGACGGGGGGGGAGGCCGCGCGGGTCCCCGAGAGCGCCTCGACGGGCGCTTCGACGGGAGGGGACCGCGGAGGCCCCCCCAAGGGCACCACGACGGGCGCCACGGAAGGGAAAACCGCCAGGCGCCCCGAGCGCGCGGCGGGCAGAAATTAGGGTTTCGCCGCCGCGCACCACGGGGCGCGCGGCGGACAGTACGGCAGCGGAAGCGGGTGGTGGGCCCATACACAGGAAGGCGGCAGACATGCCGCCCTCTGATACCATGTCAGAAGTAGTAGGAGTACGGCCTAGGCTTAGTAGCCTAGGCCACAGTAGGACTAGTAACGAGGAGCCAAGTACGAGCTAGGATTGTGTGCAGGAACAGAATTGAGAAGGAATGATTGAACTAGCAAGCAGCAGGATACAAATGGCAAACCCTAAGGGGCTGTACTCACTATAGAGTACCCCACTGCAGGCTACACAAACAACATATTCTGACAGAGACAGGAGTCCCAGAACGGCTACTGGGGGTCTGGGTGACGCCGGACGGAGAAGCAGGCCCATCCTGGGAGAAGGCATGGGAAAAGGGGAAGAAGGAGTTAGCGAAGTGGGAGAGCCATCATCTGCTGACAGCTGCAAGAGTGACGATTATCAACAATTACATTATGCTGATTCTTCTGTTTCAAGTGCAGATTTACCCGCCGCTGGAGGAACTATGGGAGAGGATCCGGAAGACGTGTGACAACTATGTATCAAGAGGGGAAGCGACGGCGGAGAAGATCTTCGTATTGTGGAGCGGAGAGCTGGCTCGCCTGCCAAAAAAGGAAGGTGGACTGGGGTTAGTCGACCCGAAGGAACGGATTGATAGCCTGGCTATACGGCAGGTGGGGAAATTTCTCACGGAGCAAGACGTTACCAAACGGTGGTTGTCGGAGAAGGCGGCGGCACTTCCGCAGGGAGTGGCGACCTTTTTCGCCCACAAGTCTGCTGGTAGACATTGGGGAAAAGGTAGCAAGAGGTGGAAGGCGATAGCAGAAGTTTTCTGGGAGTCCCCGTTTGCAGACCTTCCGGCGCCATCGAATGGGTGGGAAGCCGAGCGCGAGATGCTATGCTTCAACCGGAAAATTATGTTCAAGGGGGGGAGCCCGTTCGGGAACCGCCAGGGGGCAGCAGGAATCCGGACAACCAGACTGGGAGACCTGCTCATCACTAGGGGAGATGGTAGCAGGGAAGTTAAAAGTGTCAAGGAGCTAACAACAGATTTCGGAAGCGTGGCATCGGGGAGATGGGCGAGAAAAGCGTATGAGGCGATCCCTGACGAGTGGAAGGCGATGTTGACGGTGCAGAGGTTAGCGGGAGCAGTGGTGGCAGCAGCAAAGGTGGTGCGAACATTTCTGGCACAGGCGCAGAAGTTTCTTTACTGGACGGTAAAGGGGGTCAAGGATGAGGAGGTGGCTACCGACCATCTGGAGTGTCCGGACGGCGCAAGTCTGGTGGTGCCGCAAAGACCTTACGCGGTTTCGTTCCCTGTTAAGAGTATAACCCCGGTGACAGTAAAAGGGGGGAGAGTGCTTGGCGCGATGGGCGAGCCGAGAGCGAAGCTGTGCCTGACATCGCTGGTAGGAGACGATATGAGGCCGGCTGCACCGAAAGCGATTAGGAGGGCGCTGGCAGGGCCCGTGGTGACGTCCAGACGGAGACACGAATGGGAAGAGGAGTGGGGGAACAAAATAGATTGGAAGGCGGTCAGAGAAAGAAGGGACTCGCTGGTGATCCCGTACAGAGCAAGAGATGTGCTGCTGAGGATGCACAGCAAGAACCTGCAGGTGGGGGGGAGGCTGGTGTTTCTTGGAGCCAGGGGGTGCTGCCCACACTGTGGAGAGCCAGAAACCCTAGCTCACTGCATGCTCATCTGCCCAGTCATCCAACCGGTGATCGGCGCGCTGCTGAGGTCATTGGGGATCATAAACCCAGCAGACCAAACGAGGACACTGGGAGACATGCTGTTTCAGGAGGGGGCCACGAAATCCGGGTTTCCAGGGGCGACGTTGACAGCAGTGACAATGCGCAGGATTTGGTTGGCCAGAGTGGATGCGGTGTACCGGAAGGAGAAATTTCAGAGGAAAAAGGTGGCACGGGCGGCAATCTATGACTTCATGCGGCATGCGAGGCTCTACAGAGCGGAAAAGTTGAGGAAGGCAGGTGGGGGGGTGAGAAAAGGGCAACCACGGGACCCATGGGGGGGGCCGGAAGGAGATGAACGTGCGGTGATCGCGAGGATCTGTGAGGCAGGGGAGCAGGCCACGTGGAGGATGGGCTTCCTATCCATATGGCAGAACCCCAAGACGTTTCATCGGCCACCGTAGGCGGATGCAGGGGGGGCTGCGCCGGAGTCTTTGACTGCAGTTTGCATGCTTCCCTCTGGAATTCAGTTACGACTGTGAATGTATTTGCATTGGTATAGTGCAAACTCGTTCTTAAAAAAAAAAAAAAAAAAAAAAAAAAAGGCGTGTTCTATAACCATGTCGATATTTTTGGCTAGGCTAGTTGACAGTGAATGTTGATTGACATCGCCATGCCATACCTCAACATTCCAAAATGGGTTGTGGTAACGAAGGTCGTATAGACCCTGATTGTTTGTGAGACCCGCCAATCTGAATACGTAGGGAACACCTCCGAAAGTTTCACAACAGAACTCTTGTACACCCCCGAAATATTATATGTTTTGCAGTTTCCCTTTGGCAAAGTTTATGTAACGTCGGGGTGGGTCCGTCCAGATTCAGCAAATGGGGAGGCGGGTTAACAAATGGGGTTCCCCCTAAAACCTTTACCTTTACCGTCCAGATTCAGCAAACCTCGTGCGTAACTGCCATTGCTGCGACTACTGATTGTGATGCCCTTTTCGCCTTTCGTTGGCCCTTTGTTTCATCCTACGTATCGTGTTTTTGGAACCTGGCATGCAGCTCGAGAGAGGCACCCTCGTTGTCGGCGACTCCGTGATCTTTCATGCTAAGTTTTCGCACCCTGTCGTTTGGTTTTCCACGTTAAAAAATCTCTGACGTTCTTTCAAGTCCGAGCGCTTGAACAAATTCGAGTCTAGTCTAGAGATGGAAGGGGGTCCTGGTGGAAGTCGAGAAGGGAAGGTTAGCTCGTAAATTGTTAAGTTGTGGATTAATACTTAACGATCTAGTCAAAGGACACTATTCCTACACTTACGATACGCCACAAGTCACGGCCGATGGATACCAGGTAGGTCCTTGAATGCGGAGGGATTTTCGACAAAGTACAGCTAGCCACCTGTCAGCCGATATTCTAGTCTAGCGAGTCAGTCACACGACGACACATGAAACACTACAGTCCACACGGCACACTGTTCTTGCTGCCAAGCGCGGCGTGTTTTGCTGCGAACACTGCGACGCGAAGACTGCTTGTTGTGGTGGGCATTGGGCAAGAGCCAGCTCGCCCTGCCATAGCACACCCCCACCTCAGGCCAATATCACATCTTCTCATCTCCACCATATACCCTGCACGTTTCCCACTTATGATCTGATGTGATGTACAGTGCATTCTGTGTCCAGCGCGGTCGGAGTTCTTTTGACAACAGTGAAGCGAAATGAAAGCCTCAGTCATGGGCTACAGTCCCCAAGGATGTCGCATATTCGCAATAATCTACACCTAGAAATAATTTACACCAATCTCCAAGAAATCAGAAACATTATACCTTAAGAAACACAATAGTTTCTCAATACCATAACTCTTAATTCCTTTGTACAAAACCCGCATAAACAGACAGCGAGCATTTAGAGGAGGGTCACGATTTCTGTAAACACAAAGTGTTAGAGCACTATGAGTGCATCAACTCCAGTGGTAACCATGTGTGCTGGCAACCCATCAACGAGGAGAGAATTTAGGTATGGTACATGTGCTGAGAGGCATGCACACAGGGGCAAGGGATGCAGGAGAGGAAGGGTTCTGAAAGGTTAGATAGCGGTTCATACTAGTTTAGTGAGGCAAGTGGTGAGAATGGAAGTGGAGGTGTGTATTGAGAGAAACTTGATTTAAAACGTTGTCAGAAAAAAATACTGTAAAAAAAAACCCACAGCACCATGGTTGAGGGGGGGTTTGATTGAGGGATGGAGAGGAGACAAAAGGAGGGTGAGGGAGGGCGGTGAGAGAAAGAGGATGACGAGGGAGAAAAGGGGGGAAGAGATTGGGAGGATGAATGAGAGAAGTGGGAAGGTAAGAGGAAGCTGCGGGAGAGAAGAGAGAGAGGAAACGAGGAGGGACATGAAGTTTGGCAAGAGCATGGCAAATTGGAAACATAGCATCGGACCAACATGGCAACATGCCCACTTATCCACATGCCAGCTTAACAGAGCATATGAAGCACCAGGGGGGCATGTGGCAGAATGGAAACAAGGAACGAGTTGAGAGAGTTGAGATTGCTTCGAAATACCATACCCGCCATAGTTCACGGGCGGTACACTCACCTTTGTCCTCTTGCTGAGTAGACTGGGCGGCAATCTCACCTTTGTCTTCTTGCTGAGGACATTGGGCGGCACACTGATATTGCCACTGAGATCACAGTACCTGTGAAGAAAAAGCATGCATGCATGGGCAGACGGATGGATGGATGGATGGATGGATGGATGGATGGATGGATGGATGGATGGATGGATGGATGGATGGATGGATGGATGGATGGATGGATGGATGGATGGATGGATGGATGAGGGTATGAGGGGGTGGAAATGACGAGGGGGTGTGACACGAATGTACGAGAAGGAGATTGAACGGGTTTAAGAATTTGAGCAAGAGCATGGATGGTGAAAGCAGGAGAAAAGAAAAAACTTGGTAGGAGGCAGAAAGGCACTGGAAAAATGACCAATATGGTTATAACACAAGGAGAAAATGTGGAGGTTGAAATAAGCTTGTGGCCTGAAGAGGACTGGAACACAAACCAGGAAAGTCAATGGAATTCCGAATGTGGGGGTTGAGTGAATAATTGCTGTTGGAGAGATATCAATGGGATACGAGTAAATGCGGTTTGTGGACTCACTTTGCAAGTTTGAGTTGCTTCAGAGCCGTTCTGATGTCCTCTGGTTGAATGGCCGTGCTCTTGGATAGACTCTGATGGAGGGAGGTGGGGGGAGGAGACCAGTGCAGGGAGGAGACCAGTGCAGGGAGGAGACAAAGGGGCCTGAGGGCCCTACGGATGTCCTCTGGTTGGATTGCCGTGCTCTGTGACAGACTCTAATGGAGGAAGAAGTGGGGGGTAGACAATTGCAGGGAGCAGAGAACATAGGGGCTTCACGGCCCTAAGAGCGGGGGAACACATAAAAAGGGGCTCACGGCCCGACTTCTGATGTCCTCTGGTTGGATTGCCGAGCTCTGTGATAGGCTCTGATGGAGGAAGAAGAGGAGAGGAGAGCACACAAGCGGGGGAATCCACACGTGGGGAAGCAGGCAAGTGGGAAGAGTGGACAAGTGGGGGAGAGGATGAGTGGGGAAAGAGAACGAGTGGTGGTAAAGGAGGGGGCACTCTTGCTGATGACGCAGGAGGGGCAAGGAGAGGATAAGTGAAGGGATGATAAGCTTATCATCCCTTCTCTGTTGGTCCGATAGAGATGTTGAGAGTGACCAGACACTGTGATGCGATGCACTCAGTTAAAGTGTGAATATGCGCAGTTCTAGACACCGTGCTGGGATGTTGAACACCAGGAAGCGGGACTGATGAGACAGCAGGAAGGGGGTGATGCGTTGATGGGAGTGGAGGGAGAGGTGTTTATGCACGAGGGGGGAGGAAGGACGCAGGAGGGAGGCGGGAGGAGGGAGGCGGGAGGAGGGAGGAGGGAGGAGAGAGACGAAGCGTAAAATACGAGGCCATACATTGATGCTGCAGCTTCCTTGAAGCTTCTTCAAAGAGAGCAGCAGCTGCCAGCGCCAGTAGCTTCTGAAGGCCACCTGAAAGCATGGAGTCGGGGAGGCGTGGAGGAGTTATTTTTGAGCGGGGGAGGAGTCGGGGAGGAGTGGGGGAGGAATGGGGGGGGAGTGGGGGAGGAGCGGGGGAGGAGCGGGGGAGGAGTGGGGTAAGAGCGGGGGAGAAGTGGGGGAGGAGCGGAGGAGGAGTGGGGGAGGAGTGGGGGAGGAGCGGGGGAGGAGCGGGGGAGGAGTGGGGGAGGAGTGGGGAGGAGTGGGGGAGGAGTGGGGGAGGAGCGGGGGAGGAGTGGGGGAGGAGTGGGGGAGGAGTGGGGGAGGAGTGGGGGAGGAGCGGGGGAGGAGTGGGGGGGAGCGGGGGAGGAGTGGGGGAGGAGTGGGGGAGGAGCGGGGGGAGGAGCGGGGGAGGAGTGGGGGAGGAGTGGGGAGGAGTGGGGGAGGAGTGGGGGAGGAGCGGGGGAGAAGTGGGAGAGGAGCGGGGGAGGTGCGGGGGAGGAGTGGAGGAGGAGTGGGGGAGGAGTGGGGGAGGAGTGGGGGAGGAGTGGGGGAGGAGCGGGGGAGGAGTGGGGGGAAGCGGGGGAGGAGTGGGGGAGGAGCGGGGGAGGAGTGGGGGAGGAGTGAGGCAGGAGTCGGGGAGGAGTGGGGGAGGAGTGCGGCAGGAGGGCGGCAGGAGGGCGGCAGGAGGGCGAGAGGTGGTGTAAGGGGGAGATATGAGGGGAGGTGGAGGGAGAACTTATTGGAGGTAGAGGAGTGGGGAGGAAGGGGGGTAGTGAAGTAGAGGGGAGCAAGGGAGAGGGCAGAGGAGTGCATGTGAACATGATAAGACTTGTCACGGAAATGAAAGGGATCCCATCTATCCACAAACCCACCATCACCAACCGACGAACCCTCTAACCCGTCAACCTCTCTCCGTCGTGACTTCCACCCCAGCAGCCCAACCTTGAGTCGATTTTTGAGTCGACTAAAAAATCAAACCAACCCCCCTAACTCACCAACCTCTCTAACTCTCTCTCTCACTTCCACCCCAGCGGCATTGCTTTGAACTCACACTGCCGAGGTCAGAGAGGGGGGGCTTGGGCACCAGAAGCTGCTGACGGGATGCTGCCATTTCATAGGCTGAAAAGGGCACATACCGATAGAGGGGAACGAGATGTTTCGAAAACCTTGAGTAGCGGGATTGACATGCCGAAGCTCAAGAGAGTCATTGGAGAAGTGGGGGTATAGAAAGGGGAAAATATACCGAAAAACAACTCCCTCAGAATATTTGTTTTTGGGAAAAACTCTCGAGAAGCATCTCTTGGAGAGATTTTCTCTGAGCTCTGAGAAGGCAAAGTTTGAGATGAAAGAAAGAGAGTCAGACCTTCTCTGAGAAGAGTGCCAGTGACAGGGGTGAGAGAGGAGGGTAATGAGTCATCTGCCAAAACGCCACATGCAGGCAGGCTGCGAGCACGTATGCAACAGGCGGCTTTCTCACCAATCGAGAGGTGTGATCGCATATTACCTATATGTTTATGAACATATACATATATTTGTAACGTAACGTAAAAAAACAGAGAAATAAAAGTCATACATATGTCGATTCAGAGGAGGCATTGGCTAAATGAGAGTCGATTCTGCGAATTCAGGTTGCTCACCAACTGAGAGGAGCCAGCGGCCGAAACCACGCCGCTGGTAGGGAGGCAGCACAACGACGCTGGAGAGATGCACCTCCGTGAGCAGTGATGGTGGTGGTGCTGGCGATGGCGATGGTGATGGCAATAGTGACCTCCGAGGCACCTCAAGCGGCAATGCTGAACCTCCTCCTCCTGAGTCCCCTCGTGGGTTGGTTGCTGTGCCTGTGCCCCCGTCCTCCATCCTGCGCGAATCACCCGGCTCTTGAGGCACCTGTGGAGTCGCCTCGGGATCACACGGCTTCTCAGGTGCCTTTGGAGCAGCCTCGGCCTCTGTTACGAGCCTGCCGGCCTCTGCTACGAGCCTGTGTGAATTGGTTGCTTCAGTGCCAGCTGCTGGAGAGTCATGCTTGGGCGGTGGGGAGGCGGCAGGGGGACACTCCTGCAGTCAGGGGAAGAGGAAGGGGAAGGGGAGGGGGAGGGGGAGGGGGAGGGGGAGGGGGAAGGGGAAGGGGGAAGGGGAAGGGGGAAGGGGGAAGGGGAAGGGGAAGGGGAAGGGGAAGGGGAAGAGGAAGGGGAAGGGGAGGGGGAGGAGGGGAGGGGAAGGGGAAGGGGAAGGGGAAGGGGAAGGGGAAGGGGAAGGGGAAGGGGAAGGGGAGGGGGAGGGGGAGGGGGAGGGGGAGGGGGAGGGGGAGGGGGAGGGGGAGGGGGAGGGGGAGGGGGAGGGGGAGGGGGAGGGGGAGGGGGAGGGGGAGGGGGAGGGGGAGGGGGAGGGGAGGGGAAGGGGAAGGGGGAAGGGGGAAGGGGGAGGGGGAGGGGAAGGGGAAGGGGAAAGGAAAGGGGAAGGGGAAGGGGAAGGGGAAGGGGACGGGGAGGGGGAAGGGGAAGGGGAAGGGGAAGGGGAAGGGGAAGGGGAAGGGGAAGGGGAAGGGGAGGGGGAGGGGGAGGGGGAGGGGGAGGGGGAGGGGGAGGGGGAGGGGGAGGGGGAGGGGGAGGGGGAGGGGGAAGGGGAAGGGGGAAGGGGGAAGGGGAAGGGGAAGGGGAAGGGGAAGAGAAAGGAAAAGGAATGGGAAAGGAAGGGAAACGAGAAACAGGAATAAACAGGAAGAACATGGCAGTGATGGTAGGGTAACCATGGTGCACGGGCTGGGATTTTGAGAGCTCTCAAATGTGACTTCCATGTTGAAAGGGCCTGGGCTCTAATTTTAAGGCGTATAAAGTAACCAATGTTGTGCTCTCATTGATGAAGATGAACACACCAGTTCACCAGTAACCAAGGTGCAAGACTGCAAGTGCAAGACTGCAAGTGCAAGACTGCAAGTGCAAGACTGCAAGTGCAAGACTGCAAGTGCAAGACTGCAAGTGCAAGACTGCAAGTGCAAGACTGCAAGTGCAAGACTGCAAGTGCAAGACTGCAAGTGCAAGACTGCAAGTGCAAGACTGCAAGTGCAAGACTGCAAGTGCAAGACTGCAAGTGCAAGACTGCAAGTGCAAGACTGCAAGTGCAAGACTGCAAGTGCAAGACCCGGGCTTGTGAACTGGTGTGGTGTGTTCATCAATGGGAGCACAACATTGGTTACAACAGAGTTGCTGGCACCAGAGTGCTCAATGCTCATTGTCAACATTGGCATACTTAACGATGAAAGCAGGAGCGCTATGACCCTTACAATGGCGAAGTAGCCAATGAGAGTGTGCCACGTGTCAGAACCCCTTGTGAGGACATAGAACGTGTGGCCCTCAACGGTGTACACCCGTGGCTTGTGTTCCAGAAAGAGCTTTCCAAGGAGGGACAGGCACTGCAAGGGATAAGGAAGTTTGGAAAAGGGAAGAAGGAAGAGAGGAGGGTTAAGAACGAAAGAGCATGCCGTAGTGTTGTGGCTGTACTGCGTGTGCACCCGTGGCTTGAGCACCAGAAAGAGCATTCCCAGGAGGGACAGGCACTGGGGGGAGGAGGTTCGGAAAAGGGGAGGAAAAAGGGGGTCACGGGCCAGGCAAGGGAGGGGGGAGGCGAATACAGGCAAAAATGGAGGGAGCAAATGAGGGCAATGTGATATAAGCAGTCCAGTTATGAGATGTCACAAAAGGGGAGGGGGCGAATACAGGCATTGCCACATAGGCAGTTCAATCAACTGAGGAGGTTAAGAACGAGAGATTAGGACCACCTCCTTCCCCTCCCCCCCATCTACCTCCCTTGGTTCACCTGGCAGTATAGTTTTGCATGGGCTGGATCAACCCTGAACACATGCAGCATGGCGCCTCCACTCCCACCGCCAGTTCCCCTTCCTTCTCCATGCTCTCCCTTTCCAAGCTCTACTTCCTCTTTTCCTCCACCACCCTCTCGTTCTGCACCTTCCAGAACCGCATCAAACCCCTTGCTCTCTGCATCTTTCCGTCCTCCAACTGACGCCTCCCGCTCCTGCCCCTGCGCCTCACCCTTGCCCTCTCTTCCCTCCCCACCTTCTCCCTTCCTACTTCCTTCCTTCCAACTTCCTTCCTTCCCACTTCCTTCCCTCCCAGCCTCTCCATTCACACCATCTCCCTCCTGCTTCCCCTCACTGCCCTTCCTGTCCGCGTCAACATCCCTGGCAGACACACTGTTGCCCATGCCAGCCACGTCAGCAGGTGCCCTTTCCAGGTCAGCATCCTTGGCATCTGACCCAGTAGCAGCAGGGGCAGCAGCAGCATCTGAACCAGACGTTCCATCGTCTCCTGCTCCCACGCCCCCTCCTGGTACTCTAAACTGCAGCCCTGCAAACGCCTCTGCTGCAGCAGCAGTTTCTGTGCCTGTCGCTGCAGTCCCTGTCTCACTCCCCTCTCTTCTCCCCCCTCCTCCCCCTCCTCTTCCCCCTCCCCCCTTCCCCACACCCACATCTGCTGCATATCCTGCTGCTGCTGCTGCTGCTGCTGCAGTTGCCACAGCAGCAGCTGCTGCAGAAGCAGCCAAATTGCCATCCACCCGAGCAATACCACCAGCAACAGCCTCCCCAGCAGCAGCAACCACACCTCCACACGCCTCTGAACCTTCCACACGCCCATCTCTACCCCTCCCGCCTTCCCTTCCTGCCATCGGTTTGCACTCTTGAATGCCTTCGCCAACCTCACATGCGTCTGCTGCAGGGAAAGGCATGGCAGGAAGCAGCACGTATTGTTTAGGCGCCTCAAAGTTAGACCCACCACACTACGCTTCTGCTGCAGGGGCAAGTGTGGCAGCAGGGGCAGGCACGGCAGGCAGCAGGAGAAAGCGTGACAGCAGGAGTGTTACGTGGAGGAGAAATAGGGTTACCAGCAGCAGGCTCACGGGCAGGAAGTGCAGCGGTGGGGGCAGCAGGGCCAGGGGGAAGGAGCCTGGCACGGTAGACCTCCTCTCCTGGCGGAACAACCTGCTGGCACTTCTCCTGGTCGGTGGAATTCGGTTACAGGGATAAGAGTGCACAAGCAAGTGAACTTAGATTCGCCTCCACATACCTAACCTGCAGGCATTTTGCCTGGATGGTGGCATTCGGTCGAGGTTTTAAGAGACATGAGAGACGATTAAGAGACCAGCAGCTGGCAAGGACGGGCTTTCGGGGCTGAAGCTCTGGTTCATGGTTTAGGGTTTGACGGTCAAGGATTAGAGTCAACTCACCAGATGTCGCTCGTAGGCTGCTCTGGACTGGTGGAGTACTTGAGACAGGCAGAAAAAATGAAGAGGCGAGTGAGCCGTTTTCGTAAGAATGGGGATTCGAGTTCTAGGGATTAGGGTGCAAGGTTTCGGGCTTTCAGTCTTGGGTTTAGAGGTTCCAGTTTCGACTCACCAGGTGTCGCTCGTAGGCTGCTGGAGTACTGGAGTATTTGAGACAGGTGTTACAGATGAAGAGACGACCCGTGTCGGTGAGATGCGGTGGGTATGGGGAGAAGTACCTGCCATGTGTGCCAACATTGAGATACACGCAGCGCATGAATACGCAGTTGAATTTTGAGTCAACTCAAATAATAATAATAATAATAATAATAATAATAATAATAATAGATAAAAAGACTTTTGAGTCGCCTCAAATGTGGTGGATACGGGGAGAAGTACCTGCCATGTGTGCTGACATACATACATGCAGAGCATGAATCATGTACGCATGAATGCACGTGCGTGTGTACGTGCACACACGCACAAAAACACGCACCCAGCATGTATGTATGCATGCACGCACACGCACCGACACACACACACACACACACACACACACACACACACACACACACACACACACACACACACACACACACACACACACACACACACACACACACACACACACACACACACACACACACACACACACACACACACACACACACACACACACACACACACACACACACAAAAAACGCCAGAAAGACTATGCGCAAGATGCAACGAGTCGCCTGACAATGCCTGCTGCCAGCTCATCACGAGTCAATCTCGTGTGCCCATCCCATTCAACTCACCACTCCGACCTGCCCACCCCCCCTCCCTCACGTCACACCCCTATCCCACAATCAACACAAGTCAATCTCATGGTCACCAATCTCATGGTCACCAATCTCATGGTCACCAATCTCATGGTCACCAATCTCATGGTCACCAATCTCCTGGTCACCAATCTCCTGGTCCAATCTCATGGTCACCAATCTCATGGTCACCAATCTCATGGTCACCAATCTCATGGTCACCAATCTCATGGTCACCAATATCATGGTCACCAATCTCATGGTCACCAATCTCATGGTCACCAATCTCATGGTCACCAATCTCATGGTCACCAATCTCATGGTCACCAATCTCATGGTCACCAATCTCATGGTCACCAATCTCATGGTCACCAATCTCATGGTCACCAATCTCATGGTCACCAATCTCATGGTCACCAATCTCATGGTCACCAATCTCCTGGTCACCAATCTCCTGGTCACCAATCTCATGGTCACCAATCTCATGGTCACCAATCTCATGGTCACCAATCTCATGGTCACCAATCTCATGGTCACCAATCTCATGGTCACCAATCTCATGGTCACCAATCTCCATGGTCACCAATCTCATGGTCACCAATCTCATGGTCACCAATCTCATGGTCACCAATCTCATGGTCACCAATCTCATGGTCACCAATCTCATGGTCACCAATCTCATGGTCACCAATCTCATGGTCACCAATCTCATGGTCACCAATCTCATGGTCACCAATCTCATGGTCACCAATCTCATGGTCACCAATCTCATGGTCACCAATCTCATGGTCACCAATCTCATGGTCACCAATCTCATGGTCACCAATCTCATGGTCACCAATCTCATGGTCACCAATCTCATGGTCACCAATCTCATGGTCACCAATCTCATGGTCACCAATCTCATGGTCACCAATCTCATGGTCACCAATCTCATGGTCACCAATCTCATGGTCACCAATCTCATGGTCACCAATCTCCTGGTCACCAATCTCATGGTCACCAATCTCATGGTCACCAATCTCATGGTCACCAATCTCATGGTCACCAATCTCCTGGTCACCAATCTCATGGTCACCAATCTCATGGTCACCAATCTCATGGTCACCAATCTCATGGTCACCAATCTCATGGTCACCAATCTCATGGTCACCAATCTCATGGTCACCAATCTCATGGTCACCAATCTCATGGTCACCAATCTCATGGTCACCAATCTCATGGTCACCAATCTCATGGTCACCAATCTCATGGTCACCAATCTCATGGTCACCAATCTCATGGTCACCAATCTCATGGTCACCAATCTCATGGTCACCAATCTCATGGTCACCAATCTCATGGTCACCAATCTCATGGTCACCAATCTCATGGTCACAATCTCATGGTCACCAATCTCATGGTCACCAATCTCATGGTCACCAATCTCATGGTCACCAATCTCATGGTCACCAATCTCATGGTCACCAATCTCATGGTCACCAATCTCATGGTCACCAATCTCATGGTCACCAATCTCATGGTCACCAAATCTCATGGTCACCAATCTCATGGTCACCAATCTCATGGTCACCAATCTCATGGTCACCAATCTCATGGTCACCAATCTCATGGTCACCAATCTCATGGTCACCAATCTCATGGTCACCAATCTCATGGTCCACCAATCTCATGGTCACCAATCTCATGGTCACCAATCTCATGGTCACCAATCTCATGGTCACCAATCTCATGGTCCACCAATCTCATGGTCACCAATCTCATGGTCACCAATCTCATGGTCACCAATCTCATGGTCACCAATCTCATGGTCACCAATCTCATGGTCACCAATCTCATGGTCACCAATCTCATGGTCACCAATCTCATGGTCACCAATCTCATGGTCACCAATCTCATGGTCACCAATCTCATGGTCACCAATCTCATGGTCACCAATCTCATGGTCACCAATCTCATGGTCACCAATCTCATGGTCACCAATCTCATGGTCACCAATCTCATGGTCACCAATCTCATGGTCACCAATCTCATGGTCACCAATCTCATGGTCACCAATCTCATGGTCACCAATCTCATGGTCACCAATCTCATGGTCACCAATCTCATGGTCACCAATCTCATGGTCACCAATCTCATGGTCACCAATCTCATGGTCACCAATCTCATGGTCACCAATCTCATGGTCACCAATCTCATGGTCACCAATCTCATGGTCACCAATCTCATGGTCACCAATCTCATGGTCACCAATCTCATGGTCACCAATCTCATGGTCACCAATCAATCTCATGGTCACCAATCTCATGGTCACCAATCTCATGGTCACCAATCTCATGGTCACCAACTCCTGGCCACCAATCTCATGGTCACCAATCTCATGTCACCAATCTCATGGTCACCAATCTCATGGTCACCAATCTCATGGTCCACCAATCCTCATGGTCACCCAATCTCATGGTCCACCAATCTCATGGTCACCAATCTCATGGGTCCCCAATCTCATGGTCACCAATCTCATGGTCACCACTCATGGTCACCAATCTCATGGTCCACCAAGATCTCATGGTCACCAATCTCTGGTCACCATCTCATGTCAACAATCATCATGGTGCACCAATCCTCATGGTCACCAATCCTCATGGTCCACCAATGCCCCCCCCCCTCATGGTCACCAATCTCATGGTCACCATCTCATGGTCCCATCTCATGGTCAACAAATCTCATGTCCATCTCATGGTCACCAATCTCATGGTCACCAAATCTCATGGTCACCAATCTCATGGTCACCAATCTCATGGTCACCAATCTCATGTCCATCTCTGGTCACCAATCTCATGGTCACCAATCTCATGGTCACCAATCTCATGGTTCCACCAATCCTCATGGGTCACCAATCTCATGGTCACCAATCTCAGTGGTCACCAATCTCATGGTCACCAATCTCATGGTCACCAATCTCCTGGTCACCAATCTCATGGTCACCAATCTCATGGTCACCAATCTCATGGTCACCAATCTCATGGTCACCAATCTCATGGTCACCAATCTCATGGTCACCAATCTCATGGTCACCAATCTCATGGTCACCAATCTCATGGTCACCAATCTCATGGTCACCAATCTCATGGTCACCAATCTCATGGTCACCAATCTCATGGTCACCAATCTCATGGTCACCAATCTCATGGTCACCAATCTCATGGTCACCAATCTCATGGTCACCAATCTCATGGTCACCAATCTCATGGTCACCAATCTCATGGTCACCAATCTCATGGTCACCAATCTCATGGTCACCAATCTCATGGTCACCAATCTCATGGTCACCAATCTCATGGTCACCAATCTCATGGTCACCAATCTCATGGTCACCAATCTCATGGTCACCAATCTCATGGTCACCAATCTCATGGTCACCAATCTCATGGTCACCAATCTCATGGTCACCAATCTCATGGTCACCAATACTCTCATGGTCACCAATCTCATGGTCACCAATCTCATGGTCACCAATCTCATGGTCACCAATCTCATGGTCACCAATCTCATGGTCACCAATCTCATGGTCACCAATCTCATGGTCACCAATCTCATGGTCACCAATCTCATGGTCACCAATCTCCATGGTCACCAATCTCATGGTCACCAATCTCATGGTCACCAATCTCATGGTCACCAATCTCATGGTCACCAATCTCATGGTCACCAATCTCATGGTCACCAATCTCATGGTCACCAATCTCATGGTCACCAATCTCATGGTCACCAATCTCATGGTCACCAATCTCATGGTCACCAATCTCATGGTCACCAATCTCATGGTCACCAATCTCATGGTCACCAATCTCATGGTCACCAATCTCATGGTCACCAATCTCATGGTCACCAATCTCATGGTCACCAATCTCATGGTCACCAATCTCATGGTCACCAATCTCATGGTCACCAATCTCATGGTCACCAATCTCATGGTCACCAATCTCATGGTCACCAATCTCATGGTCACCAATCTCATGGTCACCAATCTCATGGTCACCAATCTCATGGTCACCAATCTCATGGTCACCAATCTCATGGTCACCAATCTCATGGTCACCAATCTCATGGTCACCAATCTCATGGTCACCAATCTCATGGTCACCAATCTCATGGTCACCAATCTCATGGTCACCAATCTCATGGTCACCAATCTCATGGTCACCAATCTCATGGTCACCAATCTCATGGTCACCAATCTCATGGTCACCAATCTCATGGTCACCAATCTCATGGTCACCAATCTCATGGTCACCAATCTCATGGTCACCAATCTCATGGTCACCAATCTCATGGTCACCAATCTCATGGTCACCAATCTCATGGTCCACCAATCTCATGGTCACCAATCTCATGGTCACCAATCTCATGGTCACCAATCTCATGGTCACCAATCTCATGGTCACCAATCTCATGGTCACCAATCTCATGGTCACCAATCTCCATGGTCACCAATCTCATGGTCACAATCTCCTGGTCACCAATCTCATGGTCACTAATCTCATGGTCACCAATCTCATGGTCACCAATCTCATGGTCACCAATCTCATGGTCACCAATCTCATGGTCACCAATCTCATGGTCACCAATCTCATGGTCACCAATCTCATGGTCACCAATCTCATGGTCACCAATCTCATGGTCACCAATCTCATGGTCACCAATCTCATGGTCACCAATCTCATGGTCACCAATCTCATGGTCACCAATCTCATGGTCACCAATCTCATGGTCACCAATCTCATGGTCACCAATCTCCTGGTCACCAATCTCATGGTCACCAATCTCATGGTCACCAATCTCATGGTCACCAATCTCATGGTCACCAATCTCATGGTCACCAATCTCATGGTCACCAATCTCATGGTCACCAATCTCATGGTCACCAATCTCATGGTCACCAATCTCATGGTCACCAATCTCATGGTCACCAATCTCATGGTCACCAATCTCATGGTCACCAATCTCATGGTCACCAATCTCATGGTCACCAATCTCATGGTCACCAATCTCATGGTCACCAATCTCATGGTCACCAATCTCATGGTCACCAATCTCATGGTCACCAATCTCATGGTCACCAATCTCATGGTCACCAATCTCATGGTCACCAATCTCATGGTCACCAATCTCATGGTCACCAATCTCATGGTCACCAATCTCATGGTCACCAATCTCATGGTCACCAATCTCATGGTCACCAATCTCATGGTCACCAATCTCATGGTCACCAATCTCATGGTCACCAATCTCATGGTCACCAATCTCATGGTCACCAATCTCATGGTCACCAATCTCATGGTCACCAATCTCATGGTCACCAATCTCCTGGTCACCAATCTCATGGTCACCAATCTCATGGTCACCAATCTCATGGTCACCAATCTCATGGTCACCAATCTCATGGTCACCAATCTCATGGTCACCAATCTCATGGTCACCAATCTCATGGTCACCAATCTCATGGCCACCAATCTCATGGTCACCAATCTCATGGTCACCAATCTCATGGTCACCAATCTCCTGGTCACCAATCTCATGGTCACCAATCTCATGGTCACCAATCTCATGGTCACCAATCTCATGGTCACCAATCTCATGGTCACCAATCTCATGGTCACCAATCTCATGGTCACCAATCTCATGGCCACCAATCTCATGGTCACCAATCTCATGGTCACCAATCTCATGGTCACCAATCTCATGGTCACCAATCTCATGGTCACCAATCTCATGGCCACCAATCTCATGGTCACCAATCTCATGGTCACCAATCTCCTGGTCACCAATCTCCTGGTCACCAATCTCATGGTCACCAATCTCATGGTCACCAATCTCATGGTCACCAATCTCATGGTCACCAATCTCATGGTCACCAATCTCATGGCCACCAATCTCATGGTCACCAATCTCATGGTCACCAATCTCATGGTCACCAATCTCCTGGTCACCAATCTCATGGTCACCAATCTCATCTCATGCGTCACCAATCTCATGGTCACCAATCTCATGGTCACCAATCTCATGGTCACCAATCTCATGGTCACAATCTCATGGTCACCAATCTCATGGTCACCAATCTCATGGTCACCAATCTCATGGTCACCAATCTCATGGCACCAATCTCATGGTCACCAATCTCATGGTCACCAATCTCATGGTCACCAATCTCAATGGTCACCAATCTCATGGTCACCAATCTCATGGTCACCAATCTCAGTGGTCACAATCTCATGGTCACCAATCCAATCTCATGGTCACCAATCTCATGGTCACCAATCTCATGGTCACCAATCTCATGGTCACCAATCTCATGGTCACCAATCTCATGGTCACCAATCTCATGGTCACCAATCTCATGGTCACCAATCTCATTGGTCACCAATCTCATGGTCACCAATCTCATGGTCACCAATCTCATGGTCACCAATCTCATGGTCACCAATCTCATGGTCACCCAATCTCATGGTCACCAATCTCCATGGTCACCAAATCTCATGGTCCCAATCTCATGGTCACCAATCTCATGGTCACCAATCTCATGGTCACCAATCTCCTGGTCCACCAATCTCATGGTCACCAATTCTCATGGTCACCAATCTCATGGTCACCATCTCATGGTCACCATCTCATGGGCACCAATCTCACTCATGGTCACCAATCTCATGGTCACAATCTCATGGTCACCAATCTCATGGTCACCAATCTCATGGTCACCAATCTCATGGTCACCAATCTCATGGTCACCAATCTCATGGTCACCAATCTCATGGTCACCAATCTCATGGTCACAATCTCATGGTCACCAATCTCATGGTCACCAATCTCATGGTCACCAATCTCATGGCACCAATCTCATGGTCACCACTCTCATGGTCACCCATCTCATGGTCACAATCTCATGGTCACCAATCTCATGGTCACCAATCTCATGCGTCACCAATCTCATGGTCACCAATCTCATGGTCACCAATTCATGGTCACCCAATCTCATGGTCACCAATCTCATGGTCACCAATCTCATGGTCCACCAATCTCATGGTACCAATCTCATGGTCACCAATCTCATGGTCACCAATCTCCTGGTCACCAATCTCATGGTCACCAATCTTCATCGGTCACCAATCTCATGGTCACCAATCTCATGGTCACCAATCTCATGGTCACCAATCTCATGGTCACCAATCTCATGGTCACCAATCTCCTGGTCACCAATCTCCTGGTCACCAATCTCATGGTCACCAATCTCATGGTCACCAATCTCATGGTCACCAATCTCATGGTCACCAATCTCATGGTCACCAATCTCATGGTCACCAATCTCATGGTCACCAATCTCATGGTCACCAATCTCATGGTCACCAATCTCATGGTCACCAATCTCATGGTCACCAATCTCATGGTCACCAATCTCATGGTCACCAATCTCATGGTCACCAATCTCATGGTCACCAATCTCATGGTCACCAATCTCATGGTCACCAATCTCATGGTCACCAATCTCATGGTCACCAATCTCCTGGTCACCAATCTCCTGGTCACCAATCTCATGGTCACCAATCTCCACTGTCTCGACGTTATTAACTCGCATCTGCCATTTCAGTGGAGCTGCCCCTTCACCTGCCCCCCAACCTACCTCCACACCTGCTAACCTCCCCTCCCTCTCACCTTATCCCACACTCACCAAGTATCAATCTCATGGTCACCCATCTCCACCGTCTCAACATTCTTCACTCGCATCTGCCGCTCCCACGCAGCCGCATCCCCACCTGCCTCCCCACCTGCCTCCCCACCTGCCTCCCCACCACCAGCCCCCTTCACCCCTCCTTCGCCTCGCTTGTTTGCTGCTGCTCGATCGACATTCGTTCCCGCACTTCCCGACTCTACACCTACACCACCACCGCCACCAGCAGCAGAGCCAGGTTCCTCTTTCACACCTAAAGCCGCCCTGGTGTCTGGCTTTTGAGGCGCCTGGAGTGGCCCTGCTTGCAGGCTTGGGCCAGCAGCAGCAGCGTCTGGCGCGTGTAATCGTCTCCTCTTAGGCCCTGGAAAATCCACAACAGCCACAGAAGCAGGAGAACAAGCATCAATGAATGGGGGCCCAGAGTAGTATATTCTAAGGCGCCACAAAAATAGGAAATAGAAACACATAGGAGAACAATAATCTTTAACAAACCATCGCATGGCAGCACAACTTGCGGCACTCTAAGTGCTTGCACGCAGTCTTTGAAAAAAAAAACAAAAAAAGAGGTAAGAAAAACGCTGTCTCACCATCTGCAGCTGGGGAGTGGGCCTTTGTGTCCACGTCAGCAGCCAGCTCAGCCGGCCTCTTGACATCCACGTCAGCATGCCCTTGACCGTGGCTTTGGATAAGCTCATCATGCACATTCTCGTGGCTGTGGTTGTAGGCATGCTCACGGACATGGCCATGCATGTGATGATCCGGCTTTGAGTCTTGAATATGCTTTGAAACATGATCATGCTTCAGGTCATCATGGTAGCTATGGTCGTGCACATGCATATGTCCATGCACATGCCCATGCACATGCTCATTCCCATACCCATGCTCATTCCCATACCCATGCTCATGCCCATACCCATGCTCATGCTCATGCCCATCCTCATGTGCATCCATGGTGGTCCATGGCTCCACTCGGCTCTCCCCCACCCACTCGTCCAGCCGCTTGTTGTCTGTGTCCCTTGCGAGGCGCACGCGCACGGGGGAGGGTGGGACAGGGGGAAGCGGGAGTGGGCAAGGATGAGAGAGGGAGTGAGCGGGACAGCGGGGGGGGAGAAAGAGGGGAAGGGGGGCTGTCGTGCATATGTGTACAAAGCCATGCTTCCCATGGCCACGCCCATCCTCATGTGCATCCATGGTGGTCCATAGTTCCACTCAGCTCTCCCCCACCCACTCGTCCAGTTGCTTGTTGTCTGCATCCCTTGCCAGGCGGCATGGGGACATGGAAGATGGAGGGAACAGAAAACTGACGAAGATAAGCTGGGGCTTGCAAAATTTCCAAGGCACGAAAACGACCCACTGGGCTCTTACCCCACCCACCCACTCGTGGCTCGTCCAGACGGTGTCTGTCTGCACCAGAAGAACTCGCCCCCTCAACTGCTCACAGAAGTCACACTCCACACACAGAGTCTGCACAATGCTCCCTAAAAACACAGTACTTACAAAAATAAACAAAAATGAAATAAGTGTACAGGATTACTACTCACATTCTACGTAGTGTATATAGTACTCCACTGAAGAAGCATCCACAAACTCAACTCCTTTGTTCGCCAGCGCCGCTCCTGCTGCTCCCGAACCGGTTGCTTCTAAACCTGGTGTCGAGCCAGCCTCTTTGCCATCCCTATCGGCAGCACGTCTGGTGGTTACCACCTCTCCAGCATCTGCAAGGAGAACGAGGGAGGGGAATCAGCTTGGTTGCGCCAATGATTGAGTTTGCTACTTTTCCCTGCTCCTGACTCGTCGTGCTCTCAGCATTTTTCATCACCCACAGAAGGGATTGGTAGAGGTTACAAAAAAGCGCTACACCACTCACGGTAGAGGTTGTCCCAGGACGCGAGGCATGCCACCCGCGACCCCGCAGGGAGCACCGCTCGACGGCCGGACCCCATCTTTAAGTCGTCGATCTCCCAAACCACAGGCACTCGTTGGATGAAGGGCTCTGCTCCGTTCGTCGCAATAGCATTGTTCGACGGCTCAACGACAGCTCGACGGCTTGACGGCGCTCGCAATCTATCATCCCAGCTCGTTACTCGCAAAGATCACACCAGATTCTGCAGAGCCGACGCTTCTTTTAATGTGCCCGCTGCTACCTACCACAGAGATACCCCGGAAAGTCTGGGTTAGTCATGGAGCCTCCTAGAATCTGAGTTACCAAAAGGCGACTGTTCCTAAGGAGGAATGTGGATTCCTCGGGATATACGACGGACACGACGGACAGAACCCGTATGTTCCAACCAAGTGTTAAAAGCTTGATATCGGGTAACCCACAAAGTGTCGCACAACTGCACAGAAGAGTGCCCCAGGTTGCAACGACTGGTTGGCCACCCACAAACTGGTTTGGCGGTATGCGCAGGCACGTGCCAAAGCTAGCATGGGTTCGTACACTCAGGAAGGTAACAAAGCGAGCCCTGGAAACGAAAGCTGGAAAACATGTCGGCCGGACTCTGCTGTGATAATGACGAATCTTTAAGGGCGCGTGTGATATTTGAAATTTGTAATATTTACATTTTTACTAGTTGTTACTTTTGATTTTAGGTCGAACAACGCTGTGATCGATGTTCGAACTTTAACCCAATTTTTTTGATCAGGTCACAATGACACACCCAAGCTCGAATGTGGAAATTCGAGTTCATACGAAGCGCGCCGGGCCACACGTAGGGGGTGTAGGTTACCCAATATAGTGCGCAACGTCAATCTATTGGGCGTCGAAGAGGTTACCACGCGTTTCGAATCTCGTGAGTTTCGTCGGATTCGTCTATTCATCGTGAGTGCCAAAAACAACACACGTTTGACAAACGTGCGCTCGCACGTTTATGTACAAATTCGAGTCCCGTTCGCGGATCGTGACTCGGCTATTACTGTGGTAAGCGATTGACGTTTTTTCGTAAGATACTGATGGCGACATTAACGAATCTGGTAACCATCAAAAGTTCGAGAGGTTTGAAGAACATTGGAAAAATATCACACGCGCCCTAAGCCTACTCTCCCGCAGTTTGAATGGGGTACCAGAGCGCACGGCCCGTGGCGATGGAAGAGGTACGTCAGTGCTGCTACGACGGGGCAGAAACTTGGCGGGGAGAAGGTGGCCTTTGGTTTGGAGGGAATGTCGAGCTTGGTCGGAATCCCTTTGTTTTCTCATAACAGATGAGCAAATTCCAGTTACTTCTAGTCTGTTTCAAAGTTGTTCTTGCTTCGTCGAAGGGATTTCGAGCCCGCATTCGCGACATGTTTCAGTTGGCGTTTCACAAAGTTCTGGGATTTCTGTACTGAACTAGGACTGTCAGAATGGTGAAATGAAAACGGCCTCTACAATTCTTGTCTGGCAGGACAGCTGCTAGGTACACTAGAAATGACTTTAAAAACAACAAACAGGTACACTAGAAATGACTTCAATAACAACAAACAGGTACACCAGAAATGACTTCAATAACAACAAACAGGTACACTAGAAATGACTTCAATCACAACAAACAGAGCCTGATTTTATATCCTCCATCCCAACAGCCAGTGCTATAATTTGAGCTTCTTGTAGAAGTTTGCAACACCCACCCGTCAAGCCATAACGCAACCATCTCCGTCCATCTACCCGCGTCTCCACTCTTAACCATCGCGAGAGTCCAGGCACAAATACTTCAATCGTTAGTTTTACTACGTGCATGAGCTTGCGGTCATGCTTCCACACCATTACAATTTACGCCCATCCATCTTAACTCCAACCATCAATGATAGTATGATAGCACAAGTCCTCTAGGTGGGAAAACAGCCCCTCACTCCACCTCCTGCTCCTGTCTCGTCAAGCCACAACAATCGCCCCACACTCCATATCAATGACAACCGGTATGACTCCCCACCTCGCTCCACCTTTCTCTGCCTTACTCTATCCCTCTCCTGCCCTTCACCTCTATCCTTTACTCCACCTCTCGCCCTCCACCTGCACCTGTCTCGTCAGATACAACACTGAGTCTCCATCCATACCCCATCCCAATAGCACCTAACTACTCATCTCCCCAGCACTACACCACTTCCATTTCCTCATAGGAAACATCTCCCCTCCCCACTCCCTGCACTCACTTCTATCGTCGGCCTCCTTCCTCCCATTCCTCACTTCACCTGCACCTGCCTCGCCAGGTGAACTACTAACTCCCCATACCCCATAAGTGACTCTCATCTCTCCACCTTTCTCCACTACACTCCACCTCTTTCCCTCACTTCACCTGTACCTGTCTCGCCAGGTGTACCACAAATTCCCCATAACCCATTCCTGTAGCACTCCTATCCTCCACGAACGAATGGTAGAACGCCAGCTCACCACTGCCGCCCTGCCGCAACAGCTGCACCGCTTGATGACAAACCTCGCCACCCCCTCTGCTGCCGTTGCCGCCCGGGAAATCCCCGCTGCGCAGGGCATCGACTATGGCTGAGATTCGGGCGGCAAGTGGGCTGTCGGGCGGAGGAATGAAGGGAACCTGGCAGAAAACAAATGCAAGGGAAGGAGGAAGGAGACGCAGGAAAAAGGGAAAGGGAGAGAAGGGAAAAGGAAGTCATGTTGCAAAGGGGAAAGAGGGACCGAATGAAGAAATTGACGAAATCAAGAGCGAGCAGAGGAGGATGCCGAGAAAACGTTAGAGTCGACTCAAAAGTCACTTCATAAGAAGAACGACGCAAGAGCAGACCAATAAAGCGGAGGCGCACCCAGAACACTAGTACAGAGAATATTTTGTAGGCGCCTAAAAAATTGCACCCAGAACACTAGTACAGAGAATATGGCGTACTAGCATTGTCATCGGGCGTACTAGACCATAGCTTTGTCAGGAATCTGGCGTATTAGACTTAGTCGGGGACCATAGCATTGTCAGGAATCCGGCGTACTAGACTTACATCAGGGACTTCATATAGCTTAGGAATTTGCCGTACCAGGCTTATATCGGGGGCGTTCAGAGCGTCCTGCCCCACGATCTGGGCGGCGGTGCCAGCTGGCAGCGCGCCGCCCAGCCAGAGCGTGAGGCCGGTGCTGTCGTCCAATAGGAACGCGCCCTGCGGGTCGAGCGATGACGTGGCGAGCGGCAGGGCGCGGGGGAGGGTGATGAGGCCAGCTGCGTCTTGCACCCCGCACTGCACGTGGGCGAGGGCGGTGGAGGGGGAGAGGGCGGTGGAGGGGGAGGGGGAGGGGGAGGGGGAGGGGGAGGGGGGGGGAGGGGGAGGGGGGGGGGGAGGGGAGAGGGGGAGGGGAGAGGGGGAGGGGAGAGGGGGAGGGGAGAGGGGGAGGGGAGAGGGGGAGGGGAGAGGGGGAGGGGAGGGGGGGAGGGGAGAGGGGGAGGGGAGAGGGGGAGGGGAGAGGGGGAGGGAGAGGGGGAGGGGAGAGGGGGAGGGGAGAGGGGGAGGGGAGAGGGGTGGTTTTGAAGAAGCATCGATGCATTCAACTGACAACCCACATTGCTGGAGGGGGATGGAGATGAGAGGTGAGAGCAGCTAGGGACTGGCATGCCATGCCATGCCATCACCCTGGCAACCCCAAGGCTGACCTGACCATCACTCAAGGCCCTCTCACCTGTGCCGGCATCACATCTACTCGTACGAGACGCGGGTACAGCATCCTGAGAGCCCGCCCCACCGACACCGCCTCACCAGTCCTGGCATGGGCGTACACAGCCGTCTCTCACCTGTCCTGCCATCACATCTACTCGTATGAGCCGAGGGTACAGCATCCTGAGAGTCCGCCCCACCGACACCACCATCATCTCAAACGCCGCCGCCGCCCGCGCATCCGCCCCCATTTCCTGGAAGCCTCCTCTGAGCGCCGGGCACTTGCAGAGCGCGAGCGTGTAAAGCGGCAGCAGCCGGAGAGACTCGGGGAAAACCAGGCGCTGCTGGGGGAGGTTTGGCTGGTGCAGGTGGGATGGGTGGCCGTAGGGGTTGGTGGGGGGTCCGGGGGGCATGCCGTAACCGGATGTGCGGGAGAGGGCGGCGGAGCCGGCCGTCAGGATGCGGTACTCCCGGAGGGCGAGCGTTGTCTTGTTCTGGATGAGCTGGCGGCACTCTTCAAGACGCGATGTGAGGGACTTGTCAAGTGCTGTGAGGGGTGGGGGGAGAGAGATGTTGGGGAAACCAAGAAGGAAAGGAGAGAGAGAGAGAGAGAGAGGTGAGTGCAGAGCTGGCGGCAGTCCTGGAGGCGTGATGAGAGGGACTTGTCAAGGGCTGTGAGGGGTGGGAGAACGAGAAGGGAGAGGAGAGAATAAAAGTGGAGGTGAGCGAGCAAGGATTCACTTGTTACACACGCTGAGATGTTGTGTGATTGACTTGTTTTTTTATAATTCCCAATACACAAATCCTCAAAAAACAGATTCTTTTTTAGAAATCCCAAAAAAACAAGTGAGCGAGGAGCTGGACACACACGCTGAGATTTGGTGTGACTGACTTGTGAGGGATAGGGATATTGGGAGAGAGAGGAAGGGAAAAGAAAGAGAGGTGGGAGGTGGGAGCACTCTTCCAAGACGGGATGTGAGGGAATTCGTTTAAGGCTGGCGGCACTTCTCAAGGCGCGATGTGAGGAGGGCAACACACCAGTCCCCGACTCACCAATTGTTGCTAGCACGGGTGCCGTCGTCCCCATATCGCACTGCCGATAGATCTCCGCCATGTCTCTCACCATGGGCACGGCCTTTGAGGCGCCTAAAAAACTTTTGAGGCGCCTAAAAAACTTTTGAGGTGCCTAAAAAACGCAGACGCCCCCCCATCACACTGCCGATACAACTCCGCCATATCCCTCACCATGGGCACGGCCAGTGTGTGTGTGCACCGGATGCACCGCTCAAACCGCATCGATTTTGGCCAGGATAGTGGCGGCCGTACCAACGTCGCACCGCCGGTACAGCTCCGCCATATCCCTCACCATGGGGGCACAGCCAGCGTGTGCACAGCAGGTAGGCCCGACTCACCGATTTTCGCCAGGACAGCTGCTGTCGCCCCAACGTCGCACCGCCGGTAAAAATCAGCCATATCCCTCACAATCGGCACAGCCAGCATGTGCTCTCGAATGCGCCTCTCCCCACACGATGACGTGTACAGCAGCGCGCACTGCAGGTAGGCGGTGGTTTGGTTGGCGAGCACGGCCTCCTCGTGGGAGATCTGCCCATGGATTGGTTGGGCGAGGAAGCTCACTCACCAGTCCCAACTCACCTATCTTTGCCAGGACAGCTGCTGTCGCCCCAACGTCACAGCGCCGGTACAACTCCGCCTTGACCCTCACAATTGGCACGGCCAGCGTGTGCACGCACACAGATGCGCCTCTCCTCTGAGTTGACAAGTTGACTACCCAAAACTCACCGATCTTAGCAAGCACAGCTGCTGTCGCTCCCACGTCGCACCGCCGGTACAACTCCGCCATGTCTCTCACGATCGGCACGGCCAGTGTGTGCACACGGATGCGCCTCTCCCCACACGACGATGTGTACAGCAGCGCGCACTGCAGGTAGGCGGTGGTTTGGTTGGCGAGCACGGCCTCCTCGTGGGAGATCTGCACAGCGTAGCCCTTGTCTGCATCCGCTGCTGGGATGGCCAGTAGGTCGCTGCTGCGAATGAAGAAATGGCCGTGGAATGTGGCGATCTTGAGACCTGGGGAAGGGAGGGCAAGGGGGGGCTGAGACTGAGGAGATGTGCACTGGATGGCCCTTCCCCCCCGCATCCGTCCGCTGCTGGGATGGCCAGCAGGTCACTGCTGCGGATGAAGAATGCCCGTGGAAGGTCATGATCTTCAGGCCTGCCCGCCCAGGCAGAAAAAAAAAACACAAAAAAAGTGGCGGTGGATGGGAAAACAACAGCGGAGGGGGTAGGGGTTGAGGGGCTGAGAATGGGTGTGTAACAACGGCAGTACAACAACGGCAGTACAACAACGGCAGTACAACAACAGCATGCGCTGCAGTATCCAGTGAATGATGCCATCTAGCGAGGTGACTATTGAGTCGACTCAGAAGTTGCTTCAGAGGCTGAGAATGGGTGTGTAATTGTACAACAACGGCATGCACTGCAGTATCTAGTGAATGATGCCATCTAATTCTCATGCCGTGTCCCTCGTGGTTCCTCATAATGCCCTTCACTCATCTCCCATGCACCCCAGCCCAGCTTCCTCCCACGCGCCCACCTTTACTGCATCGAATGCGCATCACTGATTCCCACGCCGTCTCCCGTGTGAGGTTCCTCACGATCTGGCTCCGCAGCTTGTCCCCGTCATTAGCCAAGTGGAAACCACTGGAATGATAGACCTGCCCGCCCGTGTAGCGCGCCAAGGTGCCTGGTGATTCAAAGGGGAGGAAGGGAAGAGAGGCAGAGAGGCAAGAGGGGTGAGAGGGGCAGAGACGCATCTGGCTCCGCAGCTTGTCCCCGCCGTTGGCCAGGTGGAAACCTGAGTAATGGTACACCTGCCCTCCTGCGTAACGCGCCAAGGTGCCTGGATGGAAGAGGGGCAGAGAGGCAAGAGGGGCAAGCAAAGTCATAGGCGCATTTGACTCCGCAGCCTGTCCCCATCGTTGGCCAGGTGGAAGCCAGGTCGATGCATCTATGTCCTTTCAGGCCAGTAATTGCTGCGGAAGACAGACATCTCGACACAGATGAGTGTTTTTTTAGAATTCTAGAAAAACAGTACTTTCAGGGGCCAGGTCGATGCATCTATGTCCTTTCAAGCCAGTAATTGCTGCGGAAGACAGATACCTCGACACAGATGTGCGCGCCGGCAAACTGAACCCCCCCTCTAGTCAAGCCAACCCTAGACCCTCCACAGTGCAACCATACCCGGCCGCGACCCACCTAGGGGCGCCAGGGATACACTCACCAAGTGAAGCCAGGTCGCAGTAGTTGCTGCTCAACACAAACACGTCTACACAGATGTGCGCTCGGGAGAACTCAGCTCCCTAATAGTGACAGCGATACTCACCCACTGCACTACTGACCCTCCACTCACCGAGGGATGCCAGGTCGCAGTACTTGCTGCTGAACACAAACGTGTCCACACAGATCTGCGCTCGGGAGAACCCCTCCTTTCCCCGCTCCAGTGCAGCCGTACCCCCCAGGCTCACCTAAGGGCGCCAGGGATACACTCACCGAGGGACGCCAGGTCGCAGTACTTGCTGCTGAAGACGAACGTATCCACACAGATCTGCGCTCGGGAAAACTCACTCCCTCTCCAAATCAGACATACCCAGGCGTACTCAGGTGTATTGAGGGATGCCCAGGCGTACTCAGGTGTATTGAGGGATGCCCAGGCGTACTCAGGTGTATTGAGGGATGCCCAGGCGTACCCACTCACCCAGCGAAGCCAGGTCGCAGTACTTGCTGCTGAAGACAAACGTATCGACACAGATCTGCGCTCGGGAAAACTCCGCTGCTGTAGTCTTGTAGAAGGCGTCTTCAGAGCAGCGCACCGTGTGCTCCCTGTCTGTGCCGTACAGTCTTGGGTCATCTCCCCTCAATCTAAGCCTTCCGGCTCCCAGCGATGGCATGGTGGACTGGAACAGCAGGACCTTTCCGCCCAGCTGACTCTGCATCCGGTGGAGCAGCGATGGGTGCAGAAGATGGGGGAGATACGAAAGATGGACAGAGAAGTTAGTGGGAGTAAACGCAGGTCGAAGGCGTCCTCAGAAGGAGCAGTGCACTGTGTGCTCCCTGTCCGTGCCGTACAGGCGGGGGTCGTCGCCCCTCAACTGCAGCCTGCCTGCTCCGAGAGATGGCATGGTGGATTGGAAGAGGAGGAGCTTTCCACCCAACTGGCTCTGCAATGGGTGGAGCAGCGACAGGAGCAGATACGAGAGGAAGGAGGGCGAAGGGAGGGGTTAGTGGGAGTGAAGAGAGGTAGAATGCGTCATCAGAGCAGCGCACTGTGTGCTCCCTGTCCGTGCCGTACAGCCTTGGATCGTCCCCCCTTAGCCTCAACCTTCCCGCCCCTAGAGAAGGCATGGTGGATTGAAACAGGAGGACCTTTCCGCCCAGCTGACTCTGCTTGGACCAGAGGGGGGGATTGGGGACACAGGAGGCGAGATTGGGGCAGCAAGGGAGTGGGGCGGAAGCAGGACGTGGAAAACGGCATGGAAACTGCTTGGATGTACTTTATGCTTGTAAAGAAATGTGACGTTCAGTTGGTGTACACTTGTTTATGTAGTTATAACATGAAGGCATACTTGAATTGAAGCGTCATCCTTGGAGAGAGAGAGCAGGCGCAACGCAGAGGGGCTCACCACTAGACTAGCAGCGCCATGACCTTGAGCACAGGACCCATAGCAGAACCACAGAGTTGGCGAATAAGATGGGTAGAGCGTCCAACAATGCTCCCGCGACGGGGCGGCTCTCATGCGCGTTCACCAGCAGCTCGTCTTCAGGGAGAGGCAGGTAGGGAGGAGAGGAAAGGCAGGCTGTATCCTTTCCCCTTTTACCCTTCGAACGACAGAGGATAGGGGGGAGGAGGGGCGTACCACGAGCAGGGCCATGGCCTTGAGCGCAGGGCCCATAGCAGACTCCATGTTGACCGAATTAACGAATAAGTTGGGTAGAGCGTCCAAAAATGCCTCGACCACGGGGCGGCTCTCGTGCATGTTGACCAGCAGCTCGTCTTCGGGGAGAGGCAGGTAGGGGTCGTCGATGTCGGCTGAGACGAGGATGTGTGGCTGCGTGAGGGAGGGCTTGAGGGACACGAAGTGCAGCGCGGAGTCGAAGAGGAGGAAGCCGATGCGTGTGCGCGTGTCCCCTGGGAGGGCGTCGAGACACGCTCGGATGGCATCTGATATGACCTGGGGATTGTGGGGGAGGGTGGAGCACGGGAAGAGGGGAAAAGGGAGGAAACGGCATGGTTTTAGCCAGAGTTCAGAGGCAGAAAGGCGAGGTGGGTAACGGGAGGTGACGAGGATGTGTGGCTGCGTGAGGGACACGAAGTGCAGCGCGGAGTCGAAGAGGAGGAAGCCGATGCGTGTCCCCTGGGAGCGAGTTGAGGCAAGCGCGGATGGCGTCGGATATGACCTGAAGAGTGGGAAATAGGGAGGGGGAAGGAAAGGAAGGGGAAGAGGACGGGGAAGGAGTCAAAGACGAGAAAGCTGACGCGCGTGCGCGTGTCCCCTGGGAGTGAATCCAGAGAGGCTCGGATGGCATCAGAAATCACCTGAGGTGAAAGGAGGGGGGAGGGTGGGAGGCTGGGAAAAGGGGGAGTGGGGGAGGGGTGGGGGAGTGAGGGAGAGGATGAAAAAGAGGAGAGGGAAGAAGTTTTTTGGGGCCAAGAGCAGAGGCAGGCAGGTAGGGGACTTCAATTACATGTCCCTCCCCACTCAGATGATCCCTCCCTACCCCCGAAGTTGCAGGTTGTTTTTGTGGATTCTCAAAAACAAAGAGCAGGGGCAGGCAGGTAGGGGACTATTTTTAAGGCGCCTAAAAAATCGGGCAGGTAGGGGACTTCAATGTCATGTCCCACTCAGATGATCCCTACCCCCGAAACCCAACAAGAGGAGAAGCGGGGAGAGATGACCCTGCCCTCGGAACCCACTCACTGCTCTCAAAGCCTTGCAAGGCTTGCGAGGCTTTAAGAGATGACCTCAGCTGCAGGACCCCTGACCGTGCGTTGTTGACTGAAGCATCGAAGAGGGAGAAGAATGTCCACGGGAGGCACGGGCGGGCGGGCGGGCAGGCGGGCGGGCGGACCATGTACTCCACGGGGGGCAGGGCAACGAGCTCCACACTGCCGCGGCTCAGAGCACACACACTCACAGCTCCCAAAGAAGCCTTACATGCCCACCTGCTTGCAAGGATTGTGCCCGTGCTAACTGTGCTCACCTGTAGGACCCCTGATCGGGCGTTGTTAACCGAGGCACTTATCAGGAAGAAGGAGGTGGGAGGCATGGGCGGGCGGGCGGGCGGACCATGTACTGCACGGGGGCAACGAACTCAACACTGCCACTGCCACTGCCACTGCCACTGCCACTGCCGCGACTCAAAGCACAGCCACTGCCCTCGTTTGTCTGCAAGGGCTGTGCTACTGGTGCTCACCTGCAGCACCCCGGACCGCGAGTTGTTGACAGATGCGTCTATGAGGAAGAAGAAGGTGGGAGGCATGGGCGGGCGGGCGGGCGGACCATGAACTCCACAGGGGCAACGAACTCCACACTGCTCTCAAAGCAGCCTTCCATCCTCGCTTTCTTGCAAGGGACTGTGCTACTGATGCTGCTCACCTGCAGGACCCCTGACCGGGCGTTGTTCACCGATGCATCGATGAGGAAGAAGGTGGGAGGCATGGGTGGGCGGACCATGTACTCCACAGGGGCAAGAGATGAGGAGAGAGAGGGGGGGAGGAACCAGAAATTGAGGGAAGGAAGAGCAAGGGTCAACGGCTCACCTGCAGGACCCCTGAGCGGGCGTTGTTCACCGATGCATCGATGAGGAAGAAGAAGGTCGGGGGCATGGGCGGGCGAACCATGTACTCCACGGGAGCAACGAACTCAACACTGCCGCGGCTCAGCTCCGGCCTCTGCTGCCAGTCCGTGCGCCTGCCCGTGCTGTCCAGATTGCAGTAGTAGTCGTGGGATACTGGAAGAGAGAGGAGGGGGGGGGAGAGGGGAAAGGGGAGCAAGGGGGAGGAGGTATGGGAAAAGGGGGAAAAGAAGGTGTATGAATTGGGTTCACAGGTCGCTGCTGCCAGTCCGTGCGCCTGCCCGTGCTGTCGAGATTAGGGTGTAGTACTCGTGGGATACTGCAAGAAGCAGAGAGAGGGTGGCGGAAAGGGGAAGAGGGGGAGTGTGGATGGGGTTCACATCACAGTCACACTCATCTAATCTCTCTCACTCTTCCTTCATTGGATTGGTTGCAGCTGTTTGTAGTGCCAGCGAGTTTTGAGACGCCTCAAAAAGATTGAATTTTTGTTTGTCTCAAAAGTTTTTAAGTTTTGCAGCTGTACTGCCTCGTCCCAAAACGTTTGAGACGGCTCTACGCTCACTCTCTCTCTCTCTCTCGAACGGCCCATCGTATTAATATCACCAAGGTACACACAAGGTAAGGCAACATCTACACACAGCCAAGCTACAGCAGCAATCTACTATCCTAGCACAACTAAAACCGCCCCTTCCCCTTCCGGCCCTAGTAGCCGGAGGGGTCTACAATCAGTTGGTACAGCTGGCCCTCGCTCAGTGGAGTAAACGGGCCCTGCAGGCCTAGCACATCCGCGGTAAGAGCCTCATGGGTCTTATCCCTGAGGGCGTTGGCTTGGGCTCTCTGCAGGGTCACGCTCCATCGCTGCCGGTACTCGGTAAGTAGCTTAGCGACCTCCCTCGACTTTGGAGCAGCGTTGAACCGCCGCTTGCCCGCTAGCTCCGCGCAGCTGCGGAGGAAATCGAGGACTCCAAGTGAGGGGTAGCCGTACGTCTCTACAGCCATGGCGTAAAAGCCCACCCAAGCGCTCCGCCCAGCGTATTTGCTCTCCTTCTTGTCCGCTTGCATCCTTGCCGCCCATCCGGGTGCCTTACGGGCCTGCTCATCCTGGTGGGAGACGGGGTCTGTGACTGTGATGTCACAAATCCATACCTCACCGGTGTCGGGATGGCAGATAGAGATATCCGCTTTGAGGTTTTCGACCGGTGAGTATGCCGCCGTCTCTTTGTGCACTGTGAAGCCTGCTTCAGCTGCTATCTTCGCGCACTCGTCCCGCAGGGCATGGTGAGTGGCAATTCTCCCCTCCCCTTTCTCACACCGCATCAGGTGGTTCGGCAAGCGGTCGTCAGGGAAGGTGGTACGGTGTCTGCAGTTGCAGCGTCTTGGCACAGGTAAGGGCAGGCCCAGGCTGAAGGAGGCCGCCGTGGAAAACTGAGGGCCCGAGGCGGAGGGAAGAGATTAAGGGGATAGCGTGCAACCAGTCCCCCACCCCAGGGCCTAGGAGGGACTGCAGCCTCTGCGTATGGCCGGACAGCGGGTTCAGCTCCATGTCCCGCGAGCTGTCCAGTAGCCTAATGTACCGGGCAGTGTGTACCGCGAGGGAGAGTGCCTGTTGGAGCTTGGGCCCGTTAGGCTTTTGTCTCCCCACTTGGAGAGCCTCAATCCCGTCACGTGGCAGCTCGGCTTCCAAGGCAGCTAGGCGTCTCGGGAGGAGGGAGGTGGACTCCCCGTCAGCATCCATCAGCGGCAGGAGTCCTATGAGAGCCAGGTTTGCTGAGTCGCCGAAAGAGCGAGGCACGTGGGTGGCAGAAACGACTGATGCCAGGTAAGCAAATCCCCCCTCCACTGCAGGGTTTGTGATGCCGAGGCCTCCCAGAGACGCGGGCAGGGCGGCCTGCAGCCATATTCTGTCCCTCTCTGCCCGGTCCCTGGGGATCGTTGTGTGTGCGGCAGCCAGGTAGGTGTGGAGCAGATCTTCCCCCCATGCGGACCATTCCCCTAGCTGCAGGGCCTCGAGCGGTGTGGCTCTGACCAGGAACGGGGCGCGGCGACTCACACAGCGGGTGAGCAATAGCAACCATAGCTGCGGGTCCATCTGTGAGAGGAGTGGTAGCGGCTCGGCTGCTGTAGGGAGGCGTTTGCGCACTCGAGCAGCACAACCGGTGGGTGGCCCAATGGGGCTGCCTAAGACGCGGACACTGTCCAGGGAGATTTTGATGCCTGGGGGTAAGGTGGCGGGATCCAAGGCGGTGGCGGACCATGCTTCGCACTTCGCCGGGTTGTGAGCCAAGCCGTGGCTGAGGAGGGCCTCTGTGAGGCGAGTGAAGGCCGTGCAGTTCGCCGCCTCGCCTAGCACGGTGATGTCATCTGCGTACGCGAGAAACACCACCTCCGGATGAGCCGCTGTCGTGGCGACGAGACATGGGTGGATGCTGATTGCGAATAGCATGGGTCCTAGAGGATCTCCCTGGCGCACGCCTCGAGCGCTCTGAAGTGGCTCTGCTCCAAAGTCATGGTCGAGGTAGAGTGCAGATGAGCGGCCGTATGAGAGGCGGCGAGAGGCACGAGGAAGTCGAGGGCGGTGCCTTTCAGTCCCTCGAACACTGCCGCGCGCTCAACTGCGTTGAAGGCGCTTGCCAGGTCAATCTGCAGAGCCGTCGCTCCTGGGAACTCCTCCAGGTAGGTGCGCGCAGTGTGTATCGCCGCTTCTATGCCTCCGGCGATCACTACAAATTGGAGCGGGATAAAGTGCTCGCGCGCCGCGGGAGCGGCTAGGAAAAGAGCCGCCTTGACGATGAGGCGTAGCAGACATTCACCCACAGCTATCAGTCTCGTTCCGCTCTGTGGTTTCGAGAAAGCTAGTAGTCGCGACGCTTTGAGGAGATCTGCCGCCTCTGCGCTCAGTTTTCCCGCTAGCGCCGTGTTGGTGAGTGCGTGTAGCCGGTGAGTGCGTGTGCGTCGGTGAGCCCGAGTGCCACATCTCTCAGGTGCTCGAAGGTGGTTCCTGAGGGCCCGGCTCCTACACCGTTCGGGCATCTAGCTAGCAAACGCCTAAAGTCACGGGCTGTGATTGAAGGTACAGTCTTAGAGGCGAAGTCGTGCACCCAGTCCGGTATGGCAAGGGTGGCCTCTGGATGCCTGACCGTGAGTGCACGAAGGACTTCAGCGCTCAGCGTGCAGACGGGCATGGCAATCAGGGATTGGAGAGATTTTGCCAAGTTTCCTCTTTTGGCCAACCCCTCTGCCCTCGCCAGCTTGCCCGTGGTGTCAGGTACGTGGCGTGGTTGGGGGTTGTTGGTTAGTGCGTCCGCTGCCTCGTCATACAGGTCACGCCACAGGCCTTGGCGAAATCTCGTCAGTCTGTCGCCCATGGCCTTCTAGTCAGGTTTGCGGGCTGACAAGGAGCGCAGCAGGATACGCGGGAGAAACATCAGCAGCTTCCAACCAGGTGACGAGTCGGGATTTTTCGCCAGGTGGAGTAGTGGGGTCAGCAGACAGATTGCGAAGGATTCACGAAGTGGGCGGGGTGGGTGGCGGGCGAGGGGTGGCTGTCTACTGTCGCGCAGGGGGCAGAGGTCCCAGTTGGCGATGTCAGCGAAGAGGTCCTGACGGCCCGCCAGGTCGTCAGCGCTGACGATTGGTGCAAGGGTGTCAGGGGTAGTGGTAACCCCAGTGTTGGTGGCGGCTCGGTTTCCCCTCACGGCCCAATTTCGAGGGGTTCGAATTGCAGATGCGGTTCGGCCCCCAGCTGGAATTTCACCCACTCCTTGGGCTTGGTCAACCTCTTCTTCCTCTATTGAGGGACTCGAACTCCCCTCCCTTTCGGGGATAAAGGAGGGGTCACCTGCTGAGCCATTCCCAGAATCGTCACCAAGTGTCTCCCCTCCCTCCCTAGCTCTCTGCCGCAGGACCCGTTGTGCTGCTCTAGCGAAGCTACTTGCGCCTCTTCTCTGGGTCGTGACGCCGCGCCCACGTCCGCGGCGGATGCTGCCTCGTCCCACACGAATTCCCCGCGTTTCTCTTCCTCTTGCCGCCCCCGCGCGCCTTGTTGGAGGATCGGCGGCGACATCGCTCACTCTTTGACGGTGCGCTGGCGTCGGCGGCAGTGGTATCGGGCGTAATGGATCCGACCGAGGGTCACGATCCTGCGCTGGAGGGTACAGCGGAGAGCGCGCAGCAGGAGCAGGAGCCTGCCGATCCTCTCTCTCTCTCTCTCTCTCTCTCTCTCTCTCTCTCTCTCTCTCTCTCTCTCTCACACACACTCAGCTTCATACACTCATGACTCACTCACTCCCTCCCTCACTCACTCCCTCCCTCACTCACTCACCTTCATTGAGCAGGTTGCAGCTGTTGCAGCACCATCTCCGGCCAGCATCAGTGAAGTGACTAAGGGGTTCACGTGCGAGCGGCGGTGTAAGACCTCTCAAAACACGACTCACTCACGCACACACTCCTGACTCACCTGCTCCCTCTCACTCACTCACCTTCATTGAGCAGGTTGCAGCTGTTGCAGCGCCAGCGCCGGCCAGCGTCAGTGAAGGTGACAAAGGGATTGACATACGAGCGACAGCTGAAACACGTCTCAGAACATGACTCATTCACACCCCATAGAGTCACATCCATACACTCAAGACTCTCACTCACTCACCTTCATTGAGCAGGTTGCAGCTGTTGCAGCGCCAGCGCCGGCCAGCGTCAGTGAAGGTGACGAAGGGGTTCACATACGTGCGACAGCGGCGGCACCTGATGATGCCCGCCGACCCAAAGTTCACCACTGGCACCTCCTCCTCCTGCATGTACATTAATTGACATAATGGTACAGTAAAACATAATTGACATCTGTTCAGGCGCCTCAACCAGTGGCAGCACCGGATGATGCCTGCAGACCCAAAATACACCACTGGCACCTCCTCCTGCACGCACATTTATTGACATAACGTTACGATACTTGTCAGTAACACCATTTGCCACCTATCCATGCTGTCACCTACCCTTGTTGTCACCCACCCTTCCTGTAACCTTGCTGTTCCTACACCCCAAAGAGAGCCTGCCTCCACTGCTACCCGCAATCACCACCAACACCACTTGCCACCAGCCCTTGCTGTTACCTACCCCAAAAAGTCACCTGCCCCTAATGGTACCTCGGTACCTGCCTACACTGCTACCTTGATACGTGTCCCAACCGGCAGGTGCCACCTGCAGTACCTACCCTTGCTTCTACCTGCCATTGCTGCTACCTAGTACCTACCCAATAGGCACCTACCCAGGAGGAGTGGGAGGAAGAGGCTGCAGAACCGTCCCAAGCAGCAAGTGCCACTTGCAGTCACCACTTGCAGTCACCACTTGCAGTCACCACTTGCAGTCACCACTTGCAGTCACCACTTGCAGTCACCACTTGCCACCTACCCTTGCTGTTACCCACCCAGAAAGCGCGTTCACCCAATAATACCTACCCCAGGAGGAGAAAGCGCGTTCACCCAATAATACCTACCCCAGGAGGAGAAAGCGCGTTCACCCAATAATACCTACCCCAGGAGGAGAAAGCGCGTTCACCCAATAATACCTACCCCAGGAGGAGAAAGCGCGTTCACCCAATAATACCTACCCCAGGAGGAGAAAGCGCGTTCACCCAATAATACCTACCCCAGGAGGAGTGGGCGCAAGAGGTTGCAGCACCGCCCCGAGCGGCAGGTGCCACCTGCTCCGGAGCGACTGGGAGTCCGGAATCGCCCCGCACGTCATTCTAAAGTACCGCGGATGCGCGTTCCCCTCAATCTCCGCCAGTCCTCCCCCCACCAAGCCTTCCCCCCACCCCTCAAGCGCCTCCTCCCCGCCATCCGCTCCCCCCGCGGAGTCTTCTCCGCCGATCGCTACCCCCGCTGGCCGCGGAAGCGCGAAGTAATCCACCGCGTCTGCTCCCCCTGCGCCGGGCCCTCCGCCGATCGCGAGCGACTGGAGGTCTTCCGCCAATGCTTGCGCGGCTGCTGCTTGCGCCATGGCGGGGGGGGTTGCCGCTGCGCCTGTGGGCGGGGGACCAAGCGGAGCGGGGGCCTGTGGGGGAGGAGCGCCGAAGGGGGGAGGCGCGCCAAAGGAGGGCGCAGCGGGAGGCTGTGATGCAGGCGCGCCAAATTGCGCGGAATGTTGCGCGGTCGGGGGGTATCCGGGGGGAGGGGGAGGTTGGGATCCATAAGGCGGAGGCGCAGGGGCGGAGGAAAATGGCGGAGGGGGAGTAGTAGGTGCGGATCCGTACCCCGGGGGAGGGCCCGTTGGCGGAGCACCTAGGGGTGGCGGAAATGCGGGTCCCTGCGCGCCTGCGCCCATTGGAGGCGGACCCGGGGGAAGAAACGGCGCGGTACCAGGCGGCCGCGCGGCAAACGGCGGAGGCGGCTGCGCGGAACCCGCCATTGGGGGAGGTCCTGGGGGAGGGCCAGCTGGTCTTCCGAAAGGAGGCGGACCGGGGCGCTGCTGGAAGGGGGGAAGCACAGCCGCTGCGGGGGGAGGTTGGCCATAAGGGGGGGGACCAGGGGGAGGCGCACCCGCCAAAGGCCCGTTCGCTACCCCTGGCGGGGGACCTACCGGCGGCGCACCTCCAAACGGCGGACCTGGAGGGCGGGCGCCTGATCTATTCGGCGGAATGAACCCCCCAGGCGCCGCTGGTGGTTGCGCGCCGGGCGGAGGGCCCGTCGGGGGTTGCGCGAAGGCCGGCGGAGGGTGACTGGTGGCGGAAGGCGGAGTAGGCCCTCCGAATGGGGGAGGCGCGGAGCCGTGAGGGCCCGCGGGAGGAGCAGCGAAGGCTGGCGGCCCCGCGAACGGCGGAGGGCCGCCGAATGGGGGGCGCGCGCCGGCTGGCGGAGGGCCGGCGAAGGACGGAGGGCCCCGCGGATAGGGGGGACCTCCAGGCGCACCGGATGACATCTGGACGCAGATGAATTAGCTAATGAGAGATTATGCGAATTCAATGCGCGAGAGTAACGGAGAAAGCGATCCGTCTATGTGAGCTCAGATCTCTAGGATATGAGATCTGCGAAAGAATCGAACACCCTAATTTCACAGACCGAATTCAGCTGCGAACGTCAACACGTTCCTCCCAACAGCCGATAGTCTATTGTAATCGCATCTGAGGGGTGTCCAGTAGCCTGCTGAAAGAGCTTGATGAGCTGAGCAGATCAAAGGGATCAGCGAAGGAACGAGCACGGCAGTGTGCGACCGAACAACGAACGGCGTGAATGGGTGGTGGAGGATCAACAGCGGTCTACACTAGATCCGTCAGTGGTGGTGGTGGTTCATCACCTACTGTGCTTGTCCTTCCCAAATCCAAGGATTCAGCTTGCCTCCACACCACAGCAGTTGCTCAAGACGAAGCCGTCTCAGGCGAAAAAACTTCGCTTCCTTTCGTATGTGTATATTGAAATACGTTCGGTTACACTTGCCACTACCAGTTTTTCGCGGAGGAGATGCTACTGTTTTACATAGAAGACTTCGTAACAAATTATTTAAGACTAATACATTGTTTTGGGCTTTTGGGTGAATCTAGAAGGTGAAATACTCACAGGTAAAGAGGCTATTATTATTTTCAGAGCATTTATAACACTAATGGCATACAAACCATGCCTTTCATAAAACACACAATTGGCTTTCAAGCCTCGAGGTGAGGCAAATCTAGCTTGCAGGAAAACACCGTGACCTGCTACCATACTTCTAAATAGGGCCTGTTTTGGCCAGCTTGGGTTCTTCCTCTTTATTCACTCCCATTTCCGCGAGAAGAGTGCGTGGAGAGCAGAACTTTGCTCCTCTGTTCCTAAGCTGGGCACCAATCCGCCATTTTCCGAAGCTTCAGAATTTCTTAGTTTTACACGCCTTCTTCCACGTCGTCCACCTCAACAAAGACTTCGCCGCTATCATCGTCAAAGAACGACGTTACCTCAAACTTCGGGTGTTTCGCTAGCCACTCGCTGATCGCAACTTGCACGTCAGCGGAGTCGCGCTGGTTGTCGCTCTCTTCGACGGCATGGATTAAATCCTCCCAGCCGCTTCGTGAACGGAGCAGGGCAGCACGTGCCGACGCCGCCACTTCTTCCTCTAATCCGCCATCCAGAATCATTTCTGCAGATTCTTCTGGAACGATACGTGGCACATTGAAGACGCCTTGCAGGTTCAGCTCCAGGATCTCGCCTTCGCCGCCGTCAAGAATACCATTTCCGCCATTATCCGAGGATTCCGCATCGTCAGCTGGCGATCGGAGAACAGAGAAGGCATCTGGTACGCGGACGGCTTCCGCGACTGACACGGCGAGAATGAGAGCAATAGCCAACACCAGTAGAGACGAGTAGCGAGCCATGAGCGTGGATGAAGGATGAGCTGGTTTGATGGGTCTGCAGCAGAATGTTGAGCGTAGGATGAAGCTGGTAGGCTGTGAGTCTGCGAAAGCTTGAGCAGAATATGTCTGAGCTTGTCCTGAAAACCGAGTCGATCACTCACAATAAGTAAACACCGCTTAGGTTCCGGCTAAATACAAGCACTCGGACCAATGCACACGAAAGGGAGAGGTGGGAAGGTTGGGATCAATCGAGAGGATCGACGAGGAACGCAAACGAAGAGGCAGCGTGGTGGCCGAGGTTGGTAAGAAAGTTCGAATTCCAGAGCGGGAAGATATCCGATAGCTGTGATTCCAATAATAAACTGCATGCACAAGCTCCTTCTCGAGCTTATCGTCTTGCCAGCTGCACCGCACCACTTCTTTGCTTGCGAATAGGAGAGGAGGAACGAGTTCTTGGGATTGCCGCAGAGCCTTGCTTTGCTTGGCACTTCAACGAGCACTTGGTAGGAAGAGGCTGCGATTTCAGCTCGCTTGGATGCACAAAATGCGGCTGGCGTTCGCACCAATAAATCCACGCAGAATCAAGTGCACATCGGGGCTCCCCGCGCTAGTAATTTGCTAGGAGCTTGATTTCCAGCTGTCCGCGATATTGCGCCTGCCTTGGTGGCCAGTGTTATTGACATGCAACGTCTTGTTTGTTTGAGGTACTGACATCCGTCGGATTCGTCTGGTTATCTTGCTTCGGACCGTCGGATGCAGTGGGCCTGACGACGTTCTTTGACTACTCGTTCCTGGTGACCTTCAATAATTGTGTGCGACTGGTGGTGATGGACAACGAGACGTCGCACACAGCCTGTCGTCGTGGTCGCCATCCGTCATGCACATTCACTGGAAACACATACACTATAAGGAATTTCTCTCTGTTCCTTAATGCGACCGTCCACATCGCATACAGCAGCAGCCGTTGTTCGCCCGTTACTGCTGACGGGGCTTCGCCAACTTTGCGCGCACTGTTTCACCAAACCTCGCACTGCTGGAGCAGCCGAGTCGGCCTACGCTTCGGGACTAGCCCGAACCTCGCGCCAGCGTAGCACTAGCTAGCTCGCACGCACCGCGTTACCGTCTGCACATTTTCGCGTATAAGTATTCGCTCACGCCTTCGCTCATACTTGGTACACATTGAACACCCTAGTGCAATCCTCGCTACCTCGATTCATAGTACCCGTAACACTTGGTTATCAGAGCCACTTCTTTTCGGACCGCGCATCTCCGCACCCCAGGAAATCAACTTTTTGATTTTTTCACTCGAAGGGACTCACGCCCCTTAGCACCTAGGAGCCGCTGTCCTCGCGTTCTCTCGAAAACGCGTGCAGCCACGACTGCGCCTAGACTAAGCTGAGCCGACGCCCTTCGTTAGATATCGACGTCACGACGCTCACGCAGGACCGTTTGAACGAGCTGCTGCGACAACTCCACGAAAGATATGAAGAAATCGCGGCACTGATGGCCGAACGCACGTCCCTGCAAAATGACGTCGCACGAGCACAGCAAGCACAATCACAAGCACCTGGCACTCCGGGACAACCTGCACCACAGGCATCACAACACGGAAATGTGGGGCAACCCGCGAGCGCGGCCAGTGATGGCGTCGTCTGCCACGACGGAGACGACGACCACGACACGACACACCCCGAAGCGACGAATGCGGCCAGGAGCCAGCCTCACTTCACCATTTCAGCACCGACCAATGATTCGGCACTGCCGTCACCGATGCCACTGAAGCCGCAGCGTCCGCCATGCTTTGACCCGAGTCAACGGGGTGGTCCTACCGTTCAGGCGTGGTTGTTCACGTTGAACGTATTTTTTTACGCCAACTACGTCTCGGAGGATATGGCGAAGATTCGCTACGCCGTGTCGCTGCTGCGAGGACCCGCCATGGACTGGTGGCGCGTCATCGTCACGAAGCCGATGGACTACGCGACTCTACCGTCACGGGAAAGACAAACCGGACCCTGGGCGCCGTCGTATTTCGTAAAGGTGCCCCAATATCGCACGTGGGACGCGTGGTGCGCAGGCCTGCGCGCTCGATTTGAGCCAATTGCGGCTTCGATCGCGGCGCGTCAGAAGCTTCGCACTTGGCGCCAACTCGATACTGTCCAAGACTAGACTGGCGAGTTCATGGCGCAGTGTGAGCAAGTGGGATACATGCACGAAAGCGAGCGCATCGACCGCTACATCGGCAGCCTGAAGGATGATATTGCCCAAGAAATTCAGCTCCGTGGCGTCACCGACTTCCAGGAAATTCTTGCCATGGTGGAGAAGCTCGACTTCTTTCGCCGACCGATGTCAGAATGTTGTATTTGTCTAGCCTGCAGTGGGGTACTCTATAGCGAGTACAGCCCAATCTAGGGTTTCCTATATGTACTCAACTGCTTGCTAGTGAAACCTCCTCCTTTCTCATTCTTACTTTCTACTGCGATTCTGACATGCTATCAGAGCAGGTCGATCCCCTTGGGTCGATCCTGTGGGTGGGCCCACCACCTCACTGCTTCCGCTGCTACTGCTACTCTGTGTGTTGCACGCCCCGTGGCGTGCGACGGATTTTTCATCCCGCCGCGCGCTCGGAGCGTGCGGCGGTTTTCTGCCCGCCGTGCGCCCCGAGGCGCGCGGCGGTTTTCTGCCCGCCGTGCGCCCCGAGGCGCGCGGCGGCTTTCTGCCCCGTCACTCCGCGCGTCGCTCCCGGGAGGCGCTACGACGGGCGACGGGGACCCGCGCGTCGCCCCCCGTCGCCCGTCGCGGCCTGCGCGACCTGCGTAGGGCCCGCGCGCGGCCCGTCCAGCCTGCGCGCGGCCCGTACGGGCTGCGCCAGGCCCGCGCGCGGCCCGTACGGGCTGCGCCAGGCCCGCGCGCGGCCCGTACGGGCAGCGCCAGGCCCGCGCGCGGCCCGTACGGACTGCGCCAGGCCAGGGCGCGCCTCGGGCCGCCCGCACGCGGTTCGTACGGGCTGCGCCAGGCCCGTGGGCGCCCTGTTTTCTCTGCCCCTACGCTGCCCGCTGTCCCCCGTGCTTCTGACGGCGCCCCACCCCTGTTGCTGCCCGTTCTCCTGAATTAGGGTTTGGGGGTGGGGGGTATGGGGGTGCAGTTTCTGTGCGTCGTCCCCTGCTCCTCCTCCTCCTCCGTCTCCCAGTGCTGCAGCTGCCGCTGAGGGGGGTGGGTGTGTGGGAGCCGAAGGAGTGGTACTAGGGGGGTGACGTGCAAGTGGAGTTAGGAGTGAAGCAGTGGGTGTGTGGGGGGTGTGTGGGACAGTTGGAGGAGGTTGAGCGGAGGCTGCTGTCTTGTCGTCCGCAGCACCTGTAGTCCAGGGCGCACTGTCCCGGTAGCCCAGAGAGTCTGCTGCGCCTGTCGCCCGAGGGTCCGTTGCTCCTGTAGCTCGTCGTAGCCCGTGAGCCAGTTACTCCAGTAGTCCGGGGCGCACTGTCCCGGTAGCCACTGTGCCAGCAGCTCCTGTTGCCCGTGTGTCTGCAGCTTCAGCCGCCGTCTCTCATCTTCTCTCCTCTCACAGTCCCTCCTCCTCCTCACTTGCCCGCTGTGATTACCTCTAGCTTTGCTTCTTATTGTGAACTCCTGCTATACCTGCTCATTGTGGTGATTACACCCCACTTTGGCTATGGGGGTGTGTCAGAATGTTGTATTTGTCTAGCCTGCAGTGGGGTACTCTATAGCGAGTACAGCCCAATCTAGGGTTTCCTATATGTACTCAACTGCTTGCTAGTGAAACCTCCTCCTTTCTCATTCTTACTTTCTACTGCGATTCTGACAACCGAGGCCGGGGTCCTACTGAAGCAACAACTCTCAAGAAGCTAGAGTAACTTAGGCTTAGGAGCCATGGCTTGAGTAGCTTAGGGACATAGGTTTCAGTATCGAGAGAGTTTTGCAAAGGAGAAAGATGGTTTCACTATAGCAAAACAAGAACATATATGGGGAAGAGAAGGGGTGCACCACCAAAACAAGAAGCATATAGCTACACTAGGATCTACTGTAGGCAGGTATATTAATGTATACAAATACATTTCAACACACCCCCTAGCTGCCTACAGTGAGAACCATGTGCAACAGCACCCCCTGAAGGGGTACACCAGGCGCAGCTGAGGAAGGAGAGGGCAAGTGACGAGGAGGAGGGACCATGAGAGGAGAGGAGGTGGTGGGTGGCGGCTGAAGCTACTGGCACACGGGCAACTGGAGCAACTGGCACACTGACAAATGGAGCAACTGGCACACGGGCAACTGGAGTAACTGGCTCCGCGGCTAAGCAAGCAGTAGGAGCAACTGACTCACGGGCAACAGGAGCAACGGGCTCACGGGCAACTGGCGCAACGGTCTCACGGGCGACTGGAGCTGCTGGCTTCACGGCGTTCACCCCCCGTCACCTTCCCCCATTTCCCCAAACCTCCCTTTCACACCCCTCAGCATCCCTACCGCCACTCCCTCAACTCCCCCACACCCTCCCCCCCCCTCCCCCACAGCGGCATGTGCAGCAGTGGGAGAGAGAGGAGGAGAGGCAGCAGCAGTTCACCCACACCCGCCACCCCCATACCCTCCCCCCCACTGCTGCACCCGCAGCAGGGGGATGGAGAAGGGGGGGGCGGGGGGGCTGGTGCTGCAGATCCCCTCCCCCCCACTGCTGCACCCGCAGCAGGGGGAGGGAGGAGAAGGGGGGGCGGGGGGGGCTGGTGCTGCAGATCCCCTCCCCCCCACTGCCGCATCCGCAGCAGGGGGAGGGAGGAGAAGGGGGGGCGGGGGGGGGCTGGTGCTGCAGATCCCCTCCCCCCCACTGCCACACCCACAGCAGGGGGATGGAGGAGAAAGGGGGGCGGGGGGGGGGGGGGGGGCGGTGCAGGAGCCGCTCGGGCAACAGCAGGGTGCGCGACGGGCATGAACCCGTCGTGCGCCACACCCGCCACCCCCATACCCTCCCCCCCACTGCTGCACCCGCAGCACAGGAATGGAGGAGAAGGGGGGGCGGGGGGGGCTGGTACTGCAGATCCCTTCCCGCCACCCCCATACCCTCCCTCCCACTGCTGCACGAGCAGCAGGGGGATGGAGGAGAAAGGGGGGGCTGGGGGGGGGGCGGTGCAGGAACCGCGTGGGCGACAGCAGTACTGTCGTTCGCCACCCCCGCCACCCCCATACCCTCCCCCCCTTGCTGCACGATCAGCAGGGGGACGGAGGAGAAGGGGGGGCGGGGGGGCGGTGCAGGGGCTGCATGGGCGACCGCAGGTCGCACAAAAAAATTAGCCGCCACCCCCTCACACCCTCTCCCCCACTCCCCCACTCCCCCCACAGCAGCAGGCGCAGCCGTGAGAGGGGAGGAGGCGTGGCGGCAGCTGCTGCTGCTGAGGCACATCCGCCACCCCTTCACCCTCCTCCCACAGCAGCAGGTGCAGCCGTGAGAGAGGAGGAGGCGTGGCGGCAGCTGCTGCTGCTGCTGGCTTGGTGACGAAGCAGAGAAGCGGGGCGCTGGAGGTGCAACCACCCCCAACCGCCACTCCTGACTCCCCCCAACACCCTCCCCCTCCCCCCCCCGGCCCAAACTGCTGCACGCGAAGTAGGAGAGTGAGGAGGAATTTGGCGGCGGGGACGACGGGAAGCAGGGCAGCGGGGCCCCCGTGCGACGGGCAGAACACCGTCGCGTGCTGGGGGCGCGCGATGGGCAGAAAACAGACACACGCCCAGGGCGTGCGACGGGCAGAAACCGCCACACGCTGGGGGCGTGCGACGAGCAGAAAAACCGATGCACGCCCGGGGCGTGCGACAGGCAGAGAACCGACGCACGCCCGGAACGTGCAACGGGCAGAAACTGACGCACGCCCGGGGCGTGCGACGGGCAGAAACCGACGCACGCCCGGGGCGTGCGATGGGCAGAAAACGACGCACGCCCGGGGTGTGCGACAGGCAGAAAACACCACGCGCTCGAGGCGCGTGACGAGCAGGGAAACGCTAAGGGAAAGGGGGAAGCTGAGTAGCAGAAACAAACCAAGCAGCAGGGAAACGCAGGGAGTCAGTAGCAGACGGGCCCTCTACTAACAGGTCACGCCGCTCGCCCGACCCAACCGTCCCTCACCGAGTGATTGTGCCGGTTCACGCAATCGACCACACCCTGCCGAATAAGGAGGGTACTACGGTAGGCAGCCCCATACTGCTAAGCGGGAAAATTGGGACAGGCTTAGTTAAAATATTCGTAGACGAGGGAGACAGCCACAGCCTGATCAACACCGCAACGGCACGAAAACCGAGACTGCCACTGGATAGATGTTTACCTAAGATCGACGCAAGACTGGTTGATGGCACGTCACTGGCGATACGGGAACTCGTAGACCGGGTTCAGGTTCGATGCGGGGGTAACTTCACGTTTAGTCAGGAAATGCTCGCCAAAACCCTCGACGGAACCGACATTTTACTCAGCCGTGATTGGTTGCGACGACACAATCCGCGAATTGACTGGACGACGGGTAATTGCACCGTGCGAGTGAACGGTAACAACATCGCCTTACCTTGCTGGGGCTCGCCTGAGTCTTCGTCGGTACGTGTCAACGCGATCACGATGAAAAGCGCCGTAGCGGCAGGAGCTGACGTGTACGCGGTCGATATTCAGGAAGCTAAGGCAGCAGACAAAGTGGGGGATTTACAAAAACTGCTAGCCGACGTACAGGATGACTTGGCAACACTACTAAAGCAGTACAGTGGGATTTTCCCGAATGACCTGCCGACAGGACTGCTGTCAAACTTATATGCTATAGTCTGTTTAGGCTGTAGTGGGGTTGTTCTTATAGGGTACAACACTTTTAGGTTTCCTACTTGTACCCACCTGCTTTCTAGTTCAGTCATTCATTCGCTCACATTCTAACATGGTATTCTGAGCAGGTTCCCTCGTGGGAACGTTTTTTTTTAGGGCCCACCACGAACCTTTTTTTTCCTGCCCTGCCCGAAGCACGCCTAGCGCCTGCCCTAGCTACGCAGTCACCCGCCCTTCCCTAGCCGGCCCCTTCTCAGCCGGCCCGTCCCGCCCTATTCCTGGCCCGTCGCGGCCCCTTTGCCGCCCGTCGCGGCCTGTTCGCCGCCCGTCGCGGCCCCTTTGCCGCCCGTCGCTGCCTGTTCGCCGCCCGTCGCGGCCTCTGCTCAGCAAACGCCATGTCGCGGCCACTGCCCAGCACTTCGCCGCCCGTCGCGGCCTCTGCTCTGCAGCCGCCCCCTGTCGCGGCCACTGCCCTGCAGCTGCCCCCTGTCGCAGCCCTGCCCTGCTGCCGCCCCTGTCGCGGCCCTGCCTTTGCCGCTATCGCGGCCTCTGCCCTGCAGCCGCCCCTGTTGCGGCCCTGCTCTGCTGCTGCCCCTGTCGTGGCCCTGCCCTGCGGCCGCCCACTGTCGCGGCCCTGCCTTCGCCGCCCGTCGCGGCCCCTACCCTGCAGCCGCCCTCTGTCGCGGCCCTGCCCTGCAGCTGCCCCTGTCGTGGCTCTGCCCTGCACCCGTCCCCGGTAAGCACCTGCGCAGTCCTGCCGCGCCGCGCCGCCTGCTGCCGCGCCGCGCTGCCGGGAACCGAGCCGCGCCGCCCAGCCGAGCCGCGCCGCCTTTGCCGAGCCGCGCCGCCTAGCCGAGCCGCGCCGCACTGCCGAGCCGCGCTGCCCTTCTGCTTGCCCTGCTTCTGCTGCCACGGCTGCTACTGCTGCTACTGCTGCTATGGCTAGCCCTACTATTCTCACCTTTGATGCTGAGGGGCGTGCAGTTGACTTTGACGTGTGGGTTGACGCCTGCAGCTCTTTCTTCAGTGTGACTCTAGGGATGGGGTATCCCTTTTCGATCACACGTCCGGTGTCTCTACTGCTCATGCTGCCACTGCTGACAGTATGGTTCGCTCGCAGTGGACCACTCTCGACGCTGTTGCTCGTCTTGCTGTTCGTAGTCACCTGCCGCCTGTTGAGCACGCGCATTTTGGCCAGTACAAGACTGCTCAGTCTTTGTACGACGCTGTAGTTGCGCGCTACTCCTCCCCTGCCACTGCTTCCCTCAGCCGCCTCATGCTGCCGTACCTTTTCCCTGACCTTGCCGCCTTTGCCACAGTCGCTGACCTAGTTGCTCACCTCCGCACTAGTGACGCCCGCTACCGCGCTGCCCTTCCCACTGAGTTCTGTGCCAAGAACCCCCCCCCCCCATGTACATCACCCTTTACTACCTAGTCACCCACCTCCCTGACTCCCTTTCTTCAGTCAGGGACCACTTTCTCTCCCTTTGCCCCACTGAGCTGACTGTCGACCTGCTAGAGGAGCGCCTTGCTGCAGCTGAGAAGAGTATCTTAGCTGTAGGTGCTTCTCGCGGCGACCGTCGCACCCCTTTTTTTGAGGGGTGTTCCCCTGTCCCCCTTCTCCCCTCTGTTGCTTCTGCTGCTGCTGTCGACCTCGTTGGCACTGAGGAGGTCGGAGCTGCGTCTGCCCCTAGCGGGAGGCGCCGCAACAGCAAGGGCAAGGGGAGCAAGGGTGGTGGAGGGGACGGCGGGGGCGGCGGCGGAGGCGGTGGAGGAGGCGGAGGGGGTGGCGGTGGAGGTGGGGGTGGTGCCGGGAGTGGGGGCTTCAGTGGCGGCAGTGGAGGTGGTGGAGGCAGCGGCGGAGGTGGTGGAGGCAGCGGCAGCGGTGGTGGAGGCAACGGCAGCGGTGGTGGAGGTGGTGGCGGCGGTGGTGCTGGTCGAGGTGCAGCCGCGCAACGTGGAGGCTTTGGTGGTAGCCAGTGCCAGCAGCAGCCGCGTTCCCGTGAGACCCCGTCGGCCCAGCAGCTTCGTGAGTGGTACGCTGCGCGTGGGAGGTTTGGGGGTGCTGGTCCCTGCACTTACGTTCTTCGCACCGGCAGTCGTCGTGGGGAGACTTGCGGGCTGCCACACACTGCGCAGCTCTGCTTCGGTCACTTGACTGACGCCTGGCGTGCCCAGTTTCCTGACGTTGTTGAGCTCCCTCGCTGGCATGATCTGCTTAGGTAGAATGTGGCTATCTTTGATCTTGATTTCGATGCTATCCTTGCTGCCATGTATGCTTTGACTGATAGTGCTGAGGGTGACTGTTACCTGAGTGTCCCGCCCGACCCGGGCATTGAGGCTGCTGCTCTAGGTGCTAGTGCGTCTGCTGCTCCAGGTACTGGTGAGTCTGCTCTCTCTGGTACTGCACCTACTGAGGCCTTTCACACTTTCACACTTGACTCTGGTGCTTCGCACTCTTTCTTTAGAGACAGCACCACACTCACGCCGCTCAGTCGGCCTGTCGCAGTCTCCCTGGCTGACCACTCTGGGAGCCCAGTCCTTGCGCACTCCTCCACGATTCTACCGTGTCCTGCGGCCCCGTCGGGCTTGCTGTCGGGACTCCACCTCCCCTCGTTCTCTACGAACCTGGTGAGTGGAGCTGACCTCCAGGACGCGTGGGTTGACCAGTTCGCCCCTGGAGGTCAGCGTGTGACCCACTGCACTTGCTCTCGGACGGGCCGCCACCTGGCCACGTTCACCCGTCGGCCAGGGTCGAGTCTGTACACACTGACTACTACGTCTCCTCCGGTCTCTGCGTCTGGTCAGGTAGCTTCGTCTAGTCAGGTGTTTGCTGCCGCGTCCAGGTCTAGTCCTGCGTCTGCCCCCTGCTCGTGTCGTCCTCTGTCGCACGAGACTCTCCTTTGGCACCACCGCCTTGGTCACCCCTCCCTGCCTCGTCTTCGAGGTATGGCCTCCCGTACCCTTGTCTCGGGTCTACCCCGGTCCCTCCCTCCCCTTCCTCCGGGGCCTGCCCCTACCTGTCTTCCTTGTGTCGAGGGCCGGCAGCGCGCCGCTCCTCACTTCTCCACGTTCCCTCCGATAGAGGCTCCTCTGCAGACTCTTCACATGGACGTGTGGGGCCCAGCCCGCGTCCGTGGACAGGGTCACGAGCGTTACTTCCTGCTGGTCGTTGACGACTACTCACGTTACACCACAGTCTTCCCCTTGCGCAGCAAGGGTGAGGTCCCTGAGGTGTTGATCGACTGGATCCGCGGTGCCCGTCGCCAGCTCAGCGAGAGTTTCGGCTCGGACCTTCCTGTTCTGCGTCTGCACTCCGACAGAGGTGGTGAGTTTTCCTCCGACCTCCTGAGGGCCTTCTGTCGTGCGGAGGGCATCCGCCAGACGTTCACGCTTCTGGCCTCCCCACAGCAAGATGGGATTGCTGAGCGCCGCATTGGCATAGTCATGGATAACGCTCCTATGTCCATGATCCATGCGGCTGCTCCCCATTTTCTGTGGCCGTTCGCGGTTCAGTACGCTGCGCATCAGATCAACCTTCAGCCTCGTGTCTCCTTGCCGGAGACCACACCCACTCTGCGATGGACGGGGAAGGTTGGCGATGCGTCTGTGTTCCGTGTCTGGGGATCTCGAGCTTTTGTCCGCGATGCTTCCGCGGACAAGCTGTCCTCCCGTGCCGTTCCCTGCGTCTTCCTTGGCTTCCCCCCTGACGCACCTGGGTGGCAGTTTTACCACCCCACCTCGCGTCGTGTTCTGTCCTCTCAGGATGTCACGTTTGACGAGTCGGTGTCTTAATACCGTCTCTTTCCCTACCGCACTGCCTCTCTCCCCCCCCCGCCACTCTTCCTAGCACCAGGTACTCCTCCAGTAGACCCCCTCCCCCCTCAGGGTCCTGCCCCCTCAGGTGTGTCTCAGGTAAACCCTGCCGAGCCGGTCGAGGTAGCTGACGACTCAGGTGCTGCTAGGGGTGCTGAGCCTGCGGGTGCGGGGACGGGTGGTGCGGAGCCTGGGGGTGCTGAGCTTGAGCGTGTGGAGTCTGGGGGTGCTGAGCCTGAGCGTGTGGAGTCTGGGGGTGCTGAGCCTGAGCGTGTGGAGCCTGGGGGTGCTGAGCCTAGGGGTACTGCGTCTGGGGGTGCTGAGCCTACGCGTGCTGAGTCTGGAGGTTCTCCGGGTGTCCCGTTGCGGCGGGAGCCCCTCTCTCCGCAGCGGCTTCACAAGTGGTACGCTCGGCGCTGTCGCCGTGCTACTGGAGCTGCTGGAGGTGCTGCTGGTGCTGGTGCTCCTGGAGGTGCTGCTGGTGCTGGAGCTACTGGAGGTGCTGCTGGTGCTGGTGCTGTTGGAGGTGCTGCGGGTGCTGGAGCTGCTGGAGGTGCTGCTGGTGCTGGGGCTGCTGGAGGTGCTGCTGGTGCTGGAGCTGCTGGAGCCGCTGGCCCTAGAGGTGCTCGTACTGGAGGTAGTGGAGCTGCTGGGGCTGGTGGTGCTGCAGGCGTTGGAGCTGCAGGTACTGGAGCTAGTGGTGCTGCGGGAGTTGTTACTGGAGACCCTGGAGCTGAGGGTACTGGTTCTGTCTCTGCTGTTTCTGGAGGCGCTGCGCGGCCGCGGCTGTACTACGTTCCGCTCCTTCAGCAATTTCTTAGTCGACCGCCTTCTCCTGCTCCTACTCCTCCTTTCCTGAGTCCACCGCCTGTTCAATCCCAGTCGCAGTTACAGCCGGCCTCTCCACTGCCTGGTCCTTCTCCTTACTCTGGACCGACTAGAGGTCTTACGGAGCGTCGTGAGCCTGAGTCGCGTCCTATGTCGCCTGAGTCTCGTTCTGCGTCGCCTGTCCATACTGTTCGCGCTGGTCGTGTTTTGCGTCCGCGTCCTCCTCCTGTCCCTGGCACTCACTCTATGACTCTGCGTCCTTCCAATGCTCCACAGCGTGTCCCTCTGCCGTCTCCTCCTGCGTCCTCTCTTCCTGACGATCCGGACCCTGCGTCTGACTCCCTTCGTGCTGCTTGTCCAGCTGTCACGCGCTTTCTGGCCACTGTTGTCACTGACCCTTTGTTTGAGTCCACTTCCTCGTCTGCTCTTGTTGCTGAGCTTGTTGACTTTGCTACAGCCTGTCGCCTAGACTACGCCACGAGTCTTGTTACTGAGTCTGCGTCTGCGTCTCTCTGTCCTCCGTCCGTCGGGGGTGAGTGTGCTCTTAGCACGGACGTTCTTGTGGACAGACAGGAGGAGTTTGAGTGCTTTGCCGCTGCTGTACCTCATCTCGTGTCCATGCTGCTTGCCCCTGAGGGAGACCCGGATGCACCAGACATCCCGACCCCGCGCTCTTACGCAGAGGCGATAGAGGGTCCCTACTCCTCTCAGTGGCAGACAGCCATGGACGCCGAGATGGCTTCCTGGAAGTCCACAGGCACCTATGTCGACGAGGTTCCCCCGCCTGGGGCGAACATCGTCTGTGGCATGTGGATCTTCAGGGTGAAGCGGCCGCCAGGTTCTCCGCCTGCCTTCAAGGCGCGTTACGTTGCACGTGGCTTTAGTCAGCGACAGGGAGTTGACTTCTTCCAGACCTTCTCCCCTACCCCGAAGATGACCACTCTTCGGGTACTGCTGCACGTCGCCGCTCAGCGTGACTACGAGCTCCACTCACTTGACTTCAGCACAGCCTTCCTACAGGGCAGCCTGCACGAGGAGATCTGGCTACGCCGCCCACCTGGCTTCACTGGGTCGTTTCCTGCTGGTACCCAGTGGAGCCTTCGGCGGCCAGTCTACGGTCTCCGCCAGGCACCCCGTGAGTGGCACGACACACTGAGGACGACTCTTGCTGCTCTTGGTTTTGCTCCTTCCACTGCTGACCCTTCTCTGTTTTTACGCACTGACACCACTCTGCCGCTGATCTACGTTCTCGTGTACGTAGACGACCTCGTCTTTGCTACTGCTGACACTGAGGCACTCGCCCACGTGAAGTCCGAGCTGCAGAAGAGACACACCTGCACTGACCTGGGTGAACTGACAAGCTATCTTGGCTTGCGGATCACCCGGAACAGAGCACAGCGCACCATTACCTTGACTCAGTCACACATGGTGCAGCAGGTCCTTCAGCGCTTCGGCTTCACGTACTCCTCGCCACAGTCCACTCCTCTGCCTACCGGTCACTCGCTCTCAGCTCCACCTTCGGACGAGTCCGTAGAGCCGAGTGGCCCGTATCCAGAGCTTGTGGGCTGCCTCATATACCTGATGACTTGCACACGACCTGACCTCGCATACCCTCTCAGCCTTCTGGCTCGCTACGTGGCTCCCGGCAGGCACCGAAAGGTGCACTGGGATGCTGCGAAGAGGGTGTTGCGATACTTGTGCAGTACATCGGGCATGGGGCTCGTGCTTGGAGGACGGGCTCGAGTTGTCCTCACTGGTCACGCTGACGCCTCCTGGGTTGACGACTTGGCTACGCAGCGGTCGTCGTAGGGTTACACCTTCAGTCTTGGCTCTGGTTCTGTCTCTTGGCGGTCTACCCGCTCTTCTTCTGTTCTCAGCTCCAGTTGTGAAGCTGAGATATACGCTGGGGCCATGGCTGCACAGGAGCTATGCTGCCTCACCTACCTGCTGACCGACTTGGGAGAGGCGCCTCGTTCTCCTCCAGTTCTATACGAAGACAACAAGGCCATGCTTGCCTTGTGTCAGGAGCACAGACTGGAGCACAGAACGAAGTACATTGCTCTGCGCTACTTCCTTGCTCGAGAGTTGCAGCAGCGTGGCCAGCTTCGTCTTGCTTACGTGGCCTCTCAGGCCAACACTGCTGATGTTTTCACCAAGGCACTTCAGCCTTGTGATCATCAGCGTTTCTGTACTGTGTTAGGTCTTGTACCTACTGTGCCTCACTTGCTTACTTCTTGACTCTGCTTGTACTGTACTCTTTATACATATACCTGCATGCTTACACTTGCTAGGTTGTGTTCACTGTATTGTTTGTTTTCCTTTATATAACTCTGCATGTGAACTGGCCTTGTGGCCATTTGCTTGTGCTCAGACTGCGTGGTGACTTTGTGATCCACCCTGAGCTTGCTTTGCCTTTCTTGACTGGTCTTGTGACCTCTTGCTCTCCCCCACTTTGCCTATGGGGGTGTGTCAAACTTATATGCTATAGTCTGTTTAGGCTATAGTGGGGTAGTTCTTATAGGGTACAACACTTTTAGGTTTCCTACTTGTACCCACCTGCTTTCTAGTTCAGTCATTCATTCGCTCACATTCTAACAACTGCCACTTTAGCGACTTCACGACCACAAGATAGAATTAGAACCGGGGGCACAGCGGACAGTACAGCGACAATTCCGACTGACCCAACCCGAACTGGACGAACTTAGGAAGCAGCTAGATTACCTGCTCGAGAAGGAATTCATTTGCCCGAGTTCGTCACCCTTCGCAGCACCGATACTGTTCACACTGAAAAAGGACGGGGGTTTTCGCATATGCCTCAATTACTGTGTACTAAACAGGGTTACCATCAAATCCCGTTACCCCATCCGACGAGCCGACGAACTGATCGACCAATTGCGCACAGCCGGGTTTTCTCGAAAATTGACCTTCGAGGAGGCTACCACCAGATCCGACTCAATCCACCCGACTGCCCGAAAACAGCTTTCTGAACATGCTACAGATCCTTCGAATACCCCGTCATGCCCTTCGGATTGACCAACGCCCCTGCAACATTTAAAATAACCATGAACGAAGCCTTCCACCCGCTTTTAGATAAGTGCGTCATCGTGTACCTCGACGACATACTGATTTACAGCACCGACAGAGCACAGCACCTACAGGACATTAAAGCCGTTTTTTAAATACAGAGTGAGAACCGCCTCTTGACGAAAGCATCTAAGTGTGAGTTTTTACAGGACAGACTGGAGTTTTTGGGACACATTATTTCAGCTGAAGGAGTGGAAATAGACCCGAAGAAGGTCGCGACGATTCAAGCGTGGCACGCGCCGACAAACTTGACCGAGTTGCAGAGCTTTTTGGGGTTCGTCAACGTGCGCCGGTTCGTCCCCGACATGGCGAAGTTGACTGCTCCGTTGACTGACCTGCTGAGGAAGGGGGTTGAGTACACGTGGGGGGAGAAAGAGCAGGCTGCCTTCTCGGCCCTCAAGCAAATTTTGTGCTCGCCGCACGTGCTTCACATTGCAGATCCGCACCGTCCATTCGAACTCGTCACTAACGCAAGCGATATCCCCATGGGAGAAGTACTGTTGCAGGATTTTGGGAACGGCCTCCAGCTAATCGCGTACGAGTCCCGCAAACTTCACCCGCCCGAACGCAACTACCCAATACACGACCGCGAAATGCTGGCGATCGTGCATGCGTTCAAAGTGTGGCAATGCTACCTTACCGGAGCAGACGTGACAGTACGGACAGATCACCGATCACTACAGTACCTTCGCGCCCAACCGAATCTCAACCCGCGACAGATCCTGTCAGAAAAATGAACGAGAATGAATGAACTATGAAACAGTTGGGTACAAGTACTAACCCTAATTGGGTTGTACCCCTTATGGGCTACCCCACTATAGCCTACACAAATGTAAGCACTATAACATTCTGACACACCCCCATAGGCAAAGTGGGGGAGAACAAGTGGTCACAAGACCAGTCAAGAAAAGCAAAGCAAGCTCAGGGTGGATCACAAAGTCACCACACAGTCCGAGCACAAGCAAAGGGCCACAAGGCCAGTTCACATGCAGAGTTATATAAAAGAGAACAAGCAATACAGTGATCATACCCTAGCAAGTGTAAGCTCAGCCGCCTCATGCTGCCGTACCTGTTCCCTGACCTTGCCGCCTTTGCCACAGTCGCTGACCTCATTACTCACCTCCGCACTAGTGACGCCCACTACCGCGCTGCGCTTCCCATTGAGTTCTGTGCCAAGAACCCCCCCCCCCCCCCCCCCATGTACATCACCCTTTACTACCTAGTCACCCACCTCCCTGACTCCCTTGCTTCAGTCAGGGACCACTTTCTCTCCCTTTGCCCCACCGAGCTCACCGTCGACCTGCTAGAGGAGCGCCTCACTGCGGCTGAGAAGAGTATCTTAGCTGTAGGTGCTTCTCGCGGCAACCCTCGCGCCCCTTTCTTTGAGGGGTGTTCCCCTATCCCCCTTCTCCCCTCTATTGCTTCTGCTGCTGCTGTCGACCTCGTTCGCACTGACGAGGTCGGGGCTGCGTCTAGTGGGAGGCGCTGCAACAGCAAGGGCAAGGGGGGCAAGGGTGGTGGAGGGGACGGTGGGGGCGGCGGTGGAGGCGGTGGAGGAGGCGGAGGGGGTGGCGGTGGAGGTGGAGGTGGTAGCGGGAGTGGGGGCTTCGGTGGCGGCGGTGGGGGTGGTGGAGGCAGTGGCAGCGGCGGTGGAGGCAGCGGCAGCGGTGGTGGAGGTGGCGGCAACAGCGGTGCTGGTCGAGGTGGAGCCGCACAGCGTGGAGGCTTTGGTGGTAGCCAGCGCCAGCACCAGCCGCGTTCCCGTGAGACCCCGTCGGCCCAGCAGCTTCGTGAGTGATACGCTGGGCGTGGGAGGTCTAGGGGTGTTGGTCCCTGCACTTACGTTCTTCGCACCGGCGGGCGCCGCGGGGAGACGTGCGGGCTGCCACACACTGCGCAGCGCTGCTTCGGTCGCCTGTCTGACGCCTGGCGCGCCCAGTTTCCTGACGCTATTGAGCTCCCTCGCTGGGGTGATCTGCTTAAGCAGAATGTTGCTATCTTTGATCTTGATTTCGATGCTATCCTTGCTGCTCTAGGTGCTAGTGAGTCTGCTGCTCCAGGTACTAGTGAGTCTGCTGCTCCAGGTATTAGTGAGTCTGGTGCTCCAGGTGCTGGTGAGTCTGCTCTCTCTGGTACTGCACCTACTGAGGCTTTGCACACTTTCACACTTGACTCTGGTGCTTTGCGCTCCTTCTTTCGCGACAGCACCACACTCACGCCACTCAGTCGGCCTGTCGCAGTCTCCCTGGCTGACCCCTCTGGGGGCCCAGTCCTTGCGCACTCTTCCACGGTTCTACCGTGTCCTGCGGCCCCGTCGGGCTTGCTGTCGGGACTCCACCTCCCCTCGTTCTCTACGAACTTGGTGAGTGGAGCTGACCTTCAGGACTTGTGGGTTGACTAGTTCACCCCTGGAGATCAGCGTGTGACCCACTGCACCTGCTCTCGGACGGGCCGCCACCTAGCCACGCTCACCCGTCGGCCTGGGTCGAGTCTGTACACACTGACTACTGCGTCTCCTCCGGTTACTGCATCTGGTCAGGTGTTTGCTGCCGCGTCCAGGTCTAGTCCAGCGTCTGCCCCCTGCTCGTGTCGTCCTCTGTCACACGAGACTCTCCTTTGGCACCACCACGTTGGTCACCCCTCCCTGCCTCGTCTTCGAGGTATGGCCTCCCGTACCCTTGTCTCTGGTCTCCCCAGGTCCCTCCCTCCCCTTCCTTCGGGGCCTGCCCCTACCTGTGTTCTTTGTGTCGAGGGCCGGCAGCGCGCCGCTCCTCACTCCTCCGAGTTCCCTCCGACAGATGCTCCCCTGCAGACTCTCCACATGGACGTGTGGGGCCCAGCCCGCGTCAGTGGACAGGGTCACGAGCGTTACTTCCTGCTGGTCGTTGACGACTACTCGCGTTACACCACAGTCTTCCCCTTGCGCCACAAGGGTGAGGTCACTGAGGTGTTGATCGACTGGATCCGCGGTGTCCGTCGCCAGCTCAGCGAGAGTTTCGGCTCAGACCTTCCTGTTCTGCGTCTGCACTCAGACAGAGGTGGTGAGTTTTCCTCGGACCTTCTGAGGGCCTTCTGTCGTGCGGAGGGCATCCGCCAGACGTTCACGCTTCCGGCCTCCCCACAGCAAAATGGAATTGCTGAGCGCCGCATTGGCATGGTCATGGACGTCGCTCGTACGTCCATGATCCATGTGGCTCCTCCCCATTTTCTGTGGCCGTTCGCGGTTCAGTACGCTGCGCATCAGATCAACCTTCAGCCTCGTGTCTCCTTGCCGGAGACCACACCTACTCTGCGGTGGATGGGGAAGGTTGGAGATGTGTCTGTGTTCCGTGTCTGGGGATCTCGAGCTTTTGTCCGCGATACTTCCGCGGACAAGTTGTCCTCCCGTGCCGTTCCCTGCGTCTTCCTTACCTTCCCCCCTGACGCACTTGGGTGGCAGTTTTACCACCCCACCTCGCGTCGTGTTCTGTCCTCTCAGGACGTCACGTTTGACGAGTCGGTATCTTACTACCGCACTGCCCCTCTCCCCCCCCCGCCACTCTTCCTAGCACCAGGTACTCCTCCGGTAGACCCCCTCCCCCCTCAGGGTCCTGCCCCCTCAGGTGTGTCCCAGGTAGACCCTGTCGAGCCTGTCGAGGTAGCTGTCGACTCTGGTGTTGCTAGGGGTGCTGAGCCTGCGGGTACGGGGCCTGGGGGTGCTGAGCCTGGGGTTGCTGAGTCTGAGGGTGTGGAGCCTGGGGGTGCTTAGCCTGAGCGTGTGGAGCCTGGGGGTGCTGAGTATGGGGGTGCTGAGTCTGGGGGTGCTGAGCCTGGGGGTGCTGAGCCTGAGCGTGCTGAGTCTGGACGTCCTCCGGGTGTCTTGTCACGGCGGGAGCCCCTCTCTCCGCAGCGGCTACGTGAGTGGTACGCTCAGCGCTGTAGCCGTGCTGCTGGAGCTACGAGGCCTGCTGCGGGAGGTGCTGGTGCTGGAGGTACTAGCGATGTTGGAGGTCCTACTGGTGTTGGAGTTGCTGGAGGTGCTGGAGCAGCTGGTCCCGGAGGTGCTCGTACTGGAGGTACTGGAGCTGCTGGGGCTGGTGGTCCTGCAGGAGTTGGAGCTGTAGGTGCTAGAGCTGTTGCTACTGGAGGTGCTGCTGGAGCTGGAGCTGCTGGAGGTACTGGAGCTGGTGGTGCTGCGGGAGTTGTAGCTGGAGACCCTGGAGTTGAGGGTACTGGTGCTGTCTCTGCTGTTTATGGAGGCGTTGCGCGGCCGCGGCCGTACTACGTTCCGCTCCTTCAGCAGGTTCTTGGTCTCCCGCCTTCTACTGGTCCTACTCCTCCCTTACTGAGTCCACCGCCTGTCCAGTCACAGTCGCAGTTACAGCCAGCCTCTCAACTGCCTGGTCCTTCTCCTTACTCTGGACCGACTAGAGGTCTTACGGAGCGTCGTGAGCCTGAGTCTCGTCCTGCGTCGCCTGAGTCTCGTCCTGCGTCACCTGAGTCTCGTCCTGAGTTGCCTGTTCGCGCTGTTCGCACTGGTCGACGTGTTCCGCGTCAGCGTCCTCCTCCTGTCCCCGGCACTCACTATATGACTCTGCGTCCTTCCACTGCTCCACAGCGTGTCCCTCTGCCGTCTCCTCCTACGGCCTCTCTTCTTGACGGTCCGGACCCGGAGTCTGACTCCCTTCATGCTGCTAGTCCTACTGTCACGCGTTTTCTGGCCACTGTTGTCACTGACCCTTCGTTTGAGTCCACTGCTGCGTCTGCTCTAGTTGCTGAGCTTGTTGACTTTGCTGCCGCCTGTCGTCTAGACTACGCCGCTAGTCTTGTTGCTGAGTCTGAGTCTGCGTCTGTCTGTCCTCCTTCCATCGGGGGTGAGTGTGCTCTTGGCACGGACGTCCTTGAGGACAGACAGGAGGAGTTTGAGTGCTTTGCCGTTGCTTTACCTCATCTCGTGTCCATGCTGCTTGCCCCTGAGGGAGACCCGGATGCACCAGACATCTCGACCTTGCGCTCTTACGCAGAGGCGATAGAGGGTCCCTACTCCTCTCAGTGGCAGACAGCCATGGACACAGAGATGGCTTCCTGGAAGTCCACAGGCACCTATGTCGACGAGGTTCCCCCGCCTGGGGCGAACATCGTCAGTGGCATGTGGATTTTTAGGGTGAAGCGGCCGCCGGGTTCTCCGCCTGTCTTCAAGGCGCGTTACGTTGCACGAGGCTTCAGCCAGCGACAGGGAGTTGACTTCTTCCAGACCTTCTCCCCTACCCCGAAGATGACCACTCTTCGGGTGCTGCTGCACGTCACCGCTCTGCGTGACTACGAGCTACACTCTCTTGACTTCAACACAGCCTTCCTACAGGGCAGCCTGCACGAGGAGATCTGGCTGCGCCGCCCACCTGGCTTCACTGGGTCGTTTCCTGCTGGTACCCAGTGGAGCCTCCGGCGGCCAGTCTACGGTCTCCGTCAGGCACCCCGTGAGTGGCACGACACACTGAGGACGACTCTTGCTGCTCTTGGCTTTGCTCCTTCCACTGCTGACCCGTCGCTGTTTCTACGCACCGACACAACTCTGCCGCCGTTCTACGTCCTCGTGTACGTAGACGACTTGGTCTTTGCTACTGCTGACACTGAGGCACTCGCCCACGTGAAGTCCGAGCTGCAGAAGAGACACACGTGCACAGACCTGGGTGAGCTGACAAGCTATCTTGGCTTGCGGATCACCCGGGACAGAGCACAGTGCACCATTACCTTGACTCAGTCACACATGGTGCAGCAGGTCCTTCAGCACTTCGGCTTCACGTACTCCTCGCCACAGTCCACTCCTCTGCCTACCGGTCACTCGCTCTCAGCTCCACCTTCGGACGAGTCCGTAGAGCCGAGTGGCCCATATCTAGAGCTTGTGGGCTGCCTCATGTACCTGATGACCTGCACTCGAACTGACCTTGCCCTCTTAGCATTCTAGCACACTATGTCACTCCTGGCACACACAGGAAGGAGCACATGGATGCAGCTAAGAGGGTGTTGTGCTACTTGTGCAGTACGTCGGGCATGGGGCTCGTGCTTGGAGGACGGGCTCGAGTTGTCCTCACTGGTCACGCAGTTACTTCCTGGGCTAACGACTTGGCAACGGTCGTCACAGGGTTACACCTTCACCCTTGGCTCCGGCTCTGTCTCTTGGTGGTCTACCCGCTCGTCTTCTGTTCTCAGCTCCAGTTGTGAGGCTGAGATCTACGCTGGGGCCATGGCTGCACTAGAGTTACGCTGGCTCACCTACCTGCTGACCGGCCTGGGAGAGCCGCCTCGTTCTCCTCCAGTGCTGTACGTCGACAACAAGGCCATGATTGCCTTGTGTCAGGAGCACAGGCTGGAGCACAGAACGAAGCACATCGCTCTGCGCTACTTCCTTTCTCGAGAGTTGCAGGAGCGTGGTCAGCTTCGTCTTGCTTATGTGGCCACTCGGGCCAACATTGCTGATGTTTTCACCAAGGCACTTCAGCCTTGTGATCATCAGCGTTTCTGTACTGTTCTAGGCCTTGTACCTACTGTGCCTCACTTGCTTACTTCTTGACTTTGCTTGTACTGTGATCTCTATACATATACCTGCATGCTTACACTTGCTAGGTTGTGTTCACTGTATTGCTTGTTCTCCTTTATATAACTCTGCATGTGAACCGGCCTTGTGGCCATTTGCTTGTGCTCAGAATGCGTGGTGACGTCGTGATCCACCCTGAGCTTGCTTTGCCTTTCTTGACCGGTCTTGTGACCTCTTGTTCTCCCCCACTTTGCCTATGGGGGTAGTTCATATAGGGTACAACACTTTTAGGTTTCCTACTTGTACCCACCTGCTTTCTAGTTCAACCATTCCTTCCTTCACTATTCTGACACACTTTGCTGCGTGCAAGAAATCGATCTCAGCCAAAGACACCGCTCGCCTGTTCATCGCAGCCGTCGTTCGACTGCACGGGATACCAGCCGCGATAATTAGCAACCGCGACACGAAGTTTACCAGCAACTTCTGCAAGAACCTCTGGGAGCAGTTCGGGACCAGGCTACATTTTAGTTCATCGTACCACCCTGAGATTGGCGGTCAAACGGAGCGGACCAATCAGACGATGGAGCAGTTGATTCGGGCCACGTGCAACGACCCGACAACTTGGGAGCAGCAGCTGCCACTGATCGAGTTCGCTTACAACAACGCCACGTCAGCGACGACGCAGCAGTCCCCTTTTTTCCTGAACTACAGTCAAAACCCAACAGTGCCCATGACGCAGAGTCTGGACAACCCAACGACACGCGCATAGCAATTCGCCGAGATTCTGCAAGCTGCCCGCACCAGAGCCGCCGAAGCAATGAAAAAAGCCAACGTCATCGCTAAACGCAACGCTGACCACCACCGCCGCCCAGTCACGTACCAGTCAGGAGATTGTTAGAATCACTGTGCAAGAATGAATGAAATATGAATGAGATGGGTACAAGTACTAACCCTAAAGTGTTGTACCCCTTGTAGGCTAACCCAGTATAGCCTAGTGAGAACACAAACATATAGTTTGACACACCCCCATAGGCTAAGTGGGAGATAGCAAACACAACAGACGGTCACAAGACTAGTCAAGCAAGAGAACAAAGCAAAGCAAAGCTCATGGTTGATCTCAAGGACACCACACAATCTGAGCACAAGCAAGTGGCCACAAGGACAGTTCACATGCAGAGTTATAATAGCAAGGCAGTACACTGATCACAACCTAGCAAGAGTAAACAAGTAGGTATAAAGATATATATCAGTCTACAACAAGAGCAAGTCAAGCAACCAGCAGGTGAGGCAGAGTGGGCACAAGCCCAAGAGCAGTGCAGAAACGCTGATGATCACCAGACCAAATGGCCTTGGTGAACACATCAGTAGTGTTGGCCCGCGAGGCCACGTAGGAGAGGCGGAGCTGACGACGGTGCTGCAGCTCACGCGCAAGGAAGTAGCGAAGAGGAATGTGCTTCGTTCTGTGCTCCAGTCTCTGCTCGTGACACAAGGCAAGCATTGCCTTGTTGTCGACGTACAGAAATGAAGGAGAACAAGGCCGCTCCCCCAAGTCGGTCAGCAGGTAGGTCAGCCAGCGTAGCTCCTGTGCAGCCATGGCCCCAGCGTAGATCTCGGCTTCACAGCTGGAACCAAGCACAGAAGAAGAACGAGTGGACCTCCACGAGACACAACCAGAGCCAAGACTGAAGATGTAACCCTGTGACGAATGCTGATTCGCCTGGTCGTCGGCCCAAGAACTGCCGGAGTGTCCTGTGAGTACCACTGAACCCCGTCTTCCAAGCACGAGCCCCATGCCCGATGTACTGCACAAGTAGCGCAGTACCCTCTTCGCAACATCCCAGTGCACCTTTCGGTGTCTACCGTGAGCCACGTAGTGAGCCAGGAGGCTGAGAGGGTACGCGAGGTCAGGTAGTGTGCACGTCATCAGGTACATGAGGCAACCCACAAGCTCTGGGTATGGACCACTCGGCTATACGGATTCGTCCGAACGTGGAGCTGAGAGCAAGTGGCCGGTAGACAGAGGAGTGGGCTGTGGCGAGGAGAACTGGAAGGCGAAGCGCTAAAGGACCTGGTGCACCATGTGTGACTGAGTCAGGGTGATGGTGCGCCGTGCTCAGTCCCTGGTGATCTGCAAGCCAAGATAGCTACACAGCTCACCCGGGTCAGTGCAGGTGTGTCTCTCCTGCAGCTCCGCCTTCACTAGGGCCAGCGTCTCAGTGTCAACAGTAGCAAAAACCAAGTCGTCGTCGTACACGAGAACATAGAACGGCGGCAGGGTAGTGTCGGTGCGTAGAAACAGAGTCGGGTCAGCAGAGGAAGGAGCAAACCCAAGAACCCTTGAAGGCAGGCGGAGAACCCGGCGGCCGCTTCACCCTGAAAATCCACATGCCATCGACTATGTAACCTCAGGAGGAGAAACCTCGTTGATGTAGGTGCCTGTGGACTTCCAGGAAGCCATCTCTGCGTCCATGGCTGTCTGCCACTGAGAGGAGTACTCACCCGCGATCGCCTCGGCGTAAGAGCGCGAGGTAGGGATGTCAAGTGCATCCGGGTCTCCCTCAGGGCAAAGCAGCATGGATGCGAAACGAGGTAAAGCGGCTGCAAGATACTCAAGCTCAAACTGCCTGTCCTCAAGGACGTCACTGCTAAGGGCAGGCTCACCCCCGACAGATGGAGGACAGACAGACTTAGACTCAGTAACAAGACTCGCGACGTAGTCGAGTCGACTCCTAGCTGCAAAGTCGACTAGCTCAGTGACTAGGGCAATCGCAGTAGTAGACTCAAGGTCAGGGTCAGTGACGACAGTAGCAAGGAGACGAGTGACAGTAGGACTGGCAGCACGAGCAAGGTCGGACTCAGGGTCAGGATCGTGCGGAAGAGAGGACGCGGGAGGCTCAGGCAGGACAACACGCTGTGGAACAGAGGAAGGACGAAGTGCCATACCGTGACTGCCTGGGACACCAGGAGGACGAGGACGGGCAACACGACGAGCACGAACAGGTGTGGAAGCACGAGTCTCACGCTCACGACGCTCAGTCAGGGACTCAGTCACCTTAGTGTGCGGAGCAGGAGCAGGCATCGAGGAGCTAGGCAGTAGCTGTGGCGGAGACTGGTCTGTCGGTGAACACAGGAGAGGTGGAGTGAGGCCAGTGGAAGACGGGAGACTAAGAACCTGGCGAAGGATCGAGTCAGGCGGCGGCAGGGACGACTGAGGCTGCGGGTAGAAAAACGGTCGGCGCGGGGCAGAACCAGCAGCTCCAGCTCCTTCAGCACCAGCAGCACCAGCACCTCTAGCACCAGGAGCTCCAGCACCTCCAGTACCTCCAATACCTCCAGCTCCAGCGCCTCCAGCACCAGCAGTACCTCCAGCACCTCCAGAGCCAGTAGCTCCGGTAGCGCCTCCAGCACCTCCAGCACCAGCAGCACCACCTGCTCTGGTGTTCCAGCACCTCTAGTACGAACACCTCCAGGACCATCATCTCCAGCACCTCCAGTACCTCCAGCTCCAGTGCCTCCAGCAACAGCAGTACCACCTGCTCCGGCAGCTCCAGCACCTCTAGTACGAGCACCTCCAGGACCAGCAGCTCCAGCACCTCCAGTACCTCCAGTACCTCCAGTCTCAGCGCCTCCAGCACCAGCAGTACCTCCAGCACCTCCAGTGCCAGCAGCTCCAGTAGCACCTCCAGCACCAGCAGCACCACCTTCTCTGGCAGCTCCAGCACCTCTAGTACGAGCACCGCCAGGACCAGCAACTCCAGCACCTCCAGTACCTCCTGTACCTCCTGTACCTCCAGCTCCAGCGCCTCCAGCACCAGCAGTACCTCCAGTACCTCCACTGCCAGCAGCTCTAGTAGCACCTCCAGCACGAACAGCACCACCAGCTCTGGCAGCTCCAGCACCTCCAGTACGAGTGCCTCTAGGACCAGCAGCTCCAGCACCTCCAGTACCTCCAGCTCTAGCGCCTCCAGAACCAGTAGCACCTCCAGCACCTTCAGCACCAGCTGTACCTCCAAGACTAGTAGGTCCAGCACCTCTAGAACCACCTCCAGAACCTCTAGGACTAGTAGCTCTGGCACCTCCAGCACCAGCAGCACCGCTAGTGCCTCCAGCACTAGCAGCACCTCCAGCACCTCCAGCAGTACCTCCAGTACCTCCAGCACCAGCAGTACCTCCAGAGTCAGCACCCCTAGTCGCAGCACCCCAAGAACCAGGGGGGGTCTCCAAGCGTGGAGAGTGGCGAGTGGCCGCCGTGTCGTCACCGGCGGGGTCACCCCCCTCAGCTGAGCCAGAAGAGTCAGAAGAGACCTCCAAAGGCTCAACCAAGGGGGGTGGGTCTACCTGAGACACACCTGAGGGAGCAGGACCCTGTGGGGGGAGGGGGTCTACCGGGGGGGGGACTGTTACCAAGAAAAGAGGCGCTAGGGGGACCGGGTGGGACGCGTGCGGGTGTAGCCTGTAGAAACAGACAGACTCGTCAAAGGTGACATCCTGGGAGGAGAAGACTCGACGCTCGCGCGGGTAGTAGAACTGCCACGGCAGGGTGTCGGTGGGGAAGCCAAGGAAGACGCAGCGGAGAGTGCAAGAGGAGAGCTTGCTCGCTTTGACATCGCGAACAAGGGAGAGCACGCCCCAGACCCGAAACACCAACGCATCGCCAACCTTCCCCGTCCACCGGAGTGTGGGCGAGGTCTCTAGCTCAGAGACACGGGGCCACAGGTTGAGCTGATGCGCTGCGTATCGGACCGCAAACGACCACAGAAAATGGGGAGCAGCCGCATAGATCATGGAGGTACGAGCAACCTCCATGATCAAGCCAATGCGACGCTCAGCAATCCCATTTTGCTGAGGAGAGACCGGAAGCGTGAACGACTGGACGATGCCCTCGTCTTAATAGAACGCCGCAAGGAGGTCAGAAGAGAACTCACCGCCCCTGTCAGAGTGCAGACGCAGGACTGGCAAGTCCCGACTGAACCGCTCGTGCAGCTGGCGACGAGTAGCATGGATCCAGGGGATCAAAACACCACTGACGTCCGCCTTGCGCTGCAAGGGGAAGACAGTGGTGTAACGTGTGTATTTGTCAACAATCAGTAGGAAGTAGCGCTCTTGGTCCGTTCCACCGACGGGGGCCGGGCCCCAAACGTCCATGTGGAGAGTCTGCAGAGGAGCAGTGGTTGGAGGAAACTCGGAGGAATGAGGAGCGGCGCACTGCCGCCCCTCGACGCAAGGCAGGCGAGCGCGGGAGGGAGGGCAGGGACCTGGGAAGGCCAGAGACAAGAAGACGGGAGTGCATGCTGCGGAGACGCGGCAGGGAGGGGTGACCGAGGCGGTGGTGCCAGAGAAGAGTCTGGTGGGAGAGTACCCGACACGAGCAAGGCGCTGCAAGATGACCAGACGCAGACACCTGACTCGATGCAGCCACCTGACCTGCCTCAGCCACCTATGCAGACGCAGTGGTCAGTGTGTACAGACTAGACCCAGGCCGCCGAGTGAACGTAGAAAGGTGACGGCCAGTCCGGGAGCACGTACAGATCTCCACACGCTGCCCTCCATGAATAAAGGTATCAACCCAGACATCCTGAATGGCAGCGTTGCTCACCAAGTTCATCGAGAACGTGGGGAGGTGGAGACCTGACAGAGAACCGGAGGGGAATGCTGGACATGGGAGGACAGTGGAGGCTCGTGCGATTACTGGGCCCCCAGTGGGGCCAGCTAGTGAGACTAGTACTAGTGCAGCAAGTGGTGTGAGTGCAGTGCAGTCACGAAAGAAGCAACGTGACGCGCCTGAGTCAAGTGTGAAAGTGTGCAAGGCCTCAGCTGAGGAAGGACCTGTGGTGGGAGACGCACGAGCACCTAAAGCTGCAGCAGACTTACTAGCATCTTGAGCGGCAGCAGACTCACTAGCACCTAGTGCGGCAGCAGACTCACTAGCACCTAGTGCAGCAGCCTCGACAAAACCAGTGACACATCGCTGAGGAACCAACTCACTAAGCACCTGCGGGGAGAAGGTCTCCTGCTGACTCTGCTGCCGCCTCTATGCAGTACGCAAAAAACCAAAGCCTCCACCATCTGGACGGGCTCGCTGAAGAACCCACTCACGAAGGTGCTGAGGGGTGGGGTCGTCCGGGAGAGGCAGTGACCGCCGCTGTCCACCCCTAGCTGCTGCAACTGCCGTGATAGTGGCCATGTCAGGCAGTGGCGGTCAGTAGTAGGTCCAGCACCTCCAGCACCAGCATCACCTCCAACACTCCCAATCTCACCTCCAGCACCTCCAGCACCAGCAGCACTCCCAGCACTCCCAGCAGCACCTCTACCAGCAGCAGCAGTAGCACGAGCAGCAGCAACAGCAGTAGTAGCAGCAGGGCGGCTTGGGCTGGTGATCGAGGTAGGGCGGCGCGGCTCAGGTTGGGCAGGGCGGCTCGGGCTGGGCGGCGCGGCTCGGCCGGGCTGGGTGGCGCGGATGGGCAAGGCAGGGCGCGCCGCGGACTGCAGGGCAGGGCGCGCGGTGGACAGGCCAGCAGGGCGCGCGCTGTGCAGGGCAGCAGGGCGCAACTCGCGGGGCAGCAGAACGCGACGCACAGGCTGCAGTAGGGCGCGACGCGCGGGCTGCAGCAGGGCGCGACGTGCGGGCTGCAGCAGGGCGTGACGCGTGGAGCAGAAGAGCGCGGCGCGCAGGCTGTAGCAGGGCGCAACGCGCTGGGCAGGGCAGCAGGGCGCGACGCGCTGGGCTGCAGGGCAGGGCAGTGCGGCTCGCGAGCTGCAGGGAAGGGCGGCGCGCGGGCCTAAGGGCAGGGCAGCACAATGCACGGGCTGCAGGGTAGGGCGGCGCGCGCTGGGCAGGGCAGCAGGGCGCGACTCGCAGTCTGCAGTAGAGCGCGGCGTGTGGGGGGCAGGCAGTGCGAGTAGCTGCAGGGCAGCGCGACACTTTGCGAGCAGGGTCAGACAGCGCAAGGGCGTTTCGAGCAGGAACAAGCGGAACTATAGGTGGGCCCTAAAAACATTCTGAGCCATCGGATTCGCCACCCGACAGGCATCAAGAGGATCGAGTTTCTTGTTCGCTGGAAGGACCGTACGCCAACTGAGGATAGTTGGGTGCCCCTGGCCAACATCAAAAACCACCCTGCCCTGCAAGTGTACCTGAGGAGCCAGGGTTTCCGCGATATATACGCACTCGCGTAGCGGAGGGGGCTTCTTGAGGGGGGGCGTAGTGTAACGATTTTTCTTGCTATTCCTTACTGCGACCGTCCACATCGTGTACAGCGGCAGCCATTGTTCGCCCGTTACTGCTAACGGGGCTTCGCCAACTTCGCGCGCACTGTTTCACCAAACCTTGAACTGCTGAAGCAGCCGAGTCGGCCTACGCTTCGGGACTAGCCCGAACCTCGCGCCAGCGTAGAACTAGCTAGCTCGCACGCACCGCGTTACCGTTTGCACATTTTCGCGTAGAAGTATTCGCTCACGCCTTCGCTCATACTTGGTACTCATTGAACACCCTAGTGCAATCCTCGCTACCTCGATTCATTGCACCCCTAACATACACCCATTGGGTTTGATTGCATAGATCTTTTCCGTAAATGTGCGCAAACAATATTTGTCAGAATCCCAACCACAAGTCCATCGGGATAAAAGGGCTTGTTTAGTAGCGGTTCAGTGCGCCCATAACCCCCCAGGACAATGAGCTTGTAACCCTTCCATAGGATCAATCGGGGATCACCAATGGACCTCTGATACCCCCTCGCACTGGGATGCCCGAAGTGCACACACTGGGATTCGAACCCGAGATCTTCGCTCTGATACCATGTCAAAATCCCAACCACTAGACCATTGGGATAAAAGTGTTGGAAACATTTAGTTTACGCTTCTAAAGTATCGAGCACTATAACAAAAAGAGAAGTATACTCACAGCGAAGCAACACCGAGTCAACCAAAGCGGTTGACTAGGCGACAAAAGCAGGAGGTTGAAGCGAAGGTCAAAGGTCAGCGACCTTTGACTTGACAAAGGCAGCGCAACAGCAAGGACAAATAACGGACTCGTTTTTGAGCAGTTACCCGAGTTGTCGCTATATCGAACCGCAACAGCAGTTACAGTTAAACCCTTTGTATTCCTTGTAATCACATACATATCCTTGTATCTCTTTGTTTTTATCAATTCATCTTGTTCTCACATACTAGTACAAGGTGGTTCACTCAATCCACTATCACGCTTCCGCTAAATACATCACTACTCTGAGAGTTTAGTCTTGAACGATCTGAAGGACCTTTTCAGCCCAACATGGTATGAGAGCCTACAAGACAAAACTCATCTTTGATCAACTTCTTGTCAAACTGTTATCGTGCTTACATTGTGTAGGCTGTAGTGGGGTAGCCCATAAGGGCTACAACCCAATTAGGGTTAGTACTTGCACCCAACTTTCTGTTCAATCCATCATTCTCGTTCATTAGTTTTGACATGGTTTCAGAGCAGGTCCTTCCATAGGACCGATTTTTTTTTAGGGCCCACCACAGCGCTGCCCCACTAGTTGCCCTGCCGCCCTGCTCTATCTGGCGCACCGCCCTGCTGGCCGCTGCACCGCCCTTTGCAGCCCATCGCGCCGCCCCTTGCAGCCCGCTCACTGCCTTTAGCAGCTCGTGAGCCGCTCCTGCAGCCCAGCTCGCGAGCCGCCCCTGCAGCCCGCTCGCCGCCCGGTTGCGGCCCGCTCGCCGCCCCTGCAGCCCGCTCACCGCTCGCTTGCGGCCCGATCGCCGCCCTTGCAGCCCGCTCGCCGCCCGCTTGCGGCTCGCTCGCCGCCCCTGCAGCCCGCTCGCCGCCCGCTAGCCGCCCGATCGCCGCCCCTGCAGCCCGCTCGCCGCCCGCTTGCGGCCCACTCGCCGCCCCTGCAGCATGCTCGCCGCCCTCTGGCAGCCTGCTCACCGCCCCTTGCAGCCCGCTCGCCGCCCCTTGCAGCCTGCGCGCCGCCCCTTACAGCCCGCTCGCCGCCCCTTGCGGCCCGTTGGCCGCCCCTTGCAGCCCGCGCGCCGCCCTCTGGCAGCCTACTCGCCGCCCCTTGCAGCCCGCTTGCCACCTATTGCAGCCTGCTGCCCGCCCAGCTGCTGCCCGCCCTGCTGTACGCCGCCCTGCTGGCCACTCTAGCCGTGCGCCGCCCTGCCCTGCCCTGCACGCTTCCCTAGTGCTCGCGCGCCGCCCTGCGTGCGTGCTGCTCTGCTGGTAGCGCGCCACCCTGCTCTGCCCGCTATGGCTTCTCTCAGTGTACTCACATTCGATCATGAGGGCCGTCCGATCCAGTTCGATACGTGGCTCGACGACTTACAGCTGTACCTACTGAGCGATTCTAGAGACAGCATTTCGTTGTTTGACCACATGTCTACAGCCTCTCTCGCCCCTCCCGCCACAGCTGACAGTGCGACTCGCTCATAGTGGCTTACCCGTGACGCTGCTGCTCGCTTAGCCGTTCGCAACAACCTGCCGTTAACCGAACGCGCTCACTTTGGCCAGCACAAGACTGCTAAGGCACTGTACAACGCTGTAGTCGCTCGTTACTCCTCCCCTGCCACTGCTGCTCTAGGCCGCCTTATACTGCTCTACCTGTTTCCCGACCTGTCCGCCTTTGCCACAGTCGAGGACCTGGTTACCCACCTCCGCACTAGCGACTCTCGCTACCGCGCTGCCCTCCCAGCCGAGTTCCTTGATAGGAACCCACCCCCGATGTTCATTGTCACCCGCCTCCCTGACTCTCTTCGCGCAGTCAGGGACCACTTTCTCGCACTTGACCCCACTGACCTCACTGTGGACCTGCTCGAGCAGCACCTCCTTGCAGCTGAGACTAGCGTAGTCGTTGTAGGTGCTGCTCGTGGCACTCCTCGCACACCCTTCTTCGAGGGGTGTTCCCCCTCCCCCCTTGCCCCCTCCTATGCCTCTGCTGCTGCTGTTGACATCCTTGGTGCTGAGGATGTCGGGGCTGCTTCTGCTCTTAGTGGGAAGCGCCGCAGCAGCAAGGGAAAGCGTGGCAAGAGTGGTGGTGGAGGCAGCGGGGGTGGTGGTGGTGGCGGAGGTGGTGGGAGCGGTGGGAGTGGCAGCGGGAGTGGGGGCTTCGGTGGTGGCGGTGGCGGCAGCGGTGGGGGTGGCAGTAGTGGTGGCGGTGGAAGTGGTGGCAGTCGGGGTGGAGCTGTTCAGAGGGGAGGTTCTGGCAGTGGCCAGAGGGGCAGCAGCAGCAACGTCGGAGCGAGACCCCTTCGCCCCAGCAGCTTCATGAGTGGTTTGCTCAGCATGGGGCGTCTGGGGGGTAGTGTTCATTGCCTGTATGTCATTCGCACGGGTGACCGTGCTGGTCAGACATGCGGGAAGTTTCACTCTCAGCACCGTTGCTTCTCCCGCCTTGACGACGCTTGGCGCACAGAGTCTGGTGACGATGCTAAGCGCCCCCAATGGGCAAAGCTGCTTAGGTCTGGAATTGATATCTTTGCTCTTGAATATTATGCTATCCTAGCTGCCATGTATGCCTTGCCTGTTAGTGCTGAGGGTGACTGTTACCGGTGTGTGCCGCCTGACCCAGGTATAGAGGCTGCTGCTCTAGGTGCTAGTGAGTCTGCTCTCCCTGGTACTGCGCCTGCTGAGGCCTTGCACACCATTACGCTTGACTCAGGTGCTTCCCACTGTTTCTTTTGTGACAGTACCACCCTCACTCCTCTCTCTGCACCTGTAACGGTCAGACTGGCTGACCCCTCAGGGGGCCCAGTTCTTGCCCGTTCCTCCAATGTTCTCCTGTGTCCGGCGGTTCCGTCCGGATCACTCTCAGGTCTTCACCTCCCCTCGTTCTCTACGAACTTGGTGAGTACCACTGCCCTCCAGGATGCGATGGTCACTACCACCACTCCTGGGGGTCAGTGTGTGTCGATCTGCACGTGTAGACGGACGGGCCATCACATGGCCAAGTTCACCCGTCGACCTGGGTCGAGTCTGTAGACACTGACTACCGAGCCTCCTCAGGTAGCTGCGTCTGCCCAGGTGTTCGCGTCAGGTCCGGTAGCACCCCCTTGCTCGTGTCGCCTCCTGTCGCACCAGAACCTCCTGTGGCACCACCGCCTTGGTCACCCCTCCCTGCCACGCCTTCGTGGCATGCACTCCCGCCTCCTTGTTTCTGGTCTTCCCTGGTCTCTGCCTCCCCTCCCGCCCTCGTCTGCCCCGCCCTGCCTTCCTTGCGTCGAGGGGCGGCAGTGCGCCGCTCCTCACTCCTCGTTTTCCCCGACGACTGCTCCCCTGCAGACTCTCCACATGGACGTGTGGGGACCAGCCCGCGTCAGCGGATAGGACCGCGAGCGCTACTTCCTGCTGGTTGTTGACGACTACACGCGTTTCACCACGGTCTTCTTCTTGCGCTGCAAGGGTGAGGTCCCTGATATCTTAGTCATGGAGGTGGCTCGTACCTCCATGATCCATGCGGCTGCTCCCCATTTTCTGTGGCCCTTTGCGGTCCGGTACGCTGCGCATCAGCTCAATCTCTGGCCCCGTGTCTTCTTGCCAGAGACCTCGCCTACACTGCGTTGGACGAAGAAGGTTGGCGATGCGACAGTGTTCCGGGTCTGGGGCTCTCGTGCCTTTGTTCGCGATTCTTCCGCGGACAAGCTCTCCTCCCGCGCTATTCCATGCGTCTTCCTTGGCTTTCCCCCTGACGTGCCTGGCTGGTAGTTTTACAACCCCACCTCGCGTCGTGTCCTCTCCTCTCAGGACCTCACGTTTGACGAGACGGTTCCCTTTTACCGTCTCTTCCCCTACCGCACTACCCCTCTCTCCCCCCCACCGCTCTTCCTTGCTCCAGGTCCCCCTCCGGTAGACCCCCTCCCCCCTCAGGGTCCTGCTCCCTCAGGTGTGTCTCAGGTAGACCCACTCCCCGGGACTGTGCCTGTAGACTCAGGTACTACTAGAGATGTTGCGTCTGGGGGTGCTGCGTCTGGGGGTTCTGAGCTTGCGGGTGTGGAGCCTAGGGGTGTTGAGTCTGAGGGTGCGGAGTCGGGGGGTGCTGAGCCTGGGGGTGCGGAGCCTGGGGGTACTGAGCCTGCAGGTGCAGAGCCTGGGGGTGCTGAATCTGAGGGTGTGGAGTCTGGGGGTGCTGAGCCTAGGGGTACTGCGTTTGTCGGAGGTCCTGCGGGTGCCTCGCCACGACTGTCTCCCCGCCGAGAGCCTCTCTCACCGCAGCGGCTGCACGAGTGGTTTGCTCAGCTCACACGCCTTAGGAGTGGAGCTGCAGGAGCTGGAGACTCTGCCGCTGGAGGCACTGGAGCTGGAGGTACTGGAGCTACTGCTGGAGCTGGCGGTACCGGAGGTACTGGAGCTGCTGGTCCAAGAGGTGCTCGTACTGGAGGTACTGGAGCTGCCGGGGCTGGTGGCGTTGGAGGAGCTGGAGCTGGAGACCCTGACGCTGGAGGTGCTGGGGCTCGAGGAGCTGGAGCTGGAGGCACTGGGACTGGAGGCGCTGGAGCTGGAGGTGCTGGAGCTGGAGGCACTGGAGCTGTCGACCCTGGAGCTGGAGACCCTGGAGCTAGAGGTGCTGGCACTGGGGGTGTTGGAGCTGGAGGCACTGTGTAGCGACGACCGTTTTTTGTTTCGCCACCACCGTCGTCTCTGCCGCCACCTGACTCGGTCCTTCGCTAGGTTCTTAGTCTCTCGTCTTCTATTGGCCTTCCTCCTAGCTTAATGAGTCCACCGCCTCATCAGTCGCAGCCATAGTTACAGCCAGGCTCCCCACTACCTGCTCTTTCTCCTTACGCTGAGCAGACAGACTCTCTTACAGAGTGTCATGAGCCTGAGTCTCGTCCTGCCTCATCTGTTAGCACTGTTCGTACAGGTCGTCGTATTCCTCGTCCGCGTCCTCCTACTGTCCCCGGAACTCACATTATGGCACTTCGTCCTTCCTCTGTTCCACTGTGAGTTCCTCTGCCGTCTCCTCCTGCCTCCTCTCTTGCTGACGGTCCGGACCCTGAGTCTGACTAAGTTCGTGCTGCCATTCCTACTGTCCCGTGTCTTCTAGCCACTGTTGTCACTGACCCTTCGTTTGAGTCCGCTGCTGCGTCTGCCCTAGTTGCTGAGCTTGTTGAATTTGCTGCCGCCTGTCATCTCGACTACGCTGCTAGTCTTGTTGCTGAGTCTGAGTCTAACAGTCCTCCGTCCGTCGGGGGTGAGTGTGCTCTTGGCACAGAGTGGCCATGCTGCTTGCACCTGAGGGAGACCCGGATGCACCAGACATCCCGACCCCGCGCTCTTACGTAGAGGCGATTACGGGTCCCTACTCCTCTCAGTGGCAGATAGCCATGGACGCTGAGATGGCATCCTGGAAGTCCACATGCACCTACGTTGACACAGTTCCCCCTTCTGGGGCGAACATAGTCGATGGCATGTGGATATTCAGGGTGAAGCGGCCGCCGGGTTCTCCGCCTGTCTTCAAGGCTCGTTACGTTGCACGAGGCTTCAGTCAGCGACATGGAGTTGACTTCTTCCAGACCTTCTCCCCTACCCCGAAGATGACCACTCTTCAAGTGCTTCTGCACGTCGCCGCTCAACGTGACTACGAGCTTCACTCTCTTGATTTCAACACAGCTTTCTTACAGGGCAGCCTGCACGAGGAGATCTGGCTGCGCCGCCCACCTGGCCTCACTGGGTCGTTTCCTGCAGGTACCCAGTGGAGCCTCCGGCGACCAGTCTACGGTCTCTGTCAGGTGCCTCGCGAGTGGCACGACATATTGAGGACGACACTTGCGGCTCTTGGGTTTGCTCCTTCGACTGCTGACCCGTCGTTGTTTCTACGCACCGACACTTCGCTGCCGCCGTTCTACGTCCTCATGTACGACGACGACTTGGTCTTTGCCACTGCTGACACTGGGGCACTGGCCCTTTTGAAGTCGGAGCTGCAGAAGAGACACAACCTGCACTGACCTGGGTGAGCTGCGCAGCTATCTTGGCTTGCAGATCACTCGGGACAGAGCACAGCGCACCATCACCCTGACTCAGTCAAACATGGTGCACCAGGTCCTTCAGCGCTTTGGCTTCCGGTGCTCCTCGCCACAGACCACTCCTCTGCCTACCAGTCACTCGCTCTCAGCTCCACCTTCGGACGAGTCCGTAGAGCCGAGTGGCCCGTATCTAGAGCTTGTGGGCTGCCTCATGTACCTGATGACCTGCACTCGACCTGACCTTGCCTACCCTCTTAGCATCCTGGCACGCTATGTTGAGCCCGGGAGACACCGACCAGAGCACTGGGAGGCCGCTAAGAGGGTGTTGCGGTACTTGTGCAGTACTTTGGGCATGGGGCTCGTGCTTGGAGGACGGGGTCCAGTTGTCCTCACTGGACACGCAGACGCTTCTTGGGTTGACGACTTGGCTACGCAGCGGTCGTCACTGGGTTACACTTTCAGCCTTTGCTCCGGCTCTGTTTCTTGGCGGTCTACTCGCTCGTCTTCTGTTCTCAGTTCCAGTTGTGAGGCTGAGATCTACGCAGGGGCCATAGCTGCACAGGAGTTACGCTGGCTCACCTACCTGCTGACCGACTTGGGAGAGCAGCCTCGTTCTTCTCCAGTTCTGTGCGTAGACAACAAGGCCATGATTGCCTTGTGTCAGGAGCACAGACTGGAGCACAAAACGAAGCACATCGCTCTGCGTCACTTCCTTGCTCGAGAGTTGCAGCAGCGAGGTCAGTTTCGTCTTGTTTACGTGGCCACTCGGGCCAACACTGCTGATATATTCACCAAGGCACTTCAGTCTGGTGATATATTCACCAAGGCCTTGTGCCTACTTTGCCTCACTTGCTCACTACTTGACTTTGCTTGTTCTGTGATCTATATATATACGTGCATGCTTATTCTTGCTAGGCTATGATCACTATACTGTTTGTTCTCTTTTATATAACTCGACATGTGAACTGGTCGTATGGCCATTTGCTTGTGCTCGAAATGTGTGGTGACTTCGTGATCCACCCTAAGCTTGCTTTGCCTTTCTTGACTGGTCTTGTGACCACTTGTTCTCCCCCAATTTGCCTATGGAGAACAAGTGGTCACAAGACCAGTCAAGAAAAGCAAATCAAGCTCAGGGTGGATCACAAAGTCACCACACAGTCCGAGCACAAGCAAAGGGCCAGTAGGCCAGTTCACATGCAGAGTTATATAAAAGAGAACAAACAATATAGGGATCATACCCTAGCAAGTGCAAGCATGCAGGTATATATATAGATCACAGTACAAGCAGAGTCGAGCAATAAGCAAGTGAGGCAAAGTAGGCACAAGGCCTAACACAGTAACAAAGCGCTGATGATCACCAGGCGGAAGTGCCTTGGTGAAGACATCAGCAGTGTTGGCCCGAGTGGCCACGTACGCAAGACGAAGCTGGCCACGCTGCTGCAACTCTCGAGCAAGGAAGTATCGCAGAGCGATGTGCTTCGTTCTGTGCTCCAGTCTGTCCACCTTACACAAGGCAATCATGGCCTTGTTGTCTACGTACAGAACTGGTGGCGAGCGAGGCTGCTCTCCCAACCGAGGCAGCCTCGGTTCCGGTTCGGTCAGCAGGTAGGTGAGCCAGCGTAGCTCCTGAGCAACCATGGCCCCGGCGTAGATCTCAGCCTCACAACTGGAGCTGAGAACCGAAGACGAGCGGGTAGACCGCCAAGAAACAGAACCGGAACCGAGGCTAAATGTGTAACCCTGTGACGACCGCTGCGTAGCTTAGTCGTCAACCCAAGAGGCGTCTGCGTGACCGGTGAGGACAACTGGACCCCGTCCTCCAAGCATGAGCCCCATGCCTGACGTACTGCACAAGTAACGCAGTACCCTCTTCGCAGCATCCCAGTGCACCTTTCGGTGCCTGACGGGAGCCACGTAACGAGCCAGGAGGCTGAGAGGGTACGCAAGGTCGGGTCGAGTGCACGTCATCAGGTACATGAGGCAACCCACAAGCTCTGGGTATGGACCACTCGGCTCTACGGACTCGTCCGAAGGTGGAGCTGAGAGCGAGTGGCTGGTAGACAGAGGAGTGAGCTGTGGCGAGGAGTACTGGAAGCCGAAGCGCTGAAGGACCTGGTGCACCATGTGTGACTGAGTCAGTGTGATGGTGCGCCGTGCTCTGTCCCGGGTGATCTGCAGGCCAAGATAGCTGCGCAGTTCACCCAGGTCAGTGCAGGTGTGTCTCTTCTGCAGCTCGAACTTCACAAGGGTCAGTGCCTCAGTGTCAGCAGTGGCAAAGACGAGGTCGTCGATGTACACTAGGACGTAGAACGGTGGCAGCGAGGTGTCGGTGCGTAGAAACAACGACGGGTCTGCTGTAGAAGGAGCAAACCCAAGAGCCGCAAGTGTAGTCCTCAGTGTGACGTCCCACTCGCGAGGCGCCTGGCGGAGACCGTAGACTGGCCGGTGGAGGCTCCACTGAGTACCTGCAGGAATCGTCCTAGTGAAACCAGGTTGTCGGCACAGCCAGATCTCCTCGTGCAGGCTGCCCTGCAGGAAGGCTGTACTGAAGTCCAGGGAGTGCAACTCGTAGTCATGCTGAGCAGCAACGTGCAGCAACACCCGTTTAGTAGTCATCTTCGGGGTGGAGGAGAAGGTCTGGAAGTAGTCAACTCCCTGTCGCTGGCTGAAGCCTTGAGCAACGTAACGCGCCTTGAAGGCAGGCGGAGAACCCGGCAGCCGCTTCACCCTGGAAATCCACATGCCATCGACTATGTTCGCCCCAGGTGGGGGAACCTCGTCGACGTAGGTGCCTGTGGACTTCCAGGATGCCATCTCGGCATCCATAGCTTCCTGCCACTGAGAAGAGTAAGGACCCGTAATCGCCTCTACATAAGAGCGCGGGGTCGGGATGTCTAGAGCATCCGGGTCTCCCTCAGGGGCAAGCAGCATGGAAGCGAAACGAGGTACAGCAGCTGCAAGACACTCAAAGTCCACCTGCCTGTCCTCAAGGACGTCCGTGCCAAGAGCACACTCACCCCCGACAGACGGAGGAATGGCAGACACAGACTCAGCAACGAGAGCAGTGGCGTAGTCGAGACGGCAGGCAGCAGCAAAGTCAAGCAGCTCAGCAACGAGAGCAGACGCAGCAGCAGACTCAAAGTCTGGGTCAGTGACAGCAGTGGCCAGGAGACGAGCGACACTAGGACTGGCAGCACGCGCTCGGTCAGACTCAGGGTCAGGGACCTCAGGAATAGAGGACTCAGGAGGAGCAGGCAGAGGAACACGTAGTGGAACAGAGGAAGGACGGAGTGCCATAGCGTGCGTGCCGGGGACAGGAGGAGGACGCGAACGAGGAGCGCGACAAGCTGTGCGAACAGGCGAGACAGGACGAGACACAGACTCACGACGCTCTGTAAGACCTCCGGACTGCTCAGTGTAAGGAGAGGGAGCAGGTAGTGGGGAGGCTGGCTGTAACGGCGGCTGCGACTGGTCAGGCGGTGGACACAGGAAGGGAGGTGGAAGACCAGTAGAAGACGGGACACCAAGAACCTGCTGAAGCAGGGGAACAAAGTATGGTCGCGGCCGCACAGTGTCTCCAGTACCTCCAGCTCTAGGGTCAACAGCTCCAGCGCCTCCGGCGCCAGTGCCTCCAACTCCAGCTCCTGCAGCCCCAGCGCCTCCTGCACCAGGGCCTCCAACTTCAGCTACTACAGCTCCAGCGCCTACAGTGCCAGCTCCTCCAGGCTCCATAGGGTCTCCAGCTCCAGCGCACCCAACACCACCAGTCTCGAAAGGTCCAGTAGGAACAGCAGCACCTCCAGCTCCAGTGTCTCCAGCCCCTCCTGCTCCGGGAGCCCCACTCTGACGGTGCGGGCGCCGAACAAGCCACTCACGCAGCTGCTGCGAGGACAATCGCGGCGAAGCACCAGCAGGACCTCCAGACGAAGCAGCACCCCGAGGCTCAGCACCCTCAGACTCCGCACCCTCTGACTCAACACCCCCAGGCTCAACACCCTCAAGCTCAGCACCCCCAAACCCAGCACCCTCAGATCCCGCACCCCCCGGCTCCGCACCCCCAGACTCCGCACGCTCTGACTCAACACCCTCAGGCTCAGCACCTCCAGGCTCAGCACCCCCAGTCTCAGCACCCCCATTCTTAGTACCCCCAATCTCAGCACCCCCAGGCTCAGCACCCCCAGACGCAGTACCTCTAGCAGCACCTGAGTCTACAACTACCTCACCAGGAACAGCACCAGGGCGTGGTTCTACCTGAGAGACACCTGAGGGAGCAGGACCCTGAGGAGGGAGGGGGTCTACCGGAGGGGGACCTGGAGCAAGGAAGAGCGGCGGGGGAGGAAGAGGGGCAGAGCGGTAGGGTAAGAGCGGTAGGGAACCGACTCGTCAAACATGACGTCCTGAGAGGGGAGGACACGGCGCAAGGTAGGGTGGTAAAACTGCCAGTCAGGCGCGTCAAGGACAAAGCCAAGGAAGACGCAGGGAATGGCGCGGGCGGAGAGCTTGTCCGCGGACGTATCGCGGACAAAGGCACGAGAACCCCAGACCCGGAACACCGACGCATCACCAACCTTCCCCGTCCAACGCAGTGTGGGCGAGGTCTCCGGCAAGGAGACACGGGGCCAGAGTTTGAGCTGATGCGCAGCATACCGGACCGCAAACGGCCACAGAAAATGGGGAGCAGCCGCATGGATCATGGAGGTACGAGCGACCTCCATGACTAAGCCAATGCGGTGCTCAGCAATCCCATTTTTCTGAGGGGATTCCGGAAGCGTGAACGACTGGAGAATGCCCTCCCCACGACCAAAGTCCCGCAGGAGGTCGGAGGAGAACTCACCACCTCTGTCAGAGTGCAGACGCAGGACAGGAAAGGTCCGCACGGAACCGCTTGCGGAGCTGGAGACGGACTGCGTGGATCCAAGAGATCAAGAAATCAACGACCTCACCCTTGCTGCGCAAGGGGAAGACCGTGGTGTACCACGTGTAGTCGTCAACAACCAGCAGAAAGTAGCGCTCGCGGCCCTGTCTACTGACGCGGGCTGGGCCCCACACGTCCACGTGGAGAGTCTGTAGGGGAGCAGTCGTCGGGGGAAACGAGGAGGAGTGAGGAGCGGCGCGCTGCCGCCCCTCGACACAAGGAAGACAGGGCGGGGCAGGCGAGGGTGGGAGGGGAGGCAAAGACCTGGAAAGACCAGAGACAAGGAGACGGGAGTGCATGCCGCGAAGGCGTGGCAGGGAGGGATGACCCAGGCGGTGGTGCCACAGAAGAGTCTGGTGCGACAGGAGGCGGCACGAGCAAGGGGGTGCTACCTGACCTGACGCGGATACCTGAGCAGACGCAGCTACCTGAGGAGGCTCGGTAGCCAGTGTGTACAGACTCGACCCTGGCCGACGAGTGAACGTGGCCAGGTGACGACCCATCCGTGTACACGTGCAGATCGACACACGCTGACCCCCAGGAGTGGTGGTAGTGACCATCGCATCCTGGAGGGCAGCGGTACTCACCAAGTTCGTAGAGAACAAGGGGAGGTGAAGACCTGACAGTGAGCCGGACGAAACCGCCGGACACGGGAGAATAGTGGAGGAGCGGGCAACGACTGGGCCCCCGGAGGGGTCAGCCAGTCGGACTGGGACATGTGCAGAGAGAGGAATGAGGGTGGTGCTGTCACGAAAGAAACAGCGTGAGGCACCTGAGTCCAGCGTGTAGGTGTGCAAGGCCTCAGCAGGCGCAGTACCAGGGAGAGCACCTAGAGCAGCAGCCGCTATACCTGGGTCACGTGGCACACACCGGTAACAATCACCCTCAGCACTAACAGACAAAGCATACATAGCAGAAAGGATAGCATCAAAGTCTAGGTCAAAGATAGCAACTCCAGACCTAAGGAGATCTGCCCAGCGAGGCCGCTCGACCTCGTCACCAAACTCAGCACGCCAAGCGTCGTCGAGCCGGGAGAAGCAGCGGTGCTGAGTGTGAGGCCTCCCGCATGTCTGACCAGCATGGTCACCTGTGCGAATGACATTCGGACAGCTATCACTACCCCCAAATGTCCCACGCTGAAACAACCACTCACGAAGCTGCTGGGGCGACTGGGTCTCGCTCCGACGCTGCTGCTGCTGCCGCTAACCACCTTTGGAACCTCCACGCCGAGCTCCAGTCCTACCGCCACCAGTCCCACCGCCGCCACTGCCGCCACTCCCACCGCTGCCTCCACCGCCGCCGCCAAAGCCCCTTTTCCCGCCACCAGTCCCACCACCATCACCGCCTCCACTACTTCCACCGCTGCCCCCACCACCACTCCCGCTGCCCCCTCCACCACCCCTGCCACCCTTGCCCTTGTTGCTGCGGTGCTTTGCACTAGCACAAGCAGCTCTAACGTCCTCCGCACCAGGGACGTCTGCAATAGCAACAGAGGCGTAGGAGGGGGCAAGGGGGGAGGGGGAGCACCCCTCAAAGAAGGGCGTGCGCGGAGTGCCACGAGCAGCACCTACAGCAATTGCACTAGTCTCAGTTGCAAGGAGGTGCTCCTCGAGTAGGTCAATGGTGAGGGAGGTGGGGTCAAGTGAGAGAAAGTGTTCCCTGACAGAGCGAAGAGAGTTAGGAAGGCGAGTGACGATGAAGTAGAGGGTGATGAACATCGGGGGCGGGTTCCTGTCAAGGAACTCAGCAGGGACGGTAGCGCGGTAGCGAGCGTCACTAGCGCGCAAGTGGGAAACAAGGTCCTCTACCGTGGCAAAGGCTGAGAGCTCGGGGAACAGGTAGGGCAGAAGCAGGCGGCCTAGAGCAGCAGTGGCAGGCGAGGAGTAGCGAGCGACTACAGCGTCATACAGTACCTGTGCTGTCCTGTGCTGTCCGAAGTGAGCGCATTCGGCTAACGGCAGGTGGTTGCGAATGGCTAAGCGGGCAGCAGCGTCGCGAGTAAGCCACTGTGAGCGAGTCGCACTGTCAGCTGTGGCGGGAGGGGCAGTAGCGGCGCCTGACGTTAGGTCAAACAGCGAAACACTGTCCTTCGAATCGCTAAGTAGGTACAGCTGCAGATCATCGAGCCACGTGTCAAACTGAATTGGTCTGCCCTCATGGTTGAACGCGAGAACTCGAAGCGAAGCCATAGTGGCGCAGCACGCAGGAGCAGTAGTAGCAGGAGCAGCAGTAGCAGCAGTAGCACGCAGTAGCACGCTGGTGACACGTCAGATCGTCGGTCACGAACAGGCTACATCTTCCGTCTCGAGCCAATTGGCCCGATCTCGTGGAACTCATCGAAACAGGAACTCGTGTCACTTTCCTCGGCTGAAGCAGAATTCATTGCCGCGTGTGCTGCAACCCGAGAAGGATTATACTTACAGGAACTGTTCGACGAAGCAAAGTTCGTCACGCCGAATCAGTTCACGTTGCAGTGCGACAACCAGAGTGCAATTACCATCGCCAACAAGCCCGGCTTCGTCAATCGCACGAAACACATCTCACTGCGTTACTTTTTCGTCAAGGATGCGATCGACAAGGGGAGAATGCGTCTTGTCTACTGTCCCACTGGTGACATGGCAGCTGACTCACTTACCAAGAAACTGACACGACAGAAATTTCACCACTGCAACCAACTCAGCGGTGTTTCTGAGGCAACCGGGTAACTACACCGAACTCCTAGAAGTGAAGGGGAGTGTTGAGATAATATCGAGACTTAAGCACTTCAAGGAATTCGTGTAGTACAGTTAGTACAGTGCGAGACTTCGCACGTAATAGTAAAGTACCGATAGGCTGACGTAAGCAAAGCGCTACGCACCCTAGGATGACGTCAGCACGTAGCTATAGGCCTCGCAAATAGTCACGTACCGTTTTAGAACACGAATAGCTTGAATAGCATAGTACAGTATGCGAATAGGTACTTTACTCTAGCTATATATTCTGTATGTTTGTCATTTTATAATATATATGATTTCAGAGACATAGATCCTGAAACATATCACTACATGGGCTTTCATTAGTCCAGACAAAGCCTCCTACACTGGCTTTAAACTCATACAAAGACTTCCGCTACGACAGGAAGCTACCATCCTAAGTATACGATCCTATTCAGTCATTTCAAATTCTAACATGGTATTGCGAGCGTCTTAGGATTCTACAAGCTTCCAACTACATACTCTGCAACTATGTCTGGCTCTCCATGATCCGACAACGGCTCTTCTGTTACGAGCCCATCACGCCCAACAGCGTCTCCAATTGCTGACAATTCTCATCTGCAGCAACAACAATATCAACAACAACAATATCAGCAACAAACGATGTACGGCATGCCACTGAGCAATCAGTCCGTACACACAGCCGCAGCAGCGGCATCATCGGCAGCAGCCACAGCAGCAGCGGCATCAGCAGCCACAACAGCTGCAGCTGCAGTAACTGGTTCTACTAATTAACCAGGACAATAGTCTAGTTTCGTACCGACTGGACCATATCAATATCAAGGGGCTTACCATGCAACAAATCTTCAACAGCGTGTTAATGCCGCCGTCTTGTCACTTAACCAGATGTTTCCAACTCCTATGAGTCTTGATGGCTCCAGTTATCAACATGGACAGATGCCACAAGGGAGTGACGGGTCGAACAACTCCTTCTCTTTTGTTCCTGCTGGACAAGGACAACAAGCACCACAAGGGTCACAGATGCCATCACTTTATCAGTTACAGTCAGCTGACGGCACCGGAAACTGTCTTCCTGCTACTGCAAACCCAACAAAGATTAAAACGACAATGCCATTTAACGGTCAAGACTTTTATACCTGGAGTTTCGAATTCGAGCTTCTTGTTCAAACTTCGGGATTCTGGCAATTGTTCGACGGTACAGCACCCTTTCCATCTCATGGCACACCACTTCAACAGGCCACTTTTCGATCGGCGTCGCTGACTGCATACACAGTTCTCATTCGTAATATGACACCGACTGAACAGCATGGTATTCGTCCTTTTCGTACCAGTATTGCTCTTGCTGAAGCAGCTTGGTTATACCTGCAAGGAGTTTACATGGCAAAGGACACCGTCAACCAGAGTAAAATCTTAACGCAGCTGTCAAATATACAGATGATAAACGGCGAGAAGGTGACGTAGTATATCAACCGCGCTCGAAATCTGCGTGACCAGCTTCAGAAGTGTGGAGGATACTTCCCCGACGCTGTGTTTCACACGGTGCTACTCGCGGGTCTTGGACCAGAATGGCGGCAATGTCGCTCTATTCTTCGGATGCAAGCAACGTTGTCTGAGGGGGCACTCTGTGCCGCTCTCATCGCCGAGCAGCAGGATATGGACCTACACAACGCTCGAGGAGGGAAAAAGGTGGTTAATAACATAGTCAGTTTTTATTCTACTCCACGTCACAAGCCCGTTTGTTCCTTTTGCCATAAAGCAGGTCAGACTATCGATACCTGCTGGTCGAAGGATAAACCATCTTGGAAGCGGTCTGCATCGAAACACACCAAAGATTCTTCGGGTGAAGCTGCGAAGCCGGAAGCTGCAAAGCCGGAAGCTGCGAAGCCGAACTCTGCGAAGTCGCCTGCTACACCTGTCAAGACACAAGCGAAAGAAGTTATTAATTGTATGACGTCAGTTTCAACTGTCTACGATCCTGACGCCGAAGAACGTATCCATAATAACTTCAACAATGAACTCAATACGCCCATACCACCCGAGGTCTACGCCAACCTTGCACATACCTTGGAAGGTCCCAACACATGGTATCTCGACAGTTGTTGCGGCCAGCATATGTGTTCCTCAGAAAATCGTTTCGTCATCAATCAGCGTCGTCTTCAGAACCCATGCGTTGTCATAGTCGCCAACAATCAACGTCTTACAGCACACTGGATGGGTAACATCATTCTTGATTCCGTTGAAGAAGACTTCAGTCTTCATCTTAACTATGTACTTCTCGTTCCTCGACTTGGCTTCAATCTGATGTCATATGCACAGCTCATGCGGAATGGGATTACTCTTCTTGGCGAACCTGGAAAGTTTACCTTGAAATACGGAGACAGGAAACTCGGCACGGCAGTCGAACAAAACGGCGTATTCGTCCTTAACTTCGTACCTGAGCGCACCACTGCCGACTCCGAAAATATTCTCTCTCTTGGCCCATGGGAGCATCGCGATGACATTGATTACACCGATGATACCGTTCCTCGTGAGGGAGTTGTACCCACGTCTTCAACCACGGCTGCCGCTGTCATGCTGACCTTTGACAATCAAGGCTTGAATGATGTTCAGAACTCCCGCGACTATCTTGCTCAAGTTGGTGGTTGGGGAGATACGACGAATATGCCCACGGGTGAAGGCGCTTGGGGGGCACAGGAACCTGACGAGACCACTTGGGGAGAAACACCTGCTGATCGTGATCGACGTCTTCTCACTGAAACAGAGCAGCGTGTCGCTGACATGGAAATCCTTGACTCCGGACGACTTGTCGGCGTTGAACCTAAACCTGCAGCATCAGATCAAGAAAGCGGGGATTTAGTTCTTTCACCTGGCGAATACATCGACGTTGAAATAAGAATTCCACCACCTAACCTTACTAGGTTCATCCCGCCTGTCACAGATCATGTTCGCGCTGACAGTAATCGGCTGCTGTTGTCTTTCTTCGCTAACGCCGATCATTATCTGCGGGCACAGGGACACAAAGCTACTGCAGACACATGGCATAAGCGTCTTGGTCATCCGTCGCAATCTACGCTCAACAACACAATCAAAGCTGCTGTTCTCGACAAGAATTCGCTTCTCTTACCTGGCGGCCTCGAAATGAAACCGGTCAATCGTCCGTCACCCTGCTTAATCTGCCCAGCAGCAAATCTACCGCACGAACCGTACCCGTCTCATTTTCCTGGCACTGAGGATTATCGCTTGATGGAAAAAATTTACAGCGATATTCTAAACTTACCTGCGGAGGGTTTCAATGGCGAGAAATGCGTCATCACGTTTACTGAAGCCTCTACGTCTGGACTGGTAACATGACTAACCGTTTTCTTGCCTTCACAGTGTTTCGAACATGGCTACCTCTCGCAGAACGTGAGTCCGACACCAAACTCAAGTCTTTCCAGTGTGACGGAGCTGGGGAATATCGGAGTTACGAGTTTACAACGTACCTGCAAGAGAGAGGCATACGGCGCCTATTCTCACTTCCTCATGCTCACCAACAGAGCGGTGTAGCAGAACGCCTCAATCGAACTCTGCAAGAAAAGATGCGAGCTCTGCTCGCCCAGTCCCAGCTCGGCCCGCTCTACTGGCCTTTCGCGATAGCCCATGCAACGATGTTGCATAATCTTCTGTCTTCATCAGCTCTACCCAACAATGCATCACCTCACTTGTTGTGGACAGGAAAATTGGGCACTACAAAACTTCTTCGAGTTTTCGGGTGTGTCGTGCAATATCGTCCTCCTACTGCTCCGCTCGGAGAGTTTGATCAACGTGCTAAGTGGGGTCTTCATCTCGGCCTCGAGAAAGAGTTTGCTGCCTGGCGCATCATGGATTATCGCAGTCGCCTTCTGGTTCCTGCCCGTGGCTGTATTTTCTACGAAAACCTGACCCTTCCTACTTTCGAACAATATCTTGCCACGCAGCGTGACCCTGCTACTCTTTTCCACGGTGTTCGTTCATTCGCTACCACCGACGCCGAACTCGCTGCCAGCGAAGAACCTGACCTCAATGATGCACGTGAAGCTGCTCCCGATCCACCTATACCAACCACTTCTTCCGGATTTCCGGAATTCATTCCTCTCGTCGACGCTAATCCAGAGGACGTTCGTGATGTTCATCATACTTACCTGGTGGATGACCAACAACGTCCCATGCCAGCTGTAACTGACAGTAGCATCCGCGTCGATCCTGACGAAATTGGGGGGGCAAGTGGTGAACAGAGTGAACCTGTCAATTTCGCAGGTCGGACCGAAGTCAGTCCTAATTATCAAACTGGGCTTCAGATACTGGGACTCGCAGCAGCTGTACAATACAATTCTGCAGAAGTCGCAGAACCGAAAACTGCCCAACAGGCTCTTTCAGGACCACATCGCGAAAAATGGCGTGAAGCTATGGATCGTGAATTGGCTTCCCTGTAAAAACGGGAGACTTGGGAGCTCATACCCATCGAGAAAGCAGTAAATAAAAATATTCTTACCGGAAAGTGGGTCTTCAGGGTGAAGACGAAAGCTGATGGCTCTTACGAAAAACGTAAGGCAAGGTGGGTTGCTCGCGGTTTTGACCAAACTCATGGGGTCGACTACACGCTAACTTTTGCCCCGGTCAGCCGACACACAAGTGTTCGTCTCGTCATCTGCGAAGCAGCTGCGAAGAATTTTCCACTTCGACAAGTTGATGTTTCCAACGCGTTTCTATACGCTGACGTCGATGCTGAAATCTATGTCGAATATCCGCACACCTATCCGACAAATCCGCCAAGTGTTTGCAAGCTCAAGAAGTCACTATACGGTATCAAACAAGCACCGTGACTGTGGCAGCAGCATTTGAACAAGAAACTTACAGAAGTTGGGTTCCGACAACTGCCGCATGATCCCGGGATGTATCAGCTAGACGACAAGGGGAGCTACGCGCTGCTCTGTCAAACTTATATGCTATAGTCTGTTTAGGCTGTAGTGGGGTAGTCCTTACAGGGTACAACACTTTTAGGTTTCCTACTTGTACCCACCTGCTTTCTAGTTCAGACATTCATTCGCTCACATTCTAACATGGTATTCTGAGCAGGTTCCCCAGTGGGAACGTTTTTCCTGCCCTGCCCGAAGTGCGCATCGCGCCTTCCCTGTCGCGGCCTCTAGCCCGCCGCGGCCCCTAGCCCGTCGCGGCCCCCAACTACTGGCGCGCCCCTGCCGGCCCCTACTGACGCGCCCCTGCTGACGCGCCCCTGCCGGCCCCTGCTGACGCGCCCCTTCTGGCGCGCCCCTACCGGCCCCTGCTGACGCGCCCCTGCCGGCCCCTTCTGACGCGTCCCTGCTGGCGCGCCCCTGTCGGCCCCTGCTGACGCGCCCCTGCTGACGCCCCCCTGCCGGCCCCTGCTGACGCGCCCCTGCTGGAGCACCCCTGCCGGCCCCTTCTGACGCGCCCCTGCTGGCGCGCCCCTGCCGGCCCCTGCTGACGCGCCCCTGTCGGCCCCTGCTGACGCGCCCCTTCTGGCGCGCCTCTGCCGGCCCTGCTGACGCGCCCCTGCCGGCCCCTGCTGGCGCGCCCCTGCCGGCCCCTGCTGGCGCGCCCCTGCCGGCCCCTGCTGACGCGCCCCTGCCGGCCCCTACTGGAGCGCCCCTGCCGGCCCCTGCTGACGCGCCCCTACCGGCCCCTGCTGGCGTGGCCCCTGCTGGCGCGCCCCCCTTCAGGCGCGGCCCCTGCTGTCACGGCGCGCCCCTGCACCCGTCTCTGGTAAGCCGAGCCGCGCCGCCCAGCTGAGCCGCGCCGCACAGCCGAGCCGCGCCGCCCAGCCGAGCCGCGCCGCCCAGCCAAGCCGCACCGCCCTGCCGAGCCGCACTGCCCTACCGAGCCGCACTGCCTTGCATTGCCCTACTGCCTCTGCTACTACTGCTGCTACTGCTGCTATTGCTGCTACTACTGCTACTCTTACTACTGCTCCTACTGCTGCTATGGCTAGTCCTACCGCTCTCACCTTTGATGCTGAGGGACGTGCAGTTGACTTTGACGTGTGGGTTGATGACCTACAGCTCTTTCTTCAGTGTGACTCTAGGGATGGGGTATCCCTTTTCGATCACACGTCCGGTGTTTCTACTGCTCCTACTGCCACTGCTGACAGTACGGTTCGCTCGCAGTGGACCACTCTGACGCTGTTGCTCATCTTGCTGTTCGTAGTCACCTGCCGCCTGCTGAGCGCGCGCATTTTGGCCAGTACAAGACTTCTCAGTCTTTGTACGACGCTGTAGTTGCACGCTACTCCTCCCCTGCCACTGCTGCCCTCAGTCGCCTCATGCTGCCGTACCTTTTCCCTGACCTTGCCGCCTTTGCCACAGTCGCTGACCTAGTTGCTCACCTTCGCACTAGTGACGCCCGCTACCGCGCTGCCCTTCCCACTGAGTTCTGTGCCAAGAACCCCCCCCCCATGTACATCACCCTTTACTACCTAGTAACCCGCCTCCCTGACTCCCTTTCTTCAGTCAGGGATCACTTTCTCTCCCTTTGCCCCACCGAGCTGACTGTCGACCTACTAGAGGAGCGCCTTGCTGCAGCTGAGAAGAGTATCTTAGCTGTAGGTGCTTCTCGCGGCGACCGTCGCACTCCTTTCTTTGAGGGGTGTTCCCCTGTCCCCCTTCTCCCCTCTGTTGCTTCTGCTGCTGCTGTCGACCTCGTTGGCACTGAGGAGGTCGGAGCTGCGTCTGCCCCTAGTGGGAGACGCCGCAACAGCAAGGGCAAGGGGAGCAAGGGTGGTGGAGGGGGCGGCGGGGGAAGCAGTGGAGGAGGTGGAGGAGGCAGAGGAGGTGGCGGTGGAGGTGGGGGTGGTACCGGGAGTGGGGGCGTCAGTGGCGGCGGTGGAGGTGGTGGCGGCAGTGGCGGAGGTGGTGGAGGCAGCGGCAGCGGTGGTGGAGGTGGCGGCGGAGGTGGTGCTGGTCGAGGTGCAGCCGCGCAGCGTGGAGGCTTTGGTGGCAGCCAGCGCCAGCAGCAGCTGCGCTCCCGTGAGACCCCGTCGGTCCAGCAGCTTCATGAGTGGTACGCTGGGCGTGGGAGGTCTGGGGGTGCAGGTCCCTGCACTTACGTTCTTCGTGGGGAGGAGTGTGGGCTGCCACACACTACGCAGCGCTGCTTCGGTCGCTTGACTGACGCCTGACGTGCCCAGTTTCCTGACTCTGTTGAGCTCCCTCGCTGGCATGATCTGCTTCTACAGAATGTGCCTAACTTTGATCTTGATTTCGATGCTATACTTGCTGCCATGTATGCTTTTGCTGATAGTGCTGAGGGTGACTGTTACCTGAGTGTCCCGCCCGACCCGGGCATTGCGGCTGCTGCTCTAGGTGCTAGTGCGTCTGCTGCTCCAGGTACTGGTGAGTCTGCTGCTCCAGGTGCTGGTGAGTCTGCTCTCTCTGGTACTGCACCTACTGAGGCCTTGCACACTTTCACACTTGACTCTGGTGCTTCGCGCTCTTTCTTTAGAGACAGCACCACACTCACGCCGCTCAGTCGGCCAGTTGCAGTCTCCCTAACTGACCCCTCTGGGGGCCCAGTCCTTGCACACTCTTCCACGGTTCTACCGTGTCCTGCGGCCCCATCGGGCTTGCTGTCGGGACTCCACCTCCCCTCGTTCTCTACGAACTTGGTGAGTGGAGGTGACCTCCAGGACGCGTGGGTTGACCAGTTCACCCCTGGAGGTCAGCGTGTGACCCACTGCACTTGCTCTTGGACGGGCCGCCACCTGGCCACGTTCACCCGTCGGCCAGGGTCGAGTCTGTACACACTGACTACTGCGCCTCCTACGGTCTCTGCGTCTGGTCAGGTAGCTAGCTGCATCTAGTAAGGTGTTTGCTGCCGCGTCCAGGTCTAGTCCTGCGTCTGCCCCCTGCTCGTGTCGTCCTCTGGCGCACGAGACTCTCCTTTGGCACCACCGCCTTGGTCACCCCTCCCTGCCTCGTCTTCGAGGTATGGCCTCCCGTGCCCTTGTCTCTGGTCTTCCCAGGTCCCTACCTCCCCTTCCTTCGGGGCCTGCCCCCACCTGTGTTCCTTGTGTCGAGGGCCGGCAGCGCGCCGCTCCGCACTCCTCCTCGTTCCCTCCGATTGAGGCTCCTCTACAGACTCTTCACATGGATGTGTGGGGCCCAGCCCGCGTTCGTGGACAGGGTCGCGAGCGTTACTTCCTGCTGATCGTTGACGACTACTCGCGTTACACCACAGTCTTCCCCTTGCGCAGCAAGGGTGAGGTCCCTGAGGTGTTGATCGACTGGATCCGCGGTGCTCGTCGCCAGCTCAGTGAGAGTTTCGGCTCGGACCTTCCTGTTCTGCGTCTGCACTCCGACAGAGGTGGGGAGTTTTCCTTCGACCTCCTGATGGCCTTCTGTCGTTCGGAGGGCATCCGCCAGACGTTCACGCCTCCGGCCTCCCCGCAGCAAAATGGGATTGCTGAGCGCCGCATTGGCATGGTCATGGACGTCGCTCGTACGTCCATGATCCATGCGGCTGCTCCCCATTTTCTGTGGCCGTTCGCGGTTCAGTACGCTGCGCATCAGATCAACCTTCAGCCTCGTGTCTCCTTGCCAGAGACCACACCTACTCTGCGGTGGACGGGGAAGGTTGGCGATGCGTCCGCGTTCCATGTCTGGGGATCTCGAGCTTTTGTCCGTGATACTACAGCGGACAAGCTGTCCTCCCGTGCCGTTCCCTGTGTCTTCCTTGGCTTCCCTCCTGACGCACCCGGATGGCAGTTCTACCACCCCACCTCGCGTCGTGTTCTGTCCTCTCAGGACGTCACGTTTGACGAGTCGGTGTGTTACTACCGTGTCTTTCCCTACCGCACTGCCTCTCTCCCCCCCCCGCCGCTCTTCCTTGTCAGAAGTAGTAGTAGAAAGAAAGAATGAAGAAAGGAGGATGTTCACTAGCAAGCAGTTGGACACATATAGCAAACCCTAATTGGGCTGTACTCACTATGGAGTACCCCACTGCAGGCTAGACAATTATAACATTTAGACACACCCCCATAGCCAAAGTGGGGTGTAATCGGCACAACAAGCAAGCATAGTAATAGTTCACAATTATAAGGAAAGCTAGAGGTAATCACAGCGGGCAAGTGAGGAGGAGGAGGGACTGTGAGAGGAGAGAAGATGAGAGACGGCGGCTGAAGCTGCAGACACACGGGCAACAGGAGCTGCTGGCACAGTGGCTACCGGGACAGTGCGCCCCGGACTACTGGAGTAACTGGCTCATGAGCTACAGGAGCAACGGACCCTCGGGCGACAGGCGCAGCAGACTCTCTGGGCTACCAGGACAGTGCGCCCCGGACTACAGGTGCTGCGGACGACAAGACAGCAGCCTCCGCTCAACCTCCTCCAACTGTCCCACACACCCCCCACACACCCACTGCTTCACTCCTAACTCCACTTGCACATCACCCCCCTAGTACCACTCCTTCGGCTCCCACACACCCACCCCCCTCAGCGGCAGCTGCAGCACTGGGAGACGGAGGAGGAGGAGGAGCAGGGGACGACGCACAGAAACTGCACCCCCATACCCCCCACCCCCAAACCCTAATTCAGGAGAACGGGCAGGAGCAGGGGTGGGGCGCCGTCAGAAGCACGGGGGACAGCGGGCAGCGCAGGGGCAGAGAAAACAGGGCGCCCACGGGCCTGGCGCAGCCCGTACGAACCGCGTGCGGGCGGCCCGAGGCGCGCCCTGGCCTGGCGCAGTCCGTACGGGCCGCGCGCGGGCCTGGCGCTGCCCGTACGGGCCGGGCGCGGGCCTGGCGCAGCCCGTACGGGCCGCGCGCGGGCCTGGCGCAGCCCGTACGGGCCGCGCGCAGGCTGTACGGGCCGCGCGCGGGCCCTACGCAGGTCGCGCAGGCCGCGACGGGCGACGGGGGGCGACGCGCGGGTCCCCGTCGCCCGTCGCAGCGCCTCCCGGGAGCGACGCGCGGAGTGACGGGGCAGAAAGCCGCCGCGCGCCTCGGGGCGCACGGCGGGCAGAAAACCGCCGCGCGCCTCGGGGTGCACGGCGGGCAGAAAACCGCCGCGCGCCTCGGGGCGCACGGCGGGCAAAAACCGCCGCACGCTCCGAGCGCGCGGCGGGATGAAAAATCCGTCGCACGCCACGGGGCGTGCAACACACAGAGTAGCAGTAGCAGCGGAAGCAGTGAGGTGGTGGGCCCACCCACAGGATCGACCCAAGGGGATCGACCTGCTCTGATACCATGTCAGAAGTAGTAGTAGAAAGAAAGAATGAAGAAAGGAGGATGTTCACTAGCAAGCAGTTGGACACATATAGCAAACCCTAATTTGGCTGTACTCACTATGGAGTACCCCACTGCAGGCTAGACAATTATAACATTCTGACATTCCTAGCACCAGGTACTCCCTCGGTAGACCCCCTCCCCCACCAGGGTCCTGCCCCCTCAGGTGTGTCCCAGGTAGACCTTGCTGAGCCGGTCGAGGTAGCTGTCGACTCAGGTGCTACTAGGGGTGCTGAGCCTGCGGGTGCGGGGACTGGGGGTGCCGAGCCTGGGGTTTCTGTGTCTGGGGGTGCTGCGTCTGGGGGTGCTGAGCCTGGGCGTGTGGAGTCTGAGGGTACTGCGTCTGGAGGTGCTAAGCCTTCGCGTGCTGAGTCTGGCGGTGCTCTAGGGGTCCCGTCGCGGCGGGAGCCCCTCTCTCCACAGCAGCTTCGTGACTGGTACTCTCGGCGCTGTCGAGGTGCTGCTGGTGCTGGAGGTGCTACTAGGGCTGCTGGTGGTGCTACTGGTGCTGGAGCTGCTGCTGGAGGTGCTGCTGGTGCTAGAGGTGCTGCTAGGGCTGCTGGTGGTGCTGCTGGTACTTCTGGAGCTGCTGGAGGCGCTGCTGGTGCTGGAGGTGCTACTAGGGCTGCTGGTGGTGCTGCTGGTGCTGGAGCTGCTGCTGGAGGTGCTGCTGTTGTAAAGTAGAGGTGAACGAGAATGGATGAAACTAGGTAGGAGGGGGATACAAGTAGGAAACCCTAACAAAGTTGTACCCCCTAAGGCTAAACCCACTATAGCCTACACAATTTAAACATATAATGTTTGACACACCCCCATAGGCTAAGTGGGAGACAACCAGATGGTCACAAGACCAGTCAAAGCAAAGCAAAGCAAGCTCAGGGTGGATCTCAAGGAAACCACACAAATTCTGAGCACAAGCAAGTGGTCACAAGACCAGTTCACATGCAGGTTGGTAGTATAACAAGAGATACAGCGATCACAACCTAGCAAGAGTAAACATGCAGGTATATATATATAGAGATCACAGTACAAGCAGAGTCAAGAAGTAAGCAAGTGAGGCCCAGTAGGCACAAGGCCTAGAACAGTACAGAAGCGCTGATGGTCACAAGGCTGAAGCGCCTTGGTGAACACATCAGCAATGTTGGCCCGAGTGGCCACGTAACGCAGACGAAGCTGACCGCGCTGCTGCAGCTCTCGAGCAAGGAAGTAGCGTAGAGCGATATGCTTCGTTCTGTGCTCCAGTCTGTGCTCCTGACACAAGGCAATGGCAGCCTTGTTGTCGACGTACAGCACTGGAGGAGAACGAGGCCGCTCTCCCAAGTCGGTCAGCAGGTAGGTGAGCCAGCGTAACTCCTGTGCAGCCATGGCTGTGGCGTAGATCTCAGCCTCACAACTGGAGCTGAGAACAGAAGACGAGCGTGTAGAACGCCAAGAAACTGAACCAGAGCCAAGGCTGAAGGTGTAACCCTGAGACGACCGCTGAGTAGCCTGGTCGTCAGCCCAAGACGCGTCTGAGTGCCCAGTGAGTACAACTCGGTCTCGTCCTCCAAGCACTAGCCCCATGCCCGACGTACTGCACAAGTAGCGCAACACCCTCTTAGCGGCATCCATGTGCTCCTTCCGGTGACGGCCAGGAGCGACATAGCGTGCAAGGAGGCTAAGAGGGTATGCAAGGTCAGGTCGAGTGCAGGTCATCAGGTACATGAGGCAGCCCACAAGCTCTGGATACGGGCCACTCGGCTCTACGGACTCATCAGAAGGCAGAACTGAGAGCGAGTGACCGGTAGGCAGAGGAGTGGGCTGAGGCGAGGAGTACGTGAAGCGGAAGCGCTGAAGGACCTGCTGCACCATGTGTGACTGAGTCAAGGTGATGGTGCGCCGTGCTCTGTCCCGGGTGATCCGCAAGCCAAGATAACTTGTCAGTTCACCCAGGTCTGTGCACGTGTGTCTCTTCTGCAGCTCCGACTTCACGTGGGCGAGTGCCGCAGTGTCAGCAGTGGCAAAGACCAAGTCGTCGACGTATACGAGGATGTAGAACGGCGGCAGCGAGGTGTCGGTGCGTAGAAACAACGACGGGTCAGTAGTAGAAGGAGCGAACCCAAGAGCCGCAAGTGTAGTCCTCAGTGTGTCGTGCCACTCACATGGCGCCTGGTGGAGACCGTAGACTGGCCGCCGGAGGCTCCACTGGGTACCAGGAGGGAACGACCCAGTGAAGCCAGGTGGGCGGCGCAGCCAGATCTCCTCGTGCAGGCTGCCCTGTAGGAAAGCAGTGCTGAAGTCAAGAGAGTGGAGCTCGTAGTCACGCTGAGCGGCGACGTGCAGCAGAACCCGAAGAGTGGTCATCTTCGGGGTCGGGGAGAAGGTCTGGAAGAAGTCAACTCCCTCTCGCTGACTGAAGCCTCGTGCAACGTAACGCGCCTTGAAGACAGGCGGAGAACCCGGCGGCCGCTTCACCCTGAAAATCCACATGCCACTAACGATGTTCGCCCCAGGTGGGGGAACCTCGTCGACGTAGGTGCCTGTGGACTTCCAGGAAGCCATCTCTGCGTCCATGGCTGTCTGCCACTGAGAGGAGTAGGGACCCTCTATCGCCTCTGCGTAAGAGCGCGGAGTCGGGATGTCTGGTGCATCCGAGTCTCCCTCAGGGGCAACTAGCATGGACACGAGATGAGGTAAAGCAGCGGCAAAGCACTCAAACTCCTCCTGCCTGTCCTCAAGAACGTCCGTGCCAAGAGCACACTCACCCCCGACGGACGGAGGACAGACAGACTCAGACTCAGCAACTAGGCTAGCGGCGTAGTCTAGACGACAAGCGGCAGCAAAGTCGACAAGCTCGGCAACTAAGGCAGACGCAGCAGTGGACTCAAAGGAAGGGTCAGTGACAACAGTAGCCAGGAGACGCGTGACAGTAGGACTGGCAGCACGAAGAGAGTCAGACTCAGGGTCAGCAAGAGCAGGAAGAGAGGACGCAGGAGGAGACGGGAGAGGGACACGCTGGGGAGCAGTGGAAGGACGAAGCGCCATCTGGTGAGTGCCTGGGACAGCAGGAGGACGCTGACGCGGGACACGACGACCAGTGTGAGCAGCACGAACAGGCGACGCTCGACGAGACTCAGGCGACGCAGGACGAGACTCAGGCTCACGACGCTCCGTAAGACCTCCAGTCGGACCAGTGTAAGGAGAAGGACCAGGGAGAGGGGAGGCAGACGGTAACTGTGACTGCGACTGGACAGACGGAGGACACTCTAAGGAGGGAGGAGGACAAGGAGGAGGAGGCTGACCAAGAACCTGCTGAAGGAGCGGAACGAAGTACGGCCGCGGCCGCGCAGCGTCTCCAGAACCAGCAGAGACACCAGCGCCAGGGTCGTCAGCACCAGCAGCAGCACCAACTCCAGGGTCCTCAGCACCAGCAGCAGCTCCAACTCCAGGGTCCGCAGCACCAGCAGCAGCTCCAACTCCGGGGTCCGCAGCACCAGCAGCAGCTCCAACGCCCGGGTCCGCAGCACCAGCCGCAGCTCCAACTCCAGGGTCCGCAGCACCAGCAGCACCTCCAGGAGTAGCAGTACCTCCAGCAACTCCAACAGCAACAGCACCAGCAGCACCTCCACCAACTTCAGCAGCACCAGCAGCACCACCAGTAGCAGCAGCACCAGCACCAGCAGTACCTCCAGCAGCGCCAGCAGCACCGCCAGCAGCAGCACCTCCAGCAGCTCCAGCACCAGTAGCACCTCCACTAGCACCAGCAGCACCGCCAGCAGCAGCAGCACCTCCAGCTCCAGGGTCCGCGACACTAGGAGCGCCACTCCGGAGACTGCAGCGCCGTGCGTACCACTCTCGGAGCCGCTGGGGAGAGGGTAGCTCCCGCCTAGGAGGGGAAGCACTAGCCCCAGCTCCAGCAGTACTCCTAGCTCCAGAAGCACCTCTCCTGAGGCTGCAGTACTGTAAGTACCACTCACGCAGCTGCTGTGAGGAGAGAGCTCCTCCAGGTGTAGCACTCCCAGGCGCAGCACCTCCAGACTCAGCACCCCCAGACTCAGCACCCGCAGGCTCCGCACCCCCAGGCTCAGCACCCCCAGACTCCGCACCCCCAGGCTCCGCACCCCCAGGCTCCGCACCCCCAGGCTCCGCACGCTCAGGCTCAGCACCCTCAGCAGGACGAGAGTCGACAGCTACCTCGACAGGCTCAACCGGGTCTACCTGGGACACACCTGAGGGAGCGGCACCCTGAGGGGGGAGGGGATCTACCACAGCAGCACCTGGCGCGAGGAAGAGAGGCGGGGGGGGAAGCGGGGCAGTGCGGTAGGGGAAGAGGCGGTAGTAGGGGACGGACTCGTCGAACGTGACGTCCTGAGAAGGCAGGACACTGCGCGAGGTGGGGTGGTAAAACTGCCAACCAGACGCGTCCGGGACAAAGCCAAGGAAGACACAAGGAACAGCGCGGGAGGAGAGCTTGTCCGCAGACGTATCGCGGACAAAAGCTCGAGATCCCCAGACCCGAAAGCGTGACGCATCGCCAACCTCTCCCGTCCAACGCAGTGTCGGCGAAGTCTCCGGAACGGAGACACGGGGCCAGAGGTTGAGCTGATGCGCAGCGTAGCGGACTGCAAACGGCCACAGAAAGTGGGGGGCAGCCGCATGGATCAAGGAGGTACGAGCGACCTCCATGACCAAGCCAATGCGGCGCTCAGCAACCCCATTCTGCTGTGGAGAGGCCGGAAGCGTGAACGACTGGCGAATGCCGTGCTCCGCACAGTAGGTTGCCAAGAGGTCGGAGGAGAACTCACCACCTCTGTCAGAGTGCAAGCGCAGGACAGGAAAGTCCGAGTGGAAACGCTCGCTGAGCTGGAGACGAGAAGCGCGGATCCAAGGGATCAAAACATCAGGGACCTCACCCTTGGTGCGCAAGGGGAAGACCGTGGTGTAGCGCGAGTAGTCGTCAACAACTATCAGGAAGTACCTCTCCTGACCCTGACCACGGACGCGGGCTGGGCCCCACACGTCCATGTGGAGCGTCTGCAAGGGAGCAGTCGTCGGGGGAAACGAGGAGGAGTGAGGAGCGGCGCGCTGCCGCCCCTCGACACAGGGAAGACAGGGAGGAGCAGGCGAGGGTGGGAGGGGAGGGAGAACCCTGGGAAGACCAGAGACAAGGTACCGTTTGTGCATGGCACGAAGGCGCTGCACGGACGGGTGACCAAGTCGGTGGTGCCAGAGGACGGTCTCGTGCGCCAGAGAGCGACACGAGCAGGGGGCCGACAGCTGACCTGACGCAGACGCAGACGCAGCTACCTGAGGGAACTCAGTGGTCAGTGTGTACAGGTCCGACCCCGGCTGCCGAGTGAAGGTAGCCAGGTGATGGCCCGTCCGAGCACACGTGCAGTGTGTCACGCGCTCGTAGGCAGGGGTGAACTGGTGGACACCCCCGTCCTGGAGCGCACAACCTGCCACCAAGTTCGTAGAGAACGAGGGGAGGTGGAGACCTGACAGTGTGCCCGACGGGACCGCAGGACAAGGAAGGACAGTGGAGGAGGTCGCAATGACCGGACCCCCAGAGGGGTCAGCGAGAGAGACAGCAACTGGCCGAGCAAGTGGCTCAAGGGTAGTGCGGTCACGAAAGAAACAGCGAGAAGCACCTGAGTCCAGTGTGAAGGTGTGCAGTGCCTCAGTCGACTCAGTACCAGGGGGGGCAGACTCACTAGCACCTAGAGCAGCAGCCTCACCAGCACCTGGGGTAGCAGACACGCGAGTACCGGGAGTGGTAGCCTCACCAGCACCTAGGGCAACAGACGCACTAGCACCTAGAGCGGCAGCCTCACTCACAGGACTCGGCAGCTGCACCTGTCCACTACCAGAAGCTCCCGAACGACGCACTCCAGAGCGACTACCACTACGGCCACCCCGACAGCCCCAACTTGCGTACCACTCACGAAGCTGCTGGGGCGAAAGAGGACACGGTAGCTGCACCTGTCCACTACCAGAAGCTCCCGACCGACCCACTCCAGAGCGACTACCACTACGGCCACCCCGACAGCCCCAACTAGCGTACCACTCACGAAGCTGCTGGGGCGAAAGAGGACACGACAGCTGCACCTGTCCACTACTAGGAGCTCCCGAACGACCCACTCGAGAGCGACTACCACTACGGCCACCCCGACAGCCCCAACTAGCGTACCACTCACGAAGCTGCTGGGGCGTGAGGGACTCACGCGCACGGCCCTGGAGCTGCATCTGGCCACGCCAGGAGCAGCAGTAGCAGCAGTAGCGGCAGTAACAGCAGTAACAGTAGGAGCAGTAGAGGCAGTAGCAGCAGTAGTAGTGGTAGCAGTGCGGGCAGGGTAATGCTCACCAGTGGTCGGCGCGGTAGGCGCAAGACGGTGGCGACAGCGGGGCCGCTACAACTGCAGGGCGGGGCTGGGCCGCGGCAGGGAGCTCCGCGGCAGCTGCTGCAGGGCGGGGCCGGGCCGCGACGGCAGCTGCTCCAGGGGTCAGGGGCGGCTGCTGCAGGGACGGCTGCTCCAGTGGCCAGGGGCGGCTCTTGCAGTGGCGGCTGGTCCAAGGGCCAGGGACGGCTGCTGCAGGGGCGGCTGCTCCAGGGGCCAGGGGCGGCTCTTGCAGTGGCGGCTGCTCCAGGGGCCAGGGGCGGCTGCTGCAGGGGCGGCTGCTCCAGGGTCCAGGGGCGGCTCCTGCTGTGGTGGCTGCTCCAGGTGGCCAGGGGCGGCTGCTGCAGGGGCGGCTGCTCCAGGGTCCAGGGGCGGCTGTAGGTGCAGCTGCTCCAGAGGCCAGGGGCGGCCGTCCCAAGGGCGGGCGCGGGGTAGAGCAGGGCGCCACGGTGAGCAGGGGCGACGCGCGGGTCGCGCGCGGGGGCGACGCGACGAGGCAGGGGCGACGCGTGCGGGTCCCGCAGCTGCGTCGCGACGAGGCGGGGGCGACGCGCGGGTCCCGCAGCTGCGTCGCGACGGGGCGGGGGCGACGCGCGGGTCCCGCAGCTGCGTCGCGACGGGGCGGGGGCGACGCGCGGGTCCCGCAGCTGCGTCGCGACGGGGCGGGGGCGACGCGCGGGTCCCGCAGCTGCGTCGCGACGGGGCGGGGGCGACGCGCGGGTCCCGCAGCTGCGTCGCGACGAGGCGGGGGCGACGCGTGGGTCCCGCAGCTGCGTCGCGACGAGGCGGGGGCGACTCGCGGGTCCCGTAAGGGCGTCGCGAAGGGGCAGGGGGGGGCGACGCGCACGGGTTCCGGCGGGCTGCAGGCGTCGGCGTGAAGTAGCCGCGGCGCGCGGGTCACGGCCTGCGCGTGAGCGGCCTACGGGCGGCCTACGGGCTTCCTACGGGCTGCCTACGGACGGCAGCGTCCTACGGGCGTCGTACTGGCGGCCTACGGGCGGCCGCGGCCTACGGGCTGCGTACGGGCAGCGTAAGGGCGGCCTACAGGCGACGGCAGGCGACGGGCAGCCTACGGGCGATGGGCAGCCTACGGGCGGCGGCCACTAGGGTGCACGACGGCGCTAGTAGGGGCGCTCGACGGCGCTAGAAGGGGCGCTCGACGGCGCTAGGAGGGGCGCTCGACGGCGCAAGAAGGGGCGCTCGACGGCGCGAGAAGGGGCGCTCGACGGCGCGGTGGAACGGTGGGCCCAAACCAACTTCGGTCCTAGGTCCTGACCTAGGCTCTGATACCATGTTGTAAAGTAGAGGTGAACGAGAATGGATGAAACTAGGTAGGAGGGGGATACAAGTAGGAAACCCTAACAAAGTTGTACCCCCTAAGGCTAAACCCACTATAGCCTACACAATTTAAACATATAATGTTTGACAGCTGCTAGTGCTGGAGGTTCCGGTGCTGCTGGAGCTACTGGAGGTGCTCCTGGTGCTAGGGGTGTTGCTAGTGCTGGAGCTGCTGCTAGAGCTGCTGGAGGTGCTGATGTTGCTAGAGCTGCTGGAGGTGCTGCTGGTGCTGGAGGTGCTGCTGGATCTGCTGGCGGTGCTGCTGGTGCTGGAGGAGCTGCTGGTGCTGGAGGAGCTGCTGGTGCAGGAGCTCCTGGAGCTGCTGGAGGCGCTGCGCGGCCGCGGCCGTACTACGTTCCTCTCTTCTTGGTTCCCCGCCTTCTCCTGGTCCTCCTCCTCCTTTCCTGAGCCCACCGCCTGACCAGTCCCAGTCGCAGTTACAGCCGGCCTCTCCCCTACCTGGTCCTTCTCCCTACTCTGGACCGACTAGAGGTCTTACGGAGCGTCGTGAGCCTGAGTCGCGTCCTGTTTTGCCTGAGTCTCGTTCTGCGTCGCCTGTCCGTACTGTTCGAGCTCGTCGTGTTTCGCGTTCGCGTCCTCCTCCTGTCCCTGGCAGTCACTCTATGACTCTGCGTCCTTCTACTGCTCCACAGCGTGTCCCTCTGCCGTCTCCTCCTGCGTCCTCTCTTCCTGCCGGTCCGGACCCTGCGTCTGACTCCCTACGTGCTGCTAGTCCAGCTGTCACGCGCTTTTTGGCCACTGCTGTCACTGACCCTTTGTTTGAGTCCACTTCTGCGTCTCTCTTGTTACTGAGCTCGTTGACTTTGCTGCAGCCTGTCGCCTAGACTACGCCACTAGTCTTGTTGCTGAGTCTGCGTCTGTCTGTCCTCCGTCCGTCGGGGGTGAGTGTGCTCTTAGCACGGACGTCCTTGAGGACAGGCAGGAGGACTTTGAGTGCTTTGCCGCTGCTTCACCTCATCTCGTGTCCGTGCTGCTTGCCCCTGAGGGAGACCCGGATGCACTAGACATCCCGACCCTGCGCTCTTACGCAGAGGCGATAGAGGGTCCCTACTCCTCTCAGTGGCAGGCAGCCATGGACGCCAAGATGGCTTCCTGGAAGTCCACAGGCACCTACGTAGACGAGGTTCCCCCACCTGGGGCGAACATCGTTAGTGGCATGTGGATCTTCAGGGTGAAGCGGCCGCCGAGTTCTCCGCCTGCCTTCAAGGCGCGTTACGTTGCACGTGGCTTCAGTCAGCGACAGGGAGTTGAATTCTTTCAGACCTTCTCCCCTACCCCGAAGATGACCACTCTTCGGGTACTGCCGCCCACCTGGCTTCACTGGGTCGTTTCCTGCTGGTACCCAGTGGAGCCTCCGGCGGCCAGTCTACGGTCTCCACCAGGCACCCCGTGAGTGGCACGACACACTCAGGACGACTCTTGCTGCTCTTGGTTTTGCTCCTTCCACTTCTGACCCTTCTCTGTTTTTACGCACTGACACTACTCTGCCGCCGTTCTACGTTCTAGTGTACGTAGACGACCTCGTCTTTGCTACTGCTGACACTGAGGCACTCGCCCACGTGAAGTCCGAGCTGCAGAAGAGACACACGTGCACAGACCTGGGTGAGCTGACAAACTATCTTGGCTTGCGGATCACCCGGGACAGAGCACAGCGCACCATTACCTTGACTCAGTCACACATGGTGCAGCAGGTCCTTCAGCGCTTCGGCTTCACGTACTCCTCGCCACAGTCCACTCCTCTGCCTACTGGTCACTCTCTCTCAGCTCCACCTTCGGACGAGTCCGTAGAGCCGAGTGGCCCGTATCCAGAGCTTGTGGGCTGCCTCATGTACCTGATGACTTGCACACGACCTGACCTCGCATACCCTCTCAGCCTTCTGGCTCGCTACGTGGCTCCCGGCAGGCACCGAAAGGTGCACTGGGATGCTGCGAAGAGGGTGTTGCGATACTTGTGCAGTACGTCGGGCATGGGGCTTGTGCTTGGAGGGCGGGCTCGAGTTGTCCTCACTGGTCACGCTGACGCCTCCTGGGTTGACGACTTGGCTACGCAGCGGTTGTCACAGGGTTACAACTTCAGTCTTGGCTCCGGTTCTGTCTCTTGGCGGTCTACCCGCTCTTCTTCTGTTCTCAGCTCCAGTTGTGAGGCTGAGATCTACGCTGGGGCCATGGCTGCACAGGAGCTACGCTGGCTCACCTACCTGCTGACCGACTTGGGAGAGGCGCCTCGTTCTCCTCCAGTTCTGTACGTCGATAACAAGGCCATGCTGGCCTTGTGTCAGGAGCACAGACTGGAGCACAGAATGAAGCACATTGCTCTGCGCTACTTCCTTGCTCGAGAGTTGCAGCAGCGTGGCCAGCTTCGTCTTGTTTACGTGGCCTCTCAGGCCAACATTGCTGATGTTTTCACCAAGGCACTTCAGCCTTGTGATCATCAGCGTTTCTGTACTGTGTTAGGCCTTGTACCTACTGTGCCTCACTTGCTTTCTTCTTGACTCTGCTTGTACTGTACACGTTATACATATACCTGCATGCTTACACTTGCTAGGTTGTGTTCACTGTATTGTTTGTTTTCCTTTATATAACTCTGCATGTGAACTGGCCTTGTGGCCATTTGCTTGTGCTCAGACTGCGTGGTGACTTTGTGATCCACCCTGAGCTTGCTTTGCCTTTCTTGACTGGTCTTGTGACCTCTTGTTCTCCCCCACTTTGCCTATGGGGGTGTGTCAAACTTATATGCTATAGTCTGTTTAGGCTGTAGTGGGGTAGTCCTTACAGGGTACAACACTTTTAGGTTTCCTACTTGTACCCACCTGCTTTCTAGTTCAGTCATTCATTCGCTCACATTCTAACATGCTCGTGGCATACGTGGATGATATTCTTTACGTCAGCTCTTCGGCTTCCTTGGGTGATCGCATCGAAGCAGAATTGAAGAAATCTCTCGATTTAACTGTCTCCACCAAAGTAACCCAATTTCTTGGGTTAAACGTTTCGCGAACCTCCTCCGCCATTCACCTCACAGCATCGAAGTATGCTGAGTCACTCACTAAGAGTTTCAAGATTCCTACAAATTACGTCGCTACACCTTATCGATCTACACCCACCGGGCACATCCTAAACAACACCAAACTTTCAGCAGCTGGCCTACAACTGTACCAGCAGCAACTTGGGTGTCTTCTCTTCGCAGCAGTCACATGCCGTCCCGACCTTGCTTACGTCGCAAGCTATCTCGCACAGTTTATACGCTGCCCAAAAGAAGAACACCATCTCGATCTTCAGCGCGCTCTACACTACTTTGTCGCAACACCAACAGTCGGGCTGATTTTCAACACAGGAAAACCGACCGACAAAATGTACCTCAGCAGATATGTCGACGCAGACCACGCTGGTGACACGTCAGATCGTCGGTCACAAACAGTCTACATCTTCCGTCTCGAGCCAATTTGCCCGATCTCGTGGAACTCATCGAAACAGGAACTCGTGTCACTTTCCTCGGCTGAAGCAAAATTCATTGCCGCGTGTGCTGCAACCCGAGAAGGATTATACTTACAGGAACTGTTCGATGAAGCAAAGTTCGTCACGCCGAATCAGTTCACGTTGCAGTGCGACAACCAGAGTGCAATTACCATCGCCAACAAGCCCGGCTTCGTCAATCGCACGAAACACATCTCACTGCGTTACTTTTTCGTCAAGGATGCGATCGACAAGGGGAGAATGCGTCTTGTCTACTGTCCCACTGGTGACATGGCAGCTGACTCACTTACCAAGAAACTGACACGACAGAAATTTCACCACTTCAACCAACTCAGCGGTGTTTCTGAGGCAACCGGGTAACTACACCGAACTCCTAGAAGTGAAGGGGAGTGTTGAGATAATATCGAGACTTAAGCACTTCAAGGAATTCGTGTAGTACAGTTAGTACAGTGCGAGACTTCGCACGTAATAGTAAAGTACCGATAGGCTGACGTAAGCAAAGCGCTACGCACCCTAGGATGACGTCAGCACGTAGCTATAGGCCTCGCAAATAGTCACGTACCGTTTTAGAACACGAATAGCGTGAATAGCACAGTACAGTATGCGAATAGGTACTTTACTCTAGCTATATATTCTGTATGTTTGTCATTTTATAATATATATGATTTCAGAGACATAGATCCTGAAACATATCACTACATGGGCTTTCATTAGTCCAGACAAAGCCTCCTACACTGGCTTTAAACTCATACAAAGACTTCCGCTACGACAGGAAGCTACCATCCTAAGTATACGATCCTATTCAATCATTTCAAATTCTAACAGTTCTCACATACTATTACAAAGTGGTTCACTCAATCCACTATTACGCTTCCGTTAAATACATCACTACTCTTAGTGTTTAGTCTTGAACGATCCTAAGGACTTTTTTAGCCCAACAAAAAGAGCTTGTTAAGTAGCGGGTCAGTGCGCCCATAACCCCCCAGGACAACGAGCCTGTAACCCTTCCCTAAGATCAATCGGGAATCACCAGTGGACCTCTGACAATATTAAGTACTTGCAGCGCACATGAAACCTTATCAGGCCCCCAGAAGTCTGCGAAATTTTGTGAGGGTGTGGGGGAGCCAGGGGAGTGGCATGTGGGTGGCGGGTGGGACACCATCCAACCCCTCGTCCCTCTGAGGTGGGGGGGGGGGGGGGGAGGAGAGTGAAGGAGTGGCAGGAGTGCCTGCCCCTTTGCTGCTGTACCTGCTTTGTTACCTTGCCTGCTGTTGCTGTTTTCTCTGTTCGTGGTGTACCCATCCAGGATGTGTCGCTGCACAGACTCCTGCTTCTGGCACTTATGGGGGAGTGTTAGAATATATCTGTAACTGCCTGTAGCTGTAGTTAGTGTAGTTATTATAAACTTGTTGGTGGTGCACCTTCTTTGCATCCTTTGTTTGCTATATGTACCCCAGTGCTATAGTGAACATCATTCCTCTTCTCATTCTCTCGACTCTCGCCTCCTTGGCACCAACCATCTCGACCCCCTTTGGCCTAGGCTACTAAGCCTAGGCCCAATCAACCTAACCACTCTTGCTACTATTTCGACATGGCATTAGAGCCTATTACGTCCTGGCCTGTGGGCCAGCCTCACGCTTCCGCAGCTGTGTTTTCGGTCGCGCGCCTCGGGCGCGTGGCGATTTTCGTTCTGTCCCGCGCCCGGGTGGCGCGTGACGTTTTTTCTGCCCTGAGCCGTAGCGGATCTGCCCCTGGCGCCCGCGACGGTGTTCTGCCTGCCTGCCCGTCGTGCGCCCCGTGGCGCGCGACGGTGCCCTGAGCCGCCGCGGACCCGCCCCTGGCGCCCGCGACGGTGCCTTGAACCGCCGCGGACCCGCCCCTGGCGCCCGCGACGGTGCCTTGAACTGCCGCGGACCCGCCCCTGGCGCCCGTGACGGTGGCCTGAGCCGCCGCGGACCCGCCCCTGGCACCCGCGATGGTGCCCTGGGCCGCTGCGGACCCGCCCCTGGCGCCCGCGACGGCGCCTCTGCCTCACCTCGCACCTGCCTTCGAGCAGCCGCCCCTGACTCACCCGCGTCTGCCCTCGGAGCAGCCGCCCCTGCCTCACCCGCGCCTGCCCTCGGAGCAGCCGCCTTTGCGTCACATGCGCCTGCACTCGGTGCAGCCGCCCCTGCCCTTCCCTGTGCGCCACCCCTCTGTGGCCGTGGGGCGGCTTCCCCCCAGCAACCCCCCCCCCCCCCCCTCCTCCTTCTCTCTGCTGCGCGTGCAGCCGTGGGGGGGAGGGTATGGAGGTGGCGGGTATGGGGGTGATGGGTGTCTGTGATCCCCTTCCCCTCCTCCTCCTTTCGTTCCCACTGCTGCAGCTGCCGCTGGGGGGAGGGTGTGAGGGTGTGGGGGAGCCAGGGGAGTGGCATGTGGGTGGCGGGTGTGACACCATCCAACCCCCCGTCCCTCTGAGGTGGGGGGGGGGGGGAGGAGAGTGAAGGAGTGGCAGGAGTGCCTGCCCCTTTGCTGATGTACCTGCTTTGTTACCTTGCCTGCTGTTGCTGTTTTCTCTGTTCGTGGTGTACCCATCCAAGATGTGTCGCTGCACAGACTCCTGCTTCTGGCAGTTATGGGGGAGTGTTAGAATATATCTGTAACTACCTGTAGCTGTAGTTAGTGTAGTTATTATAAACTTGTTGGTGGTGCACCTTCTTTGCATCCTTTGTTTGCTATATGTACCCCAGCTTGCAGCACCACGATGCCTTGCGCATTTGCGCGTAGTTGTTCGTTGTTGGCAACATGTCAGAATCCCAACCACTAGACCATTGGGATAAAAGGGCTTGTTAAGTAGCGGGTCAGTGCGCCCATAACCCCCCAGGCCAACGTGCATGTAACCCTTCCCTAGGATCAATCGGGGATCACCAGTGGACCTCTGACACCCCCCCGCACTGGGATGCCCGAAGTGCATACACCGGGATTCGAACCCGAGACCTTCGCTCTGATACCATGTCAGAATCCCAACCACTAGACCAATGGGATAAAAGGGCTTGTTTCAGTAGCGGGTCAGTGCGCCCATAACCCCCCAGGCGAACGCGCCTGTAACCCTCTCCAGGATCAATCGGGCATCCACAGTGCAGATCTACTGACACCCCCCCACACTGGGAGGCCCAGGACTAAGCACAGCGGCAACGGCCTACATGTGCATACACCGGGAATCGAACCCGAGACCGCTCTGATAACATGTCAGAATCCCAGCCATTAGACCACTGGGATAAAAGGGCTTGTTTCAGTAGCGGGTCAGTGCGCCCATAACCCCCCAGGCGAACGCGCCTGTAACCCTCTCCAGGATCAATCGGGCATCCACAGTGCAGATCTACTGACACCCCCCCACACTGGGAACATCATTCCTCTTCTCATTCTCTCGACTCTCGCCTCCTTGGCACCAACCATCTCGACCCCCTTTGGCCTAGGCTACTAAGCCTAGGCCCAATCAACCTAACCACTCTTGCTACTATTTCGACAAATTTCGCTGATTTGCCTGAAAAACTCTGACTTTCCAACCTTTTTTTTGTTGTAATGCTGAAAGTTCAGGTTTTTTTTTTATGTGAACTCTGAATGTTCAGGTTTTTTTTATAAGGGGAGGCTGTTTTTTCAGCTTTTTTTTTGCACTGTACTCTGATGCGTCAGACTAGAAACGCGAACCAACGCTGAATTCGAGAACCCGAGATCTGCGGGGATTGTCGTGGTCACCGCTCCATTTACATTATCGTTCTGTCAAGCCCGCCAGTACAGCGAATACATCCAATATTTGGCAGGCAGCGACGTGGTGCGGCGCGGTTCGTTCCCCGTTGGCAATAGGTCACACAAACGTGAGTTGCCGATTGGTTGAGAAGGCAGCTTTCGACAGCGCACTCAACCCTCTTCCTGAACATGAACGTTCTGTACAGCCTCGTGCAGCCACACGTCACTGCACACACCAGCGCAGCGCTAGCTGCGCCTCGTAGATGTCGTGCATGGTAGGCAAAGGGGCACCCACAGGTTGGGGTTTCTTGATGTTCGAAGGGGCCATCTGTCAGAAGACTTGCACTGTGAGATCCCCGATTGATCCTTGGAGGGTTACAGGCCTGTTAGCCTGGGGGGTTATGGGCGCACTGACCCGCTACTGAAACAAGCCCTTTTATCCCAATGGTCTAGTGGTTGGGATTCTGACATGGTATCAGAGCGGTCTCGGGTTCGAATCCCGGTGTATGCACATGCTGGCCGTTGCCGCTGTGCCGAGTCCTGGACCTCCCAGTGTGGGGGGGTGTCAGAAGACTTGCACTGTGAGATCCCCGATTGATCCTTGGAGGGTTACAGGCCTGTTAGCCTGGGGGGTTATGGGCGCACTGACCCGCTACTGAAACAAGCCCTTTTATCCCAATGGTCTAGTGGTTGGGATTCTGACACCATCATCTCTATCGCTTTCATGCACCCCGTACCAAGCCTCTTCCAGTCTGGTTTCTGCGTGAGTGTCTGGGCTTCCTCATTTCTGCTCGGCACGCTCCCAGGCGAACATTATGGCTGTTCAGGAGGGCCTCGTGGCCGATGACGAGGACGACGATTGTGAGACCGCGCTCGAGGATGCTATAACAGGGTTAGATCTATTGCTTAGGTCTCTAGCTCGCGATAAGGGGCCCCGTTCCCCACCTGTTGCTAAGTCGACCCCAGACAACCCTCCACCCCTCGACTTGAGCGAGGCTGATTCTATCGATGCAATGCCCCTCAAGCCTACTGTTGGGTCAGCTCCACACAACAACACAGTGACCCCCACTCCTAAGGATGTGGCACGCAACATCCGCCTGAAGCAAGCAACGCTCAGTTTCGGGAAGTCTTCTGCAACCACTGATGGCGACAACAACCGGGCTGGGCCGTCTAACCTGGAAAAGCCGCGGTGGAAACTCAACCTCGCTCAGCTCATTGACGATGTGTATGAGGATGCGTACGAGAAGTGGCTTGCGACGTGGTCGAGTCGGTTTCCTTGGCTGGTTCTAACTAAAACCGTGGCCGGTTTGCCTGCCTTTAAATGTAGTGTTTGTGCAGCCCACGCTGGTGATGCAGGCAAGTGCGGGAGGCGCGGCAAGGGGGCCACGGACGTTCAGACTCAAGCCTTTCGAAAGCACGCAGGAACTCAAAAGCACAAGCTGGCGATGGCGAAATACACCTCGCTTGTGGACGGCGGCAGCAGGCAACCACGCATCGATCAACACAGGGCGGCATGCGACGAGGATAAGCTGCGCGTCGTCGCCCTGCTGGACTCCTTGCTGTTCGTCAGCAAGTGTGACGCGCCCATGGGACTGTGGGTGAAATTGGTGCGCTACCTGGCAGAGAAGGGTGTGAAGGGCTTCCCCAAGAAGGGTTACGGGACGTACTACACCACGTAAGCTCTTAGTTTTAGTCGCACAAACCTGGGATCTTGTTTCTGTTTTTTTTTTCACCATGCGTGACCTTAACTGATAATGTTGTTGCCTTGTTATCCAGGTACGGTTTCGGGGAGCTTACACAAGCGAGGGTACGGTAGTATACACAATCAGTAATATCAACACAATCAGGCTAATTTTTTTTTTAACTCTGATTGTTCAGCCTTTGCTGTTGGCAGTACACTCCAAGTCTGATCAATCAGCCTAAAATTATGTCACAAGACTGACGAATCAGACAGGCCAAAAACGAATCTGAGGGCCTGAACCTTATATGAATAAAATATTGGCACTGAGTCATGAAAACACACACTGAATCAATATACATTCAAAGATGAAAATTAGGCATGCTGTATATTAATGAAGATTTGTCGTTAATCTATTCAAACAAGCATTGTTCTCATCAATTTTATACACGTTCAAAGGCGGACTAGTGAAAGAAAAGAGGAAAGAGCATTATAGCTAATGGTTATATAAGATAAAGCTGTCATGCTTCTGAATAGTGACAATTCTCGCCAACAACCAGCCTGATGCCCTAACACTCTCCACCGCACTGACCACACCTCTTGAAGTTGCCGCGCATCGTATTTGATCACTGTAATCTAAGGGTTACGCTCACAAATTTCTTGTTATAGCTCACAAACCGCTTCAAATTGCACAAAATCGTATGACACCGAGTTTACCGACCAGAAAGTGAACTCGACTGCGGGTCTGTTGCCAAGATTGCTTGTTTTCCTATCTTCTCGTTGCTTCGGCTGGCTTGTGCTTGAAGTTCTCGCTGCCATTGCCAAGCAGCTGAGAAGCTCAAAGCCACCGTAGACCTTTCAGGCAATTAGCTCCAGATGCCTTCACGCTAATTCTACAACGTACACGCGCTAAGGGTGTACGCAGGCTGCACGTCGGCGAGAGTTCCGCTACGGACGTTGGTGGGAGTTCCGCTGAAAGGCTGCTGCTAGCGTGAGGGTCATGAGAAGCAGCGAGAACGAGGCAGATAGTTTGAAATCCGGAGGCGGAGCCGAAAGTAGTCACGCAATGGGTCGCGAGTATGGCCGACCGTCGATGCCCTGGCGACTGTCTGGCCCCTGGCTCAGGTGATAATACCAGATACGCGTAATTCATGACTGAAACGTGATTTTAGGGAAGCCCTTCAGTTCAATTCTTCAGATTATACCCCAATTACGGGGTCGGTTCCGTTTACAGTAACGTCGCGTTCCGTATCGAATGGTGGTGGTTAGGAGCATTACATCTCGGTGATGCGAGCCTCACTAGCAACTGCTTAGCAATTGTGAGAATTGTGTGTTAGGACGTAATTAGGAACCGTTTACCGTAATTAAAGTGCTTCCTTTCAATGACGTCTGCTTGTGATACTTCCAGTGCTTCCGCTCCCCCATTCCGTTGTTCCCTCCGCTGATTGCACCTTTATCCCCCTCAGTTCTTTCAGCGGCCTGCTTGCAGTGTTCAACGCAGCCTTCCGCAACCTTTAATGGAGTTTCTTGTCACAAACGAGGCGGCCGTCCGTGAAGTGCTTTTCAACCTTCTCCCTCCCTTCTCATTCCTCCTTTCCCTTTCATTTTTGCGTCTGCCTCCCTGCATCCATTCCGCCCTCCACTCATCCCAGAGTGGCCTGACGGTGTTGTCTTGCAGCCTGACGTCAATGGCCATGGCGTTTCTCAACAAAAACTTGCCACAACACAACGGCTCACTCACAAGTCCTCACATCCCCTGCGACATCCATCCCTTGGTTCTCCCCATTCACCTTCTCCCTGGCATCCCACAGCGGCCTGGCAGCAGTATCATACGGCCTGGCGTCAATGGCCATGGTGTTTCTCAACAAGGGCGTGCTCACCTATTACAAGTTCAGCATGACGCTGCTAGCGCTGCAGGTGAGCTTGTGTTGGTTTGCGGCTGTTGTCACATTCTAATGCATGCTTTTCAACAAGGGCGTGCTCGCCTATTACAAGTTCAGCATGACACTGCTAGCACTGCAGGTGAGCAGGATGTCCGCGACTGGTTCAGGTCCTAGGGCGTGTTTCTCAACAAGGGTGTCCTCACTTATTACAAGTTCAGCATGACAACACTGCAGGTGGGTGGGCAAACGGGTGGTTTAATGATTCAGGGGTTGTTTGTAAGGGTTCAGGAATTGATCCAAGGGTTAGAGGTCGGTCCTCTCCCCCTCCTTCCTTCCCCAACCCTACTCCAGGTCACTCTCTCAGTCTCCCTCACGACATTCGGCTGCCTCAGGGTTCAGGAATTGATCCAAGGGTTAGAGGTCGGTCCAGTAAATGTAAATGTTACATTTAGAGCGTATTCCTCAACAAGGCATTCAACTACTACGAGTTCAGCATGCTGCTTCTGACGGTTCAGCATATTCCTTCCCCTCTCCACTTCCGCAGGCAACAGCGCTGCCTTCATCATTCTCCTTCATTTTGTTCTCCCGCCCACACACTGCTCCCCTCCCTCCCCACCCCCCAGATGATTGCCACAACAGCTCTGATTTACGCAGCTGGGAAGCTCGAGTGGATCACAATGTG